>CM077665.1:41146112-42487565 GCA_039707655.1 Elymus sibiricus
TGCTCCATTTGCAAACCGTCAAAGCGTTCCTCCAACTTCCTCACTTCATCTACGTAGGCTTCCATCAACGGGCTCTGATAATCTTTGTTGCCTTGATTAACAACAAGCTACGAGTCACCTCTGACGATGACCTTGTTGATTCCGAGGTCTGCCGCGATCCTGAGACCGGCAAGCAGCCCTTCGTACTCCGGAGTGTTGTTTGTCGACTCCTCCTCGGGAAAGTGCATCTGGATTACATACTTGAGGTGCTCTCCGATGGGTGCGACAAGCAGCACGCCTGCACCGGCGCCTTGCAGCGAGAAAACCCCATCAAAGTACATAACCCATTTTTGATTGGTTTCCCTGCCGGGGAGAGTTGTTTGTTGAATCTCTTCGTCTGGCGTTGGAGTCCATTCTGCAATGAACTCCGCCAAGGCCCTGCTCTGAATAGTTGAAGTGCTTTCAAACTTGAGACCAAAGCTTGTCAGCTCCAACGCCCACTCCACAATCCTGCCGGTCGCATCTGGATTTCGTAAAATCCGTTGCAACAGGAAGCGAGTGATGACGGTGATCTCATGTGCCTGAAAATAATGGCGCAGCTTCCTCGAGGCCATGAGGAGGCCGAAGAGCAATTTCTGCACACCAGAGTATCTTGATCTAGCCCCCTGCAGAAGAGAGCTGACAAAATAAACTGGGCGCTGCACCATCTTCTTCTTCTGAGTGGATTCGCTTGACTGCGCAGATCCCACCTTGCCGGCACCAGAACCTGCCGGGGAGGATCCCGGCTCGTCGCTTGGCGGTCCTGCCTCTGCCGCTGTTTCTTCGTCAGTTTCTCTCTGTGCCACTAACGCAGCATTAACCACTTGATTTGTTGCCGCTAGGTATAGCAACAACGGCTGTTGTGGTTTAGGTGTGACTAGTGTTGGCGGAGAAGAGAGGTACCTCTTCAAATCTTGCAGCGCTGCCTCCGCTTCCGGAGTCCATTTCATCGGACCTGCCTTTTTCAAAATTTTGAAAAATGGCAGGGCGTGCTCAGCAGATTTGGAGATAAACCTACTCAGAGCAGCAATGCAGCCGGCCAGACGACGCACATCTCTGACGCGCCTTGGCGCTTCAATCTGCTCAATTGCTTTGATCTTGTCGGGATTCGCCTCAATCCCACGCTGAGACACAAAGAACCCGAGAAGCTTGCCGGATGGGACACCAAACACGCACTTCTCAGGATTGAGCTTCAAGTTGATCTTGCGCAGATTTGCAAACGTCTCTTCTAAGTCCTGTATGAGTGTTGCCTTGTCCTTGGTTTTGACCACAATGTCATCCATATAAGCTTCCATATTTCTATGTAGCTAGGGCTCAAAACCAATTTGGACTGCTCTTGCAAATGTTGAACCGGCACTTTTCAACCCGAAAGGCATGCGTATAAAACAATACGTACAACATGGGGTGATAAATGCGGTCTTCTCTTCATCTTCCTTGGCCATGAAGATCTGATGATACCCTGAATAGGCATCAAGGAATGACAGCAAATCACAGCCGGCAGTGGAGTCTACAATCTGATCGATACGCGGCAAGGGAAAAGGATCCTTTGGACAGGCTTTATTGAGATCTGTAAAGTCAATACATAGCCTCCATTTCCCATTCGCCTTGCGCACCACAACTGGATTGGCCAACCATGTTGGATGGAGCACTCCTCTAACCAGACCTGCCGCTTCCAATTTCCTAATTTCTTCGGCAATGAATTCTTGATGCTCCAAGGCTTGCTTCCTGACTTTCTACTTGACAGGACTTGCATGAGGACAGACAGCAAGGTGGTGCTCAATTACCTTCCTGGGAACACCGGGGATATCAGATGGTTGCCATGCAAACACATCGACATTCGCCCGCAGGAAGGCAACGAGCGCGCTTTCCTATTTGTCATCAAGGGTGGAACTTATGGTGAAAGTTCCTCCCGTACCGTCCTCCTTGACGGGCACTTTCTTGGTCTCTGGCGGAGCTGCCTTGGACTTCTTGCTCTTGTCGGTGGAGCTCTCTGGCACATCCTCAACGGGAGCGCAGCACTCCCAGGAGGTGCGCTTGCCGAAGTGTGTGCGAGAGGTCTTGCCGGTATTCTTCCCCCCGGGAGCTTCAGCGGCAGGAGCAAGTGCATTGGCGGCAGATGCTGCAACTGCCTCCCGGTAGAGTTGGTCAGTGCAGACAAGCGCATCCTTTTTGTCGGGGTTGACAGTGATGACGCTCATCGGCCCCGGCATCTTCAATATGTTGTAAGCATAATGCGATGCCGCCATGAACTTGGCCAGCGCCGGGCAGCCAAGGATCCCATTATACGGCAATGGAATCTTGGCGACATCGAAAACGATCTTCTCCGTCCTGAAATTCAGGTCACTACCAAATGTTACCGGCAGTGAAATCTTCCCTTTCGGCTAGCTTATTCCTTTATCCCCTGGAATGTGCCCGTTTCGTCGAGATCTTCATCAGGAATTTCCAGCCTCTTGATCACTTCAGGTGAGATCAGATTCAAACCGGCCCCACCGTCAACTAACATTTTCGTCACCTTGAGGTTGCGAATTGTTGGTGAAACCAACAACGGCAAACACCCGACCGCAGTTGTGCGATCAGGGTGATCCTCAGCGTCGAAAATGATAGGCGTGTTGGACCATTTCAACGGTTTCCGGGCGTCGACAGAGGGTTCTGTCGCATTAATCTCTCGCGCCCACTATTTAAGTTGGCGGTGAGAAGAATGCAACGAAGCACCCCCATCAACGCACATGGTATCCATAGCCCTCTAGAATTCATGCTCGCTGGACTCATCGTCCTCGTTGTTGTCATCATCACCCCCCTCTTCCTTGTCGCGGCCTCGAGCAGGCCTGTCCTTCTGCTGCTTGGCCTTGCCGCGGCGACCTCCTCAGCTTCCACGTTTCTTGCCGGACCCCTCTGCACCGTCCTGGGCCTTCTCCTTATCCCGCCTCTCATATTCGGCTTTCTTCCTCTCGACAAGTTGCTCAACTTGCCGGCAGTTTTGGAGATCATGGCCCTTGGTGCGATGGATCTTGCAATACTGCTTGTCGGAGCCCTCCGTCTTGTCGGCAGCCGCCAAGGCCTGGCAGGAGGCGCATCCGGCAACATCCTTGCCGGGGGCGTCAACCTTAGTCTTCTTGGCGGTGTCAGGGTTGCCGGATTCCTCGACGGCAAGCACGGTCTTTCCCTTGCGCTTCTTGTCACGTCGCCGGCCCTTCCTTGCCCGGGCAGCGTCTTCATCTTCAGAGTCGACCCCAACGCCAGCATCCTCGCCGGGGAATCTCCTCCCTTCCTCAGCTCGAGCACACTTATCAGCTAGAGCATAGAGCTCGGCAACATCCCTGACCTTGTTCATCGCCAGTTCTTCGCGCATCCTGCGGTTGCGCACGTTCTGATAGAACGCGCTGACAACAGCGGCAGGATGAACGTCTGGGATGTTGTGATGTATGCGGCTGAATCTTTGGATGTATTTGTGCAAATTTCGCCTTCTTTCTGGGGGATGAGATGCAAGTCACTCTCCTGGCCAGGAGCTTGGTGGCCTCTGGTAAAGGCGCCAACAAACTCGTGACACAGGTCTGCCCAGGAAGAAATGGAATTCTCCGGCAGATGCATCAACCACGACCTAACGTTGGGCTTGAGCACCAACGGGAAGTAGTTGGCAAGTATCTTGTCGTCACGAGCCCCGGCAGCCTGCACTGCAATGGTGTAGATGCTCAAGAACTCTGATGGGTGAGTCTTGCCGTCATATTTCTCAAGGACCTCCGGCTTAAATGTTCGGGAATTGGGCCACTGGACCCGCCGCAGCTCACGAGTAAACGCTGGACAACCCACCTCATAAGGCAGATCGACAGGATACCCTGGCGCAGGCTTGTCTACAGTGGGCCCCGCGCGCTTATCAGATTGATGGCGCGCTTCCCGCCGTCGCTCGATGGTAGTTCGAGCGTCTTCCTTCCTTCGTTCCCGGAGAACTTGACGTTGATCACGGCGAGTTCGCGGATCGGACGACGCCGTGGAATCATCATCGCGGACGCTGATCTGTCGGGTCAGTGACCGCTGCTGCTGCCATGGAGGAGAGTGCACCGTAGTCGTGCCGCCTCCAGTCTTCTCGCCATCGGCACGCGCTGGCATGATGGACTGTCGCCGCGAAGGCTCCGCTCGCTGCGATCTGCCTTCATCGGCAAGGCCGACGAGGCTCTGAATGGTAGCTCTCCACTCGTCGAGCTTGTCCGCAGCAGGAGGGAAATTTAGGAGCAGCTGCACTCGCGCCAAGGCTTCTGCTGGTGTAGGCGGCGGCGAAAGGTGCGAGGAACGTGAGGTGCTTTGACTTCTAACTGTGTTATAAGGAGCTCCATCACGACCCTGCAACTGCACGCCACTTCCGCCAGCGTTTTGGCGCGCATGCTGACCCTGCGCGTCCCGAGATTGGTGCACAGGGTTCTTTTCTTGTGGATGCTTGGAACCCCCAACGTCACGGTGGTGCTCATCACGCGCGCCCTGAGAGGGCCATGGGGCCTATGCCAGCGTGGGTGTCCTAGAAGGTAGAAGGTGCCCTTCCACCTCTGGAGTTTGCTATGCCACCCGTAGGCAGCACGGCTGCGTCCTTGGATCTAGCGGCGTGTGGGTTGCCGTCGCCGCTGCGAACGACACCACTCGCCTGGCTATGATCACCAGAACGTCATGGAGGATCAAGGCCTCCACCTCCTCCGTCTGCGTCCACCCCGTCGCCCGTCCGTGTTGCTGCAGGCACGGCGGGCGTGGAGGGACCTACTGCCGTGAAACCCTTCTTCTTGGGAGCCATGGCGATGATGATGATGAAGAAAACTGGCGCGCTGAGCACCAGATCAGGTTCACGCAACCACCTCCGCCTACATGGCGTGCCAAAGATGTCGGGGAACGACACCTATGGGATCACACGGACCTCTTTACGATTCGGCAAGGAGGAAGGCTTGCACAAAGAGAAGATTTGATGATCAACGCGGTAGGATTTTTACCCAGGTTCGGGCCGCTCGGAAGCGTAAAACCCTACTCCTGCTTTAGTGTATTATGTGTTCTTGAGTTCTGGCTCAGGAGCGCTATCTGTGCTATAGTACACAGCCGCTACGCATGCAATCTGGGCCAGAAGTCCCCTCCTGTAGCTGTGCTTTGGGCCTCCTTTTATACGCCCAAAGGGGTCACCAACAGTGGCAAGCACAGTGTATACAAGAGGTGGAAAGTAGCTACAGTGCTATCATACCTAACACTGACGGCTTAGGACAGGAGCATTTAATGCTCCGTTTAGGTGTCCCTTAGCTTCTCGGGGGTGGAAAAAGGGGCCGTCCCATCATCGCTGCTTAAGCCCATCGCTGTTAGCATCTTGACACGCGCCCAGGCGGACGAGACCTGTCTGACAGGTTGGTCGCTGCGCTGGAGCGGTGGCAAGCTGGCGGGGTCTTGCCGGGGGAGGTCTTGCCGGGCTCCATGAGCCATCCCGGCAAGGCCTTGCCAGAATCCTAGCCTCCGGTCTTTATCTTCTGTCTTCTGATCAATGAGTTAAATGCTTCCTTGATATTCTTGGACTTGTACTCAGCTGCCTCCCGGCAGGCCTTGCCGCTGGGGTGGCTACAACCGCCCGTGCACAAGTATGGGGTACTAAAAAGCCCAACTTTAGTACACCGACACTTAGAAAATTTCCTTATGAAACCTCTTAAGAAAATGCATCGGAACGAACTTTTCTTAGTAAAGTTCCTAAGAAAGTGCTTCCTAAGAAAAGTTCCTTAGGAAACTCCTTACGAAAATGCGCTGGAAGATAGTTTTCTTAAGAAACTTCTTAAGAAAGTGCTTCCTAAGAAAATTTCCTTAGGTAACTTCTTAAGAAAATGCGTCAGAACAAACTTTTTTTTAGAAAGTGCTTCCTAAGAAAATTTCCTTAAGAAACTTCTTACGAAAATGCATCGTAAGAAACTTTTCTTAAGGAACTTCTTAAGAAAGTGGTTCCTAGGAAACTTTCCTTAGGAAACTTCTTAAGAAAATGCGTCAGAACAAACTTTTCTTAAGAAAGTTCTTAAGAAAGAGTTTCTATGAAAATTTCCTTAAGAAACTTCTTATGAAAATGCATCGAAAGATACTATTCTTAAGAAACTTCTTAAGAAAGTGCTTCCTAAGAAAATTGCCTTAGGAAACTTCTTACGAAATTGCGTCCGAAGAAACTTTTCTTAAGGGACTTCTTCCGAAAGTGCTTCCTAAGAAATATTCCGTAGGAAACTTCTTAAGAAAATGAGTCGGAACAAACTTTCCTTAAGAAAGTTCTTAAGAAAGTGCTTCCTAAGACAATTTCCTTAAGAAACTTCCTACGAAAATGCGTCAGAACAAACATTTCTTAAGAAAGTTCTTAATAAAGTGCTTCCTAAGAAAATGCATCGAAAGATACTTTTCTTAAGAAACTTCTTAAGAAAGCGCTTCCTAAGAAAATTACCTTATGAAACTTCTTATGAAATTGCGTCAGAAGAAACTTTTCTTAAGGGACTTCTTCCGAAAGTGTTTCCTAAGAAATATTCCTTAGGAAACTTCCTACGAAAATGCGTCGGAACAAACATTTCTTAAGAAAGTTCTTAAGAAAGTGCTTCCTAAGAAAATTTCCTTAAGAACTTCTTACAAAATTGCGTCAGAAGATACTTTTCTTGAGAAACTTCTTAAAAAAATGCTTCCTAAGAAATATTACTTAGGAAACTTCTTAAGAAAATGCGTCAGAACAAAGTTTTCTTAAGAAATTTCTTAAGAAAGTGCTTCCTAAGAAAATTTCCTTAGGAAACTTCTTAAGAAAATGCGTTGGAGGATACTTTTCATAAGAAACTGCTTCCTAAGAAAATTTCCATTGGAAACTTCTTAAGAAAATGCATCGGAATAAACTTTTCTTAAGAAAGTGCTTCCTAAGAAAATTTCCTTAAGAAACTTCTTACGAAAATGCATTGGAAGAAACTTTTCTTAAGGAACTTCTTAAGAAAGTGCTTCCTAGGAAACTTTCCTTAGGAAACTTCTCAAGAAAATGCGTTGGAACAAACTTTTCTTAATAAATTTCTAAACAAAGTGTTTCCCAAGAAAATTTCCTTAAGAAACTTCCTATGAAAATGTGTCGGAAGATACTTTTCTTAAGAAACTTCTTAAGAAAGTGCATCCTAAGAAAATTTCCTTAAGAAACTTCTTACGAAATTGCGTCGGAAGAAACTTTTCTAAAGGAACTTCTAAAGAAAGTGCTTCTTAAAAAAATTTACTTGGGAAACTATTAAGAAAATGTGTCAGAACAAACTATTCTTAAGAAAGTTCTTAAGAAAATGCTTCCTAAAAAATTTCCTTAAGAAACTTCTTACGAAAATGTGTCGGAAGATACTTTTCTTAAGAAACTTGTTAAAAAAATGCTTCCTAAGAAATATTCCTTAGGAAACTTCTTAAGAAAATGTGTCAGAACAAAGTTTTCTTAAAAAAGTTCTTAAGAAAGTGCTTCCGAAGAAAATTTCCTTAGGAAACTTCTTAAGAAAATTCGTCGGAGGATTCTTTTCATAAGAAACTGCTTCCTAAGAAAATTTCCTTAGGAAACTTCTTAAGAAAATGTGTTAGACCAATCTTTTCTTAAGAAAGTGCTTCCTAAGAAAAGTTTGTTAAGAAACTTCTTACGAAAATGCGTCAGAATAAACTTTTCTTAAGGAACTTCTTATGAAAGTGCTTCCGTACAAAATTTCCTTAAGAAACTTCTTACGAAAATGCATCGGAATAAAGTTTTTGTCGGTGTAGTGAACAGGGGGTGTTCATTACCCGTGGACACGCACCGGCGAGTTGCAGCCCCCAGGCGGGAAGGGCATGGCGGAGAAGAAATCCACTTATAGGACCAAAGGCTGAAATCCCAGCAAGATTCTTGTTGGGATGGCTGGCGAAGGTCATCCTAGCAAGGTCATCCCAATAAGGTCATCCCGGCAAGGACATCCCAGCAAGGTCATCCCAGCAAGGTCAACCCGGCAAGGTCATCCCGGCAAGGTCATCCCGGCAAGGTCATCCTGGCAAGGTCATCCCCGGCAAGATCCGCCCCGGCAAGATCCGCCCCGGCAAGATTCGCACCCGGCAGAACCTCGCCACCTTGTCACCAATCCAGCACGGCGACCAACTTGTGATTTAGCCTTTGTCCACCTGGGTAGGTGTCAAGGTGCTACGGTGGATGGGGTTAAGCGGTTTTGATGGGATGGGCTCTTTTCCCGTCCCCAAGAAAGCTAGGGACACCTAAACAGAGCATTTAATGCGTTTGTCCTAAGACGTCAGGGATAGACATGCAAACACTGTAGCGACTTTACACCTCTTGTAGTTACTATGCACCACTGTTGGTGACCCCTTGACGTATAAAAGGAGGCCCAAGGTGCAGCTATAGGGGGGATCTTCTCTGGCCCATTCTGCATGTGTAGCTGCTATTTACTGTAGCGCTCCCAGAACTCAAGCTAGAGCACATCTAATACAACCAAGCAGGAGTACGGTTTTACGCATCCTTGCGGCCCGAACCTGGGTAAAATTTCCTCATGTTGGTCATTGGATCTGCTCTTTGTGCAACTCTTTCTCCCTGCCGAATCGTAAAGGGATCTTCGCGATCCCATGATTGTCGTTTCTCCGACACTTTTCTTAAGGAACTTCTTAAGAAAGTGCTTCCTTAGAAAATTTCCTTATGAAACATCTTAAGGAAATGCATCGGAACAAACTTTTCTTAATAAAGTTCTTAAGAAAGTGTTTCCTAAGAAAATTTCCTTAGGAAACTTCTTCCGAAAATGCGCCGGAAGAAACTTTTATTAAGGAACTTCTTAAGAAAGTGCTTCCTAAGAAAATTTACTTGGGAAACTTCTTAAGAAAATGTGTCGGAACAAACTTTTCTTAAGAAGATTCTTAGGAAAGTGCTTCCTAAGTAAATTTCCTTAAGAAACTTCTTACGAAAATGTACCGGAAGCTACTTTTCTTAAGAAAGTGCTTCTACTTTTCTTAAGAAAGTGCTTCCCAGGAAAATTTCCTTAGGAAACTTTTTAAGAAAATGCGTCGGAACAAACTTTTCTTAAGAAAGAGCTTCCTAAGAAAATTTCGTAAGAAACTTCTTACGAAAATGCATCGTAAGATACTTTTCTTAAGAAACTTCTTAAGAAAGTGCTTATTAAGAAAATTTCCTTAGGAAACTTCTTACGAAATTGCATCGGAAGAAACTTTTCTTAAGGGACTTCTTAAGAAATTGCTTCCTAAGAAATATTCCTTAGGAAACTTCTTAAGAAAATGCGTCGGAACAAACTTTTCTCAATAAAGTTCTTAAGACAATTCTTCCTAAGAAAATTTCCTTAGGAAACTTCTTGCGAAAATGCGTCGGAGGATACTTTTCTTATGAAAGTGCTTCCTAAGAAAATTTCCTTAGGAAACTTCTTAAGAAAATGCGCCTAACAAACTCTTCTTAAGAAAGTGCTTCCTAAGAAAATTTCCTTCAGAAACTTCTTACGAAAATGTGTCAAAATATACTTTTCTTACGAAACTTCTTAAGACAGTACTTCCTAAGAAAATTTCCTTAAGAAACTTCTTACGAAATTGCGTCGGAAGAAACTTTTCTTAAGGAACATCTGAAGAAAGTGCTTCCTAAGATAATTTCCTTAAGAAACTTCTTACGAAAATGCGTCGGAAGATACTTTTCTTAAGAAACTTCTTAAGAAAGTGCTTCCTAAGAAAATTTCCTTAGGAAACTTGTTACGAAAATGCGTCGGAGGATACTTTTCTTAAGAAGCTGCTTCATAAGAAAATTTCCTTAGGTAACTTCTTAAGAAAATGGGTCGGAACAAACTTTTCTTTCGAAAGTTCTTAAGAAAGTGCTTCCTAAGAAAATTTCCTTAAGAAACTTCTTACGAAAATGCATCATAAGAAACTTTTCTTAAGGAAGTTCTGAAGAAAGTGCTTCCTAGGAAAATTTCCTTAGGAAACTTCTTAACAAAATGCGTTGGAACAAACTTTTCTTAAGAAACTTCTTAAGATAGAGCTTCCTAAGAATATTTCCTTAAGAAAGTTCTTACGAAAATGCATCGGAAGATACTTTACTTTTTAAGAAAGTGCCTCCTATGAAAATTTCCTTTGGAAACTTCTTACGAAATTGCGTCAGAAGAAACTTTTCTTAAGGGACTTCTTAAGTAGGTGCTTCCTAAGAAATATTCCTTAGGAAACTTCTTAAGAAAATGCGTTTGAATAAACTTTTGTTAAGAAAGTTCTTAAAAAAGTGTTTCCTAAGAAAATTTCCTTAAGATACTTCCTATGAAAATGCGTCGGAAGATAATTTTCTTAAGAAACTTCTTAAGAAAGTGCATCCTAAGAAAATTTCCTTTAGAAACTTCTTACGAAATTTCATCGGAAGAAACTTTTGCTAAGGAACTTCCTAAGAAAGTGCTTCCTAGGAAAAATTTCCTTAGGAAACCTCTTAAGAAAATGCGTCGGAACAAACTTTTCTAAAGGAACTTCTTAAGAAAGGGCTTCCTTAGAAAATTTCCTTATGAAACTTCTTAAGAAAATGCATCGGAACAATATTTTCTTAATAAAGTTCTTAAGAAAGTGCTTCCTAAGAAAATTTCCTTAAGATACTTCCTATGAAAATGCGTCGGAAGATAATTTTCTTAATAAACTTCTTAAGAAAGTGCATCCTAAGAAAATTTCCTTAAGAAACTTCTTACGAAATTTCATCGGAAGAAACTTTTGCTAAGGAACTTCCTAAGAAAGGGCTTCCTAGGAAAAATTTCCTTAGGAAACCTCTTAAGAAAATGCGTCGGAACAAACTTTTCTGAAGGAACTTCTTAAGAAAGGGCTTCCTTAGAAAATTTCCTTATGAAACTTCTTAAGAAAATGCATCGGAACAATATTTTCTTATTAAAGTTCTTAAGAAAGTGCTTCCTAAGAAAAGTTCCTTAGGAAACTTCTAATGAAAATGCGCCGGAAGATACTTTTCTTAAGAAACTTCTTAAGAAAGTGCTTCCTAAGAATATTTCCTTACGTAACTTCTGAAAAAAATGTGTCGGAACAAACTTTTTTAAGAAAGTTCTTAAGAAAGTGCTTCCTAAGAAAAATTCCTTAAGAAACTTCTTACGAAAATGCATCGGAAGAAACTTTTCTTAAGGAACTTCTTAAGAAAGTGCTTCCTGGGAAACTCTCCTTTGGAAACTTCTTCACAAAATGCGTCGGAACAAACTTTTCTTAAATTTTTTTTAAGAAAGAGTTTCTAAGAAAATTTCCTTAAGAAACTTCTTACGAAAATGCATCGAAAGAGACTTTTCTTAAAAAACTTCTTAAGAAAGTGCTTCCTAAGAAAATTTCCGTAGGAAACTTCTTACGAAATTGCGTCGGAAGAAACTTTTCTTAAGGGACTTCTTAAGAAAGTGCTTCCTAAGAAATATTCCTTAGGAAACTTCTTAAGAAAATGAGTCGGAACAAACTTTTCTTAAGAAAGTACTTCCTAAGAAAATTTCCTTAGGAAACTTCTTAAGAAAATGCGTCGGAAGATTCTTTTCTTAAGAAAGTGCTTCCTAAGAAACGTTCCTTAAGAAACTTCTTACGAAAATGGGTCGGAATAAACTTTTCTTAAGGAACTTCTTAAGAAAGTGCTTCCGTAGAAAATTTCCCTAGGAAACTTCTTACGAAAATGCATCGGAATAAACTTTTCTTAAGGAACTTCTTAAGAAAGTGCTTCCTTAGAAAATTTCCTTATGAAACTTCTTAAGGAAATGCATCAGAACAAACTTTTCTTAATAAAGTTCTTAATAAAGTGTTTCCTCAGAAAATTTCCTTAGGAAACTTCTTACGAAAATGTGCCGGAAGATACTTTTCTTAAGAAACTTCTTAAGAAAGTGCTTCCGAAGAAATTTTCCTTAAGAAACTTCTTACGAAATTGTGTCGGAAGAAACTTTTCTTAAGGAACTTCTTAAGAAAGTGCTTCCTAAGAAAATTTACTTGGGAAACTTCTTAAGAAAATGTGTCGGAACAAACTTTTCTTAAGAAGGTTCTTAAGAAAGTGCTTCCTAAGTAAATTTCCTTACGAAACATCTTACGAAAATGCACCGGAAGCTACTTTTCTTAAGAAAGTACTTCCTAGGAAAATTTCCTTAGGAAACTTCTAAAGAAAATGTGTCGGAACAAATTTTTCTTAAGAAATAGCTTCTTAAGAAAATTTCCGAAAGAAACTTCTTACGAAAATGCATCGGAAGATACTTTTCTTAAGGGACTTCTTAAGAAAGTGCTTCCTAAGAAATATTCCTTAGGAAAGTTCTTAAGAAAATGAGTCGGAACAAACTTTTCTTAAGAAAGTGCTTCCTAAGAAAATTTCCTTAGGAAACTTCTTAAGAAAATGCGTCGGAAGATACTTTTCTTAAGAAAGTGCTTCCTAAGAAATGTTCCTTAAGAAACTTCTTACGAAAATGGGTCGGAATAAACTTTTCTTAAAGAACTTCTTAAGAAAGTGCTTCCGTAGAAAATTTCCTTAAGAAACTTCTTACGAAAGTGCATCGGAATAAACTTTTCTTAAGGAACTTCTTAAGAAAGTGCTTCCTTAGAAAATTTCCTTATGAAACTTCTTAAGGAAATGCATCAGAACAAACTTTTCTTAATAAAGTTCTTAAGAAAGTGTTTCCAAAGAAAATTTCCTTAGGAAACTTCTTACGAAAATGTGCCGGAAGATACTTTTCTTAAGAAACTTGTTAAGAAAGTGCTTCCTAAGAAAATTTCCTTAAGAAACTTCTTACGAAATTGTGTCGGAAGAAACTTTTCTTAAGGAACTTCTTAAGAAAGTTCAATCACACTATTAAGAAAATGTGTCGGAACAAACTTTTCTTAATAAAGTTCTAAAGAAAGTGCTTCCTAAGAAAATTTCCTTAAGAAACTTCTTAAGAAAATGTGTCGGAGGATACTGTTCATAAGAAACTACTTCCTAAGAAAATTTCATTTGGAAACTTCTTAAGAAAATGCGTCGGAAAATACTTTTCTTAAGAAACTTCTTAAAAAAATGTTTTCTAAGAAATATTCCTTAGGAAACTTCTTAAGAAAATGTGTCAGAATAAATTTTTCTTAAGAAAGTTCTTAAGAAAGTGCTTCCTAAGAAAATTTCCTTAGGAAACTTCTTAAGAAAATGCGTCGGAGGTTACTTTTCATAAGAAACTGCTTCCTAAGAAAATTTCCTTAGGAAACTTCTTTAGAAAATGCATCGGAACAATCTTTTCTTAATAAAGTTCTTAAGAATGTGCTTCCTAAGAAAATTTCCTTAAGAAACTTCTGACGAAAATGCATCGGAAAAACTTTTCTTAAGGAACTTCTTAAGAAAGTGCTTCCTAGGAAAATTTCCAAGGAAACTTCTCAAGAAAATGCGTCGGAACAAACTTTTATTAATAAAGTTCAAAAGAAAGTGCTTCCTAAGAAAATTTCCTTAAGAAACTTCCTATGAAAATGCATTGGAAGATACTTTTCTTAAGAAAATTCTTAAGAGAGTGCATCCTAAGAAAATTTTCTTAAGAAACTTCTTACGAAATTGCGTCCGAAGAAACCTTTCTTATGGAACTTCTTAATAAAGTGCTTCCTAAGAAAATTTACTTGGGAAACTATTAAGAAAATGTGTCGGAACAAACATTTCTTAAGAAAGTGCTTCCTAAGAAAATTTCCTTAAGAAACTTCTTACGAAAATGCATCGGAAGAAACTTTTCTTAAGGAACTTCTTAAGAAAGTGCTTCCTAGGAAAATTTCCTTAGGAAACTTCTCAAGAAATGCGTCGGAACAAACTTTTCTTAATAAAGTTCTAAAGAAAGTGCTTCCTAAGAAAATTTCCTTAAGAAACTTTTTATGAAAATGCGTCGGAAGATACTTTTCTTAAGAAACTTCTTAAGAAATTGAATCCTAATAAAATTTCCTTAAGAAACTTCTTACGAAACTGCGTCGGAAGAAACTTTTCTTAAGGAACTTCTTAAGAAAGTGCTTCCTAAGAAAATTTACTTGGGAAACTATTAAGAAAATGTGTGGGAACAAACTTTTCTTAAGGAACTTCTTAAGAAAGTGCTTCCTAGGAAAATTTCTATAGGAAACTTCTCAAGAAAATGCGTCAGAACAAACTTTTCTTAATAAAGTTCAAAAGAAAGTGCTTCCCAAGAAAATTTCCTTAAGAAACTTCCTATGAAAATGCGTCGGAAGATAGTTCTCTTAAGAAAATTCTTAAGAAAGTGCATCCTTCTTACGAAATTGCGTCGGAAGAATCTTTTCTTAAGGAACTTCTTAAGAAAGTGCTTCCTAAGAAAATTTACTTGGGAAACTATTAAGAAAATGTGTCGGAACAAACTTTTCTTAAGAAAGTGCTTCCTAAGAAAATTTCTTTAAGAAACTTGTTACGAAAATGCATCGGAAGAAACTTTTCTTAAGGAACTTCTTAAGAAAGTGCTTCCTAGGAAACTTTCCTTAGGAAACTTCTCAAGAAAATGCGTAGGAACAAACTTTTCTTAATAAAGTTCTAAAGAAAGTGCTTCCTAAGAAAATTTCCTTAAGAAAGTTCCTATGAAAATGCGTCGAAAGATACTTTTCTTAGAAAACTTCTTAAGAAAGAGCATCCTAAGAAAATTTCCTTAAGAAACTTCTTACGAAATTGCGTCGGAAGAAACTTTTCTTAAGGAACTTCTTAAGAAAGTGCTTCCTAAGAAAATTTACTTGGGAAACTATTAAGAATATGTGTCGGAACAAACATTTCTTAAGAAAGTGTTTCCTAAGAAAATTTCTTTAAGAAACTTCTTACGAAAATGCGTTGGAAGATACTTTTCTTAAGAAACTTCTTAAAACAATGCTTCCTAAGAAATATTTCTTAGGAAACTTCTTAAGAAAATGCGTCAGAACAAAGTTTTCTTAAGAAAGTTCTTAAGAAAGTGCTTCCTAAGAAAATTTCCTTAGGAAACTTCTTAAGAAAATTCGTCGGAGGATACTTTTCATAAGAAACTGCTTCCTAAGAAAATTTCCTTAGGAAACTTCTTAAGAAAATGCGTTGGAATAAACTTTTCTTAAGAAAGTGCTTCCTAAGAAAATTTCCTTAAGAAACTTCTTACGAAAATGCATCGGACGAAACTTTTCTTAAGGGACTTCTTAAGAAAGTGCTTCCTAGGAAAATTTCCTTAGGAAACTTCTCAAGAAAAGGCGTCGGAACAAACTTTTCTTAATAAAGTTCAAAAGAAAGTGCTTCCTAAGAAAATTTCCTTAAGAAACTTCCTGTGAAAATGCGTCGGAAGATACTTTTCTTAAGAAACTTCTTAAGAAAGTGCATCCTAAGAAAATTTCCTTAAGAAACTTCTTACGAAATTGCATCGAAAGAAACTTTTCTGAAGGAACTTCTTAAGAAAGTGCTTCCTAAGAAAATTTACTTGGGAAACTATTAAGAAAATGTGTCGGAACAAACTTTTCTTAAGAAAGTGCTTCCTAAGAAAATTTCCTTAAGAAAATTCTTACGAAAATGCGCCGGAAGATACTTTTCTTAAGAAACTTCTTAAAAAAGTGCTCCCTAAGAAATATTCCTTAGGAAATTTCTTAAGACAATGCGTCAGAACAAAGTTTTCTTAAGAAAGTGCTTCCTAAGAAAATTTCCTTAGGAAACTTCTTAAGAAAATGCGTCGGGGGGAACTTTTCTTAAGAAACTGCTTCTATAGAAAATTTCCTTGGCAAACTTCTTAAGAAAATGCGTTAGAACAAACTTTTCTTAAGAAAGTGCTTCCTAAGAAAAGTTACTTAAGAAACTTCTTACGAAAATGCGTCAGAATAAACTTTTCTTAAGAACTTAAGAAAGTGCTTCCATAGAAAATTTCCTTAAGAAACATTGTCGGAGAAACGACACCTATGGGATCGAGGTGACCCCTTTACGGTTCGGCAGGGAGAAGGTTTGCGCAGAGAGCAGATCCAACAGTCAACACACATGAATTTTACCCAGGTTCGGGCCGCAAAGATGCGTAAAACCCTACTCCTGCTTGATTGTATTGGGTGAATTATTAGGCCAGTTCTTGGAGCGCTACAGTAAATAGCAGCTACACATGCGGAACGGGCCCGAAAAGATCCCCCCGTAGCTGCACCTTGGGCCTCTTTTTATACCTTCGAAGGGGTCACCAACAGTGGTGCACAGGGTATACATGAGGTGTAAAGTAGCTACAGTGCTTATCATACCTAATACTGACGGCTTAGGACAAGGGCATTTAATGCTCCGTTGAGGTGTCCCTTCCTTTCTTGGGGATGGAAAAAGGAGCCATCCCATCGCACCGCTTAAGCCCTTACACTGTCAGCGTCTGACACGCACCCAGGAGGACAACAGCTACAAGACAAGCTGGTAGTTGCCCTGGGGCAGCGCGCTTGAACAGTGGCGAAGTCTTGCCGGGTGCAGGGCTTGCCGGGGCTCTGAGCCTTCCCGGCAAGGTCTTGCCGAGGCCCCAGCCTTTGGCTTTCTGCCTCCTTGATGCTGCTGTATCTGATTCCAAGGTTTTTCTAGTTCTTATCGGCTCCAGGGGGTTGCCCGCGCACAAGTCTGGGTAATATATACCCTGGTTCTTTGTACACTGACAGGAGCCCCCGGGCCTGGGCCATACATGCGCGCGCAGCGCTGTTGGGCTAGGCCAAAAATAGTGCGCGGGCACACGTGGCCGTAGCAATGATGGCGGTTGATGACTTTTCCCATGACGCACAGTAACTGCAGGTTTTGAGTGCATCGGAGCGAGGCGGTCCGCCTTCTTCCTCGGGAGGAGAGACGATGAACAGGGCGGCACCCGCTCGCTTCCACATTAACGTCTTGAATGACGTGCCTCGGGTGACGCGTGTTGTCCAGGATTGTGAAGAGTCGGCCTCTCTCCTCCTTTAGCACCCAGCCCTATAAAAAGGAGGCGAGGGAAGAAGAAGAAAACCGCTCATTCGCAATCCTCCACTCTCTCGCTGCGCGATTCCTCCTCTTTCTGTCTTTCGCCACCTTCTTGCTGCGCCGCCCCGAGATGGCGAGAGGACGCGGCCACGCCCGGGGTTCCCTTAGCGCTTTGAGGAGCAGCCCTCGGACCCCAGCGTGCGTGGTGGTGACGATGGCGGGTCGAAGCTCCCGCGGCATGTCAGCATCCCGTGGCCACGCAAGGACGGCTCCGGCAGGGCGTGGTGGTCGCAGCAGCACACCTCTTCCGCAGCCCCACGCGGGGATCCACGCAGGGGAGGAGGTGCGGGAGTTCGTCGTGGTCCTTCCACGCCGGCTCCGGAGCTGGTTGCGCCTCCCCGATCCCTTCGCAAGAGCTATAGAGAGCAGCCGGCCGCGCGGCCTGTGGCTCCGGGTGGACGGCTGCAGCAATGGCCCCTGGTGGTTGGCAGTCGACCTCACCCTCGGAAGCGCCATGTTCCTGACGCGAGGATGGAAATCGTTCGCCCACTCCCGGGGCCTCACCCCCGGGCAGCTGCTCCACTTCAAGCTCATCGACTCCGACACCCTCGCCGTGAGGTTCTTCGGGGCGACCGGCGTTCGCCTGGAGTGTTGCGCTGAGAGCTCAAGTGATAGCGACTTTGACTCCTCCAGCGACAGCGACGACGAGGTCAACGTCATCGGCATGAAGAACGAGGATTCCGACTAGGCACGCTCGGCACCGTAGTTAGGTCCCGACGTTCCATCCGCGAGACCTTGTTCCCGGATCGGTCGCCGCGTCGCAGTAGTAAATCTCTTTTTTTATGTATCAGCCCGTACCCAATGTAGTCCTTGGATATCTCAAGAAGAAATGCACTGGGTACTTATCTTTAAAAAATTCTTGGCTTAAAAATCCTTTGCTCTTGTATGCATCTTGTTTCTTGCTGTCTCCCCGAGAAGTGTCTTGCCGGTGGAGTTCTCCGGCACGTCCTCGACGGGAGCGCAGCACTCCGAATAGGTGCGCTTACCGGAGGTCTTGCCAGATTTAAGCTTGTCGATGATGTGGACGAATAGAGTGGGATGTCGACAAGAGCCGCAGGCTTAAGAAGAAAACACTGCGTCGTGTGATGAAGAGCCAGCCCCCAAGGCTTTCCCATAAAGGGTGCCGCTAGCGCGATGCTTGCTCGATTCACACACTCATTCTTGTCATTGTTATCATCCGTCGTAGATGTCCCATTGCTATCTTGTCGATTTCTTGCATGGAGTTCTTGACCTTATGATCTTACGCTTGCTGCAAATCCTGCTACAGATGTATCTTCAACTGCCTGTGCAACCCGGCAAGCCTTCCCATAAGCACCCCGACAAGCCTTGTCGCAGGTATAGCCCCGACTGCCCGTGCACAAGTGCACCGACACGGGAGCCCCCGGGCCTGGGCCACACACGGGAGCGCGGCGGCATTGGGCCAGGCCCAAACAGTGTGCGGGCACGCGTGGCAGGAGTTACTGTCTGTAATCATTCCTTTACTGCGCCACCCACGACGCCCATTAAATGCGGGACGTGGGAGACGTGCGCGACGCGACCGTTGTAGCAGCACGCTCGCGAGGTATTCCATCATTATTTTAGTAAAGAGGCAGCCCCGCGCCTTCCCCATAAAAAGGAATCTGCAGGGGCGCGGCTCATTTACCTCTTGCCTCTTCCGATCTAGGAACCGCCGCCGTCTTCCTCCTCAAGCCCGAAACAGAACTCTCTTCCACCTCCCTCGCTGCTCCCACACCTTCGCCGTCCTCAGCTCCCGGCCTCCGTAGCAACCATGCCGCCCAAGGCAGGCAAGGGCAAGAAGGCGGCGGAGAGCAAGATGGCGGAGATGCGGAAGGAGCACGTCGTCTTCGCACCGGTGCTTGACGCGGAGGCCTTGAAGGAAGAGTATCAGTTCATGTGGGCGGCGGAAACGACGGCGCATTCCGCCACTCGCGTGAGTCCAGGTTCTGTTGAGGCCCATCCAATGAAATATCGCTTTTTCGCCGATTACTTCTACTGCGGACTCTGTCCCCCTTTCTCCGATTTCTTCAAAGATATCATGCACACCTACGGCTTCCAGCTCTTAGATTTCACGCCGAATGCCGTGACGTGTATGTCTGTTTTCGCTCATCTTTGCGAAAACTTTGTCGGAGTAAATCCTAGCACCGCTCTCTTCCGCCATTATTTTATTCCTCGAATCGAGAGTGGCGAGGCCCTTTCTGGTTCCGTCGCCTGGATCCCACGGACAGGAACCAAGGAGGTCTACCCAGAGGGGGCCTTACGCCGGAAGTGGGAGGAATGGCGGGGCAGATGGTGCTGGGTTCGGGAGACAGAGGAAAAAGCAATCCAACCTTTCTGCTTGCCGTGGCAGACGAGTATAGCCCGCGACAACGACTGGAGTGCTCTTGATCCCGAAGATGCAAAGCTCACAATTGCGACGACAAGAATCCTCCGCCTCAAAACTGTCGGGCTGTCTGTAGATATGATAGGCGCCGACTTCCTTCGCCGGTGGATTGCCCCTTTGCAGAACAAAGGGAGGCCAGCTTGGGAGTTCAAGAATGCGGCAGATATCATGAGGCTCCGCCCTGGGTTGGACTACAACCTGACACTTATGCAGCACGCATCCGTCTGCCAAAAATTGTTCAGGAGCGCAGTCGTGCGTGATCTTCCGGCAAGCATAGTCCCCTTATGCAACAACTCTCGCTTGAACTCAATCCTCGCAATGATGCCGGCGCTTGATGCTCACAGCGTTGACGGGTCCTGGATCGTGCCTCCCGATGACCAGGTCCAACGATTCTTTGATAATCTGTCGGAGAGGCCTATCCCTGAGGGAGAAGACCTCATCCGCGACACCACTGAAAGAGAACTGGAGTACATCGCCAGCAGAGTGCAGGAGGTGGGCCTTGCCGCGGAGACTAGCAGCGCTGGCTTTGCGGAGGAAGAATCCAGCAAAGAGGAGACGCTGCCGGATGAAGATCCTGCCCGGCAGGATGAAAATGTTGAGGAACAGAGTGGCACATCTGCCGGGAATCATCCTGCCGAGGACACAGCCGAGGAGGGGCCGCTCAAGGAGGCCCCGACTCTCAGGCCAAGGAGCAGATGCGTCCTTCGGAGCGCCGCCTCTGGAGCCCCGGACCATCAAACTTCCTCAAGTAGTGCAGCCCCCGGCAAGGGGGCGGCCGGCAAGGCGGCGCAGCGGCAGGAAACTCCTCAACAACCTGCGCCTGCCACGGCCAAGCGACCCAGAAGCACTCCTCCACCTCCTCCCCCGGCCACGATTGTGGAAGTCGCCTTCGACCTCTTTGCCCTTAGCTCGGGAGAAGAAGAAGAGTAAGGAGCTTGTCGCGCCCTTTGTTTTCTGAACTTCTAATTTTGCTTCAACTCATTTACTTCGCCTCAACTTGTTTCCAGAGGGATGCAGAAACACTGGCGCAGAGGATGGCGAAGAGAGCGAAGACCTCAACGGACGAGGAGCCGCCGACAAGTACCTCAGGTACACCGGAAACAGCCACCGTTAGCCTGGGGCCCAGCCCGCGACACAGTCCTCGGCTCAGCCCCCGGCGCAGCCCCCAGCGTGAGTCTATTACTCACTTTCCGCTGGCAAGTGCCGGGGTGTGCATTTTTACTGCTGACATCACCGGACATGCAGGAGGAGAGCGGCGACAAGGAGAATCGCCAGAGTTCATCCCTGTCGTGCCGCCCCCATCAACCACACCGCCCAGAGATGCGTCTCCGGCCAGGACCTCTTCTAGCGCGCTCTATAGCGACGAGGAAGGGCCGACAGGCGGAGGCACCGGCAGCTCCACGCCGGCAACCGAGGTTGGCGGGAGGGGAGAACCCACTCCCCAGCAGGCTGATGCAGGTAAACCATCCGCTTCGGAGTACTTGATGCTTCATCTTTCTTTTTTGTCTTCTTGAACTTCCTCTTTAGCCCCATCTTGTTTCCTTCCCTTGGCCTTCAGACATTCCCTCGGCGGAGGACATGGATGTTGATGCTGTCATCGAGAAGGCCGCCAGGGATGCCGCCGCCGAAGCCGACAGGCTTGCCACTGAGGAGGCCGCTGAGAGCGCCGCCACCAAGGCCGCCGAGGCCACCAGGAACGCTACCGCTGAGGCCGCCAGGGCCGCACGAGGAAAAGCCACCGAAGAGTCTGCTGAGAGAGTCGACAAGGAATCCGGCGGCCGCACTGATGACATTCCTGCCGCTGGAGCGCATAGCGCTGAGCCAGCCTCGGAGCCCCCGGCTGCCGATGAGGCGGCCGCCAACGAGCAACCGCCAACATCTGAAGCTCCCTCTTCAAGCAAATACCTCAAGGTCGGCGATAACCTGTTCGTTAGCCTTCCAGGGGTAGCAAACATCAGGGCGCCAATCGAAGGAGAGACTTTTGAGGAAGTCATCACCGCTGCCGGGCTTGAGATTGTTGATGAACCTAGGGCCGGCAGCAGCAAATCTGAGGAAGAGAAGCTCCTCCTGGCAATAAACAGCAACTATCAGAAGCTCCAGGCCCTTCATCGCACCCGCAAGGAGAAGTTAGACTCTCGGGCCGCCATTGCTGAAGCAACCGAAGTGAACTTCCAAGAGCGCGTCAAGGAGACCCAAGCGTGGTATGCTGAGGCCGTCCAGGGGTTGAAGGAGGGCCAACAGCAATTGAGCCAGAGCTGGGAAGAACTCCTCCTAAGACAATCTGATATCGAGAAGGCACAGAAGGATGCCAAGCAACGGGTTGCTACAGAAGAAGCATGCCTGAGAGAGCTTCGCGTCGGGCTCGAATCTCATGAAGATGACCTTGCCACGCGCGAGAAGGCGCTCGCTGACAAGCTCCGCGCCAAGGACAAGGAGGTCGAGAGTCTTGTCGCACAGCAGACCCAGGAGCTGGAGCAGAAGCACGGGGAGGCGCTGAAAGCTCTGGCTGTAGATCACGCCGGCAAGCTGAAGGAGGCTATCGATGCCGCCAAAACTGCAGAGGCCGCCAAGGATGAACTTGCTGAGAAGGTGAAGAAGCTGGAGACAGAGCTCGAGGAGCACGGCAAGAAGGTCTCAACACTCGAGACCGAAAGAGACAAAGCTCTTCGCAGTCTAGCGGAGGCACAGGTCGTCGTCTCCGACAAGTCTAGGGAGCTCTCCACAGCCAACGAGTCCATCACCGATCTGAAGCTGAAGCTGACCACGCTGAAGGAGGCCCTTGAGGCCGCGGAAGCTCACGAGAAGGTCCTGACCAAAGATCTCCAGAACGAACGGGGGCTGGTCAAGAGCGCCGCCTTCGAGCACAATGACTATGTGCGAGGCATGGAGATCTGGACCGAGAAGCTTGTCGACGTCACGAGGAAGCTTGCCGCGCAACTGTCTGCCATGGGCTTGGAAGATTACAGGGAGCCTTTTGATGACAGGGTGTCCCCGAGCGCCAAGCTGACCATGTTCTTCGACCACGTGCTTGAAGCTCTGGAGCAGCTCCATTCTAACCGAGCAGTTCATCTGGCCAGCGAGTCTCGCAAGCTCTGCCAGGGCGTCCTTCGCAAGGTGCTCACCAAGGTGGTGTTCAGGAATCCCGACATCTACCTCGCCAACGTCTTCGACCACCTGCCGAAGGATGTAGACCTCAAGGCAGCAGAAGAGCTTGTCGCACCCATCATCGACAGGGTAAGCCGAGTCAAGAGGGTCGAAGGCGATCGCCGGGACTAGCTGCTTTACTTCTTGCCACCGCCATCTCATGTCAAAGACAATATTGCCTTATGTTAGAATCACGGCAACTTTTATTGTAATATAACTTGCTATGTTCTGGACAAATGCTATGTTATTCCCCTTGCTTAATTTCTCTTTGCATGTATTAGCCCTACGCTTGACTGGAAACTTGCCGGTGCGCACACCCTTGCCGCGAGCGCTAGGTGCGGGACTTTAGCAGCCTGCTGGCGGGGCCGCTGCCGGCAAGAAGCCTTGGTGCTCTCAGTGCAGCCACCTAAACTGTTGAGAGGACTCAAAACAAGATAAGGGCACAACCAATCACAACAAGGTTCCTTCGTGTGCAGGTTTTCCATACAAAAGTTGAAATCGTTCAAGGGGAACAACAAAACAAAAATATCGTTTGAAATTCTGCAACTTAACTTTTCGTTATTGCATTCCTTCCGGCAAAGTGATTTCCTTGAACGTCGCATGTTGGTATCCATACCACCAATCTCCCCCCGCCCCCGGCAAAGCTGCACGCGAGGTAACCTTCTGTCCCTTTGAGAAAAAGAAAGAAGAGAAAATAGAGGTATGGAACCTTGGCGGTTCGTTAGCACTTGCTGGGAATAAGTGTAACACAAAATCTCAGATAACATGCTCGTAAGTAAACATGAATATCGACAAGAATTGTAAAATACTTAGGCTTTATTCAACTACGCATAGGGTCTGCGCCTGGCTTTGTACAAAGCATTACATGCTGCATCGGCAAGACTTGTACAAAATGGGATGCCGGGAGGCCCGGCAACCGCGCCTCATGAGTAGAACTTACGAAGATGCTCGATATTCCAGGAATTGCTTACTGGAATATCGTCTTCGGTCTCCAGGTGGACTGCGCTAGGCCTGGTGACTCGTACTACCCGATAAGGGCCTTCCCACTTCGGCGTCAACTTGTTGGAATTCTTGGCCGACTGAACGCGCCGAAGAACAAGGTCGCCTTCCTCAAGACTCCGGGCATGAACCTTGCGGCTATGATAGCGGCGCAAGGCTTGCTGGTAGCGTGCAGCTCGCACAGCAGCCTGGAGACGATCTTCCACAAGGAGCACAGCGTCATCTTGCTGCAGCTGCTCTTGCTCGAGCTCATCATAAGCGAGCACTCCAGGTGACCCGTATATGAGTTCCGTGGGGAGAACTGCTTCTGCCCCATATACTAGGGAGAAGGGTGTCTGGCTAGTGGCTCGATTTGGTGTCGTCCTGATTGACCAAAGAACCACCGGCAACTCATCAATCCAGCGCCTTCCGCACTTGCGCAGCTTGTCGAAAGTTCTTGTCTTGAGACCACGCAGCACCTCAGCATTTGCCCTTTCCACTTGGCCGTTACTCCTTGGGTGAGCAACAGAAGCAAAACAAATCTTGCCGCCAAGGTCTTGGACGTACTGCATGAAGGTGTTGCTGGTGAACTGTGTGCCGTTGTCAGTGATGATCCTGTTGGGTACACCAAAACGGCAAACTATTCCTTTGAAGAACTTGACGGCTGACTGTGCTGTCACCTTCCTCACTACTTCCACCTCCGGCCACTTTGTGAACTTGTCGATTGCAACGTACAAGTACTCAAAGCCCCCGGCAGCATGGGGGAAAGGGCCCAAAATGTCGAGCCCCCAGACCGAAAATGGCCATGATAAAGGGATTGTCTAAAGAGCTTGAGCTGGTTGATGTATCTTCTTTGAATGAAACTGGCATGCTTCACACCTGGTTACTAGCGCAGTTGCATCCTGGAGGGCAGTGGGCCAAAAGAAACCTTGTCGGAACGCCTTGCCGGCAAGTGCTCTTGATCCTATGTGGGAGCCACATATGCCTCCATGTATCTCCGCCAACAGCTCCAGTCCATCCTCCCGAGGAACGCACTTCAATTTCACACCGTTCGGTCTCTTTCTGTACAGGACGCTGTCCACAAACTGGTACATTTTAAACTGACGGGCTACTTTTTCCGCTTCTTCCTGCTCCTCAGGGAGTTCCCCTGTCTGAAGGAAATGGACGATGTGCTGTGCCCATGCTGGGGCCTGAGGCTCGACAACAAGGACTAAAGGCATGTCCTCTGCCGCGGGAACAGTTGTCTCAACAACAAAGGCTCGAGGCCTTGCCGGAGCCTGTTGTTCCCCGGCAAGCTCGACGGAAGCATTCGTCTCGACGGCGAGAGCCTAAGCTCCCGCCGGAGCCTGTTGCTCACCGGCAAGCTTGGCATTGTTCCCGGCAACTTCCTTGCCGGCGGCTTCTGGGAGCTCTGCCGGGAAGTACTTGCCGGAACTCAACTTCCTCCTTTTCTCTCGTCCCATTGACGGTGCCACAGATGGTTGAGTCAGCCGGAGCACAAAAGTTCCTGGTTCCACAGGTAACGTGAGAGCAGCGCACTTTGACAAGCCATCAGCAATGCTGTTTTCTGCACGAGGAACGTGCTCCATTTGCAGACCGTCAAAACGCCCTTCCAACTTTCTCACTTCATCTACATAAGCTTCCATCAATGGGCTCTGATAATCTTTGTTGACTTGTTTGACGACAAGCTGAGAATCACCTCTGACAATAAGCTTCTGGATTCCAAGGTCTGCCGCGATCCTGAGACCGGCAAGCAACCCCTCATACTCGGCAGTATTGTTCGTTGACCTCTCCCGGGGAAAATGCATCTGAACCACGTATCTGAGGTGCTCTCCGGTGGGTGCGACAAGCAGCACGCCAGCACCGGCGCCTTGCAGCGAGAAAGCCCCATCAAAATACATGATCCAATCTTGATTTGTTTCCTTGCCGGGGAGAGTTGACTCTGGAACTTCTTCATCTGGCGTTGGGGTCCATTCTGCAATGAATTCCGCCAAGGCTCTGCTCTGGATGGTTGAAGTACTTTCATACTTGAGACCAAAGCTCGACAGCTCCAAAGCCCACTCCACAATCCTGCCGGTAGCATCTGGGTTTCGCAAAATCCGCTGCAATGGAAAGCGAGTGACAACGGTGATCTCATGTGCCTGAAAGTAATGGCGCAGCTTCCTCGAGGCCATAAGGAGGCCGAAGAGCAGCTTTTGCACACCAGAATATCTCGACCTAGCCCCCTGCAAAAGGGAACTGACGAAATAGACTGGGCGCTGCACCATCTTCTTCTTCTGTATTGCTTGACTTGACTGCGCAGACTCAACCTTGTCGGCACTAGACTGTGGCGGGGAAGGTCTTGGCTTGCCGCTTGACGGTCCTACCGTTGGTGCTGCCTCTTCGTCAATTTCTCTCTCCGCCACTAACGCAGCACTCACCACTTGATTCGTTGCCGCTAGATATAGCAGCAACTGCTCTTGTGGTTTAGGCACGACTAGTACTGGCGAAGAGGAGAGGTACCTCTTCAAATCCTGCAGCGCTGCCTCCGCCTCCGGAGTCCATTTCATTGGACCTGCCTTCTTCAAAATTTTGAAAAAGGGCAGGGCGCGCTCAGCAGATTTTGAGATGAACCTACTCATAGCAGCAACGCAGCCGGCAAGATGACACACATCCTTGACACGTCTTGGCGCTTCGATTTGCTCAATGGCTTTGTTCTTGTCGGGATTCACTTCAATTCCACGTTGAGATACAAAGAACCCGAGAAGCTTGCCAGATGGAACACCAAACACACATTTCTCAGGGTTGAGCTTCAAGTTGATCTTGCGCAGATTTGCAAATGTTTCTTCTAAGTCTGATATGAGTGTTGCTTTATTCTTGGTTTTGACCACTATATCATCCATATATGCTTCCATATTTCTATGTAGCTGAGGCTCAAAACCGATCTGGACTGCTCTTGCAAAAGTAGAACCAGCACTTTTCAACCCGAAAGGCATATGCAAAAAGCAGTACGTACCACATGGGGTGATAAACGCGGTCTTCTCCTCATCTTCCTTGGACATGAAAATCTGATGATAGCCTGAATAGGCGTCAAGGAATGACAGTAAGTCACAGCCGGCAGTGGAGTCCACAATCTGGTCGATGCGCGGCAAGGGAAAAGGATCTTTTGGACAGGCTTTATTGATATCTGTATAGTCAATACATAGCCTCCATTTTCCATTCGCCTTGCGCACTACAACTGGATTGGCCAACCATGTTGGATGGAGGACTCCCCTAACCAAGCCTGTCGCTTCTAGCTTCTTAATTTCTTCGGCAATAAACTGTTGCCGCTCCAAAGCTTGCTTCCTGACCTTCTGCTTGACGGGCCGTGCGTGTGGACAGACGGCAAGGTGGTGCTCAATTACCTCCCTGGGAACACCGGGGATGTCAGATGGTTGCCATGCAAACACATCGACATTCGCCCACAGGAAGGCAACGAGCGCGCTTTCCTATTTGCTGTCAAGGGTGGAAATTATGGTAAAAGTTCCTCCCGTACCGTCCTCCTTGGCGGGCACCTTCTTGGTCTCTGGCGGAGCCGCCTTGGACTTCTTGCTCTTGCCGGTGGAGCTCTCTGGCACATCCTCAACGGGAGCGCAGTACTCCGAAGAGGTGCGCTTGTTGGAGTGAGTACGAGAGGCCTTGCCGGTCTTCTCCCCCCCGGGAGCTTCAGTGTAACACCCCAAAAATCGGGTTATCGATTTTTGTGCTGTTATTCCTTCCTAGCTTTTCTCTCCCGAATTTTTTTTCCTCTGAAATTTGGCAAGTGACCAGGTGAATCCAGCCTATCCTCAGCCTCTCAGTGCCTTTCCCATGCTCTTGTGCCAGCCAACCCTCTGTCAGCCAATTCCGAATCTTATTCAAACCCTAGTTCCGAAATATTGGAACTGGAAATTCTGCCTTTGTGATTTCAAAGAAGCCATCATTTTCCTTGCTTTGTTAATCCTCCCAAAATTTCCAGAGATCCTCTGTCATCCCTAAACCCCAGATGTGCAAAAATATTGCTAAGTCCTATGCAATATTTTTCCCTCTAGAATTAATTCCTTATTCTGCCTTTCTGAGGAATTAAATCCAGGAGAATATCCATCCATCTCCAGAGGTCATGAAAACTTGTGGAGATATTCCTTGTGATTATGTTGAGCTCTCATAAAAATATTGGCTATAATTAAATAGGGGAAATTGCCTTTTCCTATTTAAAGCCAATATTTCAATTTGGGGACTTTCCAAAGAAACTACCATTTTGGTAGCTAGGACAAATCCCAAATAATTTGTGGAGCTTCTCATATCCATATCTTATCCAATTACATCAAAATCTCCAGTTCCCCAGTTGAAAGTTTGAGCTCCAGTTCCATTTGCAAATTCTGTCCAGATTTCCAGTTTGCAAAGGAAGTGTTTGATTCCCTGATCTCCTTGGGCTAAAATTTTGCAGGGTGATGTATTGTGATAAAATAACATTGTCCTCCAAAAATTGCCCATTTCATCTAGCCAATATCCCTCAGAAAATTATTCAAGTTCCTGTCCAGATTGGAGCATTGTGAAGGAAGTACCATTTACATTCATGCAAATGCTATGAAACTTTTACAGTGTCTCCATATGCCTAAATCATTGATCTCCTCCAAGTTTGAGCCATTTCCATCTAGCCAATTTTCCCCAGCATAAGCTTTTGCATTTCTGGTCAGGTTGCCAAGTTACAAAGGAAGTACCATCTAGAATGGTTCATTTGGGCTGAGATTTTCCAGGTGAGTGACCTTAGTATTTGATTGACCCATGCCAAGGATCAGGCCAAGAGGAGCACTGTGGTGGCCACACCACAGCACAAACAGGTTGCTGTTGGAAACTGTTTGACCATGGTGCAGTCTCCTCAGGCCTCTCTCAGGTCATTCATCTGCATAGGTCAACTCAGGATGCGTCGGTGAAGAGCCTAGACATAGTTTGGCGTCGAGCGGGGCGTGGCCACACGGTGACCACGTGCGAAGCCGGCCAAATCGGCGCTCTGTGCGATTGGACTCGACGTGAGCTCGTTCCAGCGAGCTCCAGGCTGTCCATGGGTGTCTAGGAGCTCCCCAGAGCGTGCATGATCCGTCTAGAGTTCTCTCCCCCTCGTCCCGAAGCTCCTAGCTGCTGTTGCCGTCGTCCCGAAGCCGCTGCCGTCGTCTCGAAGCCTCGCCGAGCTCTGGAAGCTCTGGCTGCCGTCGCGAAAGCCCGTCCCCGAGCTATATATAGAGTGCCCGAGCCCCTCTAGCCCCCAGCAAGCCCAGCCCCTCCTCCAATCGAGCTCCCGGAGCTCCCCGTCCCTCTAATGGCCGATGGCCGCCGTCGGCCCCCGCGACCATTCCGGCGCCATGGCCACTCCCTCCTCTCCCCTTCTGTGCTCGTGCCCCCCCTGGAGGTCTGCGAGCCGCTGCCGTACTGAGCTCCGGCGAGGGAGCCCTGCCGGCGTCCCTCACCTGCGGCCATCGTCGGCCAGAGCGCCGAGCCGCGGCGGCGGTGCTGCCACCTACGGGTGCGGCACAGCGTGGCCAAGCCACCCCGCTCTCCGGCCGGCCCCCTAGGGCGGCGAGGCGACCTCTACGCCGGTGGCCAGTTGCCCCGTCCCTGCCCCGGTCGGGCTTGAAGAAGGGACCAGGGAGGAGGAGAGAGAGAGACGGCGGGCCCCGCGCGTCATTGTCTCAGCACTGACTAGGATGACCTTTGACTGGATTAAGTGAAAACGTATTCCCTAAAATACGTTTTCCCATGGTCAAAGCGTATTTTCTGGTTTACGCTTTCGGTTAATGAAAGCGAAAAGTGCTGCGACTTCGGCCAGAAATACGCTTTCGCCTTCCGAAAGCGTAGTTGCTGGAATTCGCGGTCTGTTTTAGCCCAGGGACCCTTTTGTAGTAATTTTCTTTACAGATTAGTCCCTGGTGCTTAAACGGCCGTATCTCGGCAACCGTAGCTCGGAATCAGGTAAAACCAGCGCCCACGTTTTCATCTCGTCAAGCCCGTTCCGATGGTACTATTTCAATATTGTGTTTCCACAGTGGAAATAACCATTTTGCCCTTGCCCTCCGATCGAGCCCTCTGAGAGAGACCCCTATCCGGCGATTTCTTCCGCGAGGTGATCGTGCTTCCTCCCGGCGTATTCGTCGACCCCCAGGCAAGCCAACCTCTTACATGAGCTCCGGACTTGCGTAATGACTTTACTTGCACCTGTGTGTTTATTTGTATTGCCTGGTAGTCTGCATCTGCATTCACCGGTGGTAACATCGGTATAGATACTAGTAGAACTCTTCATCTAGTGCCATGCCTTTTTTTAATGTTGCCACGCTAATAATAATATTACCAGTGACATATTCATGTTAGTACTGTGGTTGAACTCCTTCTATCACTATCAGTACTATGATCCGCTATGCTATCACTTATAATTGTCAGTAAAGTCGTATGGATATGCTGAGTTGGATTAAGAGATTACTGTCTATGATTATTTTGGGTTCCACCCGACAGTTGTGGATATAAGGAATTGAATTAATGCAACCTAGTTGGTTGATCTTGAGTCACCTGTCCGGGCTTTTCCGTGCAACCACATTTGCCGGTATGGGACGGCCCTAACCGGGTCTGACTGCGTGATCTTTCACCGGTACCACCAAAGAGGGGAGGTTATGCGCGGCGTGCTACCCCGGCCCGGTAAGCGGCGATAATCTTGTGAGCCCAGTTGTTGAGTTTTGCGCGCAGTCCCCGTTTGGGACAGTTTAGTTGGCCACGACGGTGGCAGGTGTCATGAGGACACAGGGGCCACCCAAGGCTGACCTCCGAGGGAGGAAAAGTGCCGGTGGTACGATGAAAGAGTCACGGGTCAGGCAGGTTTTGTTGAAGCAACGCTGGTCCACCCGAATGGGACCAGGAGGCCAGGTGCTTCATGGTGTGGGTAAAGTGTACAACCTCTGCAGAGTGTAAAAATCTAATCGAATAGCCGAGTCCACGGTATTGGACAGCCTGTCCAGACCTCAGTAGATGGTCAACCGTAATAATGATGAGAATGATGGAAGAACTCATTCTGGGTAGACATCAGATGATGTCAGGAATATGATACGATAGCCAAGGGATGGCTATATGATGAGTGGTCGGGTGACCACATGATTGGATTGGAATTGAGTCAGTTCAGGTTGGATCATGAACATTCCCAGGGTTGTGGAACAACCCAGATGAGAGTAAGTTGGTATCCGGTACAGTAAGTATGCTATGCGTCTAGTGTGATCTTGCCATAGATTATATGCCTGATCCATGATATGCCATGCTTGATTCATGCTTGTCTTGTTAGAATTTATGCCATGCTTAGGATTAATTCATGCATAGCATAGGGCTTGCTTTGTCATCTGTTTGTTTGGATGCGATGTATTTGGTTGTCTTGCGAGTACATTCAAAGTACTCACCTGGCCTTGCACGTGGCCAGTTGCAGGAGAAGATCTGTCGTGCTAGGGCGTAACCAAGCCAGTCCTGTGCGTTATGGAGCCCAGCCAGAGACGTCGTTGCCAAGACCTCCAATGCCCTTTAGTTAGTCTTGGAGCTATGCATATTGTTGTAAGCAACAGTATTGTAATACTCCATTATATTAATAAAGCCATTTTTGCCTGGAATTGCTGTATCATGTCTTTGGCGTGCGTCGGGTCTTATCCTGGGGACTGGCGTGCGTCGGCCCTCTATCGGGGTGCCACAAGACTTGGTATCAGAGCCAGGTTGGCTATAGGTTACCCTAGCCCAAACCCGACTCCTAGGTTTAACCGGTTGTGAGCCCAATAGATTTGACCCGTCTCTGGCAACCGACATGGCCACTGTGGATCAACAATAGGCGCAGTCGGAATGGACGTGACCCTACCCAGCTGTCCGCCCACTCAGCCACCCTGGATTAGACCGTGACCCCACTTGGTTGTCGGCCGTACCAGTGTATCTTCTACCCGGCACGAGAAGGATCCACGCCATGCTAGCGTGTTCCAGCTGACTGCCTATTTAAGCCCCTCCCAGTTGCGAGCCGTAGCCCTCCCCATTGAGTAAGCCAGACCCTGCAAGAGAAACCTAGGCCAGTAGCCCTAAGCCAGCAGCCATGGCCAGTTCTTCCAAGACCCCTAAGACCCCCATTTTCCATAGCCGAATCTTGGCTGATGGTTATCCCGGTTTTCCGAGCATCCTTTCGAGTATGCTCACTCAAGCTCTTAGCTGTAGTACCCCTCCGGCATATCTGGTGTGCCAGTCGGACCCCGTCCCCCATCTTTGCCGATTTTATGCAAGGGTGTATATCAGCCCAGGTCCAACAGCGGATGGGAAGCCCATGAGTTTTCAGGGCAAACCCGTGCCCACTCCCGCGTTGGCTATCCAGATGGCAGCCGCAGGAGCCCTCGCCTGTCTCCATAGCCAGTTTCCGCAAGTAGCGGAGATGCAAGAGTTTCGCTATATTCCATCATCGTCGGACATAGCTGGCAGGTTCTCCAGCATAGTGGGAGATGTTGACCCAACCATAGCTCGCCTAGTCTAGTATATTGATGCCCAGGGACTTCTACTCTCTGGCATTCTAAAAGAGTTCCAAGCCATTGACCAAGACACCACCCGGGTTGTTACGGAAGCATACCGTACGGCCCGAGAAATTGCATCCCAAACCACCCGTCCATTGTTGCCAAACCCAGTGCCACCTTCACAGCCAGTACCACCCTCGCAATCCGCAAACCTATTTCGCCCAGTCAACATCCATCCAAATTCCATTCAGGGAGCTATCCGGCGACTTCGTCGTCGGGATGTGTTCGGTCAAGTTCCCGCTGCAGCTCCAGCAGTTGAGCCCCAACTCATAGAAGTGTCCGACGATGAAGATGGAAGTTGGCTCAGCCTTCGTCCTCCAGGAGAATCCCAGAGGAAGTAGGTCCATCTGTGGCTCCGGCAGTGACCGCAGCCAGGAGACGCCGCGAGTAGGTGGGTGGCGAAGACTGTTTCTTCGTCTGCAGCTGGTATTAGGACCCCGTAGTTCGGAGTGAGTTGTTGTTGTTAGCTGCCTAGCAATGCTGTGTGTTGTTGTATGCTTGTATTGCCTATACTGCTTGTGCTGTTATGTATGCCTGTTTGCTCTATGTGCTTGGTTCATCTGTCACTCTGTTAAGCAGAAATGTTTAACAGAGCCGACAGTGGACTCTTAACAAGATTTTTAGTCGGTAGAGCACTTACACCTCATAACATTGGACTCGTCCGGAGTCCCTAATAAAATGCGAGCTGGTGTAGGTGTATGTATACTAGGAGTACATACACCCACCGGCATTAAAACGTTAGTGTGATCTGTCCGATATGCTTGTTTCTACCTGCATTTTGTCATGTGCATTCTGCATCTGCCTGCATATTAGTATAGCTTGCATGTGTATCTTGTAAGCAAAGTCTGCACGCCGTGTGCAATCTCGAAGATATTCTAGGAATTTTATTGCAGCATAGACCGGTCCAACCCTTCGAGCCCAAGACCTAAACCCGGATTAGACCCCTAGCCCCCATTGTGGATGCCGTTCAGCGAGAAGCAACTAGCAGCGTGGCCTCCGCACTGGTAGAGTTCCGCAGACCGCACCACACTAACCCTAGGCCCAGCGGCGTCTCTGTCATCGTCTTGTGTGATGTTGGCAGACCGCCCCTCGCCGCCGCAGCCTGCGTTTATTCCGCCGGCCTGAGACGGCGTAGTTGCCCCCTAGCCACCTCTCTGGCAGCAGCATCCTGGCGATCATCGAGGATCATCGCGCACAGCAGCAGCGAGCCTCCAACCAATGCCGCCAGCATGCCAACCAGGAGGATCGTGATTAGCTCCGAGCCCAAGCTCGCCATTAGCGCCTTGCCTCGCGCCCCTGCAATCAGAAGAAGAAGAAGAGGAAGAAGAAGAAGAGGAAGAAGAAGTGAGGTAGGATGTGAGAGGTGGGTAGAGAGTAGAGAACCCGCGGTAGTTTTATAGCCCGAGTCCGGTGTATGGTGAGCAAGGTCCAGGGAACCGCGCATCGCTCGATCACCGGCGTCCAGGAGGCGAATCCGCGAGCAGTGCCGACCGGCACTGGCCCGTGATGGGAGTGCTCGCTGAGTGCCCTCGTGCGCCCCGCGTGCTAACGCCGTAGGGTACTCCATGCCCTAGGAGATAGGCGTGCGCAGTGCCTAGCCGCACTCGGGGCAGCGAGAGCGCGAGAGCGAGAGAGAGCCGTTGGCTGGAGATAGAAGAAGGCTGCCAGTGGGCCCTGGTCTCACCTGTCAGCGGTAGAGGCCACTGCTCATTGCGGTACCCCGAGCATTTTGGAAAAAGGAAATTCTGCTTTTTCTAAAAATGTCAAGGCTACCCAGCGGCCCCTACGTGTAGAGTAGATCCCGCGATATCCGCATCGCGATCTGGGTGTACCAGTTTTTGGTACTCTTAACTCGGTTGTTTTCAACCGCAGGGTTAAGACCCAGCCCAGAGGTTTTGCCTAGGAGGCGTAGTAGTTTTGTTCTAAGCTAACCCTAGGAATCTCAAGGACGAGATTCTTTTAAGGGGGGAAGGTTTGTAACACCCCAAAAATCGGGTTATCAATTTTTGTGCTGTTATTCCTTCCTAGCTTTTCTCTCCCGAATTTTTTTTCCTCTGAAATTTGGCAAGTGACCAGGTGAATCCAGCCTATCCTCAGCCTCTCAGTGCCTTTCCCATGCTCTTGTGCCAGCCAACCCTCTGTCTGCCAATTCCGAATCTTATTCAAACCCTAGTTTCGAAATATTGGAACTGGAAATTCTGCCTTTGTGATTTCAAAGGAGCCATCATTTTCCTTGCTTTGTTAATCCTCCCAAAAGTTCCAGAGATCCTCTGTCATCCCTAAACCCCAGATGTACAAAAATATTGCTAAGTCCTATGCAATATTTTTCCCTCTAGAATTAATTCCTTATTCTGCCTTTCTGAGGAATTAAATCCAGGAGAATATCCATCCATCTCCAGAGGTCATGAAAACTTGTGGAGATATTCCTTGTGGTTATGTTGAGCTCTCATAAAAATATTGGCTATAATTAAATAGGGGAAATTGCCTTTTCCTATTTAAAGCCAATATTTCAATTTGGGGACTTTCCAAAGAAACTACCATTTTGGTAGCTAGGAAAAATCCCAAATAATTTGTGGAGCTTCTCATATCCATATCTTATCCAATTCCATCAAAATCTCTAGTTCCCCAGTTCAAAGTTTGAGCTCCACTTCCATTTGCAAATTCTGTCCAGATTTCCAGTTTGCAAAGGAAGTGTTTGATTCCCTGATCTCCTTGGGCTAAAATTTTGCAGGGTGATGTATTGTGATAAAATAACATTGTCCTCCAAAAATTAGCCCATTTCATTTAGCCAATATCCCTCAGAAAATTATTCAAGTTCCTGTCCAGATTGGAGCATTGTGAAGGAAGTACCATTTACATTCATCAAATGGTATGAAACTTTTACAGTGTCTCCATATGCCTAAATCATTGATCTCCTCCAAGTTTGAGCCATTTCCATCTAGCCAATTTTCCCTAGCATCAGCTTTTGCATTTCTGGTCAGGTTGCCAAGTTACAAAGGAAGTACCATCTAGAATGGTTCATTTGGGCTGAGATTTTTCCAGGTGAGTGACCTTAGTATTTGATTGACCCATGCCAAGGATCAGGCCAAGAGGAGCACTGTGGTGGCCACACCACAGCACAAACAGGTTGCTGTTGGCAACTGTTTGACCATGGTGCAGTAACCTCAGGCCTCTCTCAGGTCATTCATCTGCATAGGTCAACTCAGGATGCGTCGGTGAAGAGCCTAGACATAGTTTGCCGTCGAGCGGGGCGTGGCAACGCCGTGGCCACGCGGTGACCATGTGCGAAGCCGGCCAAATCGGCGCTCTGTGCGATTGGACTCGACGTGAGCTCGTTCCAGCGAGCTCCAGGCTGTCCATGGGTGTCTAGGAGCTCCCCAGAGCGTGCGTGATCCTTCTAGAGTTCTCTCCCCCTCGTCCCGAAGCTCCTAGCTGCTATTGCCGTCGTCCCGAAGCCGCTGCCGTCGTCTCGAAGCCTCGCCGAGCTCTGGAAGCTCCGGCTGCCGTCGCGAAAGCCCGTCCCCGAGCTATATATAGAGTGCCCGAGCCCCTCTAGCCCCCAGCAAGCCCAGCCCCTCCTCCAATCGAGCTCCCGGAGCTCCCCGTCCCTCTAATGGCCGAAGGCCGCCGTCGGCCCCTGCGACCATTCTGGCGCCATGGCCACTCCCTCCTCTCCCCTTCTGTGCTCGTGCCCCCCTGGAGGTCCGCGAGCCACTGCCGTACTAAGCTCCGGCGAGGTTGCCCTGCCGGCGTCCCTCGCCTGCGGCCATCGTCGGACGGAGCGCCGAGCCGCGGCGGCGGTGCTGCCGGCCATCCCGGGCGGCCCTGATGCCACCTACGGGTGCGGCACAGCGCGGCCATGCCACCCCGCTCGCCGGCCGGCCCCCTAGGGCGGCGAGGCGACCTCTACGCCGGCGGCCAGTTGCCCCGTCCCTGCCCCGGTCGGGCTTGAAGAAGGGACCAGGGAGGAGGAGAGAGAGAGACGGCGGGCCCCGCGCGTCATAGTCTCAGCGCTGACCAGGATGACCTTTGACAGGATTAAGTGAAAATGTATTCCCTAAAATACGTTTTCCCATGGTCAAAGCGTATTTTCTGGTTTACGCTTTCGGTTAATGAAAGCGAAAAGTGCTGCGACTTCGGCCAGAAATATGCTTTCGCGTTCCGACAGCGTAGTTGCTGGAATTCGCGTTCTGTTTTATCCCAGGGACCCTTTTGTAGTAATTTTCTTTACAGATTAGTCCCTAGTGCTTAAACAGCCGTATCTCGGCAACCGTAGCTCGGAATCAGGTAAAACCAGCGCCCACGTTTTCATCTCGTCAAGCCCGTTCCGATGGTACTACTTCCATATTGTGTTTCCAAAGTGGAAATAACCATTTTGCCCTTGCCCTCCGATCGAGCCCTCTGAGAGAGACCCCTGTCCGGCGATTTCTTCCGCGAGGTCATCGTGCTTCCTCCCGGCGTATTCGTTGACCCCCAGGCAAGCCAACCTCTTACATGAGCTCCGGACTTGCGTGATGACTTTGCTTGCACCTGTGTGTTTATTTGTATTGCCTGGTAGTCTGCATCTGCATTCACCGGTGGTAACATCGGTATAGATACTAGTAGAACTCTTCATCTAGTGCCATGTCTTATTTTAATGTTGCCACACTAATAATAATATTACTAGTGACATATTCATGTTAGTACTGTGGTTGAACTCCTTCTATCACTATCAGTACTATGATCCGCTATGCTATCACTTATAATTGTCAGTAAAGTGGTATGGATATGCTGAGTTGGATTAAGAGATTACTGTCTATGATTATTTTGGGTTCCACCCGGCAGTTGTGGATATAAGGAATTGAATTAATGCAACCTAGTTGGTTCATCTTGAGTCACCTGTCCGGGCTTTTCCGTGCAACCACATTTGCCGGTATGGGACGGCCCTAACCGGGTCTGACTGCGTGATCTTTCACCGGTACCACCAAAGAGGGGAGGTTATGCGCGGCGTGCTACCCCGGCCCGGTTAGCGGCGATAACCTTGTGAGCCCAGTTGTTGAGTTTTGCGCGCAGTCCCCGTTTGGGACAGTTTAGTTGGCCACGACGGTGGCAGGTGTCATGAGGACACAGGGGCCACCCAAGGCTGACCTCCGAGGGAGGAAAAGTGCCGGTGGTACGATGAAAGAGTCACGGGTAAGGCAGGTTTTGTTGAAGCAACGCTGGTCTACCCGAATGGGACCACGAGGCCAGGTGCTTCATGGTGTGGGTAAAGTGTACAACCTCTGCAGAGTGTAAAAATCTATTCGAATAGCCGAGTCCACGGTATTGGACAGCCCGTCCAGACCTCAGTAGATGGTCAACCGTAATAATGATGAGAATGATGGAAGAACTCATTCTGGGTAGACATCAGATGATGTCAGGAATATGATACGATAGCCAAGGGATGGCTATATGATGAGTGGTCGGGTGACCACATGATTGGATTGGAATTGAGTCAGTTCAGGTTGGATCATGGACATTCCCAGGGTTGTGGACCAACCCAGATGAGAGTAAGTTGGTATTCGGTACAGTAAGTATGCTATGCGTCTAGTGTGATCTTGCCATAGATTATATGCCTGATCCATGATATGCCATGCTTGATTCATGCTTGTCTTGTTAGAATTTATGCCATGCTTAGGATTAATTCATGCATAGCATAGGGCTTGCTTTGTCATCTGTTTGTTTGGATGCGATGTATTTGGTTGTCTTGCGAGTACATTCAAAGTACTCACCTTGCCTTGCACGTGGCCAGTTGCAGGAGAAGATCTGTCGTGCTAGGGCGTAACCAAGCCAGTCCTATGCGTTATGGAGCCCAGCCAGAGACGTCGTTGCCAAGACCTCCAATGCCCTTTAGGTAGTCTTGGAGCTATGCATATTGTTGTAAGCAACAGTATTGTAATACTCCATTATATTAATAAAGCCATTTTTGCCTGGAATTGCTGTATCATGTCTTTGGCGTGCATCAGGTCTTATCCTGGGGACTGGCGTGCGTCGGCCCTCTATCGGGGTGCCACATTCAGCGGCAGGAGCAAGTACCTTGGCGGCAGATGCTGCAACTGCCTCCCGGTAGAGCTGGTCGGCGCAGATAAGCGCATCTTTCTTGTCGGAGTTGACGGTGATGACGCTTATCGGCCCGGGCATCTTCAACACGTTGTAAGCGTAGTGTGATGCTGCCATGTACTTGGCCAGCGCTGGGCGGCCAAGGATTCCCTTATATGGCAATGGAATCTTGGCGACGTCAAACACAATCTTCTCTGTTCTGAAGTTCACGTCGCTGCCAAATGTTACCGGCAGCGTGATCTTTCCCTTGGGCTGGCTCCTTCCTGGATTAACCCCTTGGAATGGGCCTGTCTCCTCGAGATCTCCATCAGGAAGTTGCAATCTCTTGATGACCTTGGGTGAGATTAAGTTCAAGCCGGCCCCACCGTCAACTAGCATTTTCGTTACCTTGAGGTTGCGAATCGTTGGTGAAACCAACAACGGCAAACACCCAACCGCAGTTACGCGATCAGGGTGATCCTCAACGTCGAAAATGATAGGCGTGTTGGACCATCTCAAGGGCTTCCGGGCGCCGACAGATGGTTCTGTCGCATTCACTTCACGCGCCCACTGCTTAAGTTGGCGGTGGGAAGAATGCAAGGAAGCACCTCCGTCAACACACATGGCATCTGTAGCTTGCTGGAATTCTTGCTCACTGGACTCGCCGTCCTCCTCCATGTCATCATCACCCCCCTCTTGCTTGTCGCGGCCTCGAGCGGGCCGATCCTTCCGTTGCTTGGCCTTGCCGCGGCGACCTCCTCGGCCACCGCGCTTCTTGCCGGACCCTTCAGCACCATCCTAAGCCCTCTCCTTGTCTCGCCTCTCGTACTCGGCCTTCTGCTTTTCGACAAGCTGTTCGACTTGCCGGCAGTCTTGGAGATCGTGGCCCTTGGTACGATGGATCTTGCAATACTGCTTGCCGGAGCCGTCTGGCTTGTCGGCCGCCGCCAAGGCCTGACAGGAGGCGCACCCGGCAACATCTTTGCTGGGGTCTTCAACCTTGGCCTTCTTGGCGGTGCCGGGGTTGCCGGACCCTTTGACAGCAAGCACGGCCTTGCCCTTGCGCTTCCTGTTGCGTCGCCGACCCTTCTTTGTCGGGGCGGCAGCGTCGTCATCATCAGAATCGGCCCCTGCGCCAGCGTCTTCGTCGGGGAGCCTCCTTCCTTCTTCAGCGCGCGCACACTTATCTGCCAGAGCATAAAGCTCGGCAACATCCTTGATCTTGTTCATTGCCAGCTCTTCCCGCATCCTGCGGTTACGCACGTTCTGATGGAACGCGCTGACGACAGCGGCAGGATGAACGTCCGGAATATTATGATGTATGCGGCTGAATCTCTGAATGTACTTGCGCAGGGTTTCGCCTTCTTTTTGAGGGATGAGATGCAAATCGCTTTCCTGGCCAGGAGCTTGGTGGCCTCCAATAAAGGCGCCAACAAACACATGTCACAGATCTGCCCAAGAAGAGATGGAATTCTCCGGCAGATGCATCAACCACGACCTGACGTTGCGCTTGAGCACCAACGGGAAGTAGTTGGCAAGTATCTTGTCGTCGCGGCCCCCGGCAGCCTGCACCGCAATGGTGTAGACGCTCAGGAACTCGGACGGGTGGGTCTTACCGTCATATTTCTCCAGGGACTTCCGGCTTGAACGTGCGGGAGTTGGGCCACTGGACCCTCCGCAGCTCGTGGGTAAACGCTGGACAACCTACCTCGTAAGGTAGATCGACAGGATACCCCGGCACAGGCTTATCCACAGTGGGACCCGCGCGCTTGTCGGACTGATAGCGCGCTTCCCGCCGCCGCTCGATGGTGGTTCGAGCGTCTTTGCTCCCGAAGGACTTGACGTTGGTCGCGGCGGGTTCTCGGATCGGACGACGCCGTGGAATCGTCATCACGGGTGTCGACCCGCCAAGCCAGCGACTGCTGCTGCCGCTGTGGGAGAGATTACACTGTAGTTGCACCACCCACAACCTTTTCTCCACCTACATGTGTCGGCTCAACGGACTGGCGCCGTGAAGGCTCCCCCTGCTCCGGCTTATCTTCGTTGGCGAGGCCAACGAGGCTCTGAATGGCGGACCTCCATTCTTCGAGCTTGTCCGTAGCAGGAGGAAAGTTTAGAAGCAGTTGTGCACACGCCAGCGCTTCTGCTCGTGTAGGTGGTGGCGACAGGTGCGAAGGACGCAAAGTGCTCTGTCCCCCAACTAAGTTGGAAGGAGCTACCTCACGGTCCCGCGACCGTGCGCCGCTTCCATCAGCACGTGGACGTGCATGTTGGTCTTGCGCATCCCGAGGATGATGCTCGGGAGACTTTCCATGGGGACGCCCAGAACCACCAACGTCACGGCGATGTTCACCGCGTGCGCCCTGAGAAGGTCGCGGTGTGTGCGCCGGCGTGGGTGTCTTGGAGGGCACCCTTCCATCTCTGGAGTTTGCTGCGCCGCCCGCTGGCAGCACAGCTCCATCCCTGGGTCTAGCGGCGCGAACGACGCCGCTCGCCTGGCTACGATCACCAGAGCGTCGGGGAAGCACTGGATCTCTGCTTCCTCCACCCGCGTCAACACCGTCGCCCGTGTGTGTAAGCACACGCGCAGCAGACGCGGACGGTCCAACCGCCGTGAGGCCCTTCCTCTTGGGGGCCATGGCGGTGAAGATGATGAAGAACTGACGCGCTGATCACTGGATCAGGTCCATGCAACCTATCCCCCTACCTGGCGCGCCAAAGATGTCGGAGAAACGACACCTATGGGATCGAGGTGACCCCTTTACGGTTCGGCAAGGAGAAGGTTTGCGCAGAGAGCAGATCCAACAGTCAACACACAGGAATTTTACCCAGGTTCGGGCCGCAAAGATGCGTAAAACCCTACTCCAACTTGATTGTATTGGATGAATTATTAGGCCAGTTCTTGGAGCGCTACAGTAAATAGCAGCTACACATGCGGAACGGGCCCGAAAAGACCCCCCCGTAGCTGCACCTTGGGCCTCCTTTTATACCTTCGAAGGGGTCACCAACAGTGGTGCACAGGGTATACATGAGGTGTAAAGTAGCTACAGTGCTTATCATACCTAATACTGACGGCTTAGGACAAGGGCATTTAATGCTCCGTTGAGGTGTCCCTGCCTTTCTTGGGGATGGAAAAAGGAGCCATCCCATCGCACCGCTTAAGCACTTACACTGTCAGCGTCTGACACGCACCCAGGAGGACAACAGCTACAAGACAAGCTGGTAGTTACCCTGGGGCAGCACGCTTGAACAGTGGCGAAGCCTTGCCGGCTGCAGGGCTTGCCGGGGCTCTGAGCCTTCCCGGCAAGGTCTTGCCGGGGCCCCAGCCTTTGGCTTTCTGTCTCCTTGATGCTGCTGTATCTGATTCCAAGGTTTTGCTAGGTCTTATCGGCTCCAGGGGGTTGCCCGCGCACAAGTCTGGGTAATATATACCCTGGTTCTTTGTACACTAACAAACTTCTTAAGAAAATGCGACGGAATAAACTTTTCTTAAGGAACTTCTTAAGAAAGTGCTTGCTTAGAAAATTTCCTTATGAAACTTCTTAAGAAAATGCGTTTGAACAAACTTTTCTTAAGAAAGTTCTTTAAAAAGTGCTTCCTAAGAAAATTGCCTTAAGAAACTTCTTACGAAAATGCATCGGAAGATACTTTACTTAAGAAACTTTTTAAGAAAGTGCTTCCTAAGAAAATTTCCTTAGGAAACATCTTACGAAATTGCGTCAGAAGAAACTTTTCTTAAGGGACTTCTTAAGTAGGTGCTTCCTAAGAAATATTCCATAGGAAACTTCTTAAGAAAATTCGTTTGAACAAACTTTTCTTAAGAAAGTTCTTAAAAAAGTGCTTCCTAAGAAAATTTCCTTAAGAAACTTCCTACGAAAATGCGTCGGAAGATACTTTTCTTAAGAAACTTCTTAAGAAAGTGCATCCTAAGAAAATTTCTTTAAGAAACTTCTTACAAAATTGAGTCGGAAGAAACTTTTCTTAAGGAACTTCTTAAGAAGTGCTTCCTAAGATAATTTCCTTAAGAAACTTCTTACGAAATTTTGTCGGAAGAAACTTTTCTTAAGGAACTTCTTAAGAAAGTGTTTTCTAAGAAAATTTATTTGTGAAACTATTAAGAAAATGTGTCAGAACAAACTTTTCTTAAGAAAGTTCTTAAGAAAGTGCTTCCTAAGAAAATTTCCTTAAGAAACTTCTTACGAAAATGCGTCGGAAGATTCTTTTCTTAAGAAACTTTTTAAAAAAGTTCTTCCTAAGAAATATTCCTTAGGACACTTGTCGGGGGACGACACCTATGGGATCACGCGGATCCCTTTACGATTCGGTAGGGAAGAAGGCTTGCACAAAGAGCAGATCTGACGACCAACGCGAGGGATTTTTTACCCAGGTTCGGGCCGCTCGGAAGCGTAAAACCCTACTCCGTGTTTAGTGTATTATGTGTTCTTGAGCTCTGGCTCAGGAGCGCTATGTGTGCTATAGTACACAGCCGCTACGCATACAATCTGGGCCAGGAGAGTCCTCCCCCTGTAGCTGTGCATTGGGCCTCCTTTTATACGTCCAAAGGGGTCTCCAACAGTGGCGCACAGTGCCTACATGAGGTGTAAAGTTGCTACAGTGCTATCATACCTAACACTGACGGCTTAGGACAAGAGCATTTAATGCTCCGTTTAGGTGTCCCTTAGCTTCTTGGGGATGGGAAAAGGGGCCATCCCATCATCGCCGCTTAAGCCCATCGCCGTTAGCACCTTGACACGCGCCCAGGTGGACGAGACCTGTCTGACAGGCTGGTCGCTGCACTGGATCGGTGGCAAGCTGGCGGGGTCTTGCCGGGGCAGGTCTTGCCGAGCTCCGTGAGCCATCCCGGCAAGGCCTTGCCGGGATCCCAGCCTCCGGTCTTCTGCCTTCTAATCATTGACTTGAATGCTTCCTTGATATCCTTGGGCTTGTATCCAGCTGTCCCCCAGCAGGCCTTGCCACTGGTATGGCTACAACTGTCCGTGCACATGTAAGGTGTACTAAAGGACCCAAACTTTAGTACACCGACAGGAGCCCCCGGGCGTAGGCCACACACGAGCGCGAGACGTTGTTGGGCTAGGCCCAAACAGTGCACGGGCACGCATGGCAGGGGTCAGTTACCGCAATCATTCCATTTACTGCGCTCCCCACGACGCCCGTTGAATGCGCGACGTGGAGGACGTGCGCGTAGCGGCCGTAATTACAGCACGCTCACGCGAACGTTTCCATTTGACTAATAAAGAAGCAGCTCCCGCGCCTTCCCCGTAAAAGAGGAATCCGCAGAGACGCCCGCTTATTTACCTCTAGTCTTTTCCAATCTGGGAACCGCCTCCGTCTTCCTCCTCGAGCCCAAAACAGAGCACCTCTGCTCATCCGCCGCCTCCACGCCCTTCCCCTCCGTTTTCGACCTCCGCCCCCACAGCCGCCATGCCGCCCAAAGCAAGCAAGGGCAAGGAGGTGGAAGCCACCATCCCGGAGAGTAAGATGGATGCGGAAGGAGCACGTCGTCTTCCCCCCGGTGCTCGATGCGAGCGCCATGAGGGAAAGGTACCAGTTCATGTGGGCGAAGGAGACGAAGGCGCATCCCGCCACCTGCGTGAGACCATGTTCTTCCAGGGGTGGCCCAGACAAATACCATTTCTTTGCCGATTACTTTTACTGTGGGCTCTGTCCCCCTTTCTCTGATTTCTTCAACGACATCATGCTCACATACGGCTTCCAACTGTTGGATTTTACGCCGAATGCTGTGACATGCATGTCGGTTTTCGCTCATCTTTGCGAAAACTTTGCCGGAGTAGTTCCTAGCACGACCCTTTTCCGCCACTACTTTACTCCCCGCATCCAAAAAGGCGAGGCCCTTTCTGGTTCTATCGCCTGGATCCCAAGACCAGGAACCAAGGAGATATATCCAGACGGGGCCTATCGCGAGAAGTGGGAGGAGTGGCGAGGCAAATGGTGCTGGATCCAGGAGAAGGACTTCCAGCCTTTCTGCTTGCCGTGGGAAACAAGGCTGGTGCGCGGCAATGACTGGAGCGCCTTTGATCCTGAAGACGAGAAGCTCACAGTCGCAACCACCAGGATCCACTGCCTCAAGGCTGCCGGGCTCACGATAGAGATGATAGGCGCCGATTTCCTTCGCCGGCGCATCGCCCCTCTGCAGAACAAAGGGAGGCCAGCCTGGGATTTCCGGAACGCGGCAGACATCATGAGGCTGCGCCCTGGGCTGAACAACAATCTGACATTGATGCAGCACGCAGCCCTCTACCAGAGACTTTTTAGGACTGAAGCTGTGCGCAAGCTGCCGGCAAGCATAGTCCCTCTGTGCAATAACTCTGCTCTGGCCTCAATCATCGCCATGATGCCGGCGTTTGACACCCACGGCCTTGACGGGACTTAGATTGAGCCATCCGCTGAGCAAGCACAACAATTCTTTGATAACTTGTCGGAGAAGGCCATCCGCGTAGAGGAGGACCTTATTCGCCCCACCACTGAGGAAGAATTGGCGTACATTGCCGGAGTGAGCGCGAGAGGCCTTGCCGGTCTTATTCCCCCCGGGAGCTTCAGCGGCAGGAGCAAGTGCCTTGGCGGCAGATGCTGCAACTGCCTCCTGGTAGAGTTGATCGGCGCAGACAAGCGCATCTTTCTTGTCGGAGTTGACAGTGATGACACTCATCGGCCCCGGCATCTTCAATACGTTGTAGGCATAATGCGATGCCACCATGAACTTGGCCAGCGCCGGGTGGCCAAGAATCCCATTATACGGCAATGGAATTTTGGCGACGTCGAAAACGATCTTCCCTGTCCTGAAGTTCAAGTCACTACCAAACGTTACTGGCAGTGTGATCTTCCCCTTGGGCTGGCTCCTTCCTGGATTAATCCCTTGAAACGTGCCCGTTTCCTCGAGATCTTCATCAGGAATTTGCAGCCTCTTGATCACCTCAGGTGAGATCAAATTCAAACCGGCCCCACTGTCAACTAACATTTTCGTCACCTTGAGGTTGCAAATCGCTGGTGAGACCAACAACGGCAAACACCCGACCATAGTTGTGCGATCAGGGTGATCCTCAGCGTCGAAAATGATAGGCGTGCTGGACCATTTCAACGGCTTCCGAGCATCGACAGAGGGCTTTATCGCATTAATCTCCCGTGCCCACTCTTTAAGTTGGCGGTGAGAAGAATGCAACGAGGTGCCCCCGTCAATGCACAAGGTATCTGTAGCCTTCTGAAACTCGTGTTCGCTGGACTCATCGTCCTCGTCGTTGTCATCATCACCCCCCTCTTCCTTGTCGCGGCCTCGAGCGGGCCTATCCTCCCGTTGTTTGGCCTTGCCGCGGTGACCTCCCCGGCCACCGCGCTTCTTGCCGGACCCCTCGGCACCATCCTGGGCCTTCTCCTTATCCTGCCTCTCGTATTCGGCTTTCTGCTTATCGACAAGCTGCTCAACTTGCCGGCAGTTTTGGAGATCATGCCCCTTGGTGCGATGGATCTTGCAATATTGCTTGTCGGAGCCCTCCGGCTTGTCGGCTACCGCCAAGGCTTGACAGGAGGCGCACCCGGCAACATCCTTGCCGAGGCCGTCAATCTTAGTCTTCTCGGCGGTGTCGGGATTGCCGGATTCCTCGACGGCAAGAACGGCCTTTCCCTTGCGCTTCTTGGTACGCCGCCGGCCTTTCCTTGCCGGGACAGCATCTTTGTCTTCAGAGTCGACTCCAGCGCCAGCGTCCTCGCCGGGGAGTCTCCTCCCTTCCTCAGCTCGTGCACACTTATCGGCCAGAGCATAGAGCTCGACAACATCACGGACCTTGTTCATTGCCAATTCTTCGTGCATCCTGCGGTTGCACTAGTCCTGAAGGAACGCGCTGACAACAGCGGCAGGATGAACGTCTGGGATGTTGTGATGTATTTGGCTGAATCTCTGGATGTACTTGCGCAAGATTTCGCCCTCCTTCTGGGGATGAGATGCAAGTCACTTTCTTGGCCAGGAGCTTGGTGGCCTCCGGTAAAGGCGCCAACAACCTCGTGACACAGGTCTGCCCAGGAAGAAATGGAATTCTCCGGCAAATGCATCAACCATGACCTGACGTTGGGCTTATGCACCAACTAGAAGTAGTTGGTGAGTATCTTGTCGTCACGAGCCCTGGCAGCCTGCACCGCAATGGTGTAGATGCTCAGGAACTCTGACGGGTGAGTCTTGCCGTCATACTTCTCCAGGACCTCCGGTTTGAACGTTCGGGAATTGGGCCACTGGACTCGTCGTTACTCACGGGTAAACGCTGGACAACCTACCTCGTAAGGTAGGTCGATAGGATACGCTGGCGCAGGCTTGTCTACAGTGGGCCCTGCGCACTTATCAGATTGATGGCGCGCTTCCCGCCGCCGCTCGATGGTCGTTCGAGCGTCTTCCTTGCTTCGTTCCTGAAGAACTTGACGTTGATCACGGTTTGTTCACGGATCGGACGATGCCGTTGAATCATCATCGCGGGCGCTGATCTGTCGGGTCAGCGTCCATTGCTGCTGCCGTGGAGGAGAGTGCAGCGTAGTCGCACCACCTCCAGTCTTTTCGCCATCGATGCGCGCCGGCACGATGGAGAGGAGGCTCTGAATGGTAGCTCTCCACTCGTCAAGCTTGTCCGCAGCAGGAGGAAAATTCAGGAGCAGCTGCACTCGCGCCAATGCTTCTGCTGGTGTAGGCGGCAACGAAAGGTGCGAGGAACGCGTGGTGCTCTGACTCCTAACTGTGTTAGAAGGAGCTCCATCACGATCCCGTAACCGCGCGCCACTTCCACCTGCTTGTTGTTGTGCATGCTGGCCCTGCGCGTCTCGAGAGTGACGCACAAGATTCTTTTCTTGAGGGCGCTTGGAACCCCCGATGTCACGGTGCTGCTCATCGCGCGTGACCTGAGAAGGCCGTGGTGCTTGCAACGGCGTGGGCGTTTTGGAAGGCGCCCTTCCACCTCTAGAGTTTGCTACGCCGCCCGTAGGCAGCACGGCTCCGTCCTTAGATCTAGCGGCATGTGGGTTGCCGTCGCCGCTGCGAACGACGCCACTCGCCTGGCTATGATCACCAGAATGTCGTGGAGGATCAGGGCCTCCACCTCATCCGTCCGCATCCACACCATCGCCCGCCCGTGTGGCTGCAGGCACGGCTGACGTGGACGGACCTACCGCCGTGAAACCCTTCTTCTTAGGGGCTATGGCGTTGATGATGATGATGAAGAGACCGGCGCGCTGATCACCAGTTCAGCTTCACGCAACCTCTTTTCCCCTACCTGGCATGCCAAAGATGTCGGGGGACGACACCTATGGGATCACGTGGATCCCTTTACGATTCGGCAGGGAAGAAGGCTTGCACAAAGAGCAGATCTGACGACCAATGCGAGGGATTTTTTACCCAGGTTCGGGCCGCTCGGAAGCCTAAAACCCTACTCCTGCTTTAGTGTATTATGTGTTCTTGAGCTCTGGCTCAGGAGCGCTATGTTTGCTACAGTACACAGCCGCTACGCATACAATCTGGGCCAGGAGAGTCCTCCCCCTGTAGCTGTGCATTGGGCCTCCTTTTATACATCCAAAGGGGTCTCCAACAGTGGCGCACAGTGCCTACACGAGGTGTAAAGTTGCTACAGTGCTATCATACCTAACATTGACGGCTTAGGACAAGAGCATTTAATGCTCTGTTTAGGTGTCCCTTAGCTTCTTGGGGATGGGAAAAGGGGCCGTCCCATCAACGCCGCTTAAGCCCATCGCCGTTAGCACCTTGACACGCGCCCAGGCGGATGAGACCTGTCTGATAGGCTGGTTGCTGCACTGGATCGGTGGCAAGCTGGCGGGGTCTTGCCGAGGCAGGTCTTTCCGGGGCAGGTCTTGCCGGGCTCCGTGAGCCATCCCGGCAAGGCCTTGCCGGGATCCCAACCTCCGGTCTTCTGCCTTCTGATCATTGACTTGAATGCTTCCTTGATATCCTTGGGCTTGTATCTAGCTGTCCCCCGGTAGGTCTTGCCACTGGTATGGCTACAACTGTTCGTGCACAAGTAAGGGGTACTAAACGACCCAAACTTTAGTACACCGACACACTTCTTAAGAAAATGCGTCAGAACAAATTTTTCTTAAGAAAGTGCTTCCTAAGAAAATTTCCTTAGGAAACTTCTTAAGAAAATGTGTCGGAGGATACTTTTCTTAAGAAACTGCTTCCGAAGAAATTTTCCTTAGGAAAATTCTTACGAAAATGCGTTAGAACAAATTTTCTTAAGAAAGTGCGTCCTAAGAAAATTTCCTTAAGAAACTTCTTACGAAAATGAATCGGAATAAACTTTTCTTAAGGAACTTCTTAAGAAAGTGCTTCCTTAGAAAATTTCCTTATAAAACTTCTAAAGAAAATGCATCAGATCAAACTTTTCTTAATAAAGTTCTTAAGAAAGTGCTTCCTAAGAAAAGTTCCTTAGGAAACTTCTTACGAAAATGCGCCGGAAGATAGTTTTCTTAAGAATGTGCTTCGTAAGAAAATTTCCTTAGGTAACTTCTTAAGAAAATGCGTCGGAACAAACTTTTTTTTAGAAAGTGCTTCCTAAGAAAATTTCCTTAAGAAACTTCATAAGAAAATGCTTCGGAAGAAACTTTTCTTAAGGAACTTCTTAAGAAAGTGCTTTCTAGGAAAATTTCCTTAGGAAACTTCTTAAGAAAATGCGTCGGAACAAACTTTTTTTAATAAAGTTCAAAAGAAAGTGCTTCTTAAGAAAATTTCCTTAAGAAACTTCCTATGAAAATGCATCGGAAGATACTTTTCTCAATAAACATGTTAAGAAAGTGCATCCTAATAAAATTTCCTTAAGAAACTTCTTACGAAATTGCGTCGGAAGAAACTTTTCTTAAGGAACTTCTTAAGAAAGTGCTTCCTAAGAAAATTTACTTGGGGAACTATTAAGAAAATGTGTCGGAACAAACTTTTCTTAAGAAAGTGCTTCCTAAGAAAATTTCCTTAAGAAACTTCTTACGAAAATGTGTCGGAAGATACTTTTCTTACGAAACTTCTTAAAAAAATGCTTCCTAAGAAATATTCCTTAGGAAACTTCTTAAGAAAATGCGTCAGAACAAAGTTTTCTTAAGAAAGTTCTTAAGAAAGTGCTTCCTAAGAAAATTTCCTTAGGAAACTTCTTAAGAAAATTCGTCGGAGGATACTTTTCATAAGAATCTGCTTCCTAAGAAAATTTCCTTAGGAAACTTCTTAAGAAAATGCGTCGGAATAAACTTTTCTTAAGAAAGTGCTTCCTAAGAAAATTTCCTTAAGAAACTTCTTACAAAAATGCATCGGAAGAAACTTTTCTTAAGGAACTTCTTAAGAAAGTGCTTCCTAGGAAAATTTCCTTCGGAAACTTCTCAAGAAAATGCGTCGGAACAATTTTTTTTAATAAAGTTCTAAAGAAAGTGCTTCCTAAGAAAATTTCCTTAAGAAACTTCCTATGAAAATACATCGGAAGATACTTTTCTTAAGAAACTTCTTAATAAATTGCATCCTATTAAAATTTCCTTAAGAAACTTCTTACGAAATTGCGTCGGAAGAAACTTTTCTTAAGGAACTTCTTAAGAAAGTGCTTCCAAAGAAAATTTACTTGGGAAACTATTAAGAAAATGTGTCGGAACAAACTTTTCTTAAGAAAGTGCTTCCTAAGAAAAATTCCTTAAGAAACTTCTTACGAAAATGCGTCGGAAGATACTTTTCTTAAGAAACTTCTTAAAAAAATGCTTCCTAAGAAATATTCCTTAGGAAACTTCTTAAGAAAATGCGTCAGAACAAAGTTTTCTTAAGAAAGTTCTTAAGAAAGTGCTTCTTGAGAAAATTTCCTTACGAAACTTCTTAAGAAAATTTGTCGGAGGATACTTTTCATAAGAAACTGCTTCCTAAGAAAATTTCCTTAGGAAACTTCTTAAGAAAATGCGTCGGAATAAACTTTTCTTAAGAAAGTGCTTCCTAAGAAAATTTCCTTAAGAAACTTCTTACGAAAGTGGTTCCTAGGAAAATTTCCTTAGGAAACTTCTCAGGAAAATGCATCGAAACAAACTTTTCTTAATAAAATTCTAAAGAACGTGCTTCCTAAGTGTCGGTGTACTAAAGTTTGCGTCCTTTAATACCCCATACTTGTGCACGGGCAGTTGTAGCCACACCAGCGGCAAGGCCTCACTACTGGAAACAGGGAATTTGCCATCAGTCAGCTCTTTGCCATCTGCCAGCGGATGGCAAAGAACGTCTTTGCCATCTGCTTACAAAAAACAGATGGCAAAGAACTGACAGATGGCAAAGAACCTGGTTGCCATCAGCCAATTCTTTGCCATCTGCCAGCAGATGGCAACGAATCTTTGCCGTCTGCTGGCAGACGGCAAAGAGGTTGGTGGGGTCCAGCGGACGACGGCGTTGTAACGGCACACTAGGCCCACCTCTTTGCCATCAGCCAGCAGATGGCAAAGCCCCACCTTTTTCCATCAGCCAGCAGATGGCAAAGCCCCACCTCTTTGCCATCAGCCAGCAGATGGCAAAGTTCTTTGCCATCTGCTGGCTGATGGCAAAGAGGTGGGGCTATCTCCCCTCTCTCCCAGCCCGGCCCCACACCCCTCTCTCTCTCTCCCTCTCTCTCCCAGCCCGCCACCGAACCCAATCGAGAGCAGCAGCCGGCCACCGGATCTCCTCGCTAGGGTTCGCCGCCGCCAGCTCCTGCAGCCGGACTCCGGCGACCTTCCAGCCACCGCCGTCGCCCGGAGCTCCATCCCCGCCGCCCGGAGATCCATTCCCGCCGCCCGTCGCAGGTAATACTCTCCTCTCCTTCGTTCCTCCCTCCTCCCCTTCGTCTCTCCCTCCTCCCCTTCTTCTCTGCTTGGCTAGGCGGAGCACCGCCGGCTGGCCAGCGTACCGGCTCCATCCTCCCCGCCCCCCGCCCCCCGCCCCAACCCCCTCACAGGGGCCGCCCCTCCCCATCCCATGTCGGACAGGGTAGGCCGGCCGGTGTCCCAGATCCGGCAGGAACCCCCACCCTAGTGCACCGGCCCCCTTCCTCCTCCCTCCTCCTTCCCCACCCCCTTCCCGACCCTAGAGCACCGGCCAGGGTCTGGTCCCCTTTTGGTTGCTTGTGCTTTAGAAAAGACACAAGTTCAGAAGAGAAAGTAGTCCTCCTTGTGAATGTTCAGAAGAAGAAAAGGAAGAGAGAGGACAATTGTTGGTTGTGCTTCAGAAAAGCATCAGCTGTTGTTTGTTGTATTCAATTTAGTTTAGTTAAATTCAGATTTGTAGAAGAGACATAAGTTTAGCTCAACCAATTTAGTTTATTTCTTTTGTTTGTTGTTCCGTTTGCAAGTTTTATCAATCATAGGTGTTTGCATAAATAGATAATATACAACAACAATAATGCGGTGATTGCATCTGATTTGCTGCCTGCACAACTAGGCAATTCAAGATCACCTTGGAAAGACTGTCTGCTTATGTAACTGAAACCATATTTCTTTTGGGGGGAAACTGGAACTGAAGTTTGTATGTTGAAATAATCAGTTTGAAACATCACAAGATAAACACACTCATTAATAGTAAGGTGTTAACAGAGTAGTGTACTACAATGTCTCCACAGAGACTTCAGATCTCGAGTGTAGAACCTGAATTCATTAATACTCCCTCCGTTCCTAAATATAAGTCTTTTTAGAGATTCCACTGTTGAACTACATACTTTAGAGTGTATATAGACATACTTTAGAATCAAGATTCATCCATTTTGCTCCGTATGGAGTCCCCTGTTGAAATGTCTAAAAAGACTTATTTTTAGGAACGGAGGGAGTAGATACTAACGGGTGCAATTGTGGTTATGGATTATTGACCGTCTACTGCTGATTTGTATTGCACTTGCACTGAGTGGTTGTGAGCCTGATTAACACGCTGAAAGTTGAACATACCATTTATCTCCTCCTTAATTAATATAACTCAGCAAACTGGATTCATAAACTCAAATAATATCTATTTGGTGAACCAGGGCAGCATATACTCTGTACTTTGGATACATACACAGCTGAGAAATGACAGATGTAGTCGGTTCCAAGTTATAACTAATGCCTAGAACAAGCAGAAAGTAATTGATTTAGCCCTTGGATGGGCAAAGACAGATAGGCAGGGGCTCCTGCAACTTGACATTGGATGCCACAAGCCAGGGAGGGTGCGCCATTACTAACATCTCACACACACACAAACACACACCCCACCACAAACACACAAACACAAACACCCCCCCCCCCCCCCCCGTGGATCGCCTTTTCAGTTTAAAAATAAATAGAAGAAAATGATAAAAAATTCAAATTTAAAAATCCTTCGAGATGCCCATGTGTTATGTGTTCTAGTTGTTAGGAAAATTAACAAACATGAATTTTGAATTTTTTTGCAAAAGGTCGCCGTGTTTCGGTAAAATGGCCGTAACTTTTGCATACGACCTCCGATGAAAAAGTTTTTTATATGAAAAAGCATCTACTCGGAAAGTTACATCCGAATTCAACTAGCTACGCCCGTTATCGATTTTTTAGAATCCTCAAAAACCTAACAGAAAAAAAGTTACGATGCTTTTAAGATCTGGAGGCAAAAAAATAAAAAAATTAAAAAAAGTTAGCAATGGCGCACCAGTGCATAGTGCGCCACTACTATTTTCCCGCCTTCAAAATTCAAAAAAATTTAAAAATAGTAATGGCGCACCACACCTAGGTGCGCCACTGCTATTTTTTGACTCATTACCCAGGGTCATTACAGACAATTCACAGTGAAATCTACAGTTTCACAGCTGTTTCATCCAAACAGCTTCCAGCTTCTCCACAGCTGAAAGTTCACAGCAGCTTTTTCACAGCTCACAGCTCACAGCAGCTGTTACAGAATCTGCAGCTCAACCAAACACAGCCTTAGACTTCGAAAAACACATGCATGCAGCCAAGATTTAGGATATGCTTATAGATGTTTTGAGGATCATGTAGCAGGCTTTTCTTTACAGTCCACTTTTGCCGGATAGAATTTATCTTTGTCCTTTTGACACCACGACACCCAGACACGACACCCCCGACCCCCGACACCTCTTCGGCCTCCTGTTGACCGAAAAGGTGCTTTTCGGCCTTCCAGAGGCTGACGGGGTCATATATTTGTGAATTATGAGTTAGGTCATATATTTTCCGATTTTGTTATGAAAATGACATCTCCCTCTTCATTTGCTCTGTTCCGGTCTTTGTGCCGATGAAACTTGCTAGCTATAGGTGTCTTCAATCATCAGTATGCGTGACCACTATGCGTCTCCCGTTCGAAAGGGTTACATCTATAAATATGCATTCATTTGCATATTTATAACCGTGATTCTTTCGAATTGTCCAGCGTTATCCATGGACAGCCCGAGTATGTGTAGATTGGGTTCGTTTTCCCATATGCTCTGCTCCGGATCCGATGCAGAATTTCGTCAGTGCCTCCCTGTTGTTCTCCGGGTACACATCCTCTCTGCTTATTGCCAAGACGTGTATCAGGAGAACAGCGGGGAGGTGCTGCCGAAATTTTGCGTCGGATCCGGAGCAGAGCATGGGAAAACGAACCCAATCTACACATACTCGGGTGGGATTAGGACCTATCTTTACCTACTAGCGTCTAGGTTGCATGGACGTGATAAAACTGACAACACTACTAGGAAAAGGGCTATAGATGATATGGCTACTAATGGCGCACCAGACATGTGGTGCGCCACTACTATATAGTAATGGCGCACCATGAGTTGGTGCGCCATTAGTGTGGTAGACACTAATGGCGCACCAGTCCCACGGTGCGCCATTAGTGACAAATGTTTTTTTTTTCATTTTTCCAAAAATACTAATGGCGCACCAGGGAAGAGTGCGCCATTACTAGTTTAACTAGTAATGGCGCACCTCCAACACAGTCCGCCACTACTATTTTTTTTTTTTTTTTGCAAAACTACTAATGGCGCACCTCAAGATGGTGCGCCATTAGTAACCAGGGTTACTAATGGCGCATATATGGGTGGTGCGCCATTAGTAACCTGGGACCAGCTAGATATTTTGGACAGCCACACCTACACACTCACTTTCCCCACTTCATTCTCACCACCTCCTCCTCCAAGATTGTGTCGGCTACCTCCTCCTCCTCACCTCATTTGCACCATAGATTCATCAAAATTAGGTGGTTAAATTACCTTTTTTTGATAGGTAAGTAAGGGGAAAGCTATCTTTATGTTGTAGATCTACTTTTTTTCTCTCCCTCGCTCCAACAACGTGCACATGCACTTTTTATGGCCTTGCTAGATCTATGTATGTTTGTGGTGTTGCATATGTTTGTGGTGTTGCATATATGTTTGTGTTTGCAGGTACCGGTATTTGAAATGCGATAGTTGCCAATATTTTGCCGGAATGTTGATTCATTTCCGTTTCGGCGAGAATTTTGGCACTATGCATTCTTTTTGGTCCTATTTTTAGGGAAAGTCATGCCAAATTTTTTCTTGGTTCTAAAATATCATTTTGCTCTACCCCGCAGGCGACCATGGTCCGCACGATGACCGAAGGCATCGTGAATAGGTTTTTGAGCTCCGCGAAGGCCGAGATGCTTCAAAAGAACGAGACGGAGATAAGATGTCCGTGTCGAAGATGCAAGCTGAAGAGCCTTATTGCGGACCCGGATTCCGGGCAGGTGCGGGACCACCTGCTCTTGCGTGGTTTCATGGATGGCTATCGGTGGCAAGGTGATGAAGATGACTATGAAGTCGTCCATGGGGGCCGGGCAAGAAATGAGGAAGGGCAGCAAGACAACCACCGCGGCGAGGGCGGTCGAGAAGACGAAGAATCTCCAGGACATGATCACGACGGTGATGCTGTACACAGTCATCTTGTAGAAGATGCCGGACATGATGATGAGGAAGATCAAGACGAAGGGCATGATCATGAAGATGAAGATGCCGGAGCAGACGACGATGGAGGCTGGGTGCAGGACCCTCATATTCAAGAGCTGCTTCTCAAGCAGACGGATAACGCAAGAGCTGCCGCCTGAGAGAAAGCCAAGCTGGATCAACTGGAGATAGACGCGGTTACTCCATTGTATGAAGGATGCAGGCCTGAGGATACCCGCCTGAAAGTAACGCTCATGGCTCTGGAGATGAAGGTAAAACACAAAATGACCGACGCATGCTTCGACGAGAACATGTCATTCTGGCACGAACGTCTTCCCAAGGGGAACAAGTGCCTGACCAGTTTCGAGGAGGCGAAGAAAATCGTGTGTCCTCTGGATTTACCGCACGTGAAATACCATGTGTGCATGAACAATTGCATCATTTATCGGGACGAGCACGCGGAGTCTACCATATGTCCGGTGTGCGGCGTCACTCGATACAAGAAGAGGAAGAAAGCTCCTCGAAAAGTGGTGTGGTACTTTCCGATCACTCCTCGTCTGCAGCGGTATTTCGCGGACCGGAAGGTAGCAAAGCTCCTGCGTTGGCACGCGGATAGGGAGGAGAAGAAGCGAGAAGATGACGGAAATGATCCGGAGATAAATAAAAAAGACAAGATGCTGAGTCACCCTAAGGATGCGAGCCAGTGGCAAGCGTTGAACTTCGAAGACCCAGAATTTGGGAACGATCCAAGGAACATCGTGCTGGGCGCGAGCACCGATGGAGTCAATCTGTTTGGCAGCCAGAGAAGCACACATAGCACCTGGCCTGTGTTTGTGTGGATGTACAACCTTCCCCCCTGGTTGTGCATGAAGAGGAAGTACATTCACATGAGTATGCTAATTGAAGGGCCGAAACAACCAGGGAACGACATCAATCTGTATCTGGGGCTGCTGAAAGAGGAGCTAGACACGCTGTGGAAAACGCCAGCCAATACGTGGGACGCCGCAGAGAAAGAATATTTCCCTATGAGAGCCGCACTGCTCACGACGGTGCACGACTATCTCGGTTACGGATATCTCGCGGGGCAGGTGGTCCACGGATTTTCTGGATGCGTCAGGTGCATGGATGACACAACGTATCGCCAGCTAGATAGAGATCCTGGGTCTTCGAAAACCGTGTTCATGGGACATCGAAGGTGGCTTCGCGACGATGACCCGTGGAGAAAACGCAAGGATCTGTTCGATGGTGAAACCGAACCCCGAAGACGCCCGCGTACGAGGAGCGGCGAGGAAATAGACGAGCTGTTGAAAAATTGGAAAGATTGCCCACTGCCAGGAAAGAAGAAAAAGGCGCCAGAGCCGGGAAAGAAGCGAAAGGCGCCAGAGCCGCTGCTGAAGGTATGGAAAACGAGGTCTGTTTTCTGGGACTTGTCGTACTGGAAGATCCACCGTGTGCCTCACAGCCTTGATGTCATGCATATCACGAAGAACGTGTGCGAGAGTCTGCTTGGTACCCTGCTCAACATGCCAGAGAGGACCAAAGATGGGCCGAAAGCAAGGGCAGACTTGAAATCAATGGGCATCAGGGAGGAGCTTCACGCTAATGATGATGATGATGAGGCGAAACAGGACACAGAAAGTCGTCGCAAAGGCAAAAAGGCCAAGAAGACCGGAAATGACTACCCTCCCGCGTGCTTCACTCTAAGTCAGGAGGAGATCGAGCAGTTTTTCACCTGCCTCGTAGGAGTAAAACTTCCTTCCGGTTACGCGGGGAAGATAAGCAGATACCTAGACCCAGCGAAGCAGAAGTTCAGCGGGATGAAGTCTCACGACTGTCACGTGCTGATGACGCAGATACTTCCAGTTGCAATCCGTGGGATCATGGACGCGCACGTCCGTGAAACGCTATTTGGCCTATGCAACTTTTTCGACGTCATCTCTCGGAAGTCGGTTGGCGTGAGGCAACTCAGAAGGCTATAGGAAGAGATCGTGGTGATACTATGCGAGCTTGAGATGTACTTCCCGCCCGCATTCTTCGACGTTATGGTGCATCTGCTGGTCCATATCGTGGAGGATATCATCCAACTCGGGCCGACGTTCCTGCACAGCATGATGCCGTTCGAAAGGATGAATGGTGTCATCAAAGGATACGTTCGCAACATGTCACGTCCAGAGGGAAGCATAGCCAGGGGCTTTCTGACCGAAGAGTGCATCTCCTACTGCACGAATTATCTAGGCATCGAGAACCCCGTTGGTCTGCCCGTCAACAGGCACCTCGGCAGGCTCGCTGGATGGGGTCACCGTGAGGGTCGGCGCGAAATGCATGTCGACTTCGAGGGTCGACTCGCCGACTTTGAAAGAGCAAACCTAGTCGCGCTACAACACATAGACGTGGTCGATCCTTGGGTGGTAGAGCACAAAACCTTTATTGAGATGACGTACAATGACCGAGGCCAACAGAGGACGGACGGAGATATAATCGAAGAGCACAACTCATGTTTCACGCGTTGGTTCAAGCAGAAGCTTCTGTCGTACCCTTTACATGAGGATTCTTCCGCGGAAGAACAACTCATATTCGCCTTGTCACAGGGCGCCGAGCACAACCTGATGACCTATGAGGCGTATGATATCAACGGCTACACAATCTACACCGAGGACAAGGACATGAAGAGCGATGGTTATCAGAACTCCGGGGTAACGATGGAATCCTACACCGGTAACGAAAAGGACAGATACTACGGAAGGATCGAGGAGATCTGGGAGCTGAGCTACGCTGGAGAGAAGGTCCCGATGTTCCGTGTCAGATGGGCCAAGAGCGTCCTAAAAGAAGACCGGTATTTCACCACCATGGTTATACCCGAAGCCAAATCGAAGACCGCGGGCGCAAACGTCACCGCGAAAAATGAGCCATGGGTACTGGCTTCCCAAGTGGACCAATGCTTCTTCATTACCGACCCGTCAAAGCCCAGTCGTGTTGTCATGAGGAGAGGCAAAAGGAAGATCATCGGAATGGATGGAGTCGCCAATGAGCAAGACTTCGACAAGTACGGCGACCCGAAGATGGAACATGACGACGACGATGAAATAGCAGCATACACCACAAGAAGAAGTAGGACCACCCTACCTAAAGGACGTCCGTTCCACAGAAGAACTCCATTTGCGAAAAAGAAGGGCAAGAAGATTGTGAACAGATAGCTAGCTAAGATCGATTGTATTTAAATCGTAGTCTTCATTTCTCGATTGTATTTCATGGGCACTTTTTGAACTTATGAATATTTTTAAATTTCATGGGCACTTTTTGAATTCATGAATATTTTTTCAAATTTGATGATATTTTTTCATATTCAATATGAAAAAATATTGAATATTCATGAGGACACTCGATCTCGATCCCCCTCCATCTCGATCGCTATCCCCCTCCATCTCGATCTCGATCCCCCCCGCACCCTCCCCCGCTAGCTCCACCGCCGCCGACGACCCACCGCACCCTCCCCCGCTCCACCGCCGCCGCCGACCCCCCGCACCCTCCCCGGCCCGCTCCACCGCCGCCGAGCACCCCCCGCACCCTCCCCCGCTCCACCGCCGCCGACGACCCACCGCACCCTCCCCCGCTCCACCGCCGCCGCCGAGCACCCCCATTTGATGATATTTTCAAATAACAAATTTGATGATATTTTTTCATATTAATAAAAAAATTATTACTGTTTTTATAAAAAATTATTACTGTTTTTATAAAAAAATATTAAAAAAGAGCAACAAAAAATAATAATAAAAAACATACTAATGGCGCACCGCTCGGGTAGTGCGCCATTGCTATCTAAAAAAAAGCTTTCTAATGGCGCACCTCTAAGGGGTGCGCCATTGCTATAAAAAAAAGATTTCTAATGGTGCACCGCTCGGCGGTGCGCCATTAGTAAGCTTCCCCCTAGCTCTACCTCGCCCGACCCCTTCGTCCCTCCCTCTCGCCAGATCCACTTCCCCCACCCCCGCGCGCTGCCCCGACCCACGACGCCGCCGCCCCTACGTGCGCCGCCGCCCCCGCGCCCCCGCGCCCCCTTTCAAACTCAAACAACCACCTAGCCTCGCACACAGGAGATGGAGCAGCGAGGGCGGCGCTAGGGTTTCCGCCGCCAGTCCATCCTCGCCTCGTCCGCCGCCGGTGACCGCGAACGCCGGCGCCGGCCCGCCCTCACCTCGTCCCTGCGACCCCAAGCACCTCCGCCGCCTCGTCCGTGGGCTGCGACCAGCGGCCACGGCCCTCTCCCCTCCAGCCGCCGGCTTCTCTTCCGTCAACGAGGGTTGAGCCCTCCTTCGGCGACCGGGACCAGCGAGCACATCCCCCTCGCCAGTTCGTTTCTTCCCCTCCCGGCCTTCTCCTAGCAAGGAGGATCTGGACGCTCTAGCCCACTGAGGTAGCCCCCGGTTCTTCTCTAAATATTCATGTGCATGATCTATGTATGAGATGGATGTCTCAATTGATTGAAATGATGCCTTGATTGCTGCCATATGCTTGACATTGATCCGTTGCTTCTGTTTATTGATTCCATGCTTGACATGGTGCAATATTTGTAAGAAATTGAGCTGGATTTTATATTTGTATGAGCAGAAAATACATACCTGTGTGTGTGATTCTATCAGCAGAAAATACTAGCATATAGGTTTTATTCTATGAGTAGAAAAAAAAAGCACATATGTTTGATTCTATGAGCAGAAAATACACACATATATGTTTACAATAGGCCATAGAAAAACTGAACAATTGATATCTGTTTAACTGAAAAGGCTGAATCTTTAATCTGTGCAAGTGCAAAAATTCAGTTTTTGCAAGTGCAATTCAGAAAATAAATCTTTAGTATTTGTAAGTGCCAAAAATTTACATTTGTTCTGGAAGTGCAAGAACTGAATATGTATGCTCTGTGATGTTCTGTTTATTTCCTGAAGATTGTATAACTGTGCACTGTCATGTTAATTTCTTGAAGATTGCATAACTGTGATTTTCTGTTAATTTCCTGAAGAAAGTATCTCATGTGAGTGTGTTGTTATGTCAGCGCTCATTTTAACATGGATTGATGATGCCAAGTTTGCCATTTTTGTATGTCCTGATGCCATGCCAATTTATATAGATGAAATTGATGATGGAGATAATATCTTTTTTTTGTGTAATGATAAATAGATGGACAAACCAAATTGGGATTCATATCATACTAAGGTCTTTTGCAAGATATGCAAAGAAGAGACGGAAAGTGACAATAGGCTAGGTGGTTGTTTGAGAAGAGGCACATTGTGGTCTGTGGTTGTTTGACCATATGGTCTGTGGCCTTTTCATCCATATGAAAGTAGAGGCACATTGTGGGGCTAGTTTGCTGGGTTTTGTCTCCGACCATCGTGTCGTGATGATTTTGCAGGTACCCCGAGAGGCCCTTGAGTTTGCCGGAATGTCGATTAACTTCCGTTCCGGCAAATTCGGGTACTCCATATGTCCTATTTTCAGCAAAGGTCATGCTGAAATTTTCCGTGAATTTTAGCATGACTTTGCTAAAAATCGGACATATGGGGTACTTGCTACTAATGCATGGGCCGGGGTATCTTAGTACTTAATTAAGTAGCTTTTAGGGTGCCTCGGTGTCGATAAGAACCTAAATGATGAAAGCTTAGGCTTTTAGGGTGCCTCGGCGTCGACAAACCTTAAATGATAAAAGCTTAGCTTTTAGGATGCCTCGGTGTCGACAAACCCTAAATGATGAGACCATGATCTTGTTCCTTGACAATAACCAACTTTTTGACCAAACTTTTTTCCTATTTAGAGCAAAACATGGCCCACAACGATGAGGTCGGTGGTTCGGGCGGCAAGCAATTCTGGGAGTTGTCCCAGGAGATGGAGGAACAACCTCACCGCTATGAGGACGCCGCGGAAGACACCGATCCTGACTACACAACCCCTAGTGGCGTCGGGGATGACACCACTGATGGTGCCGCCGAGGATGCCACCACTGATGGTGCCGCCGAGGATGCCACCACTGATGATGGCAGCGCACGCACAGATGGCAGCCAACCGAAGAGGCAACGGAAGGACCGGCGCCCGAACGTGCTCCGCACCGTCAAGGAGGAATTTACTCAAGTGGACTCCGACGGGCATCCAACGGAGCCCAAACAAATAGTCAAGGGGTACTCTGTTCAGCTCGGGTGCATTCTCTGGAGCACCGTCTCGATCAACACCGAGAACCTAAGGCATAAGGACCGAGGGAATTTGCGCAACCTCCTCTTCACGAAGCTGCACAAACGATACAAGTTCCCCGCTGAATTTGAAAACACACGCCTCTCAGGGAATAAAGTGAACAGTGCCGCCCTCACGAGGATGAGCACGGCCCTGTCTACTTGGAGAAGCGCGGTGAAAAGAATGATTGAGAAAGGTGATAGTTATGAGAAGATCAATGTGAAAAATCCTTCGATCAGCGAAGATGACTACAAGGAGTTCAAGATCAAGTGCGAGAGCAGCGCAACCTCCGAATCAAGTCAGTGGGGGAAAGAAATGCGGGAGTTGAACTTAGGGGAACACAAACTCGGTCCCGGCGGTTACAGAGTGGCGGAGCCTATATGGGACAAGGAGGACGCGAAGCGTGCCGAGCAAGGCCTACCGCCCCGCTTCGAGAAATACCGTGACAAGCAGACCAGGAACTATGTCAGGGCCCGGTACAAGGAGGACGCGGTAACAAAGGAGCTTACCACGGATCCGAAGACCAGGGCGCTTGAGTTGTTCTGGCGCAGGAGACTGAAAGCAGTAGCGCGGGGTCGTCTCAGAGCATCCCTTGGGACAGCACTCTAAATAGGGCGTTGAACGTAATGAAAAACAAGGATAAGCTCAGTAAGCCGTCGTCAGCTGGTCGTGTGGCCGGCAAAGGCTTGTCCACAAAATGGTCGTCATACTATAACGCTGGTGGGCGAAAGGAGAGAAAGACCAGCTCGGAAAGCCAGTCGCACGAGGTTCAAGAACTCAAGGCACAAGTGGCGCGGATTCTGGAGATTGTCCAAGAGCAAGTGCAACAACAACTGGGATCGACGCTCACCGGCATTATGCCTACCTTGATTCATGGGCTGACGACGTGGATTGCGAGCGGCCAACAGGGGCCGCCCCCGATTCCCAGCTTCACGGCCAGCAACTCGCACAACGCGCAGGCGGCGCCATTGGTGTCTCCGGCGGAGCCGGTATTGGTGTCTCCGACGCCGGCACGGGCATTGGAGCTTAATGCACCCGGGTGTACGCTGGCCGGCACCTCGGCAGCAAGCGGCCCCTCCGTCAATTGCACGCCCGCCGTTGGCGGTGCCTCGACATTAGCCGAGCTCGACGCCATCATCACGGTAACTAATTAAGCCTCTCGGCCGAGGACTTCATCTCCTTGCCTTTGACTGGGCATCCCTGACGCCCTACATGTTTTCGCAGGGCGCCGCCGACGTTCCGTGCACTCTCCTGCACTTCGTGAACAACGAGTTGGTCGATGTCGCCAAGGGCAAAATCATTCAACAGGGCAACCCCGTGTTCCACGGTAATCCAATGCCACCCACCGTGTATAGGGTTCAACTGGTTCAGGTGCTGCCAGGCTGCGACGAGTTGTTACCTCCGATTCGACCCGCCGGGGCCGACGAAGATGATGTGATGACCCTCAGCACCTGCCTAAGCTGGCCCCTGCTTTGGCCGAAGAGCCAGATTCGTTTGGGGGCGGGGGACACCACCCCAAAGACAACACCGCCAGTCGTGCCGGCGCCAAGCCATGGCAAGACCGCTGCAACGCTACCGGACATGCCGGACATGCATATGGCACAGGATCCGGGCATGCATATGGCACAGGATCCAGACGACGATGACAACGACGACATTACATTTACCAACGTCGATAAGTACTTCAACGAACATGGGTGCGATGACGAATTCATGGGGCCTCCTTCTCAAGAACCCAACCCTGCAAAAGACGATCGCGATCTAGCTGGTACCGCGGAGAAACCCAATTGCAACAGGCGTCGTCTGGCGTTCAGTTCTCAGGAGACGCCTCCAGCTGCCGACTTCACCGAGCCTCAGATAGCCGAGGTGCGAAATATTATCAGCCCCAGCACACTCAAGAAGGCGGTCTGTGAGCAGAACTCGGTCCCATTACAGCAGAAGAAGAAGGGACGGAAAAGAAAGAGTAACAAGGGTGCGAGCCAGCCGGCACCGAGTACGACCCGTGCTCAGGACGGGCCACCTTCACCTAAGGATATCTCGAGGAGGGTGCATGTGGCGGGTAGGCCGATGCTACCGACTAATATGCTCAATGCTGCAACCGGTGCTATGCGGAGTCTGCATGACAGTGTTCTTTCTTTGGAGAAGCGGCGTCTCCGAGAGAATGACGTGGCATACCCGGTTTTCGTGGCCAAGGTGCCAGAGGGCAAGGGCTTTGTGGATAGCGCCATCGGGGGTACGATCGTCCTGCGGTTTGATGACATCTTCGCTATGTTTAACCTTCATCCGCTGCACTACACCTTCGTTCGGCTATTTTCGCTGAGTATGGAGATGCGGATCATTAGAGACAAGACCCCGGACATCGTGATAGTCGACCCCTTCTACATGCGTGCCAAGATCTTGGGCAGCGCTGGGGACCGGCAAGTCGCGAGTTCTTACCTCGAAGGCGTCATTCTGGCAAACCCAGATAAGGATACCTTCCTCGTGCCTTACTTTCCCGAGTAAGTCGTCCCCTCAACCGCCCCGTACCATATGATTTCTTAGATTTCGATCGTTTTTTTTAACATTCCTTGTTTTGTGCAGTGACACACATTGCACACTCATCCTCTTAAGCCCGAAATATTCCATGGCCACGTATTTCGACTCGGACCGTCAGTCGAAGAAAGACTACACAAATGTCAAGAAAGTTCTTGATGATGTTCTCCCCGGCTACGCCAAATCTGGAGGCACCTTCACCAGGCCAGTTCGTAAGTACGGCAAGCACGTGTTCGCCCACAATACGACGTTCCCCTGCGTCAAGCAGCCGCCTGGCGGTCAGAAGGATGCCTACTACGCCCTCCATCACATGCGGGCGATCGTACGGGACCATAATCACCTTCTGCTACCAAATAATCTCAAAGATTGGGCCGCAAGCTTGTCGGCAATCCAGGACACGGACATCAGACAAGAATTCTTTCGCATCCAGTCGGAGTTTGCGGAAATCATCCATCAAGATGTCCTTCGTACCTCGGGGCAGTTCTACCTCAGAAATCAACCGTCCAACAGTGAGATAGACACAACGCTACAAATGCAGGCTGACAACGCCCGCGATTTCATGACCATCACGATAGACGGCGGCTTCATCCACGCTCCGGTCCCTTGAGTCGAGTCGAAAGTAGTGATGCTATGTCTAGTTTTGAAACATCGATTGGCTCATGTTGTAATTAAACTTTGATGAACTTGTATGTCTCTTTGGTTTGGACAGTCGTTCAACTTAGATGTAATCGATGCTATTAATGTCTTGCTTTTCTCTTCCGATCCTTTTGTTGCATACTTATATATTGCTTATGTATTGTCTGTGAATTGGTACTAACGTTTTGTTTGGCTAGTGCATAGAGATGCCGTCGTATGTCGTGTACAAGGGTAGGGTTCTCGGAGTCTACGACGACTGGGAGGAGTGTCGGACACAGGTTCACCGTTTCAGCGGTAACAGTTACAAAGGGTACACCACTAGGGCGGAGGCGGAATCTAGATACGCGTGCTATCTAGTGGGAGAGAGGAGGGAGCGTTGGAGGAACCGGATGAAGACCAGTTTCATCGCGATTATGCTCATCGTGATGACCGCAGCTCTCTTCTATGTGATGGTAGTTTAGATGATCGATATCGACTTGTAATGTGAAGACAAACTCGCTACTCGCGGTTTCGAGACTTGTAATGTTCTAACTTTGTTCGGTATTTTAAATTCGGAGACTAATATGATGAATCGTATTCGGACACTAATCTTCTATTGTATTCGATGAATCTGCTGTTGCTGTGTGGTGCTAGCTATATTCTGTCAAATAATATATTTTGTAACATGTGAAAATATCAGAAACGAAAAAAAATAATCCCTAATATTCATACTAGTGGCGCACCACCACATAGTGCGCCATTAGTAAGCCAGAGCACACTAATGGCGCATCATCCACCAGTGCGCCATTAGTATGCCAAAGCACATGGGTAAATATGGCCCCTGGGAGGCATACTCATGGTGCACCGTGGGCTATACTAATGGCGCACTGCATGGTGCGCCATTAGTATACCAGATACTAATGGCGCACCAGTGGTGCGCCATTAGTAAAAAATTCTAATGGCGTGGTGCTAGTGGCGCACCTGTAGTGCGCCATTAGTAGCGAAAACAGGTGCGCCACTAGCAGCCCTTTTCCTAGTAGTGCAAACTCTATTAACTGATGAATATGGTTTGCTGAATTATGTATATATTTCTTGTGTGTCCAGTAGCTAGGCAAGATGAGTGATCGTGCGTGGATGTACACCGGTCACACTAGTCAGAAAGACATGACCCATGAATGGATAAGAAAAACCAAGGGGTTTCTGAGAGCCGCATTTGCAAATGGACAGCAAACAACCTGGTGCCCCTGTGTCGATTGCGACAACTATCATAAGAGGTCAGAGTTTGAAATGATCAAACACCTGCAGAAGTGGGGTTTTACCCCTACGTTGTGTTTTCTCCTTTGATTGGCAACCCTAGTGATTGTACTAATCCGTGTTTTCTTGTTTGATTGCAGACCTTCTACAGGTGTGCTGAGGGACAGGAGGAGGCCGCGGCTCGGGTTATCGACAACGAGTGCAGGCTCCTACTTGGAAACTTTCGGCACGAGGCTCGGACGCAGGCTGTTCGAGACTACTTCGCCTCGACTGGTATTAGGAGGAAAAAAGAGAAGTGCCGCGTCAAGTATCTCAGTAAGGAGAAGTACATGAAGGTAATTACCTATTCTTAAGGCCTTGTACTTAGTTCCTTGATTTGATTCGTAGGCGTAGCGCTCAAATTTCTCTTGCTTAACTTAGGTGCCCCCGAGATGGTGCTAGGATAGGATTGACTGTTGGGAGGCGTTGGTGGATGAGTGGTGCACTACCCAATGGCGCTCCGTCCACGACACTGCAAAGGACAAGCGTGCCAAAATGAAAGGTGTCCCACACCATCTAGGCAGCGTCAACCTACGTCAGTTTGGGGAAAACTGGGTATGTGTTTTGCTTCATGATTCATGCAAATTCATTCTTCATGCTAGCTTGACCTCTTAGCTAATACTCTGTTCCTCTCTTTTAGGCACGACACAACAAGGCTCCAGTGCCAGAGCTGTTCGACCTCTATGCCATGTCCAATACTGCCTCGTACAAGAAGGCCAAGTCATTCTCTGAGTCTGACCTTGATGATCCAGAGAAATTCAGCAACCGCGCCTCCCACCACAAGCTTGTGAGGTACAGAGACGAGGGGAAGGCGAGGAAAGGGCCGGACTTTAACCCGAGCCAGCAACCTCTTGATCCAGAGCTGGTGATGATATCTGGTGGCGGGAGGCACCATGGCTCGTTAGCCATTGGGGATGGATTGATACGTTGTACTAGCACTCTCCCGCAGATCAAGAAGTGCCAGACCAGCTCCGATCCTGAGATAAGGCCTCGTGCACGGCCAATGGAGCTCGAATTCCAGGTTAGTTATACGGACTCAGATACCTTTCCTCCATTACATTGTGTGTGCGGCCGTCGATGATTACAATGCTAACGAGGAGTGGTGTTGCAGACTGCTATTGAGAAAGAGAGAGCGAAGACCGAGGAGCTTCTGGCGGAGAGGGAGAGGGAGATGGAGGACAGGACGGCTAAGCTGTTGGAGGAGGAGAGGAACCGGAATGACGCGCAGAACCGGGCCTTATACGAGCTCTGCGTGGTAAGTTTCTTCTGCATATTAGCCAAATCATGCACGTAATGTTCCTTTCATTACTAACTAATATGACTGACTCGTGAAAATCAAATGTGCAGACCATGTGCCAGGGCAACGGTCAGACCCCTCCGCCGATGCCAGTCATTGCTCCGGCGGACACGGTGAGTTTCATTTCAATGGAGATTACTTACTAGTCTTCACATTTGAGTTGCATCATGCTAACGATACATTGGAAATAATCTTTGGTGCAGCATAACTCCCGACAAGCATCGACCGATCCTTCTCCATCTGCCACTGGCGCGACCGGTCCTACACCTACACATACACCTCCGTGATGACGGTAAATTTTCCCAAGTGTTTTGCTTAATAGAGTTTTGTTGTGATGCCATGTTGTATCTACACATATCGTGCATAATGTGTGTATGTTTGAAATGCATTGTATGTGTGGGATTCGACACCTAGTCGTGTGCCTTTGGTAGCCTTCCATACAGGGAAATGCCTCCTAGTGCTTCCACTGAGCCATGGTAGTTCGCTACTGCTCCGGAACACATGGATTGACCGGCATGTGTCCTTCTTTGCTCCTGTGTCTGTCCCTATGGGGAAATGTCACGCGGTGTATCACCGAAGTCCTTGTAGCTTGCTACGACTTGGTTGCACTCGCTGATGACCGACACGTGCATTGCTGGGTCATGTATGCCTGTCCCTGTACGTTTGTGCCACCTTGGTTCTATGACTAGTCATGTCGGCCCGGGTTCTAAATGACTTCATATGCTTAGCTAGCTTCAAAATGACATAATAACCTTACTTAGCTCCAGAATGACCTATTTAACCTAGGATAGCTCTAAAATGACCTATACTTAGCATTTTTTCCTCCAAAATGACTCAATATGCTTAGCTAGCTCAAAAATGACATAATAAGCTTAATTAGCTCCAAAATGACCTATTTAACCTAGGATAGCTCTAAAATGACCTATACTTAGCATTTTTTCCTCCAAAATGACTTAATATGCTTAGCTAGCTTAAAAATGACCTATTTAACCTAGGATAGCTCTAAAATGACCTATACTTAGCATCTTTTCCTCCAAAATGACTTAATATGCTTAGCTAGCTCCAAAATGACATAATATGCTTAAGAAATGACATATTTTAGCTCCTAAATGACTTCATATGCGTAGCTAGCTCCAAAATGACATAATAACCTTACTTAGCTCCAAAATGACCTATTTAACCTAGGATAGCTCTAAAATGACCTATACTTAGCATTTTTTCCTCCAAAATGACTCAATATGCTTAGCTAGCTCAAAAATGACATAATAAGCTTAATTAGCTCCAAAATGACCTATTTAACCTAGGATAGCTCTGAAATGACCTATACTTAGCATTTTTTTCCTCCAAAATGACTTAATATGCTTAGCTAGCTTAAAAATGACCTATTTAACCTAGGATAGCTCTAAAATGACCTATGTACTTAGCATCTTTTCCTCCAAAATGACTTAATATGCTTAGCTAGCTCTAAAATGACATAATATGCTTAAGAAATGACATATTTTAGCTCCTAAATGACTTCATATGCTTAGCTAGCTCCAAAATGACATAATAACCTTACTTAGCTCCAAAATGACCTATTTAACCTAGGATAGCTCTAAAATGACCTATACTTAGCAATTTTTCCTCCAAAATGACTCAATATGCTTAGCTAGCTCAAAAATGACATAATAAGCTTAATTAGCTCCAAAATGACCTATTTAACCTAGGATAGCTCTAAAATGACCTATACTTAGCATTTTATGCTCTAAAATGACTTAATATGCTTAGCTAGCTTAAAAATGACCTATTTAACCTAGGATAGCTCTAAAATGACCTATACTTAGCATCTTTTCCTCCAAAATGACTTAATATGCTTAGCTAGCTCTAAAATGACATAATATGCTTAAGAAATGACATATTTTAGCTCCTAAATGACTTCATATGCTTAGTTAGCTCCAAAATGACATAATAACCTTACTTAGCTCCAAAATGACCTTACTTAGCATTTTTTACACCTAAATGACTTAGTATGCTTAGCTAGCTCAAAAATGACATAATAATCATACTTAGCTCCAAAATGACATATTTTACAGATATAAGTTGCATCATAATAGTCTTCACATTTTAGTTGCATCATCATAATCTTCTTCTTCTAGTCTTTTTCTTCTAACTTTCTTCTTTCCCATTTTGCAGATTTGCTCTAGATCACGGAAGCTTGGGTTGATGGAGTGCTTGTCTTTAGTGTTTTTTGACTTTGTGAAACTTGCTACCTATGGATGAAACTGTGTAATATTGATGAAACTATGTATATGTATGGATGAAACTTGCTACTATTGGTAACATGTGTTGGATATGTGTTCATGGATGTGTTGGATATATATGTGTTCATGACTATTGGTAATATGTGTTGAATATGCTATATTGGTTATATATATATGTGTGTTTGATTTTCTGTGAAGATTAATTGATATAAGAAAAAACAAAATTAAATGGGGCAATATAGGCACTTTGCCATCTGCTGGCAGATGGCAAAGAGCTTTGCCATCTGCTGGCAGATGGCAAAGAGCTTTGCCATCTGCTGGCAGATGGCAAAGAGGCCACGTGTCAGCTACCTGTCTGAACGGGGAAGGGCCTATTTGGTCTCTTTGCCATCTGCTGGCAGATGGCAAAGGCTGCAGAATCTTTGCCATCTACTGGCAGATGGCAAAGAACCTGCAGCCTTTGCCATCAGCCAGCAGATGGCAAAGATTCTAGCCATTGCCATCTGCTGGCAGATGGCAAAGACGCCACGTGTCAGCTACCTGTCCGAACGGGGAAGGGCCTATTTGGTCTCTTTGCCATCTGCCAGCAGATGGCAAAGGCTAGAATCTTTGACATCTGCTGGCAGATGGCAAAGCACGCCGTTAGCCTTCTAACGTAGCTAACCCCGTTCAGAGGCTTTGCCATCTGCCAGCTGATGGCAAAGGCTGCAGGCTCTTTGCCATCTGCCAGCAGACAGCAAAGTAGCCTTTCCCGGCTGGGTTTCAGCCAAACTGTTTGCCGTCTGCTGGCAGATGGCAAAGCCTTTGCCATCCGCCGACCATGCCTTTGCCATCTGCCATGACAGATGGCAAAGTGGCTGATTCCTGTAGTGCCTGCCGGGGGACAGCTGAATACAAGCGCAAGATTATCAAGGAAGCATCCAAGGTAATAGTCAGAAGACAGAAGATAGAAGACCGGAGGCTGGGATCCCGGCAAGGCCTTGCCGGGATGGCTCACAGAGCCTGGCAAGGCCCGCCCCGGCAAGACCCCGCCAGCCTGCCACCGCTCCAATGCAGTGGCCAGCCTATCAGACAGGTCTCGTCCGCCTGGGCGCGTGTCAGGGTGCCAATGGCGATGGGCTTAAGCGGCGATGATGGGACGGCCCCTTTTTCCGTCCCCAAGAAGCTAAGGGATACCTAAACGGAGCATTAAATGCTTTTGTCCTAAGCCGTCAGTATTAGGTATGATAACACTGTAGCAACTTTACACCTCGTGTGTGCACTGTGTGCTACTGTTGGAGACCCCTTTGGACGTATAAAAGGAGGCCCAAAGCACAGCTACAGGGGGGAGCTTCTGGCCCAGATGGCATGGGTAGCAGCTGTGTACTGTAGCACACATAACGCTCCTGAGCCTGAACTCTAAGACTTATAATACACTAAAGCAGGAGTAGGGTTTTACGCTTCCGAGCGGCCCGAACCTGGGTAAAATCCCACGCGTTGATTGTCAGATTTGCTCTTTGTGCAAACCTTCCTCCCTGCCGAATTGTAAAGGCATCCGCGTGATCCCATAGGTGTCGTACGCTGACATCTTTGGCGCGCGAGGTAGGGGCAAGAAGGTTGCGTGAACCTGATCTTGTGATCAGTGCGCCAGCTTCTTCATCATCTTCATCGCCATGGCTCCCAAGAAGAAGGGTTTCACGGCGGTAGGTCCGTCCACGTCCGCCGTGCCTGCTGCAACACGGCCGGGTGACGGTGTGGACGCCGGCGGAGGAGGTGGAGGCCCCGACCCTTCACGACGTTCTGGTGATCATAGCCAGGCGAGTGGCGTCGTTCGCAGCGGCGACGGCAACCCACACGCCGCTAGGTCTAAGGACGTAGCCGTGCTGCCTACAGGCGGCATAGCAAACTCCAGAGGTGGAAGGGCGCTTTCTAAAACACCCATGCCGGCGCAGGCGCCGCGGCCTTCTCAGGTCACGCGCGATGGGCAGCGCCGTGACGTTGGGGGTTCCAAGCGTCCTCAAGAAAAGACCCCTGCGCATCACTCTCAAGATACGCGGGTCCAGCATGCACGCCAAAACGCTGGTGGAGGTGGCGTGCGGTCGCGGGATCATGATGGAGCTCCTTCTAACACGGTTAGGAGTCAGAGCACCTCACGTTCTTCGCACCTTTCGCCGCCACCTACACCAGCAGAAGCATTGGCGCGAGCACAGCTGCTCCTGAACTTTCCTACTGCCGCGGAGAAGCTTGATGAATGGAGAGCTACTATCCAGATCCTCATCGGCCTCGCCGATGGAGACGGACCGCAGCGGGCGGAGCCCTCGCGGCGGCAGTCCATCGCGCCGGCGCACGATGATGGCGAGAAGACTGGAGGTGGTACGACCACGGTTTACTCTCCTCCACGGTAGCAGGAGCAGTCGCTGACTCGACAGATCAGCGTCCGCGATGACGATTCTACGGCGTCGTCTGATCCGCGAACACGTCGTGATCAACGTCAAGTTCTTCGGGAATGGAGCAAGGAAGACGCTCGAACTACCATCGAGCGGCGGCGGGAAGTGCGCGATCAATATGATAAGCGCGCGGGGCCCACTGTAGACAAGCCTGCGCCAGGGTACCCTGTCGATCTGCCTTATGAGGTGGGTTGTCCGGATTTTACCCGTGAGCTGCGGCGAGTCTAGTGGCCCAATTCCCGAACGTTCAAACCGGAGGTCCCGGAGAAGTATGACGGCAAGACTCACCCGTCAGAGTTCTTGAGCATCTACACCATTGCGGTGCAGGCTGCCGGGGCTCGCGACGACAAGATACTCGCCAACTACTTCCCGTTGGTGCTTAAGCCCAATGTCAGGTCATGGTTGATGCATTTGCCGGAGAATTCCATTTCTTCCTGGGCAGATCTGTGTCACGAGTTTGTTGGCGCCTTTACCGGAGGCCACCAAGCTCCTGGCCAGGAAAGTGACTTGCATCTCATCCCCCAGAAGGAGGGTGAAACCTTGCGAAAGTATATATAGAGATTCAGCCGCATACATCACAACATCCCGGACATTCATCCTGCCGCTGTTGTTAGCGCGTTCCATCAGAACGTGTGCAACCGCAGGATGCGCGAGGAGCTGGCGATGAACAAAGTCAGGGATTTTGCCGAGCTCTATGCTCTGGCCGATAAATGTGCGCGAGCTGAAGAAGGGAGGAGACTCCCCGGCGAAGATGCTAGTGCTGGAGTCGACTCTGAGGACGAAGACGCTGTCCCAGCAAAGAAAGGCCGCCGGCGTAATAAGAAACGCAAAGGCAAGGCCGTGCTTGCCGTCGAGGAATCTGGCAACCCCGACACCGCCAAGAAGACTAAGGTTGACGGCCCCGGCAAGTATGTTGCCGGGTGCGCCTCCTACCAAGCCTTGGCAGCTGCCGACAAGCTGGAGGGCTTCGACAAGCAGTATTGCAAAATCCATCGCACCAAGGGCCATGATCTCCAAAACTGCCGGCAAGTTGAGCAGCTTGTCGAGAAGCAGAAGGCTGAGTATGAGAGGCAAGATAAGGAGAAGGCCCAGGATGGTGCCGAGGGATCCGGCAAGAAATGCGGTGGCCGAGGAGGTCGCCGCGGCAAGGCCAAGCAACAGAAGGACAGGCCCGCTCGGGGCCGCGACAAGGAAGCGGGGATGATGATGACAACGACGAGGACGATGAGTCCAGGGAGCATGAATTCCAGAAGGCTACGAATAGCATGTGCGTTGACAGGGGCGCCTCATTGCATTCTTCTCACCGCCAATTTAAACAGTGGGCGCGAGAGATTAATGCGACAGAGCCCTCTTTCGATGCCCGGAAACCGTTCAAATGGTCCAACACGCCTATCATTTTCGACGCTGAAGATCACCCTGATCGCACAACTGCGGTCGGGTGTTTGCCATTGTTGGTTTCACGAACAATTTGCAACCTCAAGGTGACGAAAATGTTAGTTGACGGTGGGGCTGGTTTGAATTTGATCTCGCCGGAGGTGATCAAGAGGGTGCAAATTCCTGATGAAGATCTCGAGGAAACGGGCACGTTTCAGGGAATCAATCCAGGAAGAAGCCAGCCCAAGGGGAAGATCATGCTGCCAGTAACATTTGGTAGTGACCTCAACTTCAGGACAGAGAAGATCGTTTTCGACGTCGCCAAGATTCCTTTGCCATATAAAGGGATCCTTGGTCGCCCAGCGCTGGCCAAGTTCATGGCGGCATCGCATTAAGCTTACAATGTGTTGAAGATGCCGGGGCCGATGAGCGTCATCACTGTCAATTCCGACAAGAAGGATGCGCTTGTCTGCGCCGGCCAACTCTACCAGGAGGCAGTTGCAGCATCTGCCACCAAGGCACCTGCTCATGCCGCTGAAGCTCCCGGGGGGAAGAAGACCGGCAAGACCTCTCGCACTCACTCCGGCAAGCGCATGTCCTCGGAGTGTTGCGCTCCCGTTGAGGATGTGCTAGAGAGCTCCAACGGCAAGAGCAAGAAATCAAAGGCATCTCCACTAGAGACCAAGAAGGTGCCCGTCAAGGAGGATGGTACAGGAGGAACTTTCACCATCAGTTCCACCCTTGATGACAAATAGGAAAGCGCGCTCATTGCCTTTCTGCAGGCTAATGTCGATGTGTTTGCATGGCAACCATCTGACATCCCCGGTGTTCCCAGGGAGGTAATTGAGCACCACCTTGCTGTCTGTCCTCATGCGCGCCCCGTCAAGCAGAAAGTCAGGAAGCAAGCCTTGGAACGGCAAGAATTTATTGCCGAGGAAATCAGGAAGCTGGAAGCGGCAGGTTTGGTTAGACGGGTCCTTCATCCAACATGGTTGGCCAATCCAGTTGTAGTGCGCAAGGCGAATGGAAAATGGATGTTGTGTATTGATTTTACAGATCTTAATAAAGCCTGTCCAAAAGATCCTTTTCCCTTGCCGTGCATCGACCAGATTGTAGACTCCACTGCCGGCTGTGATCTGCTGTCGTTCCTTGATGCCTATTCAGGGTACCACCAGATCTTCATGGCTAAGGAAGACGAAGAGAAGACCACATTTATCACCCCATGTGGTACGTATTGTTTCATACGTATGCCTTTCGGGTTGAAAAGTGCTGGTTCAACATTTGCAAGGGCGGTCTAGATTGGTTTTGAGCCCCAGCTACATAGAAATATGGAAGCTTATATGGATGATATAGTGGTCAAAACCAAGAACAAGGCAACGCTCATACAAGACCTAGAAGAGACGTTTGCAAACCTGCGCAAGATCATTTTGAAGCTCAATCCTGAGAAGTGTGTGTTTTGTGTTCCATCCGGCAAGCTTCTCGGGTTCTTTGTGTCTCAGCGTGGAATCGAGGCGAATCCCAACAAGATCAAGGCAATTGAGCAGATTGAAGCACCAAGACGCGTCAAAGATGTGCGTCGTCTTGCCGGCTGCGTTGCTGCCCTGAGTAGGTTTATCTCCAAATCTGCTGAGCGCGCCCTGCCCTTTTTCAAAATTTTGAAAAAGGCAGGTCCAATGAAGTGGACTCCAGAAGCAGAGGCAGCGCTGCAAGATTTGAAGAGGTACCTTTCCTCTCTGCCAACACTTGTCGCGCCTAGGCCACAAGAGCCATTGTTGCTATATCTGGCGGCAACAAATCAAGTGGTTAGTGCCGCGTTAGTGGCACAGAGGGAGGACGACGAAGAAGCATCGGCAGCGGCAAGACCGTCAAACGACGAGCCGGGATCTTCCCCGACAGACTCTGGTGCCGGCAAGATAGGATCTGCGCAGTCAAACGAAGCAATACAGAAGAAGAAGATGGTGCAGCACCCAGTTTATTTTGTCAGTTCCCTCTTGCAGGGGGCTAGGTCAAGATACTCTGGTGTGCAGAAGCTGCTCTTTGGCCTCCTTATGGCCTCGAGGAAGCTGCGCCATTATTTCCAGTCACATGAGATCACCGTCGTCACTCGCTTTCTGTTGCAACGGATTTTGCGAAATCCAGATGCGACCGACAGGATTGTGGAGTGGGTGTTGGAACTGTCAAGCTTTGGTCTCATCTTTGAAAGCACTTCAACTATTCAGAGCAGAGCCTTGGCAGAGTTCATTGCAGAATGGACCCCAACCCCGGACGAAGAGATTCAAGAAACAACTCTCCCCGGCAAGGAAACGAGTCAAGAATGGGTTATGTATTTTGATGGGGCATTCTCGCTACAAGGCGCCGATGCTGGCATGCAGCTTGTCGCACCCACCGGAGAGCACCTCAAGTATGTAATCCAGATGCACTTTCCCCGGGAAGAGTCGACAAACAACACTGCGGAGTATGAAGGGCTGCTTACTGGTCTCAGCATCGCGGCAGACCTCGGAATCAAGAAGCTCATCGTCAGGGTTGATTCGCAGCTTGTTGTTAAGCAAGTCAACAAAGATTATCAGAGCCCGTTGATGGAAGCCTACGTAGATGAAGTGAGGAAGTTGGAGGAGCGCTTTGACGGCCTGCAAATGGAGCATGTTCCTCGTGCAGAGAACAGCGTTGCCGATGACCTGTCAAAGTGTACTGCCCTCAAGTTGCCTGTGGAACCAGGGACCTTTGTGCTTCAACTGACTCAGCCATCCGTAGCACCATCAACGAGGCAAGCCAAGAGAAGGAAGTTGAGTTCTGGCAAGTACTTTCCGACAGAGCTCTCGGGAGCTACCGGCAAGAGCCTTGCCGGCAAGGATGTTTCCGGGAACAACACCAAGCTTGCCGGGGGACAACAGACTCCGGCAAGACCCCAAGCCCTTGCCGTAGAGACAAACGCTCCTGCTGCAGAAGACATGCCTTTAGACCTTGCTGTCGAGCCTCGGGCTCCGGCATGGGCACAACACATTGTCCAGTTCCTCCAGACAGGAGAACTTCCCGAAGAGCAGGAAGAAGCGGAGAAAGTAGCCCGTCGGTCTAGCATGTACCAGTTTGTGGACAACGTCCTGTACAGAAAGAGACCCAACGGTGTGAAATTGAAGTGTATTCCTCGAGAGGATGGACATGAGTTGTTGGCAGAGATACATGGAGGCATATGTGGCTCTCACATAGGATCAAGAGCACTTGTCGGTAAGGCATTCCGGCAAGGTTTCTTTTGGCCCACTGCTCTCCAGGATGCAACTGCACTAGTAACCAAGTGTGAAGCGTGTCAGTTTCATTCGAAGAAGTTGCATCAACCAGCTCAAGCTCTTCAGACAATCCCTCTTTCCTGGCCATTTTTGGTCTGGGGGCTCGATATCTTGGGTCCCTTTCCCCGTGCTACCGGGGGCTTTGAGTACTTGTACGTTGCAATCGACTAGTTAACAAAGTGGCCGGAAGTGGAAGCAGTGAGAAAGGTGACAGCACGGTCAGCCGTCAAGTTCTTCGAAGGACTAGTTTGCCGTTTTGGTGTACCCAACAGGATCATCACCAACAACGGCATACATTTCACGAGCCACACCTTCATGCAGTACGTCCAAGACCTTGGCGGCAAGATCTGTTTTGCCTCTGTTGCCCATCCAAGGAGCAACGTCCAAGCGGAAAGGGCAAATGATGGAGTGTTGCGAGGTCTCAAGACAGGAACTTTCGACAAGCTGCGCAAGTGCGGAAGACGCTGGATTGATGAGTTGCCGGCGGTTCTTTGGTCAGTCAGGACAACACCAAGGTTCCATATTCCTATTTATCTTCTTTCTTTTTCAAGGATAGAAGGTTCCCTCGCGTACAAGTTTGCCGGAGGGGATAGAATGCTATGGACACCAACAGGCGACGTTCAAAGTTAACACCCTGCGGAGAGGGGTACAGCAACGAAAAGCTAAGTTGCAAAACTCTAAGTAAACTTTTCATAGCAAAGTCATTTTTCTTCGGCGATTTTGACTTTTGTATGGAAAACCTGCACGCGAAGGAACCTTGTCATGATCGGTTGCGCCATTACTTTGTTTCGAGTCCGCTCAACAATTTAAGTGGCTGCACTGAAAACGTCAAGCTATCTTGCCGGCAGCGGCACCTCCTGCAGGCTGCTAAAGTCCCGCACCTAGCGCTCGCGGCAAGGGTGCGCGCGCCGGCAAGTTCCCAATAAGCGTAGGGTTTTTCTCCATACAGAAAGGAATCAAACAAGAGGAATAACATAAGTTTATGCAAAACACAGCAAGTTATGATACAATAAAAGTTGCCGCGATTCTAACTTAAGGTAAATTGTTTCTGGTATGGAATGGCGGCGGCAAGAAGAGGTGGAGCGGCTAGTCCCTGCACTGGCCTTCAACTCTTTTGACCTTGTCCACCTTGTCGACGATGGGCGCGACAAGTTCTTCGAGCGCTTGGGTGTCCACGTCGTCCGGCAAGCGATCAAGGATGTTGGTGAAGTTGAAGCCAGGGTTCCTGTACGCCACCTTGATGAGCACCTTGAGGAGGACGGCCCGGCAGAGCTTGCGGGACTCGTTGGCCAGATGGGTTGCCCGGTCAGAATGGAGCTGCTCCAGGGCTTCAAGCACGCGGTCAAAGAACATGGTCAGCTTGGTGCTCGTGGACACCCTGTCGTCAGAGGAATACCTGAAGCCTTGCAGGCCCATGGCGGACAGTTGCGCTGCAAGTTTTTCCGCGACGTCGACAAGCTTTTCAGTCCAGACTTGCACGCCCACCACGTAGTCATTATGGGTGACGGCGGCACTCTTGAGAAGCTCTTGCTCGTTCAGGAGATCCTTGGTCAAAGCCTTCTCGCGAGCCCTGTTTTCCTCAATGGACTGCTCCAGCATGGATAGCTTCAGCTTGAGATCAGCAATGGAGTCGTTAGCTGAAGAGAGCTGTTTGGTCTTGTCGGATACGGCAACTTGCGTCTCCATCAGGCTGTGGAGAGCTTTGTCTCTCTCGGTTTTGACTGTCGAGAGCTCCTTGCCGCGATTCTCGAGATCCGCTGCCAGCTTCTTCACTTTCTGCTCCAGCTCATTCTTGGCGGCCTCTGCAGCTCCGGCAGCATCGACAGCTTCCTTCAACTTGTGATTCTGCTCCAGCTCCTGGGTCCGCCACGCGACGAGCTTCTCGATCTCCTCGTCCTTGCTATGAAGCTTGGCAGCAAGCGCCTTCTCACGCGCGACGAGGTCCTCCTCATGGGAGTCGAGCTCGACGCGACGCTCTGTTAGGCGGGCTTCCTCGGCAGCGGCTTGTTGTTTGGCCTCTTCCTGTGCCTTCTTAACATCGGACTGTTTCAAAAGGAGCTCGTTCCAGCTTTCGCTCATCTGCTCCTGGCCAGTCTTCAGTTCTTGAAAGGCTTCAGCGAACCAGGCTTGCGTCTCCTTAACGCGCTTCTGGAGATCTGCCTCTGCCACTTCGACAACTGCTGCCCTGGAGTCCAGCTTCTCCTTTCGGGTGCGGTAGAGCACCTGGAGCTTCTGGAAGTCGTCGCTCATAGTTGAATGAGTTGTTCTTCTTTGGATCCGCTGCTGCCGGTGCCTGGCTCTTCAACAATTTCGAGCCCGCCAGTGGTGATGACTTCTTCGCCGTAGGTTTCCCCTTTGGTTGGCACTCCGGTACTTGCCGTCCCCGGCATGTTGACGAACAGGCCTTCGCCAGCTTTGAGATATCTGCTTGGATAGGGTGCTTCAGATCTGGACGGCTGGTCTTCAACAGCCGTTTCATCGGCAGCTGGGGGCTCCGTGGCCGGCGTAGTGCTTGGCGCTCCTACGACAGGAATGCTGTCAGTATGGCCGCTGGACTCCCTGCCGGCCTCCTCAGCAGACCCCTTGGCGGTTTCCTCCTGTGCGGTCTTGGCGGCCTCGTCAGCTACGATTCTGTCAGCCTTGGCGGCAGCTTTCCTGGTGGTCTCCTCGATGATGGCATCAACATCCATTTGTTCCATCGAAGGAAGATCTGAAAGCCAAAGAAGGGAGACAAGATGAGATCAAAGTGGAAGTTCAAGAAGACAAAAAGAGGAATATAAGGACAGAATGCCAAGTGTTCAGCGGCAAGCGGTTTACCTACGCCAGGCTGTTGAGAGGAGGTTCCTCCCTCTCTGGCAACTTTGGTTGCCGGTGTAGAGCTTCCAGCGCATGCGCCTGCCGGCTCCTCTTCATCGCTATAGAGCTCGCTGGAGGAAGCCCTTGCCGGAGATCCATCCCTGGGCGGCGTGACTGATGGGGGCGGCGTGGCTCCAGATGGTGCTCCTTGTTGCTGTTCCTCTCCTACAAGCCCGGTGATGTCAGCAGAGAAGATGCACACCCCGACACTTGCCAGCGGGAAGTGAGTAATGGGCTCACGCTGGGGGCTGCGTCGGGGGCTGCGTCGAAGATTGCGTCGTGGGCTGGATTCCGGGCTGATGGTGATCGATTCTGGCGCACCTGCGGTGCTTGCCGACGGCTTGTCAACCGTTGAAGTCTTCGCCCTCTTCGCCACCCTTTGCGTTAGTGTCTCCGTATCTCTACGGAGGCAAGCCAAAGCGAGGAAAATTAGTTAAGCAAATCAGAAATTCAAAAGCTGGAAGATGTGACAGGACCCTTACTCTTCTTCTTCTTCCGAGCTGAAGGCGGAGAGGTCGAAGTCGACTTCCGCCGCAGTGTCCGTGGGAGGAGGTGAGGGAGCGGTCCTGGGTCGCTTGGCTGCGGCGGGTTGCTGCGTGGCCTTGCCGGCCGCCCCCTCGCCGGGGGCTTCACCACTCGAGGAAGACTGGCGAGCAGAGGCACCAGCGGTAACTTTTCGAAGAGCACGCCTCTTCCTCGGCTCGAGAGCTGTGGGCTCCTCGTGCAGCTCCTCCTCGGCTATGTCCTCGGCGAAAGGGCCCCCGGCAGCGGTGCCACTCTGCTCCCCGGCAACCTAGCCCTGGCCGGCAAGTTTTTCCCCCGACAGCACTTCTCCTTCGCTGGTTTCTCCTTCCGCGAAGCCAGCGCTGCCGGCCTCCATGGCAAGATTTGCCTCCTCCGCCCAGCTGGCCATGTACGCCACTTCTTCCTCAGTAGTGGGGCGGATAAGGTTCTCTTCTACGCGGATGGCCTTCTCTGACAGGTTATCGAAGAATTGCTGTACTTGCTCTGCGGATGGCTCAATCCAAGTCCCGTCAAGGCTGTGGGCGTCAAACGCCGGCATCATGGAGATGATTGAGGCCAGAGCGGAGTTGTTGCACAGAGGGACTATGCTTGCCGGCAGCTTGCATACCACATCAGACCTGAAGAGTCTCTGACAGAGAGCTGCGTGCTGCATAAACGTCAAGTTGTTGTTCAGCCCAGGGCGCAGCCTCATGATGCCTTCCGCGTTCCGGAACTCCCAGGCTGGCCTCCCTTTGTTCTGCAGAGGGGCAATGCGCCGGCAAAGGAAATCGGCGCCTATCATCTCTATCGTAAGCCCGGCAGCTTTGAGGCGATGGATCCTGGTGGTTGCAACTGTGAGCTTCTCATCTTCAGGATCGAAGGCGCTCCAGTCATTGCTGCGCACCATCTTCGTTTGCCGCGGCAAGCAGAAAGGTTGGGGGACCTTCTCCTGAATCCAGCACCATTTGGCTCGCCACTCATCCCACTTCTCGCGATAGGCCCCATCTGGGTATGTCTCTTTGGTCCCTGTTCTTGGGATCCAGGTGATAGAACCGGAAAGGGCCTCGCCTTTTTGCATGCGGGGAGTGAAATAGTGGTGAAAAAGGGCCGTGCTAGGGACTACTCCGGCAAAGTTTTCGCAAAGATGAGCGAAAACTGACATACATGTCACGGCATTCGGCGTAAAATCCAAGAGTTGGAAGCCGTATGTGAACATGATGTCGTTGAAGAAATCAGCGAACGAGGGACAGAGCCCGTAGTAAAAGTAATCGGCAAAGAAATGGAATTTGTCTGGGCCACCCCTGGAAGAACCTGGACTCACGCGGGTGGCGGGATGCGCTTTCGTCTCCTTCGCCCACATGAACTGTTACCTTTCCTTCAAGGCGCTCGCATCGAGCACCGGAGGGAAGACGACGTCCTCCTTCCGCATCTTCACCAGCTTGCTCTCCAGGACGGCGGCTTCCACCTCCTTGACCTTGCTTGCCTTGGGCGGCATGGCGGCTATGGGGGCGGAGGCCGAGGACGGTGAGAGCGTGGAGGCGGCGAATATGAGGGGAAGACTCTGTTTTGGGCTCAAGGGAGAAGACGACGGCGGTTCCCAGATTGGAAAAGATAGGAGGTAAATGAGCAGCGCCTCTACGGATTCCTTTTTTATGGGGAGGACGCGAGGCTGCCTCTTTACTAGTCCAATGAAAACGTTCTTGCACGCGCTCTGCTGTAACGGCCGCGCCGCGCACGTCCCCCACGTCCCACATTCAATGGGCGTTATGGGGGGACGCGGTAAATGGAATGATTGCGGTAATTGACCCCTGCCACGCGTGCCTGTGCACTATTTGGGCCTAGCCCAACAACGCCTCGCGCTCATGTATGGCCTAGGCCCGGGGGCTCCTGTCGGTGTACTAAAGTTTGGCTCCTTTAATACCCCATACTTGTGCACATGCAGTTGTAGCCACACCAGCGGCAAGGCCTGCTGGGGGACAGCTGAATACAAGCGCAAGATTACCAAGGAAGCATCCAAGGTAATAGTCAGAAGACAGAAGATAGAAGACCGGAGGCTGGGATCCCGGCAAGGCCTTGCCAGGATGGCTCACAGAGCCCGGCAAGGCCCGCCCCGGCAAGACCCCGCCAGCCTGCCACCGCTCCAGTGCAGCGGCCAGCCTGTTAGACAGGTCTCGTCCGCCTGGGCGCGTGTCAGGGTGCCAATGGCGATGGGCTTAAGCGGCGATGATGGGACGGCCCCTTTTTTCGTCCCCAAGAAGCTAAGGGACACCTAAACGGAGCATTAAATGCTTTTGTCCTAAGCCGTCAGTATTAGGTATGATAACACTGTAGCAACTTTACACCTCTTGTGTGCACTGTGTGCTACTGTTGGAGACCCCTTTGGACGTATAAAAGGAGGCCCAAAGCGCAGCTACAGGGGGGGGAGCTTCTGGCCCAGATGGCATGTGTAGCAGCTGTGTACTGTAGCACACATAGCGCTCTTGAGCCTGAACTCTAAGACTGATAATACACTAAAGCAGGAGTAGGGTTTTACGCTTCCGAGCGGCCCGAACCTGGGTAAAATCCAACGCGTTGATCGCCAGATCAGCTCTTTGTGCAAACCTTCCTCCCTGCGGAATCGTAAAGGGATCCGCGTGATCCCATAGGTGTCGTACGCTGACACTAAGAAAATTTCCTTACGAAACTTCCTATGAAAATGCATCGGAAGATACTTTTCTTAAGAAACTTCTTAAGAAAGTGCATCCTAAGAAAATTTCCTTAAGAAACTTTTTACGAAATTGCGTCGGAAGAAACTTTTCTTAAGGAACTTCTTAAGAAAGTGCTTCCTAAGAAAATTTACTTGGGAAACTATTAAGAAAATGTGTTGGAACAAACTTTTCTTAAGAAAGTTCTTAAGAAAGTGCTTCCTAAAATAATTTCCTTAAGAAACTTCTTACGAAAATGCGTCGGAAGAGATTTTTCTTATGAAACTTCTTTAAAAAATGCTTCCTAAGAAATATTCCTTAGGAAACTTCTTAAGAAAATGCGTCAGAATAAAGTTTTCTTAAGAAAGTGATTCCTAATAAAATTTCCTTAGGAAACTTCTTAAGAAAATTCGTCGGAGGATACTTTTCATAAGAAACTGCTTCCTAAGAAAATTTCCTTAGGAAACTTCTTAACAAAATGTGTCGGAATAAACTTTTCTTAAGAAAGTGCTTCCTAAGAAAATTTCCTTAAGAAACTTCTTACGAAAAAGCATCGGAAGAAACTGTTGTTAACGAACTTCTTAAGAAAGTGCTTCCTAGGAAAATTTCCTTAGGAAACTTCTCAAGAAAATGCGTCGGAACAAACTTTTCTAAATAAAGTTTAAAAGAAAGTGCTTCCTAAGAAAATTTCCTTAAGAAACTTCCTACGAAAATGCATCGGAAGATACTTTTTTTAAGAAACTTGTTAAGAAAGTGCATCGTAAGAAAATTTCCTTAAGAAACTTCTTACGAAATTGCATCGGAAGAAACTTTTCTTAAGGAACTTCTTAAGAAAGTACTTCCTAAGAAAATTTACTTGGGAAACTATTAATAAAATGTGTCGGAGCAAACTTTTCTTAAGAAAGTTCTTAAGAGAGTGCACCCTAAGAAAATTTCCTTAAGAAACTTCTTACGAAAATGCGTCGGAAGATAGTTTTCTTAAGAAAGTTCTTAAACAAATGCTTCCTCAGAAATATTCCTTAGGAAACTTCTTAAGAAAATGCGTCAGAACAAAGTTTTCTTAAGAAAGTGCTTCCTAAGAAAATTTCCTTCGGAAACTTCTTAAGAAACTTTGTCGGAGGATACTTTTCATAAGAAACTGCTTCCTAAGAAATTTCCTTAGGAAACTTCTGAAGAAAATGCGTCTGAATAAACTTTTCTTAAGAAAGTGCTTCCTAAGAAAATTTCCTTAAGAAACTTCTTACGAAAATGCGTCGGAAGATATTTTTCTTATGAAACTTCTTTAAAAAATGCTTCCTAAGAAATATTCCTTAGGAAACTTCTTAAGAAAATGCGTCAAAATAAAGTTTTCTTAAGAAAGGTCTTAAAGAAAGTGCTTCCTAAGAAAATTTCCTAAGGAGACTTCTCAAGAAAATGCGTCGGAAAAAACTTTTCTTAATAAAGTTTAAAAGAAAGTGCTTCCTAAGAAAATTTCCTTAAGAAACTTCCTATGAAAATGCGTCGGAAGATACTTTTTTTGAGAAACTTCTTAAGAAAGTGCATCCTAAGAAAATTTCCTTAAGAAACTTCTTACGAAATTGCGTCGGAAGAAACTTTTCTTAAGGAACTTCTTAAGAAAGTGCTTCCTAAGAAAATTTACTTGGGAAACTATTAATAAAATGTGTCGGAGCAAACTTTTCTTAAGAAAGTTCTTAAGAAAGTGCTCCCTAAGAAAATTTCCTTTAGAAACTTCTTACGAAAATGCATCGGAAGATAGTTTTCTTAAGAAAGTTCTTAAACAAATGCTTCCGAATAAATATTCCTTAGGAAACTTCTTAAGAAAATGCGTCAGAACAAAGTTTTCTTAAGAAAGTGCTTCCTAAGAAAATTCATCGTAGGATACTTTTCATAAGAAACTGCTTCCTAAGAAATTTCCTTAGGAAACTTCTGAAGAAAATGCATCTGAATAAACTTTTCTTAAGAAAGTGCTTCCTAAGAAAATTTCCTTAAGAAACTTCTTACAAAAATGCATCGGAAGAAACTTTTCTTAAGGAACTTCTTAAGAAAGTGCTTCCTAGGAAAATTTCCTTAGGAAACTTCTCAAGAAAATGCGTCGGAACAAACTTTTCTTAATAAAGTTTTAAAGAAAGTGCTTTCTAAGAAAATTTCCTTGAGAAACTTCCTACTAAAATGCGTCCGAAGATATTTTTCTTAAGAAAGTGCATCCTAAGAAAATTTCCTTAAGAAACTTCTAACGAAATTGCGTCGGAAGAAACTTTTCTCACGGAACTTGTTAAGAAAGTGCTTCCTAAGAAAATTTACTTGTGAAACTATTAAAAAAATGTGTCGGAACAAACTTTTCTTAAGAAAGTTCTTAAGAAAGTCCTTCCTAAGAAAATTTCCTTAAGAAACTTCTTACGAAAATGCGTCGGAAGATAGTTTTCTTAAGAAAGTTTTTAAGAAAATGCTTCCTAAGAAATATTCCTTAGGAAACTTCTTAAGAAAATGCGTCGGAACAAAGTTTTCTTAAGAAAGTTCTTAAGAAAGTGCTTCCTAAGAAAATTTCCTTAGGAAACTTCCTAAAAAAATTTGTCGGACGATACTTTTCATAAGAAACTACTTCCTAAGAAATTTCCTTAGGAAACTTCTGAAGAAAATGCGTCGGAATAAACTTTTCTGAAGAAAGTGCTTTCTAAGAAAATTTCCTTAAGAAACTTCTTACGAAAATGCATCGGAAGAAACTTTTCTTAAGGAACTTCTTAAGAAAGTGCTTCCTTAGGAAAATTTCCTTAGGAAACTTCTGAAGAAAATGCGTTGGAACAAACTTTTCTTAATAAAGTTTTAAAGAAAGTGCTTTCTAAGAAAATTTCCTTAAGAAACTTCGTACGAAAATGCGTTGCAAGATACTTTTCTTAAGAAACTTCGTAAGAAAGTGCATCCTAAGAAAATTTCCTTAAGAAACTTCTTACGGAATTGCGTCAGAAGAAACTTATCTTAAGGAACTTGCTAAGAAAGTGCTTCCTAAGAAAATTTACTTGGGAAACTATTAAGAAAATGTGTCGGAACAAACTTTTCTTAAGAAAGTTCTTACGAAATTGCGTCGGAAGAAAATTTCCTTAAGAAACTTCTTACGAAAATGCGTCGGAAGATTCTTTTCTTGAGAAACTTCTTAAAAAAATGCTTCCTAAGAAATATTCCTTAGGAAACTTCTTAAGAAAATGCGTCAGAACAAAGTTTTCTTAAGAAAATGCCTCCTAAGAAAATTTCCTTAGGAAACTTCTTAGGAAAATTCGTGGGAGGATACTTTTCATAAGAAACTGCTTCCTAAGAAAATTTCCTAAGGAAACTTGTAAAGAAAATGCGTCGGAATAAACTTTTCTTAAGAAAGTGCTTCCAAATAAAATTTCCTTAAGAAACTTCTTACGAAAATGCATCGGAAGAAACTTTTCTTAAGGAACTTCTTAAGAATGTGCTTCCAAATAAAATTTCCTTAAGAAACTTCTCAAGAAAATGCGTCGGAACAAACTTTTCTTAATAAAGTTCTAAAGAAAGTGCTTCCTAAGAAAATTTCCTTAAGAAACTTATTACGAAATTGCGTCGGAAGAAACTTTTCTCAAGGAACTTGTAAAGAAAGTGCTTCCTAAGAAATTTACTTGGGAAACTATTAAGAAAATGTGTCGGAACAAACTTTTCTTAAGAAAGTTCTTAAGAAAGTGCTTCCTAAGAAAAATTCCTTAAGAAATTTCGTACAAAAATGCGTCGGAAGATACTTTTCTTAAGAAACTTCTTAAAAAAATGCTTCCTAAGAAATATTCCTTAGGAAACTTCTTAAGAAAATACGTCAGAACAAAGTTTTCTTAAGAAAGTTCTTAAGAAAGTGCTTCCTAGGAAAATTACCTTACGAAATTTCTTAAGAAAATTCGTCGGAGGATACTTTTCATAAGAAACTGCTTCCTAAGAAAATTTCCTTAGGAAACTTTTTCAGAAAATGCGTCGGAATAAACTTTTCTCAGGAAAGTGCTTCCTCGGAAAATTTCCTTAAGAAACTTCTTACGAAAATGCATCGGAAAAAACTTTTCTTAAGGAACTTCTAAAGAAAGTGCTTCCTAGGAAATTTTCCTTAGGAAACTTCTCAAGAAAATGCGTCGGAACAAACTTTTGTTAATAAAGTTCTAAAGAAAGTTCTTCCTAAGAAAATTTCTTTAAGAAACTTACTATGAAAATGCGTCGGAAGATACTTTTCCGAAGAAACTTCTTAAGAAAGTGCATCCTAAGAAAATTTCCTTAAGAAACTTCTTACGAAATTGCATCGGAAGAAACTTTTCTTAAGGAACTTCTTAAGAAAGTGCTTCCTAAGAAAATTTACTTGGGAAACTCTTAAGAATATGTGTTGGAACAAACTTTTCTTAAGAAAGTTCTTAAGAAAGTGCTTCCTAAGAAAATTTCCTTAAGAAACTTCTTACGAAAATGCATCGGAAGATACTTTTCTTAAGAAACTTCTTAAATAAATGCTTCCTAAGAAATATTACTTAGGAAACTTCTAAAGAAAATGCGTCAGAAGAAAGTTTTCTTAAGAAAGTTCTTAAGAAAGTGCTTCCTAAGAAAAGTTCCTTAGGAAACTTCTTAAGAAAACTCGTCGGAGGATACTTTTCATAAGAAACTGCTTCCTAAGAAAATTTCCTTACGAAACTTCTTAAGAAAATGCGTCGGAATAAACTCTTCTTAAGAAAGAGCTTCCTAAGAAAATTTCCTTAAGAAACTTCTTACGAAAATGCATCGGAAGAAACTGTTCTTAAGGAACTTCTTAAGAAAGTGCTTCCTAGGAAAATTTCCTTAGGAAACTTGTCAAGAAAATGCGTCGGAACAAACTTTTCTTAATAAAGTTCAAAAGAAAGTGCTTCCTAAGAAAATTTCCTTAAGAAATTTCTGATGAAAATGCGTCGGAAGATACTTTTCTGAAGAAACTTCTTAAGAAAGTGCATCCTAAAAAAATTTCCTTAAGAAACTTCTTACGAAATTGCGTCGGAAGAAACTTTTCTTAAGGAAATTCTGAAGAAAGTGCTTCCTAAGAAAATTTACTTGGGAAACTATTAAGAAAATGTGTCGGAACAAACTTTTCTTAAGAAAGTTCTTAAGAAAGTGCTTCCTAAGAAAATTTCCTTAAGAAACTTCTTACGAAAATGTGTCGGAAGATAGTTTTCTAAAGAAAGTTCTTAAATAATGCTTCCTAAGAAATATTCCTTAGGAAACTTCTTAAGAAAATGCGTCAGAACAAAGTTTTCTTAAGAAAGTTCTTAAGAAAGTGCTTCCTAAGAAAATTTCCTTAGGAAACTTCTTAAGAAAATTCATCGGAGGATACTTTTCATAAGAAACTGCTTCCAAATAAAATTTCCTTAGGAAACTTCTGAAGAAAATCCGTCGGAATAAACTTTTTGTCGGCGTACGACACCTATGGGATCACGCGGATCCCTTTACGATTCGGCAGGGAGGAAGGTTTGCACAAAGAGCTGATCTGACGATCAATGCGGTGGGATTTTTACCCAGGTTCGGGCCGCTCGGAAGCGTAAAACCCTACTCCTGCTTTTGTGTATTATGAGTTCTTGAGTTCTGGCTCATGAGCGCTATGTAAGCTACAGTAAACAGCTGCTACGCATGCCATCTGGGCTAGAAGGGTCCTCCCCCTGTAGCCGTGCATTGGGCCTCCTTTTATTCATCCAAAAAGGGGTCTCCAACAATGGCGCACAGTGCATACAAGAGGTGTAAAGTTGCTACAGTGCTATCATACCTAATACTGACGGTGTAGGACAAATGCATTTAATGCTCCGTTTAGGTGTCCCTTAGCTTCTCGGGGACGGAAAAAGGGGCCGTCCCATCATCACCGCTTAAGCCCATCGCCGCTAGTACCTTGACACGCGCTCAGGCGGACGAGACCTGCCTGACAGGCTGGTCGTTGCACTGGCGCGGTGGCTAGTTGGCGGGGTCTTGCCGGGGCAGGTCTTGCCGGGCTCCGTGAGCCATCCCGGCAAGGCCTTGCTAGGATCCCAGCCTCCGGTCTTCTATTTTCTGTCTTCTGATTGTTGACTTGAATGCTTCCTTGATATTCTTGGGCTTGTACTCAACTACCCCCGGCAGGCCTTGCCGCTGGTATGGCTACAACTGTCCGTGCACAAGTATGGGGTACTAATAAAGCCCAAACTTTAGTACACCGACAGGAGCCCCCGGGCCTAGGCCATACACGGATGCGAGGCGTTGTTGGGCTAGGCCCAAACAGTGCACGGGCACGCGTGGCAGAGGTCAGTTACCGCAATCATTCCATTTACTGCGTCCCCCCATGATGCCCATTGAATGCGGGACGTGGGGGACGTGCGCAGTGCGGCCGTTACAGTAGTGCGCGTGCAAGAGCATTTCCATTGGGCTAGTAAAGAGGCAGCCCCGCGCCTTCCCCAGAAAAAGGAATCTGCAGAAGCGCCCGCCCATTTACCTCCTGTCTTTCCAATCTGGGAACCGCCATCGCCTTCTTCCTCGAGCCCAAAACAGAGCACCCCTGCTCATCCGCCGCCTCCACGCCCCCACCGACCTCGGCTTCCGCTCCCACAGCCGCCATGCCGCCTAAGACAAGCAAGGGCAAGGAAGTGGAGGCCGCCGTCCAGGAGAGCAAGTTGGTGAAGATGCAGAAGGAGCGCGTCGTCTTCCCTCCGGTGCTCGACGCGAGTGCCTTGAGGGAAAGGTACCAGTTCATGTGGGCGAAGGAGACGAAGGCGCATCCGTCCACCCGCATGAGTCCAGGTTCTTCCAGGGGTGGCCCAGACAAATTCCATTTATTTGCCGATTACTTTTACTGCGGGCTCTGCCCCCCTTTCTCTGATTTCTTCAACGACATCATGCTCACGTACAGCTTCCAACTCTTGGATTTTACGCCGAATGCTGTGACATGCATGTCAGTTTTCGCTCAGCTTTGCGAAAACAATGCCGGAGTAGTTCCTAGCACGGCCCTTTTCCACCACTATTTTACTCCCCGCATCCAAAAAGGCGAGGCCCTTTCCGGTTCTATCGCTTGGATCCCAAGAACAGGAACCAAGGAGACATACCCAGATGGGGCCTATCATGAGAAGTGGGATGAGTGGCGAGGCAAATGCTGCTGGATTCAGGAGAAAGACTTCCAGCCTTTCTGCTTGCCGCGGGAAACGAAGATGGTGCGTGGCAACGACTGGAGCGCCTGCGATCCTGAAGATGAGAAGCTCATAGTCGCAACCACCAGGATTCACCTCCTCAAGGCTGCCGGGCTCACCATAGAAATGATAGGCGCTGATTTCCTTCGCCGGCGCATTGCCCCTTTGCAGAACAAAGAGAGGCCAGCCTGGGAGTTTCGGAACGCGGCAGACATCATGAGGCTGCGCCCTGGGCTGAACAGCAACTTGACGCTTATGCAGCACGCAGCTCTTTACCAAAGACTCTTTAGGACTGAAGCTGTACGCAAGCTGCCGGCAAGCATCGTCCCTCTGTGCAACAACTCCGCTCTGGCTTCAATCATCGCCATGATGCCGGCGTTCGACGCCCACAGCCTTGACGGGACTTGAATTGAGCCACCCGCAGAGCAAGTGCAGCAATTCTTTGATAGCCTGTTGGAGAGGGCCATCCACGTAGAGGTGAACCTTATCCACCCCACTACTGAGGAAGAAGTGGCGTACATCGCCAGCAGAGCGGAGGAGGCAAATCTTGCCGTGGAGGCCGGCAGCACTGGTTTCACAGAAGGGGAAACCAGCGAAGGAGAAGTGCTGTCAGCGGAAAAACTTGCCAGGCAGGGCGAGGTTGCCGGGGAGCAGAGTGGCACTACTGCCGGGGACCCTTCTGCCGGAGACACAGCCGAGGAGGAGCTGCAGGAGGAGGCCCCAACTCTCGGGCCGAGGAAGAGGCGTGCTCTTCGAAAGGTCACATCTGGCGCCTCTGCCTGCCAGCCTTCGTCGAGTGGTGAAGCCCCCGGCAAGGGGGTGGCCGGCAAGGCCGCGTGGCAACCCACCGCAGCCATGTGACCAAGGACCGCTCCCTCACCTCCTCCCATGGACACTGTGGCAGAAGTCGACTTCGACCTCTCCACCTTCAGCTCGGAAGAAGAAGAGTAAGGATCCTGTCACATCTTCTAATCTTTGAATTCCTGACTTTGCTTAACTAATTTGCTTCGCTTTGGCCTGTCCCGCAGAGATACGGAAATGCTGGCGCAAAGGGTGGCAAAGAGGGCGCAGACTTCAACGGGCGATGAGCCGCCGGCAAGCACCGCAGGTGCGCCAGAGTCGACCATCATCAGCCCGGAGCCCAGCCCACGACGCAGTCCTCGACGCAGCCCCCGATGCAGCCCCCAGTGTGAGCCCATTACTCAATTTCCGCTGGCAAGTGTCGGGGTGTGCATCTTCTCTGCTGACATCACCGGGCTTGCAGGAGAGGAGCGGCAACAAGGAGCACCATCTGGAGCCACACCGCCTCCATCTACCACGCCGCCCAGGGATGGATCTCCAGCAAAGGCTTCCTCCAGTGAGCTCTATCGCGATGACGACGAGCCGGCAAGCACAGGCACCGGCAGCTCTACACCGGCAACCAACGTTGCCGGGGGAGGAGGAACCTCCTCTCAACAGCGTGACGCAGGTAAATCGCTTGCCGCTGAACACTTGGCATTCTATCTTTATATTTCTTTTTTTTGTCTTCTTGAACTTCAACTTTGATCTCATCTTGTTTGCTTTCTCGACTTCTAGACCTTCCCTCGATAGAACACATGGATGTTGATGCCGTTATCGAGGAGACCGCAAGGGATGCCGCCACCGAAGCCGACAGGGTTGCTGCCGATGAGGCCGCCAAGAACGCTGCCGCCGAGGCCGCCAAGGATGCTGCCGCCAAGGATGCTACCGCCGAGGCCGCCAAGGCCGCACAGGAGAGGGCCACCAAGGAGTCTGCTGAGAGGGCCGGCAAGGAGACCGGTGACCGTACTGACAGCATCCCTGCCGCAGGAGCGCCAGGCGCTACGCTGGCCCTGGAGCCCCCGGCCACCGGTGAGACGGTCATTGAGGATCAGCCATCAACGTCCGAAGCCCCCCCTGCAAGCAAGTACCTCAAGGTTGGCGACAATCTGTTCGTCAGCATACCAGGGACGGCAAGCATCGGGGTGCCAACTGAAGGGGGACTCTTTGACGAGGAGGTCATCACTGCTGCCGGGCTCGAAATCGTTGATGAACCAAGCGCTAGCAGTGGCAAATCTAAAGAAGAACAGTTTCTCCAGGCCATGAGCAACAACTTCCAGAAGCTCCAAGCACTCTACCGCGCCCGGAAAGATAAGCTCGATTCCAGGGCGGTAGTTGTCGAAGCAGCAGAGGCAGATCTCCAGAAGCATGTTGAAGAGACGCAAAGCTGGTATGCCGAGGCCTTCCAGGAGCTGAGAACTAGCCGGGAGCAGATGGGTGAGCGCTGGAACGAGATCCTCTTGAAGCAGTCCGATGTTGAGAAGGCACAGGAGGAGGCCAAACAACAAGCCACCGCAGAGGAAGCCCGCCTGACAGAGCGCCGCGCCGAGCTCAACTCTCATGAGGAGGAACTCGTCGCGCGCGAGAAGGCGCTTGCCGACAAGCTCTGCGCCAACGATGAAGAAATCGAGAAGCTTGTCGCGCGGAGGACCCAAGAGCTGGAGCGGAAACACAAGGAGACGCTCGAAGCTCTGACTGTAGATCACGCCGGCAAGCTAAAGGAAGCCGTCGATGCTGCCGGGGCTGCAGAGGCCGCCAAGAATGAGCTGGAGCAGAAGGTGAAGAAGCTGGAAGCAGATCTTGAGGATCACGGCAAGGAGCTCTCGACACTCAAAACCGAGAGAGACAAGGCTCTCCATAGTCTGATGGAGACGCAAGTTGTCGTATCCGACAAGACCAAATAGCTCTCTTCGGCTAATGACTCCATCGCTGATCTGAAGGTGAAGCTGTCCACGCTGGAGCAGTCCCTTGAGGAAAGCAGGGCTCGCGAGAAGGCTTTGACCAAGGATCTCCTGAACGAGCAAGAACTGCTCAAGAGTGCCGCTGCTTCCCACAATGACTTCGTGGCAGGTGTACAGGTCTGGACTGAGAAGCTTGTCGACGTCGCGGAAAAGCTTGAAGCGCAACTGTCCGCCATGGGCCCGCAAGGCTTCAGGTATTCTTCCGATGACAGGGTGTCCACGAGCGTCAACCTGACCATGTTCTTTCACCGCGTGCATGAAGCCTTGGAGCAACTCCATTCTGACCGAGCAACCCATTTGGCCAACGAGTCCCGCAAGCTCTGTCGGGCCGTCCTCCTCAAGGTGCTTGTCAAGGTGGCGTACAAGAACCCCGGCATCAACTTCACCAACGTCCTTGACCGCTTGCCGAGGGACGTCGACACACAAGCGCTCGAAGAACTTGTCGTGCCCATCGTTGACAAGGTGGACAAGGTCAAAAGAGTCGAAGGCCAGCGCCGGGATTAGCCGCTTCACCTCTTCTTGCCGCCGCCATTTCATGTGAAAGACAATTTATCTTAAGTTAGAATCGCGGCAACTTTTGTTGTATCATATCTTGCTGTGTTTTGCATGAACGTATGCTATTCCCCTTGTTTTATTTCTCTCTGTATGGTATATGTCCTACGCTTTGTCGGAAAAACTTGCCGGTGCACGCGGCCCTGCCGCGAGCGCTAGGTGCGGGACTTTAGTAGCCTGCTGGAGGCACCGCTGCCGGCAAGATACCTTGGCGTTTTCAGTGCAGACACTTAAGCTGTTGAGCGGACTCGAAACAGAGCAAGGGCGCAACCGATCACGACAAGGTTCCTTCGCGTGCAGGTTTCCCATACAAAAGTCGAAATCGTCCAAGAAGAATAACTTTGCAATGAAAATTTACTCAGAGTTTGCAACTTAGCTTTTCATTGCTGTACTTCTCCCGGCAAGATGCCAACTTCGAACGTCGCCTGTTGGTGTCCATATAATCCTATCCCCCCCGGCAAACTTGTACACGGGGGAACCTTCTATCCTTGAAAAAGAAAGAAGAGAAAATAGGAATATGGAACCTTGGCGGTTCATTAGTACTTACTGGAAGTGAGCGTAATACAATATCTTAGATAAACATGCACATAAGTAAACATGCAAAATCAACAAGAATTGTAAAACGCTTGATCTTATTCATCTATGCACAGGGTCTACGCCTGGCTTTGTACAAAGGATTAAATGCCTTGCTGGCAAGACTTGTACCAAATGGGTTGCCGGGAGGCCCGGCAACCGCGCCTTATATTCCAGGAGTTGCTCACCGGAACGCCATCCTCGGTCTCCAGGCGGACTGCGCCAGGCCTGGTGACTCGTACTAACCGATAAGGGCCTTCCCACTTCGACGTCAACTTGTTGGAATTCTTGGCCGACTGAACGCGTCGAAGAACAAGGTCGCCTTCCTCAAGACTTCTGGCATGAACCTTGCGGCTATGGTAGCGGCGCAATGCTTGCTGGTAGCGTGCAGCTCGCACAGCAGCCTGAAGACGATCCTCCTCAAGGAGCGTCGCGTCATCTTGCCGCAACTGCTCTTGCTCAAGCTCATCATAAGCGAGCACTCGAGGTGACCCGTATATGAGTTCCGTGGGGAGAACTGCTTCCGCCCCGTATACTAGGGAGAAGGGTGTCTGGCCGGTAGCTCGATTTGGTGTCGTTCTGATTGACCAAAGAACCGCCGGCAACTCATCAATCCAGTGCCTTCCACACTTACGTAGCCTGTCGAAAGTTCTTGTCTTGAGACCTCGCAACACTTCAGCATTTGCCCTTTCCGCCTGGCCGTTGCTCCTCGGATGAGCAACGGAGGCAAAACAGATCTTGCCGCCAAGGTCTTGGACATATTGCATGAAGGTGTGGCTCGTGAACTGTGTGCCGTTGTCGGTGATGATCCTGTTGGGTACACCAAAATGGCAAACTAGTCCTTTAAAGAACTTGACGGCTGACTGTGCTGTCACCTTTCTCACTGGTTCCACTTCTGGCCACTTTGTGAACTTGTCGATTGCAACGTACAAGTATTCAAAGCCCCCGGTAGCACGGGGAAAAGGACCCAAGATGTCGAGCCCCCAGACCGAAAATGGCCAGGAAAGAGGGATTGTCTGAAGAGCTTGAGCTGGTTGATGCAATTTCTTCGAATGGAACTGGCACGCTTCACACTTGGTTACTAGTGCAGTTGCATCCTGGAGAGCAGTGGGCCAAAAGAAACCTTGCCGGAATGCCTTACCGGCAAGTGCTCTTCATCCTATGTGGGAGCCACATATGCCTCCATGTATCTCTGCCAACAGCTCCTATCCATCCTCCCGGGGAATACACTTCACTTTCACGCCATTTGGTCTCTTTCTATACAGGACATCATCCACAAACTGGTACATATTAGAGCGACGGGCTACTCTTTCCGCTTCTTCCTGCTCTTAGGGAAGCTCCCCTGTTTGGAGAAATTGAACAATGTGCTGTGCCCATGCTCGAGCCTGGGGCTCGACGGCAAGGACTAAAGGCATGTCTTCTGCCGCGGGAGCGTTTGTCTCGACAGCAAGGGCCTGAGGCCCTGCCGAAGCCTGTTCCCCCCCGACAGGCTTGGCGTTATTCCCAGCTACTTCCTCGCCAGCAAGGCTGTTGCCGGTAGCTTCTGGGAGCTCTGCAAGAAAGTACTTGACGGAACTCAACTTCGTTCTCTTGGCTTGCCTCGTTGATGGTGTTACGGATGGCTGAGTCAATTGAAGCACAAAAGTCCCTGGTTCCACAGGCAACTTGAGGGCGGCACTCTTTGAAAGGTCATCGGCAATGCTGTTCTCTGCCCGAGGAACATGCTCCATTTGCAGACCGTCAAATTGTTCCTCCAACTTCCTCACTTCATCTACGTCGGCCTCCATCAATGGGCTCTGGTAATCTTTGTTAACTTGCTTAACAACAAGCTGCGAGTCACCTCTGACGATGAGCTTCTTGATTCCGAGGTCTGCCGCGATCCTGAGACCGGCAAGCAGCCCTTCGTATTCCGCAGTGTTGTTTGTCGACTCCTCCCGGGGAAAGTGCATCTGGATTACGTACTTTAGATGCTCTCTGGTGGGTGCGACAAGCAGGATGCCAGCACCGGCACCTTGCAGCGAGAAAGCCCCATCAAAGTACATAATCCATTCTTGGCTCGTTTCCTTGCCGGGGAGAGTTGTTTCTTGAATTTCTTTGTCTAGCGTTGGGGTCCATTCTGCAATGAACTATGCCAAGGCTCTGCTCTGAATAGTTGAAGTGCTTTCAAACTTGAGCCCGAAGCTTTACAGCTCCAACGCCCACTCCACAATCCTGCCAGTCGCATCTGGATTTCGTAAAATCCGTTGCAACCGGAAGCGAGTGACGACGGTGATCTCATGTGCCTGGAAGTAATGGCGCAGCTTCCTCGAGGCCATAAGGAGGCCAAAGAGCAGCTTCTGCACACCAGAGTATCTTGACCTAGCCCCTTGCAAGAGGGAACTAACAAAATAAACCGGGCGCTGCACCATCTTCTTCTTTTGTGTTGCTTCGCTTGTCTGTGCAGATCCAGTCTTGCCGGCGCCAGACTCTGCCGGGAAGAGTCCCGGCTCGTTGCTTGACGGTCTTGCCGCTGCCGCTGCTTCTTTGTCGGCCTCCCTCTGCGCCACTAACGCAGCACTAACCACTTGATTCGTTTCTACTAGATATAGCAACAACGGCTCTTGCGGTTTAGGTGCGACTAGTGTTGGCGGGGAGGAGAGGTACTTCTTCAAATCTTGCAGCGCCGCCTCCGCTTCCGGAGTCCACTTCATTGGACCTGCCTTTTTCAAAATTTTGAAAAACGGCAGGGCGCTTAGCAGATTTGGAGATGAACCTACTCAGAGAAGTAACACAGCCAGCAAGACGATGCACGTCTTTGACGCGTCTTGGCGCTTCAATCTGCTCAATTGCTTTGATCTTGTCGGGATTCGCCTCGATTCCACGCTGAGACACAAAGAACTTGAGAAGCTTGCCGGATGGGACACCAAACACACACTTCTCAGGATTGAGCTTGAGATTGATCTTGCGCAGATTTACAAACGTCTCTTCTAGGTCTTGTATGAGCGTTGCTTTGTCTTTGGTTTTGATCACTATGTCGTCCATGTAAGCTATCATATTTCTATGTAGCTGGGGCTCAAAACCAATCTGGACTACCCTTGCAAATGTTGAACCAGCACTTTTCAACCCGAAAGGCATTCGTATAAAACAATATGTACCACATGGGGTGATAAATGTGGTCTTCTCTTCGTCTTCCTTGGTCATAAAGATTTGATGATATCCTGAATAGGCATCAAGGAAAGACAATAGATCACAACCGACAGTGGAGTCCACAATCTGGTCGATGCGCGGCAAGGGAAAGGGATCTTTTGGACAAGCTTTACTGATATCTGTATAATCAATACACAGCCTCCATTTTCCATTTGCCTTGCGCACTACGACTGGGTTGGCCAACCATGTTGGATAGAGGACACCTCTAACCAAACCTGCCGCTTCCAACTTCCTGATTTCTTCGGCAATGAATTCTTGCCGCTCCAAGGCTTGCTTCCTGACTTTCTGCTTGACGGGCCGCGCATGAGGACAGACAGCAAGGTGGTGCTCAATTACCTTCCTGGGAACACCGGGGATATCAGATGGTTGCCATGCAAACACATCGACATTCGCCCGTAGGAAGGCAATGAGCGCGCTTTCCTATTTGTCGTCAAGGGTGGAACTTATGGTGAAAGTTCCTCCCATACCATCCTCCTTGATGGGCACCTTCTTGGTCTCTGGTGGAGCTGCCTTGGATTTCTTGCTCTTGCCGGTGGAGTTCTCCGGCACATCCTCAAAGGGGGCGCAACACTCAAAAGAGGTGCGCTTGCTGGAGTGACTGCGAGAGGTCTTGCCGGTCTTCTTTCCCCCGGGAGCTTCAACGGCAGGAGCAAGTGCCTTGGCGGCAGATGCTGCAACTGCCTCCCGGTAGAGTTGGTCGGCACAGACAAGCGCATCCTTCTTGTCAGAGTTGACAGTGATGACGCTCATCGGCCCGGGCATCTTCAACACATTGTAGGCGTAATGCGATGCCGCCATGAACTTGGCCAGCGCTAGGCAGCCAAGGATTCCATTATAAGGTAATGGAATCTTGGCGACGTCGAAAACAATCCTCTCTGTCCTGAAGTTCAGGTCACTGCCAAACGTTATTGATAGTGTGATCTTTCCTTTTGGCTGGCTTCTTCCTGGATTGATCCCTTGAAACGTGCCCGTTTCCTCGAGATCTTCATCAGGAATTTGCAGCCCCTTGATCACCTCAGGTGAGATCAAATTTAAACCGGCCCCACCGTCAACTACCATTTTCGTCACCTTGAGGTTGCGAATCATTGGTGAGACCAACAACGGCAAACACCCGACCGCAGTTATGCGATCAGGGTGATCCTCAGCGTCGAAAATGATAGGTGTGTTGGACCATTTCAACGGTTTCCTGGCATCGACAGAGGGCTCTGTCGCATTAATCTCTCGTGCCCACTGTTTAAGTTGGCGGCGAGAAGAATGCAGCGAGGCACCTCCGTCAACGCACATGGTATCCATAGCCTTCTGGAATTCATGCTCGCTGGACTCATCATCCTCGTCGTTGTCATCATCACCCGCCTCTTCTTTGTCGCGGCCTCGAGCGGGCCTATCTTTCTGTTGCTTGGCCTTGCCGCGGTGACCTCCTCGGCCACCGCGTTTCTTGACGGACCCCTCGGCACCATCCTGGGCCTTCTCCTTATCCCGCCTCTCGTATTCGGCTTTCTTCTTCTTAACAAGCTGCTCAACTTGCCGGCAGTTTTGGAGATCATGCCCCTTGGTGCGGTGGATCTTGCAATACTGCTTGTCGGAGCCCTCCGGCTTGTCGGCAGCCGCCAAGGCCTGATAGGAGGCGCACCCGGCAACATCCTTGTCGGGGCCGTCAACCTTAATCTTCTTGGCGGTGTCGGGGTTGCCGGATTCCTCGACGGCAAGCACGGCCTTTCCCTTGCGCTTCTTGTTACGCCGCCAGCCTTTCTTTGCCGGGGCAGCGTCTTCATCTTCAGAGTCGACCCCGGGGCCAGCATCCTCGCCGGGAAGTCTCCTCCCTTCTTCAGCCTGTGCACACTTATCGGCCAGAGCGTAGAGTTCGGAAACATCCCTGACTTTGTTCATCGCCAGCTCCTCGCGCATCCTGCGGTTGCGCACGTTCTGATGAAACGCGATAACAACAGCGGCAGGATGAACGTCCGGGGTGTTGTGATGTATGCGGCTGAATCTCTGGATATACTTGCGCAATGTTTCGCCCTCTTTCCGGGGGATGAGATGCAAATCACTTTCCTGGCCAGGAGCTCGGTGGCCTCCGGTAAAGGTGCCAACAAACTCGTGACACAGGTCTGCCCAGGAAGAAATGGAATTCTCCGGCAGATGCATCAACCAGGACCTGACGTTGGGCTTAAGCACCAACGGGAAGTAGTTGGCGAGTATCTTGTCGTCGCGAGCCCCGGCAGCCTGCACCGCAATGGTGTAGATGCTCAGGAATTCTGACGGTTGAGTCTTGCCGTCGTACTTCTCCGGGACCTCCGGCTTGAATGTTCGGGAATTGGGCCACTGGACTCGCCGCAGCTCATGAGTAAACGCTGGACAACGTACCTCGTAAGGTAGATCGACAGGATATCCTGGCGCAGGCTTGTCTACAGTGGGCCCTGCACGCTTGTCGGACTGATGGCGCGCTTCCCGCCGCCGTTCGATAGTAGTTCGAGCGTCTTCTTTGCTTCGTTCCCGAAGAACTTGACGTTGATCACGGCGTGTTCGTGAGTCAGACGACACCGTGGAATCATCATCGCGGGCGCTGATCTGTCGAGTCAGCGACCGCTGCTGCTGCCGTGGAGGAGAGTGCACCGTGTCCGTACCACCTCCGGTCTTCTCGCCCCCGGCACGTGCCGGCACGATAGATTGCCGCCGCGAAGGCTCTTCCCGCTGCGGTCCGCCTTCATCGGCAAGGCCGATGAGACTCTGGATGGTAGCTCTCCACTCGTCAAGCTTCTCCTCGGCAGGAGGAAAGTTCAGGGTCAGCTGTGCTCGCGCCAGTGCTTCTGCTGGTGTAGGTGGTGGCGAAAGGTGCGAAGAACGTGAGGTGCTCTGACTTCTAACCGTGTTAGAAGGAGCTCCATCACGGTCCCGCGATCGCACGCCACTTCCACCGGCGTCTTGTCGTGCATGCTGGCCCTGCGTGTCTCGAGAGCGATGCACAGGGTTCTTCTCTTGAGGACGCTTGGAACCCCCAACGTCACGGCGCTGTTCGTCACGCGCGACCTGAGAAGGCCGCGGTGCATGCGCCGGCGTGGGTGTCTTGGAAGGCGCCCTTCCATCTCTGGAGTTTGCTACGCCTCCCGTAGGCAGCGCAGCTCCGTCCTTAGATCTAGCGGGGCGCAGGTTGTTGTCGCCGCTGCGAACGACACCGCTCGCCTGGCTGTGATCACCAGGATGCCATGGAGGATCAGGGCCTCCACCTCCTCCGCCTGCGTCTGCACCGTCACCCGTCCGTGTTGCAGCAGACACAGCGGACGTAGACGGACCTACCGCCGTGAACCCCTTCTTCTTGGGTGCCATGGCGATGATGATGATGAAGAAAACGGCGCGGAGATCACCAGATCAGGTTCACGCAGCCCTTTCCCCTGCCTAGCGCGCCAAAGATGTCGGCGTACGACACCTATGGGATCACCCGGATCCCTTTACGATTCGGCAGGGAGGAAGGTTTGCAAAAAGAGCAAATCTGACGATCAACGCGGTGGGATTTTTACCCAGGTTCGGGCCGCTCGGAAGCGTAGAACCCTACTCCTGCTTTTGTGTATTATGAGTTCATGAGTTCTGGCTCAGGAGCGCTATGTAAGCTACAGTACACCGCTGCTACGCATGCCATCTGGGCCAGAAGGGTCCTCCCCCTGTAGCCGTGCATTGGGCCTCCTTTTATACGTCCAAAAAGGGGTCTCCAACAGTGGCACACAGTGCATACAAGAGGTGTAAAGTTGCTACAGTGTTATCATACCTAATACTCACGGTGTAGGACAAATGCATTTAATGCTCCGTTTAGGTGTCCCTTAGCTTCTGGGGGACAAAAAAAGGGGCCGTCCCATCATAACCGCTTAAGCCCATCGCCGCTAGTACCTTGACACGCGCTCACGCGGACGAGACCTGCCAGACAGGCTGGTCGCTGCACTGGCGCGGTGGCTAGTTGGCGGGGTCTTGCCGGGACAGGTCTTGCCGCGCTCCGTGAGCCATCCCGGCAAGGCCTTGCCGGGATCCCAGCCTCCGGTCTTCTATTTTCTGTCTTCTGATTGTTGACTTAAATGCTTCCTTGAAATTCTTGGGCTTGTACTCAAGTGTCCCTCGGCAGGCCTTGCCGCTGGAATGGCTACAACTGTCCATGCACAAGTATGGGGTACTAATAAAGCCCAAACTTGAGTACACTGACACTTTTCTTAAGAAAGTGCTTCCTAAGAAAATTTCCTTAAGAAACTTCTTACGAAAAATGCATCGGAAGAAACTTTTCTTAAGGAACTTCTTAAGAAAGTGCTTCCTAGAAAAATTTCCTTAGGAAACTTCTCAAGAAAATGCGTCGGAACAAACTTTTCTTAATAAAGTTTTAAAGAAAGTGCTTCCTAAGAAAATTTCCTAAAGAAACTTCGTACGAAAATGCGTCGGAAGATACTTTTCTTAAGAAACTTCTTAATAAAATGCATCCTAAGAAAATTTCCTTAAGAAACTTCTTACGAAATTGCGTCGGAAGAAACTTTTCTCAAGGAACTTTCTAAGAAAGTGCTTCCTAAGAAAATTTACTTGGGAAACTATTAAGAAAATGTGTCGGAACAAGCTTTTCTTAAGAAAGTTCTTAAGAAAGTGCTTCCTAAGAAAATTTCCTTATGAAACTTCTTACGAAAATGCGTCGGAAGATAGTTTTCTTAAGAAACTTCTTAAAACAAATGCTTCCTAAGAAATATTCCTTAGGAAACTTCTTAAGAAAATGCGTCAAAATAAAGTTTTCTTAAAAAAGTTCTTAAGAAAATGCTTCCTAAGAAAATTTCCTTAGGAAACTTCTTAAGAAAATTCGTGGGAGGTTACTTTTCATAAGAAACAGCTTCCTAAGAAAATTTCCTAGGGAAAATCTTAAGAAAATGCGTCGGAATAAACTTTTCTTAAGAAAGTGCTTCCTAAGAAAATTTCCTTAAGAAACTTCTTACAAAAATGCATCGGAAGAAACTTTTCTTAAGGAACTTCTTAAGAAAGGGCTTCCAAGGAAAATTTCCTTAGAAAACTTCTCAAGAAAATGCGTCGGAACAAACTTTTCTTAAAAAAGTTCTAAAAAAGTGCTTCCTAAGAAAATTTCCTTAAGAAAATTCCTATGAAAATGCGTCGGAAGATACTTTTCTTAAGAAACTTCTTAAGAAAGTGCATCCTAAGAAAATTTCCTTAAGAAACTTCATACGAAATTGCGTCAGAAGAAACTTTTCTCAAGGAACTTCTTAAGAAAGTGCTTCCTAAGAAAATTTACTTGGGAAACTATTAAGAAAATGTGTCAGAACAAACTTTTCTTAAGAAAGTTCTTAAGAAAGTGCTTCCGAAGAAAATTTCCTTAAGAAACTTCTTATGAAAATGCGTCGGAACATACTTTTCTTAAGAAACTTCTTAAAAAAATGCTTCCTAAGAAATATTCCTTAGGAAACTTCTTAAGAAAATCCGTCAGAACAAAGTTTGCTTAAGAAAGTTCTTAAGAGAATGCTTCCTAAGAAAATTTCCTTAGGAAATTTCTTAAGAAAATTCGTCGGAGGATACTTTTCATCAGAAACTGCTTCCTAAGAAAATTTCCTTAGGAAACTTCTTAAGAAAATGTGTCGGAATAAACTATTCTGAAGAAAGTGCTTCCTAAGAAAATTTCCTTAAGAAACTTTTTTACGAAAATGCATCGGAAGAAACTTTTCTTAAGGAACTTCTTAAGAAAGTGTTTCCTAGGAAAATTTCCTTAGGAAACTTCTCAAGAAAATGCCTCGGAACAAACTTTTCTTAATAAAGTTCAAAAGAAAGTGCTTCCTAAGAAAATTTCCTTAAGAAACTTCCTATGAAAATGTGTCGGAAGATACTTTTCTTAAGAAACTTCTTAAGAAAGTGCATCCTAAGAAAATTTACTTGGGAAACTATTAAGGAAATGTGTCGGAACAAACATTTCTTAAGAAAGTTCTTAAGAAAGTGCTTCCTAAGAAAATTTCCTTAAGAAACTTCTTACGAAAATGCGTCGGAAGATAGTTTTCTTAAAAAACTTCTTAAAAAAATGCTTCCTAATAAATATTCCTTAGGAAACTTCTTAAGAAAAGACGCCAGAACAAAGTTTTCTTAAGAAAGTTCTTAAGAAAGTGCTTCCTAAGAAAATTTCCTTAGGAAACTTTTTAAGAAAATTCGTCGGAGGATACTTTTCATATGAAACTGCTTCCAAAGTAAATTTCCTTAGGAAACTTCTGAAGAAAATGCGTCGGAATAAACTTTTCTTAAGAAAGTGCTTCCTAAGAAAATTTCCTTAAGAAACATCATACGAAAATGCATCGGAAGAAACTTTGCTTAAGGAACTTCTTAAGAAAGTGCTTCCTAGGAAAATTTCCTTAGGAAACTTCTCAAGAAAATGCGTTGGAACAAACTTTTCTTAATAAAGTTTTAAAGAAAGTGCTTCCTAAGAAAATTTCCTTAAAAAACTTCCTACGAAAATGCGTCGGAAGATACTTTTCTTAAGAAAGTGCATCCTAAGAAAATTTCCTTAAGAAACTTCTTACAAAGTTGCGTCGGAAGAAACTTTTCTCAAGGAACTTGTTAAGAAAGTGCTTCCTAAGAAAATTTACTTGGGAAACTATTAAGAAAATGTGTCGGAACAAACTTTTCTTAAGAAAGTTCTTAAGAAAGTGCTTCCTAAGAAAATTTCCTTAAGAAACTTCTTACGAAAATGCGTTGGAAGATACTTTTCTTAAGAAACTCCTTAAAAAATGCTTCCTAAGAAATATTCCTTAGGAAACTTCTTAAGAAAATGCGTCAGAATAAAGTTTTCTTAAGAAAGTTCTTAAGAAAATGCTTCCTAAGAAAATTTCCTTAGGAAACTTCTTAAGAAAATTCGTGGGAGGATACTTTTCATAAGAAGCTGCTTCCTAAGAAAATTTCCTCAGGAAACTTCTTAAGAAAACGCGTCGGAATAAACTTTTCTTAAGAAAGTGCTTCCTAAGAAAATTTCCTTAAGAAACATCTTACGAAAATGCATCGGAAGAAACTTTTCATAAGGAACTTCTTAAGAAAGTGCTTCCAAGGAAAATTTCCTTAGGAAACTTCTCAAGAAAATGAGTCGGAACAAACTTTTCTTAATAAAGTTCTAAAGAAAGTGCTTCCTAAGAAAATTTCCTTAAGAAACTTCCTATGAAAATGCGTCGGAAGATACTTTTCTTAAGAAAGTGCATCCTCAGAAAATTTCCTTAAGAAACTTCTTACGAAATTGCGTCAGAACAAACTTTTCTCAAGGAACTTGTTAAGAAAGTGTTTCCTAAGAAAATTTACTAGGGAAACTATTAAGAAAATGTGTCGGAATAAACTTTTCTTAAGAAAGTGCTTCCTAAGAAAATTTCCTTAAGAAACTTCTCATCAAAATGCGTCGAAAGATACTTTTCTTAAGAAACTTCTTAAAAAATGCTTCCTAAGAAATATTCCTTAGGAAACTTCTTAAGAAAATGCGTCAGAACAAAGTTTTCTTAATAAAGTTCTTAAGAAAATGCTTCCTAAGAAAATTTCCTTAGGAAACTTCTTAAGAAAATTCGTCGGAGGATACTTTTCATAAGAAACTGCTTCCTAAGAAAATTTCCTTAGGAAACTTCTCAAGAAAATGCGTCGGAATAAACTTTTCTTAAGAAAGTGCTTCCTAAGAAAATTTCCTTAAGAAACTTCTTATGAAAATGCATCGGAAGAAACTTTTCTTAAGGAACTTCTTAAGAAATTGCTTCCAAAGAAAATTTCCCTAGGAAACTTCTCAAGAAAATGCGTCGGAACCAACTTTTCTTAATAAAGTTCAAAAGAAAATGCTTCCTAAGAAAATTTCCTTAAGAAACTTCTTACGAAAATGCGTCGGAAGATACTTTTCTTAAGAAACTTCTTAAAAAAATGCTTCCTAAGAAATATTCCTTAGGAAACTTCTTAGGAAAATGCGTCAGAACAAAGTTTTCTTAAGAAAGTGCTTCCTAAGAAAATTTCCCTAAGAAACTTCTTACGAAAATGCGTCAGAACAAAGTTTTCTTAAGAAAGTTCTTAAGAAAATACTTCCTAATAAAATTTCCTTAGGAAACTTCATAAGAAAATTCGTCGGAGGATACTTTTCATAAGAAACTGCTTCCTAAGAAAATTTCCTTAGGAAACTTCTTAAGAAAATGCGTCGGAATAAACTTTTCTTAAGAAAGTGCTTCCTAAGAAAATTTCCTTAAGAAACTTCTTACGAAAATGCATCGGAAAAAACTTTTCTTACGAAACTTCTTAAAAAAATGCTTCCTAAGAAATATTCCTTAGCAAACTTCTTAAGAAAATGTGTCAGAACAAAGTTTTCTCAAGAAAGTTCTTCAGAAAATGCTTCCTAAGAAAATTTCCTTAGGAAACTTCTTAAGAAAATTCGTGGGAGGATACTTTTCATAAGAAACTGCTTGTTAAAAAGCTTTCCTAAGGAAACTTCTTAAGAAAATGCGTCGGAATAAACATTTCTTTAGAAAGTGCTTCCTAAGAAAATTTCCATAAGAAACTTCTTACGAAAATGCATCGGAAGAAAGTTTTCTTAAGGAACTTCTTAAGAAAGTGCTTCCAAGGAAAATTTCCTTAGGAAACTTCTCAAGAAAATGCGTTGGAACAAACTTTTCTTAATAAAGTTCTAAAGAAAGTGCTTCCTAAGAAAATTTCCTTAAGAAACTTGCTGTGAAAATGCGTCGGAAGATACTTTTCTTAAGAAACTTCTTACAAAATTGCGTCGGAAGAAACTTTTCTCAAGGAACTTGTTAAGAAAGTGCTTCCTAAGAAAATTTACTTGGGAAACTATTCAGAAAATGTGTCAGAACAAACTTTTCTTAAGAAAGTCCTTCCTAAGAAAATTTCCTTAAGAAACTTCTTACGAAAATGCGTCGGATGATACTTTTCTTAAGAAATTTCTTAAAAAAATGCTTCCTAAGAAATATTCCTTAGGAAACTTCGTAAGAAAATGCGTCAGAACAAAGTTTTCTTAAGAAAGTTCTTAAGAAACTTCTGAAGAAAATGCTTCCTAAGAAAATTTCCTTAGGAAACTTCTTAAGAAAATTCGTCGGAGGATACTTTTCATAAGAAACTGCTTCCTAAGAAATTTTCCTTTGGAAAGTTCTTACGAAAATGCGTCGGAATAAACTTTTCTTAAGAAAGTGCTTCCTAAGAAAATTTCCTTAAGAAACTTCTTACGAAAATGCATCCCGAAGAAACTTTTCTTAAGAAAGTGCTTCCTAGGAAAATTTCTGTAGGAAACTTCTCAAGAAAATGCGTCGGAACAAACTTTTCTTAATAAAGTTCTAAAGAAAGTGCTTCCTAAAAAATTTCCTTAAGAAACTTCTTTCGAAATTGCGTCGGAAGAAACTTTTCTCAAGGAACTTGTTAAGAAAGTGCTTCCTAAGAAAATTTACTTGGGAAACTATTAAGAAAATGTGTCGGAACAAACTTTTCTTAAGAAAGTTATTAAGAAAGTGCTTCCTAAGAAAATTTCCTTAAGGAACTTCTTACGAAAATGCGTCGGATGATACTTTTCTTAAGAAACTTCTTAAAAAAATGCTTCCTTAGAACTATTCCTTAGGAAACTTCTTAAGAAAATGCGTCAGAACAAAGTTTTCTTTAGAAAGTTCTTAGGAAAATGCTTCCTAAGAAAATTTCCTTAGGAAACTTCTTAAGAAAATTCGTCGGAGGATACTTTTCATAAGAAACTGCTTCCTAAGAAAATGTCCTTAGGAAACTTCTTAAGAAAATGCGTCGGAATAAACTTTTCTTAAGAAAGTGTTTCGTAAGAAAATTTCCTTAAGAAACTTCTTAAGAAAATGCATCGGAAGAAACTTTTCTTAAGGAACTTCTTAAGAAAGTGCTTCCTAGGAAAATTTCCTTAGGAAACTTCTCATGAAAATGCGTCGGAACAAACTTTTCTCAATAAAGTTCTAAAGAAAGTGCTTCCTAAGAAAATTTCCTTAAGAAACATCCGATGAAAATGCGTCGGAAGATACTTTTCTTAAGAAACTTCTTAAGAAAGTGCATCCGAAGATAATTTCCTTAAGAAACTTCATACGAAATTGCGTCGGAAGAAACTTTTCTTAAGGAACTTCTTAAAAAATGCTTCCTAAGAAATATTCCTTAGGAAACTTCTTATGAAAATGCGTTAGAACAAAGTTTTCTTAAGAAAGTACTTCCTAAGAAAAGTTCCTTAGGAAACTTCTTAAGAAAATTCGTCGGAGGATACTTTTCATAAAAAAACTGCTTCCTAAGAAAATTTCCTTAGGAAACTTCTGAAGAAAATGCGTCGGAATAAACTTTTATTAAGAAAGTGCTTCCTAAGAAAATTTCCTTAAGAAACTTGTTACGAAAATGCATCGGAAGAAACTTTTCTGAAGGAACTTCTTAAGAAAGTGCTTCGTAGGGAAATTTCCTTCAGAAACTTCTCAAGAAAATGCGTCGGAACAAACTTTTCTTAATAAACTTCAAAATAAAGTGCTTCCTAAGAAATTTTCCTTAAGAAACTTCGTACGAAAATGCGTCGGAAGATACTTTTCTTAAGAAACTTCTTAAGAATGTGCATCCTAAGAAAATTTCCTTAAGAAACTTCCTAAGACAATGCATCAGAACAAAGTTTTCTTAAGAAAGTTCTTAAGAAAGTGCTTCCTAAGAAAATTTCCTTAGGAAACTTCTTAAGAAAATGCGTCGAGGGATACTTTTCTTAAGAAACTGCTTCCAAAGAAATTTTCCTTAGGAAACTTCTTAAGAAAATGCATTAGAACAAACTTTTCTTAAGAAAGTGCTTCCTAAGAAAAGTTCCTTAAGAAACTTCTTAAAAAATTGCGTCAGAATAAACTTTTCTTAAGGAACTTCTTAAGAAAGTGCTCCTAAGAAAATTTCCTTAAGAAACTTCTTACGAAAATGCGTCGAAAGATACTTTTCTTAAGAAAATTCTTAAAAAAATGCTTCCTAAGAAATATTCCTTAGGAAACTTCTTAAGAAAATGCGTCAGAACAAAGTTTTCTTAAGAAGTTCTTAAGAAAGTGCTTCCTAAGAAAATTTCCTTAGGAAACTTCTTAAGAAAATGCGTCGGGGGATACTTTTCATAAGAAACTGCTTCCTAAGAAAATTTCCTTAGGAAACTTCTTAGGAAAATGCGCCGGAAGAAACTTTTCTTAAGCAAGTGCTTCCTAAGAAAATTTCCTTAAGAAACTTACGAAAATGCATCGGAAGCAACTTTTCTTAAGGAACTTCTTAAGAAAGTGCTTCCTAGGAAAATTTCCTTAGGAAAGTTCTCAAGAAATTGCGTCGGAACAAACTTTTCTTAATAAAGTTCTAAAGAAAGTGCTTCCTAAGAAAATTTCCTTAAGAAACATCCTATGAAAATGCGTCGGAAGATACTTTTCTTAAGAAACTTAAAAAAGTGCTTCCTAAGAAAATTTCCTTTAGAAACTTCTTACGAAAATACGTCGGAAGAAACTTTTCTTAAGAAAGTGCTTCCTAAGAAAATTTCCAAAGGTAACTTCTTAAGAAAAAGCGTCGGAACAAACTTTTCTTAGGAAATTCTTAAGAAAGAGCTTCCTTAGAAAATTTCTTTATGAAAGTTCTTAAGAAAGGTGTCGGTGTAGTGAATAGGGGGTGTTCATTACCCCTGGACACGCACTGGCGAGTTGCAGCCTCCATGCGGGTAGGGCATGGCAGAGAAGAAACCCACTTATAGGACGCATCTAGGACCCAGGTTTCCGGCAAGGATTACTTGCCGGGAACAGGCCTACGCATCATCGGCAAGCTCAGAAGGCCGGCGAGATTAGAATAGAATTTCCGGGAAGCGAGCCTTCCTGGGAGAAGACAACTAGGAACTAGCACAAGACATCAAGAAGGCATTCAAGTCAATAATCAGAAGACAGAAGACCAAGGGCTGAAATCCCAGCAAGATTCTCGCCGGGATGGCTGGCGAAGCCCCGACAAGACTCAGCCCCGGCAAGCTCAGCCCCGGCAAGCTCAGCCCCGGCAAGACTCAGCCCCGGCAATATCAGCCCCGACAAGACTCAGCCCCGGCAAGATCTCGCCACCCTGCCACCGCTCCACTGCAGTGACCAGCCTGTCAGACGGGGTTTGTCCTCCTGGATGCATGTCATGGCATTAGTGGCGGAGGGGGTTAAGCGGTGCTGATGGGACGGGCTCTGTTCCCGTCCCCAAGAAGCTAAGGGACACCTAAACGGAGCATTAAATGCTCTTGTCCTAAGCCGTCAGTGTTAGGTATGATAGCACTGTAGCTACTTTCCACCACTTGTATACACTGTGCGTGCCACTGTTGGTGACCCCTTTGGATGTATAAAAGGAGGCCCAATGCACAGCTACAGGGGGGGACGCTTCTGGCCCAGATTGCATGCGTAGCGGCTATGTACTGTAGCACACATAGCGCTCCTGAGCCAGAACTCAAGAACACATAATACACTAAGCAGGAGTAGGGTTTTACGCTCCCGAGCGGCCCGAACCTGGGTAAAATCCGTCGCGTTGATCATCAGATCTGCTCTTTGTGCAAACCTTCCTTCCTGTCGAATCGTAAAGGGATCCATGTGATCCCATAGGTGTCGTACGCCGACATCTTTGGCGCGCCAGGTAGGGGAGGAAGGTTGCGCGAACCTGATCTAGCGGTCAGCGCATCAGCTTCATCGTCCATGATGACTTCGCTCTGCTTACAGAAAGTAAGTCCTAAAACTTTGATTGCTTTTTGTTGTGTAGCCTTATCCTTGATGGTAGTTTTGTATAACCTGTGCGCGAGGGAGCGCTCTAGAAACACTTTGCACTCCTGTTTGTTCTGGGTCCACCCAACAACACAGATGCAGCTGCAGTTGTCTCTAGAGCGTTAAGCTCCTGAAGAGGCGGCATTCTCGATAAGCTGCTAGACAGGACCCGTTCCTAAGCGCCATCGTTCAGAACGTGCACATTCGGGGAGTATTCCCGCAAGCGTAGGGATTCATTGTACAAGAATACAATTGTTCAAGGAAAGGCTCGATGAGTTTTATTTTTGGATTCCTGCATAAACCCATATGCTGAGGAGCCTTCCCGGGGCTAGTTGCGCTCCTAGTCGCCTCGAGTCAGCTCGGCGATGTGAGCAGCTGCGCTAGAGTTGGGAAGGTAAACCTTTTCGGGAGGCGGCATTCCCGGCAAGCCGCTAAGGTCCCGTTCCTCAAAGCGCTGCTGATTGGACCGTGCGCACCGGAAAGTGTTCCGGAAAGCAAGGGAACATTCGACAGAAGTCAAAATTACAACAAATTAATCATAAACCAGAAGCTAATTAGCTTGTTGTGCAAAAATGTTGTCATGGCATTACATGTCCAATCAGTGTTGCAGGAATATGCATGAAAGGCGAGCTCGGGGGCTGGCAGCGCCCTAGAGAATAACCTTCTTGAGAGCTGCCGGCCATCACGACGAGCGCGGCCTTGCTATGCGAGATGAACAGCAAGAAGAGCTAAGTTCCAAAAACTTGTGACAATTACATTTCTTTTGCTGTCTTCATTTGCTCCTTACACCAACACGCGAAGGAGCCTTCCCGGGGCCAATAGCATCCCAAGTTGTCTTCAGGTCGCTCGACAACTTGGGCGGCTGCACAAGCATCGGGAAGGTAAACCTTTCCGAAAGGCAGCGTTCCCGGCAAGCTGCTAAGGACCCGTTCCTCAAGCGTTGCCGGCTGGAGCGTGTGCACCGGAAAGTTTTCTGGCAAGCGTGGGTCGGCTTGATTGATTTTTCGTCCTTGTACATCAATCTGCACGCGAAGTGATCTTGTCATGGTTAGCCCGTGCTCTAGTTTCGCCTCGAGTCCGCTCGGCAAACTTAGCAGCTGCGTTCTGGACCAGCAAGTCGCCTTGCCGGTGGCGGCATTTCCAGCAGGCTGCTAAGGACCTGTTACTCAAAGCGCTCACGGCAAGTGTGCGCACCGGCAAGGTTTCCAAATAGCGTAGGATATAAGATATTTGCAAGGATGGAATTAATCAAGAGGGAAGCAAACATTCATTTAGCATAAAGAAACATGTCTTGCATATATAAAGATTGACCTGACTAAGATTAATTATTCTTTTACATGCGCCATTGCAGCAACAGGTATGCAAAAAGTATTTCAGTCTCGGCGGTTGCTTTATTCTCGGCGGCACGCAGTGGCCGAGAAAGTCAAGGGCGCCGTGCTGGAGGCCGGCAAGAGGGCAGTGAGGCATTCGCGGTAGACAGCGGTGACAGCAGGGATGACTATATGAATCGAGCACCGCACCCACGGTACCCTTATGGGGAAGGCTCAGGGGCTGGCTCTTCGTCACACGGTGTGGCACTCCCTTTCGGGCACACGACTCCTGCTGCCGTCCTGCTCTGTTTGCCCACTCTGCCGACAAGCCCAAGGCCCGGCAAACCACAAGCTCTCTTGCGTCATCATCAGCGTGCAGTTTAAAAGTCATGAGTGACGGTTACTTTTCGCCGCGCGTGTACCGGTGCATGTTCTTGGGCCTAGCCTAGACAAACACTGTGCACGTTTGTCCGGCCCAGGCCCGGGGGATCCTGTCGGTGTAGTGAACAGGGGGTGTTCATTACCCCTGGACACGCACCGGTGAGTTGCAGCCTCCAGGCGGGTAGGGCATGACAGAGGAGAAACCCACTTATAGGATGCATCTAGGACCCAGGTTTCCGGCAAGGATTACTTGTCGGGAACAGGCCTACGCATCACCGGCAAGCTCAGAAGGCCGGCGAGCTCATAATAGAATTTCCGGGAAGCGAGCCTTCCTGGGAGAAGACAACTGGGAACAAGCACAAGACATCAAGAAGGCATTCAAGTCAATAATCAGAAGACAAAAGACCAAGGGCTGAAATCTCAGCAAGATTCTTGCCGGGATGGCTGGCGAAGCCCCGGCAAGACTCAGCCCCGGCAAGCTCAGCCCCGGCAAGACTCAGCCCCGGCAAGATCAGCCCCGGCAAGACTCAACCCCGGCAAGATCTTGCCACCCTGCCACCGCTCCAGTGCAGTGACCAGCCTGTCAGACAGGGTTTGTCCTCCTGGATGCGTGTCATGGCATTAGTGGCGGAGAGGGTTAAGCGGTCTGATATGACGGGCTCTTTTCCCGTCCCCAAGAAGCTAAGGGACACCTAAATGGAGCATTAAATGCTCTTGTCCTAAGCCGTCAGTGTTAGGTATGATAGCACCGTAGCGACTTTCCACCTCTTGTATACACTGTGCGTGCCACTGTTGGTGACCCCTTTGGACGTATAAAAGGAGGCCCAATGCACAACTATAGGGGGGGACACTTCTGGCCCAGATTACATGCGTAGCGGCTGTGTTCTGTAGCACACATAGCGCTCCTGAGCCAGAACACAAGAACACATAATACACTAAGCAGGAGTTGGGTTTTACGCTCCCGAGCGGCCCGAACCTGGGTAAAATCCGTCGCGTTGATCGTCAGATCTGCTCTTTGTGCAAACCTTCCTCCCTGTCGAATCGTAAAGGGATCCGCGTGATCCCATAGGTGTCGTACGCCGACAAAAGTGCTTCGTAAGAAATATTCCTTAGGAAACTTCTTAAGAAAATTCGTTCGAACAAACTTTTCTTAATAAATTCTTAAGACAGTGCTTCCTCAGAAAATTTCCTTAGGAAAATTCTTGCAAAAATGCGTCGGAGGATACTTTTCTTAAGAAACTGCTTCCTGAGAAAATTTCCTTAGGAAACTTCTTAAGAAAATGCGCCGGAACAAACTTTTCTTAAGAAAGTGCTTCCTAAGAAAATTTCCTTAAGAAACTTCTTACGAAAATGCATCAGAAGAAAGTACTTCCTAGGAAAGTTTCCTTAAGAAACTTCTTACGAAATTGCGTCGGAAGAAACTTTTCTTATGAAACTTCTTAAGAAAGTGCTTCCTAGGAAAATTTCCTTAGGATACTTCTTAAGAAAATGCGTCGCAACAAACTTTTCTTAATAAAGTTCTAAAGAAAGTGCTTCCTAAGAAACTTTCCTTAAGAAACTTCCTACGAAAATGCGTCGGAAAATAGTTTTCTTAAGAAACTTCTTAAGAAAGTGCATCCTAAGAAAATTTCCTTAAGAAACTTCTTACGAAATTGCGTCGGAAGAAACTTTTCTTAAGGAACTTCTTCAGAAAGTGCTTCCTAAGAAAATTTACTTGCGATAATATTAAGAAAATGTGTCGGAACAAACTTTTCTTAAGAAATTACTTAAGAAAGTGCTTCCTAAGGAAATTTCCTTAAGAAACTTCTTACGAAAATGCGTCGGAAGATACTTTTCATAAGAAACTTCTTTAAAAAATGCTTCCTAAGAAATATTCCTTAGGAAACTTCTTAAGAAAATGCGTCAGAACAAAGTTTTCTTAAGAAAGTTCTTAAGAAAGTGCTTCCTAAGAAAATTTCCTTAGGAAACTTCTTAAGAAAATGCGTCGGGGGCTACTTTTCATAAGAAACTGCTTCCTAAGAAAATTTCCTTAGGAAACTTCTTAACAAAATGCATCAGAATAAACTTTTCTTAAGAAAGTGCTTCCTAAGAAAATTTCCTTAAGAAACTTCTTACGAAAAGGCATCGGAAGAAACTTTTCTTAAGGAACTTCTTAAGAAAGTGCTTGCTAGGAAAATTTCCTTAGGAAACTTCTCAAGAAAATGCGTCGGAACAAACTTTTCTTAATAAAGTTCTAAAGAAAGTGCTTCCTAAGAAAATTTCCTTAAGAAACTTCCTATGAAAATGCGTCGGAAGATACTTTTCTTAAGACACTTTAAAAACTGCTTCCTAAGAAAATTTCCTTAAGAAACTTCATATGAAAATGCGTCGGAGGATACTTTCCTTAAGAAACTGCTTCCTAAGAAAATTTCCTTAGGAAACTTCTTAAGTAAATGCGTTGGAACAAACTTTTCTTAAGAAACTTAAGAAAGTGCTTCCTAAGAAAATTTCCTTAAGAAACTTCTTAGGAAAATGCGTCGGAAGAAACTTTTCTTAAGAAACTTCTTAAGAAAGTGCTTCCTTAGAAACTTTCCTTATGAAACTTCGTACGAAAATGCATCGGAACAAACTTTTGTTAAAAAATTTCTTAAGAAAGTGCTTCCTACGAAAATTTCCTTGAGAAACTTCTTAGGAAAATGCGTCGAAAGATACTATTCTTAAGAAACTTCTTACGAAAGTGCTTCCTAAGAAAATTTACTTAAGAAACTTCTTACGAAAATTCGTCGGAAGAAAGTTTTCTTAAGAAACTGCTTCCTAAGAAAATTTCCAAAGGTAACTTCTTTAGAAAAAGCGTCGGAACAAACTTTTCTTAGGAAAGTTCTTAAGAAAGTGCTTCCTTAGAAAATTTCTTTATGAAAGTTCTTAAGAAAGTGCTTCCTAATAAAATATGCTTAGGAAAATTCTTACGAAAATGCGTCGGAGGATACTTTTCTAAAGAAACTGCTTCATAAGAAAATTTCCTTAGGAAACTTCTTATGAAAATGCGTTTGAACAATCTTTCTTAAGAAAGAGCTTCCTTAGAAAATTTCCTTAAGAAACTTCTTACGAAAATGCGTTGGAATAAACTTTTCTTAATGAACTTCTTAAGAAAGTGCTTCTTAAGAAAATTTCCTTAAGCTTACGAAAATACGTCGGAAGATACTTTTCTTACGCATGTACTTCCTAAGAAATATTCCTCGGGAAACTTCTTAAGAAAATGCACCGGAATAAACTTTTCTTAAGAAAGTTCTTAATATAGTGCTGCCAAAGAAAATTTCCTTAGGAAACTTCTTACGAAAATGCGTTAGAGGATGCTTTTCTTAAGAAATAGGTTCCTAAGAAAATTTCCTTAGGAAACTTCTTAAGAAAATGCATCGGAACAATTTCTTATGAAAGTTCTTAAGAAAGGGCTTCGAAAGAAAAGTTCCATAAGAAACTTCTTACGAAAATGTATTGGAAGATACTTTTCTTAAGAAACTTCTTAAGAAAGTGCTTCCAAAGAAAATTTCCTTAGGAAACTTCTTATGAAATTGAGTCGGAAGAAAATTTTCTTAAGGAACTTATTAAGAAAGTGCTTCCTAAGAAATATTCCTTAGGAAACTTCTTACGAAAATGCGTCGGAACAAACTTTTGTTAAGAAAGTTCTTAAGAAAGTGCTTCCCAAGAAAATTTCCTTATTAAACTTCTTACGAAAATGCGTCGGTGGATACTTTTCTGAAGAAACTGCTTCCTAAGAAAATTTCCTTAGGAAACTTCTTAAGAAAATGCGTCGGAACAAACTTTTCTTAAGAAAGTTCTTAAGAAAGTGCTTCCTAAGGAAATTTCCTTAAGAAACTTCTTACGAAAATGCATCGGAATAAACTTTTCCTAAGGAACTTCCTAAGAAAGTGCTTCCTAGGAAAATTTTCCTTACGAAACTTCTTAAGAAAATGCGTTGGAAAAACTTTTCTTAAGAAAGTTCTTAAGAAAGTACTTCCTAAGAAAATTTCCTTAAGAAACTTCTAACGAAAATGCATTGGAAGATACTTTTCTTAAGAAACTTCTCAATGAAGTGCTTCCTAAGAAAATTTCCTTATGAAATTTCTTACGAAATTGCGTCGGAAGAAACTTTTCTTAAGGAACTTCTTATTAAAGTGCTTCCTAAGGAATATTCCTTAGGAAACTTGTTAAAAAAATGCGTCGGAACAAACTTTTCTTAAGAATGTTCTTAAGAATGTGCTTCCTAAGAAAATTTCCTTAGGAAACTTATTACGAAAATGCGTCGGAGGATACTTTCCTTAAGAAAGTGCTTCTTACGAAAATTTCCTTAGGAAACTTCTTAAGAAAATGCATTGGAACATACATTTCTTAAGAAAGTTAAGAAAGTGCTTCCTAAGAAAATTTCCATAAGAAAATGCTTACGAATATGTGTTGGAAGAAACTTTTCTTAAGAAAGTTCTTAAGAAAGTGCTTCCTTAGAAACTTTCCTTATGAAACTTCTTAAGAAAATGCATCGAAAAAAACTTTTCTTAATAAAGTTCTTAAGAAATTGCTTCCTAACAAAATCTCCTTGAGAAACTTCTTAGGAAAATGCGTCGAAAGATACTATTCTTAAGAAACTTCTTAAGAAGTGCTTCCTAAGAAAATTTACTTAAGAAACTTCTTTAAAAAATGCTTCCTAAGAAATATTCCTTAGGAAACTTCTTAAGAAAATGCGTCAGAACAAAGTTTTCTTAAGAAAGTTCTTAAGAAAGTGCTTCCTAAGAAAATTTCCTTAGGAAACTTCTTAAGAAAATGCGTCGGGGGCTACTTTTCATAAGAAACTGCTTCCTAAGAAAATTTCCTTAGGAAACTTCTTAACAAAATGCGTCAGAATAAACTTTTCTTAAGAAAGTGCTTCCTAAGAAAATTTCCTTAAGAAACTTCTTACGAAAATGCATCGGAAGAAACTTTTCTTAAGGAACTTCTTAAGAAAGTGCTTCCTAGGAAAATTTCCTTAGGAAACTTCTCAAGAAAATGCGTCGGAACAAACTTTTCTAAATAAAGTTCTAAAGAAAGTGCTTCCTAAGAAAAATTCCTTAAGAAACTTCCTATGAAAATGCGTCGGAAGATACTTTTCTTAAGAAACTTTAAAAACTGCTTCCTAAGAAAATTTCCTTAAGAAACTTCTTACAAAAATGCGTCGGAGGATACTTTCCTTAAGAAACTGCTTCCTAAGAAAATTTCCTTAGGAAACTTCTTAAGAAAATGCGTTGGAACAAACTTTTCTTAAGAAACTTAAGAAAGTGCTTCCTAAGAAAATTTCCTTAAGAAACTTCTTACGAAAATGCGTCGGAAGAAACTTTTCTTAAGAAACTTCTTAAGAAAGTGCTTCCTTAGAAACTTTCCTTATGAAACTTCGTACGAAAATGCATCGGAACAAACTTTTGTTAAAAAAGTGCTTGAGAAAGTGCTTCCTAAGAAAATTTCCTTGAGAAACTTCTTAGGAAAATGCGTCGAAAGATACTATTCTTAAGAAACTTCTTACGAAAGTGCTTCCTAAGAAAATTTACTTAAGAAACTTCTTACGAAAATTCGTCGGAAGAAAGTTTTCTTAAGAAAGTGCTTCCTAAGAAAATTTCCAAAGGTAACTTCTTTAGAAAAAGCGTCGGAACAAACTTTTCTTAGGAAACTTCTTAAGAAAGTGCTTCCTTAGAAAATTTCTTTATGAAAGTTCTTAAGAAAGTGCTTCCTAATAAAATATGCTTAGGAAACTTCTTACGAAAATGCGTTGGAGGATACTTTTCTAAAAAAACTGCTTCGTAAGAAAATTTCCTTAGGAAACTTCTTAAGAAAAATGCGTTTGAACAATATTTCTTAAGAAAGAGCTTCCTTAGAAAATTTCCTTAAGAAACTTCTTACGAAAATGCGTTGGAATAAACTTTTCTTAATGAACTTCTTAAGAAAGTGCTTCTTAAGAATATTTCCTTAAGCTTACGAAAATACGTCGGAAGATACTTTTCTTACGCATGTACTTCCTAAGAAATATTCCTCGGGAAACTTCTTAAGAAAATGCACCGGAATAAACTTTTCATAAGAAAGTTCTTAATATAGTGCTGCAAAGAAAATTTCCTTAGGAAACTTCTTACGAAAATGCGTCAGAGGATGCTTTTCTAAAGAAATAGGTTCATAAGAAAATTTCCTTAGGAAACTTCTTAAGAAAATGCATCGGAACAATTTCTTATGAAAGTTCTTAAGAAAGGGCTTCCAAAGAAAAGTTCCATAAGAAACTTCTTACGAAAATGTATTGGAAGATACTTTTCTTAAGAAACTTCTTAAGAAAGGGCTTCCTAAGAAAATTTCCTTAGGAAACTTCTTACGAAATTGCGTCGGAAGAAACTTTTCTTAAGGAACTTATTAAGAAAGTGCTTCCTAAGAAATATTCCTTAGGAAACTTCTTACGAAAATGCATCGGAGCAAACTTTTGTTAAGAAAGTTCTTAAGAAACTGCTTCCCAAGAAAATTTCCTTAGGAATCTTCTTACGAAAATGCATCGGTGGATACTTTTCTTAAGAAACTGCTTCCTAAGAAAATTTCCTTAGGAAACTTCTTAAGAAAATGTGTCGGAACAAACTTTTCATAAGAAAGTGCTTCCTGAGGAAATTTCCTTAAGAAACTTCTTACGAAAATGCATCGGAATAAACTTTTCCTAATGAACTTCCTAAGAAAGTGCTTCCTAGGAAAATTTTCTTTAGGAAACTTCTTATGAAAATGCGTTGGAAAAACTTTTCTTAAGAAAGTGCTTCCTAAGAAAATTTCCTTAAGAAACTTCTTACGAAAATGCATCGGAAGAAACTTTTCTTAAGGAACTTCTTAAGAAAGTGCTTCCTAGGAAAATTTCCTTAGGAAACTTCTCAAGAAAATGCGTCGGAACAAACTTTTCTTAATAAAGTTCTAAAGAAAGTGCTTCCTAAGAAAATTTCCTTAAGAAACTTCCTGTGAAAATGCATCGGAAGATACTTTTCTTAAGAAACTTCTTAAGAAAGTGCATCCTAAGAAAATTTCCTTAAGAAACTTCTTACGAAAATGCATCGGAATAAACTTTTCCTAATGAACTTCCTAAGAAAGTGCTTCCTAGGAAAACTTTCTTTAGGAAACTTCTTAAGAAAATGCGTCGGAAAAACTTTTCTTAAGAAAGTACTTCCTAAGAAAATTTCCTTGAGAAACTTCTTACGAAAATGCATTGGAAGACACTTTTCTTAAGAAACTTCTCAATAAAGTGCTTCCTACGAAAATTTCCTTAGGAAACTTCTTACGAAATTGCGTCGGGAAAAACTTTTCTTAAGGAACTTCTTAAGAAAGTGCTTCCTAAGAAATATTCCTTAGGAAACTTCTTAAGAAAATGCGTCGGAACAAACTTTTCTTAAGAAAGTGCTTCCTAAGAAAATTTCCTTAGGAAACTTATTATGAAAATGCTTCGGAGGATACTTTCCTTGAGAAACTGCTTCCGAAGAAAATTTCCTTAGGAAACTTCTTAAGAAAATGCATTGGAACATACATTTCTTAAGAAAGTTAAGAAAGTGCTTCCTAAGAAAATTTCCTTAGGAAACTTCTTAAGAAAATGCGTCGGAACAATTTCTTAAGAAAATTCTTAAGAAGGGCTTCCAAAGAAAAGTTCCATAAGAAAGTTCTTACGAAAATGTATTGGAAGATACTTTTCTTAATAAACTTCTTAAGAAAGTGCTTCCTAAGAAAATTTCCTTAGGAAACTTCTTACGAAATTGCGACGGAAGAAACTTTTCTTAAGGAACTTCTTGTCGGAGAAACGACACCTATGGGATCGCGAGGATCCCTTTACGATTCGACAAGGGGAAATGGTTTGTACAGAGAGCAGAACTGATGATCAACACGCGGGAATTTTACCCAGGTTCACGCCACAAAGATGCGTAAAACCCTACTCCTGCTTGGTTGTATTGAGTGTGTTCTAGCTCAGTTATAGGAGCGCTACAGTACCCAGCTGCTACACATGCAGAACAGGCTAGAGAAGACCCCCCTGTAGCTACGCCTTGGGCGTTCTTTTATATGTTCGAAGGGGTCACCAACAGTGGCATACAGTGCATACATGAGGTGTAAAGTATCTACAGTGTTATCATACCTAACACTGACGGTTTGGGACAAGAACATTAAATGCTCCGTTCAGGTGTCCCTAGCTTTCTTGGGGCTGGAAAAGGAGCCATCCCATCGCACCGCTTAAGCCCGTCCACCGCTAGCACCTGACACGTTTACCAGGAGGACAACAGCTAAAAGACAAGCTAGTGACCGCACTGGAGGGATGACAGGGCAGCAAAGGGCTTGCCGGGGCTATGTGATCGGCCCGGCAAGGTCTTGCCGGGGCGCCTAGCCTTTGGGCTTCTATCTGCTAATCCGTGATTTGGATGCCTTCTCAATGTTACTGAATTTCTGTCCAGCCGTTCCCCGGCAAGCCTTGCCACTGGTATGGCTACAACTGCCCGTGCACAAGTATGGGGTACTAAAGGACCCAATCTTTAGTACACCGACAGGAGCCCCCGGGCCTAGGCCATACACGGGTGCGAGGCGTTGTTGGGCTAGGCCCAAACAGTGCATGGGCATGCGTGGCAGGGATTAATCTGCTGTAATCATTTCTGTTTACTACGCCCCCCACGATGCGCATTGAATGCGGGACGTGGGAGACGTGCGCGGAGCGGCTGTTGTAGCCGCGCGCTCGCAAAAACGTCATCATTGGATTGGTAAAGAGGCAACCTCGCGCCTTCCCCATAAAAAAGGAATCCGCAGAGGCGCTGCTCATTTACCTCCTGTCTCTTCCAATCTGGGAACCGCCATCGTCTTCTTCCTTGAGCCAAAACAGAGCTTTCCCCATCCATCCGCCGCCTCCATACCCTTTCCTCTCCAGCTTCTGCCTATCATTGCCACCATGCCACCCAAGGCGAGCAAGGGCAAGGGGACGAAAGTACCCGACTCGGAGAACGAGCTGGTGAAGATGCGTAAGAAGCACGCCGTCTTCCCTCCGGTGTTGGACGCGAATGCTCTGAAGGATCGGTACCTGTGGATGTGGGCGAAGGAGACGAAGGCGCATCCCGCTACCCGAGTGCATCCAGGTTCCTTCAAGGGCGGCCCAAACAAGTACCCCTTCTTTGTTGACTACTTCTATTGTGGGCTCTGTCCCCCTTTCTCTGATTTCTTCAACGACATCATGTACACGTACGGCTTCCAACTCTTGGATTTTACGCCGAACGCCGTGACTTGCATGTCAGTCTTCGCGCATCTTTGCGAGAATTTCGCCAGAGTAGTCCCCAACACAGCGCTTTTTCGCCACTATTTCATTCCCCGTATTCAAGCGGGGGAGGCCCTTTCTGGTTCCATCACTTGGATTCCAAGAACATGGAACAAGGACACATACCCAGACGACACCTACCGCGAGAAGTGGATAGAATGGCGGGGCAAGTGGTGTTGGATTCTGGAGGAAGACCCTCAGCCTTTCTGCTCGCCCCGGCAAACGTAGCTGGCGCGTAGAAAGGACTGGAGCGACCTCGATCTTCAAGATGAGAAGCTCACAGTCGCAGTCACCAGGATTCATCGCCTCGGGAGTGCCGGGCTATCCATAGAAATGATCGGCGCCGATTTCATCCGACGGCGCATTGCCCCTTTGCAGAACAAAGGGAGACCAGCTTGGGAGTTCCGAAATGCAGCAGATATCATGAGCCTGCGCCCTAGTCTGAACAGCAACCTGACGGTCATGCAGCACGCAGCCCTTTGCCATAGGCTGTTCAGGACTGACGCCAATTTTAAGTTGTGGGCAGGCATCATTCCTCTGTGTCGCAACTCTGCTTGGAGCTCCGTCATCGCCATAATGCCGGCGTGCAACGCTCATGGCCCTGACGGGAATTGGGAAGTGCTATCCGCAGAGCAGGCTCAGAAGTTCTTCGATAATCTATCGGAGAAGGCCATCCGGGAAGAAGCGGTCCTCATCCTCCCCACCCTTGAGGAAGAGGTGGCGTATATCGCCAGCAGGGCAGAGGAGATGGATCTTGCCGCAGAGGCCGGCAGCGCTGGCTTCATAGAAGAGGAAGCCGGCGAAGAAGATGATGTGTTGTCGAAGGAGAAACTTGCCGGGGAGGGGGAGATTACCGGAGAACAGAGTGGCGCATCTGCCGGGGACCCCTCCACTGAAGAAAAAGCAGAGGAGGAACTGCACGAGGAGCCCCCAGCTCTTGAGAAGAAAGCGAAGCGCGTTCTTCGGAGGCCGCCTCTGGCACCACAATCCACTAGCCCTCCTCGAGTAGTGGAGCCCCCGACAAAGGGGCGGCCGGCAAGGCCACGCAGCGAAAAGGAGCTCATCAGCAACCTGCGCCTGCCGCAGCCAAGCGACCCAGGAGCACCCCTCCACCTCCTGCCGTGGCGGAAGTCGACTTCGACCTCTCAGCCTTTAGCTCGGGAGAAGAATAAGAAGAGTAAGGATCTTGCCGCGTCCTTTACTTCCTGAGCTTTGGTTTTTCTCGACTCATTTATTTTGCTTTGGCCTGTCTCCGCAGGGATACATAAACGTTGGTGCAGAGGATGGCAAAGAGGGCGAAGACCTCAATGGGCGAGGAGCCGCCGGCAAGCACCTTAGGTGCGCCAGAGACGGTCACCATCAGCCCGGATCCAAGCCCGTGACGCAGTCCTCGACTTAGCCCCCGGCGTAGCCCCCAGCGTGAGTCTATTACTCACTTTCCGCTGGCAAGTGCCGGGGTGTGTATCTTTACTGCTAACATCACCAGGCGTGCAGGAGGAGAGCAGCGACAAGGAGAACCATCGGAGGCCACCCCTGATATGCCGCCTCCGTCAACCACGTCGCCCAGGAATGGGTCTCCGGCAAGGACTTCCTCCAGCGTGCTCTACCGCGACGAGGAAGAGCCGGCAAGCACGGGCACCGGCAGCTCTACGCCGGCAACCAATGCTGGTGCAGGTATTCATTATTCTGGCTTTCTTTTTTGTCTTCTTGAACTTCTGCTTCAATCTCATTCTGATTTGTTTTCTTGGCCTTCAGACATTCCCTCGACAGAACAAATGGATGTTGACACCATCATCGAGGAGACCGCCAGGGATGCTGCCGCCGAGGCCGGCAGGCTTGCCGCCGAGGAGGCCGCCAAGAATGCTGCTGCGGAAGCCGCCAAGAATGCTGCTGCCGAGGCCGCCAAGGATGCCAGCGCCGAAGCCGCCAGGGCTGCACAGGAAGAGGCTGCCAAGGAACTTGCCGAGAAGGACGGCGAGGAGGCCAGTGACCGTACTGACGGCATCCCTGCCGTAGGAGCGCCAGGCGCTACGCCGGACACAGAGCCCCCAGCTGCCGGGGAGGCGGCTGCCGAGGAGCAGCCACCAACATCCGAAGCTCCCTCATCAAGTAAGTATCTCAAGATTGGCGACAACTTGTTCGTCAGCATCCCAGGCACGGCAAGCACTAGGGCGCCAACTGAAGGGGAAGTCTTTGATGAAGACGCCATCGCCGCTGCTGGGCTCGAGGTCGTTGATGAACCAAGCGCCAGTAGCAGCAAATCTGATTAAGAGAAGCTCCTCAAGGCCATGGGCGACAACTACCGGAAGCTCCAAGCACTCCACTGCGCCCGGAAGGAGAAATTAGACTCTAGGGCCGCGGTTGCCGACAAGGTGGAAGCAGATCTCCAGCAACGCATTGAGGAAATGCAAGCTTGGTTTGCCGAAGCTTTCCAGGAGTTGAAGACGGGCCAAGAGCAGCTGAGCGAAAGGTGGAAAGACCTCCTCATGAAGCAGTCTGACATGGAGAAGGCACAGGAGGATGCCAAGCAACACGCTGCCACAGAGGAAGCACGCCTGAGAGAGCTCCGCGTCGGGCTTGAGGCTCATGATGATGATCTCACCGCTCGGGAGAATGCTCTTGCCGACAAGCTCCGCACCAAGGACGAGGAGATTGAAGGGCTTGTCGCACGGCGGACCCAGGACCTGGAGCTGAAGCACAGGGAAACACTCGAAGCCCTGACCACAGACCATGCCGGCAAGCTAAAGGAGGCCGTCCATGCTGCCGGAGCTACAGAGGCCGCCAAGAACTTGCTGGAGGAGAGGGTGAAGAAGCTGGAGGCAGATCTTGAGGACCACGGCAAGAAGATCTCAACACTCGAGACCGAGAGAGACAAAGCTCTCCACAGCCTGATGGAGACGCAAGTTGCTGTATCCGACAAGACCAAGGAGCTCTCCACAGCTAATGAATCCATCGCTGATCTGAAGGTGAAGCTATCCACGCTGGAGGAGACTCTGGGGACCTCCAAGGCTCGAGAGAAGACTCTGATCAAAAGTCTCCGGGATGAGGAGGAACTGGTCAAGAGTGCTGCCGCTACCCCACAACGACTATGTGCAGGGAGTGCAAATCTGGACTGAGAAGCTTGCCGACATCGCGGAGAAGCTTGCCGCGCAACTGTCTACCATGGGCCTGCAAGATCACAGGCAGCCTCTTGATGACAGGGTGTCCCCGAGCGCCAAGCTGACCATGTTCTTCGACCGTGTGCTTGTAGCCCTGGAGCAGCTCCATTCTGACCGAAAAGCTCATCTGGCTAACGAGTCCCGCAAGCTCTGCCGGGCCGTCCTCCAGAAGGTACTCATCAAGGTGGTGCACAGGAACCCCGGCATCAACCTCGCCAACGTCCTTGACCGCCTGCCGAAGGATGCAGATCTCAAGGCGGCAGAAGAACTTGTCGCGCCCATCGTCGACAGGGTAAGCCAAGTCAAGAGGGTTGAGGGCGATCGGCGGGATTAGCTGCTTTAGTCCTCTTCTTGCCGCCACCGTTACATGCCAAAGACAATTTAGTCTTATGTTAGAACAGCGGCAGCTATCATTGTATAACTTGCTGTGTTCTGGGCAAATGCTATGCTATTCCCCTTGTTTAATTTCTTTCTGTATGTATTCGCCCTACGCTTGACTTGAAACTTGCCGGCGCGCACACCCTTGCCGTGAGCGCTAGGTGCGGGACTTTAGCAGCCTACTGGCGGTGCCGCTACCGGCAAGAAACCTTGACGCTTTTAGTGCAGCCACCTAAACTGTTGAGTGGACTCGAAACAGAGTAAGGGCACAACCAATCACAACAAGGTTCCTTCGCGTGTAGGTTTTCCATACAAGAGTCGAAATCGTTCAAGGAGAATAACAAAACAGAAAAATGTTCAAAGTTTCTGCAACTTAGCTTTTGGTCGCTGTACTTTTTCCGGCAAGATATCAACCTTGAACGTCGCCTGTCGGTATCCATACCATCCTCTCCCCCCCGACAAACTTGCATGCGAGGGAACCTTCTGTCCTTTGAGAAAAAGAAAGAAGAGAAAATAGAGATATGGAACCTTGGCGGTTCGTTAGCCCTTGCTGGAAGTAAGCGTAATACAATACCTCAGATAAACATGCACATAAGCAAACATGAGAATCGACAAGAATTGTAAAACACTTAGGCTTTATTCAACTACGCACAGGGTCTGCGCCTGGCTCTGTACAAAGGATTACATGCCGCGTCGGCAAGACTTGTACAAAAGGGGTTACCGGGAGACCCGGCAACCGCGCCTTATGGATAGAACTTACGAAGATGCTCGATATTCCAGGAGTTGCGCACTGGGACGCCATCTTCGGTCTCCAGGCGGACTGCGCCAGGCCTGGTGACTCGCACTACCCGATAAGGGCCTTCCCACTTCGGCGTCAACTTGTTGGAATTCTTGGCCGACTGAACGTGCCGAATAGCAAGGTCGCCTTCCTCAAGACTTCGGGCATGAACCTTGCGGCTATGATAGCGGCGCAAAGCTTGCTAGTAGCGTGCAGCTCGCACAGCAGCCTGAAGACGATCTTCCTCAAGGAGCAACGCGTCATCTTGCCGCAGCTGCTCTTGCTCGAGCTCATCATAGGCGAGCACTCGAGGTGACCCGTATATGAGTTCCGTGGGGAGAATTGCTTCCGCCCCATATACTAGGGAGAAGGGTGTCTGGCCGGTGGCTCGATTCGGTGTCGTCCTGATTGACCAAAGAACCACTGGCAACTCATCAACCCAGCGCCTTCCGCACTTGCGCAGCCTGTGGAAAGTAATTGTCCTGAGACCTCGCAACACTTCAGCATTAGCCCTTTCCGCCTGTCCGTTGCTCCTTGGGTGAGCAGCAGAGGCAAAGCAAATCTTGCTGACAAGGTCTTGGACATACTGCATGAAGGTACGGCTCATCAACTGTGTGCCGTTGTCGGTGATGATCCTGTTGGGTACACCAAAACGGCAAACTATTCCTTTGAAGAACTTGACGGCTGACTGTGCTGTCACCTTCCTCGCTGCTTCCACTTCCAGCCACTTTGTAAACTTTTCGATTGCAACGTACAAGTACTCAAAGCTCCCGGTAGCATGGGGAAAAGGGCCCAATATGTCGAGCCCCCAGACCGAAAATGGCCAGGAAAGAGGGATTGTCTGGAAAGCTTGAGATGGTTGATGTAACTTCTTCGAATGAAACTGGCATGCTTCACACTTGGTTACTAGCACAGTTGCATCCTGGAGGGCAGTGGGCCAAAAGAAACCTTGCCGGAATGCCTTGCCGGCAAGCGCTCTTGATCCTATGTGGGAGCCACATATGCCTCCATGTATCTCTGCCAACAGCTCCAGTCCATTCTCCCGAGGAATGCACTTCAATTTCACACCGTTTGGTCTCTTTCTGTACAACACGTTGTCCACGAACTGGTACATAGTAGACCGATGGGTTACTTTTTCTGCTTCTTCCTGCTCTTCGGGGAGTTCTCCTGTCTGAAGGAAATGGACGATGTGCTGTGCCCATGCTGGAGCCTGGGGCTCGACAACAAGGACTAAAGGCATGTCTTCTGCCGTGGGAACAGTTGTCTCGACAGCAAAGGCTCGGGGCCCTGCCGGAGCCCGTTGCTCTCCGGCAAGCTTGGCGGTAGCATTCGTCTCGACGGCAAGAGTCTGAGCCCCTGCCGGAGCCTGTTGTTCACCGACAAGCTTGGCGTCGTTCCCGGCAACTTCCTTGCCGGAGGCTTCTGGGAGCTCTGCCGGAAAGTATTTGCCGGAACTCAACATTCTTCTTTTCTCTTGTCTCATCGATGGTGTCATGGATGGTTGAGCCAATCGGAGCACAAAAGTTCCTGGTTCCACAGGTAACTTGAGAGCAGCGCATTTTGACAGGCCATCAGCAATGCTGTTTTCTGCACGAGGAACGTGCTCCATTTGCAGACCGTCAAAACGCTCTTCTAACTTCCTCACTTCATCGACATAAGCCTCCATCAACGGGCTCTGATAATCTTTATTGACTTGCTTGACGACAAGCTGAGAATCACCTCTGACAATAAGCTTCTGGATTCCAAGGTCTGCCGCGATCCTGAGACCGGCAAGCAATCCTTCATACTCGGCAGTATTGTTCGTTGACCTCTCCCGGGGAAAATGCATCTAAATCACGTATTTGAGGTGCTCTCCGGTGGGTGCGACGAGCAGCACGCCAGCACCGGCGCCTTGCAGCGAGAAAGCCCCATCAAAATACATGATCCAATCTTGATTGGTTTCCTTGCCGGGGAGAGTCTACTCTGGAACCTCTTCATCTGGCGTTGGGGTCCATTCTGCAATGAACTCCGCCAAGGCTCTGCTCTGGATGGTCGAAGTGCTTTCAAACTTGAGACCAAAGGTTGACAGCTCCAAAGCCCACTCTACAATCCTGCCGGTAGCATCTGGGTTTCGCAAGATCCGCTGCAACGGAAAGCGAGTGACAACGGTGATCTCATGTGCCTAAAAGTAATGGAGCAGCTTCCTCGAGGCCATAAGGAGGCCGAAGAGCAACTTCTGCACACCAGAATATCTTGACCTAGCCCCCTGTAGAAGGGAACTGACAAAATAGACTGGGCGCTGCACCATCTTCTTCTTCTGTATTGCTTAACTTGACTGCGCAGACCCAACCTTGTCGGCGCCAGACTCTGCCGGGGAAGTCCCTAGCTCGTCACTTGGCGGTCCTGCCGCTGGCGCTGCTTCTTCATCAACTTCTCTCTCAGCCACTAACGCAGCACTAACGACTTGATTTGTTGCCGCTAGATATAGCAGCAACGGCTCTTGTGGTTTTGGCGCGACTAGTACTAGCGGAGAGGAGAGGTACCTCTTCAAATCCTGCAGCGCTGCCTCCGCTTCCGGAGTCCATTTCATTGGACCTGCCTTCTTCAAAATTTTGAAAAAGGGCAGGGCGCGCTCAGAAGATTTGGAGATAAACCTACTCAGAGCAGCAACGCAGCCGGCAAGACGACGCACATCCTTGACACGTCTTGGCGCTTCGATTTGCTCAATTGCTTTGATCTTGTCGGGATTTGCTTCAATTCCACGCTAAGATACAAAGAACCCGAGAAGCTTGCCGGATGGGACGCCAAACACACACTTCTCAGGGTTGAGCTTCAAGTTGATCTTGCGCGGATTTGCAAATGTCTCTTCTAAGTCTGATATGAGCGTTGCTTTGTCCTTGGTTTTGACCACTATGTCATCCATATATGCTTCCATATTTCTATGTAGCTGGGGCTCAAAACCAATCTGGACTGCTCTTGCAAATGTAGAACTAACACTTTTCAACCCGAAAGGCATACGCAAAAAGCAGTACGTACCACATGGGGTGATAAATGCGGTCTTCTCTTCGTCTTCCTTGGACATGAAAATATGATGATAGCCTGAATAGGCGTCAAGGAATGACAGTAAGTCGTAGCCGGTAGTGGAGTCCACAATCTGGTCAATGCGCGGCAAGGGAAAAGGGACTTTTGGACAGGCTTTATTGATATCTGTATAGTCAATACATAGCCTCCATTTTCTATTCGCCTTGCGCACTACAACTGGATTGGCCAACCATGTTGGATGAAGTACTCCTCTAACCAAGCCTGCTGCTTCTAACTTCTTAATTTCTTCGGCAATGAATTGTTGCCGCTCCAAAGCTTGCTTCCTGACCTTTTGCTTGACGGGCCACGCGTGTGGACAGACGACAAGGTGGTGCTCAATCACCTTCCTGGGAACACCGGGGATATCAGATGGTTGCCATGTAATACTTCAACATTAGCCCTTTCCGCCTGGCCGTTGCTCCTTGGGTGAGCAACAAAGGCAAAGCAAATCTTGCTGCCAAGGTCTTGGACATACTGCATGAAGGTGCGGCTCGTGAACTGTGTGCCGTTGTCGGTGAAGATCCTGTTGGGTACACCAAAACGGCAAACTATTCCTTTGAAGAACTTGACGGCTGACTGTGCTGTCACCTTCCTCACTACTTCTACTTCCGGCCACTTTGTAAACTTGTCGATTGCAACGTACAAGTACTTAAAGCCCCCGGTAGCACGGGGAAAAGGGCCCAATATGTCGAGCCCCCATACCGAAAATGGCCAGGAAAGAGGGATTATCTGGAGAGCTTGAGCTGGTTGATGTAACTTCTTCGAATGAAACTGGCATGCTTCACACTTGGTTACTAGCACAGTTGCATCCTAGAGGGCAGTGGGCCAAAAGAAACCTTGTCGGAATGCCTTGCCGGCAAGCGCTCTTCATCCTATGTGGGAGCCACATATGCCTCCATGTATCTCTGCCAACAGCTCCAGTCCATTCTCCCGAGGAATGCACTTCAATTTCACACCGTTTGGTCTCTTTCTATACAACACGTTGTCCACGAACTGGTACATAGTAGACTAATGGGCTACTTTTTCTGCTTCTTCCTGCTCTTCGGGGAGTTCTCCTGTTTGAAGGAAATGGACGATGTGCTGTGCCCATGCTGGAGCCTGGGGCTCGACAACAAGGACTAAAGGCATGTCTTCTGCCGTGGGAACAGTTGTCTCGACACAAAGGTTCAGGGCCCTGCCGGAGCCCGTTGCTCCCCGGCAAGCTTGGCGGTAGCATTCGTCTCGACGGCAAGAGTCTGAGCCCCTGCCGGAGCCTGTTGTTCACCGACAAGCTTGGCGTCGTTCCCGGCAACTTCCTTGCCGGCGGCTTCTGGAGCTCTGCCAGAAAGTATTTGCCGAAACTCAACTTTCTTATTTTCTCTTGTCTCATCGATGGTGTCACAGATGGTTGAGCCAATCGGAGCACAAAAGTTCCTGGTTCCACAGGTAACTTGAGAGCAGCACATTTTGACAGGCCATAAGCAATGTTGTTTTCTGCACGAGGAACGTGCTCCATTTGCAGACCGTCAAAACGCTCTTCTAACTTCCTCACTTCATCGACATAAGCCTCCATCAACGGGCTCTGATAATCTTTATTGACTTGCTTGACGACAAGCTGAGAATCACCTCTGACAATAAGCTTCTGGATTCCAAGGTCTGCCGCGATCCTGAGACCGGCAAGAAATCCTTCATACTCGGCAGTATGGTTCGTTGACCTCTCCCGGGGAAAATGCATCTGAATCACGTATTTGAGGTGCTCTCCGGTGGGTGCGACGAGCAGCACGCCAGCACCGGCGCCTTGCAGCGAGAAAGCCCCATCAAAATACATGATCCAATCTTGATTGGTTTCCTTGCCAGGGAGAGTCGACTCTGGAACCTCTTCATCTGGCGTTGGGGTCCATTCTGCAATGAACTCCGCCAAGGCTCTGCTCTGGATGGTCGAAGTGCTTTCAAACTTGAGACCAAAGCTTGACAGCTCCAAAGCCCACTCTACAATCCTGCCGGTAGCATCTGGGTTTCGCAAGATCCGCTGGAACGGAAAGCGAGTGACAACGGTGATCTCATGTGCCTGAAAGTAATGGCGCAGCTTCCTCGAGGCCATAAGGAGGCCGAAGAGCAACTTCTGCACACCAGAATATCTTGACCTAGCCCCCTGTAGAAGGGAACTGACAAAATAGACTGGGCGCTGCACCATCTTCTTCTTCTGTATTGCTTGACTTGACTGCGCAGACCCAACCTTGTCGGCGCCAGACTCTGCCGGGGAAGGCCCTAGCTCGTCACTTGGCGGTCCTGCCGCTGGCGCTACTTCTTCATCAACTTCTCTCTCAGCCACTAACGCAGCACTCACCACTTGATTTGTTGCCACTAGATATAGCAGCAACGGCTCTTGTGGTTTTGGCACCTCTTCAAATCCTGCAGCGCTGCCTCCACTTCCGGAGTCCATTTCATTGGACCTGCCTTCTTCAAAATTTTGAAAAAGGGCAGGGCGGGCTCAGCAGATTTGGAGATAAACCTACTCAGAGCAGCAACGCAGACGGCAAGACGACGCACATCCATGACACGTCTTGGCGCTTCGATTTGCTCAATTGCTTTGATCTTGTCGGGACTTGCTTCAATTCCACGCTGAGATACAAAGAACCCGAGAAGCTTGCCGGATGGGACGCCAAACACACACTTCTCAGGGTTGAGCTTCAAGTTGATCTTGCACAGATTTGCAAATGTCTCTTCTAAGTCTGATATGAGCGTTGCCTTGTCCTTGGTTTAGACCACTATGTCATCCATATATGCTTCCATATTTCTATGTAGCTGGGGCTCAAAACCAATCTGGACTGCTCTTGCAAATGTAGAACCAGCACTTTTCAACCCGAAAGGCATACGCAAAAAGCAGTACGTACCACATGGGGTGATAAATGCGGTCTTCTCTTCGTCTTCCTTGGACATGAAAATCTGATGATAGCCTGAATAGACGTCAAGGAATGACAGTAAGTCGTAGCCGGCAGTGGAGTCCACAATCTGGTCAATGCGCGGCAAGGGAAAAGGGTCTTTTGGACAGGCTTTATTGATATCTGTATAGTCAATACATAGCCTCCATTTTTCATTCGCCTTGCGCACTACAACTGGATTGGCCAACCATGTTGGATGAAGTACTCCTCTAACCAAGCCTGCTGCTTTTAACTTCTTAATTTCTTCGACAATAAATTGTTGCCGCTCCAAAGCTTGCTTCCTGACCTTTTGCTTGACGGGCCGCGCGTGTGGACAGACGGCAAGGTGGTGCTCAATCACCTTCCTGGGAACATCGGGGATATCAGATGGTTGCCATGCAACACTTCAGCATTAGCACGTTCCGCCTGGCCGTTGCTCCTTGGGTGAGCAACAGAGGCAAAGCAAATCTTGCTGCCAAGGTCTTGGACATAGTGCATGAAGGTGCACCTCGTGAACTGTGTGCCGTTGTCGGTGATGATCCTGTTGGGTACACCAAAACGGCAAACTATTCCTTTGAAGAACTTGACAGCTGACTGTGCTGTCACCTTCCTCACTGCTTCCACTTCCGGCCACTTTGTAAACTTGTCGATTGCAACGTACAAGTACTCAAAGCCCCCGGTAGCACGGGGAAAAGGGCCCAATATGTCAAGCCCCCAGACCGAAAATGGCCAGGAAAGAGGGATTGTCTGGAGAGCTTGAGCTGGTTGATGTAACTTCTTCGAATGAAACTAGGATGCTTCACACTTGGTTACTAGCACAGTTGCATCCTGGAGGACAGTGGGCCAAAAGAAACCTTGCCGGAATGCCTTGCCGGCAAGCGCTCTTGATCCTATGTGGGAGCCACATATGCCTCCATGTATCTCTGCCAACTGCTCCAGTCCATTCTCCCAAGGAATGCACTTCAATTTCACACCGTTTGGTCTCTTTCTATACAGCACGTTGTCCACGAACTGGTACATAGTAGACTGATGGGCTACTTTTTCTACTTCGGGGAGTTCTCCTGTCTGAAGGAAATGGACGATGTGATGTGCCCATGCTGGAGCCTGGGGCTCGACAACAAGGACTAAAGGCATGTCTTCTGCCGTGGCAACAGTTGTCTCGACAGCAAAGGCTCGGGGCCCTGCCGGAGCCCGTTGCTCCCCGGCAAGCTTGGCGGTAGCATTCGTCTCGACGGCAAGAGTCTGAGCCCCTGCCGGAGCCTGTTGTTCACCGACAAGCTTGGCGTCGTTCCCGACAACTTCCTTGCCGGCGGCTTCTGGGAGCTCTGCCGGAAAGTATTTGCCGGAACTCAACTTTCTTCTTTTCTCTTGTCTCATCGATGGTGTCACGGATGGTTGAGCCAATCGGAGTACAAAAGTTCCTGGTTCCACAGGTAACTTGAGAGCAGCGCATTTTGACAGGCCATCAGCAATGCTTTTTTCTGCACAAGGAACGTGCTCCATTTGCAGACCGTCAAAACGCTCTTCTAACTTCCTCACTTCATCGACATAAGCCTCCATGAACGGGCTCTGATAATCTTTATTGACTTGCTTGACGACAAGCTGAGAATCACCTCTGACAATAAGCTTCTGGATTCCAAGGTCTGCCGCGATCCTGAGACCGGCAAGCAATCCTTCATACTCGGCAGTATTGTTCGTTGACCTCTCCCGGGGAAAATGCATCTGAATCACGTATTTGAGGTGCTCTCCGGTGGGTGCGACGAGCAGCATGCCAGCACCGGCGCCTTGCAGCGAGAAAGCCCCATCAAAATACATGATCCAATCTTGATTGGTTTCCTTGCCGGGGAGAGTCTACTCTGGAACCTCTTCATCTGGCGTTGGGGTCCATTCTGCAATGAACTCCGCCAAGGCTCTGCTCTGGATGGTCAAAGTGCTTTCAAACTTGAGACCAAAGCTTGACAGCTCCAAAGCCCACTCTACAATCCTGTCGGTAGCATCTGGGTTTCGCAAGATCCGCTGGAACGGAAAGCGAGTGACAACGGTGATCTCATGTGCCTGAAAGTAATGGCGCAGCTTCCTCGAGGCCATAAGGAGGCCGAAGAGCAACTTCTGCACACCAGAATATCTTGACCTAGCCCCCTGTAGAAGGGAACTGAGAAAATAGACTGGGCGCTGCACCATCTTCTTCTTCTGTATTGCTTGACTTGACTGCGCAGACCCAACCTTGTCGACGCCAGACTCTGCCGGGGAAGTCCCTAGCTCGTCACTTGGCAGTCCTGCCGCTGGCGCTGCTTCTTCATCAACTTCTCTCTCAGCCACTAACGTAGCCACCACTTGATTTGTTGCCGCTAGATATAGCAGCAACGGCTCTTGGGGTTTTGGCGCAACTAGTACTAGCGGAGAGGAGAGGTACCTCTTCAAATCCTGCCTTCTTCAAAATTTTGAAAAAGGGCAGGGCGCGCTCAGCAGATTTGGAGATAAACCTACTCAGAGGAGCAATGCAGCCGGCAAGACGACGCACATCCTTGACACGTCTTGGCGCTTCGATTTGCTCAATTGCTTTGATCTTGTCGGGATTTGCTTCAATTCCACGCTGAGATACAAAGAACCCGAGAAGCTTGCCGGATGGGACGCCAAACACACACTTCTTAGGGTTGAGCTTCAAGTTGATCTTGCGCGGATTTGCAAATGTCTCTTCTAAGTCTGATATGAGCGTTGCTTTGTCCTTGGTTTTGACCACTATGTCATCCATATATGCTTCCATATTTCTATGTAGCTGGGGCTCAAAACCAATCTGGACTGCTCTTGCAAATGTAGAACCAGCACTTTTCAACCCGAAAGGCATACGCAAAAAGCAGTACGTACCACATGGGGTGATAAATGCGGTCTTCTCTTCATCTTCCTTGGACATGAAAATCTGATGATAGCCTGAATAGGCGTCAAGGAATGACAGTAAGTTGCAGCCGGTAGTGGAGTCCACAATCTAGTCGATGCGCGGCAAGGGAAAAGGGTCTTTTGGACAGGCTTTATTGATATCTGTATAGTCAATACATAGCCTCCATTTTCCATTCGCCTTGCGCACTACAACTGGATTGGCCAACCATGTTGGATGAAATACTCCTCTAACCAAGCCTGCTGCTTCTAACTTCTTAATTTCTTCGGCAATAAATTGTTGCCGCTCCAAAGCTTGCTTCCTGACCTTTTGCGTGACGGGCCACTCGTGTGGACAGACGGCAAGGTGGTGCTCAATCACCTTCCTGGGAACACCGGGGATATCAGATGGTTGCCATGCAAACACATCGACATTCGCCCGCAGGAAGGCAACGAGCGCGCTTTCTTATTTACTGTCAAGGGTTGAACTTATGGTAAAAGTTCCTCCCGTACCATCCTCCTTGGCGGACACCTTCTTGGTCTCTGGTGGAGCAGCCTTGGACTTCTTGCTCTTGCCGGTGGAGCTCTCTGGCACATCCTCAACGGGAGCGCAGCACTCCGAGGAGGCGTGCTTGCCGGAGTGAGTGCGAGACGTCTTGCCGGTCTTCTTCCCCCCTGGAGCTTCAGCGGCAGGAGCAAGTGCCTTGGTGGCAGATGCTGCAATTGCCTCCCGGTAAAGCTGGTCGGTGCAGATAAGCGCGTCCTTCTTGTCGGAGTTGACAGTGATGACGCTCATCGGCCCCGGTATCTTCAATATATTGTAGGCGTAGTGCGATGCCGCCATGAAGTTGGCCAACGCTGGGCGGCCAAGGATCCCATTATATGGCAATGGAATCTTGGCGACGTCGAACACAATCTTCTCTGTCCTGAAGTTCAGGTCACTGCCAAATTTCACCGGCAGCGTGATCTTCCCCTTGGGCTAGCTCCTTCCTGGATTGACCCCTTGAAACGAGCCCGTCTCCTCGAGATCTCCATCAGGAATTTGCAACCTCTTGATTACCTCGGGCGAGATCAAGTTCAAACCGGCCCCACCGTCAACTAGCATCTTCGTCACCTTGAGGTTGCGAATCGTTGGTGAGACCAACAACGGCAAACACCCAACCGCAGTTACACGATCAGGGTGATCCTCAACGTCGAAAATGATAGGCGTGTTGGACCATTTCAAAGGCTTCCGGGCGCCGATAGATGGCTCAGTCGCATTAACCTCACGCGCCCACTGTTTAAGTTGGCGGTGGGAAGAATGCAACGAGGCACCTCCATCAACGCACATGGCGTCCGTAGCTTTCTAGAATTCTTCCTCGCTGGACTCGTCGTCCTCTTCCATGTCATCATCACCCCCCTCTTGCTTGTCGCGGCCGCGAGCGGGCCTCTCTTTCTGCTTCTTGGTCTTGCTGCGACGACCTCCTCGGCCACCACGCTTCTTGCCGGAACCCTCCACGCCATCCTAGGCCTTCTCCTTGTCCCGCCTCTCGTACTCAGCTTTCTACTTCTCGACAAGCTGCTCGACTTGCCGGCAGTCTTAGAGATCGTGGCCCTTGGTGCGATGGATCTTGCAATACTGCTTGCCGGAGCCCTCCGGCTTGTCGGCAGCCGCCAAGGACTGACAGGAGGCACACCCGGCAACATCCTTGTCGGGGTCATCAACCTTGGCCTTCTTGGCGGTGCCGGGGTTGCTGGATCCCTCGACAGCAAGCACGGCCTTGCCCTTGCGCTTCCTCTTATGCCGCCGACCCTTCTTTGCCGGGGCGGCAGCGTCTTCATATTCAGAGTCGACTCCTGCGCTAGCATCCTCGCCGGGGAGTCTCCTCCCTTCTTCAGCTCGAGCACACTTATCAGCCAGAGCATAGAGCTCGGCAACATCCCTGACCTTGTTCATCGCCAGCTCTTCGCGCATCCTGCGATTACGCACGTTCTGATGGAACGCGCTGATAACAGCGGCAGCATGAACGTCTGGAATGTTGTGATGTATGCGACTGAATCTCTGGATATACTTGCGCAGGGTTTCGCCCTCCTTCTGGGGGATGAGGTGCAAATCGCTTTCCTGGCCAGGAGCTTGGTGGCCTCTGGTGAAGGCGCCAACAAACTCATGGCACAGATCTGCCCAGGAAGAAATGGAGTTCTCCGGCAGATGCATCAACCATGACCTAACATTGGGCTTAAGCACCAACGGGAAGTAGTTGGCGAGTATCTTGTCGTCACGAGCCCCGGCAGCCTGCACCGCAATGGTGTAGATGCTCAGGAACTCCGATGGGTGGGTCTTGCCGTCGTACTTCTCCGGGAGCTCCGGCTTGAACGTGCGGGTATTGGGCCACTGGACTCGCCGCAGCTCACGGGTAAACGCTGTACAACCCACCTCATAGGGTAGATCGACAGGATACCCTGGCGCAGGCTTATCTACAGTGGGCCCTGCGCGCTTACAGATTGATAGCGCGCTTCCCGACGCCGCTCGATGGTGGTTCGAGCGTCTTCCTTGCCTCGCTCCCGAAGAACTTGACGTTGATCGCGGCGAGGTCGAGGGTCGGACGACGCCGTGGAATCGTCATCACGGGTGTCGACCCGCCGAGTCAGCGACTGCTGTTGCCGCCGTGGAGGACAGTGCATCGTAGTTGTACCGCCCATAGTCTTCTCACCGCCGACATGTGCCGGCTCGATGGATTGCCACCGCGAGGGCTCCGCCTGCTCCGTCTTATCTTCGTTGGCAAGGCCGACGAGGCTCTGAATGGCAGCTCTCCATTCGTCGAGCTTGTCCGCAGCAGGAGGAATGTTCAGAAGCAGCTATGCACGCGCCAGCGCTTCTGCTCGTGTAGGCGGCGGCGATAGGTGCGAGGAACGTGACGTGCTCTGACTCCCAACTATGTTGGAAGGAGCTACATCACGGCCCCGCAACCGTACACCACTTCCACCAGCATGCGGACGTGGACGCTGGTCTCGCACATCCCGAGGTTGATGCTCACGAGACTTTCCGTGGGGACGCCTAGTACCACCAACGTCGCGGCGCTGCTCATCGCCTGCGACCTGAGAAGGCCGTGGCTCATGCGCCGGCGTGGGTGTCTTGGATGGCGCCCTTCCATCCCTGGAGTTTGCTACGCCACCTGCTGGCAGCACAACTTCGTCTCTAGATCCAGCGGCGCGAACGACGCCGCTCGCCTGGCTACGATCACCAGAGCGTCGTGGAAGCTCTGGATCTCTACTTCCTCCTCCACCCACGTCAACACCGTCGTTCGTGCGCGTAAGCACATGCGCAGCGGACATGGATGGACCAACCGCCGTGAAACCCTTCCTTTTGGGGGCCATGGCGACGAAGATGGTGAAGAACTGGCGCGCTAATCACCAGATCAGGTCCGCACAACCTCGCTTCCCCTACCTGGCGCGCCAAAGATGTCGGAGAAACGACACCTATGGGATCGCGAGGATCCCTTTACGATTCGGCAAGGGGAAAGGGTTTGTACAAAGAGCAGAACTGATGATCAACACGCGGGAATTTTACCCAGGTTCGGGCCACAATGATGCGTAAAACCCTACTCCTTCTTGGTTGTATTGAGTGTGTTCTAGCTCAGTTCTAGGAGCGCTACAGTACCCAGCTGCTACACATGCAGAACATGCTAGAGAAGACCCCCCTGTAGCTACGCCTTGGGCCTCCTTTTATACGTTCGAAGGGGTCACCAACAGTGGCATACAGTGCATACATGAGGTGTAAAGTATCTACAGTGTTATCATACCTAACACTGACGGTTTGGGACAAGAACATTAAATGCTCCGTTGAGGTGTCCCTAGCTTTCTTGGGGCTGGAAAAAGGAGCCATCCCATCGCACCGCTTAAGCCCATCCACCGCTAGCACCTGACACGTTTACCAGGAGGACAACAGCTGAAAGACAAGCTGGTGACCGCACTGGAGCGATGACAGGGCAGCAAAGGGCTTACCGGGGCGAACCTTGCCGGGGCTATGTGATTGGCCCGGCAAGGTCTTGCCGGGGCGCCTAGCCTTCGGGCTTCTATCTTCTAATCCGTGATTTGGATGCCTTCTCAATGTTACTGAATTTGTGACCAGCCGTTCCCCGGCTAGCCTTGCCGCTGGTATGGCTACAACTGCCCGTGCACAAGTATGGGGTACTAAAGGACCCAATCTTTAGTACACCGACACTTCTTAAGAAAGTGCTTCCTAAGAAATATTTCTTAGGAAACTTCTTACGCAAATTCGTCGGAAGAAACTTTTCTTAAGAAAGTGCTTCCTAAGAAAATTTCCAAAGGTAACTTCTTAAGAAAAAGCGTCGGAACAAACTTTTCTTAGGAAAGTTCTTAAGAAAGTGCTTCCTAAGAAATATTCCTGAGGAAACTTCTTAAGAAAATTCATCGGAACAAACTTTTCTTAATAAAGTTCTTAAGACAGTGCTTCCTAAGAAAATTTCCTTAGGAAAGTTCTTGCGAAAATGCGTCGGAGGATACTTTTCTTAAGAAACTGCTACCTGAGAAAATTTCCTTAGGAAACTTCTTAAGAAAATGCGCCGCAACAAACTTTTCTTAAGAAAGTGCTTCCTAAGAAAATTTCCTTAAGAAACTTCTTACGAAAATGCGTCAGAAGAAAGTACTTCCGAAGAAAATTTCCTTAGGAATCTTCTTACAAAATTGCGTTGGAAGAAACTTTTCTTAAGGAACTTCTTAAGAAAGTGCTTCGTAGGAAAATTTCCTTAGGAAACTACTTAAGAAAATGCGTCGAAACAAACTTTTGTTAATAAAGTTCTAAAGAAAGTGCTTCCTAAGAAAATTTCCTTAAGAAACTTCCAACGAAAATGCGTCGGAAGATACTTTTCTTAAGAAACTTCTTAAGAAAGTGCATCCTAAGAAGATTTCCTTAAGAAACTTCTTACGAAATTACGTCAGAAGAAACTTTTCTTAAGGAACTTCTTAAGAAAGTGCTTCCTAAGAAAATTTACTTGGGAAAATATTAAGAAAATGGGTCGGAACAAACTTTTCTTAAGAAAGTTCTTAAGAAAGTGCTTCCTAACAAAATTTCCTTAAGAAACTTCTTACGAAAATGCGTCGGAAGATACTTTTATTAAGAAACTTCTTAAAAAAATGCTTGCTAAGAAATATTCCTTAGGAAACTTCTTAAGAAAATGCGTCAGAACAAACTTTTCTTAAGAAAGAGCTTCCTAAGAAAATTTTCTTAAGAAACTTCTTACGAAAATGCGTCGGAAGAAACTTTTCATAATGAACTCCTTAAGAAAGTGCTTCCTAAGAAACATTCCTTAGGAAACTTCTTAAGAAAATGTGTCGAAACAAACTTTTCTTAAGAATGTTCTTAAGAAAGTGCTTCCTAAGAAATTTTATTTAGGAAACTTATTACGAAAATGCGTCAGAGGATACTTTCCTTAAGAAACTGCTTCCTAAGAAAATTTCCTTAGGAAACTTCTTAAGAAAATGCGTTGGAACAAACTTTTCTTAAGAAACTTAAGAAAGTGCTTCCTAAGATAATTTTCTTAAGAAACTTCTTACGAAAATGCGTCGAAAGAAACTTTTCTTAAGAAACTTCTTAAGAAAGTGCTTCCTTCGAAACTTTCCTTATGAAACTTCTTACGAAAATGCATCGAAACAAACTTTTCTTAATAAAGTTCTTAAGAAAGTTCTTCCTAAGAAAATTTCCTTGAGAAACTTCTTAGGAAAATGCGTCGAAAGATACTATTCTTAAGAAACATCTTAAGAAAGTGCTTCCTAAGAAAATTTACTTAAGAAACTTCTTACGAAAATTCGTCGGAAGAAACTTTTCTTAAGAAAGTGCTTCCTAAGAAAATTTCCAAAGGTAACTTCTGAAGAAAAAGCATCGGAACAAACTTTTCTTAGGAATGTTCTTAAGAAAGTGCTTCCTTAGAAAATTTCTTTATAAAAGTTCTTAAGAAAGTGATTCCTAATAAAATATCCTTAGGAAACTTCTTACGAAAATGCGTCGGAGGATACTTTTCTAAAGAAACTGCTTTGTAAGAAAATTTCCTTAGGAGACTTCTTAAGAAAATGCATTTGAACAAAGTTTCTTAAGAAAGAGCTTCCTAAGAAAATTTCCTTAAGAAACTTCTTACGAAAATGCGTTGGAATAAACTTTTCTTAATGAACTTCTTAAGAAAGTGCTTCATAAGAACATTTCCTTAAGCTTACGAAAATACGTCGGAAGATACTTTTCTTAAGCATGTACTTCCTAAGAAATATTCCTTGGGAATTTCTTAAGAAAATGCATCGGAATAAACTTTTCTTAAGAAAGTTCTTAATATAATGCTGCCAATGAAAATTTCCTTAGGGACTTCTTACGAAAATGCGTCAGAGGATGCTTTTGTTAAGAAACAGGTTCCTAAGAAAATTTCCTTAGGAACCTTCTTAAGAAAATGCGTCGGAACAATTTCTTAAGAAAGTTCTTAAGAAAGGGCTTCCAAAGAAAAGTTCCATAAGAAACTTCTTACGAAAATGTATTGGAAGATACTTTTCTTAAGAAACTTCTTACGAAAGTGCTTCCTAAGAAAATTTCCTTAGGAAGCTTCTTACGAAATTGCATCGGAAGAAACTTTTCTTAAGGTACTTATTAAGAAAGTGCTTCCTAAGAAATATTCCTTAGGAAACTTCTTACGAAAATGCGTCGGAGCAAACTTTTGTTAAGAAAGTTCTTAAGAAAGTGCTTCCCAAGAAAGTTCCCTTAGGAAACTTCTTACGAAAATGCGTCGGTGGATAGTTTTCTTAAGAAACTGCTTCCTAAGAAAATTTCCTTAGGAAACTTCTTAAGAAAATGTTCGGAATAAACTTTTCATAAGAAAGTGCTTCCAAAGGAAATCTCCTTAAGAAACTTCTTTCGAAAATGCATCGGATTAAACTTTTCCTAAGGAACTTCCTAAGAAAGTGCTTCCTAGGAAAATTTTCCTTAGTAAACTTCTTAAGAAAATGCGTCGCAAAAACTTTTCTTAAGAAAGTACTTCCTAAGAAAATTTCCTTGAGAAACTTCTTACGAAAATGCATTGGAAGACACTTTTCTTAAGAAACTTCTCAATAAAGTGCTTCCTAAGAAAATTTCCTTAGGAAACTTCTTACGAAATTGCGTCGAAAGAAACTTTTCTTAAGGAACTTCCCAAGAAAGTGCTTCCTAAGAAATATTCCTTAGGAAACTTGTTAAGAAAATGCGCCAGAACAAACTTTTCTTAAGAATGTTCTTAAGAAAGTGCTTCCTAAGAAAATTTCATTAGGAAACTTATTACGAAAATGCGTCAGAGGATACTTTCCATAAGAAACTTCTTCCTAAGAAAATTTCCTTAGGAAACTTCTTAAGAAAATGCATTGGAACATACATTTCTTAAGAAAGTTAAGAAAGTGCTTCCTAAGTAAATTTCCTTGGGAAACTTCTTAAGAAAATGCGTCGAAACAATTTCATAAGAAAGTTCTTAAGAAGGGCTTCATAAGAAAAGTTCCATAAGAAACTTCTTACGAAAATGTATTGGAAGATACTTTTCTTAAGAAACTTCTTAAGAAAGTGCTTCCTAAGAAAATTTCCTTAGGAAACTTCTTACGAAATTGCGTCGGAAGAAACTTTTCTTAAGGAACTTCTTAAGAAAGTGCTTCCTAAGAAATATTCCTTAGGAAACTTCTTACGCAAATTCGTCGGAAGACACTTTTCTTGAGAAAGTGCTTCCTAAGAAAATTTTCAACGGTAACTTCTTAAGAAAAAGTGTCGGAACAAACTTTTCTTAGGAAAGTTTTTAAGAAAGTGCTTCCTTAGAAAATTTCTTTATGAAAGTTCTTAAGAAAGTGCTTCCTAAGAAATATTCCATAGGAAACTTCTTAAGAAAATTCGTCGGAACAAACTTTTCTTAATAAAGTTCTTAAGACAGTGCTTCCTAAGAAAATTTCCTTAGGAAACTTCTTGCGAAAATGCGTCAGAGGATACTTTTCTTAAGAAACTACTACCTGAGAAAATTTCCTTAGGAAACTTCTTAAGAAAATGTGCCGCAACAAACTTTTCTTAAGAAAGTGCTTACTAAGAAAATTTCCTGAAGAAGATTCTTATGAAAATGCGTCAGAAGAAAGTACTTCCTAAGAAAATTTCCTTAAGAAACTTCTTACGAAATTGCGTCGGAAGAAACTTTTCTTAAGGAACTTCGTAAGAAAGTGCTTCCTAAGAAAATTTACTTTGGAAAATATTAAGAAATTGTGTCGGAACAAACTTTTCTTAAGAAAGTTCTTAAGAAAGTGCTTCCTAAGAAAATTTCCTTAAGAAACTTCTTACGAAAATGCGTCGGAAGATACTTTTCTTAAGAAACTTCTTACAAAAATGCTTCCTAAGAAATATTCCGTAGGAAACTTCTTAAGAAAATGCGTTAGAGCAAAGTTTTCTTAAGAAAGTTCTTAAGAAAGTGCTTCCTAAGAAAATTTCCTTAGGAAACTTCTTAAGCAAATGCGTCGGGGGATACTTTTCATAAGAAACTGCTTCCTAAGAAAATTTACTTAGTAAACTTCTTAAGAAAATGCATCGGAATAAACTTTTCTTAAGAAAGTGCTTCCTAAGAAAATTTCCTTAAGAAACTTCTTACGAAAATGCATTGGTAGAAACTTTTCTTAAGGAACTTCTTAAGAAAGTGCTTCCTAGGAAAATTTCCTTAGGAAACTTCTCAAGAAAATGCGTCGGAACAAACTTTTCTTAATAAAGTTCTAAAGAAAGTGCTTCCTCAGAAAATTTCCTTAAGAAACTTCCTAAGAAAATTCATCGGAAGAAACTTTTCTTAAGAAACTTAAAAAAGAGCTTCCTAAGAAAATTTCCAAAGGTAACTTCTTAAGAAAAAGCGTCGGAACAAACTTTTCTTAGGAAAGTTGTCAGTGTACAAATAACCAGGGTATCTATTACCCAGACTTGTGCGCGGGCGACCCCCTGGAGCCGACAAGACTTAGCAAAACCTTGCAATCAGATACAACAGCATCAAGAAGACAGGAAGCCAAGAGCTGGGGCCCCGACAAGATCTTGCCGGGGAGGTTCAGAGCCCCAACGAGCCCTGCACCCGGCAAGACTTCGCCACTGTTCAAGCGCACTGCCCCAGGGCGACTACCAGCTTGTCTTTTAGCTGTTGTCCTCCTGGGGCGTGTCAGACGCTGACGGTGTGAGGCCTTAAGTGGCGCGATGGGACAGCCCCTTTTTCCAGCCCCAAGACGCTAAGAGACACCTCAACGAAGCATTAAATGCCCTTGTCCTAAGCCGTCAGTGTTAGGTATGATAAGCACCACCTTTGTACTTGCTTTACAGCTCATGTAGTTGTTGTGCGCCACCTTTGTACTCTGCCACTATTGGTGACCCCTTCGAGAGTATAAAAGGAGGCCCAAGGCATAGCTACAGGGGAGATCAGATCTTTTAGAGCTCATTCTGCATGTGTAGCTACTACTGTAGCGCTCCTAGAACTGAGCTAGAACACATCTAATACAATCAAGCAGGAGTAGGGTTTTACGCATCTCTGCGGCCCGAACCTGGGTAAAATCCCTCTGCGTTGATCACTCGATCTGCTCTCTGTGCAAGCCTTCTTCCCCGCCGAATCGTAAAGGGATCCTTGTGACCCCATAGGTGTCGTTTCCGACATCTTTGGCGCGCCAGGTAGGGGCATAAGGCTGTGCAGACCTGATTTGGTGACTAGCGCGCCAGTTCTTCATCATCTTCGTTGCCATGGCCCACAAGAGGAAGGGGTTCACGGCGGTTGGTCCATCCACGTCCGCCGCGCCTGCGCCTACACGCACGGGCGACGGTGTTGACGCGGGTGGAGGAGGAAGTAGAGATCCGGAGCTTCCACGACGCTCTGGTGATCGTAGCCTGGCGAGCGGCATCGTTCGCGCCGCTGCATCTAGGGATGGAGCTGTGCTGCTAGCAGGCGCCGCAGCGAACTCCAGAGATGGAAGGGCGCCTTCCAAGACACCCACGCCGGCGCACGTGCCGCGACCTTCCCAGGGCGCGCGCGATGAGCATCGTCGCGACGTTGGTGGTCCCGGACGTCCTCATGGAAAATCTCCTGAGCATCATTCTCGGGATGTGCGAGACCAACATGCACGTCCACGTGCCGGTGGAAGCGGCGTACGATCGCAGGATCGTGTTGTTGCTCCTTCTAACACGATTAGGAGTCAGAGCACCTCACGTTCCTCGCACCTGTCGCCGCCGCCTACGCCGGCAGAAGCGTTGGCACGTGCACAGCTGCTCCTGAACTTCCCTCCTGCTACGGACAAGCTCGACGAGTGGAGGACCGCCATCCAGAGCCTCGTCGGCCTTGCAAATGAAGACAAGCCGGAGCGGGCGGAGCCTTCGCGGTGACGGTCCATCGAGCCGGCCCGCGTCGGCGGAGAGAAGACTGTGGGCGGTACAACTACGGTGTACTCCCCTCCACAGCGGCAGCAGCAGACGCAGACTCGGCGGATCAACACTCGTGATGATGATTCCACGGCGTCGTCTGACCCGCGAACTCGCCGCGACCAACGTCAAGTTCTTCGGGAGCGAGGCAAGGAAGACACTCGAACCACCATCGAGCGGCGTCGGGAAGCGCGCCATCAATCTGACAAGCGCGCGGGGCCCACTGTAGACAAGTCAGCGCCGGGGTATCCTGTCGACCTACCTTACGAGGTGGGTTGTCCAGCGTTTACCCGTGAGCTGCGGCGAGTCCAGTGGCCCAATTCCCGCACGTTCAAGCCGGAGGTCCCGAAGAAGTACGACGGCAAGACTCACCCGTCAGAGTTCCTGAGCATCTACACCATTGCGATGCAAGCTGCCGGGGGTCGTGACGACAAGATACTCGCCAACTACTTCCCGTTGGTGCTTAAGCCTAACGTTAGGTCGTGGTTGATGCATTTGCCGGAAGGATCCATTTCTTCCTGGGCAGATCTGTGCCACGAGTTTGGTGGCGCCTTCACCGGTGGCCACCAACCTCCTGGCGAGGAGAGTGATCTACATATCATTCCCCAGAAGGAAGGCGAAACCCTACGCAAGTATATCTAGAGATTCAGCCGCATACATCACAACATTCCAGACGTTCATCTTGCCGCTGTCATCAGCGCGTTCCATCAGAATGTGCGCAACCGGAGGATGCGGGAAGAGCTGGCAATGAACAAGGTCAAAGATGTTGCCGAGCTTTATGCTCTGGCAGATAGGTGTGCGCGCGCTGAAGAAGGGAGGAGGCTCCCCGGCGAAGACGCTGGCGTAGGGGCCGATTCCGACGATGAAGACGCTGCTGCCCCGGCAAAGAAGGGTCGGCGGCGCAACAGGAAGCGCAAGGGCAAGACCGTGCTTGCTGTCGAGGGGTCCGGTAACCCCGGCACCGCCAAGAAGGCCAAGGTTGACGACCCCAGCAAGGATGTTGCCGGGTGCGCCTCCTGCCAAGCCTTGGCGGCTGCCGACAAGCCAGACGGCTCCGGCAAGCAGTATTGCAAGATCCACCGCACCAGGGGCCATGATCTCCAGGACTGCCGGCAAGTTGAGCAACTTGTCGAGAAGTAGAAGGCCGAGTACGAGAGGCGAGATAAGGAGAAGGCTCAAGATGGCGTGGAGGGGTCCGGCAAGAAGCGCGGTGGCCGAGGAGGTTGCCGCGGCAAGGCCAAGCAACAAAAGGATCGGCCCGCTCGAGGCCACGACAAGCAAGGGGGGGCTGATGATGACATGGAAGAGGACTATGAATCCAGTGAGCAAGAGTTCCAGAAAGCCATGGACGCCATGTGTGTTGACGGAGGTGCTTCCTTGCATTCTTCCCACCGCCAACTTAAGCAGTGGGCACATGAGGTTAATACGACTGAGCCATCTATCGGCGCCCGAAAGCCTTTGAAGTGGTCCAGCACGCCTATCATTTTTGACATTGAGGACCAGCCGGATCGCATAACTGCGGTCGGGTGTTTGCCGTTGTTGGTTTCACCAACGATTCGCAACCTCAAGGTGACAAAAATGCTAGTTGACGGCGGGGCCGGTTTGAACCTGATTTCACCTGAAGTGATCAAGAGGCTACAAATACCTGATGGAGATCTCGAGGAAACGGGTTCGTTCCAAGGGGTCAATCCAGGAAGGAGCCAGCCAAAGGGAAAGATCACGCTGCCGGTAACATTTGGGAGTGACTTAAACTTCAGGACGGAGAAGATTGTGTTTGACGTCGCCAAGATTCCATTGCCATATAATGGGATCCTTGGCCGCCCAGCGCTGGCCAAGTTCATGGCGGCATCACACTATGCTTACAACATATTGAAGATGCCCGGGCCAATGAGTGTCATCACTGTCAACTCCCACAAGAAAGATGCGCTCGTCTACACCGATCAGCTCTACGGGAGGCAGTTGCAGCATCTGCCGACAAGGCACTTGCTCCTGCCGCCAAAGCTCCTGGGAGGAAGAAGACCGGCAAGGCCTCTCGCACACACTCTGGCTGTCGCACCTCTTCGGAGTGCTGCGCTCCCGTTGAGGATGTGCCTGAGAGATCCACCGGCAAGAGCAAGAAATCCAAGGCTGCTCCGCTACAGACCAAGAAGGTACCCGCCAAGGAGGATGGTACGGGAGGAACTTTCACTATAAGTTCCACCCTTGACAGCAAATAGGAAAGCGCGCTCGTTGCCTTCCTGCGGGCAAATGTCGATGTGTTTGCATGGCAACCATCTGACATCCCTGGTGTTCCCAGGGAGGTAATTGAGCACCACCTTGCCGTCTGTCCACACGCGCGGCCCGTCAAGCAGAAGGTCAGGAAGCAAGCTTTGGAGCGACAACAATTTATTGCTGAAGAAATGAAGAAATTAGAAGCGGCAGGCTTGGTTAGAGGAGTACTCCACCCAACGTGGTTGGCCAATCCAGTCGTAGTGCGCAAGGCGAATGGCAAATGGAGGCTGTGCATTGATTATACAGATATCAATAAAGCCTGTCCAAAAGATCCTTTCCCCTTGCTGCGCATCGATCAGATTGTGGACTCCACTGCCGTCTGCGACTTATTGTCATTCCTTGACGCCTATTCAGGCTATCATCAGATTTTCATGTCCAAGGAAGACGAAGAAAAGACCGCATTTATCACCCCATGTGGTACGTATTGCTTTTTGCGTATGCCTTTCGGGTTGAAAAGTGCTCGTTCTACATTTGCAAGAGCAGTCCAGATTGGTTTTGAGCCCCAGCTACATAGAAATATGGAAGCTTATATGGATGACATAGTGGTCAAAACCAAGGACAAGGAGACACTCATATCAGATTTAGAAGAAACATTTGCAAATCTGCGCAAGATCAACTTGAAGCTCAATCCTGAGAAGTGTGTGTTTGGTGTCCCATCCGGCAAGCTTCTCGGATTCTTTGTATCTCAACGAGGAATCGAAGCAAATCCCGACAAGATCAAAGCAATTAAGCAAATTGAAGCGCCAAGACGTGTCAAAGATGTGCGCCGTCTTGCCGGTTGTGTTGCTGCCATGAGTAGGTTCATCTCAAAATCTGCTGAGCGCGCCCTGCCCTTCTTCAAAATTTTGAAGAAGGCAGGTCCGATGAAATGGACTCCGGAAGCGGAGGCAGCACTGTAGGATTTGAAGAGGTACCTCTCCTCTTCGCCAGTACTAGTCGCGCCAAAACCACAAGAGCCGCTGCTGCTATATTTAGCGGCAACAAATCAAGTGGTGAGTGCTGCGTTAGTGGCGGAGAGAGAAATTGATGAAGAAGCAGCACCAACAGCAGGACCGCCAACTGACGAGCCAGGGTCTTCCCCGGCAGAGTCTGTTGCCGACAAGGTTGAGTCTGCGCAGTCAAGTCAAGTAATACAGAAGAAGAAGAAGACGGTGCAGCGTCCAGTCTATTTTGTCAGCTCCCTTCTGCAGGGGGCTAGGTCAAGATATTCTAGTGTGCAGAAGCTGCTCTTCGGCCTTCTTATGGCCTCGAGGAAGCTGCGCCATTACTTCCAAGCACACGAGATCACTCTGTCACTCGTTTTCCTTTGCAATGGATTTTGCGGAATCCAGAAGCTACCGGCAGAATTGTGGAATGGGCTTTGGAGTTATCAAGCTTTGGTCTCAAGTTTGAGAGTACTTCAACTATTCAGAGCAGAGCCTTGGCGGAGTTCATTGCAGAATGGACCCTAACGCCAGATGAAGAAGTTCCAGAGTCAACTCTCCCCGGCAAGGAAGCAAATCAAGAATGGGTTATGTACTTTGATGGGGCTTTCTCGCTGCCAGGCGCCGTTGTTGGCGTGCTGCTTGTCGCACCCACCGGAGAGCACCTCAAGTATGTAATTCAAATGCATTTTTCCCGGGAGAGGTCAACAAACAATACTGCTGAATATGAAGGTTTGCATGCCGGTCTCAGGATCGCGGCAGACCTTCGAATCCGGAAACTTATCGTCAGGGGTGATTCTCAGCTTGTCATCAGGCAAGTCAACAAATATTATCAGAGCCCATTGATGGAAGCTTATGTAGATGAAGTGAGAAAGTTGGAAGAGCGTTTTGACGGTCTGCAAATGGAACACGTCCCTCGTGCAGAAAATAGCATTGCTGATGACTTGTCGAAGCGCGCTGCCCTTAAGCTACCTGTGGAACCAGGTACCTTTGTGCTCCGACTCGCTCAGCCATCCGTGACATCATCAATGGGACAAGAGAAAAGAAGAAAGTTGAGTTCTGGCAAGTACTTTCCGGCACAGCTCCCAGAAGTCGCCGGCAAGGAAGTTGCCGGGAACAACGCCAAGCTTGCCGGTGAGCGACAGGCTCTAGAAGGGCCTCAGGCTCTTGTCGTCGAGACAAACGCTCCCGCCAAGCTTGCCGGGGAACGGCAAGATCCGGCAGGGTCTCAGGCCTTTGTCGTCGAGACAACTGCTCCCGCGGCAGAAGATTTGCTTTTAGTCCTTGCCGTCGAGCCTCAGGCTCCAGCATGGGCGCAGCACATCGTCCATTTCTTTCAAACAGGAGAGCTCCCTGAGGAACAGGAAGAAGCGGAGAAAGTAGCCCGTCAGTCTAAAATGTACCAGTTTGTGGACAGCACCTTGTACCGAAAGAGACCGAACGGTGTGAAATTGAAGTGCATTCCTCGGGAGGATGGACTGGAGCTGTTGGCAGAGATACATGGAGGCATATGTGGTTCCCACATAGGATCAAGAGCACTTGCCGGCAAGGCATTCCGGCAAGGTTTCTTTTGGCCCACTGCCCTCCAGGATGCAACTGTGCTAGTAACCAGGTGTGAAGCATGCCAGTTTCATTCAAAGAAGATACATCAACCAGCTCAGGCTCTTCAGACAATCCCTTTATCCTGGCCATTTTCGGTCTGGGGGCTCGACATCTTGGGCCCTTTCCCCCGTGCTACCGGGGGCTTTGAGTACTTGTACGTTGCAATCGACAAGTTCACAAAGTGGCCGGAGGTGGAAGCAGTGAGGAAGGTGACAGCACAGTCAGCCATCAAGTTCTTCAAAGGAATAGTTTGCCGCTTTGGTGTACCTAACAGGATCATCACTGACAACGGCACACAGTTCACCAGCAACACCTTCATGCAGTACGTCCAAGACCTTGGCGGCAAGATTTGTTTTGCTTCTGCTGCACACCCCAGGAGTAACGGCCAAGTGGAGAGGGCAAATAGTGAGGTGCTGCGTGGTCTTAAGACAAGAACTTTCGACAAGTTGTGCAAGTGCGGAAGGCGCTAGATTGATGAGTTGCCAGTAGTTCTTTGGTCAATCAGGACGACACCGAATCGAGCCACCGGCCAGACACCCTTCTCCCTAGTGTATGGGGCGTAAGCAGTTCTCCCCACAGAACTCATATACGGATCACCTCAAGTGCTCGCTTATGATGAGCTCGAGCAAGAGCAGCTGCGGCAAGATGACGCGTTGCTCCTTGAGGAAGATCGTCTCCAGGCTGTTGTGCGAGCTGCACGCTACCAGCAAGCTTTGCACCGCTATCATAGCCGCAAGGTTCATGCCCGAAGTCTTGAGGAAGGCGACCTTGTTCTTCGGCGCGTTCAGTCGGCCAAGAATTCCAACAAGTTGACGCCGAAGTGGGAAGGCCCCTATCGGGTAGTACGAGTCACCAGGCCTGGCGCAGTCCGCCTGGAGACCGAAGACGGTATTCCGGTGAGCAACTCCTGGAATATCGAGCATCTTCGTAAGTTCTACTCATAGGGCGCGGTTGCCGGGCCTCCCGGCAACCCCTTTTGTACAAGTCGTGCCGCTGTAGCACATAATCCTTTGTACAAAGCCAGGCGCAGACCCTGTGCATAGATAAATAAAGTTGAGTGTTTTTGTAATTCTTGTCGATATTCATGTTTACTTAGGTGCATGTTTGTCTGAGATATTGCATTGCACTTATTTCCGACAAGTATTAACGAACCGCCAAGGTTCCATATCTCTATTTTCTCTTCTTTCTTTTTCTCAAAGGGACAGGAGGTTACCTCGCGTGCAGCTTTGCCGGGGGGGGGGGGGGGGAGAATGGTGGTATGGATACCAACAGGCGGCGTTCAAGGGAGTCATCTTGTCGGAAGGAGTACTACAGCAGAAAGTTAAGTTGCAGAATCTCAAACAAATTTTTGTTTTGTTGTTCCCCTTGAACGATTTCAACTTTTGTATGGAAAACCTGCACGCGAAGGAACCTTGTTATGATTGGTTGCGCCCTTACTCTGTTTCGAGTCCGCTCAACAGTTTAGGTGGCTGCACTGAAAGCACCAAGGCTTCTTGCCGGCAGCGGCCCCGCCAGCAGGCTGCTAAAGTCCCACACCTAGCGCTCGCGGCAAGGGTATGCGCACCGGCAAGTTTCCAGTTAAGTGTAGGGCGAATACATACATAAAGAAATTAAGCAAAGGGGAATAACATAGCATTTGTCCAGAACATAGCAAGTTATATTACAATTAAAGCTGCCGCGATTCTAACATAAGGCAATGTTGTCTTTGGCATGAAACGGCAGCGGCAAGAAATAAAGCAGTTAATCTCGGCGATCGCCTTCGACCCTCTTGACTCGGCTTACCCTGTCGATGATGGGTGCGACAAGATCTTCTGCTGCCTTGAGGTCCGCATCCTTCGGCAGGTGGTCGAGGACGTTGGCAAGGTTGATGCTGGGATTCCTGGACACCACCTTGACCAGCACCTTGCGAAGGACGTCCTGGCAGAGCTTGCGCGACTCACTAGCCAGATGAGCTGCTCGGTTAGAGTGGAGTTGCTCCAGAGCTTCAAGCACGTGGTCGAAGAACATGGTCAGCTTGGCGCTCTGGGGCATCCTGTCATCAAGAGGCTCCCTGTAATCTTCCAAGCCCATGGCAAACAGTTGCGCGGCAAGCTTCCTCGCGATGTCGACAAGCTTCTCGGTCTAGATCTCCATGCCTCGCACGTAGTCATTGTGCTCGAGGGCGGCGCTCTTGAACAGCTCCCGTTCGTTATGGAGGTCTTTGGTCAAGGTCTTCTTGTGAGCTTCCGAGGTTTTAAGGGACTCCGTCAGCTTGGTCAGCTTCAGCTTCAAATCAGTGATAGACTCGTTGGCCGTGGAGAGCTCCTTGGACTTGTCAGAGACGGCGACCTGTGCCTCCACCAGACTGCGAAGAGTTTTGTCTCTTTCAGTCTCGAGCGTTGAGACCTTCTTGCCGTTCTCTTCAAGCTCTGTGTCTAGCTTCTTCACCTTCTCGGCAAGCTCATCCTTGGCGGCCTCTGCAGCCCTGGCGGCATCGATGGCCTCCTTCGGCTTGCCGGCATGATCTACAGCTAGAGCTTTCAGCGCTTCCTCGTGCCTCTGCTCTAGCTCCTGGGTCCGCCGCGCGACAAGGTTCTCAACTTCCTTGTCCTTGGCACGGAGCTTGTCGGTGAGCGCCTTCTCGCGCGCGGCAAGGTCATCTTCATGAGATTAAAGCCCGACGCGAAGCTCTCTCAGACGTGCTTCTTCTGTAGCAACCCGTTGCTTGGCGTCCTCCTGTGCCTTCTCGATATCAGATTGCTTCAGGAGGAGTTCTTCCCAGCTCTAGCTCAATTGCTGTTGGCCCTCCTTCAACCCCTGGACGGCCTCAGCATACCACGCTTGGGTCTCCTTGACACGCTCTTGGAAGTTCACCTTGGTTGCTTCAGCAATGGCGGCCCAGGAGTCTAGCTTCTCCTTGCGGGCGCGATGGAGGGCCTAGAGCTTCTGATAGTTACTGTTTATTGCCAAGAGGAGCTTCTCTTCCTCAGATCTGCTGCTGCCGGTGCTAAGATAATCAACAATCTCTAGCCCGGCAGCAGTGACGACTTCCTCAAAAGTCTCTCCTTCGATTGGCACCCTGATGCTGGCTGCCCCTGGAAGGCTAACGAACAAGTTATCGCCGACCTTGAGGTATTTGCTCTAAGAGGGAGCTTCAGATGTTGGCGGTTGCTCATTGGCGGCCGCCCCATCGGCAGCCGGGGGCTCCGGGGCTGGCTCAGCGCTATGTGCTCCTGCGGCAGGAATGTTGTCAGTGCGGCCGCCGGACTCCTTGTCGGCCCTCTCAGCAGACTCTTCGGTGGACTTTCCTTGTGCAGCAATGGCGGCCTCAGCAGCAGCGGCTTTGGCGGCTTCGGCGGCCTCAGCGGTAGCGCTCTCGGCGGCCTCCTCAGCAGCAAGCCTGTCGGCTTCGACGGCAGCGTCCCTGGCGGTGTTCTCGATGACAGCATTGACATCCATGTTTTCCGCCGAGGGGATGTCTGAAAGCCAAAGGAATAAAACAAAATGGGGATAAGGAGGAAGTTCAAGAAGACAAAAAAGGAAGATAAAGCAACAAATACTCCGAAGCGGATGGTTTACCTGTGTCAGCCTGCCGGGGAGTGGGTTCTCCCCTCCCGCCAACATCAGTTGCCGGCGTATGGCTGCCGGTGCCTTCGCTTGCCGGCTCCCCCTCGTCGCGATAAAGCACGCTGGAGGAGGTCCTAGTCGGAGACGCATCTCTGGGCAGAGTGGTTGACGGAGGTGGCATGTCAGGGATGAACTCTGACGATTCTCCTTGTCGCCGCTCTCCTGCTGCACATCCGGAGATGTCAGCAGCATAAATGCACACCCCGGCACTTGCCAGCAGAAAGTGAGTAATGGACTCACGCTGGGGGCTGCGCCGGGGGCTGAGTCGAGGACTGCGTCGCGGGCTGGGTCTCGGGCTGATGGTAGCCGTCTCTGGTACACCTGAGGTGCTTGCCGACGGCTCCTCGTCCGTTGAGGTCCTTGCCCTCTTCGCTATCCTCTGCGCCAAGGTTTCTGCATCTCTGCGGAAACAAGCCAAAGCAAACGATGAGTTGGAGCGAAATCATAAATTCAGAAGATAAAGGGTGCGATGAGCTTCTTACTCTTCTTCTTCTCCCGAGCTAAGGGCAGAGAGGTCGAAGGCGACCTCCACCCTTGTGGCCTGGGGAGGAGGTGGAGGGGGGCTCCTTGGCCGCTTGGCCGCGGCAGGTGTAGGTTGCCGATGAGCTTCTTGCCGCTGCGTCGCCTTGCCGGCCGCCCCCTTGCCGGGGGCTGCGCTACTTGAGGAGGTCTGCTGGGCCAGGGCCCCAGGGGCGGCGTCTCGAAGGACGCGTCTGCTCTTTGGCCTGAGAGTCGGGGCCTCCTCGAGTGGTTCCTCCTCAGCTGTGTCTGCGACAGGCTGACCCCCGGCAGATGTGCCACTCTGTTCCTCAACCGTTTCATCCTGCCCGGCAGGATCTTCATCCGGCAGCGTCTCCTCTTCGCTGGATTCTTCTTCCGCGAAGCCAGCGCCGCTAGCCTCTGTGGCAAGGCCCGCCTCCTGCACTCTGCTGGCGATGTACGCCAGTTCTCTTTCAGTGGTGTCGCGGATGAGGTCTTCTTCCTTAAGGATAGACTTCTCCGACAGGTCATCGAAGAATCATTGGACCTGGTCATCGGGAGGCACGATCCAGCGCCCACCAACGCTGTGGGCGTCCAGTACTGGCATCATAGCGATGATCCGGCCCAGGGAAGCATTGTTGCACAAGGGGACTATGCCTGCCGGAAGATCGCGCAGCACTGTGCTCCTGAACATTTTTTGGCAGACGGATGCGTGATGCATAAGTGTCAGGTTGAAGTCCAACCCAGGGCGCAGCTTCATGATATCAGCCGCATTCTTGAACTCCCAAGCTGGCCTCCCTTTGTTCTGCAAAGGGGCAATCCGCCAGCGAAGGAAGTCAGCGCCTATCATATCTACAGAGAGCCCGACAGTTTTGAGGCGGAGGATTCTTGTCGTCGCGATTGTGAGCTTTGCATCTTCAGGGTCAAAAGCGCTCCAATCGTTGTTGCGGGCTATCCTCGTCTACCGCGGCAAGCAGAAAGGCTGAACTTCTTTTTCTTCTGTCTCCCGAACCCAGCACCATCTGCCCCGCCATTCCTCCCACTTCCGGCAGTAGCCCCCCTCTAGATAGACCTCCTTGGTTCCTGTCCGTGGGATCCAGGCGACGGAACCAGAAAGGGCCTCGCCGCTCTCGATTCAAGGAATGAAATAGTGGTGGAAGAGAGCAGTGCTAGGATTTACTCCGACAAAGTTTTCGCAAAGATGAGCGAAAACAGACATGCATGTCACGGCATTTGGCGTGAAATCTAAAAGCTGAAAGCCGTAGGTGTGCATGATATCTTTGAAGAAATCGGAGAAAGGGGGACAGAGTCCGCAGTAGAAGTAATCGGCGAAAAAGTGGTATTTCATTGGATGAGCCTCAGCAGAACCTGGACTCACGCGGGTGGCGGGATGCGCCGCCGTCTCCGACGCCCACATGAACTGGTACTGCTCCTTCAAAGCCTCCGCGTCGAGCAACGGTCCGAAGACGACGCGCTCTTTCCGCATCTCCACCATCTTGTTATCCGCCACCTTCTTGCCCTTGCCCTTGCCTGCCTTGGGCAGCATGATGGCTATGGAGGCTGGAAGATGAGGACGGCGAAGGTGTGGGAGCGGCGAGAGGGGTGGAAGGAAGCTCTGGTTTGGAGGAAGACGGCGGCGGTTCCTAGATCGGAAGAGGCAAGAGGTAAATGAGCCGCGGCCCTGCAGATTCCTTTTTATGGGGAAGGCGCGGGGCTGCCTCTTTACTAAATTAATGATGGAATACCTCGCGAGTGTGCTGCTGCAACGGTCGCATCGGGCACGTCCCCCACGTCCCGCATTTAATGGGCGTCGTGGGCGGCGCAGTAAAGGAATGATTACAGACAGTAACTTCTGCCACGCGTGCCCGCACACTGTTTGGGCCTGGCCCAACGACACCGCATGCTCGCGTATGGCCCAGGCCCGGGGGCTCCCGTGTCGGTGCACTAGCACACAGGCCCGTTGAGGCTATACTTGCGACAAGATTTATCGGGATGCTTGCGGCAAGGCCTGTCGGAGTGCTTATGGCAAGGCTTGCCGGGGACGCTCGGGCAGTTGAAGATACATCTGCGGCAAGCGCAAAGTCACGAAGTCAAGAACCCCAAGTTGGAGATCAACAAGATAGCAGTGGGACGTCTGCAATGGATGGAAGTAAGGAAAAGAATGAGTGCATGAATCGAGCATCGCTCTCGCGGCACCCTCTATGGGAAAGTCTCGGGGGCTGGCTCTTCATCGCGCGACGCGGTGCTTTCTCCTTAGGCCCGCGGCTCTTGTCGATATTCCGTTTTGTTCGTCCACGTCATCGACAAGCTCAAAATTCGGCAAGACCTCCGGCAAGCGCACCTCTTCGGAGTGCTGCGTTCCCGTCGAGGACATGCCTGAGAACTTCCCGGCAGGATGCTCGTCGGGGGGGACAGCAAGAGACAAGGATTCATGCAAGAACAAAAGATTCTGAAACAAGAATTTTTTAAAAAGATAGGCACCCAGTGCATTTCTTCTTGAGATATCCAAGGACTACATTGGGTACAGTTTGATACATCAAAAGAAAATTTTACTACTACGACACGGCGACCGATCCGGGAACAAGGTCTCGCGGATGGAACGTCGGGACCTAACTACGACGCCGAACGTGCCTAGTCGGAATCCTCGTTCTTCATGCCGATGACACTGTCCTTGTCGTCGCTGTCGCTGGAGGAGTCGAAGTCGCTGTCGCTTGAGCTCTCAGCGCAGCACTCCAGGCGAACGCCGGTCGCTCCGAAGAACCTCACAGAGAGGGTGTCGGAGTCGATGAGCTTGAAATGGAGCAGTTGCCTGGGGGAGAGGCCTCGGGAGCGAGCGAACGACTTCCATCCCCGTGCCAGGAACATGGCGCTTCCAGGGGTGAGGTCGACCGCCACCCACCAGGGGCCGTTGCTGCAGCCGTCCGCCCGGAGCCACAGGCCGCGCGGCCGGCTGCTCTCCATGGCTCTCGCAAAGGGGTCGGGGAGGCGTAGCCAGCTTCGGAGCCGTCGTGGAAGGACCACGACAAACTCCCGCACCTCCTCCCCCGCGTGGATCCCCGCGTGGGGCTGTGGGAGGGGTGCGTTGCTGCGGCCGCCCGCCGCAGCCGTGCTCGCGCGGCTACGGGATGCAGACCTGGCGCGGGAGCTTGGACCCGCCATCGTCACCACTACGCGCGTTGGGGTCTGAGGGCTGCTCCTCGTGGCGCTCAGCGAGGGCCGAGGGCAGCCGCGTCCTCGTCCTCTCACCATCGTGGGGCGGCGCGGAGATGGAGGTGACGAAAAACAGAAGAGAAAGGAATCGAGCAGCAGGAGATCAGAAGTTTGCAGATGGGTGGCCTTCCTCTTCTTCCCTCGCCCCCCTTTTTATAAGGCTGAGTGCTGAGGAAGGAGAGGGGCCGACCCTTCGCAATCCTGAGCAACACGCGTCACTCAAGGCGCGTCACCCAAGGCGTCAATGTGGAAGCGAGCGGGCACCGCTTTGTTCATCGCCTCTCCTCCCGAGGAGGAAGGCGGACCGTCCCGCTCTGATACTCCCAAGACCTGCAGTTACTATGCATCGTGGGAGAAAGCTATCAACCGCCATCATTGCTATGGCCACGTGTACCAGCGCACTGTTTTGGGCCTAGCCCAACAGCGCCGCGCGCGCATGTATGGCCCAGGCCCGGGGGCTCCATTCAGTGTACAAATAACCAGGGTATCTATTACCCAGACTTGTTCGCGGGTGACCCCCTGGAGCCGACAAGACTTAGAAAAACCTTGCAATCAGATACAATAGCATCAAGAAGACAGGAAGCCAAGAGCTGGGGCCCCGACAAGATCTTGCCGGGGAGGTTCAGAGCCCCGACAAGGCCTGCACCCGGCAAGACTTCGCCACTGTTCAAGCGCACTGCCCCAGGGCGACTACTAGCTTGTCTTTTAGCTGTTGTCCTCCTGGGGCGTGTCAGACGCTGACGGTGTGAGGCCTTAAGCGGCGCGATGGGACAGCCCCTTTTTCAGCCCCAAGACGCTAAGATACACCTCAACGAAGCATTAAATGCCCTTGTCCTATGCCGTCAGTGTTAGGTATGATAAGCACTGTAGTTGCTTTACAGCTCATGTAGTTACTGTGCGCCACCTTTGTACTCTGCCACTTTTGGTGACCCCTTCGAGAGTATAAAAGGAGGCCCAAGGCATAGCTACAGGGGAGATCAGATCTTTTAGAGCTCATTCTGCATGTGTAGCTACTACTGTAGCGCTCCTAGAACTGAGCTAGAACACATCTAATACAATCAAGCAGGAGTAGTGTCGTGGTTTTGTCACAGCAGATGTCCGAAGACTTAGGTTCGGAGCCAACGCCATGGAAGTGGACTCAAAGGGGTTAAGCGGGACAAGGGACACGGTTTACCCAGGTTCGGCCCCTCGTGGTGGAGGTAAAAGCCTACGTCCTGCTTATGCTGTATAACTGGTGTATCGATTACAAGGGGCGGCTTGCTTGCCCTAGTTCTTGACTGCTTGGTCTCTCTCGCCGTAAGGCTTGTCTGTCTATCTTAACCTCTCCAACACGCCACGGGGGCTCACCTTTATATACATAGGTCGAGGCCATGGGCTTACACGAGTCCGGGTCGGGTTATACAACGTAACCGATCCTGGTTCCAACTCCTTAGTCTTACAGAACAAGTCATCTTATGGCGGCTTATACCTTTTGGCCCATGAGTCGCCTCCTGCCTCTTGGGCCTTGGCCTCAGCCCATCTGGTAAGCCGCCATATGGCCTGGTCTTCATGTCTTGTCTTCCTCTTGGCCCACTTGGTAACCCGCCATGTGGTTTGGTCTCCGTCTTCTCGCCCATCTTATGGGTCTTGACTATGAACCGCCAAGCTGGTTTCCGGGTCTTCAGTGAATCGCCAAGTCCTGGACGGGTTATATCGCGGGGTTATATCCCTGACATTAGCCCCCAGGTTAGCTTGAATTTATTCATGCTAAGCTCCTGAAATAAAAATATGTTAAGTGACCGGCTCGCCCCATCAGCCGGCTTTAATGAAGTAATTCCTTTCAAAATCCGGGCATCATGTGTACGAGTCGTCTTCTCAATCGTTTTGCTTGCCAGTGTCCTTCGAAGTAAATGGGAATACAACACCCATATGCCATTGAGTCGGCCTCCAATACTCTCGGCGGGTTATCACCGCCGGGTTATAATATTTGAATCGTCGGGTCATGTAATGTTGGTGACGCCGGGTCAGATAACTAGACTCCAGCTGACTTTGATAACTCTTTTCAACTTTTTTGATATATCCATATTACCTGTAGCCCCCAAGCTCCAAGTGTATCCATGATGACTTGGCGCTTTGCAATAATATCTTTGGCTGTGCAGCCCCCAAGTACCAGGTTGTCTCGCCTGCAGCAGCCTGGGACTTATAACTGTCTTATACCTTATAAAGCTTCAACTGGTGTAGCCCCCAAGAGCCAGCTCTTCAGCATGTGATGGGCCGGGTCTTCAATGAGAACCTTATAATCTGCTTGAACAGCTGAATACTGTAGTGCCGGGTCGCATGCCTGCGGCGACTTGGGACTTCAGAGAATTTGATCTGAGCGGTGTAGCCCCCAAGTGCCGGGTCAGTAATATGTACTGGGCCGGGACTTAGAAGGATCATAGAAAACCGGCTCATCTCCTTGCGATAATAGGGTCTTTTTGACAATGTACTGACTTGAAAACCGGCTTGCATTAGCCCCCAAGAGCCGGGTTGCGTGCCTGCGGCGACTCGGGACTTGCGTACTTGACATAAACCGGCCTTGAATAATGTAGCCAGCATTATAATTAATAGGGCGACTTCTTCAAGAATAGCCAGCCATGTCGGCTATTAGTGTCTTTATCATGCTTGCAGAGGTTACGGTGTAACCCGGTATGGCGGGCGGCTTGAAAGGCACAACCCGGAGAGGTTAACTCTCACAAATTTGCTTAAAACTCAGGCTTTATCTTTTAAAGACTTAGGCATGATTGCCACTCATGTGTCGGCTCTCATATGGCACAGATTCGTCGTTTTAACCTTAACCAGCTCAGGGTCTTATTGCGAGATTAACTGTCAAGAGACAAGTTCAGGGTCTCTAAAGATTGACTGTTCAAGAGTACAACAATTTATAAAACCGACTCTTTTGACAAGTTCAGTGTCTTATAGATTGACTGTCAAAGAGAAGTAAATCATAACCCGGCTCTTGATAGTTCAGGGTCATATAGATTGACCGTCAAGAGACATAAATCATAAGCCGGCTCTTGACAGTTCAGGGTCATATAGATTGACCGTCAAGAGACGTAAATCATAAGCCGGCTCTTGACAGTTCAGGGTCATATAGATTGACTGTCAAAGAGACGTAAATCATAAGCCGGCTCTTCACAGTTCAGGGTCATATAGATTGACTGTCAAAGAGACGTAAATCATAAGCCAGCTCTTGACAATTAAGGGTCATATAGATTGACTGTCAAAGAGACGTAAATCATAAGCCGGCTCTTGACAGTTCAGGGTCATATAGATTGACTGTCAAAGAGACGTAAATCATAAGCCGGCTCTTGACAGTTCAGGGTCATATAGATTGACTGTCAAAGAGACGTAAATCATAAGCCGGCTCTTGACAGTTCAGGGTCATATAGATTGACTATCAAAGAGACGTAAATCATAAGCCGGCTCTTGACAGTTCAGGGTCATATAGACTGACTGTCAAAGAGACGTAAATCATAAGCCGGCTCTTGACAGTTCAGGGTCATATAGATTGACTGTCAAACAGACGGCGGGTCACCTGTTGGAATGTAGGCGGGAATCTCCAGGACCTGGTTTTATCTTCTTTGAAATAACGATCTTTGCCCAGCCATAACTGCATAGCCCCCAAGTCTTTAAGATGACTTGAGGAGTCGGCTTAATAATCTCCACTGAAGGTTGAAGTTGCCCATCGCGGGTTATAAATGATCCCGTCTGAGGTGTTTTAGTAATCCTCGTTAGGGCGTTTCGGGTTCCTCTGATACCCTCACTGGTTATTCTGCCGCTAGCCTCCACCGCGAGGCTGTTGATTATGATCCCCATGGTTGCCTTGACCCTGGTAACCGGACCCTGAGCCACCAGCATCAAAGCCGGCTTCTGAGCCGCCCGGACCTGAGCCGCCCGATGGGCCATCACCGTTATCACGATGCTGTTGAATGCTGTAATTCCGGTACTGTCTCATAGTATAACAATCCCTCCATAGATGGTTTGCCGGCTTATTCGGCCGGGTGTGCTCTGGACAAGGTTGGCTAAGCCTCTCCCCCAGGTTGAAAGTAGTTTTTCCCTTGTTAAAGAACTGCTCGAAGTTCCCGTTGCCCTTAGCACAGTTGTTCCTGACGTCGGTGTTTGCCACCAATTCTGACCCGCCATCTGGGTGCTTCCGCTTGCCATTACTACCTTTCTTCCCCTGACCTGATTTCTCATTATCAGAGGCCGGGTCCTTCGTGTTATCAGAATCTGCGTACTTGGTGAGAGCCGCCATAAGCTCCCCCATGTCTTGGCATGAGCATTTGAGTCGGCCAAGTTTCTGCTTCAAAGGCGTGAAGTGACAATTCTTCTCTAGAATCAAAACCGCCTGAGAGGCTGTAATCTGCTCAGAAGAGTGGATGATTTCGGAGACTCGCCGGACCCAGTGATGAGCCGACTCGTCCTCACGCTGCACACACTGGTCCAAATCCACAATTGTCATGGGCTGCTTCATGTTCCTTTAAAAAATTTGATGAATTTCGCCCTTAACTCGGCCCAGGAGTTAATGGTGTTGGGTGGCAAACCCTTCAACCATGTGCGAGCCGGCCCTTCCAGCATCATGATGAAATACTTGGCGCAGACCGCATCACTAACGTCCAACATCTCCATGGCTAGCTCATAACTTTCATCCCAGGCCTCTGGAGGTAAATCAGCAGTGTAATTGGGCACCTTACGAGGACCCTTGAAATCCTTCGGCAGACGCTCATTCCGCAGAGCCGGCACCAAACATGGTACTCCCACAGCCCTGGAAGTCGCCCCCGCTCCTCCTGAGACGGAAGGGGCAACTGTGGGATCCTGATAAGCCGCCGCTACTGCCAGAGCCGCCGCTTCTTGCTGTGCTTTTGCCCGTTCCACCCGTGTTTGAACATCCAGAACCGCCCGATCAGCTTGCGGCGGGTTACTGCTAGAGACCGCCGGCGACTCATAACGCCGGTTGTAGCTACGGCCGTGGATGGGGGTTGAATGCACACGACTCCGGCTGTAATTATATTTCCCCTGCTGGGCCATCGCCGTGCACAGGTATCCGATGGCATTCCGCACCTCTTCTGCATAAGGTGCCTCATCGGGGATTGGGATTGTATCAAGCCTGGTTGCCGCTGCCACCATGTTCTCCGCCGGGTTAGCATAATGACCCGGCGGCGTTGGATAGAAAGGTGGCGGGTTTTGATTCCTTCGGGGCGGGTATAGCTGCTGACATTGAGCCGCCGCCCGGCTTCCAGGTATTTCCGCCGTCCGGGTTACGGTCAAAGGTACGTTCCGTCCCGTTCCTGGCGTGTTAAAAAGATTCCTAGCTTCACATTGCTCCGGCAAGCGGGATTGATGTCTCATGCGATAAACTGCCGCTGCTGACTGTTGTTCTAACTCAAAACGAAAAGCGTCCACCTTAAGGCGTTCTGCCTCCGCATCCATCTGAGCCTTCAGCTCATTGATCTCCTGTTGGACTCCGGCCATTTGATTCTTTAACTTTGCGATTTCCGCGTTACGGGCCGCTTGGTTTTCAACAGTGACCTCAGTCTCCATTAGGGTTGTAAACTCGTTCGTCAGATCCAGAAGAACCTGAGCCGACGACCTGCCAGCCCCAGACCCGGTCGCACCGGCGGCTGTACCGCTCGGAGCCACCACAGAACCTGTCATAAAGACGGCAGCGCGGTTTGGCAGCTAATCCTCCTCCGGCTCATGATACTCTGACTCAATGTAAGGCTCATCGTAGCCCCCGAGTCCACCATTATGAAGCTGATAGATCGATTCCGTCTCTCCACTCGAGGATCCTTCCTCTGAGTAGATCAAAGTTTCCTCCTGTGACATAGAACCTTCAAGATCCATGCCTTGAGTAAAGCCAACGAAGACGTGCTCCCTGCCCGGGTCAACACAGGCGGGTTGCACGCTTTGGGCGGGTTGCTCGTGCCGGGCCGGCTTGACGATATCGGTGCAGATGTCCGGCCCGGGTTCAGATCCGCCAGTCTTGCCAAAGAAAACGTTGATTCTGCCGAAGGGGACCCGGAAACCATGCTCGATTGAGTCGGCTTCAGGACCCCAGCCGGCGTCATTGAGGTAGAGTCTCCATTGGCGACTCTTGGTCATCTCACCATTGACGTCCCCCTCGCTCCCAGAGAGAGAACCCTTTGAGAACTCAAAACCACCGAGCGCTGGCCCCACGGTGGGCGCCAACTGTCGTGGTTTTGTCACGGCAGATGTCCGAAGACTTAGGTTCGGAGCCAACGCCATGGAAGTGGACTCAAAAGGGTTAAGCGGGACAAGGGACACGGTTTACCCAGGTTCGGCCCCTCACGGTGGAGGTAAAAGCCTACGTCCTGCTTATGCTGTATAACTGGTGTATCGATTACAAGGGGCGGCTTGCTTGCCCTAGTTCTCGACTGCTTGGTCTCTCTCGCCGTAAGGCTTGTCTGTCTATCTTAACCTCTCCAACACGCCGCGGGGGCTCACCTTTATATACATAGGTCGAGGCCCTGGGCTTACACGAGTCCGGGTCGGGTTATACAACGTAACCGATCCTGGTTCCAACTCCTTAGTCTTACAGAACAAGTCATCTTATGGCGGCTTATACCTTCTGGCCCATGAGTCGCCTCCTGCCTCTTGGGCCTTGGCCTCAGCCCATCTGGTAAGCCGCCATATGGCCTGGTCTTCATGTCTTGTCTTCCTCTTGGCCCACTTGGTAACCAGCCATGTGGTTTGGTCTCCGTCTTCTCGCCCATCTTATGGGTCTTGACTATGAACCGCCAAGCTGGTTTCCGGGTCTTCAGTGAATCGCCAAGTCCTGGCCGGGTTATATCGCGGGGTTATATCCCTGACAAGTAGGGTTTTACGCATCTCTGCGGCCCGAACCTGGGTAAAATCCATCTGCGTTGATCACTCGATCTGCTCTCTGTGCAAGCCTTCTTCCCCGCCGAATCGAAAGGGATCCTTGTGACCCCATAGGTGTCGTTTCCGACAAAATTTCTTAAGAAAGTGCTTCCTAAGAAAATTTCTTTATGAAAGTTCTTAATAAAGTGCTTCCTAATAAAATATCCTTAGGAAACTTCTTACGAAAATGCGTCGGAGGATACTTTTCTAAAGAAACTGCTTTGTAAGAAAATTTCCTTAGGAAACTTCTTAAGAAAATGCATTTGAACAAACTTTCTTAAGAAAGAGCTTCCTAAGAAAATTTCCTTAAGAAACTTCTTACGAAAATGCGTTGGAATAAACTTTTCTTAATGAACTTCTTAAGAAAGTGCTTCATAAGAAAATTTCCTTAAGCTTACGAAAATACGTCAGAAGATACTTTTCTAAAGCATGTACTTCCTAAGAAATATTCCTTGGGAAATTTCTTAAGAAAATGCACCGGAATAAACTTTTCTTAAGAAAGTTCTTAATATAGTGCTGCCAATGAAAATTTCCTTAGGAAACTTCTTACGAAAATGCGTCAGAGGATGCTTTTGTTAAGAAACAGGTTCCTAAGAAAATTTTCTTAGGAACCTTCTTAAGAAAATGCGTCGGAACAATTTCTTAAGAAAGTTCTTAAGAAAGGGCTTCCAAAGAAAAGTTCCATAAGAAACTTCTTACGAAAATGTATTGGAAGATACTTTTCTTAAGAAAGTGCTTCCTAAGAAAATTTCCTTAGGAAGCTTCTTACGAAATTGCATCGGAAGAAACTTTTCTTAAGGTACTTCTTAAAAAAGTGCTTACTAGAAATATTCCTTAGGAAACTTCTTACGAAAATGCGTTGGAGCAAACTTTTGTTAAGAAAGTTCTTAAGAAAGTGCTTCCCAAGAAAATTCCCTTAGGAAACTTCTTACGAAAATGCGTCGGTGGATAGTTTTCTTAAGAAACTGCTTCCTAAGAAAATTTCCTTAGGAAACTTCTTAAGAAAATGTGTCGGAACAAACTTTTCATAAGAAAGTGCTTCCTAAGGAAATTTCCTTAAGAAACTTCTTACGAAAATGCATCGGAATATACTTTTCCTAAGGAACTTATTAAGAAAGTGCTTCCTAGGAAAATTTTCCTTAGGAAACTTCTTAAGAAAATGCGTCGGAAAAACTTTTTTTAAGAAAGTACTTCCTAAGAAAATTTCCTTGAGAAACTTCTTACGAAAATGCATTGGAAGATACTTTTCTTAAGAAACTTCTCAATAAAGTGCTTCCTAAGAAAATTTCCTTAGGAAACTTCTTACTAAATTGCGTCGGAAGAAACTTTTCTTAAGGAACTTCCTAAGAAAGTGCTTCCTAAGAAATATTCCTTAGGAAACTTCTTAAGAAAATGCGTCAGAACAAACTTTTCTTAAGAATGTTCTTAAGAAAGTGCTTCCTAAGAAAATTTCCTTAGGAAACTTATTACGAAAATGCGTCGGAGGATACTTTCCTTAAGAAACTTCTTCCTAAGAAAATTTCCTTAGGAAACTTCTTAAGAAAATGCATTGGAACATACATTTCTTAAGAAAGTTAAGAAAGTGCTTCCTAAGAAAATTTCCTTAGGAAACTTCTTAAGAAAATGCGTCGAAACAATTTCTTAAGAAAGTTCTTAAGAAGGGCTTCATAAGAAAAGTTCCATAAGAAACTTCTTACGAAAATGTATTGGAAGATACTTTTCTTAAGAAACTTCTTAACAAAGTGCTTCCTAAGAAAATTTCCTTAGGAAACTTCTTACGAAATTGCGTCAGAAGAAACTTTTCTTAAGGAACTTCTTAAGAAAGTGCTTCCTAAGAAATATTCCTTAGGAAACTTCTTACGCAAATTCGTCGGAAGAAACTTTTCTTAAGAAAGTGCTTCCTAAGAAAATTTCCAAAGGTAACTTCTTTAGAAAAAGTGCCGGAACAAACTTTTCTTAGGAAAGTTTTTAAGAAAGTGCTTCCTTAGAAAATTTCTTTATGAAAGTTCTTAAGAAAGTGCTTCCTAAGAAATATTCCATAGGAAACTTCTTAAGAAAATTCGTCGGAACAAGCTTTTCTTAACAAAGTTCTTAAGACAGTGCTTCCTAAGAAATTTTCCTTAGGAAACTTCTTGCGAAAATGCGTCAGAGGATACTTTTCTTAAGAAACTGCTACCTGAGAAAATTTCCTTAGGAAACTTCTTAAGAAAATGCGCCGCAACAAACTTTTCTTAAGAAAGTGCTTACTAAGAAAATTTCCTTAAGAAGATTCTTACGAAAATGCGTCAGAAGAAAGAACTTCCTAAGAAAATTTCCTTAAGAAACTTCTTACGAAATTGCGTCGGAAGAAACTTTTCTTAAGAAACTTCTTAAGAAAGTGCTTCGTAGGAAACTTTCCTTACGAAACTACTTAAGAAAATGCGTCGAAACAAACTTTTCTTAATAAAGTTCTAAAGAAAGTGCTTCCTAAGAAAATTTCCTTAAGAAACTTCCTACGAAAATGCGTCGGAAGATACTTTTCTCAATAAACTTCTTAAGAAAGTGCATCCTAAGAAAATTTCCTTAAGAAACTTCTTACGAAATTACGTCGGAAGAAACTTTTCTTAAGGAACTTCTTAAGAATGTGCTTCCTAAGAAAATTTACTTGGGAAAATATTAAGAAATTGGTTCGGAACAAACTTTTCTTAAGAAAGTTCTTAAGAAAGTGCTTCCTAAGAAAATTTCCTTAAGAAACTTCTTACGAAAATGCGTCGGAAGATACTTTTCTTAAGAAACTTCTTAAAAAAATGCTTCCTAAGAAATATTCCTTAGGAAACTTCTTAAGAAAATGCGTCACAACAAAGTTTTCTTAAGAAAGTGCTTCCTAAGAAAATTTCCTTAGGAAACTTCTTAAGAAAATGCGTCGGGGGATACTTTTCATAAGAAACTGCTTCCTAAGGAAATTTCCTTAGTAAACTTCTTAAGAAAATGCGTCGGAATAAACTTTTCTTAAGAAAGTGCTTCCTAAGAAAATTTCCTTAAGAAACTTCTTACGAAAATGCATCGGAAGAAACTTTTCTTAAGGAACTTCTTAAGAAAGTGCTTCCTAGGAAAATTACCTTAGGAAACTTCTCAAGAAAATGCGTCGGAACAAACTTTTCTTAATAAAGTTCTAAAGAAAGTGCTTCCTAAGAAAATTTCCTTAAGAAACTTCCTATGAAAATGCGTCGGAAGATACTTTTCTTAATAAACTTAAGAAAGTGCTTCCTAAGAAAATTTCCTTAAGATACTTCTTACGAAAATGCGTCGGAAGAAACTTTTCTTAAGAAACTTCTTAAGAAAGTGCTTCCTTAGAAACTTTCCTTATGAAACTTCTTACGAAAATGCATCGGAACAAACTTTTGTTAATAAAGTTCTTAAGAAAGTGCTTCCTAAGAAAATTTCCTTAAGAAACTTCTGAGGAAAATGCGTCGAAAGATACTATTCTTAAGAAACTTCATAAGAAAGTGCTTCCTAAGAAAATTTACTTAAGAAACTTCTTACGAAAATTCGTCGGAAGAAACTTTTCTTAAGAAAGTGCTTCCTAAGAAATTTCCCAAAGGTAACTTCTTAAGAAAAAGCGTCGGAACAAACTTTTCTTAGGAAAGTTCTTAAGAAAGTGCTTCCTTAGAAAATTTCTTTATGAAAGTTCTTAAGAAAGTGCTTCCTAATAAAATATCCTTAGGAAATTTCTTACGAAAATGCGTCGGAGGATACTTTTCTAAAGAAACTGCTTCCTAAGAAAATTTCCTTAGGAAACTTCTTAAGAAAATGCGTTTGAACAAACTTTCATAAGAAAGAGCTTCCTAAGAAAATTTCCTTAAGAAACTTCTTACGAAAGTGCGTTGGAAGAAACTTTACTTAATGAACTTTTTAAGAAAGTGCTTCTTAAGAAAATTTCCTTAAGCTTACGAAAATACGTCGGAAGATACTTTTCTTAAGAAACTTCTTACGAATATGCGTTGGAAGAAACTTTTCTTAATGAACTTCTTAAGAAAGTGCTTCTTAAGAAAATTTCCTTAAGCTTACAAAAATACGTCGGAAGATAATTTTCCTAAGAAACTTCTTAAGCATGTACTTCCTAAGAAATTTTCCTTGGGAAACTTCTTAAGAAAATGCACCGGAATAAACTTTTGTTAAGAAAGTTTTTAATATAGTGCTGGCAAAGAAAATTTCCTTAGGAAACTTCTTACGAAAATGCGTCAGCGGATGCTTTTCTTAAGAAACATGTTCCTAAGAAAATTCCCTTAGGAAACTTCTTAAGAAAATGCGTCGGAACAATTTCTTAAGAAAGTTCTTAAGAAAGGGCTTCCAAAGAAAAGTTCCATAAGAAACTTCTTACGAAAATGTATGGGAAGATACTTTTCTTAAGAAACTTCTTAAGAAAGTGCTTCCTAAGAAATATTCCTTAGGAAACTTCTTACGCAAATTCGTCGGAAGAAACTTTTCTTAAGAAAGTGCTTCCTAAGAAAATTTCCAAAGGTAACTTCTTTAGAAAAAGTGCCGGAACAAACTTTTCTTAGGAAAGTTTTTAAGAAAGTGCTTCCTTAGAAAATTTCTTTATGAAAGTTCTTAAGAAAGTGCTTCCTAAGAAATATTCCATAGGAAACTTCTTAAGAAAATTCGTCGGAACAAGCTTTTCTTAACAAAGTTCTTAACACAGTGCTTCCTAAGAAATTTTCCTTAGGAAACTTCTTGCGAAAATGCGTCAGAGGATACTTTTCTTAAGAAACTGCTACCTGAGAAAATTTCCTTAGGAAACTTCTTAAGAAAATGCGCCGCAACAAACTTTTCTTAAGAAAGTGCTTACTAAGAAAATTTCCTTAAGAAGATTCTTACGAAAATGCGTCAGAAGAAAGAACTTCCTAAGAAAATTTCCTTAAGAAACTTCTTACGAAATTGCGTCGGAAGAAACTTTTCTTAAGAAACTTCTTAAGAAAGTGCTTCGTAGGAAACTTTCCTTACGAAACTACTTAAGAAAATGCGTCGAAACAAACTTTTCTTAATAAAGTTCTAAAGAAAGTGCTTCCTAAGAAAATTTCCTTAAGAAACTTCCTACGAAAATGCGTCGGAAGATACTTTTCTCAATAAACTTCTTAAGAAAGTGCATCCTAAGAAAATTTCCTTAAGAAACTTCTTACGAAATTACGTCGGAAGAAACTTTTCTTAAGGAACTTCTTAAGAATGTGCTTCCTAAGAAAATTTACTTGGGAAAATATTAAGAAATTGGTTCGGAACAAACTTTTCTTAAGAAAGTTCTTAAGAAAGTGCTTCCTAAGAAAATTTCCTTAAGAAACTTCTTACGAAAATGCGTCGGAAGATACTTTTCTTAAGAAACTTCTTAAAAAAATGCTTCCTAAGAAATATTCCTTAGGAAACTTCTTAAGAAAATGCGTCACAACAAAGTTTTCTTAAGAAAGTGCTTCCTAAGAAAATTTCCTTAGGAAACTTCTTAAGAAAATGCGTCGGGGGATACTTTTCATAAGAAACTGCTTCCTAAGGAAATTTCCTTAGTAAACTTCTTAAGAAAATGCGTCGGAATAAACTTTTCTTAAGAAAGTGCTTCCTAAGAAAATTTCCTTAAGAAACTTCTTACGAAAATGCATCGGAAGAAACTTTTCTTAAGGAACTTCTTAAGAAAGTGCTTCCTAGGAAAATTACCTTAGGAAACTTCTCAAGAAAATGCGTCGGAACAAACTTTTCTTAATAAAGTTCTAAAGAAAGTGCTTCCTAAGAAAATTTCCTTAAGAAACTTCCTATGAAAATGCGTCGGAAGATACTTTTCTTAAGAAACTTAAGAAAGTGCTTCCTAAGAAAATTTCCTTAAGATACTTCTTACGAAAATGCGTCGGAAGAAACTTTTCTTAAGAAACTTTTTAAGAAAGTGCTTCCTTAGAAACTTTCCTTATGAAACTTCTTACGAAAATGCATCGGAACAAACTTTTGTTAATAAAGTTCTTAAGAAAGTGCTTCCTAAGAAAATTTCCTTAAGAAACTTCTGAGGAAAATGCGTCGAAAGAAACTATTCTTAAGAAACTTCATAAGAAAGTGCTTCCTAAGAAAATTTACTTAAGAAACTTCTTACGAAAATTCGTCGGAAGAAACTTTTCTTAAGAAAGTGCTTCCTAAGAAATTTTCCAAAGGTAACTTCTTAAGAAAAAGCGTCGGAACAAACTTTTCTTAGGAAAGTTCTTAAGAAAGTGCTTCCTTAGAAAATTTCTTTATGAAAGTTCTTAAGAAAGTGCTTCCTAATAAAATATCCTTAGGAAATTTCTTACGAAAATGCGTCGGAGGATACTTTTCTAAAGAAACTGCTTCCTAAGAAAATTTCCTTAGGAAACTTCTTAACAAAATGCGTTTGAACAAACTTTCATAAGAAAGAGCTTCCTAAGAAAATTTCCTTAAGAAACTTCTTACGAAAGTGCGTTGGAAGAAACTTTACTTAATGAACTTTTTAAGAAAGTGCTTCTTAAGAAAATTTCCTTAAGCTTACGAAAATACGTCGGAAGATACTTTTCTTAAGAAACTTCTTACGAATATGCGTTGGAAGAAACTTTTCTTAATGAACTTCTTAAGAAAGTGCTTCTTAAGAAAATTTCCTTAAGCTTACGAAAATACGTCGGAAGAAACTTTTCCTAAGAAACTTCTTAAGCATGTACTTCCTAAGAAATTTTCCTTGGGAAACTTCTTAAGAAAATGCACCGGAATAAACTTTTGTTAAGAAAGTTTTTAATATAGTGCTGGCAAAGAAAATTTCCTTAGGAAACTTCTTACAAAAATGCGTCAGCGGATGCTTTTCTTAAGAAACATTTTCCTAAGAAAATTCCCTTAGGAAACTTCTTAAGAAAATGCGTCGGAACAATTTCTTAAGAAAGTTCTTAAGAAAGGGCTTCCAAAGAAAAGTTCCATAAGAAACTTCTTACGAAAATGTATGGGAAGATACTTTTCTTAAGAAACTTCTTAAGAAAGTGCTTCCTAATAAAATTTCCTTAGGAAACTTCTTACGAAATTGCGTCGGAAGAAAATTTTCTTAAGGAACTTCTTAAGAAAGTGCTTCCTAATAAATATTCCTTAGGAAACTTCTTACGGAAATGCGTCGGATCAAACTTTTGTTAAGAAAGTTCTTAAGAAGGTGCCTCCAAAGGAAATTTCCTTAAGAAACTTCTTACAAAAATGCATCGGAATAAACTTTTCCTAAGGAACTTCCTTAGAAAGTGCTTCCTAGGAAAATTTTCCTTAGGAAACTTCTTAAGAAAATGCATCGGAAAAACTTTTCTTAAGAAAGTTCTTAAGAAAGTACTTCCTAAGAAAAATTCCTTAACAAACTTCTTACGAAAATGCATTGGAAGATACTTTTCTTAAGAAACTTCTTAATAAAGTGCTTCCTAAGAAAATTTCCTCAGGAAATTTCTTACGAAATTGCGTCAGAAGAAACTTTTCTTAAGGAACTTCTTAAGAAAGTGCTTCCAAAGAAATATTCCTTAGGAAACTTCTTACGAAAATACGTCCGAGGATACTTTTCTAAAGAAACTGCTTCCTAGGAAACTTTCCTTAGGAAACTTCTTAAGAAAATGTGTTGGAACAAACTTTTCTTAAGAGAGAGCTTCCTAAGAAAATTTTCTTAAGAAACTTCTTACGAAAATGCGTCGGATGAAACTTTTCTTAATGAACTTCTTAAGAAAGTGCTTCCTAAGAAATATTCCTTAGGAAACTTCTTACGAAATTGCGTCGGAAAAAACTTTTCTTAAGGAACTTCTTAAGAAAGTGCTTCCTAAGAAATATTCCTTAGGAAACTTCTTAAGAAAATGTGTCGGGACAAACTTTTCTTAAGAATGTTCTTAAGAAAGTGCTTCCTAAGAAAATTTCCTTAGGAAAACTATTACGAAAATACGTCGGAGGATACTTTCCTTAAGAAAGTGCTTCCTAAGAAAATTACCATAGGAAGCTTCTTAAGAAAATGCATTGGAACTTACATTTCTTAAGAAAGTTAAGAAAGTGCTTCCTAAGAAAATTTCCTTAAGAAACTGCTTACGAAAATGTGTCGGAACAAACTTTTCTTAAGAAACTTCTTAAGAAAGTGCTTCCTTAGAAACTTTCCTTATGAAACTTCTTAAGAAAATGCATCGATAAAAACTTTTCTTAATAAAGTTCTTAAGAAAGTGCTTCCTAAGATAATTTCCTTGAGAAACTTCCTCGGAAAATGCGTCGAAAGATACTATTCTTAAGAAACTTCTTAAGAAGTGCTTCCTAAGAAAATTTACTTAAGAAACTAATTACGAAAATTCGTCGGAAGAAACTTTTCTTAAGAAAGTGCTTCCTAAGAAAATTTCCATAGGTAACTTCTTAAAAAAAAGCGTCGGAACAAACTTTTGTTAGGAAAGTTCGTAAGAAAGTGCTTCCTTAGAAAATTTCTTTATGAAAGTTCTTAAGAAAGTGCTTCCTAATAAAATATCTTTAGGAAACTTCTTACGAAAATGTGTCGGAGGATACTTTTCTAGAGAAACTGCTTCGTAAGAAAATTTCCTAATAAATATTCCTTAGGAAACTTCTTACGAAAATGCGTCGGAACAAACTTTTGTTAAGAAAGTTCTTAAGAAAGTGCTTCCCAAGAAAATTTCCTTAGGAAACTTCTTACGAAAATGCGTCCGTGGATACTTTTCTTAAGAAACTGCTTCCTAAGAAAATTTCCTTAGGAAACTTCTTAAGAAAATGCGTCGGAACAAACTTTTCTTAAGAAAGTTCTTAAGAAAGTGCTTCCAAAGGAAATTTCCTTAAGAAACTTCTTACTAAAATGCATCGGAATAAAGTTTTCCTAAGGAACTTCCAAAGAAAGTGCTTCCTAGGAAAATTTTCCTTAGGAAACTTCTTAAGAAAAAGCGTCGGAACAAACTTTTCTTAGGAAAGTTCTTAAGAAAATGCGTCGAAAGAAACTTTTCTTAGAAAATTTCTTTAAGAAAGATCTTACGTAAGTGCTTCCTAAGAAAATATCCTTAGGAAACTTCTTACGAAAATGCGTCGGAGGATACTTTTCTAAAGAAACTGCTTCCTAAGAAAATTTCCTTAGGAAACTTCTTAAGAAAATTTGATGGAACAAACTTTTCTTAAGAAAGAGCTTCCTAAGAAAATTTTCTTAAGAAACTTCTTACGAAAATGCGTCCCAAGAAACTTTTCATAATGAACTTCTTAAGAAAGTGCTTCCTAAGAAATATCCCTTAGGAAACTTCTTAAGAAAATGCGTCGGAACAAACTTTTCTTAAGAATGTTCTTAAGAAACTGCTTCCTAAGAAAGTTTCCTAAGGAAACTTATTACGAAAATGCGTCAGAGGATTCTTTCCTAAAGAGACTGCTTCCTAAGAAAATTTCCTTAGGAAACTTCTTAAGAAAATGCGTTGGAACAAACTTTTCTTAAGAAACTTAAGAAAGTGCTTCCTAAGAAAATTTTCTTAAGAAACTTCTTACGAAAATGCGTCGAAAGAAACTTTTCTTAAGAAACTTCTTAAGAAAGTGCTTCCTTCGAAACTTTCCTTATGAAACTTCTTACGAAAATGCATCGCAACAAACTTTTCTTAATAAAGTTCTTAAGAAAGTTCTTCCTAAGAACATTTCCTTGAGAAACTTCTTAGAAAAATGCGTCGAAAGATACTATTCTTAAGAAACATCTTAAGAAAGTGCTTCCTAAGAAAATTTACTTAAGAAACTTCTTACGAAAATTCGTCGAAAGAAACTTTTCTTAAGAAAGTGCTTCCTAAGAAAATTTCCAAAGGTAACTTCTTAAGAAAAAGCGTCGGAACAAACTTTTCTTAGGAAAGTTTGTAAGAAAGTGCTTCCTTAGAAAATTTATTTTTGAAAGTTCTTAAGAAAGTGCTTCCTAATAAAATATCCTTAGGAAACTTCTTACGAAAATGCGTCGGAGCATACTTTTCTAAAGAAACTGCTTCGTAAGAAAATTTCCTTAGGAAACTTCTTAAGAAAATGCGTTTGAACAAACTTTCTTAAGAAATAGCTTCCTAAGAAAATTTCCTTAAGAAACTTCTTACGAAAATGCGTTGGAATAAACTTTTCTTAATGAACTTCTTAAGAAAGTGCTTCTTAAGAAAATTTCCTTAAGCTTACGAAAATACGTCGGAAGATACTTTTCTTAAGAAACTTCTTAAGCATGTACTTCCTAAGAAATATTCCTTGGGAAACTTCTTAAGAAAATGCACCAGAATAAACTTTTCTTAAGAAAGTTCTTAATATAGTGCTGCCAAAGAAAATTTCCTTACGAAACTTCTTACGAAAATGCGTCAGAGGATGATTTTGTTAAGAAACAGGTTCCTAAGAAAATTTCCTTAGGAAACTTCTTAAGAAAATGCATCGGAACAATTTCTTAAGAAAGTTCTTAAGAAAGGGCTTGCAAAGAAAAGTTCCATAAGAAACTTCTTACGAAAATGTTTTGGAAGATACTTTTCTTAAGAAACTTCTTAAGAAAGTGCTTCCTAAGAAAATTTCCTTAGGAAACTTCTTACGAAATTGCGTCGGAAGAAACTTTTCTTAAGGAACTTCTTAAGAAAGTGCTTCCTAAGAAATATTCCTTAGGAAACTTCTTACGAAAATGCGTCTGAGAAAACTTTTGTTAAGAAAGTTCTTAAGAAAGTGCTTCCTAAGAAAATTTCCCTAGGAAACTTCTTACGAAAATGTGTCGGTGGATACTTTTCGAAAGAAACTGCTTCCTACGAAAATTTCCTTAGGAAACTTCTTAAGAAAATCTGTCGGAACAAACTTTTCTTAAGAAAGTGCTTCCTAAGGAAATTTCCTAAAGAAACTTCTTACGAAAATGCATCAGAATAAACTTTTCCTAAGGAACTTCCTAAGAAAGTGCTTCCTAGGAAAATTTTCCTTAGGAAACTTCTTAAGAAAATGCATCTGAATAACTTTTCTTAAGAAAGTACTTCCTAAGAAAATTTCCTTGAGAAACTTCTTACGAAAATGCATTGGCAGACACTTTTCTTAAGAAACTTCTCAATAAAGTGCTTCCTAAGAAAATTTTCTTAGGAAACTTCTTACGAAATTGCTACCTAAGAAATATTCCTTAGGAAACTTCTTAAGAAAATGCGTCGAAACAAACTTTTCTTAAGAACTTTCTTAAGAAAGTACTTCCTAAGAAAATTTCCTTAGGAAACTTATTACGAAAATGCGTCGGAGGATACTTTCCTTAAGAAACAGCTTCCTATGAAAATTTCCTTAGGAAACTTCTTAAGAAAATGCATTGGAACATATATTTCTTAAGAAAGTTAAGAAAGTGCTTCCTAAGAAAATTTCCTTAGGAAACTTCTTAAGAAAATGCGTCGGAACAATTTTTTAAGAAAGTTCTTAAGAAGGGCTTCCAAAGAAAAGTTCCACAAGAAACTTCTTATGAAAATGTATTGGAAGATACTTTTCTTAAGAAACTTCTTAAGAAATTGCTTCCTAAGAAAATTTCCTTTGGAAACTTCTTACGAAATTGCGTCGGAAGAAACTTTTCTTAAGGAACTTCTTAAGAAAGTGCTTCCTAAGAAATATTCCTTAGGAAACTTCTTACGCAAATTCATCGGAAGAAACTTTTCTTAAGAAAGTGCTTCCTAAGAAAATTTCCAAATGTAACTTCTTAAGAAAAAGCGTCGGAACAAACTTTTCTTAGGAAAGTTCTTAAGAAAGTGCTTCCTTAGAAAATTTCTTTATGAAAGTTCTTAAGAAAGTGCTTCCTAAGAAATATTCCTTAGGAAACCTCTTAAGAAAATTCGTCGGAACAAACTTTTCTTAATAAAGTTCTTAAGACAGTGCTTCCTTAGAAAATTTCCTTAGGAAACTTCTTGTGAAAATGCGTCGGAGGATACTTTTCTTAAGAAACTGCTACCTGAGAAAATTTCCTTAGGAAACTTCTTAAGAAAATGCGCCACAACAAACTTTTCTTAAGAAAGTGCTTCCTAAGAAAATTTTCTTATGAAACTTCTTAGGAAAATGCGTTAGAAGAAAGTACTTCCTAAGAAAATTTCCTTAAGAAACTTCTTACGAAATTGCGTCGAAAGAAACTTTTCTTAAGGAACTTCTTAAGAAAGTGCTTCGTAGGAAAATTTCCTTAGGAAACTTCTTACGAAAATGCGTCGGAACAAACTTTTCTTAATAAAGTTCTAAAGAAAGTGCTTCCTAGGAAAATTTCCTTAAGAAACTTCCTACGAAAATGCGTCGGGAGATACTTTTCTTAAGAAACTTCTTAAGAAAGTGCATCCTAAGAAAATTCCTTAAGAAACTTCTTACGAAATTACATCGGAAGAAACTTTTCTTAAGGAACTTCTTAAGAAAGTGCTTCCTAAGAAAATTTACTTGGGAAAATATTAAGAAAATGTGTCGAAACAAACTTTTCTTAAGAAAGTGCTTCCTAAGAAAATTTCCTTAAGAAACTTCTTACGAAAATGCGTCGGAAGATACTTTTCTTAAGAAACTTCTTAAAAAATGCTTCCTAAGAAATATTCCTCAGGAAATATCTTAAGAAAATGCGTCAGAACAAAGTTTTCTTAAGAAAGTTCTTAAGAAAGTGCTTCCTAAAAAAATTTCCTTAGGAAACTTGTTAAGAAAATGCGTCGGGGGTTACTTTTCATAAGAAACTGCTTCCTAAGAAAATTTCCTTAGTAAACTTCTTAAGAAAATGCGCCGGAATAAACTTTTCTTAAGAAAGTGCTTCCTAAGAAAATTTCCTTAAGAAACTTCTTACGAAAATGCATCGGAAGAAACTTTTCTTAAGGAACTTCTTAATAAAGTGCTTCCTAGGAAACTTTCCTTAGGAAACTTCTCAAGAAAATGCGTCGGAACAAACTTTTCTTAATAAAGTTCTAAAGAAAGTGCTTCCTAAGAAAATTTACTTAAGAAACTCCCTATGAAAATGCGTCGGAAGATACTTTTCTTAAGAAACTTAAAAAAGTGCTTCCTAAGAAAATTTCCTTTAGAAACTTCTTACGAAAATGCGTCGGAGGATACTTTCCTTAAGAAACTGCTTCCTAAGAAAATTTCCTTCGGAAACTTCTTAAGAAAATGCGTTGGAACAAACTTCTATTAAGAAACTTAAGAAAGTGCTTCCTAAGAAAATTTCCTAAAGACACTTCTTACGAAAATGCGTCGGAAGAAACTTTTCTTAAGAAACTTCTTAAGAAAGTGCTTCCTTAGAAACTTTCCTTATGAAACTTCTTACGAAAATGCATCAGAACAAACTTTTGTTAATAAAGTTCTTAAGAAAGTGCTTCCTAAGAAAATTTTCTTGAGAAACTTTGTAGGAAAATGCATCGAAAGATACTATTCTTAAGAAACTTCTTAAGAAAGTGCTTCCTATGAGAATGTACTTAAGAAACTTCTTACGAAAATTCATCGGAAGAAACTTTTCATAAGAAAGTGCTTCCTAAGAAAATTTCCAAAGGTAACTTCTTAAGAAAAAGCGTCGGAACAAACTTTTCTTAGGAAAGTTCTTAAGAAAGAGCTTCGTTAGAAAATTTCTTTATGAAAGTTCTTAAGAAAGTGCTTCCTAATAAAATATCCTTAGGAAACTTCTTATGAAATTGCGTCGGAGGATACTTTTCTAAAGAAACTGCTTCCGAAGAAAATTTCCGTAGGAAACTTCTTAAGAAAATGCGTTTGAACAAACTTTCTTAAGAAAGAGCTTCCTAAGAAAATTTCCTTAAGAAACTTCTTACGAAAATGCGTTGGAAGAAACTTTTCTTAATGAACTTCTTAAGAAAGTGCTTCTTAAGAAAATTTCCTTAAGCTTACGAAAATACGTCGGAAGATACTTTTCTTAAGAAAATTCTTACGAAAATGCGTTGGAAGAAACTTTTCTTAATGAACTTCTTAAAAAAGTGCTTCTTAAAAAAAATTCCTTAAGCTTACGAAAATACGTCGGAAGATACTTTTCCTAAGAAACTTCTTAAGCATGTACTTCCGAAGAAATATTCCTTGGGAAACTTCTTAAGAAAATGCACCAGAATAAACTTTTGTTAAGAGCGTTCTTAATATAGTGCTGGCAAAGAAAATTTCCTTAGGAAACTTCTTACAAAAATGCGTCAGAGGATGCTTTTCTTAAGAAACAGGTTCCTAAGAAAATTCCCTTAGGAAACTTCTTAAGAAAATGCGTCGGAACAATTTCTTAAGAAAGTTCTTAAGAAAGGGCTTCCAAAGAAAAGTTCCATAAGAAACTTCTTACGAAAATGTTTTGGAAGATACTTTTCTTAAGAAACTTCATAAGAAAGTGCTTCCTAAGAAAATTTCCTTAGGAAACTTCTTACGAAATTGCGTTGGAAGAAACTTTTCTTAAGGAACTTCTTAAGAAAGTGCTTCCTAAGAAATATTCCTTAGGAAACTTCTTACAAAAATGCGTCGGAGAAAACTTTTGTTAAGAAAGTTCTTAAGAAAGTGCTTCCCAAGAATATTTCCTTAGGAAACTTCTTACGAAAATGTGTCGGTGGATACTTTTCTAAAGAAACTGCTTCCTATGAAAATTTCCTTAGGAAACTTCTTAAGAAAATCTGTCGGAACAAACTTTTCTTAAGAAAGTGCTTCCTAAGGAAATTTCCTTAAGAAACATCTTACGAAAATGCATCAGAATAAACTTTTCCCAAGGAACTTCCTAAGAAAGTGCTTCCTAGGAAAAATTTCCTTAGGAAACTTCTTAAGAAAATGCGTCTGGAAAACTTTTCTTAAGAAAGTACTTCCTAAGAAAATTTCCTTGGGAAACTTCTTACGAAAATGCATTGGAAGACACTTTTCTTAAGAAACTTCTCAATAAAGTGCTTCCTAAGAAAATTTCCTTACGAAACTTCTTACGAAATTGCGTCAAAAGAAACTTTTCTTAAGGAACTTCTTAAGAAAGTGCTACCTAAGAAATATTCCTTAGGAAACTTCTTAAGAAAATGCGTCGGAACAAACTTTTCTTAAGAATGTTCTTAAGAAAGTACTTCCTAAGAAAATTTCCTTAGGAAACTTATTACGAAAATGCGTCGGAGGATACTTTCCTTAAGAAACTGCTTCCTAAGAAAATTTCCTTAGGAAACTTCTTAAGAAAATGCATTGGAACATACATTTCTTAAGAAAGTTAAGAAAGTGCTACCTAAGAAATATTCCTTAGGAAACTTCTTAAGAAAATGCGTCGGAACAATTTCTTAAGAAAGTTCTTAAGAAGGGCTTCCAAATAAAAGTTCCATAAGAAACTTCTTACGAAAATGTATTGGAAGATACTTTTCTTAAGAAATTGCTTCCTAAGAAAATTTCCTTAGGAAACTTCTTACGAAATTGCGTCGGAAGAAACTTTTCTTAAGGAACTTCTTAAGAAAGTGCTTCCTAAGAAATATTCCTTAGGAAACTTCTTACGCAAATTCATCGGAACAAACTTCTTAAGAAAGTGCTTCCTAAGAAAATTTCCAAATGTAACTTCTTAAGAAAAGCATCGGAACAAACTTTTCTTAGGAAAGTTCTTAAGAACGTGCTTCCTTAGAAAATTTCTTTATGAATGTTCTTAAGAAAGTGCTTCCTAAGAAATATTCCTTAGGAAACTTCTTAAGAAAATTCGTCGGAACAAACTTTTCTTAATAAAGTTCTTAAGACAGAGCTTCCTCAGAAAATTTCCTCAGGAAACTTCTTGCGAAAATGCGTCGGAGGATACTTCTCTTAAGAAACTGCTACCTGAGAAAAATTCCTTAGGAAACTTCTTAAGAAAATGCACCGCAACAAACTTTTCTTAAGAAAGTGCTTCCTAAGAAAATTTTCTTATTAAACATCTTACGAAAATGCGTTAGAAGAAAGTACTTCCTAAGAAAATTTCCTTAAGAAACATCTTACGAAATTGCGTCGAAAGAAACTTTTCTTAAGGAACTTCTTAAGAAAGTGCTTCGTAGGAAAATTTCCTTTGGAAACTTCTTAAGAAAATGCGTCGGAACAAACATTTCTTAATAAAGTTCAAAAGAAAGTGCTTCCTAAGAAAATTTCCTTAAGAAACTTCCTACGAAAATGCGTCGGAAGATACTTTTCTTAAGAAACTTCTTAAGAAAGTGCATCCTAAGAAAATTTCCTTAAGAAACTTCTTACGAAATTACATCGGAAGAAACTTTTCTTAAGGAACTTCTTAAGAAAGTGCTTCCTATGAAAATTTACTTGGGAAAATATTAAGAAAATGTGTCGGAACAAACTTTTCTTAAGAAAGTGCTTCCTAAGAAAATTTCCTTAAGAAACTTCTTACGAAAATGCGTCGGAAGATACTTTTCTTAAGAAACTTCTTAAAAAAATGCTTCCTAAGAAATATTCCTCAGGAAACATCTTAAGAAAATGCGTCAGAACAAAGTTTTCTTAAGAAAGTTCTTAAGAAAGTGCTTCCTACAAAAATTTCCTTAGGAAACTTCTTAAGAAAATGCGTCGGGGGTTACTTTTCATAAGAAACTGCTTCCTAAGAAAATTTCCTTAGTAAACTTCTTAAGAAAATGCGCCGGAATAAACTTTTCTTAAGAAAGTGCTTCCTAAGAAAATTTCCTTAAGAAACTTCTTACGAAAATGCATCGGAGGAAACTTTTCTTAAGGAACTTCTTAATAGAGTGCTTCCTAGGAAACTTTCCTTAGGAAACTTCTCAAGAAAATGCGTCGGAACAAACTTTTCTTAATAAAGTTCTAAAGAAAGTGCTTCCTAAGAAAATTTCCTTAAGAAACTTCCTATGAAAATGCGTCGGAAGATACTTTTCTTAAGAAACTTAAAAAAGTGCTTCCTAAGAAAATTTCCTTTAGAAACTTCTTACGAAAATGCGTCGGAGGATACTTTCCTTAAGAAACTCCTTCCTAAGAAAATTTCCTTCGGAAACTTCTTAAGAAAATGCGTTGGAACAAACTTTTATTAAGAAACTTAAGAAAGTGCTTCCTAAGAAAATTTCATTAAGACACTTCTTACGAAAATGCGTCGGAAGAAACTTTTCTTAAGAAACTTCTTAAGAAAGTGCTTCCTTAGAAACTTTCCTTATGAAACTTCTTACGAAAATGCATTAGAACAAACTTTTGTTAATAAAGTTCTTAAGAAAGTGCTTCCTAAGAAAATTTTCTTGAGAAACTTCTTAGGAAAATGCGTCGAAAGATACTATTCTTAAGAAACTTCTTAAGAAAGTGCTTCCTATGAGAATTTACTTAAGAAACTTCTTAGGAAAATTTGTCGGAAGAAACTTTTCTTAATAAAGTGCTTCCTAAGAAAATTTCCAAAGGTAACTTCTTAAGAAAAAGCATCGGAACAAACTTTTCTTAGGAAAGTTCTTAAGAAAGCGCTTCCTTAGCAAATTTCTTGATGAAAGTTCTTAAGAAAGTGCTTCCTAATAAAATATCCTTAGGAAACTTCTTACGAAAATGCGTCGGAGGATACTTTCCTAAAGAAACTGCTTCCGAAGAAAATTTCCTTAGGAAACTTGTTAAGAAAATGCGTTTGAACAAACTTTCGTAAGAAAGAGCTTCCTAAGAAGAGTTCCTTAAGAAACTTCTTACGAAAATGCGTTGGAAGAAACTTTTCTTAATGAACTTCTTAAGAAAGTGCTTCTTAAGAAAATTTCCTTAAGCTTACGAAAATACGTCGGAAGATACTTTTCTTAAGAAACTTATTACGAAAATGCGTTGGAAGAAACTTTTCTTAACGAACTTCTTAAAAAAGTGCTTCTTAAAAAAATTTCCTTAAGCTTACGAAAATACGTCGGAAGATACTTTTCCTAAGAAACTTCTTAAGCATGTACTTCCTAAGAAATATTCCTTGGGAAACTTCTTAAGAAAATGCAACAGAATAAACTTTTGTTAAGAACGTTCTTAATATAGTGCTGGCAAAGAAAATTTCCTTAGGAAACTTCTTACAAAAATGCGTCAGAGGATGCTTTTCTTAAGAAACAGGTTCCTAAGAAAATTCCCTTAGGAAACTTCTTAAGAAAATGCGTCGGAACAATTTCTTAAGAAAGTTCTTAAGAAAGGGCTTCCAAAGAAAAGTTCCATAAGAAACTTCTTACGAAAATGTATTGCAAGATACTTTTCCTAAGAAACTTCTCAAGAAAGTGCTTCCTAATAAAATTTCCTTAGGAAACTTCTTACGAAATTGCGTCGGAAGAAAATTTTCTTAAGGAACTTCTTAAGAAAGTGCTTCCTAAGAAATATTCCTTTGGAAACTTCTTACGATAATGCGTTGGAACAAACTTTTGTTAAGAAAGTTCTTAAGAAAGTGCTTCCCAAGAAAATTTCCTTAGGAAACTTCTTACGAAAATGCGTCGGTGGATACTTTTCTTAAGAAACTGCTTCCTAAGAAAATTTCCTTAGGAAACTTCTTAAGAAAATGCGTCGGAACAAAATTTTCTTAAGAAAGTTCTTAAGAAAGTGCATCCAAAGGAAATTTCCTTAAGAAACTTCTTACAAAAATGCATCGGAATAAACTTTTCCTAAGGAACTTCCTAAGAAAGTGCTTCCTAGGAAAAATTTCCTTTGGAAACTTCTTAAGAAAATGCGTCGGAAAAACTTTTCTTAAGAAAGTTCTTAAGAAAGTACTTCCTAAGAAAATTTCCTTAAGAAACTTCTTACGAAAATTCACTGGAAGATACTTTTCTTAAGAAACTTCTTAATAAAGTGCTTCCTAAGAAAATTTCCTTAGGAAACTTCTTACGAAATTGCGTCGGAAGAAACTTTTCTTAAGGAACTTCTTAAGAAAGTGCTTCCTAAGAAATATTCCTTAGGAAACTTCTTAAGAAAATTGTCGTTGTACTAAAGTTTGGGCTTTTTAGTACCCCATACTTGTGCACGGGCGGTTGTAGCCACCCCAGCGGCAAGGCCTGCCGGGAGGCAGCTGAGTACAAGTCCAAGAATATCAAGGAAGCATTTAAGTCATTGATCAGAAGACAGACGATAAAGACCGGAGGCTGGGATTCCGGCAAGGCCTTGTCGGGATGGCTCATGGAGCCCGGCAAGACCTGCCCCGGCAAGACCTCCCCCGGCAAGACCCCGCCAGCTTGCCACCGCTCCAGCGCAGCGACCAACCTGTCAGACAGGTCTCGTCCGCCTGGGCGCATGTCAAGGTGCTAACGGCGATGGGCTTAAGCGGCGATGATGGGACGACCCCTTTTTCCGTCCCCGAGAAGCTAAGGGACAACTAAACGGAGCATTAAATGCTCCTGTCCTAAGCCGTCAGTGTTAGGTATGATAGCACTGTAGCTACTTTCCACCTCTTGTATACACTGTGCTTGCCACTGTTGGTGACCCCTTTGGACGTATAAAAGGAGGCCCAAAGCACAGCTACAGGGGGGGACTTCTGGCCCAGATTGCATGCGTAGCGGCTGTGTACTGTAGCACACATAGCGCTCCTGAGCCAGAACTCAAGAACACATAATACACTAAAGCAGGAGTAGAGTTTTACGCTTCCGAGCGGCCCGAACCTGGGTAAAAATCCTACCGCGTTGATCGTCAGATCTGGTCTTTGTGCAAGCCTTCCTCCTTGCCGAATCGTAAAGGGGTCCGTGTGATCCCATAGGTGTCGTTCCCCGACATCTTTGGCGCACCAGGTAGGCGGAGGTGGTTGCGTGAACCTGATCTGGTGCTCAGCGCACCAGTTTTCTTCATCATCATCATTGCCATGGCTCCCAAGAAGAAGGGTTTCACGGCAGTAGGTCCGTCCACATCCGCCGTGCCTGCAGCAACATGGACGGGCGACGGGGTGGACGCAGACGGAGGAGGTGGAGGCCTTGATCCTCCACGACGTTTTGGTGATCATAGCCAGGCGAGTGGTGTCATTCGCAGCGGCGACGGTAACCCACACGCCGCAAGATCTAAGGATGGAGCCGTGCTGCCTACGGGTGGCATAGCAAACTCCAGAGGTGGAAGGGCACCTTCTAGGACACCCACGCCGGCGCAGGCCCCGCGGCCCTCTCAGGGCGCGCGTGATGAGCACCGCCGTGATGTTGGGGGTTCCAAGAATCCACAGGAAAAGAACCCTGTGCACCACTCTCGGGAGGCGTGGGGTCAGCATGCGCGCCAAAACGCTGGCGGAAGTGGCGTGCAGTTGCAGGGTCATGATGGAGCTCCTTCTAACACAGTTAGGAGTCAGAGCACCTCACGTTCCTCGCACCTTTCGCCGCTGCCTACACCAGCAGAAGCCTTGGCGCGAGTGCAGCTGCTCCTAAATTTCCCTCCTGCTGCGGATAAGCTTGACGAGTGGAGAGCAACCATTCAGAGCCTCCTCTCCATTGTGTCGGTGCGCACCGATGGCGAAAAGACTGGAGGTGGTGCGACTACGGTGCACTCTCCTCCACAGCAGCAACAACGGTCGCTGACTCGGCAGATCAACGCTCATGATGACGATTCCATGGCGTCGTCTAATCCGCGAACTCGCCGTGATCAACGTCAAGTTCTTTGGGAACAAAGCCAGGAAGACGCTCGAACCACCATCGAGCGGCGGCGGGAAGCGCGCCACCAATATGATAAGCACGCAGGGCCCACTGTAGACAAGCCTACACCAGCGTATCCTGTCGACCTACCTTATGAGGTGGGTTGTCCAGCGTTTACTCGTGATCTGCGGCGAGTCCAGTGGCCCAATTCACGAACGTTTAAGCCGGAGGTCCCGGAGAAATATGATGGCAAGACTCACCCATCAGAGTTCCTGAGCATCTACACCATTGCGGTGCAGGCTGCCGGGGCTCGTGACGACAAGATACTCGCCAACTACTTCCCGCTGGTGCTTAAGCCTAACGTCAGGTCGTGGTTGATGCATCTGCCGGAGAATTCCATTTCTTCGTGGGCAGATCTGTGTCATGAGTTTGTTGGTGCCTTTACCGGAGGCCACCAAGCTCCTGGCCAGGAAAGTGACTTGCATCTCATCCCCCAGAAAGAGGGCGAGACCTTGCGCAAGTATATACAGAGATTCAGCCACATACATCATAACATCCCAGACGTTCATCCTGCCGCTGTTGTTAGTGCGTTTCATCAGAACATGCACAACCACAGGATGTGTGAAGAGCTGGCAATGAACAAAGTCAGGGATGTTGCCGAGCTCTATGCTCTGGCTGATAAGTGTGCTCGAGCTGAGGAAGGGAGGAGACTCCCCGGCGAGGATGCTAGCGCAGGAGTTGACTCCGAAGATGAAGACGCTGCCAAGGCAAAGAAAGGCCGGCGGCGTAACAAGAAGCGCAAGGGAAAGGCCGGGCTTGCCATCGAGGAATCCGGCAACCCTGACACCGCCAAGAAGACTAAGGTTGATGGCCTCGGCAAGGATGTTGCTGGGTGCGACTCCTGTCACGCCTCGGCGGCTACCGACAAGCCAGAAAGCTCCGACAAGCAGTATTGCAAGATCCATCGCACCAAGGGGCATGATCTCCAAAACTGCCGGCAAGTTGAGCAGCTTGTCGAGAAGCAGTAAGCCAAATACGAGAGGCGGGATAAGGAGAAGGCCTAGGATGGTGCCGAGGGGTCCGGCAAGAAACGCGGTGGCCGAGGAGGTCGCCGCGGCAAGGCCAAACAACAGAAGGATAGGCCCGCTCGCGGCCGCGACAAGGAAGAGGGGGGTGATGATGACAACGACGAGGACGATGAGTCCAGCGAGCATGAGTTTCAGAAGGCTACCGATACCATGTGCGTTGACGGGGGCGCCTCGTTGCATTCTTCTCACCGCCAACTTAAACAGTGGGCGCGAGATATTAATGCGACAGAACCATCTGTCGACGCCCGGAAGCCATTGAAATGGTCCAACACGCCTATCATTTTCGACGCTGAGGATCACCCTGATCGTACAACTGCGGTCGGGTGTTTGCCATTGTTGGTTTCACCAACAATTCGCAACCTCAAGGTGACGAAAATGTTAGTTGACGGTGGGGCCGGTTTGAATTTGATCTCGCCTGAGGTGATCAAGAGGCTGCAAATTCCTGATGAAGATCTCCAGGAAACGGGCACGTTTCAGGGAATCAATCCGGGAAGGAGTCAGCCAAAGGGGAAGATCACACTGCCAGTAACATTTGGTAGTGACCTGAACTTCAGGACAGAGAAGATCGTTTTCGACGTCGCCAAGATTCCATTGCCATCTAATGGGATCCTTGGCCGCCCCGCACTGGCCAAGTTTATGGTGGCCTCACACTACGCCTACAACGTATTGAAGATGCCGGGGCCGATGAGTGTCATCACTGTCAACTCCGACAAGAAAGATGCGCTTGTCTGCGCCGACCAACTCTACCGAGTGGCAGTTGCAGCATCTGCCGCCAAGGCGCTGGCCCCTGCCGCTGAAGCTCCCGGGGGGAAGAAGACCGGCCAGACCTCTCGCACTCACTCCGGCAAGCGCACCTCCTCGGAGTGTTGCGCTCCCGTTGAGGATGTGCCAGAGAGCTCCACCGGCAAGAGCAAGAAATCCAGGCAGCTCCACCAGAGACCAAGAAGGTGCCCGTCAAGGAGGATGGTACGGGAGGAACTTTCACCATAAGTTCCACCCTTGATGACAAATAGGAAAGCGCGCTGATTGCCTTCCTGCGGGCGAATGTCGATATGTTTGCATGGCAGCCATCTGACATCCCCGGTGTTCCCAGGGAGGTAATTGAGCACCACCTTGCTGTCTATCCTCATGCGCGGCCTGTCAAGCAGAAAGTTAGGAAGCAAGCCTTGGAGCGGCAAGAATTCATTGCCGAAGAAATTAGGAAGTTGGAAGCGGCAGGTCTGGTTAGAGGTGTCCTCCATCCAACATGGTTGGCCAATCCAGTCGTAGTGCGCAAGGCAAATGGAAAATGGAGGCTATGTATTGATTTTACAGATCTCAATAAAGCCTTTCCAAAGGATCCTTTTCCCTTGCCGCGCATCGACCAGATTGTAGACTCCACTGCCGGCTGCGATTTGTTGTCATTCCTTGATGCCTATTCAGGGTATTATCAGATCTTCATGGCTAAGGAAGATGAAGAGAAGACCGCATTTATCACCCCATGTGGTACGTATTTTTTCATACGTATGCCTTTCGGGTTGAAAAGTGCTGGTTCAACATTTGCAAGAGCAGTCCAGATTGGTTTTGAGCCCCAGCTACATAGAAATATGGAAGCCTATATGGATGACATAGTGGTCAAAACCAAGGACAAGGCAATGCTCATACAAGACCTAGAAGAGATGTTTGCAAATTTGCGCAAGATCTATTTGAAGCTCAATCCTGAGAAGTGTGTGTTTGGTGTCCCATCCGGCAAGCTTCTTGGTTTCTTTGTATCTCAGCATGGAATCGAGGCGAATCCCGACAAGATCAAGGCAATTGAGCAAATCGAAACGCCAAGACACGTCAAAGATGTGCGTCGTCTTGCCGGCTACGCTGCAGGATTTGAAGGGGTACCTCTCCTTTCCGCCAACACTAGTCGCACCTAAACCACAAGAGCCGTTGTTGCTATACCTAGCGGCAACGAATCAAGTGGTTAGTGCTGCGTTAGTGGCGCAGAGAGAAGCTGACGAAGAAGCAGCGGCAGAGGCAGGACCGCCGAGCGACGAGCCGAGATCCTCCCCGGCAGGTTCTGGTGCCGGCAAAGCAGGATCTGCGCAGCCAAACGAACCGACTCAGAAGAAGAAGATGGTGCAGCGCCCAGTTTATTTTGTCAGTTCCCTTTTGCAGGGGGCTAGATCAAGATATTCTGCTGTACAAAAATTGCTATTCGGCCTCCTCATGGCCTCGAGGAAGCTGCGCCATTACTTCCAGGCACATGAGATCACCGTCGTCACTCGCTTCCCGTTGCAACTGTCAAGCTTTGGTCTCAAGTTTGAAAGCACTTCAACTATTCAGAGCAGAGCCTTGGCGGAATTCGTTGCAGAATGGACCCCAACGCTAGATGAATAGATTCAAGAAACAACTCTTCCCGGCAAGGAAACCAGTCAAGAATGGGTTATGTATTTTGATGGAGCTTTCTCGCTGCAAGGCGTAGGTGCTAGCGTGCTGCTTGTCGCACCCACCGGAGAGTACCTCAAGAATGTAATCCAGATGCACTTTCCCCGGGAGGAGTCGACAAACAACACTGCGGAGTACGAAGGGCTGCTTGCCGGTCTCAGGATCGCGGCACACCTCGGAATCAAGAAGCTCATCGTCAGAGGAGATTCGCAGCTTGTTGTTAAGCAAGTCAACAAAGATTACCAGAGCCCGTTGATGGAAGCCTATGTAGATGAAGTGAGGAAGTTGGAGGAGCGCTTTGACGGTCTGCAAATGGAGCACGTTCCTCATGCAGAGAACATCATTGCCGACGACCTGTCATAGCATGCTGCCCATAAGTTGCCTGTGGAACCAGGGACTTTTATGCTTCACCTGACTCAACCATCCATAGCACCGTCAACGAGGCAAGCCAAGAGAAGGAAGTTGAGTTCCGGCAAGTACTTTCCTGCAGAGCTCCCGGAAGCTGCCGGCAAGAGCCTTGCCGACGGGGAAGCTGCCGGGAACAACACCAAGCCTGCCGGGGGCGAACAAGCTCCGGCAGGGCCTCGGGCCCTTGCCGTCGAGACAAACGCTCCCGCTGCAGAAGACACGCCTTTAGTCCTTGCCGTCGAGCCCCAGGCTCCAGCATGGGCACAACACATTGTTCAATTCCTCCTAACGGGGGACCTTCCCGAAGAACAGGAAGAAGCGGAGAGAGTAGCCCGTCGGTCTAATATGTACCAGTTTGTGGACAATGTCCTGTACAGAAAGAGACCGAACGGCGTGAAATTGAAGTGTATTCCCCGGGAGGATGGACAGGAGCTGTTGGTAGAGATACATGGAGGCATATGTGGCTCCCACATAGGATCAAGAGCACTTGTCGGTAAGGCATTCCGGCAAGGTTTCTTTTGGCCCACTGCTCTCCAGGATGCAACTGCACTAGTAACCAAGTGTGAAGCGTGCTAGTTTCATTCGAAGAAGTTGCATCAACCAGCTCAAGCTCTTCAGACAATCCCTCTTTCCTGGCCATTTTCAGTCTGGGGGCTCGACATCTTGGGTCCTTTTCCCCATGCTACCGGGGGCTTTGAGTACTTGTACGTTGCGATCGACAAGTTCACGAAGTGGCCAGAAGTGGAGCCAGTGAGAAAGGTGACAGCACAGTCGGCCGTCAAGTTCTTCAAAGGACTAGTTTGCTGTTTTGGTGTACCCAACACGATTATCACCGACAACGGCACACAGTTCACGAGCCACGCCTTCATGCAGTATGTCCAAGACCTTGGCGGAAAGATCTGTTTTGCCTCTGTTGCTCATCCAAGGAGTAACGGTCAAGCGGAAAGGGCAAATGCTAAAGTGTTGCGAGGTCTCAAGACAACAACTTTCGACAGGCTACGTAAGTGCGGAAGGCGCTGGATTGATGAGTTGTCGGCGGTTCTTTGGTCAATCAGAACGACACCAAATCGAGCTACCGGCCAGACACCCTTCTCCCTAGTATACGGGGCGGAAGCAGTTCTCCCCACGGAACTCATATATGGGTCGCCTCGAGTGCTCGCTTATGATGAGCTTGAGCAAGAGCAGTTGCGACAAGATGACGCGACGCTCCTTGAGGAAGATCGTCTTCAGGCTGCTGTGCGAGCTGCACGCTACCAGCAAGCCTTGCGCCGCAACCATAGCCGCAAGGTTCATGCCCGGAGTCTTGAGGAAGGCGACCTTGTTCTTCGTCGCGTTCAGTCGGCCAAGAATTCCAACAAGTTGACGCCAAAGTGGGAAGGCCATTATCGGGTAGCACGGGTCACCAGGCCTGGCGCAGTCCGCCTAGAGACCGAGGATGGCATTCCGGTGAGAAACTCCTGGAATATTAACCATCTTCGCAAGCTCTACCCATGAGGCGCGGTTTCCGGGTCCCCCGGCAACCCCTTTTGTACAAGTCTTGCCGGCAAGGCATGTAATCGTTTGTACAAAGCCAGGCGCAGACCCTTTGCATAGTTAAATAAGATCAAGCATTTTACAATTCTTCTCGATTCTGCATGTTTATTTATATGCATGTTTATCCGAGAAATTGCATTACGCTTACTCCCAGCAAGCACTAACGAACCGCCAAGGTTCCATAATCCTATTTTATCTTCTTTCTTTTTCTTAAAGGATAGAAGGTTCCCTCGCGTATAAGTTTGCCAGGGGGGATAGGAGGATATGGACACCAACAGGCGGTGCTCGAAGTTGACATCTTGCGGGAAGGAGTACAGCAACGAAAAGCTAAGTTGCAAAACTCTAAGTAATTTTTCATAGCAAAGTTATTTTTTTCTTGGACAATTTCGACTTTTGTATGGAAAACCTGCACGCGAAGGAACCTTGTCATGATTAGTTGCGCCCTTATTTTGTTTCGGGTCCGTTCAACAATTGAAGTGGCTGCACTAAAAACATCAAGGTATCTTGCCGGCAGCGGCACCTCCAGCAGGCTGCTAAAGTCCCGCACCTAGCACTCGCGGCAAGGGTGTGCGCGCCGGCAAGTTCCTGATAAGCGTAGGGCATAAACCATACAGAAAGGAATCAAACAAGAGGAATAACATGCGTTCATACAAAACACAGCAAGTTATGATACAATAAAAGTTGCCGCAGTTCTAACTTAAGATAAATTGTCTTTGACATGAAATGGCTGCAGCAAGAAGAGGTGAAGCGGCTAGTCCCTGCGCTGGCCTTCGACCCTTTTAACCTTGTCCACCTTGTCGACGATGGGCGCAACAAGTCCTTCGAGCGCTTGGGTGTCCACGTCCTTCGGCAAGCAATCAAGGACGTTGGTGAAGTTGATGCCAGGGTTCCTGTACGCCACCTTGACGAGCATCTTGAGGAGAACGGCCCGACAGAGCTTGCGGGACTCGTTGGCCAAATGGGTTGCTCGGTCAGAATGGAGCTGCTCCAGGGCTTCAAGCATGCGGTCAAAGAACATGGTCAGCTTGACGCTCGTAGACACCCTGTCGTCAGAAGAATACCTGAAGCCTTGCAGGCCCATGGCGGACAGTTGCGCTTCAAGCTTTTCCGCGACGTCGACGAGCTTTTCAGTCCAGACTTGCACACCCGCTACGAAGTCGTTATGGGAGGCAGCGGCGCTCTTGAGCAGCTCCTGCTCGTTCTGGAGGTCTTTGGTCAAAGCCTTCTCGTGAGCCCTGCTTTCCTCGAGTGACTGCTCCAGCGTGGACAGCTTCACCTTCAGATCAGCGACGGAGTCGTTAGCTGAAGAGAGCTATTTGGTCTTGTCGGATACGGCAACTTGCGTCTCTATCAGGCTGTGGAGAGCCTTGTCTCTCTCGGTTTTGAGTATCGAGAGCTCTTTGTCGTGATCCTCAAGATCTGCTTCCAGCTTCTTCACCTTCTGCTCCAGCTCATTCTTGGCGGCCTCTGCAGCACCGGCAGCATCGACGGCTTCCTTTAGCTTGCCGGCGTGATCTACAGTCCGAGCCTCGAGCGTCTCCTTGTGTTTCTGCTCCAGCTCCTGGGTCCGCCGCGCGACAAGCTTTTCGATCTCCTCATCCTTGGCGCAAAGCTTGTCGACAAGCGCCTTCTCACGAGCGGAGAGTTCTTCTTCATGGGCACCAAGCTCGACGCGGCGTTCTGTCAGGTGAGCTTTCTCTGCGGCAGCCTGTTGTTTAGCCTCATCTTGTGCTTTCTCGACATCGGACTGCTTCAAGAGGAGCTCGTTCCAACGTTCGCTCAGCTGCTCTTGACCCGTCTTCAACCCTTGGAATGCTTCGGTGAACCAGGCCTGCGTCTCCTCGATGCGCTTCTGGAGATCCGCCTCTGCCGCTTCGACAACTGCTGCCCTGGAATCCAGCTTATATTTCCGGGCGCGATAAAGTGCTTGGAGCTTCCGAAAGTTGTTGCTCATGGCCTGGAGAAGCTGTCCTTCTTCAGATTTGCTGCTGCTAGCACTTGGTTCATCAACGATTTCGAGCCCGGCAGCAGTGATGACTTCCTCATCAAAGACTCCCCCTTCAGTTGGCAACTCGATGCTTGCCGTCCCTGGTATGCTGACGAACAGATTGTCGCCAACCTTGAGATACTTGCTTGCAGGAGAGGCTTCGGACGTTGATGGCTGATCCTCAACGACCGTCTCACCGGCAGCAGGGGGCTCCGGGGCCGACGTAGCGCCTGGCGCTCCTGCGGCAGGAATGTCGTCAGTATGGTCACCGGTCTCCTTGCCGGCCCTCTCAGCAGACTCCTTGGTGGCCCTCTCCTGTGCGGCCTTGGCAGCCTCGGCGGCAGCATCCTTGGCGGCCTCGGTGGTAGCGTTCTTGGCGGCCTCGGCGGCAGCAATCCTGTCGGCCTCGGCGGCGGCATCCCTTGCGGTCTCCTCGATAACGACATCAACATCCATGTGTTCTGTTGAGGGAAGGCCTGGAGGTCGAGGAAGCAAACAAGATGAGATCAAAGTTGAAGTTCAAGAAGACAAAAAAGAAATATAAAGGCAGAATGCTAAGTGTTCATCGGCAAGCGGTTACCTGTGCCAGGCTGTTGAGAGGAGGTTCCTCCTCCTCCGGCAACATTGGTTGCCGGTGTAGAGTTGCTGGTGCCCGTGCTCGCCGGCTCCTCGTCGTCACGGTAAAGCTCGCTGGAGGAAGCCCGTGCCGGAGATCCATTCCTGGGCGGTGTGGTTGATGGAGGCGGCGTTGCTCCGGATGGTGCTCCTTGTTGCCGCTCCTCTCCTACACGCCCGGAGATGTCAGCAGTAAAGATACACACCCCGACACTTGCCCGTGGAAAGTGAGTAATGGGCTCACGCTGGGGGCTGCGTCGGGGGCTGCGTCGAGGACTGCGTCGTGGGCTGGATTCCGGACTGATGGTGATCGTCTCTGGTGCACCAGCGGTGCTTGCCGATGGCTCATCGACCGTTGAAGTCCTCGCCCTCTTCGCCGCCCTTTGCGCCAGCTTTTCCGTATCTCTGCGGGGACAAGTCAAAGCAAGGCGAATTAGTTAAGCCAGATCAGAAATTCAAAAGTTAGAAGATGTTACGGGACCCTTACTCTTCTTCTTCGGAGCTGAAGGCAGAGAGGTCGAAGTCCACTTCCGCCGCAGTGTCGATGGGAGGAGGTGAGGGAGCGGTCCTGGGTCGCTTGGCTGCGGCGGGTTGCTGCGCGGCCTTGCCGGCCGCCCCTTTGCCGGGGGCTTCACCACGCGACGAAGGCTGGCGGGCAGAGGTGCCAGAGGTGACCTTTCGAAGAGCATGCCTATTCCTCGGCTCGAGAGTTCGGGCTTCCTCCTGCAGCTCCTCCTCAGCTGTGTCTCTGGCAGAAGGGTCCCCGGCAGCAGTGCTACTCTGCTCCCCGGCAGCCTCGCCTTGCCCGGCAAGGTTTCCCTCCGACAACACCTCTCCTTCTCTGGATTCCCCTTTCGCGAAGCCAGCACTGCCGGCCTCTGCGGCAAGATTTGCCTCCTCCACCCTGCTGGCGATGTACGCCACCTCTTCCTTAGCGGTGCGACGGATAAGGTCCTCTTCCACGCGGATGGCCTTCTCCGACAAGTTGTCAAAGAATTGTTGTGCCTGCTCTGCGGATGGCTCGATCCAAGTCCCGTCAAGGCTGTGGGCGTCAAACGCCGGCATCATGGCAATGATTGAGGCCAGAGCAGAGTTATTGCACAGAGGGATTATGCTTGCCAGCAGCTTGCGTACCGCCGCAGTCCTAAAGAGTCTCTGGTAGAGGGCTGCATGATGCATGAGCGTCAAGTTGTTGTTCAGCCTAGGGTGCAGCCTCATGATGTTTGCCGCATTCCGGAATTCCCAAGCTGGCCTCCCTTTGTTCTGTAGAGGGGCAATGTGCCGGCGAAGGAAATCGGCGCCTATCATCTCTATCGTGAGCCCGGCAGCTTTGAGGCGGTGGATCCTGGTGGTTGCAACTGTGAGCTTCTCATCTTCAGGATCGAAGGCGCTCCAGTCGTTGCCGCGCACCAGCTTCGTTTGCCACGGCAAGCAGAAAAGCTGGAAGTCTTTCTGCTGAATCCAGCACCATTTGGCCCACCACTCATCCCATTTCTCGCGGTAGGCCCCGTCTGGGTATGTCTCCTTGGTCCCTGTTCTTGGGATCCAGGTGATAGAACCGGAAAGGGCCTCGCCTTTTTGGATACGGGGAGAGAAGTAGTGGTGGAAAAGGGCCGTGCTAGGAACTACTCCGGCGAAGTTTTCGCAAAGATGAGCGAAAACTGACATGCATGTCACAGCATTCGGCGTGAAATCCAAGAGTTGGAAGCCGTATGTGAACATGATGTCGTTGAAGAAATCAGAGAACGGGGGACAGAGCCCGTAGTAAAAGTAATCGGCAAAGAAATGGAATTTGTCTGGGCCACCCCTGGAAGAACCTGGACTCACGCGGGTGGCGGGATGCGCTTTCGTCTCCTTCGCCCACACGAACTGGTACCTTTCCTTCAAGGCGTTCGCATCGAGCGCCGGAAGGAAGACGACGTGCTCCTTCCGCATCTTCGCCAGCTTGTTCTCCGGGACGGCCGCTTCCACCTCCTTGCCCTTGCTTTCCTTGGGCGGCATGGCGGCTATGGGGGCGGAGTTCGAAAACGGAGAGGAGGGGCGTAGAGGCGGCGGATGAGCAAAGGTGCTCTGTTTCGGGCTTGAGGAGGAAGACGACGGCGGTTCCCAGACTGGAAAAGACAGGAGGAAAATGGGTGGGCGCTTCTGCAGATTCCTTTTTATGGGGAAGGCCCGGTTCTGCCTCTTTACTAGTAAAATCGAAATGATCTTGCACGCGCGCTGCTGTAACGGCCGCGCCGCACACGTCCCCCACGTCCCGCATTCAATGGGCGTCATGGGGGGACGCAGTAAATGGAATGATTACGACAGTTAACTCCCGCCATGCGTCCCCGTGCACTGTTTGGGCCTAGCCCAACAACGCCTCGCACCCGTGTACGGCCTAGGCCCAGGGGCTCCTATCGCTGTACTAAAGTTTGGGTCCTTTAATACCCCATACTTGTGCACGGGCAGTTGTAGCCACACCGGCGGCAAGGCCTGCCAGGGGACAGCTGGATACAAGCACAAGAATATCAAGGAAGCATTCAAGTCAAGGATTAGAAGACAGAAGATAGAAGACCGGAGGCTGGGATCCCGGCAAAGCCTTGCCGGGATGGCTCACGGAGCCCGGCAAGACCCGCCCCGGCAAGACCTCGCCCGCCTGCCACCGCTCCAGTGCAGCGACCAGCCTGTCAGACGGGTGTCGTCCGCCTGGGCACGTGTCAGGGTGCCAATGGCGATGGGCTTAAGCCGTGATGATGGGACGGCCCCTTTTTTCCGTCCCCAAGAAGCTAAGGGACACCTAAATGGAGCATTAAATGCTTTTGTCCTACACCGTCAGTATTAGGTATGATAGCCCTGTAGCAACTTTCCACCTCTTGTAAGCATTGTGCGTGCCACTGTTGGTGACCCCTTTGGACGTATAAAAGGAGGCCCAAAGCACAGCTACAGGGGGGGACTCTTCTGGCCCAGATTGCATGCGTAGCGGCTGCGTACTGTAGCACATAGCGCTCCTGAGCCAGAACTCAAGAAAAAGCGTCGGAACAAACTTTTCTTAGGAAAGTTCTTAAGAAAGTGCTTCCTTAGAAAATTTCTCTATGAAAGTTCTTAAGAAAGTGCTTCCTAATAAAATATCCTTAGGAAACTTCTTACGAAAATGCGTCGGAGGATACTTTTCTAAAGAAACTGCTTACTAAGAAAATTTCCTTAGGAAACTTCTTAAGAAAATGTGTTTGAACAAACTTTCTTAAGAAAGAGCTTCCTAAGAAAATTTCCTTAAGAAACTTCTTACGAAAATGCGTTGGAAGAAACTTTTCTTAATGAACTTCTTTAGAAAGTGCTTCTTAAGAAAAATTCCTTAAGCATACGAAAATACGTCGAAAGATACTTTTCTTAAGAAACTTCTTAAGCATGTACTTCCTAAGAAATATTCCTTGGGAAACTTCTTAAGAAAATGCACTGGAATAAACTTTTCTTAAGAAAGTTCTTAATATAGTGCTGCCAAAGAAAATTTCCTTAGGAAACTTCTTACGAAAATGCGTCAGAGGATGCTTTTCTTAGGAAACAGGTTCCTAAGAAAATTCCCCTAGGAAACTTCTTAAGAAAATGCGTCGGAACAATTTCTATAAGAAAGGACTTAAGAAAGGGCTTCCAAAGAAAAGTTCCATAAGAAACTTCTTACGAAAATGTATTGGAAGATACTTTTCTTAAGAAACTTCTTAAGAAAGTGCATCCTAAGAAAATTTCCGTAGGAAACTTCTTACGAAATTGCGTCGGTAAATTTTTTTCTTAAGGAACTTCTTAAGAAAGTGCTTCCTAAGAAATATTCCTTAGGAAACATCTTACGAAAATGCGTCGGAACAAACTTTTGTTAAGAAAGTTCTTAAGAAAGTGCTTCCCAAGAAAATTTCCATAGGAAACTTCTTACGAAAATGCGTCGATGGATACTTTTCTTAAGAAACTGCTTCCTGAGAAAATTTCCTTAGGAAACTTCTTAAGAAAATGCGTCAGAACAAACTTTTCTTAAGAAAGTTCATAAGAAAGTGCTTCCTAAGGAAATTTCCTTAATAATCTTCTTTCGAAAATGCATCGGACTAAACTTTTCCTAAGGAAATTCCTAAAAAAGTGCTTCCTAGGAAAATTTTCCTTAGGAAACTTCTTAAGAAAATGCGTCGGAAAAACTTTTCTTAAGAAAGTACTTCCTAAGAAAATTTCCTTAAGAAACTTCTTACGAAAATGCACTGGAAGATACTTTTCTTAAGAAACTTGTCAATAAAGTGCTTCCTAAGAAAATTTCCTTAGGAAACTTCTTACGAAATTGCGTCAGAAGAAACTTTTCTTAAGGAATTTATTAAGAAAGTGCTTCCTAAGAAATATTCGTTAGGAAACTTCTTAAGAAAATGCGTCGGAACAAACTTTTCTTAAGAATGTTCTTAAAAAAGTGCTTCCTAAGAAAATTTCCTTAGGAAACTTATTACGAATATGCGTCGGAGGATACTTTCCTTAAGAAAGTGCTTCCTAAGACAATTTCCTTAGGAAACTTCTTAAGAAAATGCATTGGAACATACATTTCTTAAGGAAGTTAAGAAATGCTTCCTAAGAAAATTTCCTTAAGAAAATGCTTACGAAAATGTGTCGGAAGAAACTTTTCTTAAGAAACTTCTTAAGAAAGTGCTTCCTTAGAAACTTTCCTTATGAAACTTCTTAAGAAAATGCATCAAAAAAAACTTTTCTTAATAAAGTTCTTAAGAAAGTGCTTCCTAAGAAAATTTCCTTGAGAAACTTCTTAGGAAAATGCGTCGAAAGATACTATTCTTAAGAAACTTCTTAAGAAGTGATTCCTAGGAAAATTTACTTAAGAAACTGCGTCGGAGGATACTTTTCATAAGAAACTGCTTCCTAAGAAAATTTCCTTAGGAAACTTGTGAAGAAAATGTGTCGGAATAAACTTTTCTTAAGAAAGTGCTTCCTAAGAAAATTTACTTAAGAAACTTCTTACGAAAATTCGTCGGAAGAAACTTTTCTTAAGAAAGTGCTTCCTAAGAAAATTTCCAAAGGTAACTTCTTAAGAAAAAGCGTCGGAACAAACTTTTCTTAGGACAGTTCTTAAGAAATCGCTTCCTTAGAAAATTTCTTTATGAAAGTTCTTAAGAAAGTGCTTCCTAATAAAATATCCTTAGGAAACTTCTTACAAAAATGCGTCGGAGGATACTTTTCTAAAGAAACTGCTTCCTAAGAAAATTTCCTTAGGAAACTTCTTAAGAAAATGCGTTTGAACAAACTTTCTTAAGAAAGAGCTTCCTAAGAAAATTTCCTTAAGAAACTTCTTACGAAAATGCGTTGGAAGAAACTTTTCTTAATGAACTTCTTAAGAAAGTGCTTCTTATGAAAATTTCCTTAAGCTTACGAAAATACGTCGGAAGATACTTTTCTTAATAAACTTCTTAAGCATGTACTTCCTAAGAAATATTCCTTGGGAAATTTCTTAAGAAAATGCACCGGAATAAACGTTTCTTAAGAAAGTTCTTAATATAGTGCTGCCAAAGAAAATTTCCTTAGGAAACTTCTTACGAAAATGCGTCAGAGGATGCTTTTGTTAAGAAACAGGTTCCTAAGAAATTTTCCTTAGGAAACTTCTTAAGAAAATGTGTCGGAACAATTTCTTAAGAAAGTTCTTAAGAAAATGTATTGGAAGATACTTTTCTTAAGAAACTTCTTAAGAAAGTGCTTCCTAAGAAAATTTCCTTAGGAAACTTCTTACAAAATTGCGTCGGAAGAAACTTTTCTTAAGGAACTTCTTAAGAAAGTGCTTCCTAAGAAATATTCCTTAGGAAACTTCTTACGAAAATGCGTCGGGGCAAACTTTTATTAAGAAAGTTCTTAAGAAAGTGTGCTTCCCAAGAAAATTTCCTTAGGAAACTTCTTACGAAAATTCGTCGGTGGATACTTTTCTTAAGACACTGCTTCCTAAGAAAATTTCCTTAGGAAACTTCTTAAGAAAATGTGTCGGAATAAACTTTTCTTGAGAAAGTGCTTCCTAAGGAAATTTCCTTAAGAAACTTCTTACGAAAATGCATCGGAATAAACTTTTCGTAAGGAACTTCGTTAGAAATTGCTTCCTAGGAAAATTTTCCTTAGGAAACTTCTTAAGAAAATGCGTCGGAAAAACTTTTCTTAAGAAAGTACTTCCTAAGAAAATTTCCTTGAGAAACTTCTTACGAAAATGCATTGGAAGACACTTTTCTTAAGAAACTTCTCAATAAAGTGCTTCCTAAGAAAATTTCCTTAGGAAACTTCTTACGAAATTGCGTCGGAAGAAACTTTTCTTAAGGAACTTCTTAAGAAAGTGCTTCCTAAGAAATATTCCTTAGGAAACTTCTTAAGAAAGTGCGTCGGAACAAACTTTTCTTAAGAATGTTCTTAAGATAGTCCTTCCTAAGAAAATTTCCTTAGGAAACTTATTATGAAAATGCGTTGGAGGATACTTTCCTTAAGAAACTGTTTCCTAAGAAAATTTTCTTAGGAAACTTCTTACTAAAATGCATTGGAACATACATTTATTAAGAAAGTTAAGAAAGTGCTTCCTAAGAAAAATTCCTTAAGAAAATGCTTAAGAAAGTGCTTCCTTAGAAACTTTTCTTATGAAACTTCTCAAGAAAATGCATCGAAAAAAAGTTTTCTTAAGAAAATACTTAAGAAGAAACTTTTCTCAAGAAAGTGCTTTCTAAGAAAATTTCCGTAGGTAATTTCTTAAGAAAAAGCGTCGAAACAAACTTTTCTTAGGAAAGTTCTTAAGAAAGTGCTTCCTTAGAAAATTTCTTTAAGAAAGTTCTTAAGTAAGTGCTTCCTAAGAAAATATCCTTAGGAAACTTCTTACGAAAATGTATTGGAAGATACTTTTCTTAAGAAACTTCTTAAGAAAGTGCTTCCTAAGAAAATTTCCTTAGGTAACTTCTTACGAAATTGCGTCGGTAAATTTTTTTCTTAAGGAACTTCTTAAGAAAGTGCTTCCTAAGAAATATTCCTTAGGAAACTTCTTACGAAAATGCGTCGGAACAAACTTTTGTTAAGAAAGCTCTTAAGAAAGTGCTTCCCAAGAAAATTTCCTTAGGAAACTTCTTACGAAAATGCGTCGATGGATACTTTTCTTAAGAAACTGCTTCCTAAGAAAATTTCCTTAGGAAACTTCTTAAGAAAATGCGTCGGAACAAACTTTTCTTAAGAAAGTTCATAAGAAAGTGCTTCCTAAGGAACTTTCCTTAAGAAACTTCTTACGAAAATGCATCGGAATAAACTTTTCCTAAGGAACTTCCTAAGAATGTGCTTCCTAGGAAAATTTTCCTTAGGAAACTTCTTAAGAAAATGCGTGGGAAAAACTTTTCTTAAGAAAGTACTTCCTAAGAAATTTTTCTTAAGAAACTTCTTACGAAAATGCATTGGAAGATACTTTTCTTAAGAAACTTCTCAATAAAGTGCTTCCTAAGAAAATTTCCTTAGGAAACTTCTTACGAAATTGCGTCAGAAAAACTTTTCTTAAGGAACTTCTTAAGAAAGTGCGTCCTAAGAAATATTCCTTAGGAAACATCTTAAGAAAATGCGTCGGAAAAACTTTTCTTAAGAAAGTACTTCCTAAGAAAATTTCCTCAAGAAACTTCTTACGAAAATGCATTGGAAGATACTTTTCTTAAGAAACTTCTCAATAAAGTGCTTCCTAAGAAACTTTCCTTAGGAAACTTCTTACGAAATTGCGTCGGAAGAAACTTTTCTTAAGGAACTTCTTAAGAAAGTGCTTCCTAAGAAATATTCCTTAGGAAACTTCTTAAGAAAATGCGTCGGAACAAACTTTTCTTAAGAATGTTCTTAAGAAAGTGCTTCCTAAGAAAATTTCCTTAGGAAACTTATTATGAAAATGCGTTGGAGGATACTTTCCTTAAGAAACTGCTTCCTAAGAAAATTTCCTGAGCAAACTTCTTAAGAAAATGCATTGGAACATACATTTATTAAGTAAGTTAAGAAAGTGCTTCCTAAGAAAATTTCCTTAAGAAAATGCTTACGAAAATGCGTCGGAAGAAACTTTTCTTAAGAAACTTCTAAATAAAGTGCTTCCTTAGAAACTTTCCTTAGGAAACTTCTCAAGAAAATGCATCGAAAAAAAGTTTTCTTAATAAAGTACTTAACAAAGTGCTTCCTAAGAAAATTTCCTTGAGAAACTTCTTAGGAAAATGCGTAGAAAGATACTATTCTTAAGAAACTTCTTAAGAAAGTGCTTCCTAAGAAAATTTAATTACGAAAATTCGTCGGAAGAAACTTTTCTCAAGAAAGTGCTATCTAAGAAAATTTCCGTAGGTAATTTCTTAAGAAAAAGCGTCGAAACAAACTTTTCTTAGGAAAGTTCTTAAGAAAGTGCTTCCTTAGAAAATTTCTTTAAGAAAGTTCTTAAGTAAGTGCTTCCTAAGAAGATATCCTTAGGAAACTTCTTACGAAAATGTATTGGAAGATACTTTTCTTAAGAAACTTCTTAAGAAAGTGCTTCCTAAGAAAATTTCCTTAGGAAACTTCTTACGAAATTGCGTCGGTAAATTTTTTTCTTAAGGAACTTCTTAGGAAAGTGCTTCCTAAGAAATATTCCTTAGGAAACTTCTTACGAAAATGCGTCGGAACAAACTTTTGTTAAGAAAGCTTTTAAGAAAGTGCTTCCCAAGAAAATTTCCCTAAGAAACTTCTTACGAAAATGCGTCGATGGATACTTTTCTTAAGAAACTGCTTCCTAAGAAAATTTCCTTAGGAAATTCTTAAGAAAATGCGTCGGAACAAACTTTTCTTAAGAAAGTTCATAAGAAAGTGCTACCTAAGGAACTTTCCTTAAGAAACTTCTTACGAAAATGCATCGGAATAAACTTTTCCTAAGGAACTTCGTAAGAAAGTGCTTCCTAGGAAAATTTTCCTTAGGAAACTTCTTAAGCAAATGCGTGGGAAAAACTTTTCTTAAGAAAGTTCTTAAGAAAGTACTTCCTAAGAAAATTTTCTTAAGAAACTTCTTACGAAAATGCATTGGAAGATACTTTTCTTAAGAAACTTCTCAATAAAGTGCTTCCTAAGAAAATTTCCTTAGGAAACTTCTTACGAAATTGCGTCAAAAAAACTTTTCTTAAGGAACTTCTTAAGAAAGTGCGTCTTAAGAAATATTCCTTAGGAAACATCTTAAGAAAATAGGTCGAAAAAACTTTTCTTAAGAAAGTACTTCCTAAGAAAATTTCCTTAAGAAACTTCTTACGAAAATGCATTGGAAGATACTTTTCTTAAGAAACTTCTCAATAAAGTGCTTCCTAACAAACCTGCCTTGGTCAACTTCTTACGAAATTGCGTCGGAAGAAACTTTTCTTAAGGAACTTATTAAGAAAGTGCTTCCTAAGAAATATTCCTTAGGAAACTTCTTAAGAAAATGCGTCGGAACAAACTTTTCTTAAGAATGTTCTAAAGAAAGTGCTTCCTAAGAAAATTTCCTTAGGAAACTTATTACGAAAATGCGTCAGAGGATACTTTCCTTAAGAAAGTGCTTCCTAAGAAAATTTCCTTAGGAAACTTCTTAAGAAAATGCATTGGAACATACATTTCTTAAGAAAGTTGAGAAAGTGCTTCCTAAGAAAATTTCCTTAAGAAAATGCTTACGAAAATGTGTCGCAAGAAACTTTTCTTAAGAAACTTCTTAAGAAAGTGCTTCCTTAGAAACTTTCCTTATGAAACTTCTTAAGAAAATGCATCAAAAAAAAACTTTTCTTAATAAAGTTCTTAAGAAAGTGCTTCCTAAGAAAATTTCCTTAAGAAAATGCTTACGAAAATGTGTCGCAAGAAACTTTTATTAAGAAACTTCTAAAGAAAGTGCTTCCTTAGAAACTTTCCTTATGAAACTTCTCAAGAAAATGCATCGAAAAAAAGTTTTCTTAATAAAGTACTTAACAAAGTGCTTCCTAAGAAAATTTCCTTGAGAAACTTCTTAGGAAAATGCTTCGAAAGATACTATTCTTAAGAAACTTCTTAAGAAGTGCTTCCTAAGAAAATTTACTTAAGAAACTGCGTCGGAGGATACTTTTGATAAGAAACTGCTTCCTAAGAAAACTTCCTTAGGAAGCTTCTGAAGAAAATGTGTCGGAATAAACTTTTCTTAAGAAAGTGCTTCCTAAGAAAATTTGCTTAAGAAACTTCCTACGAAAATTCGTCGGAAGAAACTTTTCTTAAGAAAGTGCTTCCTAAGAAAATTTCCAAAGGTAACTTCTTAAGAAAAAGCGTCGGAACAAACTTTTCTTAGGAAAGTTCTTCCTAAGAAAATTTCCTTAAGAAACTTCTTACGAAAATGCATTGGAAGATACTTTTCTTAAGAAACTTCTCAATAAAGTGCTTCCTAACAAACCTGCCTTAGGAAACTTCTTACGAAATTGCGTCGGAAGAAACTTTTCTTAAGGAACTTCTAAAGAAAGTGCTTCCTAAGAAATATTCCTTAGGAAACTTCTTAAGAAAATGCGTCGGAACAAACTTTTCTTAAGAATGTTCTAAAGAAAGTGCTTCCTAAGAAAATTTCCTTAGGAAACTTATTACGAAAATGCGTCAGAGGATACTTTCCTTAAGAAAGTGCTTCCTAAGAAAATTTCCTTAGGAAACTTCTTAAGAAAATGCATTGGAACATACATTTCTTAAGAAAGTTGAGAAAGTGCTTCCTAAGAAAATTTCCTTAAAAAATGCTTACGAAAATGTGTCGCAAGAAACTTTTCTTAAGAAACTTCTTAAGAATGTGCTTCCTTAGAAACTTTCCTTATGAAACTTCTTAAGAAAATGCATCAAAAAAAAACTTTTCTTAATAAAGTTCTTAAGAAAGTGCTTCCTAAGAAAATTTCCTTAAGAAAATGCTTACGAAAATGTGTCGCAAGAAACTTTTCTTAAGAAACTTCTAAAGAAAGTGCTTCCTTAGAAACTTTCCTTATGAAACTTCTCAAGAAAATGCATCGAAAAAAAGTTTTCTTAATAAAGTACTTAACAAAGTGCTTCCTAAGAAAATTTCCTTGAGAAACTTCTTAGGAAAATGCTTCGAAAGATACTATTCTTAAGAAACATCTTAAGAAGTGCTTCCTAAGAAAATTTACTTAAGAAACTGCGTCGGAGGATACTTTTGATAAGAAACTGCTTCCTAAGAAAATTTCCTTAGGAAGCTTCTGAAGAAAATGTGTCGGAATAAACTTTTCTTAAGAAAGTGCTTCCTAAGAAAATTTACTTAAGAAACTTCTTACGAAAATTCGTCGGAAGAAACTTTTCTTAAGAAAGTGCTTCCTAAGAAAATTTCCAAAGGTAACTTCTTAAGAAAAAGCGTCGGAACAAACTTTTCTTAGGAAAGTTCTTCCTAAGAAAATTTCCTTAAGAAACTTCTTACGAAAATGCATTGGAAGATACTTTTCTTAAGAAACTTCTCAATAAAGTGCTTCCTAACAAACCTGCCTTAGGAAACTTCTTACGAAATTGCGTCGGAAGAAACTTTTCTTAAGGAACTTATTAAGAAAGTGCTTCCTAAGAAATATTCCTTAGGAAACTTCTTAAGAAAATGCGTCGGAACAAACTTTTCTTAAGAATGTTCTAAAGAAAGTGCTTCCTAAGAAAATTTCCTTAGGAAACTTATTACGAAAATGCGTCAGAGGATACTTTCCTTAAGAAAGTGCTTCCTAAGAAAATTTCCTTAGGAAACTTCTTAAGAAAATGCATTGGAACATACATTTCTTAAGAAAGTTGAGAAAGTGCTTCCTAAGAAAATTTCCTTAAGAAAATGCTTACGAAAATGTGTCGCAAGAAACTTTTCTTAAGAAACTTCTTAAGAAAGTGCTTCCTTAGAAACTTTCCTTACGAAACTTCTTAAGAAAATGCATCAAAAAAAAACTTTTCTTAATAAAGTTCTTAAGAAAGTGCTTCCTAAGAAAATTTCCTTAAGAAAATGCTTACGAAAATGTGTCGCAAGAAACTTTTCTTAAGAAACTTCTAAAGAAAGTGCTTCCTTAGAAACTTTCCTTATGAAACTTCTCAAGAAAATGCATCGAAAAAAAGTTTTCTTAATAAAGTACTTAACAAAGTGCTTCCTAAGAAAATTTCCTTGAGAAACTTCTTAGGAAAATGCTTCGAAAGATACTATTCTTAAGAAACTTCTTAAGAAGTGCTTCCTAAGAAAATTTACTTAAGGAACTGCGTCGGAGGATACTTTTGATAAGAAACTGCTTCCTAAGAAAATTTCCTTAGGAAGCTTCTGAAGAAAATGTGTCGGAATAAACTTTTCTTAAGAAAGTGCTTCCTAAGAAAATTTACTTAAGAAACTTCTTACGAAAATTCGTCGGAAGAAACTTTACTTAAGAAAGTGCTTCCTAAGAAAATTTCCAAAGGTAACTTCTTAAGAAAAAGCGTCGGAACAAACTTTTCTTAGGAAAGTTCTTAAGAAAGCGCTTCCTTAGAAAATTTCTTTATGAAAGTTCTTAAGAAAGTGCTTCCTAATAAAATATCCTTAGGAAACTTCTTACGAAAATGCGTCGGAGGATACTTTTCTAAAGAAACTGCTTCCTAAGAAAATTTCCTTAGGAAACTTCTTAAGAAAATGCGTTTGAACAAACTTTCTTAAGAAAGAGCTTCCTAAGAAAATTTCCTTAAGAAACTCCTTACGAAAATGCGTTGGAAGAAACTTTTCTTAATGAACTTCTTAAGAAAGTGCTTCTTAAGAAAATGTCCTTAAGCTTACGAAAATACGTCGGAAGATACTTTTCTTAAGAAACTTCTTAAGCATGTACTTCCTAAGAAATATTCCTTGGGAAACTTCTTAAGAAAATGCACCGGAATAAACGTTTCTTAAGAAAGTTTTTAATATAGTGTTGCCAAAGAAAATTTCCTCCGGAAACTTCTTATGAAAATGCGTCAGAGGATGCTTTTGTTCAGAAATAGGTTCCTAAGAAAATTTCCTTACGAAACTTCTTAAGAAAATGCGTCGGAACAATTTCTTAAGAAAGTTCTTAAGAAAGGGATTCCAAAGAAAAGTTCCATAAGAAACTTCTTACGAAAATGTATTGGAACATACTTTTCTTAAGAAACTTCTTAAGAAAGTGCTTCCTAAGAAAATTTCCTTAGGAAACTTCTTACAAAATTACGTCCGAAGAAACTTTTCTTAAGGAACTTCTTAAGAAAGTGCTTCCTAAGAAATATTTGTTAGGAAACTTCTTACGAAAATGCGTCGGAGCAAACTTTTGTTAAGAAAGTTCTTAAGAAAGTGTGCTTCCCAAGAAAATTTCCTTAGGAAACTTCTTACGAAAATGCGTCGGTGGATACTTTTCTTAAGAAACTGATTCTTAAGAAAATTTCCTTAGGAAACTTCTTAAGAAAATGTGTCGGAACAAAATTTTCTTAAGAAAGTGCTTCCTAAGGAAATTTCCTTAAGACACTTCTTACGAAAATGCATCGGAATAAACTTTTCCTTAGGAACTTCCTAAGAAATTGCTTCCTAGGAAAATTTTCCATAGGAAACTTCTTAAGAAAATGGGTCGGAAAAACTTTTCTTAAGAAAGTACTTCCTAAGAAAATTTCCTTGAGAAACTTCTTATGAAAATGCATTGGAAGAAACTTTTCTTAAGAAACTTCGCAATAAAGTCCTTCCTAAGAAAATTTCCTTAGGAAACTTCTTACGAAATTGCGTCGGAAGAAACTTTTCTTAAGGAACTTCTTAAGAAAGTGCTTCCTAAGAAATATTCCTTAGGAAACATCTTAAGAAAATGCGTCGGAACAAACTTTTCGTAAGAATGTTCTTAAGAAAGTGCTTCCTAAGAAAATTTCCTTAGGAAACTTATTACGAAAATGCGTTGGAGGATACTTTTCTTAAGAAACTGCTTCCTAAGAAAATTTCCTTAGGAAACTTCTTAAGAAAATGCATTGGAACATACATTTCTTAAGAAAGTTAAGAAAGTGCTTCCTAAGAAAATTTCCTTAAGAAAATGCTTACGAAAATGCGTCGGAAGATACTTTTCTTAAGAAAGTGCTTCCTTAGAAACTTTCCTTATGAAACTTCTTAAGAAAATGCATCGAAAAAAAGTTTTCTTAATAAAGTTCTTAAGAAAGTGCTTCCTAAGAAAATTTCCTTGAGAAACTTCTTAGGAAAATGAGTAGAAAGATACTATTCTTAAGAAATTTCTTAAGAAAGTGCTTCCTAAGAATATTTAATTACGAAAATTCGTCGGAAGAAACTTTTCTCAAGAAAGTGCTTCCTAAGAAAATTTCCATAGGTAATTGTAGGAGAAACGACACCTATGGCATCTAGGTGCCCCTTTACGGTTCGGCGAGGAGAAGCCTTGCACAGAGAGCAGATCGAACGATCAACGCACGCGGGAATTTTACCCAGGTTCGAGCCGCAGAGATGCGTAAAACCCTACTCCTGCTTGGTTGTATTGGATGTGTTTAGGCCAAGTTCTTGGAGCGCTATAGTAAACAGCAGCTCCACTTGCAGAACGGGCCAAAGAAAATCTTCCCCCATGTAGCTACGCCTTGGGCCTCCTTTTATACTCTCGAAGGGGTCACCAATAGTGGCGAAGTACAAAGGTGGCACACAGTGCCTACATGAGGTGTAAAGTATCTACAGTGCTTATCATACCTAATTCTGACGGCTTAGGACAAGGGCATTTAATGCTCCGTTGAGGTGTCCTTGCCTTTCTTGGGGATGGAAAAAGGAGCCATCCCATCACACCGCTTAAGCCCTCACGCCGTCAGCATCTGACACGCACCCAGGTGGACAACGGCTAAAAGACAAGCTGGTACTTGTCCTGGGGTGGTGCGCTTGAATAGTGACGGGGTCTTGCCGGGTGCGAGCCTTGTCGGGGTTGTGAGCCATCCCGGCAAGATCTTGCCGGGGCTCCAGATTTTGGTCTTCTATCTTCTCATCTTCTTGATACTGCAGTACTTGATTCCAAGGATTGGTTAAGTCTTGTCATCTCCAGGGATCTTGCCGCGGTTTCCCGCGCACAAGTCAGGGTTATAGATACCCTGGTTCTTTCTACACTGACAGGAGCCCCCGGGCTTGGGCCATACATGCGCGCACGGCGCTGTTGGGCTAGGCCCAAAACAATGCGCGGGCACACGCGGCCACAGTAATGATGACGGTTGATGGCTTTCTCCCACGATGCACAGTAACTGCAGATCTTGGGAGTATCGGAGCGAGACGATCCGCCTTCTTCCTCGGGAGGAGAAACGATGAACAGAACGTCCCCGCTCGTTTCCACATTGATGTCTTGGATGACGCGCCTTGAGTGACGCGTGTTGCTCAGGATGCGAAGGGTCGGCCCCTCTCCTTCTTCAGCACTCAGCCTTATAAAAAGGGAGGCGAGGGAAAAAGAAGAAGGCCACCCATCTGCAATCCTCTAATCTCCTGCGGCTCGATTCTTTCTTCTTCTGTCTTTCGTCACCTCCCTCGCTGCGCCGATCCAAAATGGTGAGAGGACGAGGACGCGTCTGCACTCGGGGTTCCCTGAGCGCCACGAGGAGCAGCCCTCAGACCTTAGCGCGCATGGTGGTGACGATGGCAAGTCCAAACTCCCGCGGCGGGTCCGCATCCCGTGGCCGCGCGAGGACAGCTCCGGCGGGGCGCGGTGGCCGCAGCAGCACGCCTCTTGCGCAGCCCCACGTGGGGATTCACGCGGGGGAGGAGGTGCGGGAGTTCGTTGTGGTCCTTCCATAGCGGCTCCGGAGCTGGCTGCGCCTCCCCGACCCCTTTGCGAGAGCCATGGAGAGCATCCGGCCGCGCGGCCTGTGGCTCCGGGCGGAAGGCTGTAGTAACGGCCCCTGGTGCGTGGCAGTCGACCTTACCCCCGGGAGCGCCATGTTCCAGACGCGGGGATGGAAGTCGTTCGCCCGCTCCCGGGGCCTCACCCCCAGGCAGCTGCTCCACATCAAGCTCATCGGCTCCGACACCCTCTCCGTGAGGTTCTTCGGGGCGACCGGCGTTCGCCTGGAGTGCTGCGCCGAGAGTTCAAGCGACAGCGACTTCGACTCCTCCAGCGACAGCGACGACGAGGACATCGTCATTGGGATGAAGAACAAGGACTCCGACTAGGCATGCTTGGCGCCGTAGTTAGGTCCCGTCGTTCCACCTGCGAGACATTGTCCTCGGATCGGTCGCCGCGTCGCAGTAGTAAATCTCTTTTTTTTTTCAGCCCGTACCCAATGTAGTCCTTGGATATCTCAAGAAGAAATGCACTGGGTACTTATCTTTAAAAAATTCTTGGCTTAAAAATCCTTTGCTCTTGTATGCATCTTGTTTCTTGCTGTCTCCCCGACAAGTGTCTTGCCGGTGGAGCTCTAGGGAACGTCCTCGACGGGAGCGCAGCACTCTGAAGAGGTGCGCTTACCGGAGGTCTTGCTAGATTTAAGCTTGTCGATGATGTGGACAAACAGAGTGGGATGTCGACAAGAGCCGCGGGCTTAAGAAGAAAACACCGCGTCGTGTGATGAAGAGCCAGCCCCGAGGCTTTCCCATAAAGGGTGCCGCGAGCGCGATGCTTGCTCGATTCACACACTCATTCTTGTCATTGTTATCATCCGTCGTAGACGTCCCATTGCTATCTTGTCGATTTCTTGCATGGAGTTCTTGACATTATGATCTTACGCTTGCTGCAAATCCTGCTACAGATGTATCTTCAACTGCCTGTGCGCCCCGGCAAGCCTTGCCATAAGCACCCCGACAAGCCTTGTCGCAGGTATAGCCCCGACTGCCCGTGCACAAGTGCACCGACACGGGAGGCCCCGGGCCTGGGCCACACACGGGCGCGCGGCGGCGTTGGGCCAGGCCCAAATAGTGTGTGGGCACGCATGGTAGGAGTTACTGTCTGTAATCATTCCTTTACTGCGCCACCCACGACGCCCATTAAATGCGGGACGTGGGGGACGTGCGCGACGCGACCGTTGCAGCAGCACGCTCGCGAGGTATTCCATCATTATTTTGGTAAAGAGGCAGCCCCGCGCCTTCCCCATAAAAAGGAATCCGCCGGGCCACGGCTCATTTACCTCTTGCCTCTTCCGATCTGGGAACCGCCGCCGTCTTCCTCCAAAACAGAGCTTTCTTCCACCTCCCTCGCCGCTTCCAAGCCTCCGCCGTTCTCTGCTTCCGCCCTCCATAGCCGCCATGCCACCCAAAGCAAGCAAGGGCAAGAAGGCGGCGGAGAGCAAGATGACGGAGATGCGGAAGGAGCACGTCGTCTTCGTACCGGTGCTTGACACGGAGGCCTTGAAGGAAGAGTATCAGTTCATGTGGGTGTCGGAGACGGCGGCGCATCCCGCCACCCGCGTGAGTCCAGGTTCTGCTGAGGCCCATCCAATGAAATATCGCTTTTTCGCCGATTACTTCTACTGCGGACTCTGTCCCCCTTTCTCCGATTTCTTCAAAGATATCATGCACAGCTACGACTTCCAGCTCTTAGATTTCACGCCGAATGCCGTGACGTGCATGTCTATTTTTGCTCATCTTTGCGAAAACTTTGTCGGAGTAAATCCTAGCACCGCTCTCTTCCGCCATTATTTTATTCCTCGAATCGAGAGCGATGAGGCCCTTTCTGGTTCCGTCGCCTGGATTCCATGGACAGGAACCAAGGAGGTCTACCCAGAGGGGGCCTTCCGCCGGAAGTGGGAGGAATGGCGGGGCAGATGGTGCTGGGTTCGGGAGATAGAAGAAAAAGCAATCCAACCTTTCTGCTGGCCGCGGCAGACGAGGATAGCCCGCAACAACGACTGGAGCGCTCTTGATCCCGAAGATGCAAAGCTCACAATTGCGACGACAAGAATCCTCCGCCTCAAAACAGCCGGGCTGTCTGTAGATATGATAGGCGCCGACTTCCTTCGCCGGCGGATTGCCCCTTTGCAGAACAAAGGGAGGCCAGCTTGGGAGTTCAAGAATGCGGCAGATATCATGAGGCTGCGCCCTGGGTTGGACTACAACCTGACACTTATGCAGCACGCATCCCTCTGCCAAAAATTGTTCAGGAGCGCAGTGGTGTGCGATCTGTCGGCAAGCATAGTCCCTTTGTGCAACAACTCTCGCTTAAACTCAATCCTCGCTATGATGCCGGCGCTTGATGCTCACAGCGTTGACGGGTCCTGGATCGTGCATCCCGATGACCAGGTCTAACGATTCTTTGACAATCTGTCGGAGAGGCCTATCCTTGAGGGAGAAGACCTCATCCGCGACACCACTGAAAGAGAACTGGAGTACATCGCCAGCAGAGTGCAGGAGGCGGGCCTTGTCGCGGAGGCTAGCAGCGCTGGCTTCGTGGAGGAAGAATCCAGCGAAGAGGAGACACTGCCGGATGAAGATCCTGCCGGGCAGGATGAAACTGTTGAGGAACAGGGCGGCACATCTGCCGGGGGTCAGCCTGTCGTAGATGCAGCCGAGGAGGAACCGTCCGAGGAGGCCCCGACTCTCAGGCCAAGGAGCAGACGTGTCCTTCGAGGCGCTGCCTCTGGGCCCCGGCCCACCAAACTTCCTCAAGTAGTGCAACTTCCGGCAAGGGGGCGGCTGGCAAGGCGACGCAGCGGCAAGAAGCTCATTGGCAACCTGCACCTGCCGCGACCAAGCGACCAAGGAGCTCCCCTCCACCTCCTCGCACGAGCACCATGACAGAAGTCGCCTTTGATCTTTCCGCCCTTAGCTCGGGAGAAGAAGAAGAGTAAGAAGGTTGCCATACCCTTTGTTTTCTGAATTTCTGTTTTTGCTTTAACTCATCGTTTTGCTTTGACTTGTTTCCACAGAGACGCAGAAACCTTAGCACAGAGGATGGCGAAGAGGGCGAAGACCTCAACAAGCGAGGAGCCGCCGGCAAGCACCTCAGGTGCGCCAGAGACGGCTACCGTCAGCCCGGAGCTCAGCCCACGACGCAGTCCTCGACTCAGCTCCCGGCACAGCCACCAGCGTGAGTCTATTACTCACTTTCCGCTGGCAAGTGCCGGGGTGTGCATTTTTACTGCTGACATCACCGGTCGTGTAGGAGGAGAGCGGCGACAAGGAGAATCGCCAGAGTTCATCCCTGTCGTGCCGCCTCCATCAACCACACCGCCCAGAGATGCGTCTCCGGCCAGGACCTCTTCTAGCGTGCTCTATCGCGACGAGGAAGGGCCGACAGGCGGAGGCACCGGCAGCTCCACGCCGGCAACCGAGGTTGGCGGGAGGGGAGAACCCACTCCTCGGCTTGCTGATGCAGGTAAACCATCCGCTTCGGAGTACTTGATGCTTCATCTTTCTTTTTTGTCTTCTTGAACTTCCTCTTTATCCCCATCTTGTTTCCTTCCCTTGGCCTTCAGACATTCCCTCGGCGGAGGACATGGCCGTTGATGCTGTCATCGAGAAGGCCGCCAGGGATGCCGCCGCCGAAGCCGACAGGCTTGCCACTGAGGAGGCCGCAGAGAGCGCTGCCACCGAGGCCACCGAGGCCGCTAGGAACGCTGCCGCTGAGGCCGCCACGGCCGCATGAGGAAAAGCCACCGAAGAGTCTGCTAAGAGAGCCAACAAAGAGTCCGGCGGCCGCACTGACGACATTCCTGCCGCAGGAGCGCATAGCGCTGAGCCAGCCCCGGAGCCCCCGGCTGCCGATGAGGCGGCCGCCAACGAGCAACCGCCAACATCTGAAGCTCCCTCTTCCAGCAAATACCTCAAGGTCGGCGATAACCTGTTCGTTAGCCTTCCAGGGGCAGCAAACATCAGGGCGCCAATCGAAGGAGAGACTTTTGAGGAAGTCATCACCGCTGCCGGGCTTGAGATTGTTGATGAACCTAGGGCCGGCACGAGCAAATCTAAGGAAGAGAAGCTCCTCCTGGCAATAAACAGCAATTATCAGAAGCTCCAGGCCCTTCATCGCGCCCGCAAAGAGAAGTTAGACTCTCGGGCCGCCATTGCTGAAGCAACCGAGGTGAACTTCCAAGGGCGCGTCAAGGAGACCCAAGCGTGGTATGCTGAGGCCGTCCAGGGGTTGAAGGAGGGCCAACAGCAATTGAGCCAGAGCTGGGAAGAACTCCTCCTGAGACAATCTGATATCGAGAAGGCACAGGAGGACGCCAAGCAACGGGTTGCTGCAGAAGAAGCACGGCTGAGAGAGCTTCGCGTCAGGCTCGAATCTCATGAAGATGACCTTGCCGCGCGCGAGAAAGCGCTTGCCGACAAGCTCCGTGCCAAGGACGAGGAAGTCGAAAGGCTTGTCGCGCGGCGTACCCAAGAGTTGGAGCAGAAGCATGGAGATGCGCTGAAAGCTCTGGTTGTAGATCACGCCGGCAAGCTGAAGCAAGCCGTCGATGCTGCCAAAGCCGCAGAGGCCGCGAAGGATGAGCTTGCCGACAGGGTGAAGAAGCTGGAGGCAGATCTCGAGGAACATGGCAAGAAGGTCTCAACACTCGAGACTGAGAGAGACAAAGCTCTACACAGCCTGACGGAGGCACAGGTTGCCGCCTCCGACAAGACCAAGGAGCTCTCCACCGCCAACGAGTCCATCAATGATCTGAAACTGAGGCTGACCATGCTGAAGGAGGCCCTCGAGGCCGCGGAAGCTCATGAGAAGGTCCTGACCAAAGACCTCCAGAACGAACGGGAGTTGGTCAAGAGCGCCGCCTTCGAGCACAATGACTATGTGCGAGGCATGGAGATCTGGACCGAGAAGCTTGTCGACGTCACGAGGAAGCTTGCCGCGCAACTGTCTACCATGGGCTTGGAAGATTACAGGGAGCCTTTTGATGACAGGGGGTGTCCTCAAGCGCCAAGCTGACCATGTTCTTCGACCACGTGCTTGAAGCCCTAGAGCAGCTCCATTCTGACCGAGCAGCTCATCTGGCCAGCGAGTCCCGCAAGCTCTGCCAAGGCGTCCTTCACAAGGTGTTCACCAAGGTGGTGTACATGAATCCAAGCATCAACCTCGCCAATGTCTTCGACCACCTGCCGAAGGATGCGGACCTCAAGGCAGCAGAGGAGCTTGTCGCACCCATTGTCGACAGGGTAAGCCGAGTCAAGAGGGTCGAAGGCGATCGCCGGGATTAGCTGCTTTGCTCCTTGCCGCCGTTATTCCATGACAAAGACAACATTGCCTTATGTTAGAATCGCGGCAGCTATCATTGTAATATAACTTGCTATGGTCTGGATGAATGCTATGTTATTCCCCTTGCTTAATTTCTCTTTGCATGTATTAGTCCTACGCTTGACTGGAAACTTGCCGGTGCGCACACCCTTGCCGCGAGCGCTAGGTGCGGGACTTTAGCAGCCTGCTGGCGGGGCCGCTGCCGTCAAGAAGCCTTGGTGCTCTCAATGCAGCCACCTAAACTGTTGAGCGGACTCGAAACAAGATAAGGGCGCAACCAATCACAACAAGGTTCCTCCGCGTGTAGGTTTTCCATACAAAGGTTGAAATCGTTCAAGGGGAACAACAAAACAAAAATATCGTTTGAAATCCTACAACTTAACTTTTTGTCGCAGTACTCTTCCCGACAAGATGATTCCCTTGAACGTCTCCCGTAGGTATCCATACAACCATTCTCCCCCCCCCCCCCCGGCAAAGCTGCACGCGAGGTAACCTTCTTTCCCTTTGAGAAAAAGAAAGAAGAGAAAATAGAGATATGGAACCTTGGCAGTTCATTAGCACTTGCCGGGAGTAAGTGTAATACAAAATCTCAGATAAACATGCTCATAAGTAGACATGGAAATCAACAAGATTCGCAGAACACTTAGCTTTATTTAACTACGCACAGGGTCTGCGCCTGGCTTTGTACAAAGGATTACATGCTACAGCGGCAAGACTTGTACAAAAGGGGCTGCCGGGGGTCCCGGCAACCGCGCCTTATGGATAGAATTTACGAAGATGTTCGATATTCCAGGAGTTGCTCACCGGAATACCATCTTCGGTCTCCAGGTGGACTGCGCTAGGCCTGGTGACTCGTACTATCCGATAAGGGCCTTCCCACTTCGGCGTCAACTTGTTGGAACTCTTGGCCGACTGAACGCGCCAAAGAACAAGGTCGCCTTCCTCAAGACTTCGGGCACGAACATTGCGGCTATGATAGCGGCGCAAGGCTTGCTGGTAGCGCGCAGCTCGCACAGCAGCCTGAAGACGATCTTCCTCAAGGAGCAACGCGTCATCTTGCCGCAGCTGCTCTTGCTCAAGCTCATCGTAAGCGAGCACTCAAGGTGACCCGTATATGAGTTTCGTGGGGAGAACTGCCTCCGCCCCATATACTAGGGAGAAGGGTGTCTGGCCGGTGGCTCGATTTGGTGTCGTTCTGATTGACCAAAGAACCGCCGGCAACTCATCAATCCAGCGCCTTCCGCACTTGCACAGCTTGTCGAAAGTTCTTGTCTTAAGACCCCACAACACCTCAACATTTGCCCTTTCCGCTTGGCCGTTACTCCTTGGGTGAGCAACAGAAGCAAAACAGATCTTGCCGCCAAGGTCTTGGACATACTGCATGAAAGTGTTGCTGGTGAACTGTGTGCCGTTGTCGGTGATGATCCTGTTGGGGACACCGAAGCGGCAGACTATTCCTTTGAAGAACTTGACGGCTGACTGTGCTGTCACCTTCCTCACTTCCTCCACCTCCGTCCACTTTGTGAACTTGTCGATAGCAATGTACAAGTACTCAAAGCCCCCGACAGCGCGGGGGAAGGGGCCCAAGATGTCGAGCCCCCAGACCGAAAAGGGCCAGGAGAGAGGGATCGTCTGAAGGGCTTGAGCTGGTTGATGTAGCTTCTTTGAATGAAACTGGCACGCTTCACACTTGGTTACTAGTGCAGTTGCATCCTGGAGGGCAGTGGGCCAAAAGAAACCCTGCCGGAACGCTTTGCCGGCAAGAGTTCTTGAACCTATGTGGGAGCCACATATGCCTCCATGAATTTCTGCCAATAGCTCCAGTCCCTCTTCCCGAGGAATACACTTCAATTTCACACCGTTCGGCCTCTTCCTGTATAATGTGTTATCCACAAACTGATACATGTTGGACCGACGGGCTACTTTCTCTGCCTCTTCCTGCTCTTCGGGAAGTTCTCCTGTCTGAAGGAAACGGACAATGTGTTGTGCCCACGCTGGAGCCTGAGGCTCGACAACGAGAACTAAAGGCAAATCTTCTGCCAGAGGAACATTTGTCTCTACAGCAAAGGCATGGGACCTTGCCAGAGCCTGTTGTTCCCCGGCAAGCTTGGCGGGAGCGTTTGTCTCGACATCAAGAACCTGAGGCTCTGCCGGAGCCTGTCGCTCACCGACAAGTTTGGAGTCGTTCCCGGCAAGTTCCTTGCCGGCGGCTTCTGGGAGCTCTGCCGGGAAGTACCTGCCGGAACTTAACTTTCTTCTTTTCTCTCGTCCTATCCACAGTGCCACAGATGGTTGAGTGAGTCGGAGCACAAAAGTACCTGGTTCCACAGGTAGCTTAAGGGCGGCTCGCTTCGACAGGTCATCAGCAATGTTGTTTTCCGCATGAGGAACGTGCTCTGTTTGGAGACCATCAAAGCGCCCTTCCAACTTCCTCACCTCATCCACATAAGCTTCCATCAACGGACTCTGATAATCTTTGTTCACTTGCTTGACAACAAGTTGAGAATCACCTCTGACGATGAGCTTCCGGATTCCAAGGTCTGCCGCGATTCTGAGACCGGCGAGCAGCCCTTCATACTCTATCGTATTATTCGTCGACCTCTCCCGCGGAAAGTGCATCTGGATCACATACTTGAGTTGCTCTCCGGTGGGTGCGATAAGCAGCACGCCAGTACCGGCTCCTTGTAGGGAGAAAGCCCCATGAAAATACATGATCCACTCTTGATTGGCTTCCTTGCCGGGGAGGGTTGACTCCGGAATCTCCTCGTCTGGCGTTGGGGTCCATTCTGCAATGAACTCCGCTAAGGCCCTGCTCTGGATGGTCGAAGTACTTTCAAACTTGAGACCAAAGCTTGACAACTCCAACGCCCACTCCACTATCCTGCCGGTTGCATCTGGATTCTGTAGAATTCGCTGCAGCGGAAAGCGGGTGACAACAGTGATCTTGTGTGCTTGGAAGTAATGGCGCAGCTTCCTCGAGGCCATAAGGAGGCCGAAGAGCCGCTTCTGCACACCAGAATATCTTGACCTAGCCCCCTGCAGGAGGGAGCTGACAAAATAAACTGGGCGCTGCACCATCTTCTTCTTCTGTGTTGACTCTTCTGACTGCGCAGACCCTGTCTTGTCAGCACCCGACTCTGCCGGGGGAGGTCCCGGCAAGTCACTTGACGGCCCTGCCGTTGCCGCTGTTTATTCATCAGCTTCTCTCTCTGCCACTAGTGCGGCACTTACCACTTGATTCGTTGCCGCTAAGTATAACAGCAACGGTTCTTGCGGTCTTGGCGCGACCAGTATTGGCGGAGAGGAGAGGTACTTCTTCAAATCTTGCAGCGCTGCCTCCGCTTCCGGAGTCCATTTCATTGGACCTGCCTTCTTCAAAATTTTGAAAAACGGCTGGGCGCGCTCTGCAGACTTGGAGATGAACCTACTTAAAGCAGCAACGCAGCCGGCAAGACGGTGCACGTCCTTGACATGCTTCGGTGCTTCAATCTGCTCAATTGCTTTGATCTTGTCGGGATTTGCTTCGATTCCACGGTGAGATACAAAGAACCCAAGAAGCTTGCCGGATGGGACGCCGAACACACACTTCTCAGGATTAAGCTTCAGATTGATCTTGCGCAGATTCATAAATGTCTCTTCTAGGTCTGCAATGAGCGTTGCCTTGTCCTTGGTTTTGACCACTATATCATCCATATAGGCTTCCATATTTCTATGTAGCTGAGGCTCAAAACCAATCTGGACTGCTCTTCCAAAAGTTGAACCAGCACTCTTTAACCCGAAAGGCATACGCAAACAGCAGTACGTACCACATGGGGTGATAAATGTGGTCTTCTCTTCATCTTCTTTTGACATGAAGATCTGATGATACCCAGAGTAGGCATCAAGGAATGAAAGCAAGTCGCAGCCGGTAGTGGGGTCCACAATCTGGTCGATACGCGGCAAGGGGAAAGGATCTTTTGGACAGGCTTTATTGATATCTGTATAGTCAATACACAGCCTCCATTTGCCATTCGCCTTGCGCACTACGACTGGATTAGCCAACCATGTTGGGTGGAGTACTCCTCTAACCAGACCTGCCGCTTCCAGTTTCTTGATTTCCTCGGAAATGAACTGTTGCTGTTCCAAGGCCTGCTTCCGAACCTTCTGCTTGACGGGCCGCGCGTGGGGATAGACGGCAAGGTGGTGCTCAATTACCTCCCTGGGAACACCGGGGATATCAGATGGTTGCCATGCAAACACATCGACATTCGCCTGCAGGAAGGCAACGAGCGCGCTTTCCTATTTGCTGTCGAGGGTGGAACTTATAGTGAAAGTTTCGCCCGTGCCGTCTTCCTTGGCGGGCACCTTCTTAGTCGCTGGTGGAGTTGCCTTGGATTTCTTGCTCTTGCCGGTGGAGCTCTCCGGCATGTCCTCGACGGGAGTGCAGCACTCCGAAGAGGTGCGCTTGTCTGAGTGTGTGCGAGAGGTCCTACCGGTCTTCTTGCCCCTAGGAGCTTCAGCGGCAGGAGCAAGTGCCTTGGCGGCAGATGCTGCAACTGCCTCCCGGTAGAGCTGGTCGGTGCAGACAAGTGCATCTTTCTTGTCGGAATTGACAGTAATGACACTTATCGGCCCAGGCATCTTCAACGTATTGTATGCATAGTGTGATGCCGCCATGAACTTGGCCAGCGTGGGGCGACCAAGGATCCCGTTGTATGGCAACGGAGTCTGGGCGACGTCAAACACAATCTTTTCTGTCCTGAAGTTCAAGTCGCTACCAAATATCACCGGCAACGTGATCTTGCCCTTTGGCTGGATTCTTCCTGGATTGACCCCTTGGAACGTGCCCATCTCTTCGAGATCTCCATCAGGAATTTGCAGCCTCTTGATTACTTCAGGTGACATCAGATTTAAGCCGGCCCCGCCGTCAACTAGCATCTTTGTTACCTTGAGGTTGTGAATTGTTGGTGAAACCAACAACGGCAAGCACCCAACGGCAGTTGAGCGATCAGGGTGATCCTCAACGTCAAAAATGATAGGCGTGCTGGACCACTTCAACGGCTTTCGGGCGTCGTTAGATGGTTCTGTCGCATTCACTTCACGCGCCCACTGCTTGAGTTGGCGGTGGGAAGAATGCAAAGAAGCACCTCCGTCGACACACATCACATCCGTGGCTTTCTGAAACTCTTGCTCACTGGATTCATCGTCCTCTTCCATGTCATCATCACCCCCTTCTTGCTTGTCGCGACCTCGGGCTGGCTTCTCTTTCTGTTGCTTGGCCTTGCCGCGGCGACCTCCTCGGCCTCCGCGCTTTTTGCCGGACCCTTCAGCACCATCCTGAGCCCTCTCCTTGTCTCGCCTCTCATACTCGGCCTTCTGCTTCTCGACAAGCTGCTCGACTTGTCGGCAGTGTTGGAGATCATGGCCCTTGGTGCGATGGATCTTGCAATACTGCTTGCCGGAGCCCTCTGGCTTGTCGGCAGCCGCCAAGGCCTGACAGTTGGCACACCCGGCAACATCCTTGCCGGGGTCATCAACTTTAGCTTTCTTGGTGGCGCCGAGACTGCCGGATCCCTCGATGGCAAGCACGGCCTTGCCGCCCTTGCGCTTCCTATTGCGCCGATTGCCCTTCTTCGTTGGGGCAGCGGCGTCATCGTCATCAGAGTCGGCTCCTACGCCAGCATCTTCACCGGGAAGCCTCCTCCCTTCTTCAGCTCGTGCACACTTATCTGCCAGAGCATAAAGCTCGGCAACATCCCTGACCTTGTTCATCGCTAGCTCTTCACGCATTCTACGGTTGCGCACGTTCTGATGGAACGCGCTGATGACAGCGGCAGGATGAACATCTGGAATGTTGTGATGTATGCGACTGAACCTCTGGATATACTTGCACAAGGTCTCGCCTTCTTTTCTGGGGGATGAGATGTAAATCGCTTTCCTGGCCAGGAGCTTGGTGGCCACCAGTAAAGGCGCCAACAAACTCGTGGCACAGATCTGCCCAGGAAGAAATAGAACCTTTCGGCAAGTGCATCAACCATGACCTAACGTTGGGCTTAAACACCAACGGGAAGTAGTTGGCGAGTATCTAGTCGTCACGAGCCCCGGCTGCCTGCACCGCAATAGTGTAGACGCTCAGAAACTCGGACGGATGAGTCTTGCCATCGTATTTCTCCGGGACCTCGGGTTTGAAAGTGCGGGAGTTGGGCCACTAGACTTGCCGCAGCTCACGGGTAAACGTTGGACAGCCCACCTCATAAGGCAGGTCGACAGGATACCCTGGCGCAGGCTTGTCAACAGTGGGCCCTGCGCGCTTGTCGGACTGATGGCGCGCTTCCCGACGCCGCTCGATAGTTGTACGAGCATCTTCCTTCATTCTTTCCCGAAGAACTTGACGCTGGTCGCGGCGCGTTCGCGGATCAGACGACGCTATGGAATCATCGTCACAGGTGCCAGTCCGTCGCGTCAACGACCGCTGTTGTTGTTGTGGAGGAGAGTGCACCGTGGTTGCACCGCCTCTGGTCTTCTCGCCACTGACGCGGGTCGGCTCGATGGACCGCCACCGCGAAGGTTCCGCCTGCTGCAGCTTATCTTTGTCAGCGAAACTGAGGAGGCTCTAGATAGTAGCTCTCCATTCTTCGAGCTTCTCCGCAGCAGGAGGAAAGTTCAGGACCATCTGCGCCCGCGCTAGAGCTTCTGTTGGCGTAGGTGGTGGCGACAGGTGCGAAGAACGTGAGGTGCTCTGACTCCTAACCGTGTTAGAAGGAGCAACAACACGATCCTGCGACCGCGCACCGCTTCCAACAACGTCGTGATGTGCATGCGGGTTTCGCACGTCCCGAGAATGATGCTGAGGAGACTTTCCATGAGGACGCCTATGACCTCCATCGTCGCGACGCTGCTCGTCACGCGCGACCTGAGAAGGCCGCGGCGCATGCGCTGGCGTAGGTGTCTTGGAAGGCACCCCGCCACCTCTGGAGTTCACGGCGCCGCCCGCAGGCAACACGTGTCCGTCTCTGGATCCGGTGGCGCGTGGATCTCCGCCGCCATTGTGAGTGACACCGCTCGCCTGGCTGTGATCCCCAGAGCGTCGTGGGAGCTCTAGGTCTCTACTTCCTCCACCCGCGTCGACACCGTCGCCCGTGTGTGTAAGCACAGGTGCAGCGGACGCGGACGGTCCAACCGCTGTGAGACCCTTCCTCTTGGGGGCCATGGCGATGAATACGACGATGAACTGGCGCGCTGATCACTGGATCAGGTACACGCAACCTTCTTCCCCTACCTGGCGCGCCAAATATGTCGGAGAAACGACACCTCTGGGATCGAGGTGACCCCTTTACGGTTCGGCGAGGAGAAGGCTTGCACAGAGAGCAGATCGAACGATCAACGCACGCGGGAATTTTACCCAGGTTCGGGCCGCAGAGATGCGTAAAACCCTACTCCTGCTTGGTTGTATTGGATGTGTTTAGGCCAAGTTCTTGGAGCACTACAGTAAACAGCAGCTACACTTGCAGAACGGGCCAAAGAAAATCCTCCCCCTGTAGCTACGCCTTGGGCCTCCTTTTATACTCTCGAAGGGGTCACCAACAGTGGCGAAGTACAAAGGTGGCACACAGTGCCTACATGAGGTGTAAAGTATCTACAGTGCTTATCATACCTAATTCTGACGGCTTAGGACAAGGGCATTTAATGCTCCGTTGAGGTGTCCTTGCCTTTCTTGGGGATGGAAAAAGGAGCCATCCCATCACACCGCTTAAGCCCTCACGTCGTCAGCGTCTGACAGGCACCCAGGTGGACAACGGCTAAAAGACAAGCCGGTAGTTGTCCTGGGGCGGTGCGCTTGAACAATGACTGGGTCTTGCCGGGTGCGAGCCTTGTCGGGGTCGTGAGCCATCCCGGCAAGATCTTGCCGGGGCTCCAGCCTTTGGTCTTCTATCTTCTCATCTTCTTGATACTGCAGTACTTGATTCCAAGGCTTGGTTAAGTCTTGTCATCTCCAGGGATCCTGCCGCGGTTACCCGCGCACAAGTCAGGGTTATAGATAACCTGGTTCTTTGTACACTGAATGTAATTTCTTAAGAAAAAGCGTCGAAACAAACTTTTCTTAGGAAAGTTCTTAAGAAAGTGCTTCGTTAGAAAATTTCTTTAAGAAAGTTCTTAAGTAAGTGCTTCCTAAGAAAATATCCTTAGGAAACTTCTTACGAAAATGCGTCGGAGGATACTTTTCTAAAGATACTGCTTCCTAAGAAAATTTCCTTAGGAAACTTCTTAAGAAAATGTGTTGGAACAAACTTTTCTTAAGAAAGAGCTTCCTAAGAAAATTTTCTTAAGAAACTTCTTACGAAAATGCGTCGGAAGAAACTTTTCTGAATGAACTTCTTAAGTGCCTCCTAAGAAAATTTCCTTAAGCTTACGAAAATACGTCGGAAGGTACTTTTCCTAAGAAACTTCTTAAGCAAGTGCTTCCTAAGAAATATTCGTTGGGAAACTTCTTAAGAAAATGCACCGGAACAAACTTAAGAAAATGCGCCAGAACAAACTTTTCTTGCGGAAGTTCTGAAGAAAGAGCTTCCTCAGAAAATTTCTTTGGAAACTTCTTAAGAAAATGTGTCAGAGGATACTTTTCTTAAGAAACTGTTTCCAAAGAAAATTTCCTTAGGAAACTTCTTAAGAAAATGCGTTAGAACAAACTTTTCTTAAGAAAGTGCTTCCGAAGAAAATTTCCTTAAGAAACTTCTTAAGAAAATGCGTCGGAATAAAATTTTCTTAAGGAAATTCCTAAGAAAGTGCTTCCTTAGAAAATTTCCTTAAGAAACTTCTTAAGAAAATGCATCGGAACAAACTTTTCTTAATAAAAATCTTAAGAAAGTGCTTCCTAAGAAAATTTCCTCACGAAACTTCTTACGAAAATGCGCCGGAAGATACTTTTTTTAAGAAACTGCTTCCTAAGAAAATTTCCTTAGGAAACTTCTTGAATGCGTCGGAACAAACTTTTCTTAAAAAAGTTCTTAAGAAAGTGCTTCCTAAGGAAATTTCCTTAAAAAATTTCTTAAGACATTGCGTCAGAAGATACTTTTCTTAAGAAACTTCTTAAGAAAGTGCTTCCTAAGATAATTTCCTTAAGAAACTTCTTACAAAATTGCGTCGGAAGAAACTTTTCTTAAGGAACTTCTTAAGAAAGTGCTTCCTAAGAAAATTTACTAGGGAAACTTCTTAAGAAAATGTGTCGGAATAAACTTTTCGTAAGAAAGTGCTTCCTAAGATAATTTCCTTAAGAAACTTATAACGAAAATGCGTCGAAAGATACTTTTCTTAAGAAACTTCTTAAGAAAGTGCTTCCTAAGAAAATTTCCATAGGAAACTACTTAAGAAAATGCGTCGAAATAAACTTTTCTTAAGTCTTAAGAAAGTGCTTGCTAAGAAAATTTCCTTATGAAACTTCTTAACAAATTGCGTCGGAAGAAACTTTTCTTAAGGAACTTCTTAAAAAAGTGCTTCCTAAGAAATATTCCTTAGGAAACTTCTTAAAAAATGCGTAGGAAAAAACTTTTCTTAAGAAAGTTCTCAAGAAAGTGCTTCCTAAGAAAATTTCCATAGGAAACTTCTTACGAAAATGCGGTTGACGATACTTTTCTTAAGAAAGTGCTTCCTAGGATAATTTCCTTAGGTAAATTCTTAAGAAAATGCGTCGGAACAAACTTTTTTTAGATGGTTCTTAAGAAAGTGCTTCCTAAGAAAATTTCCTTAAGAAACTTCTTACGAAAATGCATCTGAAGAAACTTTTCTTAAGGAAGTTCTTAAGAAAGTGCTTCCTAGGAAAATTTCCTAAGGAAACTTCTTAAGAAAATACGTAGGAAGAAACTTTTCTTAAGGAACTTCTTCAGAAAGTGGTTCCTAAGAAATATTCCTAAGGAAACTTCTTAAGAAAATGAGTCGGAACAAACTTTTTTTAAGAAAGTTCTTAAGAAAGTGCTTCCTAAGAAAATTTCCTTAGGAAACTTCTTACGAAAATGCGGCAGAGGATACTTTTCTTCTAAAACAGCTTCCTAAGAAACTTTCCCGAGGAAAGTTCTTAAGAAAATGCGTCAGAACAAACTTTTCTTAAGAAAGTTCTTAAGAAAGTGCTTGCTAAGAAAATTTCCTTAAGAAACTTCTTATGAAATTGCGATGGAAGAAACTTTCCAAAAGGAACTTCTTAAGAAAGTGCTTTCTAAGAAATATTCCATAGGAAACTTCTTTAGAAAATGCGTAGGAAGAAACTTTTCTTAAGAAAGTTCATAAGAAAGTGCTTCCTAAGAAAAATTGCTTAGGAAACTTCTTACGAAAATGCGTCAGAAGATACTTTTTTTAAGATACTTCTTAGGAAAGTCCTTCCTAAGAAAATTTCCTTAAGAAAATTCTTACGAAAATGCGTCAGAAGATACTTTTCTTAAGAAACTTCTTTGGAAAGTGCTTGCTAAGAAAATTTCCTTAAGAAACTTATGATATTGTGATGGAAGAAACTTTCCATAAGGAACTTCTTAAGAAAGTGCTTCCTAAGAAATATTCCATAGGAAACTTCTTTAGAAACTGCGTAGGAACAAACTTTTCTTAAGAAAGTTCTTAAGAAAGTGCTTCCTTAGAAAATTTCCTTAGGAAACTTCTTACGAAAATGCGTCCGAGGATACTTTTCCTAAGAAACTGCTTCCTAAGATAATTCCCTTAGGTAACTTCTTAAGAAAATGCGTCGGAATAAACTTTTTTTAGAAAGTTCTTAAGAAAGTGCTTCCTAAGAAAATTTCCTTAAGAAACTTCTTACGAAAATGCATCAGAATAAACTTTTCTTAAGGAACTTCTTAAGAAAATGCTTCCTAGGAAAATTTCCTTAGGAAACTTCTTAAGAAAATGTGTTGGAACAAAATTTTCTTAAGAAAGTTCTTAAGAAAGAGTTTCTAAGAAAATTTCCTTAAGAATCTTCTTACGAAAATGCATCGAAAGATACTTTTCTTAAGAAACTTCTTAAGAAAGTGATTCCTATGAAAATTTCCTTAGGAAACTTCTTACGAAATTGCGTCGGAAGAAACTTTTCTTAAGGGACTTCTTAAGAAAGTGCTTCCTAAGAAATATTCCTTAGGAAACTTCTTAAGAAAATGAGTCGGAACACACTTTTCTGAAGATAGTTCTTAAGAAAGTGTTTCCTAAGAAAATTTCCTTACGAAATTGCGTCTGAGGATACTTTTCTTATGAAACTGCTTCCTAAGAAACTTTCCTTAGGAAACTTCTTTAGAAAATGCGTCAGAACAAACTTTTCTTAAGAAAGTTCTTAAGAAAGTGTTTCCTAAGAAATTTTCCTTAAGAAACTTCTTACAAAAATGCTTCAGAAGATACTTTTCTTAAGAAACTTCTTAACAAAGTGCTTCCCAAGAAAATTTCCTTAAGAAACTTCTGACGAAAATGCATCGGAAGAAACTTTTCTTAAGGAACTTCTTAAGAAAGTGCTTCCTAGGAAAATTTCCTTAGGAAACTTCTTAAGAAAATGCGTCGGAACAAACTTTTCTTAATAAAGTTCTAAAGAAAGTGCTTCCTAAGAAAATTTCCTTAAGAAACTTCGTACGAAAATGGGTCGGAAGATACTTTTCTTAAGAAACTTCTTAAGAAAGTGCATCCTAAGAAAAATTCCTTAGGAAAATTCTGAAGAAAATGCGTTAGAACAAACTTTTCTTAAGAAAGTGCTGCGTAAGAAAATTTCCTTAAGAAACTTCTTAAGAAAATGCATCGGAACAAACTTTTCTTAATAAAGTTCTTAAGAAAGTGCTTCCTAAGAAAAGTTCCTTAGGAAACTTCTTACAAAAATGCGCCGGAAGATATTTTTCTTAAGAAACTTCCTAAGAAAGTGCTTCCTAAGAAATATTCCATTGGTAACTTCTTAAGAAAATGCGTAGGAAGAAACTTTTCTTAAGAAAGTTCTTAAGAAAGTGCTTCCTAAGAAATATTCCATGAGAAACTTCTTAAGAAAGTGCATCCTCAGAAAATTTCCTTAAGAAACTTCTTACGAAATTGTGTCGGAAGAAACTTTTCTTAAGGAACTTCTTAAGAAAGTGCTTCCTAAGAAAATTTACTTGGGAAACTATTAAGAAAATGTGTCGGAACAAACTTTTCATAAGAAAGTTTTTAAGAAAGTGCTTCCTAAGAAAATTTCCTTAAGAAACTTCTTACGAAAATGAGTCGGAAGATAATTTTCTTAAGAAACTTCTTACAAAAATGCTTCTTAATAAATATTCCTTAGGAAACTTCTTAAGAAAATGCATCAGAACAAAGTTTTCTTAAGAAAATTTTTAAGAAATTGCTTCCTAAGAAAATTCCCTTAGGAAACTTCTTATGAAAATGCGTCGGAGGATACTTTTCATCAGAAACTGCTTCCTAAGAAAATTTCCTTAGGAAACTTCTTAAGAAAATGCGTCGGAATAAACTTTTCTTAAGAAAGTGCTTCCTAAGAAAATTTCCTTAAGAAACTTCTTACGAAAATACATCGGAAGAAACTTTTCCTAAGGAACTTCTTAAGAAAGTGCTTCCTAGGAAAATTTCCTTAGGAAACTTCTTAAGAAAATGCGTCGGAACAAACTTTTCTTAATAAAGTTCTAAAGAAAGTGCTTCCTAAGAAAATTTCCTTAAGAAACTTCCTACGAAAATGCGTCGGAAGATACTTTTCTTAAGAAACTTCTTAAGAAAGTGCATCCTAAGAAACTTTCCTTAAGAAACTTCTTACGAAATTGCGTCAGAAGAAACTTTTCTTAAGAAACTTCTTAAGAAAGTGCTTCCTAAGAAAATTTACTTGGGAAACTGTTAAGAAAATGTGTCGGAAGAAACTTTTCTTAAGGAAGTTCTTAAGAAAGAGCTTCCTAAGAAAACTTCCTTAAGAAACTTCTTACAAAAATGCGTCGGAAGATACTTTTCTTAAGAAACTTTTTAAAAAATTGTTTCCTAAGAAATATTCCTTAGGAAACTTCTTAAGAAAATGCGTCAGAACAGAGGTTTCTTAAGAATGTTCTTAAGAAAGTGTCGGTGTACTAAAGTTTGGGTCCTTTAATACCCCATACTTGTGCACGGGCGGTTGTAGCCACATCAGCGGCAAAGCCTGGCGGGGACAGCTGAATACAAATCCAAGAATATCAAGGAAGTATTCAAGTCAATGATCAGAAGATAGAAGACCGGGATGGCTCATGGAGCCCGGCAAGACCTGCCCCGGCAAGACCCGCCCCGGCAAGACCTCGCCAGCTTGCCACCGTTCCAGTGCAGTGACCAGCCTGTCAGACATGTCTCGTCTGCTTGGGCGCGTGTCAAGGTGCTATCGGTGATGGGGTTAAGCGGTGATGATGGGACGGCCCCTTTTTCCGTCCCCAAGAAGCTAAGGGACAACTAAATGGAGCATTAAATGCTTTTGTCCTAAGTCGTCAGTATTAGGTATGATAGCACTGTAGCAACTTTACACCTCTTGTATGCACTGTGTTCCACTGTTGGTGACCCCTTTGGACGTATAAAAGGAGGCCCAAAGCACAGCTACAGGGGGGGACCTTCTGGCCTAGATGGCATGCGTAGCGTCTGTGTATTGTAGCTCACATAGCGCTCCTAAGCCAGAACTCAAGAATTGATAATACACTCAAGCAGGAGTAGGGTTTTACGCTTCCGGGCGGCCCGAACCTGGGTAAAAATCCCTCGCGTTGATCGTCAGATCTGCTCTTTGTGCAAACCTTCCTTCCTGCCGAATCGTAAAGGGATCCGCGAGATCCCATAGGTGTCGTACGCCGACAGAAAGTGCTTCGTAAGAAAATTTCCTTAGGAAACTTCTTAAGAAAATGCGTTAGAACAAACTTTTCTTAAGAAACTGCTTCCAAAGAAAATTTCCTCAGGAAACTTCTTAAGAAAATGCGTTAGAACAAACTTTTCTTAAGAAAGTGCTTCCTAAGAAAATTTCCTTAAGAAACTTCTTATGAAAATGCGTCGGAATAAACTTTTCTTAAGAAACATCTTAAGAAAGTGCATCCTAAGAAAATTTCCTTAAGAAACTTCTTACGAAATTGCGTCGGAAGAAACTTTTCTTGAGGAACTTCTTAAGAAAGTGCTTCCTAAGAAAATTTACTTGGGAAACTATTAAGAAAATGTGTCAGAACAAACTTTTCTTAAGAAAGTGCTTCCTAAGAAAATTTCCTTAAGAAACTTCTTACGAAAATGCATCGGAAGATACTTTTCTTAAGAAACTTCTTAAAAAATGCTTCCTAAGAAATATTCCTTGGGAAACTTCTTAAGAAAATGCGTCAGAACATAGTTTTCTTAAGGAAGTTCTTAAGAAAGTGCTTCCTAAGAAAATTTCCTTAGGAAACTTCTTAAGAAAATTCGTCGGAGGATACTTTTCATAAGAAACTGCTTCCTAAGAAAATTTCCTTAGGAAACTTCTGAAGAAAATGTGTCGGTGTACTAAAACTGGGTCCTTTAGTACCCCGTACTTGTGCACGGACAGGTGTAGCCATACCTGCGGCAAGGCCTGCCGGGAGGCAACCGTATGCAAGTCCATAAAGTCAAGGAGGCGACAATATGAAGAAGACATTCAAGTTGCAGCTCAAGATAGAAGACCGAAGACTGGAGCCCCGGCAAGATCTTGCCGCGATGGCTCGTGGCCCCGGCAAGGCTCACACTCGGCAAGACCCCGCCAATCTGTCACCGCCCCAGTGTAGCGACTAGCTTGTCATTTAGCTGTTGTCCTCCTGGGTGCGTGTTAGGGAGTTAACGGCATTAGGGTTAAGCGGTGCTGATGGGATGGCTTCTTTTCCCATCTCCAAGACGCTAAGGGACACCTCAACGGAGCATTTAATGTTCCTGTCCTAAACTGCCAGTGTTAGGTATGACAACACTGTAGTTACTTTTACACCTCATGTACGCACTGTACGCCACTGTTGGTGACCCCTTCGACAGTATAAAAGGAGGCCCAAGGCGTAGCTATAGGGGGATCGGCTCCTAGCCATTCTGCATGTGTAGCGGCTGTTTACTGTAGCGCTCCCAGGACTTGAGCTAGAGCACGTCAATACAACCAAGCAGGAGTAGGGTTTTACGCATCTTTGCGGCCCGAACCTGGGTAAAATCCCCACGTGTTGATTGTTGGATCTGCTCTTTGTGCCAACCTTCTCCCTACCTGGCGCGCCAAAGATGTCGGAGAAGCGACACCTATGGGATCAGAGCACCTCACGTTCCTCGCACCTGTCGCCACCGCCTACACGAGCAGAAGCGTTGGCATGTGCACAGCTGCTTCTGAACTTTCCTCCTGCTACGGACAAGCTCGAAGAATGGAGAGCTGCCATTCAGAGCTTCGTTGGCCTCGCCAACGAAGATAAGCCGGAGCGGGCGGAGCCCTCGCAGCGACAGTCCATTCAGCCGGCACGCGTCGGTGGTGAGAAGACTGTAGGCGGTGCAACTACGGTGTACTCTCCCCCACACCGGCAGCAGCGGTCGTTGACTCGACGGGTCGACACCCGTGATGACGATTCCACGGCATCGTCCGACCCGCGAACTCACCGCGATCAGCGTCAAGTTCTTCGGGAGCGAAGCAAGGAAGACGCTCGAACTACAATCGAGAGGCGGCGGGAAGCGCGCTATCAGTCTGACAAGCGCGCAGGGCCTACTGTAGACAAGCCAGCGCCGGGGTATCCTGTCGATCTACCTGACGAGGTGGGTTTTCCAGCGTTTACCCGTGATCTGCGGCGAGTCTAGTGGCCCAATTCCCGCACATTCAAGCAGGAGGTCCCGGAGAAATATGACGGCAAGACCCATCCGTCGGAGTTCGTGACCATCTACACCATTGAAGTGCAGGCTGCCGGGGCTCGCGACGACAAGATACTCGCCAACTACTTCCCGTTGGTGCTCAAGCCCAACGTTTGGTCGTGGTTGATGCATTTGCCGGAAGGTTCTATCTCTTCCTGGGTAGATCTGTGCCACGAGTTTGTTGGCGCCTTTACTGGTGGTCACCAAGCTCCTGGCCAGGAAAGTGATTTGCAGCTCATCCCCCAGAAAGAAGGCGAAACTTTGCGCAAGTACATTCAGAGGTTCAGCCGCATACATCATAACATTCCAGACGTTCATCCTGCTGCTGTCATCAGTGCGTTCCATCAGAACGTGCGCAACCGCAGGATGCGGGAAGAGCTGGCAATGAACAAGGTCAGGGATGTTGCCGAGCTTTATGCTCTGGCAGATAAGTGTGCTCGAGCTGAAGAAGGGAGAAGGCTCCCCGGCGAGGACGCTGGCGCAGGGGCCGACTCAGATGATGAAGACGCTGCCACCCTGGCGAAGAAGGGTCGGCGGCGCAACAGGAAGCGCAAGGGTAAAGCCGTGCTTGCCGCCGAGGGATCCGGCAACCCCGGCACCACCAAGAAGGCCAAGGTTGACGACCTCGGCAAGGATGTTGCCGGGTGCGCCTCCTGCCAGTCCTTGGCGGCTGCCGACAAGCAAGACGGCTCCGGTAAGCAGTACTGCAAGATCCATCGCACCAAGGGCCATGACCTCCAGGACTGCCGGCAAGTTGAGCAGCTTGTCGAGAAGCAGAAAGCCGAATACGAGAGGCGAGACAAGGAGAAGGCCCAGGATGGCGCGGAGGGTTCCGGCAAGAAGCGGGGTGGCCGAGGAGGTCGTCGTGGCAAGGCCAAGCAACAGAAGGACCGGCCCGCACGAGGCCGCGACAAGCAAGAGGGGGTGATGATGACATTGAGGAGGACGACGAGTCCAGTGAGCAAGAGTCCCAGAAAGCTACGGACATGATGTGTGTTGACGGAGGTGCTTCCTTGCATTATTCCCACCGCCAACTTAAACAGTGGGCGCGTGAAGTGAATGTGATAGAACCATCTGTCGGCACCCGAAAACCGTTGAAGTGGTCCAGCACGGCTATCATTTTTGACATTGAGGATCACCCTGATCGCACAACTGCGGTCGGCTGTTTGCCGTTGTTGGTTTCACCAACGATTCGCAACCTCAAGGTGACAAAATGTTAGTTGTCGGCGGGGCTGGTTTGAATTTGATATCACCTAAAGTGATTAAGAGGCTGCAAATTCCTGATGAAGATCTCGAGGAAACGGGCACCTTCCAAGGGATCAATCCAGGAAGGAGCCAGCCGAAGGGCAAGATCACGCTGCCGGTAACATTTGGCAGCGACCTGAACTTCAGGACAGAGAAGATTGTGTTTGCCGTCGCCAAGATTCCATTGCCATATAATGGGATCCTTGGCCGCCCAGCGCTGGCCAAGTTTATGGCGGCATCACACTACGCCTACAATACATTGAAGATGCCCGGGCCGATAAGTATCATCACTGTCAACTCCGACAAGAAAGATGCGCTTGTCTGCACCGATCAACTCTACCAGGAGGCAGTAGCAGCATCTGCCGCCAAGGCACTTGCTCCTGTCACTGAAGCTCCCAGGGGGAAGAAGACCGGCAAGACCTCTCGCACACACTCCGGCAAGCGCACCTCCTCGGAGTGTTGCGCTCATGTTGAGGATGTGCCAGAGAGCTCCACCGACAAGAGCAAGAAATCCAAGGCAGCTCCACCAGCGACTAAGAAGGTGCCCGCCAAGGAGGACGGTACGGGAGGAACTTTCACTATAAGTTCCACCCTTGACAGCAAATAGGAAAGCGTGCTCGTTGCCTTCCTGCGGGCGAATGTCGATGTGTTTGCATGGCAACCATCTGATATCCCCGGTGTTCCCAGGGAGGTGATTGAGCACCACCTTGCCGTCTATCCACACGCGCGGCCCGTCAAGCAGAAGGTCAGGAAGCAAGCGGTGGAGAGGCAACAGTTTATTGCCGAGGAAATCAAGAAATTAGAAGCGGCAGGCTTGGTTAGAGGAGTACTTCATCCAACGTGGTTGGCCAATCCAGTTGTAGTGCGCAAGGCGAATGGGAAATGGAGGCTATGTATTGACTATACAGATATCAATAAAGCATGTCCAAAAGACCCTTTCCCTTGCCGCGCATCGACCAGATTGTGGACTCCACTGCCGGCTGAGACTTGCTGTCATTCCTTGACGCCTATTCAGGGTATCATCAAATTTTCATGGCCAAGGAAGACGAAGAGAAGACCGCATTTAGCACCCCATGTGGTACGTATTTCTTTTTGCGTATGCCTTTCGGGTTGAAAAGTGCTGGTTCTACGTTTGCAAGAGTGGTCCAGATTGGTTTTGAGCCTCAGCTGCATAGAAATATGGAAGCTTATATGGATGATATAGTGGTCAAAACCAAGGACAAGGCAACGCTCATTTCAGATTTAGAAGAGACGTTTGCAAATCTGCGCAAGATCAACTTAAAGCTCAACCCTGAGAAGTGTGTGTTTGGCTTTCCATCCGGCAAGCTCCTCGGGTTCTTTGTGTCTCACCGTGGAATTGAAGCAAATCCCGACAGGATCAAAGCAATCGAGCAAATTGAAGCACCAAGACGTGTCAAAGATGTGCATCGTCTTGCCGGCTGCGTTGCTGCCCTGAGTAAGTTTATCTCGAAATCTGCTGAGCGCGCCCTGTCCTTTTTCAAAATTTTGAAGAAGGCAGGTCCAATGAAATGGACTCCGGAAGCGGAGGCAGCGCTACAAGATTTGAAGAGGTACCTCTCCTCTCCGCCGATACTAGTTGCTCCAAGACCGCAAGAGCCGTTGCTGCTATATCTAGCGGCAACAAATCAAGTGGTAAGTGCTGCGCTAGTGGCGGATAGAGAAGCCGACGAAGAAGCAGCGGCAGCGGCAGGACCGTCAAGCGACCAGCCGGGATCCTCCCCGACAGAGTCTGGTGCCGGCAAGACAGGATCTGTGCAGTCAGATGAAGCAACACAGAAGAAGAACATGGTGCAGCGCCTGGTCTATTTTGTCAGCTCCCTTTTACAGGGGGCTAGGTCAAGATATTCTGGTGTGCAGAAGTTGCTCTTCGACCTCCTTATGGCCTCGAGGAAGCTGCGCCATTACTTCCAAGCACACGAGATCACCGTTGTCACTCACTTTCCATTGCAGCGGATTTTGCGGAACCCAGATGCTACCGGCAGGATTGTAGAGTGAGCTTTGGAACTGTCAAGCTTTGGTCTCAAATTTGAAAGTACTTTGACCATCCAGAGCAGAACCTTGGTGGAGTTCATTGCAGAATGGACCCCAACGCTAGATGAAGAGATTCCAGAGTCAACCCTCCCCGGCAAGGAAACAAATCGAGAGTGGATTATGTATTTTGATGGAGCTTTCTCGCTGCAAGGCGCCGGAGCAGGCGTGCTGCTTCTCGCACCCACCGGAGAGAACCTCAAATACGTGATTCATATGCACTTTCCCCGGGAAAGATCGACAAACAATATTGCGGAGTATGAAGGGCTGCTTGCCGGTCTCAGGATCGCGGCAAACCATGGAATCAAGAAACTCATTGTCAGGGGTGATTCTCAGCTTGTTGTGAATGCATCGGGGTTTGAGTGGAAAAGGAGTTAATGCAGGTTCTGACAAGCCGCAAAAATTCTGAGTATATTTTGAGGCTTCTTAGAAATCTGCATCGATTGAAACCTTTGTCATTCACCCAGATTAATTATGTCTTGAAATATGTCCGAGTGAAACTGAGCTCGAAATCTGGTCAGAGTGAAACTGAGCTCGAAATCAGGTTCGAGTGGTCTGCAGAGTCTTCTGGTATGACGGTTCGCTCCGTCGGGTCCGGATTTAACGGGATTCGAAAATTGGAAAAACGCGCGTCGAGCGGAGATGACGCAACCATAAAGGCAAGTGGGGGCACGACGCCTCGATTACCGCGCCGCCAAAATCACCACGTACTGCACCTCCTCTGAATTCGGGATACCCAGAGATCTGGCGCGCCCACAGGTCAGTGACTCACACGGGCGGATATAAGAGGCGACGACGCCGGTGCTGGTACAGTATTCTTCCCCCAAATCTGCTCTTCTACTCCTCCTCCTCTGCTCAGCTCCGCTCCGACGACCGCCGCCGCCAAGACGAAGGGCAAGACGGAGAAGCTCGAGCGCGCCAAGAAGGGAGGAGCCAAGGCGAAGAAACCGTCGGGCGCCCGGTCGACGGTGCCACCGGGGTGGATCCAGGGGGATTTCCTCCAATCGACGGTCACGGCGGAGGATGTGCAAAATCTCATCGACGACGGGTTGATAACTGAAGGGTCTTGGAGGTTGCCGAAGGGGGAGACCGAGCCGGAGCCACGCGACGGCGAGCGAGTTCTGCTTCTCACCCACGTCGAGCGAGGTTTCTCCATGCCACCCCACCCGTTCATCCGTAGTTTCCTGAACTATTTTGGGGCGCAGCTCCACCATTTTCCTCCGAATGCGATTGCCTATCTCTCTTGTTTCATAACTTTGTGCGAATGCTTCTTGGGCTGTCCTCCACATTGGGGTTTGTTCAAACACATATTCTCTGTCAGATCCAAATGCGTCAAGAAAGCCAATCCCAGTGATAGCAAAACCAATGTAATCCAACTGTGTGGTGGCTTAGGGGTCCAAAAGAGAGGTAGGAGTGCATTCCCCTCTATGACCTTTCCTGATTCTGTTCGGGGTTGGCAGTCGACATGGTTCTATTGCAAGGACATTGCATCACCAAATATGTTGACTGGACTTCCCCCTTTCACCTTGGATCGACCTACCACCCCCAAACCATTGTACGTGACAAAAGTAGAGAAAATCCTGGTAGGGATCCTAGTGCACGTTGTATCTGATCTGATCCTCGGCGGAGTGACTGGCTTGGATCTCCTTGAAACGTTTCTCAGTCGACGAATCCAGCCTCTCCAAGCCCGGGATCACACCATGTGGCATTATTCAGGCCCTGAGGATACCACTCGGACTCATTCTGAGGAAGTTTCCGACGAGACTGTTTCTCAGTGGCTCAGGAGCATCACCGGAGCCTGTGATAATCCTGAGGGAGCCAAGCGAATTCCGCCCTTCTCTGCTTTGCACCCACCGGCGAACCTGGTGAGTTATATCTCTGTCGATTGTTTTAATATTTTGTCGAGTGTCTAGATTTTCAGTCGACTCACTTTGTAGCTTGTATCTCGCAGGAATTCACGAACATGTACTCGCCCGTGCCCAATGGAGAACAGCCTGACGAAGAGGAAGGGAGCGTAGACGGCAGCACAGACGGCGATTACGCCGATGATAGCGAGAGCAGCGATGATGACCTGGAGGAAGGCAAGGTCGAGGCTCAGGTCCCTTCGCGCACCGAGCGTCGTACCAAGTAGCAGGAAGACCCAGAGGTCGCCCCGAGCAAAACGGTGGCGTCGAGCACAAGGAACCCAAAGCGTGACCGTGCCGCAACATCGGGGCGACCGAAAAAGCTGCGAAACAGCTCAAGCCGGACGCGCCAAAACCTCGGAAGGCCCTGCCTCGTATCAAGATTGTTGTGCCTGTTGCCTCAACGTGAGTGTTTATTTTCCCGCAATTGTGATTGTGGAACTTCATGTCTCTACTGACAGAGTGGAGTTTATTTGTCAGAGCTGCTACCTCTGTGACGTCGCCCCAGCCAAATGATGGGGACCATATGGAAGTGGACACTCCTGATGCGGCCACCTCCCAACGAGGTATAACAAACCCACACTCTACTCTGTTTTTTGAAGAATAATCGTCGAGTGACTTGATTAAAATTGCCGATTGATAGCTGACGAAGTCATCGAACTGGAAGATGACGAGGAGCTGCAGCGAGGAACGAAGGATGAAGCTGTGCCTCTGGGGGCTCCACGCGTACGCACTCGAAGAACATCGTCTGGACAGACGCCCCGTGGGTCGACTGCTGCGACACCTCCAGCCCTTGTGGCCCCGCTGTCGAGTGCTCCGCCAGCACTTCAACTCTGGTGGCTTCAGCACCTATTGGACAATCTGAAGCACCTCCTGCTGCCTCAGTTACAGCACCAACTCATTCGACGCCCGCATACCCTTTGTATCACGTCCCGGAGGACCAAACTGGAGCTGCCAAGGAAGCCATGATTCAGGCTGGGCAGATGATGCTGCGAACAAAGGAGGCGTATGAAGCCAGCAAGTTAGCCTATGATGCCAGCTCAGCGCTTCAAGCCAACGTCCGAGTAAGTGCTATTGTAAGTTCATTTCCGATTGAATTCCTGTCCATCTTGATTTTACACCCGTTGGGTGTTTTCTTCGCAAGTAGATCAGGTAGTTTCTGGTCCAATGGGGGCACGCTGAGTGCATCCACTGGGTGTAGTCCCCGAGACCGCTGTCGAATGAAGAAGGCATCTACAGGGGTCTTAGAGTCGGTTTGAAAGTTGTTTTCCATTCGACAGGACAGACCTTGTCGAGCAAAAGTAGGTCCAGTGGGGGCACGCTGAGTGCACCCACTGGGTGTAGTCCCCGAGACCGCCGTCGAGTGCTTGCATCGGCGGGGGTCTAATAGAGACAATGTTCGCTTGCTTGCTTTCTTCTTTTTATTTTGTTTTACATACACTCGGACAGGGCAGACCTGGTCGAGTGATTTACTGTTAAGTGGGGGCACGCTGAGTGCACCCATTGGGTGTAGTCCCCGAGACTACTGCCGATCGTTTACGATGGGGAGTAGTCTTAAGAACTGTTTTGTAGGTTTCATGGACATCATTTCCATCAACCATGATATGATGCTGTATAGGGTTGTGGGGTGGGGCGGCGGGCCACCTTTCAGTCGACTGCACTTGTACTTTTCCACTCGGGAGTAGAAAAATATTTATGTTGACTGAACCCCTTCTTTGTTGATTTCAGAAAGCCTGTGGGCTCGGGACCAAGTACGTCGAGCTGGAAAAAGAAAAGAATCGACTTCTGCTGGATCTGGAGCTGACGAACAACAACCTGGACTGTGCACAGACTGAATTGAAGACTTTGGGAGGTAATCCTTTGTTGATCAATTGTATTATCACTTTCATCTTCCATCCTTTGAACCGAGTGAATCCACTCGACCAGACGTACGTGATGAGAACCGTCGTCTCCGAGCGCGACTCAACAATGTTATTTCTTTAGATACCATGAAGAAGGCGCTCGAGGACAAGGACAAATCACTTGCTGATGCTCAGAAGGAAGTGAAGGAGAAAACTGAAGCTGCTGAGAAGAAACTTGCTGCAGCCAGAAAACTGGAAGAAGAGAACACCAAACTCAAGCAGGAACGATCCGACTGGATCAAAAAACATGGAGTGCAGACCAAGGGAAAAAGTGCTCTGGAGAAACACTTAGGAGACTTCGCGAAGAAAATGTTCAGCATGCTTGAAGGTGACTTTCTTCTGTCGAATGAATTTCTTTGATTTCTTCAGAACGGCATTGTGATCACCTTTTCCCTATCTCTTCATGCAGAATTCTGTCAAGACTTTGAGAAGGAAACCGAAGAGATCGAGCCCAATCTGGACCCCACGAAGTCACTCGTCGGAGACGCCGTGGCCATGGATATGTTTCGACTTGAAGCTCGTCTTAAGAATGTCCAGGGATATGTCACTCAGCTGAGGGCTGCATTCGAGAAAGTCGACAAGGAACTGTGGCCTGAAGACTCCCTCCAGACTGACCTCGAGTGTATGATGACTCGCCTCAATGAAATTCCAAGTCGAGTGCAAGCGTGGAAGAAGTCCGCTGCTCGTTGTGGTGCCGATGTGGCAGTTTAACTCGTCAGGGTTCATTGCAAGGAGGTCAGGGAGGACAAACTGAAGCCCCTCCGAGTGATCAACACGAAGTAACTTCAATTTGAAGATTTCATGGAGACTTTCATCGAAGCAGCTACTCGGATCGCCGACGGAATTGACCTGGATTCCTTTGTCGAGCCTTCAAGCCCTACCAGAGCTTGAAAAAGTACTTTGCTTTCAGTTAAAACTTTATTTGCCTCGGTATGCCGAGTGATGGTGTAACCGATTAAATCTTCCTTCAGGCCTTAAGCCTGAGTACTTTCCTTTGCGCGAACAACTTTTTAACCGCGCTTAAGATTCTGAACTTATCTGCATTTTGCTTTCTGATCTCATGCGTGGTTAAGTCTGTTCACTATTCAGAAGGATTTGAACTTAGGCGAAAACTGGTTTGCCGCTAAGTTCCCGAGTAAAAAGGTTGCTTATCACTCGGAGTAATTCTGGACTTAGGCGAAGACTGGTTCGCAGCTAAGTTCCCGAGTGTATCGAATGCTATACACTCGGAAGAGTTTTTAACTTAGGCGAAAATTGGCTCACAGCTAAGCCCCTGAGGGAGAGGATCACTCTTCACTCGGAGTAATTTTTGAACTTAGGCGATGACTGGTTCACAGCTAAGTCCCCGAGTGTATTGAATGCTATACACTCGGAAGGGTTTTTAACTTAGGCGAAAACTGGTTCGCAGCTAAGCCCCCGAGGGAGAGGATCGCTCTTCACTCAGAGAATTTGTGAACTTAAGCGAAGACTGATTCGCAACTAAGTCCCCGAGTGTATTGAATGCTATACACTTGGAAGAGTTTTTAACTTAGGCGAAAACTGGTTCGCAACTAAGCCCCCAAGGGAGATGATCGCTCTTTACTCGGAGTAATTTTTGAACTTAGATGAAGACTGGTTCGCAGCTAAGTCCCCGAGTGTATTGAATGCTATACACTCGGAAGGGTTTTTAACTTAGGCGAAAACTGGTTCGCAGCTAAGCCCCGAGGGAGAGGATCGCTCTTCACTCGGAGAATTTGTGGACTTAAGCGAAGACTGGTTCGCAACTAAGTCCCCGAGTGTATTGTACGCTATAAACTCGGAAGAGTTTTTAACTTAGGCGAAAACTGGTTCGCAGCTAAGCCCCCGAGGGAGAGGATCGCTCTTCACTCGGAGTAATTTTTGAACTTAGGCGAAGACTGGTTCGCAGCTAAGTCTCCGAGTGTATTGAATGTTATACAATCGGAAAGGTTTCTAACTTAGGCAAAACAGCTTCGCAGCTAAGCCCCCGAGGGAGAGGATCGCTCTTCACTCAGAGTAATTTTTGAACATAGGCGAAGACTGGTTCGCAGCTAAGTCTCCGAGTGTATTGAATGTTATACACTCGGAAAGGTTTTTAACTTAGGCGAAACAGGTTCGCAGCTAAGCCCCCGAGGGAGAGGATCGCCCTTCACTCGGAGTAATTTTTGAACTTAGGCGAAGACTGGTTCGCAGCTAAGTCTCCGAGTGTATTGAATGTTATACAATCGGAAAGGTTTTTAACTTAGGCAAAACAGCTTCGCAGCTAAGCCCCCGAGGGAGAGGATCGCTCTTCACTCAGAGTAATTTTTGAACTTAGGCGAAGACTGGTTCGCAGCTAAGTCTCCGAGTGTATTGAATGTTATACACTCGGAAAGGTTTTTAACTTAGGCGAAACAGGTTCGCAGCTAAGCCCCCGAGGGAGAGGATCGCTCTTCACTCGGAGTAATTTTTGAACTTAGGCGAAGACTGGTTCGCAGCTAAGTCTCCAAGTGTATTGAATGTTATACACTCGGAAAGGTTTTTAACTTAGGCGAAACAGGTTCGCAGCTAAGCCCCCAAGGGAGAGGATCGCTCTTCACTCGGAGTAATTTTTGACTGCGAAATTGTGCGATCAGAATCGACAATAGACTGCGGAAGTCATAGCTTAGCAAATGACATTGTCTGGAGTGCTCTTATTACATCAAAACAATTCAATCATCAAGTATAAAAGCGCCGAAGCAAATCCGTGTTCCAGGCGCGCGGCTCATCGATATTCTTCTTCAAGTTGAAAAGGTGTTACGCTCCGTTGTTCAGCACCTTGGTGACGACGAATGGGCCTTCCCACGCTGGGGCCAACTTGTGGGGCCGCTGCTGATCCACTCGGAGCACCAGATCACCTTCGTGGAACGAACGGCTCTTGACGTGTCTCGCATGGAAGCGGCGAAGGTCTTGTTGATATACACTCGACCGGATCAGGGCCATCTCTCGTTCTTCCTCTAGAAGATCCACCCCATCTTGTCTTGCTTGCTCAGCTTCGTCTTCAGAGTAAAGATCCACTCGGGGAGAATTGTGGAGGAGGTCACTTGGCAAAACGGCTTCAGCTCCATACACAAGGAAGAAAGGAGTGCGTCCAGTCAACCGGTTAGGAGTCGTCCTCAAGCCCCATAGAACAGACGGCAATTCAGTGAGCCAAGCTCCAGCAGCATGATCAAGATCTCGCATGAGCCGATGCTTCAGTCCTTGGAGGATAAGGCCATTCGCTCGCTCAGCTTGACCGTTAGACTGGGGGTGTGCAACGGATGCGTAATCCACCCTAGTGCCTTGAGAGGAACAAAAGTATCTGAACTCTTCCCAGTCAAAATTAGAGCCATTGTCTGTAATAATACTGTGGGGGACTCCATACCGGAATGGTATCTCTTTCATGATTTTGATAGCAGTGCGGGCGTTCAGCTTCTTGATGGGTTTAGCTTCAATCCATTTAGTGAACTTGTCGACTGCTACCAGCAAGTGAGTAAATCCACTCTGGCCCGTTCTAAGGGGTCCAACCATATCCAAGCCCCATACAGCAAATGGCCAGACGAGTGGAATAGTCTTCAAGGCAGACGCAGGTTTGTGTGACAGGTTCGAATAGAACTGGCACCCTTCGCAGTGATCGACAATATCTTTAGCCATCTCGTTGGCGCGTGGCCAGAAGAAACCAGCTCGGTATGCTTTGGCAACAATCGTCCTAGAGGACGCATGATGACCACAAGTCCCCGAGTGAATCTCCTCCAAAATCAGTCGACCTTCTTCAGGAGAAATACACCGCTGAGTCACGCCAGTCACACTTTCTCTGTTAAGTTGTCCCTCCATAATAGTAAAAGCCTTGGATCTGCGAACTATCTGTCGAGCTTCATCTTCATCATCTGGGAGTTCTCGCCTAAGAATGTATGCAATATAGGGTACAGTCCAGTCGGGCGTGATTACTAAAATCTCCATGACCAGATCAATGACAGCTGGGACATCGACTTCAGTCGGATCAGAGGCGCTTTTTGCTTACGGGGGCTCTTTAGTGAAAGGATCTTCCTGCACCGAAGGAGAATGAAGGTGCTCGAGAAATACATTGCTGGGGACAGGCTTCTGAGTGGATCCAATCTTTGCCAGCTCATCAACTGCTTGATTCTTCACTCGGGGAACATGATGGAGTTCCAAACCTTCGAATTTCTTCTCGAGCTTCCTTACTGCATTGCAGTATCCAGTCATAGCGGGGTTCCTGACATCCCACTCTTTCATCACTTGATTGACCACCAAATCAGAGTCGCCATATACCATCAGGCGCCAGACGCCGAGTGAAATGGCCATACGCAACCCATACAAGAGTGCTCCATATTCAGCTTCATTGTTGGAGGAATGAAAGTGAATCTGTAAGACATAACTGAGTTTGTCGCCTTTTGGAGACACCAATACTATGCCAGCACCAGACCCATTCAGCATCTTCGAGCCATCAAAGAACATGGTCCAGTGTGCCGAGTGAACTTGGATTGGCTGCTGCTGTTCAGTCCACTCGGCCAAGAAATCAGCAAGGGCTTGAGACTTGATTGCTTTTTTCGCCTCGAACTTGATATCAAAATAAAGGAGCTCAATAGCCCATTTGGCCACTCGACCAGTTGCATCTCGATTGTTGAGAATCTCAGACAACGGAGCGTCACTGACGACTGAAACTAAATGATCTTGAAAGTAGTGTGCCACCTTCTTAGCAGACAGATATATACCGTATACAAGCTTCTGGTAATGTGGATATCTTTGCTTTGAAGGAGTCAACACTTCAGAGATGTAATAAACCGGACGCTGGACTTTGTAAGCTTTACCTTCCTCTTCCCTCTCCACAGTGAGAACTGTACTGATGACCTGATTAGTGGCCGCTATGTACAGTAGCAATGGCTCTTTACTGTGCGGAGCAGCAAGCACCGGCTGGGTGGAAAGCAGAGCTTTGAGTTCGACAAACGCTGCTTCAGCTTCTGGAGTCCACTCGAATGTATCAGACTTCTTCATCAGTCGGTATAAAGGGAATGCCTTCTCACCGAGACGAGAAATGAATCGACTCAATGCTGCCAAGCAACCTGTGAGCTTCTGGACATCGTGCACACGCTCAGGGCTTTTCATTCGGGTGATGGCACCGATCTTTTCAGGATTAACGTCGATTCCCTTTTCGGAAACAAGAAAACCGAGTAATTTGCCGCCAGGAACACCGAAAGTGCACTTAGTTGGATTTAGCTTGATATCATATCTCCTCAGGTTGGCGAATGTTTCAGCTAAGTCAGACAACAGGTCGGAACCTTTGCGAGACTTGACGACAATGTCATCCATGTACGCTTCAACATTCCGAGGGATCTGATCGAGTAAACATTTTTGAATCATGCGCATGAAAGTAGCGCCAGCATTCTTCAAACCAAAAGGCATGGTGATATAACAGAAACACCCGAAAGGGGTGATGAAGGCTGTCTTTATTTCATCCGGACCAAACAGACGGATCTGATGGTAACTAGAGTAAGCATCAAGAAAAGATAGACGCTCACACCCTGCAGTTGAGTCGACAATCTGATCAATGCGGGGGAGCGGGAAATGATCTTTCGGGCAGACCCGATTGATATGTTTGAAATCAATACACATGTGGAGTGACTTGTCCTTCTTAGGGACCATAACGACATTCGATAACCACTCGGAGTGGTAAATCTCACGTATGAACTTAGCCGCCAAGAGACGAGCCACCTCCTCGCCGATTGCTTTTCGTTTCTCTGTTGCCGACCGACGCAAGTGCTCCTTCACAGGCTTGGCCTTCGGGTCAACTCTCAATCGGTGCTCAGCCAGTTCCCTGGGTACACCAGGCATGTCAGCAGGCTTCCATGCGAAGATGTCCCAGTTCTCATGGAGGAACTGGATGAGCTCGGCTTCCTATTTGCTGTCGAGTGTCGTTGAGATATTGGTCGGGGCAGCAGTTGGGTCCGTCGGGTGAATGTTCACTTTGTTCACTTCTCCTGCTAACTGAAAAGCTGACTCAGAAGCGGGCTTCTTAGCGCGCAACAGGTCGGCAGGATCAGCGTTTTTCTTGTATTCTTCCAATTCAACCATAGCCATCTGATGATCGGCAATTTTGGAGCCCTGCTGGAGGCACTCCTCAGCCCTCTGTCGATTGCCAGTGACTGTGATTACACCCTTGGGTTCGGGCATCTTCAGTTTGAGATACACGTCACATGGACGGGCCATGAAACGAGCATAAGCCGGACGACCAAGAATGGCGTGGTATGCGCTCTGGAAGTCCACCACTTCAAACGTCAATTTTTCCTTGCGAAAATGCTTATCGTCACTGAACACAACATCCAATGCTATTTGACTGAGTGACTTAGCCTTCTTCCCCGGGATGACGCCATGGAACTGCATGTTGCTTTCACTGAGTCGGGACATCGGAATGCCCATCCCCTTGAGGGTATCTGCATATAGGATGTTCAGACCGCTCCCACCATCCAACAAAACCTTGCGGAGTCGAGTGCCCCCCACAACTGGGTCCACCACCAGCGCTTGCCGCCCGGGGGTAGCGATATGCGCAGGGTGATCTGACTGATCAAACGTGATAGCAGTCTGAGACCACTTGAGATATGTGGGGGTAGAGGGAACCGCCAAGTTAACCTCCCTGTTGATAACTTTCAGTCGACTCTTGCTCTCAACATCAGCAAAAATCAACAGAGTGGCATTGACCTCAGGAAACTCTTCTTTATCCTCTTCATCTTCCTTTTCAGGGTCTTTTTCACTCGACTGGCTCTCTTTGAATTGCTGGATCAGCAAACGGCACTGTCGAGTGGTATGCTTTGGCAATATTAAATTGCCCTCTTCATCTTTCCTCATGTGGATTGCACACGGTAAATCCATAACATCTGTACCCGACTGATTCTTTGACTTCTTGGGGGTGAACTTAGCTTTGGATTTTCCTTTATTTTTGGCCTGGGTCACCAGAGCGGCCGCTTCTGCCTGAGCAGGGGGATCAGCTTTGCGCTTCTGCTTCCGATTGGAATTTCCGCCTACATCATTGTCGACTGCTTTTCCTTTACCGCTTCGGAGGCGGTCTTCTTCTTCACCATTTGCGTACCGAGTGGCAATCTCCATCATCTTGCTCAGAGAAATATCACCTGTGCGACCAAATTTTAGATAGAGCTCTCTGTATCTAACACCAGCCTTGAAAGCACAAACAACCTGATGTTCAGAAACATTCTCCACCGTGTGATGCAGGGTGGACCAGCGCTAAATGTAGTCTCGCAAGGTCTTGTTGGGCTTTTGAACACAGTGCTGCAAATCAATCAAACCAGCCGGACGTTTGCAAGTGCCCTCAAAGGTTCTGATGAACACTCGGGCCAAATCCTCCCAGCAATAGATGCTAGAGGGAGCCAAACGATTCAACCAAGCTCTGGCCGAACCATCTAACATCAGGGACAAATGCTTCATGGCTATGTTGTCGTTTCCTCCACCAATCTGCACAGCCAGTCGGTAATCATCTAACCATGTCTCGGGCTTCGACTCGCCAGAAAACTTGCTAATTCCAGCCGCCAACCTGAAGTTGGGTGGAATCTCTGCAGAGCGAATGGCTCTGCTAAAACACTCGGGACCAGACACGACGGCTCCACTTCCACTCGGATAGTCTCCGTTATAACCATCTCTGTGGGCTCTGCCTCTGTCGACCCGTCTTTGAGCAAGGACATCTCTTGCGTCAAATCTAGGATTCCGCTCATCACCGAACGGGCGCCTATCATCATTGTGCCGGGGCACATATGAACCACTCCGCGGAGGAGAAAGCACTCGACGGCGGTCATCGCGGTGATAACGGGGAGCAAACTGATCTCACCCCTGATCTCTGTACCGATCTTCACGGAAGCCTCCGCCTCTGTGGCGCAGGGGTGACCCAGGGCTGTGGGCCGACTGAACTGTTTCCGCCCTGGGGGAATTGCTATGTAACCTGTTCTGCGACTGAGAAACAGCCGCATTCTGCTGTTGCGCTGCCTCGAGCAACGTTCTGATCTGCTGCAAACCTCTACCAGCTTCGGATCATGACGGCTGAATAGAATCTGCAATCCTAGCAGCAGCTGCAACATTCAACACTGGAGTACGGAACACCTCGACGTTATTCCGAGACCCACTCGGAAACAACTGTCGCTGATGTCGATTGGGACGTGGTGGACGCTGTCGAGCACGCTCGTCGAGTGCCTCCTACATCTCTTTGAGTCGAAGGCGAGTAGCCTCCATGTCCTGGGCCTCAGCAGTCGCACCGACGATGGGAGTATGGAGAACATCCTCATCCCGGCGCTGCTGTTCATTCGACATTCCACCAATCTCGCGCCTGGCGTGGTTAAAGCCAGGCGGCAGACTCTGATGAGAGCCAGCCATAAGAACTTCAGCCGCAGGATCATAGCTCTCACACTCGGAGGGAACGTCAGACCGATCTGACACCGAGTCGAACACGCCATGAAGTGACTCGGCGGGCTCGATGGCCGCAATCTGCGGGGACGAAGCCTGGCGGGCCGCCGCATGTCGCACCCAACGTTGTAGCCGCGAACGACTGGATCACTTGCGGCGACGAACAGCATGGAGGGCCGACACGTACGGAGTCGACGGCTGAAGGAGAAGAATACCGCAGGAGCTTGCGCAGAAGTGCGTCGCTCCACGAATCGGGAGCGCCTCAACATCTAGAGGCGCTTCCTGGAGCCATGCCGAATCGTCGGCGATGAAGGTTAGCGCTCCGAGACGGATCTCGCGGCCCAGGAACAAATCACCGCCGGAAGACATGACGAAGGAAAACAAATGCAACCTCGCCGGAAGTCGCTTAGACGCCTGCCCCACGGTGGACGCCAACTGTCGTGGGAACGAGCCTGACAGTAGAAGGTAGGGGTACGTAAGGAGAGGGCAGAGTCACAGCTACGGCGAGGGTGTACACACGGATGTATGAGTTCAGGCCCCTCTCGTGGAGGTAAAAGCCCTACGTCTCAGTGCTCGGGAGCTCTTGTCGAGTGAAATATAAGTGGCGTTACAGGGGGTGCGAACCCTTGTGCCAGAGTGGAGGGGTGGCTTATATAGAGTGCGCTGCCCCTCATAAGTGTCCGGCATCTAAGGGTCAGATCGTGTCTATAAAGACGTGCGTTACTGGTAACGTACGTAATCAATGCTACTAATGGTGCGGACGAACGCCTGCCCGTTGGCCTCCCCGGGGTGGCTTCTGGTCTTCTGTGGTCGACTGTCTTCTGGTTCATCCGAGTGAATGGTAGCCGTCGAGTGAAAGGTAAACTCCGAGTGGATATTGTTGAGTGACTTGTGTGCCTTGGTAATTTCAGTTGGAGATCTCCTTATAACCCTTAAGCTTTCTGGGGCAGTTTCCTTAGGTAGGGCAGGTAGGTCAGGCCTATGACCCTACCCTAGGTACATATCCCCATCACCAGTCTAATATGTACTAGTTCGTGGACAACGTCCTGTACAGAAAGAGACCGAACGGTGTGAAATTGAAGTGCATTCCTCGGGAGGATGGACTGGAGCTGTTGGCAGAGATACATGGTGGCATATGTGGCTCTCACATAGGATCAAGAGCACTTGCCGGTAAGGCATTCCGGCAAGGTTTCTTTTGGCCCACCGCCCTCCAGGATGCAACTGCGCTAGTGACCAAGTGTGAAGCATGCCAGTTTCATTCGAAGAAATTGCATCAACTAGCTCAGGCTCTTCAGACAATTCCTCTCTCCTGGCCCTTTTCGGTCTGGGGGCTCGACATCTTGGGCCCTTTCCCCCGTGCTGTCGGGGGCTTTGAGTACTTGTACGTCACTATCGACAAGTTCACAAAGTGGACAGAAGTGGAGGCAGTGAGGAAGGTGACAGCACAGTCAGCCGTCAAGTTCTTCAAGGGAATAGTTTGCCGCTTTGGTGTACCCAACAGGATCATCACCGACAACGGCACACAATTCACTAGCAACACCTTCATGCAGTATGTCCAAGACCTTGTGTCGGTGTAATGAACAGGGGGTGCCCATTACCCCTGGACATGAACCGGCAAGTTGCAGCCTCTAGGCGGGAGGGGCATGGCAGAGAAGAAATCCACTTATAAGACACATCTAAGACCAGAGAATACCAAGGAAGCATCAACTCAACGATCAAAAGACAGCAGACTAAATGCTGGAATTACTGTAGCGCGACCCCGGCAAGGTCGTCCCCGGCAAGCAAAGCTCCTTGCCGCCCGGCAAGCACTGGCCCGGCAAGCATCGACCTGGCAAGCCAAGTCCCTTGCTGGCGCACTACCCCAATGGTACGCATGTCAGTATACAAATGAGGATTGCCTGGCCACATATACATCCACCGCTCTAGAGCTACCTTTATTGTAGTCTCCCCAAGCACGTGTCAAGATGGAATGGCTAGATGCTCAAGCGGTGGTGACCAAGCTAGCTACTTTCCTGGTGGCCAAATAGCAGCCATACACTCAAGCGGTGCATTTAATTCACTGTCAGTGATAAGGATAAGCACACTGTAGTAACTTTACACCTCATATGTACCCTGTACAGTACGCCATTGTTGGAGACCCCTTGAACATATAAAAGGAGGCCCAAGGCATAGCTACGAGGGGGATCTTCTCTGGCTGTTCTGCAAGCATAGCTGCTAGTTACTATAGCGCTCCAAGAACTCAGCCTAAACACATCCAATATAATCAAGCAGGAGTAGGGTATTACGCATCTTTGCGGCCCGAACCTGGGTAAAATCCCCGCGTGTTGATCATTCGATCTGCTCTCTGTGCAAACCTCCTCCCCGCCGAATCGTTAAGGGATCCTTGTGATCCCATAGGTGTCTTCTCCGACACCTTGGCGGCAAGATTTGCTTTGCTTCTGTTGCTCATCCCAGAAGCAATGGCCAGGCGGAAAGGGCTAATGCTGAAGTGTTGCGAGGCCTCAAGACGAGAACTTTCGACAAGCTGCGCAAGTGCGGAAGGCGCTGGATTGATGAGTTGCCGGTGGTTCTTTGGTCAATCAGGACGACACCGAATCGAGCCACCGGACAGACACCTTTCTCCCTAGTCTATGGGGTGGAAGCAGTTCTCCCCATGGAACTCATATATGGGTCACCTCGAGTGCTTGCTTATGATGAGCTTGAGCAAGAGCAGCTGCGGCAAGATGACGTGTTGCTCCTTGAGGAAGATCGTCTTCAGGCTGCTGTGCGAGCTGCACGCTACCAGTAAGCTTTGTGCCGCTACCATAGCCGCAAGGTTCATGCCCGGAGTCTTGAGGAAGGCAACCTTGTTCTTTGGCGCGTTCAGTCGGCCAAGAATTCCAACAAGTTGACGCCGAAGTGGGAAGGCCCTTATCGGGTAGTACGAGTCACCAGGCCTGGCGAAGTCCGCTTGGAGACCGAAGATGGCATTCCTGTGAGCAACTCCTGGAATATCGAACATCTTCGCAAGTTCTACCCATAAGGCGCGGTTGCCGGGTCTCCCGGCAACCACCTTTTGTACAAGTCTTGCCGATGAAGCTTGTAATCCTTTGTACAAAGCCAGGCGCAGACCCTGTGCATAGTTGAATAAATTTAAGTGTTTTACAGTTCTTGTCGATTTGCATGTTTAATTATATGCATGTTTATCTGAGATATTGTATTACACTTATACCCGGCAAGTACTAACGAACCGCCAAGGTTCCATATCTCTATTTTCTCTTCTTTCTTTTTCTCAAAGGACAGAAGGTTCCCTCGCATGCAAGTTCGCTGGGGGGGAAAGGATGGTATGGATAACGACATGCGACGTTCGACGTTGACATCTTGCCGGATAAAGATGCAGCAACGAAAAGATAAGTTGCAGAAACTTTAATCAAGTTTTTGTTTTGTTATTCTCCTTGAACGGCTTCGACTTTTGTATGGAAAACCTGCACGCGAAGGAATCTTGCTGTGATCGGTTGCGCCTTTGCTTTGTTTCGAGTCCGCTCAACAAACTAAGTGGCTGCACTGAGAACACCAAGGGGTCTTGCCGGCAGCGGCACCGCCAGCAGGCTGCTAAAGTCCCGCACCTAGCGCTCGCGGCAAGGTTGCGCACACCGGCAAGTTTCTAACAAAGCGTAGGGTGTATACCATACATAAAGAAATCGGACGAAGGAAATAACATGCATTCATTCAGAGCATAACGAGTTATATTACAATAAAAATTGCCGTGATTCTAACATAAGATAAATTGTTCTTGGCATGGATGGCGGCGAGGAGTAAGGCAGCTAATCCCGGTGATCGCCTTCAACCCTCTTGACTTGGCTTACCCTGTCGACGATGGGCGCGACAAGTTCTTCTGCCGCCTTGAGATCTGCATCTTTCGGCAGGCGGTCAAGGATGTTGGCGAGGTTGATGCTGGGATTCCTATGCACCACTTTGACGAGCACCTTGCGGAGGACGGCCTGGCAGAGTTTCCGCGACTCGCTGGCCAGATGGGTCGCTCGATCAGATTGGAGTTGCTCCAGAGCTTCAAGCACGCAGTCGAAGAACATGGTCACCTTGACGCTCGTGGGCACCCTGTTGTCAGAAGAGTACCTGAAGCCCTGCAGGCCCATGACGGACAGTTGTGCGGCAAGCTTCTCCGCTACGTCGACGAACTTTTCAGTCCAGATCTGCACGCCTTGCACATAGTCGTTGTGGACGACGGCGGCGCTCTTGACCAACTCCTCCTCATTCCGGAGATTCGTGATCAGGGTCTTCTCGCGAGCTTCCGTGGCCTCAAGAGTCTCCTTCAGCGTGGATAACTTCAGCTTCAGATCAGTGATGGATTCATTGGCTGAAGAGAGCTGTTTGGTCTTGTCGGATATGGTGACCTGCATCTCCATCAGGCTGTGAAGAGTTTTGTCTCTTTCAGTCTCGAGTGTTGAGATCTTCTTGCCGTGCTCCTCAAGATCTGCCTCCAGCTTCTTCACCCCATCGGCAAGCTCATCCTTGGTGGCCTCTGTAGCCTTGGTGGCATCGACGGCATCCTTCAGCTTGCCGGCATGATCTATAGTCAGAGCTTCGAGTGCCTCCTTGTGCTTCAGCTCTAGATCCTGGGTCCGCTGCGCGACAATCCTTTCGATCTCCTCGTCCTTGGCGTGGAGCTTGTCGGCAAGCACCTTCTCGCGAGTCGTGAGGTCATCATCGTGAGCCTCAAGCCCGACACGGAGCTCTCTCAAGCGTGCTTCCTCTGTGGCGGCCTGTTGTTTGGCATCTTCCTGGGCCTTCTCAACATCGGACTGCTTCATGAGGAGTTCGTTCCACCTTTCGCTCAGCTGCTCTTGGCCCGTCTTCAACTCCTGGAAAGCTTCGGCAAACCAGGCTTGCGTTTCCTCAACACGTTTCTGGAAATCTGCCTCCACCTTATCGGCAACCGCTGCCCTGGAGTCTAGTTTCTCTTTCCGGGTGCGGTGGAGTGCTTGGAGCTTCTGGTAGTTGTCGCCCATGGCCTTGAGGAGCTTCTCTTCTTCAGATTTGCTACTACTGGTGCTTGGTTCATCAACGACCTCGAGCCCAGCAGCGGCGATGTCATCTTCATCAAAGACTTCCCCTTTAGTTGGCGCCCTGGTGTTTGCCATGCCCAGAATGTTGACGAACAGGTTGTCGCCGACCTTGAGGTACTTGCTTGATGAGGGAGGAGCATCGGATGTTGACGGCTGATCCTTAGCAGCCGCCTCACCGGCAGCTGGGGGTTCTGTGGCCAGTGTAGTGCCTGGCGCTCCTGCGGCAGGAATGCCGTCAGTACGGTCATTGGCCTCCTCGCCGGCCTTCTCAGCAGACTCCTTGCCGGCCTCTTCATGTGCAGTCTTGGCGTCCTCGTCAGCACCAGCAGCCTTGGCGGCCTCGTCAGCGGCAGCAGCCTTGGCGGCCTCGTCAACGGCAGCAGCCTTGGCGGCTTCGGCGGCAGCACTCTTGGCGGCCTCTTCAGCAGCAATCATGTCGTCCTCGGCGGCAGCATCCCTGGCGGTCTCCCCGATGACGGTGTCAACATCCATTTGTTCCGTCGAGGGAATGTTTGAAGGCCAAGAAAACAAATCAAGATGAGATTGAAGTGGAAGTTCAAGAAGACAAAAAGAAGAACAGAATAACAAATACCTGTATCAACATTGGTTGCCGGCATAGATCTGCCGGTGCCCGTGCTTGCCGGCTCTTCCTCGTCGCGGTAGAGCGCGCTCGAGGAAGTCCTTGCCGGAGATCCATCTCTGGGCGGCATAGCCGATGGAGGCGGCGCATCGGGAGCGGCCTCTGGTGGTTCTCCTTGTCGCTGCTCTCCTCCTCCACGCCTGGTGATGTCAGCAGTAAAGATGCACACCCCGGCACTGGCCAGTGGAAAGTGAGTAGCAAACTCACGCTAGGGGCTGCGCCGGGGGCTAAGCCGGGGGCTGCGTCATGGGCTGGGCCCCGGGCTGATGGTGACCATCTCTGGTGCACCTGAGGTGCTTGCCGGCGGCTCCTCGCTCGTCGAAGTCCTCGCCCTCTTCGCTATCCTTTGCGCCAAGGTTTCCGTATCCCTGTGGAAACAGATCAAGACAAAAGCAAATGGGTTAAGTAAAACCAAAAACTCAAAAAGCAAAGGATGCGACAAGATCCTTACTCCTCTTCTTCTCCTCCCGAGCTGAGGGCAGAGAGGTCGAAGGCGACTTCCGTCATGGTGCCCGTGGGAGGAGGTGGAGGGGTGCTCCTGGGTCGCTTGGCTGCGGCAGGCGCAGGTTGCTGATGAGCTCCTTGCCGGTGTGTGGCCTTGCCGGCTGCCCCCTTGTCGGGGGCTGCACTACTTGAGGAAGCTTGGCGGACCGGGACCCCAGAAGCGGCGCTCCGAAGGACACGCCTACTCCTTGGCTTAAGAGTCGGGGCCTCCTCAAGCAGTTCCTCCTCGGCTGTGTCGTCGGCAGGATGGCCCCCGGCAGACATGCCGCCCTGCTCCTCAGTGGTCTCACCCTGCCCGGCAAGATTCTCGTCCGGCAGCGTTTCCCCTCCGCTGGTTTCCTCTTCCACGAAGCCGGCGCTGCCGGCCTCCGCGGCAAGATTTGCTTCCTCCGCCCTGCTGGCAATGTATGCCACTTCCTGCCTGGTGGTGGCACGGACGAGGCCCTCTTCTTCGCGGATGGCCCTCTCTGTCAGGTTATCAAAGAATTGCTACACTTGATCTTCAGGTGGCTCGATCCAAGTCGCATCAAGGCTGTGAGCGTCAAACACCGGCCTCATGGCGATGATTGGACCTAGAGCAGAGTTGTTGCAAAGAAGAATTATACTTGCCGGCAGCCTGCATACCACATTGCCCCTGAACAGTTTCTGGCAGAGGGCTGCGTGCTGCATGAACGTCAAATTGCCGTTCAGACAGGGGCGCAGCCTCATGATGTCTGCCGCGTTCTTGAATGCCCAGGCTGGCCTCCCTTTGTTCTGCAGAGGGGCAATGCGCCGACGAAGGAAATCGGCGCCTATCATCTCTACTGTGAGCCCGGCAGCTCTGAGGCGATGGATTCTGGTAGTGGCGACTGTGAACTTCCCAACTTCAGGATCGAGGGCGCTCCAGTCATTGCTGCGCACTATCTTCGTCTGCCGCGGCAAGCAGAAAGGTTGGACTTCTAATGTTTCTGTCTCCCGAACCTAGCACCATCTGGCCCGCCATTCGTCCCACTTCTCACGGAAGGCCCCGTCGGGGTAGACCTCCTTGGTTCCTGGTCGTAGGATCCAAGCGATGGAACCAGAAAGGGCCTCGCCTTTTTGGATGCGGGGAATGAAGTAATGGCGAAAAAGGGCGGTGCAAGGAACTACTCCGGCAAAGTTTTCGCAAAGGTGAGTGAAAACTGACATGCACGGCACGGCATTCGGCATGAAATCCAAAAGTTGGAAGCCATAGGTGAGCATGATGTCGTTGAAGAAATCAGAGAAAGGGGGGCAGAGTCCGCAGTAGAAGTAATCGGCGAAGAAGTGGTATTTGTTTGGGTCGCCCCTAGAAGAACCTGGACTCACGGCCGTGGCCGGATGCGTTGTCGTCTCCGTCGCCCACATGAACTGATACCGCTCCTTCAGAGCGCCCGCGTCGAGCACGGGCGGAAAGACGACATGCTCCTTCCTCATCTTCGCCATCTTGCTCTCCGAGACGGCGGCGTCCACCTCCTTGCCCCTGCTTGCTTTGGGCGGCATGGAGGCTATGGGGGACGAAGGCTGAAGACGGAGAGGGCGTGGAAGCGGCGGGGGAGTGGGAGGAAGCTCTGCTTTGGGCTCGAAGAGCAGGATGGCGGCGATTCCCAGATTGGAAGAAACGAGAGGTAAACGAGCAGTGCCTCTGCGGATTCCTTCTTGTGCGGAGAACGCGAGGTTGGCTCTTTACTAAAATAATATTGAAACGCTTCGCGAGCGCGCTGCTGTAACGGCCGCGCCGCGCACGTCCCCCACGTCCCGCATTCAATGGGCGTCGTGGGCGGTGCAGTAAAAGGAATGATTACGGTGGATAACTCCTGCCACGCGTGCCCGTGCACTGTTTTGGGCCTGGCCCAACAACGCCTCGCACCCGTGTATGGCCAAGGCCCGGGGGCTCCTGTCGGTGTACTAAAACTGGGTCCTTTAGTACCCCGTACTTGTGCACGGACAGTTGTAGCCATACCTGCGGCAAGGCCTGCCGGGAGGCAGCCGTATGCAAGTCCATAAAGTCAAGGAGGCGACAATATCAAGAAGACATTCAAGTTGCAGCTCAAGATAGAAGACCGAAGGCTGGAGCCCCGGCAAGATCTTGCCGGGATGGCTCATGGCCCCGGCAAGGCTCACACCCGGCAAGACCCCGCCTCTGCCACCGCCCCAGTGTAGCGACTAGCTTATCATTTAGCTGTTGTCCTCCTGGGTGCGTGTCAGGGAGTTAACGGCGTTAGGGTTAAGCGGTGCTGATGGGATGGCTTCTTTTCCCATCTCCAAGACGCTAAGGGACACCTCAACGGAGCATTTAATGTTCCTGTCCTAAACTGTCAGTATTAGGTATGACAACACTGTGGTTACTTTTACACCTCATGTACGCACTGTACGCCACTGTTGGTGACCCCTTCGAGAGTATAGAAGGAGGCCCAAGGCGTAGCTACAGGGGGATCGGCTCCTAGCCATTCTGCATGTGTAGCGGCTGTTTACTGTAGCGCTCCCAGGACATGAGCTAGAGCACGTCAATACAACCAACCAGAAGTAGGGTTTTACGCATCTTTGCGGCCCGAACCTGGGAAAAATCCCCGCGTGTTGTTTGTTGGATCTGCTCTTTGTGCAAACCTTCTCCCTGTCGAATCGTAAAGGGATCCTCTCGATCCCATAGGTGTCGTTTCTCCGACAAAATGCATCGGAATAAACTTTTCTTAAGAAAGTGCTTCCTAAGAAAAATTCCTTAAGAAACTTCTTACGAAAATGCAACGGAAGAAAGTTTTCTGTATGAACTTCTTAACAAAGTGCTTCCTAGGAAAATTTCCTTAGGAAACTTCTCAAGAAAATGCGTCACAACAAACTTTTCTTAATAAAGTTCTAAAGAAAGTGCTTCCTAAGAAATATTCCTAAGGAAACTTCTTAAGCAAATGAGTCAGAACAAACTTTTCTTAAGAAACTTCTTAATAAAGTGCTTCCTAAGAAAATTTCCTTAGGAAACTTCTTACGAAAATGCGTCGTAGGATACTTTTCTTTTGAAACAGCTTCCTAAGAAACTTTCCCTAGGAAAGTTCTTAAGAAAATGCGTCGGAACAAACTTTTCTTAAGAAAGTTCTTAAGAAAGTGCTTGCTAAGAAAATTTCCTTAAGAAACTACTTATGAAATTGCGATGGAAGAAACTTTCCATAAGGAACTTCTTAAGAAAGTGCTTCCTAAGAAATATTCCATAGGAAATTTCTTTAGAAAATGCGTAGGAACAAACTTTTCTTAAGAAAGTTCTTAACAAAGCGCTTCCTAATAAAATTTGAGCAGGAAACTTCTTACGAAAATGTGTCAGAAGATACTTTTTTTAAGAAACTTCTTAGGAAAGTGCTTCCTAAGAAAATTTCCTTAAGAAAATTCTTATGAAAATGCGTTAGAAGATACTTTTCTTAAGAAACTTCTTTGGAAAGTGCTTGCCAAGAAAATTTCCTTAAGAAACTTCTTATGAAATTGCGATGGAAGAAACTTTTTGTAAGGAAATTCTTAAGAAAGTGCTTCCTAAGAAATATTGCATAGGAAACTTCTTTAGAAAATGCGTAGGAACAAACTTTTCTTAAGAAAGTTCTTAAGAAAGTGCTTCCTAAGAAATTTTCCTTAGGAATCTTCTTATGAAAATGTGTCCGAGGATACTTTTCCTAAGAAACTGCTTCCTAAGATAATTTCCTTAGGTAACTTTTTAAGAAAATGCGTCGGAATAAACTTTTTTTTAGAAAGTTCTTAAGAATGTGCTTCCTAAGAAAATTTCCTTAAGAAACTTCTTATGAAAATGCATCAGAATAAACTATTCTTAAGGAACTTCTTAAGAAAGTGCTTCCTAGGAAAATTTCCTTCGGAAACTTCTTAAGAAAATGCGTCGGAACAAACTTTTCTTAAGAAAGAGTTTCTAATAAAATTTCCTTAAGAAACTTCTTACGAAAATGCATCGAAAGATACTTTTCTTAAGAAACTTCTTAAGAAAGTGCTTCCTAAGAAAATTTCCTTAGGAAACTTCTTACGAAATTGCGTCGGAAGAAACTTTTCTTAAGGGACTTCTTAAGAAAGTGCTTCCTAAGAAATATTCCTTAGGAAACTTCTTAAGAAAATGAGTCGGAACATACTTTTCTTAAGAAAGTTCTTAAGAAAGTGTTTCCTAAGAAAATTTCCTTACGAAAATGCGTCGGAGGATACTTTTCGTATGAAACTGCTTCCTAAGAAACTTTCCTTAGGAAACTTCTTAAGAAAATGCGTCAGAACAAACTTTTCTTAAGAAAGTTCTTAAGAAAGTGTTTCCTAAGAAAATTTCCTTAAGAAACTTCTTACAAAAATGCGTCAGAAGATACTTTTCTTAAGAAATTTCTTAAGAAAGTGTTTCCCAAGAAAATTTCCTTAAGAAACTTATTACGAAAATGCATCGGAAGAAACTTTTCTTAAGGAACTTCTTAAGAAAGTGCTTCCTAGGAAAATTTCCTTAGGAAACTTCATGAGAAAATGCGTCGGAACAAACTTTTCTTAATAAAGTACTAAAGAAAGTGCTACCTAAGAAAATTTCCTTAAGAAACTTCCTACGAAAATGGGTCGGAAGATACTTTTCTTAAGAAACTTCTTAAGAAAATGCGTTAGAATAAACTTTTCTTAAGAAAGTGCTGCCTAAAAAAATTTCCTAAAGAAACTTCTTAAGAAAATGCATCGGAACAAACTTTTATTAATAAAGTTCTTAAGAAAGTGCTTCCTAAGAAAAGTTCTTAGGAAAGTTCTTAAGAAAATGCGTCGGAATAAACTTTTCTTAAGAAAGTGCTTCCTAAGAAAATTTCCTTAAGAAACTTCTTACGAAAATGCAACGGAAGAAACTTTTCTGAAGGAACTTCTTAACAAAGTGCTTCCTAGGAAAATTTCCTTAGGAAACTTCTCAAGAAAATGCGTCAGAACAAACTTTTCTTAATAAAGTTCTAAAGAAAGTGCTTCCTAAGAAAATTTCCTTAAGAAACTTCCTATGAAAATGCGTCGGAAGATACTTTTCTTAAGAAACTTCTTAAGAAAGTGCATCCTAAGAAAATTTCCTTAAGAAACTTGTTACGAAATTGCGTTGGAAGAAACTTTTCTAAAGGAACTTCTTAAGAAAGTGCTTTCTAAGAAAATTTACTTGGGAAACTATTAAAAAAATGTGTCAGAACAAACTTTTCTTAAGAAAGTGCTTCCTAAGAAAATTTCCTTAAGAAACTTCTAACGAAAATGCGTCGGAAGATACTTTTCTTCAGAGACTTCTTAAAAAAATGCTTCCTAAGAAATATTCCTTAGGAAACTTTTAAGAAAATGCGGCAGAACAAAGTTTTCTTAAGAAAGTGCTTCCGAAGAAAATTTCCTTAGGAAACTTCTTAAGAAAATTCGTCGGAGGATACTTCTCATAAGAAACTGCTTCCTAAGAAAATTTCCTTAGGTAACTTCTTAAGACAATGCGCCAAAATAAACTTTTCTTAAGAAAGTGCTTCCTAATAAAATTTCCTTAAGAAACATCATACGAAAATGCATCGGAAGAAACTTTTCTTAAGGAACTTCTTAAGAAAGTGCTTCCTAGGAAAATTTCCTAAGGAAACTTCTCAAAAAAATGCGTTGTAACAAACTTTTCTTAATAAAGTTCTAAATAAAGTGCTTCCTAAGAAAATTTCCTTAAGAAACTTCCTATATAAATGCGTTGGAAGAAACTTTTCTTAAGAAAGTGCTTCTTAAGAAAATTTCCTTAAGCTTACGAAAATACGTCGGAATATACTTTTCTTAAGAAACTTCTTTATCATGTACTTCCTAAGAAATATTCCTTGGGAAACTTCTTAAGAAAATGCGTCGGAACAATTTCTTAAGAAAGTTCTTAAGAAAGGGCTTCCAAAGAAAAGTTCCATAAGAAACTTCTTACGAAAATGTATTGGAAGATACTTTTCTTAAGAAACTTCTTAAGAAAGTGCTTCCTAAGAAAATTTCCTTAGGAAACTTCTTACGAAATTGCGTCGGAAGAAAATTTTCTTAAGGAACTTCTTAAGAAAGTGCTTCCTAAGAAATATTCCTTAGGAAACTTCTTACGAAAATGCGTCGCAACAAACTTTTGTTAAGAAAGTTCTTAAGAAAGTGCGTCCCAAGAAAATTTCCTTAGGAAACTTCTTACGAAAATGCGTCGGTGGATACTTTTCTGAAGGAACTGCTTCCTAAGAAAATTTCCTTAGGAAACTGATACGTCTCCAACGTATCTATAATTGTTCCATGCTATTATATTATCTGTTTTGGATGTTTTATATGCATTAATATGCTATTTATTATTATTTTTTGGGACTAACCTATTAATCTAGAGCCTAGTGCCAGTTTCTGTTTTTTCCTTGTTTTTGAGTATTGCAGATAAGGAATATTAAACGGAGTCCAAACAGAATAAAATCTCCAGAATGATTTTTCTTGGACCAGAAGAAACCTGCCAGACTTGGAGATAAAGGCAGGAGACATGCCGTGGAGCGACAAGCTACCAGGGCGCGCCCTAGGGGGGGCGCCCTCCTAGCTTGTGGCCCCACGGCAGCCCTCCTAACCCTATTCTTCGGCCTATAAATTCCCAAATATTCCCTGGATACAAAAGAGAGCCACAAAAATACTTTTCCGCCGCCGGAAGCCTCTGTTCCCGTGAGATCCCATCTTGGAGCCTTTTTCGGTAATTTGCCGGAGCGGGATTCGATTACGAAGGGCATCTACATCAACTCCATTGCCCCTCCGATGATGCGTGAGTAGTCCACCACAGACCTTCGGGTCCATAGCTAGTAGCTAGATGGGTTCTTCTCTCTCTATGTTCTTCAATACTATGTTCTTCATAATCTTCATGGAGATCTATCCGATGTAATACTCTTTTGCGGTGTGTTTGTCGAGATCCGATGAATTGTGGGTTTATGTTCAGATTATCTATGAATATTATTTGAGTCTTTTCTGAATTCTTATATGCATGATTTCATATCTTTGCAAGTCTCTTCGAGTTATTGGTTTGGTTTGGCCAACTAGATTGGTAATTCTTGCAATTGGAGAAGTGCTTAGTTTTGGGTTCAATCTTGTGGTGTCCTCACCCAGTGACAAAGTAGGGGTAGCGAGGCACGTATTTGTATTGTTGCCATCAAGGGTAAAAAGATGGGGTTTTCATCATATTGCTTGAGTTTATCACTCTACATCATGTCATCTTACCTAATGCGTTACTCTGTTCTTCATGAACTTAATACTCTAGATGCAGGCAGGAGTCGATCAATGTGTGGAGTAATAGTAGTAGATGCAGAATCGTTTCGGTCTACTTGACACGGACGTGATGCCTATATGCATAATCATTGCCTTGGATATCTTCATAATTATTCGCTTTTCTATCAATTGCTCGACAGTAATTTGTTCACCCACCGTATTATTAATTCGTGAGAGAAGCCTCTAGTGAAACATATGCCCCCTGGGTCTATTTTCCATATTATACTTTCAGATCTATACATCAAAAATACCAAAAATATTTTGCTGCAATCTTTTTACTTTTGTTTTACTTTTCGTTTTAGTAATCTTCAATATTTATCTCTATCAGATCTCATCCTTGCAAATAACCGTGAAGGGATTGACAACCGCTTTTCTGCGTTGGGTGCAAGTGTTTGATTATTTGTGTAGGTGCATCTATTGGTGACTTGCTTGTATCTCCTACTGGATTCATACCTTGGTTCTCAACAACTGAGGGAAATACTTATCTACTTTGCTGCATCACCCTTTCCTCTTCAAGGGAAAACCAACGCAAGCTCAAGAAGTAGCAGAAACTTCTTAAGAAAATGCTTCGGAACAAACTTTTCTTAAGAAAGTTCTTAAGAAAGTGCTTCCTAAGGAAATTTCCTTAATAAACTTCTTACGAAAATGCATCGGAATAAACTTTTCCTAAGGAACTTCCTAAGAAAGTGCTTCCTAGGAAAATTTTCCTTAGGAAACTTCTTAAGAAAATGCGTCAGAAAAACTTTTCTTATGAAAGTACTTCCTAAGAAAATTTCCTTAAGAAACTTCTTATGAAAATGCATTGGAAGATACTTTTCTTAAGAAACTTCTCAATAAAGTGCTTCCTAAGAAAATTTCCTTAGGAAACTTCTTACGAAATTGCGTCGGAAGAAACTTTTCTTAAGGAACTTCTTAAGAAAGTGCTTCCTAAGAAATATTCCTTAGAAAACTTCTTATGAAAATGCGTCGGAACAAACTTTTCTTAAGAATGTTCTTAAGAAAGTGCTTCCTAAGAAAATTTCCATAGGAAACTTATTACGAAAATGCGTCGGAGGATACTTTCCTTAAGAAACTGCTTCCTAAGAAAATTTCCTTAGGAAACTTCTTAAGAAAATGCAAAGTTAAGAAAGTGCTTCCTAAGAAAATTTTCTTAAGAAAATGCTTACGAAAATACGTTGGAAGAAACTTTTCTTAAGAAACTTCTTAAGAAAGTGCTTCCTTAGAAACTTTCCTTATGAAACTTCTTAAGAAAATGCATCGAAAAAAACTTTTCTTGATAAAGTTCTTAAGTAAGTGCTTCCTAAGAAAATTTCCTTGAGAAACTTCTTAGGAAAATGCGTCGAAAGATACTATTCTTAAGAAACTTCTTATGAAAGTGCTTCCTAAGAAAATTTAGTTAAGAAACTTCTTACGAAAATTCATCGGAAGAAACTTTTCATAAGAAAGTGCTTCCTAAGAAAATTTCCATAGGTAACTTCTTAAGAAAAAGCGTCGGAACAAACTTTTCTTAGGGAAGTTCTTAAGAAAGTGCTTCCTTAGAAAATTTCTTTATGAAGTTCTTAAGAAAGTGCTTCCTAATAAAATATCCTTAGGAAACTTCTTACGAAAATGCGTCGGAGGATACTTTTCTAAAGAAACTGCTTCCTAAGAAATTTCCTTAGGAAACTTCTTAAGAAAATTCGTTTGAACAAAGTTTCTTTAGAAAGAGCTTCTGTCGGGGATATACCCCGCGGTATGACCCGGAATGATTATGACCCGGTGATAGTTCTAACCCGGCAGACAATTGTAACCCGGCAGACAATTGTAACCCGGCAGACAGCTAACCCGGCAGACAATTGTAACCCAGCCTGCTACAGTGCCAGGATGTTAACCCGGCTGCTACAGTGCCAGGATGTTAACCCTGCTGCTAAAGTGCCAGGATGTTTAACCCGGCAAACAGTGTTTACCGGTGAACAGTGTTTCCTGACAGACAGTTAAATCCCGGAGACGAGTCCCCGAAGACGAGTCTCGAAGATAAGCCCGGTTGTAAGCCGCCCGGTGTAAGCCGCCCGGGAGAGTTAAGAAGCCCGGGACTCAGAAGCCCATGAAGAGAAGCCCACGATGGGAAGTCATAGTAAGTTAAGTCTCAATCCGACTTAGACTCTACATGTAAACCGCCCCTTCAGCCTTTATAAGGAGGGGCGGGTTGCCCCGAGAGGGTTAAGTTTTAGACGTCTCCATAGACAGGTCTTAGACACAGGTCAGCAGAGATAGTCAGATTAGAGGTTCTCGAGATTAGAGGTAGCGACTCCGCACCCTTGTAACCGAGATCGTCATCGTCATCAATATAGACACAAAGCAGGACGTAGGCTTTTACCTCCATCGGAGGGGCCGAACCTGGGTAAAAACTCCGCGTCTCTCGTCCCGCTCAACCCCTCTCAAGCTACCAGTTAGATGCGTTGGCCTCACGACTAAGTCCTTACACTAGGACATCTTGCCGTGACAAATCCACGACAGTTGGCGCCCACCGTGGGGCCACTCGCACGGTGGTGTTGAGTTCTTGGAGGGAGCCTTTCCAGGGATCGAGCAGTTCGCAATTGGACGGATGAAGAAGACCCAGCTCGGAAGGATCTGCATCAGCTTCGAGTTCATCGGTCCAGATTTACAATCTATGAGATTTAAGTTTTGGAGAGATTAGGGTTGCGGCCCGCCCGCCACCGCCGTCCTACGATTCATCTGATTGTTTTTGAGTCGCCGAGACCGACAAAGTTTCTGAAGAAGACATCTGACCGGCCAATGATTCATCGCCTTATCAAACCATGGGTAATTACACGTCCCAAGGAGATCTCCTGTTACTATTTCCATCGGACGGAGTCAAGAAAAAAGGGAAGTGGTCAACACTCCACTACTTGGATCAAGCCGCCTGTCTACAGCCGCCGCGAGCCGCCTCCGTCTTCGCCTCGCCGAGCAGCCTCGTCTCCGCAGGGTCCGCCTCCGAGCCGTCGGCGGCTTCTGAGTCGCCTCTCCTGCCATGGCCAGCCTCGAGCCGCCGTTTCGAGTCGCCCCGGCCTCAAGCGCCTCCAGCCGCCGCCGCTGAGATCCGGATTCACTGCATCAGCCGTGCGGCCTCAAGCCCCCGAGGTGCCGCCTCCGCCACTGCTGCGGTCAACGACTGCGCCTCGAGCCGCCCCAGCGGCCTCACTCGCCGCCTCGCCCCCACGGCGCTCACCTCACCCTCGCCGCCGCTGTGCTCGCCTCGCCGCCCATGGCCTCGCTTCGGTCGCCTTGAAGCCGCACCTCCGCCACAGCAAGCCGCCTCACAAGCGTCCTCCTCTGGGGCCTGCCGCATTGAGCCGCCAACCTCCGCCTCGAGCCGTCGCGGACTCGCCTCGAGTCGCGCCAAGCTGACCTCGCCTCCGCCGTGGCTCTGCCTCCGAGCTAGCTACCCCAGCAGCCGGTGCCGCCTCTGCCATGAGCCGCCGGCGCACCTCCTCGTCGTCGCTCCATCGCCGAGCCGGCGTTTGCCTCTGTCCCGAGCCGCCTCCGAGGTCCTCCTCGCCCCTGCCGTGGCCCGCCGACGTGCCTCCGTCGACCGGCGTTGTGCCGCCTCGTCCGCGAGCCGGCCTTGTGCCTCTCCTGCCGCCTCCAAAGGCCGCTCATCAGCCGGCTCTGCCGTCCCGAAACGCCGGCCGAACCGTCACCTTTGAGCTGCCTTTTTCTCCGCCCCGCCAAGTTGCGTCACCACCACTATTTCCCCCGTTCGGCTACGCAAGCACGCGCGCACGCCTGAAGAATCAATCTCGCAAGTCGTAGCAGCCGCCGCCGGACATCGCGGGGAAGATGTTGGCCCCGCCTTTGCAGCAAAGTCGCTGCCACGGCCCTCTGCCGTCACTATCGCCGTGGCCCGCCTCCGCCTCTAGCGCAGTTCTGCCGCCTCGCCTTCGCCGCGGTTTCACCCGCGCTGCCAAGCCGCCTCCGTTGCTGCGCCTTCAAAGCCGGCCTCGCCACAGCCGAGACCCATCCTCAGTCGCTGCTGCGGCCTGCCTAAGCCGCCGCTGCGGCCTATCCTCACCGAGTCGCCGGGGCGTCCTCAGCCGCAGTTGTGCCATGCCGCCACGGTCTCGCCTTGGCTCGCCACCACGGCCTCCACTTCCGCCGCTGCGGCCCGCCATCGTCGTCGCAGCTCCGCCTCCGCCGCCGCGCATCGAGGCGGCCTTGCCACCTCCACGGCTGCGCTGCGAACCGGCCTGCCGCCTCAAGCCACCGCCGCCTCCGAGCCGCCCCGGACTCCATTCGCTGTCTGTGGTTCGGCCTCGCTCTGCCCCTGCCGGTGCGGCTTTGAGCTGCCGCCTTTGCCGCGTGGCCGTAGCCCCGCCTCGTTGAGCCGCCTTCACCGGCCGCGCCTCTGCCGCGAGTCGCCGAGTCTCTTCGCTGGTCTCTGCCCCTGTGGCGCCTGAGAGCCGGCCTCGTTCCATCTCTCCTCCGAGTCGCCCCGCTCTCGCCCGCCTGTGTTTGAGCCGGTGGAATGAGATGGGGGGGGCTTGAGCACTAAAAAAAAAATAACCAAGTTCTCCTGTACACTCGTCGGCAGCTGATCTATACATTTGGATTCAGCTGCCTGACTGCCGTAAAAAAAAAAAGAAGAAGAAAGGAGCCGGTTGTCCGTCCGGTTTAAAACAAATGCCAGGATGCATACAAGGATCTGGCAGGGTCCTCGAGGGGATCAATGCATATAAGGATCAAGGCGATTTCAGCAACAGTACTGAATATTCACGGTTGTTACATACCGGTCATCTGCCGTCTGAAACGAACCAGGTGATATACATTTTAATTTTATCTTATTATTATATACTGTTTTCATCAAAGAACAGTTACTTTGGTCTGTATATTTTTATATGCAGGACAATTATTAACTACAAACGTGGCTTATACCATGGGTACGGAGCATGCGCTGGCAATATCCCGCCCGGCGTTCGTCCGTGCCACAGTACCCGGTGACTGGACGCGTGCAAGCCGCTGTCCTTGCAGCCCGGTCTACATCAAACTTGTCGGGATCGGGCTTGCTCGTTGTTCAGTTGACGTGCGCAAGTCGCCGCTCCTGAGGTTCAGTCTACATCAACCCGCCGCGGCCGACTCTCCCGTCCGCGCAGGCTTACAACGCCCGCGGCCGACTCTCCCGTCCGTGCAGGCTTACAACGCCCGCGGCCGATTCTCCCGTCCGCGCCGGCTTACAACGCCCGCGGCCAACTCTCCTGACCGTACCGGCTTGCAACGCCGCGGCCGTCTCTCGCAACCGCGCCGTCTTCAAACGCGCGGCTGCCTCCTACATCTACATCAACATACTGGTGCTGTGTTTGCCTGTTCAAGCCGCCCAATGGACGCTCATGAGACACCACCCTGCGGTCCAATCTACATCAGCATATCGGTGCAGTGCTCGCCTGTACGAGCTGCCCAACGGACGAGCGCAAGACGCCGCCCATAGTCAGATCTACATCAGCATATCGGGCAGTGCTTATCTATACGAGCCGCCCAAATGGACAGGCGCACAAGTCGCCGCCACTGTAGTTTGGTTAACATCAACAACCAGCCGGGATGAACCATCGACCGGATCATTGAAACAATTCATACGGGATCATCTATAACCCGCCACGGTCAACCTCAACCTTCAGTGGAGATTTTCAAGCCGCCTCTTCGAGTCGTCTTAAGACTCGGGGGACTACAGACATGGCGAGACACATTTGGTCGTTTTCAACGAGAACCCCGGGTCATTGCAAGGAAGTTAACTTGGTTCCGGGGGCTACTACATTATTGGCGGAAGGATTAAAAGTTACCCAAGAAGACGAGACGCCCTGATGCACCGTTTAGCTTGGGGGCTTCTGCTATTTCTTCATACAAGATGGCGGCTTACAAGATGCTGCAACAATGTTGATACTTCAACAAGGTCGTTTGGGGGTTTTCAACCCGCCGGGTTAAGCTTCAACCCTCTCGATCAGGCTCTTCAGCCACTTTAAGGCGGGTCGTGGACCCAAACGTTGACTTCGTCAACAAAGATCACTAGGGGTGCAGCGAGTTGTGAACTTACCCCCTTTTCGATCTGCAAGGCCCGGTTATACCTGCCTGTAAGTAGCTGCCGCTTTGCCAGGGGTGCAGCGAGTTCTAAAACTTACCCCCTGCAAGGGCCTCTTACAGCGGCGAGGATAAACTTACCCCCTCTTTCGATCTGTCAGGCCGAGTTATACCTGCCTGTAAGTCGCTGCCGCGTTGCCAGGGGTGCAGCGAGTTCTAAAACTTACCCCCTGCAAGGGCCTCTTACAGCGGCGAGGCAAACTCTCCCATCTGCTGCGTACTCTCCGCCAAGTGGCCCGTCGTACCCTGGAGGTTCAAACGACGGATTTACGTCACGTGAGAAGTAGCTTATGGGCTTTAGGGGTACTCACCCCTTGCTGTCTCTCTCTCTGGTTCGTTGCGCTCTTATCAGTTAATCTCGCCTAGAGACCCTGAGCCGTTCAAAGAAGTTGACGGTCACTCTCGTTAGAGACGCTGCACTGGTATGAGTTCAAGCATCGAGTCCACCCAGAAGAACCATCATATGAATTTTTTGGAACGCAAAGCAAGAAACATCATACATTGAATCATACATTGCATTGCATCATACATTACATCATGCATTGCATCATATTTACATATCATGCCGGTTTGCCAAACCGGGTCAGAGCAAGATTGTGACAGAAGAAGCAAGGCTATACGAGATTTTAGCATCTCCGGGTTGTGCTTTTTCAAGCCACCCTTACAACAATGCAGAATATACTCTTGTCGTGGGAAACGAACACCTATGGGATCGCTATCGAGCGGTTCCCTTTATGGTTCGGCAAAGGGGAGAGGATTGCACAAAGAGCAGAACTAACGAACAGCACACGGGGATTTACCCAGGTTCGGGCCGCACGGATGCGTAAAACCCTACTCCTGCTTTGATTGTATTATTGTGGATGTTCTTGGCCAAGTTCTGGGAGCTACAGTGCTCAGTAGCTGCGCATGCAGAACGGGTCCTCTGAAGTCCTATCTCCCGAAAAAAAGGTCCCCTCCTGTAAACTTCGGGCCTCCTTTTATGTAAGTCAAAGGGGCTACCACAATGGCGTTCGAGATAAGGCATGAGGTGGAAAGTAGCTACAGTGTTACCACAGTGTTATCATACCTAACCCTGACGCCTTAGGACAAGCTCATTAAATGCACCGTGAGGTGTCTGTCGAGGTGTCCCTCAGCGTCTTGGGCTTGGAAAAGCTTTACAGGTGATGGACAAAAGCAGCCATCCCATCAGCACCGCTCAAGCATCTCGTGGCCAGCATCGCACCACGTCACCATGAGGACAAGCCCTAAACGACAAGGCTGGCCGCTGCACTGGAGCGATAGCGCTGCACTGTGCAGAGCCTTGCCGGGGCTGAATCCTTGCCGGGCCCGGGGCTTGCCGGGACCGAATCCTTGCCGGGCCCGGGGCTTGCCGGGATCAGGTCTTGCTGGGTGCGAGGCCTTGCCGGCAAGGGTCTTGCCGGGCCTCCGCAACCCTTTGGCCTTCTTTTATCTGGTCTGATCGTTGACTTGAACGTCTTCTTGGCATCTTAGTCTCATGATTACTCCTAGCTATTCCCCGGCAAGGTTTGCCGCGGTACGGCTACAACTGCCCGTGCACAAGTAAGGGGTACTAAAAAGACCCATACTTTAGTACACCGACAGGAGCCCCCGGGCCTAGGCCATACACGGGTGCCAGGCCTGTTGGGCTAGGCCCAAAACAGTGCACGGGCACGCGTGGCAGGGAATAACTGCTCGCAATGATTATCTCTTTTACCACGCCCCTCCACTATGCGCATTAATCGCGCGAAGTGGGAGACGTGGGCGGAAACCCCACTGTAAAAGCGGGCGGTAAAGAGCCTGCCTTGCGCCTTCCCCATAAAAAGGGAATCGCAGAGGGCACTGCTCATTTACCCCCTCCGCCTTTCCAATCTCAATCTCAGAACCGTCGCCATCGTCTTCTTCCTCGCGCCCAAAGCAGAACTTTTCTCCCTCCACCCGCCTCCACCGTGCTCTCGACGTCTTCAGCGCCCACCTCCATAGCCACCATGCCGCCCAAGCCGAGCAAGGGCAAGGTGGCGGAAGCGTCCGCCGCGGAGAGCAGGCTGGCGAAGATGCGGAAGGAACGCGCTGTCTTCCCCTCGACGCTTGATGCGGAGACCTTAAAGAAGAGGTACCAGTTCGCATGGGCGACTGAGACCACGGCGCATCCAGCCACCAGAGTGAGTGTAGCTTCTCGAAGGGCAGAGCCAGGAGATTATCCCTTCTTTGCCGATTACTTCTGGTGTGGCCTCTGTCCTCCGTACTCGGATTTCTTCGCAGATATCATGCTCACCTATGGCTTCCAGCTGCTAGATTTCACGCCGAATGCCGTGACTTGTATGTCCGTCTTCGCGCACCTTTGCGAGAATTTCGTCGGGGTCATCCCGAGCACTGCACTTTTCCGGCACTACTTCTACCCCCGCATCCAAAAGGGCGACGCCCTCTCCAGTAGCATCACTTGGATTCCGAGGACGGCAACCAAGGAGACGTACCCAGAGGGGCTCTACCGCGATAGATGGGATGAGTGGCGCGGCAAGTGGTGCTGGGTCTGGGAAAAGGAGCCCCAACCGTTCTGCGAGGTGCGGAAGCAGAAGGTGGCCCGCGGCAAGGATTGGAGCGCCGCGGACCCTGACGATAGCAAGCTCACCATCGCCATCACCAGGATACACCGCCTCAGGGCCGCCGGGTTGAAGGTGGAGATGATTGCTTCAGATTTCCTTCGCCAGCGCATCGCCCCACTGCAGAACAAGGGGCGCCCTGCCTGGGAGTACATGAACGCTGCCGACGTCATGAGGGTGCGGCCTGGGCTGGATAATGATCTGACAGCCATAGGGCACGCAGCCCTCTGCCAACAGCTGTTCAAATCTGGAGCAGTGGGAGACTTGCCGGCAGGCGTCGTCCCACTATGCAACAACTCGTCGCTGACCTCCATCATCGCCATGATGCTGGTGTTCAATGCCCATAGCATCGACGAGAGGTGGATCGAGCCGTCCGCGGAGCAGGCGCTGGCGTTCTTCGACAACTTGACGGAGAAGGCCATCCGTGAGGAGAACCTTGTCCGCGCCACCACGAAGGAGGAGCTCGCCTACATCGCCAGCAGGGCGGAAGAGGCGAACCTTGCCGAAGAAGCCGGCAGCGCTGAGTCCAGCGAAGGCGAGGACCCGCTGCGGGAAGATCTTGCCGGGCGAGATAAGGTTGCCGGGGAGCCGAGTGGAGCCGCTGCCGGGAGCTCTTCTGCCGGAGGCGCCGCCGAAGAGGAAGAAGAGGAGGAGGAAGAGCCCCCAGCTCTTCATCACAGGAAGAGGCGCGTCCTCCGGAAGAACACCACTGGTGCTCCAGCCCGCCAACCTTCCTCAAGCAGCGAGGCTTCCGGCAAGGGGGCGGCCAGCGAGGCCGCACCGCAACCTGCCGCTGCCAAGTGGCCCAGGACCACTCCTCCTCCTCCCCCGTCAGGTACTGCGGCGGGGGTTGGCTTCGACCTCTCCGCCATCAGCTCCGAGGAAGTAGAAGAAGAGTAAGAGTCCCGCCACAGCCTTGATTCTTATCTTTCTAGTTTTGCTTGATTAACTTGCTCTATTTTTGCCTCCTCAGGGATACGAAGACTCTGGCGCAGAGGATGGCGAAGAGGGCCAAGACCTCAACAAGCGTCGAGCCGCCGGCAAGCACCTCGGGCGCGCCGGAAACGGTTCTCGTCAGCTCGGAGTCAAGCCCAGAACGCAACCCTCGATGCAGTCCTCGACACAGCCCTCGACGCAGCCCCCGGCGCAGCCCCCAGCGTGAGTCTTCTGCTCACTACCCACTGGCGCGTGCCGGGGTGTGCATCTTCTCTGCTGACATCTCCGGGCGTGCAGGAGTGGAGCAACAGCGAGAAGCAACAGCGGGAGCTGCCTCTGCCATGCCTCCTCCGTCGTCCACACCGCCCAGGGGCGAGTCTTCGGGCAAGCTCTACCGCGACGAAGGGGAGGGGCCAGCAAGTGTAGGCTCCGGCAACCCCTTCCTTGACGCAGGTAAAGTTACTTGCCCCAAAAAACTTGTCGCTTTGGTTTTTCTTCTTTTTGTCTTCTTGAACTTCCTTCCCAACTTCATCTTGATCAGCTCCTTGGCTTTGAATCTTCTTCTGACAGAGCTCATGGACACTGACGTTGTCATTGAAGAGACTGCCAAGGATGCCGCCGCTGAAAAGCCGACAGGGTTGCCGCCGAGGAGGCCGCCAAGCATGCCGCCGCCGAGGCTGCCAAAGCTGCTGCCGCCGAGGCTGCTGCCGTTAAGGCCGCCAAGGCCGCTGCCGCTGAGGCCGCCAAGGCCGCGCAAGAGGAGGCTGCCAAGATGTCCGCCGAGGGAGCCGGCGAGGAGACCCGCGGCCATACTGATGGCGCTTCCGCCACAGGAGCGCCAGGCGCTTCTACTGCCGCGGGGCCCTCAACTGCCACAGACCAACCCTCGTCGTCCCAGGCCCCTTCCTCAAGCCAATACATCAGGGCCAGCAAAAACGTTGTCAGCATGCCGGGGTCGGCAAACATCGAAGAGCTGGTTGAAGGAGAACATCTTGACGGTGAAATTACCACCGCCGCCGCCAGTGAGCTCAAGGAGGAGCAGCTACTTCAAGCCATGAATGACAACTATCAGAAGCTCCAAACGCTCTACCGTGCTCGGAAGGAGAAATTGGACTCCCGGGCAGCGCTCGTCGAGGCAGCGGAAGGAGACTTCCAACAACGCGTCACGGAGACACAGGCTTGGTATGGCGAGGCCCTCCAAGAGTTGAATGTTTACCGGGAGCAGCTGGCGGAAGAGCGGAACGTCCTTCTGCTGAAGCAATCAGACATCGAGAAAGCGCAGGAGGAGGCCGCCCAGCAAGCCGCCGCGGCAGAAGCCCTCTTGACGCAGCGCCGCATCAGCCTTGACGCTCAAGAAGAGGACCTTGCCGCGCGCGAGGCGGCGCTTGCCGCCAAGCTTCGCAACAAGGATGAAGAGCTCGAAAGTCTTGTCGCACGGCGGGTCCAGGAGCTTGAGCAGAAACACTTGAAAACGCTCAGAGCTCTAACTGAAGACCACGCCGGCAAGCTCAAAGAGGCCCTCGATGCTGCCGGAGCTGCGGAGACCGCCAAGAACTTGCTGGAGGAGAAGACGAAGCAGCTGGAGGCCGCTCTCGAGGACCACGGCAAGAAGGTCTCAGCACTCGAGGCCGAGAGAGACAAGGCTCTCCACAGCCTGATGGAGACGCAGGCTGCCGCATCCGAGAAGGTCCAGCAGCTTTCCTCCGCCAAGGACTCCATTGAAGATCTGAAGCTGAAGCTATCCACGCTGGAGGAGTCTCTTGAGGCCACCCGAGTTCGCGAGAGGACTCTTATCAAAGACCTCCATGACGAACAGGAGCTGCTCCAGAACGCCGCCACCACCCACAACGAGTACACCTCTAGCATGAAGCTCTGGACTGCCAGGCTGGCGGACGTTGCCGAGAAGCTTGGCGCGGAGCTGGAGGCCATGGACTTGCCGGGCTTCGGATACTCTGTCGACGACAACGTATCCTCAAGCGCCAGGCTAACCATGTTCTTTGATAAGCTCGTTGACGCCCTCAAGCTACTCCAGGCGAACCAGACAAGCAAGCTGGCCGACGAATCCCGGAAACTCTGCCAGCTCGTCCTCCGCAAGGTGTTGATGAAGGTGGCGTACAGGAACCCTGGCGTCGACCTCTCCAAAGCCTCGAAGAGCTTGCCGAAGGACGCGGACGTCAAGGCTCTCAAAGAGCTTGTCGCGCCCATCGTCGATCGGGTGAGCCAGGTGAAGAGGGTCGAGGGCGATCGACGGGACTAGCCACATCCGCCTCATCTCTTCTCCATCTTGCCGCCGGCGTCATATGTAAAAGACAATTTGTCTTATGTCAGAAACGCGGCAAGCACTAGATGTAATATAACTTGCTCTCTTTGAATTAAGGCATGCTATTCCCTTTGTCCAATTTCTTTCTGTATGGCGTATATCCTACGCTTTGCTGGGAACTTGCCGGAGCATAACCCCGTCGCGAGCGCTGGATTCGGGTCGTCAGCAGTTTGCGGGCGGTGCTGCTCACGGCAAGAAATCTTGACGCTTTCAGCGCGGCCACCTAGACTGTTGAGCGGACTCGAAACAGAGTAAGGGCCCAGCCGATCACGACAAGATTCCATCGCGTGCAGCTTTTCCATACAAAGCCAAAATCGTTCAAGGGAATAGAGCCTTGCAAAAATCAAAACTTCTTAAGGGGTTCAGCAACTTAGCTCTGCTTTTCGTCGCTATTCTTCTTCTTCCGGCAAGGCGCCAACCTTGAATGTCATCTGGTATCCATACCACCATTCTCCTTCCCCCCGCCCCCCCCCCCCCCCGGCAAACTTGCGCGCGAGGGAATCTTCTATCTCTTGAGAAAAAGAAAGAAGAGAAAATAAATGTATGGAACCTTGACGGTTCGTTAGCATTTACCGGGATCAAGTGCAATACACATCTCAGATAACACATGCATATAAAATGACATGAAATCAACAAGAAACGTAAAGCACACGGATCTTATTAAATATGCACAAAGGACATGCCTGCTCTGTACAAAGGATTACATGCCAGCGGCAACACTTGTACAGAATGGCGTTGCCGGGATCTTGCCGGAGCGTTACACTGCCGCGAGCGCTAGATTCGGGTCGTCAGCAGCCTGCTGGCCGTATCGCTTTCACAACAAGAAACCCGAACAACTGCGCCTCACGGGTAGAACTTGCGAAGGTGCTCGATGTTCCAGGAGTTGCTCACTGGCAAGCCCTCTTCGGTCTCCAGGTGGACAGCGCCAGGCCTGGTGACTCGCACTACCCGGTAAGGGCCTTCCCACTTCGGCGTCAACTTGTTGGAATTCTTGGCCGACTGAACGCGCCGAAGAACAAGGTCGCCTTCCTCAAGACTCCGGGCGTGAACCTTGCGGCTATGGTAGCGGCGCAAAGCTTGCTGGTAGCGAGCGGCTCGCACAGCAGCCCGAAGACGGTTCTCCTCAAGGAGCAGCGCATCATCTTGCCGCAGCTGCTCTTGCTCAAGCTCATCATAAGCGAGCACTCGAGGTGACCCGTATATGAGTTCCGTGGGGAGAACTGCTTCCGCTCCGTAAACCAGAGCGAAGGGTGTCTGGCCGGTGGCTCGATTTGGCGTCATCCTGATCGACCAAAGAACCGCCGGCAGCTCATCAATCCAGCGTCTTCCATGCTTGTGCAGCTTGTCGAAAGTTCTGGTCCGGAGACCACGCAACACTTCAGCGTTCGCCCTTTCCGCTTGGCCATTGCTTCTCGGGTGAGCAACAGAGGCAAAACAAATCTTGCCGCCAAGGTCTTGGACGTACTGCATGAAGGTGCGGCTTGTGAACTGCGTACCGTTGTCGGTGATGATCCTGTTCGGCACACCAAAACGGCACACAATCCCCTTGAAGAACTTGACTGCTGACTGTGCTGTCACCCTCCTCACTGCTTCCACTTCTGGCCACTTCGTGAACTTGTCGATAGCAACGTACAAGTACTCGAAGCCCCCGGCAGCGCGGGGGAAGGGACCCAGTATGTCGAGCCCCCAGACCGAGAAGGGCCAGGAGAGAGGGATCGTCTGGAGAGCTTGAGCTGGCTGATGAAGTTGCTTCGAATGAAACTAGCACGCTTCACACTTGGTTACAAGTGCCGTTGCATCCTGGAGGGCAGTAGGCCAGAAGAATCCTTGCCGGAAGGTCTTGCCGACAAGGGCTCTCGAGCCTATGTGGGATCCACATATGCCCCCATGAATCTCTGCCAACAGCTCTAGTCCATCCTCCCGAGAAATGCACTTCAATTTCACACCGTTGGGTCTCTTTCTGTACAGGATGTCGTCGACGAACTGGTACATACTTGACTGACGGTCTACTTTCTCAGCTTCTTCCTGTTCTTCGGGAAGTTCTCCTGTCTGAAGGAAATGGACTATTTGCTGTGCCCATGCCGGAGCCTGTGGCTCGACGACAAGGACTAAAGGCGACTCTTCAGCTGTGGGAGAATTTGCTTCTACGGTAAGAACCTGAGGTTCTTGGCGGAGCAGCTGCTCACCGGTAACTGGTGTTTCTTTGGCAGCAGGGGCGCTTGCTTCGGCGGCAAGAACCTGAAGTTCTGCGCGAAGCCGCTGCTCACCGGCAACCGTGTCGTTCCCGGCAAGATCCTTGCCGGGGGCTTCGGGAAGCCCTGCCGGGAAGTACTCGCCGGTACTTAACCTTCTTCTCTTATCAGGCCTTGTCGATGGCGACACGGATGGTTGAGTCAAGCAGAGCACAAAAGTCCCTGGTTCCACAGGCAGCTTGAGTGTGGCACGCTTCGACAGGTCGTCGGCAATGCTGTTCTCTGATCGAGGAACATGCTCTGTCTGAAGACCGTCAAAGCGCTCCTCCAGCTTCCTCACTTCATCGACGTAAGCTTCCATCAACGGGCTCTGATAATCTTTGTTGACTTGCCTCACGACGAGCTGGGAGTCACCTCTGACGATGAGCTTCTTGATCCCAAGGTCTGCCGCGATCCTGAGACCGGCAAGCAGCCCTTCATACTCTGCCGTGTTGTTGGTCGATCTCTCCCGGGGAAAATGCATCTGGATGACGTACTTGAGGTGCTCTCCGGTGGGTGCGACAAGCAGCACCCCGGCACCAGCGCCTTGCAGCGAAAAGGCTCCATCGAAGTACATGATCCATTCGCGATCTGTTTCCTTGCCGAGAATCGCTGATTCTTGAACTTCGTCGTCTGGCGTTGGGGTCCATTCTGCAATGAACTCTGCCAAGGCTCTGCTCTGGATAGTTGAAGAACTTTCAAACTTGAGACCAAAGCATGACAGCTCCAAAGCCCACTCCACAATCCTGCCGGTTGCTTCTGGGTTCCGGAGAATCCGTTGCAGCGGAAAGCGAGTGACGACGGTGATCTCATGTGCTTGGAAGTAATGGCGCAGCTTCCTCGAGGCCATGAGAAGGCCGAAGAGCAACTTCTGCACACCAAAATATCTCGACCTAGCCCCCTGCAATAGGGAGCTGACGAAATAAACTGGGCGCTGCACCATCTTCTTCTTCTGCACTGCTTGACTTGACTGCGCGGATCTTTCCTTGTCGGCACCAGACTCTGCCAGGGTTGGCCCCGGCAAGTCGCTTGGCGGGCCTGCCGTTGCCGCTGCATCCTCCTCTGCTTCCCTCTCCGCCACCAGCGCAACACTAACCACTTGATTCGTTGCCGCTAGATATAGTAGCAACGGTTCTTGTGGCCTAGGCGCGACTAGTACTGGCGGAGAGGAGAGGTACTTCTTCAAATCCTGCAGCGCTGCCTCCGCTTCTGGAGTCCATTTCATTGGACCTGCCTTCTTCAAAATTTTGAAAAACGGTAGGGCGCGCTCAGCAGACTTTGAGATGAACCTACTCAAAGCAGCGACGCAGCCGGCAAGGCGGCGCACATCCTTAACTCTTCTTGGTGCTTCAATCTGCTCAATTGCCTTGATCTTGTCGGGATTGGCTTCAATCCCACGCTGGGATACGAAGAACCCGAGAAGCTTGCCGGATGGAACGCCAAACACGCACTTCTCGGGATTGAGCTTCAAATTGATCCTGCGTAGATTTGCAAATGTCTCCTCCAGATCTTGAACGAGCGTTGCCTTGTCCTTGGTTTTGACCACTATGTCATCCATGGAAGCTTCCATATTTCTATGCAGCTGGGCCCCGAAACCAATCTAGACAGCTCTTGCGAAGGTCGACCCAGCACTTTTCAACCCGAAAGGCATACGCAAGAAGCAATATGTGCCACACGGGGTGATAAATGCGGTCTTCTCTTCGTCTTCCTTCGCCATGAGGATCTGGTGGTAGCCTGAGTATGCGTCAAGAAATGACAGCAAATCGCAGCCGGCAGTGGAATCCACAATATGGTCGATGCACGGCAAGGGAAAAGGATCTTTTGGACAGGCTTTATTGATATCTGTAAAGTCAATACATAGCCTCCATTTACCATTCGCCTTGCGCACAACAACTGGATTGGCCAACCATGTAGGATGGAGGACTCCTCTAACCAGGCCTGCCGCCTCAAGCTTCTTAATCTCTTCTGTAATGAATTCTTGCCGCTCCAAAGCTTGCTTCCGCACCTTCTGCTTGATGGGCCGCGCGTGAGGATAGACAGCTAGGTGGTGCTCAATTACCTCCCTGGGAACACCGGGGATGTCAGATGGTTGCCATGCAAACACATCGACATTCGCCCGCAGGAAGGCAACGAGCGCGCTTTACTATTTGTCATCAAGGGTGGAACTTATGGTGAAAGTTCCGCCCGTCCCGTCCTCCTTGGCGGGCACCTTCTTGGTCTTAGGTGGAGTAGCCTTGGATTTCTTGGTCTGGCCAGCAGAGCTTTCCGGTGTATCCTCGACGGTAGCGCAGGGCTCCGGAGAGGCGCGCTTGCCGGAGTTTGCACCAGAGGTCTTGCCGGGCTTCTTCTTCTTGCCGGGATCTTGAGCGGCAGGAGCATGCGCCTTGGCGGCGGACGCTGCAACTGCTTCCCGGTAAAGCTTGTCGGTGCAAATGAGTGCGTCTTTCTTATCGGAGTGGACAGTGATGACGCTCATTGGACCGGGCATCTTCAAGATGTTGTAGGCGTAGTGCGATGCCGCCAAGAACTTGGCCAGCGCTGGGCGGCCAAGGATTCCATTGTACGGCAACGGAATCTTGGCGACGTCGAAGACGACCTTCTCCGTCCTGAAGTTCAGCTCGCTGCCGAATGTTACCGGTAGCGTGATCTTGCCTTTCGGCTGGTTACTTCCCGGATTGACCCCTTGGAAAGAGCCTGTTTCCTCGAGATCTTCGTCGGGAATTTGCAGCCTCTTGATCACATCGGGCGAGATCAGGTTCAGGCCGGCTCCACCGTCAACTAACATTTTCGTCACCTGGAGGTTGCGGATTGTTGGTGAAACCAACAACGGCAAACACCCGACCACAGTTGTGCGATCAGGGTGATCCTCGGCGTCAAAAATGATAGGCGTGTGGGACCACTTCAGTGGCTTCCGGGCATCGAGGGATGGCTCTGCCGCATTAATCTCGCGCACCCACTGCTTGAGCTGGCGGCGAGAGGAATGCAACGAGGCGCCCCCATCGACGCACATGGCCTCTGTAGCCTTCTGGAACTCGTGTTCGCTGGACTCGTCGCCCTCTGCATCATCATCGTCTCCTTGCTCTTTGGCGCGCCCCCGGGCAGGCTTCTCTTGCTGCTGCCTGGGCTTGCCGCGGCGACCTCCTCGACCGTGCTTCCTGCCAGACCCTCCGGTACCATCTTGGGCTCTTTCCTTGTCGCGCCTTTCATACTCGGCGCGCTGCTTCTCGGCAAGCTCCTCAACTTGCCGGCAGTCTTGGAGATCATGGCCCTAGGTACGATGGATCTTGCAGTACTGCTTGCCGGATCCTTCTGGCTTGTCGGCAGCCGCCAAGGCCTGACACGCCGCACACCCGGCAACCTCCTTGCCGGGGTCGTTGGTCTTGGCCTTCTTGGTGGTGCCGGTGTTGCCGGAACCTTCGACGGCAAGCACGGCCTTGCCTTTGCCCTTCCTGTTCTTCCGCCGCCCCTTCTTTGTCGGGGCAGGAGCGTCTTCGCTCTCGGAGTCGACTCCAGCGCCAGCGTTCTCGCCGGGGAGCCTCCTTCCTTCCTCTGCCCGAGCACACTTGTCGGCCAAAGCGTAGAGTTCGGCGACATCTCTGACTTTGTTCATCGCCAGCTCCTCCCGCATCTTTCGATTGCGCACATTCTGATGAAAGGCGCTGATGACGGCGGCGGGATGAATGTCAGGAATGTTGTGCTGGATGCGGCTGAACCTTTGAATATACTTGCGCAAACTTTCGCCCTCTTTTTGGGGAATGATGTGCAGATCACTCTCCTGGCCAGGAGCTTGATGGCCGCCGGTGAAGGCGCCAACAAATTGGTGGCACAGGTCGGTCCAAGAAGAGATGGAATTCTCGGGCAGGTGCATCAACCACGATCTCACGTTGGGCTTCAGCACCAACGGAAAGTAGTTGGCTAGTACCTTATCGTCACGAGCCCCGGCAGCCTGCACCGCGATGGTGTAGATGCTCAAGAACTCGGACGGATGAGTCTTGCCGTCGTACTTCTCCGGTACTTCCGGCTTGAAGGAGCAGGAGCTAGGCCACTAGACTTGCCGCAGCTCACGAGTAAACGCTGGGCAACCCACCTCGTAAGGTAGGCAGCCAGGGTACCCTGGCGCAGGCTCGTCAACAGCGGTCCCAGCGCGCTTGTCGGACTGGCGACGCGCTTCCCTTCGGCGCTCGATGGTGGTTCGAGCGTCCTCCTTCTTCCGTTCCCGAAGAACGTGACGTTGATCGCGGCGAACCCGCGGATCAGACGACGCCGTGGAATCATCCTCACGGGCGCTGGTCCGTCGAGTTAACGACCGCTCTTGATGCAGCGGAGGGGAACGCAACGTAGTCGTTCCAGCTCCGGTCTTCTCTCCATCGCCACGCACCAGCCTAGACGACTGCAGCCGCAAGGGTTCACCCTGCTGCGGTACATCGTTGTTGGCTTGGCCGATGAGGCTCTGGATAGCGGCTCGCCACTCGTCTAGCTTCTCCGCGGCAGGAGGGAAGTCTAGGAGCAGCTGAGCTCGCGCCAACGCCTCTGCTGGCGTAGGCGGCAGCGACAGGTGTGAAGAACGTGAGGTGCTCAAACTCCTAACAGGGTTAGAAGGAGCGCCATCACGACTCTGCCCCCTCGTGCGGCTTCCACCAGCGCGCTGGCACGGATCTTGGCCCTGCGCACCCTGGGAGTGATGCGCAGGGGTCTTCCCATGCGGACGCCTAGAACCACCAACGTCTTGAGGCCGCACGTCACGCGCGTCCTGAGAAGGTCGCGGTGCATGCGCCGGCGTATTCGTCCTGGAAGGCGCCGCTCCATCCTTGGAAGTCGCTGCACCACCCGCAGGTTGCGCAGCTCCATCCTTGGACCTGTTGCTCGTCCGGCTCGGATCACCGGAACGCCGTGGAAGCTCGGAGCCTCCACCTCCTCCACCCGCGTCTACCCCGTCGCCTGTGCGCGCAGCATCAGGCACGACGGATGCGGATGGACCAACCGCCATGAAACCCTTTTTCTTGGGAGCCATGGTGGTGAAGATGATCAAAGATCTGACGCGCTGATCGCTAGATCAGGTTCGCACAACCTCGATCCCCCTACCTGGCGCGCCAAAGATGTCGTGGGAAACGAACACCTATGGGATCGCTATCGAGCGGATCCCTTTACGGTTCGGCAAAGGGGAGAGGATTGCACAAAGAGCAGAACTAACGAACAGCACACGGGGATTTACCCAGGTTCGGGCCGCACGGATGCGTAAAACCCTACTCCTGCTTTGATTGTATTATTGTGGATGTTCTTGGCCAAGTTCTGGGAGCTACAGTGCTCGGTAGCTGCGCATGCAGAACGGGTCCTCCGAAGTGCTATCTCTCGAAAAAAAGGTCCCCTCCTGTACGCCTCGGGCCTCCTTTTATATAAGTCAAAGGGGCTACCACAATGGCGTTCGAGATAAGGCATGAGGTGGAAAGTAGCTACAGTGTTACCACAGTGTTATCATACCTAACCCTGACGGCTTAGGACAAGCTCATTAAATGCACCATGAGGTGTCTGTCGAGGTGTCCCTCAGCGTCTTGGGCTTGGAAAAGCTTTACAGGGGATGGGCAAAAGCAGCCATCCCATCAGCACCGCTCAAGCATCTCGTGGCTAGCATCGCACCACGTCACCATGAGGACAAGCCCTAAACGACAAGGCTGGCCGCTGCACTGGAGCGATAGCGCTGCACTGTGCAGAGCCTTGCCGGGGCTGAATCCTTGCCGGGCCCGGGGCTTGCCGGGACCGAATCCTTGCCGGGCCCGGGGCTTGCCGGGATCAGGTCTTGCCGGGTGCGAGGCCTTGCCGGCAAGGGTCTTGCCGGGCCTCCGCAACCCTTTGGCCTTCTGTCATCTGGTCTGATCGTTGACTTGAACGTCTTTTTGGCATCTTAGTCTCGTGATTACTCCTAGCTATTCCCCGGCAAGGTTTGCCGCGGTACGGCTACAACTGCCCGTGCACAAGTAAGGGGTACTAAAAAGACCCATACTTTAGTACACCGACAACTCTGTTTTGTTTATTTTTGCAGGTCTTGTCTCCTAAGATAAGCCGCCAGAACATATAGATCTTTAATAGCCAACATGGTTGGATCTTCATCATGGATTTCTCAAACATATATTCGCCGGGTTGCACCGCAACCACGAGCAGGGATTTTCATTTTCAAAGACAGGAATTATTCCAGGATATTCATTCCGGGTTATATTACAACCACGGTCAAAGGATGCATTCAAGAAATTATGATGAGTCATATCATTCTCACACAGTCCCGAGTCGCCGCAGGCAGACGACCCGGCACTTGGGGGCTACATTATTCAAGTCCAGTTTATATCAAGTATGCAAAGTCCCATGTCGCTGCAAGCATGCATCACGGCACTTGGGGGCTAATGCAAGCTGGTTTTCAAATCATTACATTGTCAACAAGACCCTGTTATCTCAAGAAGATGAGCCGACCTTTCTATATTTTTCTAAGTCCCAGCCCAGTACTTCTTGCTGACCCGGCACTTGGGGGCTACACCGCTCAGATCAAAATTTTCTAAAAGTCCCAAGTCGCTGCAGGCATGCGACCCGGCACTTGGGGGCTACAGTACTCAGTTGTTCAAATAGATTATAAGGTCCAAATTGAAGACCCGGCGCATCAAACACTGATGAGCCGGCCCTTGGGGGCTACACTAGCTGAAGCTTTATAAGGTATAAGACAGTTACAAGTCCCAGGTTGCTGCAGGCAAGACAACCCGGTACTTGGGGGCTACATATGTGGAACATTCAATTTATGACTGGTGACTCAGATGAGCAATCCAGGTAATATGAAGCAAGTCTTAAGGCTTTCACTACGTTTCCCTTCTTAAGACTTGGGGGCTACAGATAATATGGATATGAGGAAGATATGTCTTCAAATTCTCAGTTATGAGGAACCAAGCAAATTTATCAAGCCAAGGCAGTTGATAATAAGGGTTATTTTTTCTCCAAAGAGCCAGCGTCAGTATATTGATATGACAGAGTTTCAGAATTTTCAGGAGCTGATCAACTGGTATTTTTGAGTGAACTGGTCCCTTCACATATTCTTATTTCAGGAGGTTACCATGAATAAATTCAAGCTAACCTGGGGGCTAATGTCGGGGATATACCCCGCGGTATGACCCGGAATGATTATGACCCGGTGATAGTTCTAACCCGGCAGACAATTGTAACCCGGCAGACAATTGTAACCCGGCAGACAGTTAACCCGGCAGACAATTGTAACCCGGCCTGCTACCGTGCCAGGATGTTAACCCGGCTGCTACAGTGCCATGATGTTAACCCGGCTGCTACAGTGCCAGGATGTTAACCCTGCTGCTACAGTGCTAGGATGTTTAACCCGGCAAACAGTGTTTACCGGTGAACAGTGTTTCCTGACAGACAGTTAAATCCCGGAGACGAGTCCCCGAAGACGAGTCTCGAAGATAAGCCCGGTTGTAAGCCGCCCGACGCTAAGCCGCCCGGTGTAAGACGCCCGGGAGAGTTAAGAAGCCCGGGACTCAGAAGCCCATGAAGAGAAGCCCACGATGGGAAGTCATAGTAAGTTAAGTCTCAATCCGACTTAGACTCTACATGTAAACCGCCCCTTCAGCCTTTATAAGGAGGGGCGGGTTGCCCCGAGAGGGTTAAGTTTTAGACGTCTCCATAGACAGGTCTTAGACACAGGTCAGCAGAGATAGTCAGATTAGAGGTTCTCGAGATTAGAGGTAGCGACTGCGCACCCTTGTAACCGAGATCGTCATCGTCATCAATATAGACACAAAGCAGGACGTAGGCTTTTACCTCCATCGGAGGGGCCGAACCTGGGTAAAAACTCCGCGTCTCTCGTCCCGCTCAACCCCTCTCAAGCTACCAGTTAGATGCGTTGGCCTCACGACTAAGTCCTTACACTAGGACATCTTGCCGTGACAAATCCACGACAGCTTCCTTAGAAAATTTGCTTAGGAAACTTCTTACAAAAATGCGTTGGAAGAAACTTTTCTTAATGAATTCTTAAGAAAGTGCTTCTTAAGAAAATTTCCTTAAGCTTACGAAAATACGTCGGAAGATACTTTTCTTAAGAAACTTCTTAAGCATGTACTTCCTAAGAAATATTCCTTGGGAAACTTCTTAAGAAAATGCACCGGAATAAACTTTTCTTAAGAAAGTTCTTAATATAGTGCTGCCAAAGAAAATTTCCTTAGGATACATCTTACGAAAATGTGTCAGAGGATGCTTTTGTTAAGAAACAGGTTCCTAAGAAAATTTCCTTAGGAAACTTCTTAAGAAAATGCGTCGGAACAATTTCTTAAGAAAGTTCTTAAGAAAGGGCTTCCAAAGAAAAGTTCCATGAGAAACTTCTTACGAAAATGTATTGGAAGATACTTTTCTTAAGAAACTTCTTAAGAAAGTGCTTCCTAAGAAAAATTCTTTAGGAAATTTCTTACGAAATTGCGTCGGAAGAAACTTTTCTTAAGGAACTTTTTAAGAAAGTGCTTCCTAAGAAATATTCCTTAGGAAACTTCTTACGAAAATGTGTCGGAACAAACTTTTGTCAAGAAATTTCTTAAGAAAGTGCTTCCCAAAAAAAATTCCTGAGGAAACTTCTTACGAAAATGCGTCGGTGGATACTTTTCTTAAGAAACTGCTTCCTAAGAAAATTTCCTTAGGAAAGTTCTTAAGAAAATGCGTCGGAATAAACTTTTCTTAAGAAAGTTCTTAAGAAAGGGCTTCCTAAGAAAATTTCCTTGGGAAATTTCTTAGGAAAATGCGTCGAAAGATACTATTGTTAAGAAACATCTTAAGAAAGTGCTTCCTAAGAAAATTTACGTAAGAAACTTCTTACGAAAATTCGTCGGAAGAAACTGTTCTTAAGAAAGTGCTTCCTAAGAAAATTTCCATAGTTAACTTCTTAAGAAAAAGCGTCGGAACAAACTTTTCTTAGGGAAGTTCTTAAGAAAGTGCTTCCTTAGAAAATTTCTTTATGACAGTTCTTAAGAAAGTGCTTCCTAATAAAATATCCTTAGGAAACTTCTTACGAAAATGCGTCGGAGGATACTTTTCTAAAGAAACTGCTTCCTAAGAAAATTTCCTTAGGAAACTTCTTAAGAAAATTCGTTTGAACAAACTTTCTTAAGAAAGAGCTTCCTAAGAAACTTCTTACAAAAATGCGTTGGAAGAAACTTTTCATAATGAACTTCCTAAGAAAGTGCTTCTTAAGAAAATTTCCTTAAGCTTACGAAAATACGTCGCAAGATACATTTATTAAGAAACTTCTTAAGCATGTACTTCCTAAGAAATATTCCTTTGGAAACTTCTTAAGAAAATGCACCGGAATAAACTTTTCTTAAGAAAGTTCTTAATATAGTGCTGCCCAAGAAAATTTCCTTAGGAAACATCTTACAAAAATGCGTCAGAGGATGCTTTTGTTAAGAAACAGGTTCCGAAGAAAATTTCCATAGGAAACTTCTTAAGAAAATGCGTCGGAACAATTTCTTAAGAAAGTTCTTAAGAAAGGGCTTCCAAAGAAAAGTTCCATGAGAAACTTCTTACGAAAATGTATTGGAAGATACTTTTCTTAAGAAACTTCTTAAGAAAGTGCTTCCTAAGAAAATTTCCTTAGGAAATTTCTTACAAAATTGCGTCGGAAGAAACTTTTCTTAAGGAACTTCTTAAGAAAGTGCTTCCTAAGAAATATTCCTTAGGAAACTTCTTACGAAAATGCGCTGGAACAAACTTTTGTTAAGAAAGTTCTTAAGAAAGTGCTTCCCAAGAGAATTTCCTTAGGAAACTTCTTACGAAAATGCGTCGGTGGATACTTTTCTTAAGAAACTACTTTCTAAGAAAATTTCCTTAGGAAGCTTCTTAAGAAAATGCTTCCTAAGAAAATTTCCTTAGGAAACTTCTTAAGAAAATGCATTGGAACATACATTTCTTAAGAAAGTTAAGAAACTGCTTCCTAAGAAAATATTCTTAAGAAAATGCTTACGAAAAAGCGTCGGAAGATACTTTTCTTAAGAAACTTCTTAAGAAAGTGCATCCTAAGAAACTTTCCTTAAGAAACTTCTTATGAAATTGCGTCGGAAGAAACTTTTCTTAAGGAACTTCTTAAGAATGTGCTTCCTAAGAAAATTTACTTGGGAAACTATTAAGAAAATGTGTCGGAACAAACTTTTCTGAAGGAAGTTCATAAGAAAGTGCTTCCTAAGAAAATTTCCTTAAGAAACTTCTTACGAAAATGCGTCGGAAGATACTTTTCTTTAGAAACTTCTTAAAAAAGTGTTTCGTAAGCAATATTCCTTAGGAAACTTCTTAAGAAAGTGCTTCCTAAGAAAATTTCCTTAGGAAACTTCTTAAGAAAATGCGTCGGAGGATACTTTTCTTAAGAAACTGCTTCCAAAGAAAATTTCCTGAGGAAACTTCTAAAGAAAATGCGTTAGAACAAACTTTTCTTAAGAAAGTGCTTCCTAAGAACATTTCCTTAAGAAACTTCTGACGAAAATGCGTCGGAATAAACTTTTCATAAGGAACTTCTTAAGCAAGTGCTTCCGTAGAAAATTTCCTTAAGAAACTTCCTACGAAAATGCGTTGGAATAAAATTTTCTTAAGGAACTTCTTAAGAAAGTGCTTCCTTAGAAAATTTACTTATGAAACTTCTTAAGAAAATGCATCGGAACAAACTTTTCTTAATAAAGTTCTTAAGAAAGTGCTTCCTAAGAAAATTTCCTTAGGAAACTTCTTTCGAAAATGCGTCGAAAGATACTTTTCTTAAGAAACTTCTTAAGAAAGTCCTTCCGAAGAAAATTTACTTGGGAAACTTCTTAAGAAAATGTGTCGGAACATACTTTTCTTAAGAAGGTTCTTAAGAAAGTGCTTCGTAAGTAAATTTGCTTAAGAAACTTCTTACGAAAATGCGTCGGAAGATACTTTTCTTAAGAAACTGCTTCCTAGGAAAATTTCCTTAGGAAACTTTTTAAGAAAATGCGCTGGAACAAACTTTTCATAATAAAGTTCTTAAGAAAGAGCTTCTTAAGAAAATTTCCTAAAGAAACTTCTTACGAAAATGCATCGGAAGATACTTTTCTTATAAAACTTCTTAAGAAAGTGCTTCCTAAGAAAATTTCCTTATGAAACTTCTTACGAAATTGCGTCGGAAGAAAGTTTTCTTAAGGGACTTCTTAAGAAAGTGCTTCCTAAGAAATATTCCTTAGGAAACTTCTTAATAAAATGCGTCGGAACAAACTTTTCTTAATAAAGTTCTTAAGACAGTGCTTCCTAAGAAAATTTCCTTAGGAAACTTCTTGCGAAAATGCGTCAGAGGATGCTTTTCTTATGAAACTGCTTCCTAAGACAATTTCCTTAGGAAACTTCTTAAGAAAATGCGCCAGAACAAACTTTTCTTAAGAAAGTGCTTCCTAAGAAAATTTCCTTAAGAAACTTCTTACGAAAATGTGTCGGAAGAAACTTTTCTTAAGGAACTTCTTAAGAAAGAGCTTCCTAAGATAATTTCCTTAAGAAACTTATTACGAAAATGCGTCGAAAGATACTTTTCTTAAGAAACTTCTTAAGAAAGTGCTTCCTAAGAAAATTGTCTTAGGAAACTTTTTACGAAAATGCATCGGAGGATACATTCCATAAGAAACTGCTTCCTAAGAAAATTTCCTTAAGAAACTTCTTAAGAAAGTACTTCCTAAGAAAATTTCCTTAAGTAACTTCTTACGAAATTGCGTCGGAAGAAACTTTTCTTAAGGAACTTCTTAAGAAAGTGCTTCCTAAGATAATTTCCTTAAGAAACTTATTACGAAAATGCGTCGAAAGATACTTTTCTTAAGAAACTTCTTAAGAAAGTGCTTCCTAAGAAAATTGTCTTTGGAAACTTTTTACGAAAATGCATCGGAGGATACATTCCATAAGAAACTGCTTCCTAAGAAAATTTCCTTAGCTAACTTCTTAAGAAAATGCGTGGGAACAAACTTTTATTTAGAAAGTTCTTAAGAAAGTGTGTCCTAAGAATATTTCCTTAAGAAACTTCTTACGAAAATGCATTCAAGTCAATAATCAGAAGACAGAAAACCAAAGGCTGGGATCCCGGCAAGAGCCTTGCCGGGATGGCTTGCGGAGCCCCGGAAGGATTCGCACCCGGCAATACCTCGCCACCCTGTCACCACTCCAGCGCAGCGACCAGCCTGTCAGTTAGGTTTTGTCCTCCTGGGTGCGTGTCAGGGCGCTAACGGCGGATGGGGTTAAGCGGTGCTGATGGGACGGACCCTTTTTCCGTCCCCGAGAAAGGTAGGGACACCTAAACGGAGCATTTAATGCGTTTGTCCTAAGATGTCAGTGATAACCATGAAGACGCTGTAGCAACTTTACACCTCTTGTATGTACTGTGCGCCACTGTTGGTGACCCCTTCGACACATAAAAGGAGGCCCAAGGCGTAGCTACAGGGTGGGACCTTCTGGCCCAGATGCATGCGTAGCAGCTGTGTACTGTTCATCACATAGCGCTCCTGGAGCCAGAGTTCAAGGACTCTCAATACACTAAAGCAGGAGTAGGGTTTTACGCTTCTCAGCGGCCCGAACCTGGGTAAAAATCCCTCGCGTTGATTATTGGATCTGCTCTTTGTGCACGCCTTTCTCCCTGCCGAACCACAAAAGGGATCGCCGCGATCCCACAGGTGTCGTACTTTTCTTACGAAAAGTTCCTTAGGAAACTTCTTACGAAAATGCGCCGGAAGATACTTTTCTTAAGAAACTTCTTAAGAAAGTACTTCCTAAGAAAATTTCCTTAGGAAACTTCTTAAGAAAATGCGTCAGAACAAACTTTTTTTAGAAAGTTCTTAAGAAAGTGCTTCCTAAGAAAATTTCCTTAAGAAACTTCTTACGAAAATGCGTCGGAAGAGTCTTTTCTTAAGGAACTTCTTAAGAAAGTGCTTCCTAGGAAACTTTCCTTAGGAAACCTCTTAAGAAAATGCGTCGGAACAAACTTTTCTTAAGAAAGTACTTAAGAAAGAGTTTCTAAGAAAGTTTCCTTAAGAAACTTCTTACGAAAATGCATTGAAAGATACATTTCTTAAGGAACTTCTTAAGAAAGTGCTTCCTAAGAAAATTTCCTTAAGAAACTTCTTACGAAAATGCATCGGAAGAAACTTTTCTTACGGAACTTCTTAAGAAAGTGCTTCCTAGGAAAATTTCCTGAGGAAACTTCTTAAGAAAATGCGTCGGAAGAAACTTTTCTTAATAAAGTTCTAAAGAAACTGCTTCCTAAGAAAATTTCCTTAAGAAACTTCCAGTGAAAATGCGTCGGTAGATACTTTTCTTAAGAAACTTCTTAAGAAAGTGCATCCTAAGAAAATTTCCTTAAGAAACTTCTTACGAAATTGTGTCGGAAGAAACTTTTCTTAAGGAACTTCTTCAGAAAGTGCTTTCTAAGAAAATTTACTTGGGAAACTATTAAGAAAATGTGTCAGAATAAACTTTTCTTAAGAAAGTTCTTAAGAAAGTGCTTGCTAAGATAATTTCCTTGGGAAACTTCTTACGAAAATGCGTCAGAAGATACTTTTCTTAAGAAACTTCTTAAAAAATGCGTCCTATGAAATATTCCTTAGGAAACTTCTTAAGAAAATGCGTCAGAACAAAGTTTTCTAAAGAAAGTTCTTAAGAAAGTGCTTCCTAAGAAAATTTCCTTAGGAAACTTCTTAAGAAAATTCGTTGGAGGATACTTTTCATAAGAAACTACTTCCTAAGAAAATTTCCTTAGGAAACTTCTTAAGAAAATGCGTCGGAATAAACTTTTCTTAAGAAATTGCGTCCTAAGAAAATTTCCTTAATAAACTTCTTACGAAAATGCAACGGAAGAAACTTTTTTGAAGGAACTTCTTAAGAAAGTGCTTCCTAGGAAATTTCCATAGGAAACTTCTTATGAAAATGCGTCGGAACAAACTTTTCTTAATAAAGTTCTAAAGAAAGTGCTTCCTAAGAACATTTCCTTCAGGAAGTTCCTATGAAAATGCGTCGGAAGATACTTTTCTTAAGAAACTTCTTAAGAAAGTGCATCCTAAGAAAATTTACTTGGGAAACTATTAAGAAAATGTGACGAAACAAACTTTTCTTAAGAAAGTTCTTAAGAAATTGCTTCCTAAGAAAATTTCCTTAAGAAACTTCTTACAAAAATGCGTCGGAAGATACTTTTCTAAAGAAACTTCTTGAAAAAGTGCTTCCTAAGAAATATTCCTTCGGAAACTTCTTAAGAAAATGCGTTAGAACAAATTTTTCTTAAGAAAGTGCTTCCTAAGAAAATTTCCTTAGGAAAATTCTTAAGAAAGTGCTTCCTAGGAAAATTTCCTTAGGAAACTTCTTAAGAAAATGCGTCGGAATAAACTTTTCTTAAGAAAGTGCTTCCTAAGGAAAGTTCCTAACGAAACTTCTTACGAAAATGCGTCGGAAAAACCTTTCTTAAGGAACTTCTTAAGAAATTGCTTCCTAGGAAAACTTCCTTAGGAAACTTCTCAAGAAAATGCGTCAGAACAAACTTTTCTTAATAAAGTTCTAAAGAAAGTGCTACCTAAGAAAATTTCCTTAAGAAACTTCCTACGAAAATGTGTCGGAAGATACTTTTCTTAAGAAACTTCTTAAGAAAGTGCATCCTAGGAAAATTTCCTTAAAAAACTTCTTACAAAATTGCGTCGGAAGAAACTTTTCTTAAGGAACTTCTTAGGAAAGTGCTTCCTAAGAAAATTTACTTGGGAAACTATTAAGAAAATGTGACGGAACAAACGTTTCTTAAGAAAGTTCTTAAGAAAGTGCTTCCTTAGAAAATTTCCTTAAGAAACTTCTTACAAAAATGCGTCGGAAGATACTTTTCTTAAGAAACTTCTTAGGAAACTTCTTAACAAAATGCGTCAGAATTTTTTTTTCTTAAGAAAGTGCTTCCTAAGAAAATTTCCTTAGGAAAATTCTTAAGAAAGTGCTTCCTAGGAAAATTTCCTTAGGAAATTTCTTAAGAAAATGCGTCGGAATAAACTTTTCTTAAGAAAGTGCTTCCTAAGGAAAGTTCCTAACGAAACTTCTTACGAAAATGCGTCGGAAAAACTTTTCTTAAGGAACTTCTTAAGAAAGTGCTTCCTAGGAAAATTTCCTTAGGAAACTTCTCAAGAAAATGCGTCAGAACAAACTTTTCTTAATAAAGTTCTAAAGAAACTGCTTCCTAAGAAAATTTCCTTAAGAAACTTCCTACGAAAATGCGTCGGAAGATACTTTTCTTAAGAAACTTCTTATGAAACTTCTTAAGAAAGTGCATCCTAAGAAAATTTCCTTAAAAAACTTCTTACGAAATTGCGTCGGAAGAAACTTTTCTTAAGGAACTTCTTAGGAAAGTGCTTCCTATGAAAATTTACTTGGGAAACTATTAAGAAAATGTGACGGAACAAACTTTTCTTAAGAATGTTCTTAAGAAAGTTCTTAAGAAAGTGCTTCCTGAGAAAATTTCCTTAAGAAACTTCTTACAAAAATGCGTCGGAAGATACTTTTCTTAAGAAACTTCTTAGGAAACTTCTTAACAAAATGCGTCAGAACAAATTTTTCTTAAGAAAGTGCTTCCGAAGAAAATTTCCTTAGGAAACTTCTTAAGAAAATACGTCGGAGGATATTTTTCTTAAGAAACTGCTTCCAAAGAAAATTTCCTTAGGAAAATTGTTAAGAAAATGCGTTAGAACAAACATTTCATAAGAAAGTGCTTCCTAAGAAAATTTCCTTAATAAACTTCTTACGAAAATGCGTCGGAATAAACTTTTCTTAAGGAACTTCTTAAGAAAGTGCTTCCTTAGAAAATTTCCTGATGAAACTTCTTAAGAAAATGCATCGGAACAAACTTTTCTTAAGAAAGTTCTTAAGAAAGTGCTTCCTAAGAAAAGTTCCTTAGGAAACTTCTTACGAAAATGCGCCGGAAGATACTTTTCTTAAGAAACTTCTTAAGAAAGTGCTTACTAAGAAAATTTCCTTAGGAAATATCTTTAGAAAATGCGTCGGAACAAACTTTTTTTAGAAAGTTCTTAAGAATGTGCTTCCTGAGAAAATTTCCTTAAGAAACTTCTTACGAAAATGCGTCGGAAGAATCTTTTCTTAAGGAACTTCTTAAGAAAGGGCTTCCTCCGAAACTTTCCTTAGGAAACTTCTTTAGAAAATGCGTCGGAACAAACTTTTCTTAAGAAAGTACTTAAGAAAGAGTTTCTAAGAAAATTTCCTTAAGAAACTTCTTACGAAAATGCATCGAAAGATACTTTTCTTAAGGAACTTCTTAAGAAAGTGCTTCCTAAGCAAATTTCCTTAAGAAACTTCTTACGAAAATGCATCGGAAGAAACTTTTCTTAAGGAAGTGCTTCCTAGGAAAATTTCCTTAGGAAACTTAAGAAAATGCGTCGGAACAAACTTTCTTAATAAAGTTCTAAAGAAAGTGCTTCCTAAGAAAATTTCCTTAAGAAACTTCCAATGAAAATGCGTCGGAAGATAGTTTTCTTAAGAAACTTCTTAAGAAAGTGCATCCTAAGAAAATTTCCATAAGGTACTTCTTACGAAATTGCGTCGGAAGAAACTTTTCTTAAGGAACTTCTTAAGAAAGTGCATCCTAAGAAAATTTACTTGGGAAACTGTTAAGAAAATGTGTCGGAACAAACTTTTCTTAAGAAAGTTCTTAAGAAAGTGCTTCCTAAGAAAATTTCCTAAAGAAACTTCTTACGAAAATGCATCGAAAGATACTTTTCTTAAGAAACTTCTTAAAAAAATGCTTCCTAAGAAATATTCCTTGGGAAACTTCTTAAGAAAATGCATAAGAACAATGTTTTCTCAAGAAAGTTCTTAAGAAAGTGCTTCCTAAGAAAATTTCCTTAGGAAACTTCTTAAGAAAATTCGTCGGAGGATACTTTTCATAAGAAACTGCTTGCTAAGAAAATTTCCTTAGGAAACTTCTTAAAAAATGTTTCGGAATAAACTTTTCTTAAGAAAGTGCTTCCTAATAAATTTCCTTAAGAAACTTCTTATGAAAATGCAACGGAAGAAACTTTTCTGAAGGAACTTCTTAAGAAAGTGCTTCCTAGGAAACATTCCTTAGGAAACTTCTCAAGGAAATGCGGCGGAACAAACTTTTCTTAATAAAGTTCTAAAGAAAGTGCTTCCTAAGAAAATTTCCTTATGAAACTTCCTATGAAAATGCGTCGGAAGATACTTTTCTTAAGAAACTTCTTAAGAAAGTACATCCTAAGAAAAAATCCTTAAGAAACTTCTTACGAAATTGCGTCGGAAGAAACTTTTCTAAAGGAACTTCTTGAGAAACTGCTTTCTAAGAAAATTTACTTGGGAAACTATTAATAAAATGTGTCGGAACAAACTTTTCTTAAGAAAGTTCTTAAGAAAGTGCTTCCTAAGAAAATTTCCTTAAGAAACTTCTTACAAAAATGCGTTGGAAGATACTTTTCTTAAGAAACTTCTTAAAAAAATGCTTCCTAAGAAATATTCCTTAGGAAACTTCTTAAGAAAATTTGTTGGTGTACTAAAACTGGGTCCCGTAGTACCCCGTACTTGTGCACGGACAGTTGTAGCCACACCTGCGGCAAGGCCTACCGGGAGGCAGCCGTATGCAAGTCCATAAAGTCAAGGAGGCAACAATATCAAGAAGGCATTCAAGTTGCAGCTCAAGATAGAAGACTGAAGGCTGGAGCCCCGGCAAGATCTTGCCGGGATGGCTCGTGGCCCCGGCAAGGCTCGCACCCGGCAAGACCCCGCCACTCTGTCACCACCCAAGTGTAGCGACTAGCTTGTCATTTAGTTGTTGTCCTCCTGGGCGCGTGTCAGGGAGTTAACGGCGTTGGGGTTAAGCGGTGCTGATGGGACAGCTTCTTTTCCCATCTCCAAGATGCTAAGCGACACCTCAACGGAGCATTTAATGTTCGTCTCCTAAACTGTCAGTGTTAGGTATGATACACTGTAGCTACTTTACACCTCATGTATGCCCTGTGCACCACTGTTGGCGACCCCTTCGAAGGTATAAAAGGAGGCCCAAGGTGCAGCTACAGGGAGAGCTTCTTCTCTGGCCCATTCTGCATGCGTAGTAGCTGTTTACTGTAGCGCTCCCAGAATTTGAGCTAGAACACGTCTAATCAAACCAAAGCAGGAGTAGGGTTTTACGCTTCTCAGCGGCCCGAACCTGGGTAAAATCCCCGCGTGTTGATCGTTAGATCTGCTCTTTGTGCAAACCTTCTCCCTGCCGAATCATAAAGGGGTCCTCTCGATCCCATAGGTGTCGTTTCTCCGACATCTTTGGCACGCCAGGTAGGGGGGAAAGGTTGCGTGAACCTGATCTAACGATCAGCGCGCCAGTTCTTCATCATCTTCGTCGCCATGGCCCCCAAGAGGAAGGGTTTCACGGCGGTTGGACCATCCACGTCCGCTGCACCTGTGCTTACACGCACGGGCGACGGTGTCGACGCGAGTGGAGGAGGTAGAGATCCAGAGCTTCCACGACGCTCTAGTGATCATAGCCAGGCGAGCGGCGTCGTTCACGCCGCCAGATCCAGGGATGGAGCTGTGTTGCCAGCAGGCGGTGCAGCAAACTCCACAGACGGAAGAGTGCCTTCCAAGACACCCACACCGGCGCACGCGTGGCGACCTTCCCAGGGCGCGCGCGATGAACGTCGCCGCGATGTTGGTGGGTCCGGGCGTCCCCATGGAAAATCTCCTGAGCATCATCCTCGGGATGTGCGAGACCAACATGCACGTCCACAAGCTGGTAGAAGCGGCGTACGGTCGCGGGACCGTGATGTAGCTCCTTCCAACATAGTTGGGAGTCAGAGCACCTCACGTTCCTCGCACCTGTCGCCGCCGCCTACGCCAGCAGAAGCGTTGGCACGAGCACAGCTGCTTCTGAACTTCCCTCCTGCTGCGGACAAGCTCGACGAATGGAGAGCTGCCATTCAGAGCCACGTTGGCCTCACCAATGAAGATAAGCCGGAGCAGGCGGAGCCCTCGCGGCGACAGTCCATTGAGCCGGCACGCATCGGTGGTGAGAAGACTGTAGGCAGTGCAACTACGGTGTACACTCCCCCACAACGACAGCAGCGGTCGTTGACTCGACGGGTCAACACCCGTGATGACGATTCCACGGCATCGTCTGATCCGCGAACTCGCCGCGATCAGCGTCAAGTTCTTCGGGAGCGAAGCAAGGAAGACGCTCGAACTACCATCGAGTGGCGGCGGGAAGCGCGCTATCAGCCTGACAAGCGCGCAGGGCCTACTGTAGACAAGCCAGCGCCGGGGTATCCTGTCGATCTACCTTACGAGGTGGGTTGTCCAGCATTTACCCGTGAGCTGCGGCGAGTCCAGTGGCCCAATTCCCGCACATTCAAGCCGGAGGTCCTGGAGACATATGACGGCAAGACCCATTTGTCGGCGTTCTAGAAGCCTTTTGGGAAATATCCCAAAAGGTGGTTTTCCATAAATATCCAAAAAGCACTTTCACTATTCATGACGACATTTTTCAGCGTCCGTTCGAACTGAAAATATTTATGTGGGCTTAGAACACTTCCAGTACCCACCAAAATAATTTTCAATGCGTTCCGGAACAATTCCAGATTAGTGATTTTCATCTGCGAAAAGCATCTGAAGTGGTTCCGGCAGCTCCGGAACATTTCCGGTTTTTCTTCCAGAAAATTCCCAGAAGTTTCCAGAATGATTCTGGCACCCTCCAAGAATTATCAGGCATGTGCCAAAACCAATTTGACTTAATGGTATCCCCTGAAACAACTTTTCAGTTTAACCGAAACTGTTCCGGTGTTCTCTCTTCGGAACTTTTCCGCTGTCCGAAACTTTTCCGGTGATTTTCTCTCAGACTCCCTGTCTAGTATTCAGCAGATAGATGACCCTTAAGCGTGTGACCCTATAGGTTCGGTGAAGTATAGACATGACCCGGAACCCCTTCCGATCAATGATCAACATCGGAGCCGTGGACACCCATATTGACCCCTATACCCACACGAATGAATGTTCGAGTGAACCTCCAGTTGCCGTGTGCTATTCCTGTTGCTTCGCGATATGTTACAAATGCCTGAGGTGAGACATGTTGGCATCCCCGTGGATCAACAACTTGTCCACTATGCCAGTTACCTCGTTACCGATATTGTTCTCTTTTCTCGTTACCGTGTTCCTTGGCATCCCCGTGATCAAATCACAAAGTGTCTGGCAGACGATGATGGATACCGTAACACCAAGAGGGCCCAGAGATATCTCTCCATCGTTAGAGGAGCAAATCCCAATCTTGAGCTATCAAGTTACTTGACATACTTTCCCATGAACCCGTAAGCCGCCGTAATAGCCATCCAGTAACGGATGACGTTTAACAAACCCCAAAGTTCATGAATCAAGCATGAAGAAACTCGATACTCTTATGGTCTGAGGAATCATGCGAACGTTAACCATCTCTGTGTTATTAACCATTTAACTTGTGACTAATGTATCTCATAGCATAACATCAATTCGGGTCGATTCAACACAAATGTTCTTCTAACATTGTGCCCTCAAAATTGCTGGCATAGACATGCCCATGATCAGGAAAACAGAACCATCATGCAACACTTGAGCTAGTCTTAGAGGCCAGACTACGAATACATTTTTCCGTTTATTATTCCACACGTGCATATGAGTCTTCCTCCGAGCCTCGTGGTTATTGTAGACTCGAGAACCATAGCAGGTATAGCATGGAACATAAACCTAATTATGAACTGGGAGATAATCAATAACATTTATTATTGCCTCTAGGGCATATCTCCTACAGACTCCCACTTGCAATAGAGTCAATAATCTAGTTAATGCTAATGCACTTTACACCTGTGGCACACTGGTGTAAAATATGCTTCGCATGTGGTATAGCCTGATGTCCAACGGATCTGACGACTTCAGCTCCGTGTGTAACTTTGCATATCCTTGCATTTTCACGCTTTCACAAAATTCATATTTTGTGTGGACTTGGCTTTGCATATGTGTGAATCATTGGTCGAAAACCTGATTCCTCAGACTGAGCTATGGAGCAACTATCTGCAATAGTGTCCCATAGACCAAAGCCATCTTGGAACCATACTAAGTTCATGACTGAACTATATGATTCAACAACTTCTTTGTCGCTTCTAAAGTGTCAACATACTTAGCCTTTGTTATACAATTCGCCACAGTATCTTGTTTGGAACAATTTCTAACTACCGTGCCACCATGTTGTGTATCACACAAAACCCTTAACTTAAATCGAAAATCGCATGGAGCATTGATGAAGACTGTATCGATGTAATTACTTACAACGAGCACTTCATAATCTCTGCTTGCGAGAAAACATGTCATCAGTACTACTCTAGTACTCAATGACATCTTTCACTGTTGTCCCATGATCAGTACTTTGATCACTTTGGTATCTATACTCGCAACAACTTTGGAGTATTTGACATATCTGGTTGTTTTTACATACCATGGAATACATGATTAATCCAAACACAAGAGTGTGTGGAATCACCATCATGTATTTTGCTCATCAGTGTTTTGGGACACCGAGTCTTGCAAAAACTCTTTCCATGTGACTTCGGCAAGAATCACTCCTTCACGTTTTTCAATGCAAAAAGGTTTTAGCATTTTGTCAATATGTATCTTTGCTCAGCCCCATTAGGTAAATCTATCTCCATAGATCATCATGCCTAATATCAAGGCTATTTAGCCCAAGCACTTCATCGAAAAAACTATTTTCAAATGAAGTCCTAATTCGTGTCAAGAAATTTATTTCCAATTAACAACGTGTCAAGCACACAAGGTTTTTAGAAATATTATTATGCTCCCACTTATTTTCTTGAATCACAAGCATCTTCGTTACCCATTGATGAAGTCAAAAACCCTTTTCGACCATTTCATCAAAACACGAAGATTATAACTCCATTTTGCTCTCTTCTGTCCATTGCTGGAACTCTGAAGTTTGCATACTTACTAGCATCCTCTAGACTGACAAAATACCTTGGACTGTAACACATGCAAGTCCTTGGTTACATTTCCATCAGATGGAAATCCTTTCGTCATCCATGTTTCATATCTCATGATTTAAATATGTATTAATTGCTAGTTCAACCCGAACCGACTTTAAGCATCGCTACGGTGAAACAATCTCATCGTAGTCAACTCCTTGAACTTGTTATTTCAACAAGTCAAGCTTTATGGATAAAACATTTTTATCTGTATCAGTTTTTAGTTCCATAAATATTCGTTAGACTCTAAGCCTTTCGAAAGGTGTATCAATATTTTAATCTTGAAACATTTATATGGAAACTATCTCGGATTGTATTGGCATTTAGCCAATTCCGGAGTGGGGGCCCATCACCGCTTCCTTGTGTATCGTAGGTATACTGTTGTCCAACAACAATATCTCGTTTGCGCACCTGAGAGGTTTGCAGAAGCCTTGCCTACGTGGTTCAGCTGCAAGTTCGACCGAAGTCCATACTTTTTATTGTAGAGACTTCCGTATCAGTCGCAGTAGGAAACTCCGGAATCACTTCCAAGTATCCTTTCCTTTGACCTGATGATGAAGATACTGGTTATCTCATCAAGTTGCACTGTCCTCTATGGTGCCCCGCCTGATTACCACTGTAGCCAGACGGTCGCCACGCATACCAGCCCAGGAAATCACTCTGGCATGCGTGTTTACCACAAGTATCAAGAACACAGGCATTTCTATTAATGGATATATAAGTCTTACATGATCTATTACAAGAGGTGATGGCAGCGGAAAAGCTCTATCTAATGAAACATGGTCTTGGTGCGGCTCCAATCCACAGGGATCTGACTGGGTTACTCTCCTAGCCCGTCAACGCTCCGGCTCCTCGGCGGTGGACGACGGATCCTTATGTGAACCTGGCCATGTTAAAGGCCGCTGAGTACTTTTGAATGTACTCGCAAGCAAACCAAACTAAAATATACACCAAGCAAGGCAATCCATGGCATTCAAGCATGCATTTGTATTTAAAGCAATATTAATCATCATGACATAGCATACCTATCTAGCACTATTGATTATCATGTTGTAATAGGATTATCAAGTGTGATATTACTAGAGTAAAGTAAAGCATCGCAAGTAAATAATCCATACTCCGAACATTCTCATGATCCAATCTGAATCTGATCCAAATCCAATCCAAATCATGTGGTCATCCGACCACTCCTCTTATAGCCATCCCATGGCTAACATATCATACTCCTAGCATCATCTGATGTCTATGCAAGACGAGTTCTTCCATCATTATTATTATTATTATGGTTGAGCACCTAGTGAGGTCTGGACGGGCTGTCCAATACCATGGACGCGGCTATTCAAATAGATTCTTACACTCTGCAGAGGTTGCGTACTTTACCCACACCATGAAGCACCTGGCCTTGTGACCCCATTCGGGTGGACCAGCGTTGCTCCAACGAAACCTGCCTAACCCGTGACTCCTCCATCGTACCACCGGCATTCATACTCCCCCGGAGCAAAGCCTTGGGTGGCCCCTTGTCACCTTGTGACACCTGCCACCGTCGTGGCCCAACTAAACTGTCCCAAACGGGGACGCCGGCACAAACAATCAACTGGGCTCACAAGGATTACCGCCGCCTACCGGGCCAGGGTAGCGCGCACGCATAACCTTCCCTGTCTAGTGGTACCGGTGAAAGAACACGCGATCAGACCAAGTCAAGGCCATCCCATACCGGCAAATGTGGCTGCACGGATAAGCCCGGACAGGTGACTCTAGATCAACCGACTAGGTTTAACCGTAGCAAGCATTTATGGATATTCATCATGAATAACTTGATATGGTGGTAACTATGTACGAGGTAACAACTAGGGAAACATAACTACCTATTTCTATATAACATCAGAATGAGTCATTAGAGAAACAAGTTTTAAAAGGCAAGTTATCACATTACAAGCTCTAGCTGTAAGTTGCGACCATCGGAACCCTTGCATAAAACCGGCAAAGAAACCAGCAGCCACCAGAACGGTCTTTACAACTCAGATCTGGGACATTACCGGAATAACTCAACCCCGACTCAAGACGGCTGGAAAGCAGCTCAGAGCATGAGTCGGTGTTGATAAGAAGAATGTAGCAGTTCCCTAAGACGGCCGAGGAACAGCTCAGAGCATAGGGTCACTGCTACGAAAAGAAATTCAACAGCAACCCGTGACGGCCGAAAAGCAGCTCAAAAGACGGGCCAGTTGCTGACAAGAGAAATATAAAGTCGGCATCCACCCCGGACGGCCGAAAGCAGCTCAGACACAGGCGTGGTGCCGTCATCGAAGAAAGTACGAACAAGGGTTCGTCAGAGTCACATACAGCCAACTAATACGCCTACATTCACAAGCATATTGATTTAAACATGCAGGAACAACACAGAGCAATGCTTGAGGTCATATATCAGATGGTCGGCTTGCCTGGGGTTGAAGAAATACTCCAGAAGAAGTGCGGTGAAGCCGTGGAATGATACGTCGGAACGGTTCTCTCTCGGAGGGGGCTGATAGAAGGGTAAGGGCAAAATCAGTATTTTTAGAAAGTGTCAACATGGGTACTATCGGAACGGGCTCGACGAGACGAAGATGTGAGCGCTGGAATCACCTGAATCGGAGTTGTGGATAAAAAGATATAGACGATTGACTATCAGGGACCCATCTATAAATATTTTATTTGCCACTGGGTCCTCAGCAGTTAATCCACCGATAAAAGAAAAACAGCACTGTGCTCTTGGGCTGCACCATGCCGAAGCCGGCCCAAGTCCTGGGTCATCGCCGGGCTGCTGTCACTACTGTTGATGGGCCGGCCCAACCGATTCCCCCCCACCCACTTAAAAAAACAGAGGGAGGGGAGAGTCGCTGGCCAGGGGGCCCCGCTGGCAGGGTTCATTCCCCACCTCGCGCGTGCCAGCAGGAGAACAGGGGCGCCGTCGACCGGCGATTCCCGACGCCGTGGTCCGTCTCCGGCAGAGGTTCGGCTACCGGTGAGCTCAGAATGGAGCGCGGCTTCCATCCTGGCACCGCACGGACGTCGGGGAAGGCGGAAGCGACGGCGGCTTGGTTGCCCGCGGAGGAGACCTTCGGCCGTCGTTGGGGCTGCCGCTCCGGTCATCCCGCGTCGTAGATGAGGGTAGGGAGAGCTCTGAAGGGTCTGGGGAAGCAGGCGAGTGCGGCCATTAAGCTGGGGACGGGCTCGGTTGCACGAATTTTGAAGAGGACAGTGGCGGCAATGGCGGCCAGGGAGGAGGAATTCGAGCACGGGGCCTCGACTGGAGGAGTGGGGAGGGGTTTGGGAGGACTCTAGGAGTGGTGCAGAGGCCGTGGGTGCTCGGGGAGAGCTCCGACTGGGCTATTTATAGCTTGGCCGATGGTGGGTGGATGAGCACGACGCCGCGGCACCCTTATCGCCACACTGGAGCTCAGGGATGGCGTGACTGGCCACTAGCGGCGTCGAGGAGCTTCTCAGAGGAGTGGAGGAGCTAGCAGAGGCTTCGGGAGGAAGGGGACAAGAGAGGAAATGACGACGGCGCGGCACGGGCGGAACAGAGCCATGGCGGAGCTTGTCGCGCTCTGGTGAGGAAGAGAACGGAAGGGGAAGGACCTGAAGAAGAGGTACGTGGGTGCTGCGGAGACGATGGACATGACCACACGGCCGGGGACTGACCAGAGGTGGGTGGCCACGGGGAACATTGCGCAGAGCGCCGTTTTGGCCTGCTCTCTGCGTGGTCACCACAGGCACCACGTGTCCAGAGTGCCTATTTGACTCCAAGCCATGTCAAATAGATGCATTAATGTCTGTGTAGTTGACCTGTCAAGTTTTGGATGGAAGAGGAGGCAAAGATTGACTGATTTGAGCTCACATTGGTCCTGACGGAAAACTGTTTGCAGTGAGGTGGGGGAGATTGAGCAGAAAACAAACTCTGATTTTTAGCTGAGAGTTATCACTCACTAAGATGATCCTCTCTGCAAATTTTCAGCTTATCAGGATGAGGATAAATGGCACTTCCTTTGCATACTTGCAACCTGGCCAGAAATGCAAAAGAGAGTGCTGGGCAAATTTGGCTAGATGAAAACAGCTGAAATTTGGTGGAGAGAAGTTATTTGAATATGTGAAGCTACTGTAAAAGTTTCATACCATTTGGGTACACCAAAATGGTACTTCCTTCACACAGCTTTGAAATGGACAAAAACTTAGGAAAATTTCTGTGGATGAATGGATAGAGGGATTGAGCTGATTTTTGGTTTTCATGAAAGATTTATCAATATTAACCACCATGAAAAATTTCCTCTCAAATAGATAAAGGAATAGAGCACTTCCTTTGCAAATTGCCCAACTGGACAGAATCTACAAATTGATGTGGTGCTCAAAATTTGAGCTATGGAACTTGGGATTTTGATGTAAATGGTGAAGATATGGATAGGAGAAGCTCCAAAAATTATTTGGGATTTTTCCTGGCTACCAAAATGGTAGATCCTTTAGAAAGTGCCCAACATGCAATATTGGCATTAAATAGGAAAATGCAATTTCTCCTATTTAATTATGGCCAATATTTTTATGGGAGCTCAATATGATCACAAAGAATACCTCCACAAGTTTTCATGAACTTTGGAGATGGATAGATATTTTCCTGGATTTAATTCCTTTAACTGGCAGGAAAAGGAATTAATTATAAATGAAAAATATTGCAAATGACTTGGCAATATTTTTACATATCCAGGGTTTATAGATGTGGGATGATCACTGGGAAAAGTTTGGGAGGCAACAGATCAAAGCAAATTGAGGTTCCTTTGTAACTGGAAGGATTAGGGTTTCCCTTCCGGCAACTCGGAAGGTAGGGTTTCGGCGGCAAAACCCTGAGCCGAAGATCTTGGGTGGCAAAGTTGGAGTGGAGAGAACGTCTGGTTGGATAGGGATGCAAGGCTAGATGACCATGTTCACATACCCAAGAGCTAGAGAAATCCGATAACACTGAGAAAAAAGACGGGAGTCGATTCCCGCAAAGGAAAAAAAACAGGGAGCGAAAACCAGGGTGTTACAAACCTACCCCCCTTAAGAAAATCTCGTCCTCGAGATTTCCGGGCTTAACTCCCGGTGAAGGGGGACTTACCTGTGTGCGACTTGGATCCATCAGTCGTCCTGTCTTCATTGGTTCTCTGACCCTTTTAACTACCTCTTCTGATGGACCATGTGTTGTCTCTGCACGCAACTTTCTTGAATCCTTCTCTTTCCTGTTAGGTGTACCTTTTGTCCTGGTAGTGGTATTGCTAGGTGGGGTAGCGGGTAACACTAATGGACAGCTTGGTTTCCATGATCTGGAAACAACTGCTTCGGGTTTAATTGCGATACATCATACCCTAACTGTTATGGGCAAGACATCCTTTCTTGGTACCAGGCTTACGTGCTCGTATGGTCTTGAGTGAGTGGAAGTGGCTTTATTTTAGGCCGTGTCAGAATGCTCAGTCTGGCTGTGAGTTCCATACTGATGTTTCTTTCTGCCTTAGGCATTCTGACTTTGTCCTTAGATGACCCCCAATTCAAGGAACAACATGACCGCGCTATTGCTGCTATATGCTCAACTGAAATGTCAGGCATGATCACAAGGTAATCATAGATAGTAATCTCTTATTCTCATGATGTCATGATGTCTATGAGCTGTTGATGCTGGTGTGCTTTGAGTCATTCTATGTGAAGGTCTTGTTTCAAACTCCATTGCTCGTGGAGAGAATTCTTTTATATATAGCTTCTGTAGTCCTTGCTATGACTACTGAGCTGAGCATAGAATGGCTATCATCCGGTGTATCTCTTGGGGCATATCCCCTTATCTTGGTTGATGGCCCGTATTTATGATGAGTGCGGCAAATCTTACTTGTAACCACAAGTAGTGCATTGTTGTGACCGCGTATGCAAGAGTCTGACGAGGATTGGTAATACCACTTCATCTGTGAAGCCATATCTTGTTGACCATCACGGGGGTGATTTGTCCACAACTTCTTTGTTCTTGAGGATTCCTTTGATGGACCTGTAATGACCTGCCAACACGGCTCCTTGATTGTTTTCCCGGCTTGTCGGGCTTGTTCTCACAACTTACTCTTGCATACCTCGCAGGGGTTGATGTGCTCATCTTCTTCTTTTAACCATGGGACCAATGTTTCTCTGAACACAGTTATTCCCGGCGAGTGGCTCACATGAACTGATCTACTGGATTGCATGCTCACAACATATGCAGGTGTAGGATAAATCCTTTCATAAACCACTGAGTTTTGAGGCGAACGTGTGTCCAGACTAGTTTTTGCTTGTTGTGGCACGATGGGGTGTTGAAAAAGGCTGAATTCCTTATACTCGAAGCTTCTGCGAAGGTAGCGTGCTGAAGAAGGCTGGGTATCGTGCCCCAGAAGCTTTTCTCTTGTGGCTTGTTGTGGAAGGTCAGGTGCCTTATGCTGGAAGTCTTCCGCGGTAGCACGCTGTGGAAGATGGAAGTGTCGTATCCCAGAAGGATCTTTTACTGAGTAGCGTACCGAGGAAAATTGGCAGTCTGGTATCGTAAGCTCTTTCTGATGGCTTGCGGAGGAAAGCTGGGTTGCTTACTCCAGAAGCCTTGGGTACGCAGTCGGGTTTATGGCCGATTCTGGCTTCCTTCTGAAGTATCCGGAATTTACCCGTAGCGGAGCCAAAACTTGATATAGGCCATGCCTTGACTAAAGATATTCCAGTGGTCATGCACATGGCTTGTCCTTCTGCTGGTCTGATTATTGTTGCTATAAAGGTTGCAGGACTGATGCAGACCTCATGTTGTTAATTAATTCAGAATACCCTTTGCATGCAACCCAGGTGCTGCTGACAATAAGTAGTTGAAGAATAATTCCATTCGGTTCAGCTGAGCTTCCAAGCACGTTAGGTGCTCCTTGATTCTGGCAACCGCAAACTTATCCATATTCCTTGCAAACCTTGTTCACAGTGCCTAGAAAATTTTGTATTTGCATCGGTGAATTCTGAGATATGCTTTGAAATTTGTACTGACGTATCGGAGTTTTGTTGCTGCTTTTGGCTCATTCACATTCTAGAAATATGTCCTTGGTGGGTAATAGATGATTCTTGAGTCCATTGAAAAAGACTCAGCCCACCACACTGACTGAAATAATCCTTGTGTCGAGGACGGAATCATTTATCCCTACTGGTGTTTATTCTTGGTAGCTCATCTGCCTGTTCCTTAGGCGTGATCTATTCTAAGGCCAACTCTCTCAGGTATATTCTGGCCTTATCTGTTGCACACATATTTTGCTTCTGACCCATTCTTCGTTCTTGATAGATCCGAGGTTGCTGTTCTGAATATCGGGCAGTTGGCATGGCTTGACTTTTGTTGAATCTGGATTATTGGGTATTATTCAAGTTGCATGCTGATCTTCTTGGGCAACTCTTGCGGATGGATCCAGTCGGAGCGAAGAAACGGAATCGACAAAAGAAACAAGAACCGCGAAAAACTAGAAAGCAATTAAAGCTCAAATGTTGCGGACCTTCCACACATGGCCGAGGATCCACTAGTATAACTATTATAGCGCACTTAATGTACCTCTAAGGATTTAGAAGCGAAACTACACAATGCTCCTGGTAGCACTGGTGTCAAGCTCCTACTACTTCCTTAGGGAACATCACACTCGATGCATGACCAGAGCCAAAATGGCTTAGTCAACGCTCCTAAGGTCGTCGGGGGAGAGATGGAATTTATAGGCGTTTCCCAAAGGAAACTAGAGTAAGAAGAGAAATGCCATGGCTAGCAAGCAGGGTAAGGATATCTAGTTTACCTCGGGGTTTCAGGGCTCATGGGTCATTGCCCGGTGCGAGCATTTCACACCGGAAGTAAGGGCCACGAGAGTTGGGGTCTGATGAAGCCAAAGACATATGGGGTTGCCTTATGATCAATAGTAGCCGTGGCTGTCTGGTAAAGATGGCTGAAATCCATCTAGGCTTTCTACTGAACATAAGACAATGAAGTTTGGCTAGGGTAACCTATGGTCAGCTTGGCTGCTCTGATACCATTGCTTGTGGCGCCCCGCCTGATTACCACTATAGCCAGACGGTCGCCACACATACCAGCCCAGGAAATCACTCTGGCATGCGTGTTTACCACAAGTATCAAGAACACAGGCATTTCTATAAATGTATATATAAGTCTTACATGATCTATTACAAGAGGTGATGGCAGCGGAAAATCTCTATCTAAGGCAGCATGGTCTTGGTGTGGCTCCAATCCACAAGGATCTGACTAGGTTACTCTCCTAGCCCGTGAACACTCCGGCTCCTCGGCGGTGGACGACATATCCTTATGTGAACCTGGCCATGTTAAAAGCCACTGAGTACTTTTGAATGTACTCACAAGCAAACCAAACTAACATATACACCAAGCAAGGCAATCCATGGCATTCAAGCATGCATTTGTATTTAGAGCAATATTAATCATCATGACATAGCATACCTATCTAGCAATATTGATTATCATGTTGTAACAGGATTATCCAGTGTGATATTACTAGAGTAAAGTAAAGCATGGCAAGTAAATAATCCATACTCCAAACATTCTCATGATCCAATCTGAATCTGATCCAAATCCAATCCAAATCATGTGGTCATCCGACCACTCCTCTTATAGCCATCCCATGGCTAACATATCATACTCCTGGCATCATCTGATGTCTATGCAAGACGAGTTCTTCCATCATCATTATTATTATTATGGTTGACCACCTAGTGAGGTCTGGACGGGCTGTCCAATACCATGGACGCGGCTATTCGAATAGATTCTTACACTCTGCAGAGGTTGCGTACTTTACCCACACCATGAAGCACCTGGCCTCGTGACCCCATTCGGGTGGACCAGCGTTGCTCCAACGAAACCTGCCTGACCCGTGACTCCTCCATCGTACAACCGGCATTCATACTCCCCGGAGCAAAGCCTTGGGAGGCCCCTTGTCACCTCGTGACACCTGCCACCGTCGTGGCCCAACTAAACTGTCCCAAACGGGCACGCCGGCAGAAACAATAAACTGGGCTCACAAGGATTACCGCCGCCTACCGGGCCAGGGTAGCGCGCACGCATAACCTTCCCTGTCTGGTGGTACCGGTGAAAGAGCACGCGATCAGACGAAGTCAAGGCTGTCCCATACTGGCAAATGTGGCTGCACGGATAAGCTCCGACAGGTGACTCTAGATCAACCGACTAGGTTTAACCGTAGCAAGCATTTATGGATATTCATCATGAATAACCACCTATTTCTATATAAAATCACAATGAGTCATTAGAGAAACAAGTTTTAAAAGGCAAGTTATCACTTTACAAGCTCTAGCTATAAGTTACGACCATCGGAACCCTTGCATAAAACCGGCAAAGAAACCAGCAACCACCAGAACGGTCTTTACAACTTAGATCTGGGACATTACCGGAATAACTCAACCCCGACTCAAGACGGCTGGAAAGCAGCTCAGAGCATTAGTCGGTGTTGATAAGAAGAATGTAGCAGTTCCCTAAGACGACCGAGGAACAGCTCAGAGCATAGGGTCATTGCTACGAAAAGAAATTCAACAGCTGCCCGTGACGGCCGGAAAGCAGCTCAGAACCCGGGCCAGTTGCTAACAAGAGAAATATAAAGTCGGCATCCACCCCGGACGGCCGAAAGCAGCTCAGACATAGGCGTGGTGCCGTCATCGAAGAAAGTACGAACAAGGGTTCGTCAGAGTCACGTACAGCCAACTACTACGCCTACATTCACAAGCATATTGATTTAAACATGCAGGAACAACACAGAGCAATGCTTGAGGGCATATATCAGATGGTCGGCTTGCCTGGGGTTGAAGAAATACTCCGGAAGAAGTGCGGTGAAGCCGCGGAACGATATGCCGGAACGGTCTCTCTTGGAGGGGACTGATATAAGGGCAAGGGCAAAATGGGTATTTTTAGAAAGTGTCAACATGGTGAAAAGGGTACTATCGGAACGGGCTAGACGAGACGAAGATGTGAGCGCTGGAATCACCTGAATCGGAGTTGTGGATAAAAAGATATAGACGATTGACTATCAGGGACCATCTGTAAATATTTTATTTGCCACTGGGTCCTCAGCAGTTAATCCACCGATAAAATAAAAAGAGCACTGTGCTCTTGGGCTGCACCATGCCGAAGCCGGCCCAAGTCCTGGGTCATCGCCGGGCTACTGCCACTGCTATTGATGGGCCGGCCCAACCGCTTCCCCCCACCCACTTAAAAAAACAGAGGGAGGGGAGAGTCGCTGGCCAGGGGGCCCCGCTGGCTGGGTTCATCCCCCACCTCACGCGTGCCAGCAGGAGAACAGGGGCGCCGTCGACCGGCGATTCCTGACATTGTGGTCCGTCTCCGGCGGAGGTTCGGCTACCAGTGAGCTCAGAACGGAGTGCGGCTTCCATCCTGGCACCGCACGGACGTCGGGGAAGGCGAAAGCGATGGCGGCTTGCTTGCCCACGGAGGAGACCTTCGGCCGTCGTTGGGACTGCCGCTACGGTCATCCCGCGTCGTAGATGAGGGTAGGGAGAGCTGTGAAGGGTCTGGGGAAGTAGGCGAGTGCGGCCATTAAGCTGGGGACGGGCTCGGTTGCACGAATTTTGAAGAGGACAGTGGCGGCAATGGCGGCCAGGGAGGAATTCGAGCACGGGGCCTCGACTGGAAGGAGTGGGGAGGGGTTTGGGAGGACTCTGGGAGTGGTGGAGAGGCCTTGGGTGCTCGGGGAGAGCTCCAGCTGGGCTATTTATAGCTTGGCCGATGGCGGGTGGATGAGCACGACGCCGCGGCACCCTTATCGCCACACTGGAGCTCGGGGATGGTGTGGCTGGCCGCTAGCGGTGTCGAGGAGCTTCTCAGAGGAGTGGAGGAGCTAGCAGAGGCTTCGGGAGGAAGGGGACAAGAGAGGAAATGACGACGGCGAGGCACGAGCGGAACAGAGCCATGGCGGAGCTTGTCGTGCTCTGGTGAGGAAGAGAACGGAGGGGGAAGGACCTGGAGAAGAGGTACGTGGGTGCTGCAGAGACGACGGACACGACCACACGGCCGGGGACTGACCAGAGGTGGCCGGCCATGGGGAACATTGCGCAGAGCGCCGTTTTGGCCTGCTCTCTGCGTCGTCACCACGGGCACCACGTGTCGAGAGTGCCTGTTTGACTCCAGGCCATGTCAAATAGATGCATTAATGTCTGTGTAGTTGACTTGTCAAGTTTTGGATGGAAGAGGAGGCAAAGATTGACTGATTTGAGCTCACATTGGTCCTGACAGCAAACTGTTTGCAGTGAGGTGGGGCAGATTGAGCAGGAAACAAACTCTGATTTTTGGCTGAGAGTTATCACTCACTAAGATGATCCTCTCTGCAAATTTTCAGCTTATCAGGATGAGTATAAATGGCACTTCCTTTGCAAACTTGCAACCTGGCCAGAAATGCAAAAGAGGGTGCTGGGCAAATTTGTTTGGATGAAAACAGCTGAAATTTGGTGGAGAGAAGTTATTTGAATATGTGACGCTACTATAAAAGTTTCATATCATTTGGGTACACCAAAATGGTACTTCCTTCACAGAGCTTTGAAATGGACAGAAACTTAGGAAAATTTATGTGGATGAATGGATAGAGGGATTGAGCTGATTTTTGGTTTCCATGAATGATTTATCAATATTAACCACCATGAAAAATTTCAGCTCAAATAGATAAAGGAATAGAGCACTTCCTTTGCAACTTGCCCAACTGGACAGAAGCTGCAAATTGATGTGGTGCTCAAAATTTGAGCTATGGAACTTGGGATTTTGATGGAAATGGTGAAGATATGGATAGGAGAAGCTCCAAAAATTATTTGGGATTTTTCCTGGCTACCAAAATGGTAGTTCCTTTAGAAAGTGCCCAAAATGCAATATTGGCATTAAATAAGAAAATGCAATTTCTCCTATTTAATTATGGCCAATATTTTTATGGGAGCTCAATATGATGACAAAGAATACCTCCACAAGTTTTCATGAACTTTGGAGATGGATAGATATTTTCCTGGATTTAATTCCTTTAACTGGCAGGAAAAGGAATTAATTATAAATGAAAAATATTGCAAATGACTTGGCAATATTTTTACATATCCAGGGTTTATAGATGTGGGATGATCACTGGGAAAAGTTTGGGAGGCAACAGATCAAAGCAAATTGAGGTTCCTTTGTAACTGGAAGGATTAGGGTTTCCCTTCCGACAACTCGGAAGGTAGGGTTTTGGCGGCAAAACCCTGAGCCGAAGATCTTGGGTGCCAAGGTTGGACTGGAGAGAACGTCTGGTTGGATAGGGAGGCAAGGCTAGATGACCATCTTCACATACCCAAGAGCTAGAGAAATCCGATAACACCGAGAAAAAAGACGGGAGTCGATTCCCGCAAAGGAAAAAAAACAGGGAGCGAAAACCAGGGTGTTACATCCTCCCACTCACCTTTTGTAAGAACTATTCTCTTTAAAAGCATACCGTTTTGTGGCAAAATCGTTTGCCTCGGTATAGTGGTGGGGGAATACCCAATGACTTGGGATAACCTACAAAGCAGCACTTGTCTGATTTGGAATAGGTTTGTAACATTTTACACGAGCCCCATATTCCAAATGTTAAGAAAAGATATAACATGGTTGGGCGTACCATACCATGATGTCATTTCAACAGACCCGATGGAGCTCTTTTCAGTGTAAAAGCCGCAGTCTCTAAAGCATCACTTTAAAAGGGATAATGGCAAATTTATTTATGTCATCTTTGATCTTACCATGTCATAAATGGTTCGATTACATCTTCACGGACTTTTCACTTGCAGTGGTGTTCCGGGAGGTGCAAGTTATGAAACCCCTTTCACAACTCATTAGACATTCGCTAAACTTGTAACTCAAATATTCCTTTCCGCAATCAATTTGCAGAAACATAATTTTCTTGTTACAATAACTTCTACTTCATTTTTGAAAACCTTATGAATGAATTCAAAAAGATCCAGACTTACGTCTCAACAAGTAAATATCCATATATCTACTTGAGTCATTTCTGAAGATAGATAAATCCACTACTTGCAACAACATTTATTGGACTACACACATCATAATGTATGATCACCAATATGTTCTTCGCTCGTTCCTTATGGCCTGTTAACGGTATTTCAGTCACTTCACTTTTTAGAGGAAAGTTGCAAGTGTCAGATGATTCAAAATCAAACGACTTCAAAATCCATCATAATGGAATTTTCCATGCGGGTTTCTCCAATGTGACCAAATGCAGTGCCACACTTGTGTGGTATTATTTTAGTCTTGCAACATTTAGCGTGAGTGTTATGGATGTATCATATTTCCATCTATATTCATAACATACATCCCATCTAGGATGGAAGCATGGCCCTTCATGTTATTCATAATACTGAACAACAATTGTTGTTTTTATGAACAACTCTTTTGCAACAAACATTGTGCAATGGGCTAGAGTGTATGAAACTCTAAAATGAATTATGAAAGTAAACCCAGAGGTAATGTATTATTATCAATATTCATAACACACGTCTCATTCATAATGAAAGTATGGCCCTTATGTTATTCATAACACCGAACATCAAAAGTTCTCTTATGAACAACCTTCTTGCAAGATACCTTATGCAAAGGGCTAGAGTGTGAAACTCTAAAATGAATTATGAAAGTAAATACATAGGTAATACACCGATGGAAGGTATAGTAACATTTACTCTGTTCCCTGTGTGTATCTTAACCTCATTCCTGGCTAGTCTTTCAGGCCATAGTAGTTCTTACATCGAGTTGCAACAGAATGCAATCAAGCGGGTATCTACGTGATCAACTCACAATACCCAAGAATTAGCGATCAACATGTTTAACAATAATTCCCAAGAACTATATCTTTTACCAGCCTTCTATACATAAAAAACTTGTATGACATTCATACATGAGCTGGATATTCCAGTCTTCTTTCTTTCTGCCTTCATACTTCTAACAGTTTAACTTTCAGTATTTCTCCTACTCTCAGAAGAAGCACCCAACTTAAGAGTGGCGTTAGCCCCGGACTTCCTAGGCGTGAAAGTTTCACTAACACCCTTCGGACACTTCCTTTCTCTTTAAGTTGTTGTTTTATTCACATTTCATCATATGACAGGCGTTCTTCTGGATTCCCTCTCTTATCAGTCAAATGCATAGAAAACACCTTTACTAATAGTTTGCAAACAAATATTTCTTTGGATATTTCATATCTTTCAGCCTTTGTTTGCATCTGAAAATTAATTTTCAGTTCCATGAATATCACATAACTATCCCAAAACTTTCGAAGTTTGGGTCTCATGGAAGCAAACGTATTGCACTTGACTGAAACAGAATTCTAGCTTTTGGATCGAAGGACGAGAGTCACATGATCCATAGCATTAGCAGGAGAATACCGAAAGCATGCGATAGGACAAAGTCCTTCTCGGCACTCTTGAGGACAATCCTCATATTACGTTACCAACCGTAAAGTTTTAACCAGATATTTAACAGCTATTCAAATTTAATAGGGAAGGTGGAAACGCGAGCCATTCTTCTACAACTATTATGCAAACCACACTTAGACAAAGTTCATAATTAATTGCACTAAGAATTAAAAGAATTAATTCTAAAGTGCGCTCCCACTCAAATCAATATCTCTCATAATTGATTGTGAGTGATTCAAGATCCGTATTTCAATTCGACGCCATTGACGGGTTCATCACTGATGACGTGAATTTCAATTGGTAGGCCAACTTGCCAACCACATCTCTATGTGACTCTTGTCCATCTTTCGATGCACGTGTTCCGAGCTCAGGACTGTCCTGCCTGAACGTCAAGACAACCAAGTGATCACGCAGTGAGGTCTGACCTTCACCCGTCTTGCACCTCTCTAATCGTTCGTGCTCATGTGTACATGGCGCACCCCAAAAAGATACGTGTTGTAGACGGTGCTACACTTGGGAGAACACTAACTACTTGATATTTTAAGTGAGAGATCACCCTAATAAAAGCGACTACCGCGCAATCAAGAAAGGTGCATCAAGAGGGATAAACATCTCAGGCAATTCATAATAGCATGATATGGTATAGCCCCTTCTGACGGAGAAGTCAAGTATTTCTTCGTCTTTGGCATTTTGCATCGGTGTTCACCTTCGCGAAGATCGCCACCACCTTGTCGATGCACCAGACAATATTGCTATCTATATAGCTAATAAAATAAGTGCATTACTTAAGGATGACACGCAGGTCATTAAAGTGACAATCATATGGCTCCAGCCATCATGCCGAATCATGACACGCAGGTCATGTTAATCAAATTACATCATATAGTCATCTCATACATAATCGAATTAATATGAGACTTCCGATACCACATCACATGCACATGCAAACCCTCCTGCAAAACCAAGTTAGACGCCTCTAATTGGTTTATGCAAGAACTTGTTTTTCGTGGCTTCTAAGGTTTCGAAACAAACCGAAGCTACCAACGTCCATCATCAAGTATGATAATTCAAGTTGCTAGATTAACTTTGCGGGGTGTATGAAACACGAGATAATAAAATCTCGAGCCCCATACTGAACTTCGTCATACGCATGACCGCCGTGCAGATCATATCTGCATTGCCCTTTCGTCTGCGAAATTTCATCTTTCTTTTTAACTACAGTGGAATTCAATGAACTGTTAGCACTTCGTTGATCAATCAGGATCGCGGATTGCCAGAACATTGAAAATCCACCATGCTGTTATCAAGATCAGAAATATGCAAATCCCAGGGAAGTAACAAGAACATCGGGTAACTGATTTCATCTGCTACCCGCACAAATAATTTTCAGTAATAGAACTCATCTACTACCTAATTATATTGTGCAACACCCATACATCTCTATGTATTATAGATCGCAACCTGCATCTACGCATAGCACGGCTCTTGATGCCACTGTTGGGTAACGCAGTAGAAAACAAAAAATTTCCGACCTACGCACCAGCCCAGGACCACTATGGAGACTGCATACAAGGTTTGATCTTTTTCGTTACCGACTCATAGCGCAGCGGAAGTAGAGTCGATGACGATCGGCGGTGCAGATCCCCGCAGCTAGGATTTACAACCTCCCAACCGCGAGGATGTATACCCTCATCTGCCCCTCGGACAGCCCTCCGGGAGGCGGTCGGACAGTCCCCCGGACGGTGTCGCGGACAGCCCTTCGGGAGGACCTTCGAAACTCGGACGGTCACTCGGACAGCCCTTCGGGAGGCACTCTCGAACTAAGACCGAAACAACGATCTCTCTACAGAGTTGCACACATACGGTGTCAACTATCCGGCAGGGCTTCGCCGTCCAGAACTAGTTCCTGCCAGAACCCAGACAGCCTTTCGGCTCTACGAAACTATTTCGCTGGGAGGGAGAGAGAAGCTAGACAAGTCTATGGCATGTGTATGAGAGCAAGGATCAGGTTTGGGCAGTCCCCCTCACCTCCTATTTATAGGAAAACCAAGGGGTAGTGTGCCTCCACAAATTACCAAAAACCCCCATGCAAAAGGGTTCACATGAGGGTGTTATGGACAAAATGGGGTGCCATGTGGAGCTCCAAGGAGCTCCACCCATCTTGGCCGGCCACACCCTTGGGGGCCCCCCATGAGGGGCTTCCTTGGCCCCCAAGGCATTCTAGAAGCCTTTTGGGAAATATCCCAAAAGGTGGTTTTCCATAAATATCCAAAAAGCACTTTCACTATTCACGACGACATTTTTCAGCGTCCGTTCGAACTGAAAATATTTATGTGGGCTTAGAACATTTCCAGTACCCACTAAAATAATTTTCAATGCGTTCCGGAACAATTCCAGATTAGTGATTTTCATCTGCGAAAAGCATCTGAAGTGGTTCCGGCAGCTCCGGAACATTTCCGGTTTTTCTTCCGGAAAATTCCCAGAAGTTTCCAGAATGATTCTGGCACCCTCCAAGAATTATCAGGCATGTCCCAAAACCAATTTGACTTAATGGTATCCCCTGAAACAACTTTTCAGTTTTACCGAAACTGTTCCGGTGTTCTCTCTGCGGAACTTTTCCGCTGTCCGAAACTTTTCCAGTGATTTTCTGTCAGACTCCCTGTCTAGTATTCAATAGATAGATGACCCTTAAGCGTGTGACCCTATAGGTTCGGTGAAGTATAGAGATGACACGGAACCCCTTCCGATCAATGATCAACATCGGAGCCGTGGACACCCATATTAACCCCTATACCCACACGAATGAATATTCGAGTGAACCTCCAGTTGTCGTGTGCTATTCCTGTTGCTTCGCGATATGTTACAAATACCCGAGGTGAGACATGTTGGCATCCCCGTGGATCAACAACTTGTCCACTATGCCAGTTACCTCGTTACCGGTATTGTTCTCTTTTCTCGTTACCGTGTTACTTGGCATCCCCGTGATCAAATCACAAAGTGTCTGGCCAGACGATGATGGATACCGTAACACCAAGAAGGCCCAGACATATCTCTCCATCGTCTGAGGAGCAAATCCCAATCTTGAGCTATCAAGTTACTTGACATACTTTCCCATGAACCCGTAAGCCGCCGTAATAGCCATCCAGTTACGGATGACGTTTAACAAACCCCAAAGTTCATGAATCAAGCATGAAGAAACTCGATACTCTCATGGTCTGAGGAATCATGCAAACGTTAACCATCTCTGTGTTATTAACCATTTAACTTGTGACGAATGTATCTCATAGCATAACATCAATTCGGGTCGATTCAACACAAATGTTCTTCTAACATTGTTCCCTCAAAATTGCTGGCATAGACATGCCCATGATCAGGAAAACAGAACCATCATGCAACACTTGAGCTAGTCTTAGAGGCCAGACTCGGAATACATTTTTCCGTTTATTATTCCACACGTGCATATGAGTTTTCCTCCAAGCCTCGTGGTTATTGTAGACTCGAGAACCATAGCAGTTATAGCATGGAACATAAACCTAATTATGAACAGGGAGATAATCAATAACATTTATTATTGCCTCTAGGGCATATCTCCTACACTATTAAGAAAATGTGTCAGAACAAACTTTTCTTAAGGAAGTTCTTAAGAAAGTGCTTCCTAAGAAAATTTCCTTAAGAAACTTCTTATGAAAATGCGTTGGAATATACTTTTCTTAAGAAACTTCTTAAAAACTGCTTCCTAAGAAATATTCCTTAGGAAACTTCTGAAGAAAATGCGTCAGAACAAAGTTTTCTTAAGAAAGTTCTTAAGAAAGTGCTTCCTACAAAAATTTCCTTAGGAAACTTCTTAAGAAAATGCGTCGGAGGATACTTTTCTTAAGAAACTGCTTCCAAAGAAAATTTCCTTAAGAAACTTCTTAAGAAAATGCGTTAGAACAAACTTTTCTTTAGAAAGTGCTTCCTAAGAAAATTTCCTTAAGAACTTCTTACAAAAATACGTCGGAAGATACTTTTCTTAAGAAACTTCTTTCAAAAATGCTTCCTAAGAATTATTCCTTAGGAAACTTCATAAGAAAATGTGTCAGAATAAAGTTTTCTTAAGAAAGTTCTTAAGAAAGTGCTTGCTAAGAAAATTTCCTTAGGAAACTTCTTAAGAAAATGTGTCGGAGGATACTTTTCATAAGAAACTGCTTCCTCAGAAAATTACCTTAGGAAACTTCTTAAGAAAATGCGTCGGAAGATACTTTTCTTAAGAAACTTCTTAAAAAAATGCTTCCTAAGAAATATTCCTTAGGAAACTTCTTAAGAAAATGCATCAGAACAAAGTTTTCTTAAGAAAGTGCTTCCTAAGAAAATTTCCTTAGGAAACTTCTTAAGAAAATGCATCGGAGGATACTTTTCATAAGAAACTACTTCCTAAGAAAATTTCCTTAGGAAACTTCTTAAGAAAATGCGTCGAAATAAACTTTTCTTAAGAAAGTGCTTCCTAAGAAAATTTCCTTAAGAAACTTCTTACGAAATTGCATCGGAAGAAACTTTTCTAAATGAAATTCTTAAGAAATTGCTTCCTAGGAAAATTTCCTTAGGAAACTGTCGGTGTACTAATGTTTGGGTCCTTTAATACCCCATACTTATGCACGGGCAGTTGTAGCCACACCGGCGGCAAGGCCTGCCGGGGGACAGCTGGATACAAGCGCAAGAATATCAAGGAAGCATTCAAGTCAAGGATTAGAAGACAGAAGATAGAAGACCGGAGGCTCGGATCCCGGCAAGGCCTTGCCGGGATGGCTCACGGAGCCCGGCAAGATCCGCCCCGGCAATACCTCGCCAGCCTGCCAACGCTCCAGTGCAGCGACCAGCCTATCAGACGGGTCTCGTCGGCCTGGGCGCATGTCAGGGTGCCAATGGCGATGGGCTTAAGCGGTGATGATGGGACGGCCCCTTTTTTCCGTCCCCAAGAAGCTAAGGGACACCTAAACGGAGCATTAAATGCTTTTGTCCTACACCGTCAGTATTAGGTACAATAGCCCTATAGCAACTTTCCACCTCTTGTAAGCACTGTGCGTGCCACTGTTGGTGACCCCTTTAGACGTATAAAAGGAGGTCCAAAGCACAGCTACAGGGGGGACTCTTCTGGCCCAGATTGCATGCGTAGCGGCTGTGTACTGTAGCACATAGTGCTCCTGAGCCAGAACTCAAGAAGCGATAATACACTAAGTAGGAGTAGGGTTTTACGCTTCCGAGCGGCCCGAACCTGGGTAAAATCCCACCGCGTTTATCGTCAGATCTGCTCTTTGTGCAAACCTTCCTCCCTGCCAAATCGCAAAGGGATCCCCGCGATCCAATAGGTGTCGTACCCCGACATCTTTGGCGCGCCAGGTAGGGGGGAGAGGTTGCATGAACCTGATCTGGTGGTCAGCGCGCCGGTTTCTTCATCATCATCAACGCCATGGCTCCCAAGAAGAAGGGTTTCATGGCGGTAGGTCCGTCCATGTCCGCCAAAGATGTCGGGGTACGACACCTATGGGATCGCGGGGATCCCTTTGCGATTCGGCAGGGAGGAAGGTTTGCACAAAGAGCAGATCTGACGATCAACGCGGTGGGATTTTACCCAGGTTCGGGCCGCTCAAAAGCCTAAAACCCTACTCCTTCTTAGTGTATTATCAGTTCTTGAGTTCTGGCTCAGGAGCGCTATGTGCTACAGTACGCAGCCGCTACGCATGCAATCTGTGCCAGAAGAGTCCCCCCCTATAGCTGTGCTTTGGGCCTCCTTTTATACGTCCAAAGGGGTCACCAACAGTGCCATGCACAGTGCTTACAAGAGGTGGAAAGTTGCTACAGGTCTATCATACCTAATACTGACGGTGTAGGACAAAAGCATTTAATGCTCCGTTTAGGTGTCCCTTAGCTTCTTGGGGACGGAAAAAAGGGGCCGTCCCATCATCACCGCTTAAGCCCATCGCCATTGGCACCCTGACACGCGCCCAGGCGGACGAGACCCGTCTGACAGGCTGGTCGCTGCACTGGAGCGGTGGCAGGCTGGCGAGGTCTTGCCGGGGCGGGTCTTGCCGGGCTCCGTGAGCCATCCCGGCAAGGCTTTGTCGGGATCCCAGCCTCCGTTCTTCTATCTTCCATCTTCTAATCCTTGACTTGAATGCTTCCTTGATATTTTTGCGCTTGTATCCAGCTGTCCTCCGGCAGGCCTTGTCGCCGGTGTGGCTACAACTGCCCGTGCACAAGTATGGGGTATTAAAGGACCCAAACTTTAGTACACCGACAGGAGCCCCCGGGCCTAGGCCATACACGGGTGCGAGGCGTTGTTCGGCTAGGCCCAAACAGTGCACGGGCACGCATGGCAGGAGTTAACTGTCGTAATCATTCCATTTACTGCATCCCCCCATGACGCCCATTGAATGTGGGACGTGGGGGACGTGTGCGGCGCGGCCGTTACAGCAGCGCGCGTGCAAGAGCGTTTCGATTGGACTTGTAAAGAGGCAGCCCCGCGCCTTCCCCATAAAAAGGAATCTGCAGAAGCGCCCGCCCATTTTCCTCCTGTCTTTTCCAATCTGGGAACCGCCGTCGTCTTCCTCCTGAAGCCCGAAACAGAGCACCTCTGGTCATCCGCCGCCTCCACGCCCCTCCTCTCCGTTTTCGTACTCCGCTCCTATAGCCGCCATGCCGCCCAAGGCGATCAAGGGCAAGGAGGTGGAAGCCGCCGTCCCGGAGAACAAGCTGGCGAAGATGCGGAAGGAGCACGTCATCTTCCCTCCGGCGCTCGATGCGAGCGCCTTGAAGTAAAGGTACCAGTTCATGTGGGCGAAGGAGACGAAAGCGCATCCCGCCACCTGCGTGAGTCAAGGTTCTTCCAGGGGTGGCCCAGACAAATTCCATTTCTTTGCCGATTACTTTTACTGCGGGCTCCATCCCCCGTTCTCTGATTTCTTAAACGACATCATGTTCACATACGGCTTCCAACTCTTGGATTTCACGCCGAATGCTGTGACATGCATGTCAGTTTTCGCTCATCTTTGTGCAAACTTCACCGGAGTAGTTCCTAGCATGGCCCTTTTCCGCCACTACTTCACTCCCCGCATCCAAAACGGCGAGGCCCTTTCCGGTTCTATCACCTGGATCCCAAGAACAGGGACCAAGGAGACATACCCAGACGGGGCCTAAGGCGAGAAATGGGATCAGTGGCGGGCCAAATGGTGCTGGATTCAGGAGAAAGACTTCCAGCTTTTCTGCTTGCCGTGGCAAATGAAGCTGGTGCACAACAACAACTGGAGCGCCTTCGATCCTGAAGATGAGAAGCTAATAGCTGCAACCACCAGGATCCACCGCCTCAAAGCTGCCGGGCTCACGACAGAGATGATAGGCGCCGATTTCCTTCGCCGGCGCATTGCCCCTCTGCAGAACAAAGGGAGGCCAGCTTGGGAATTCCGGAACGCAACAGACATCATGAGGCTGTGCCCTGGGCTGAACAACAACTTGACGCTCATGCAACATGCAGCCCTCTACCAGAGACTCTTTAGGACTGAGGCGGGACGCAAGCTGCCGGCAAGCATAATCCCTCTGTGCAATATCTCTGCTCGGGCCTCAATCATCGCCATGATGCCGGCGTTTGATGCCCACAGCCTTGACGGGACTTGGATCGAGCCATCCGCAGAGCAGGCACAGCAATTCTTTGACAACTTGTCGGAGAAGGCCATCCGCGTGGAAGAGGACCTTATCCGTCCCACTACTAAGGAAGAGGTGGTGTACATCGCCAGCAGGGCGCAGGAGGCAAATCTTGCCACAGAGGCCAGCAGTGCTGGCTTCGCGAAAGGGGAATCCAGCGAAGGAGAGGTGCTGTCGGAGGGAAACCTTGCCTGGCAAGGCGAGGATACCGGGGAGCAGAGTAGCACTGCTGCCGGGGACCATTCTGCCGGAGACACAGCCGAGGAGGAGCTGTTGGAGGAAGCCCCAACTCTCGAGCCGAGGAAGAGGCGTGCTCTTCGAAAGGTCACCTCTGGCGCCTCTGCCCGCTAGCCTTCGTCGCGTGGTGAAGCCCCCGGCAAAGGGGCGGCCGGCAAGGCCGTGCAGCAACCCGCCGCAGCCAAGCGACCCAGGACCGCTCCCTCACCTCCTCCCATGGACACTGTGGCGGAAGTCGACTTCGACCTCTCCGCCTTCAGCTCGGAAGAAGAAGAGTAAGGTCCCGTCACATCTTCTAACTTTTGAATTTTTGATCTGGCTTAACTAATTCGCCTTGCTTTGACTTGTCCCCGCAGAGATACGGAAACGCTGGCGCAATGGGCGGCGAAGATTGCGAGGACTTCAACGGTCGATGAGCCGTCGGCAAGCACCGCTGGTGCGCCAGAGACGATCACCATTAGCCCGGAATCCAGCCCACGACACAATCCTCGACGCAGCCCCCGACGCAGCCCCCAGCGTGAGCCCATTACTCACTTTCCGCGGGCAAGTGTCGGGGTGTGTATCTTTACTGCTGACATCTCCGGGCATGTAGGAGAGGAGCGGCAACAAGGAGCACCATCCGGAGCCACGCCGCCTCAATCAACCACACCGCCCAGGAATGGATCTTCGTCAAGGGCTTCCTCCAGCGAGCTTTACCGTGACGAAGAGGAGCTGGCGAGCACGGGCACCGGCAAATCTACACCGGCAACCAATGTTGCCGGAGGAGGAGGAACCTCCTCTCAACAGCCTGGCGCAGCTAACCGCTTGCCGCTAAACACTTAGCATTCTGCCTTTATATTTCTTTTTTGTCTTCTTGAACTTCAACTTTGATCTCATCTTGTTTGCTTCCTCGACCTCCAGGCCTTCCCTCGACAGAACACATGGATGTTGATGTCGTTATCGAGGAGACCGCAAGGGATGCCGCCGCCAAGGCCGACAGGATTGCTGCCGACGAGGCCGCCAAGAATGCTACCGCCGAGGCCGCCAAGGATGCTGCCGCCGAGGCTGCCAAGGCTGCACAGGAGAGGGCCACCAAGGAGTCTGCTGAGAGGGCTGGCAAGGAGACCGGTGACCATATTGACGGCATTCCTGCCGCAGGAGCGCCAGGCCCTACGCCGGCCCCGGAGCCCCTTGCTGCCGGTGAGACGGTCGTTGAGGATCAGCCATCAACCGCTGAAGCCCCTCCTGCAAGCAAGTATCTCAAGGTTGGCGACAATTTGTTCGTCAACTTACCAGGGACGGCAAGCATCGGGTTGCCAACTGAAGGGGGAGTCTTTGATGAGGAAGTCATCACTGCTGCCGGGCTCGAAATCGTTGATTAACCAAGCGCTAGCGGCAGCAAATCTGAAGAAGGACAGCTTCTCCAGGCCATGAGCAACAACTTCCGGAAGCTCCAAGCACTTTATCGCGCCCGGAAAGATAAGCTGGATTCCAGGGCAGCAGTGTCGGGGCCGGATTTCCGGGGCACAATATCCCAGAAATTAACCCCTCATGTCACCACCAGCCCCAGGATTTCTGTTACTGGTGGACACGTCCTTGATACAGAATTCCAAGCAATTACATGATTTGGATAAAAGACCATAAAGGTCTAATGATACAATAATGATTTCTGGTGGTGGATGACGGAAGCGATTCATTAATTCTCCAACGTCGATGGGGCTCCATTCCCACAGGAACGGCTGACCTGGATAACTCCTATCCCGCATGGCTACTATCCTAGGCTACGCATGAACGTCGTCATAATACTCTTCTGACCTGGCCAATGAAATAACCAGGGACAAGCCAGTGAGTACGTTTGAATGTACTCGCAAACATTATGAACAAATGATATACCGAAATGCAGCAGATAATATATGATCATGATTTATTAAATTATTTGCTTATGCTCATGCTGGATTATATTATATGCATGCTGACAGGAATTGAATCATGGCATGATGACATATTAGCAGGTGCAGAAGTAACGTGTTTAGCGACAAACAAAGAAGGTTGGTGGAAAATCGGACGAGACAGAACCATCCGAGAATCCAAAGAAAATATAAAAGAAATGCCAGTTGGGTGTCAAATGACACCACGGTAGGACTTGAAGAGAAATGCCAAACGGGTGTCTAAAAGAGTAATCAGACGAGACAGACCATCCGAGAATTCAAGCGACGCCACGAGAGGTCTTGAAAATAAAACTGAATGCCCGGGGTAGTCTAGCCAGCCCCTGACACACTCAGAAAATGAAAATAAGAGAAATGGGTTAGTCCATAATAATGATCATAGCATCAATAATATTCATGATAACACCAGTAGTAGTAGTAGTAATTATTCTGCAAAATAAACCATGCACAATTTTAATTATTCCCTCCGGAGACCGACTCTAAGACCGACACTTGACCAACCCAGACTGTAGTCCTTAACCGCGGACACGGCTATTCGAATAGGCATAACTCTGCAGAGGGTGTACTCTTTACCCACAAGTAAGGTATTTCTTTAGCCAGCACCGAGATGTTGGCTAATTCCCATTATGGTCTTTAGGTTGAAACACACCTAACCAGCACACACCAGATTAACCGTCCGGATGCTAGGAATCACCCAAAGCACCTTTCCAGAAAAGCTCTAAGACGGGGAAAACCAACGTTTCTGCATGGGATCACTATTCATACGCGCGGATTACAAGGGGTGCCCCCCTCTCGGCTACACTGCCGGAAACACCCATGCCCCCTGACCCGATGACCGGATTTAGTCCAAGCGCCCTGGAAACCCTCATCGTGGTCCTCTATACGGTGTGTGCATGGAAAGGGGTTAACAACTTACTGAACCATACCCCACCTGAGGCAGGGACAAGTGGTAGCACGAAACAAGTATGGGGGTTACCGGAACAAGACTCGATCTATGGTCGACTCAGGAGGTCATGTTTTCCTGTAGTGATTAGCACAACAAAATTTCCTCGGTAGTACCCAACAGGGTCACCACCTGGCATGTCCCAACATGCCCTTACTGATCATTCTCGTCATCACGAGAATTCAGTCTCACGGTCACTTCACCCGTGACAAATTCTTTCCTGCAGATTAGTCCAAACCAACTTGGGCATATATGACATGAGTAAATTATCATGCTCACTCATACATCATGCTTTAATAAAAATGAAATGCTCCAAGGTGATCATGCATGCATAACTTAGCCATATGCATATTCAATTAGAAATCAACATAGTCATGCTCTAATAATTCTAGCAAGTAATCTTCCATGCATTCACCATATCAAGTGTTAAAGATGCTTGCCTTGAGCATGCAGAAGTATTGGGTGCAATCCAAAAGTTTGAAAAATTTATCTCCCCCTCCATTTCCTATTTTCAAAAATATTTAAATTACCACATATAGCAACAACAGTGCTAAAAAGTTGTTTGGAAAATTTTGAAATAAGTACTAAAATAAACTAGAGGAGAAATAAGAAGTAAAAGAAAAAGAATCAAGTTGTTTGAAGTTAATATGATTTATTTAGGAAATTGCTAAGTTGAAAACAATAAAGAAATGGACTATTTTAAAAGATCCAGTGGAGAAAAAGCTTAAGAAAAATGTTCACCCTAGCTGTATTAATAGAGTATGAATTTAGGAGTCTATAGAAATTTGAATCATTAAATTTGGATTTGAAACGGCTGCTGTAGAAATATTTGAGATATGCTGAAAATCAAAAAGGAAATGAACAGAGTTGCGCCCTGAGCACTGCGTAGCCGAGAAGTGTTGTTGGGCCGAGCCCAGCTGCTCAGCCGCGCAGCTCGCGGTGGCCTGAGCCGCTGACAGAGGGGGGCCCGCCAGCCAGGTTTGACTGGGGGCGTCGCCTTCCTCCCGCGACAGAGCAGGGCGGCATCGTTCGGAAAGCCAAGACTACTGCTGTGCTCAGGAGGCTGGGGCGGTCCTTCCGGTACCCTCTTTGGTCGCCGGAGTGGACGGAGTCGTTGGCAGCAAGCTCTCCGGCGGACGGCGTCGTCGGGTGAGATGGGAATTTCATCAACAGGCCATCTCGCATGGAATTGAAGGGTGGAATCGGTTGGTGGTGAAGAGAGTGGAGAGGGGGAGGCCGCGATTGGCTCGGAATCATCCGGAAGGTGACGGCGGCCGTGGGTGCCGGAGAGGAGGAAGAAGACCTCCCCGGCCGTTTCGCTACTCGAGGAGATGCTTAGGGGAGGGAGTGATCATGTGGTGAACCGCGACGAGCTCGGGGAGGTTTATATAGGGGAAGCCGTCGGTGCCGTGGCTTACAGAGAATGGCACGGCTGCGGGCGGCCATTGATTGCGCCATCGAGGCCGATAAGGGTCGGTGGAGGTCAGTGTGGCCGGTGCTACGTGGCGAGGACGGTGGCCGCCGCAAATAAGCCCTGGTGGGTGGCCATTAAGGAGGCAGAGACGTGGCGGAGGGAAACTCTTCGGGCGGCGGCTGTGGGCGGCGTGGATAGCGGTGGCCAGTGCTAGCGGATGCGAGGGGGTGTCGGCAGGCTACCAGGTGGTCGGGCTGATCCATTGGACGACCAGGGCAAGAGGGAAAAGCAGCAGAGTGGCGGCAGGAGCTCGGTGCCAATGCGTGCAAAACACGTGCTCTGGACACGCTCTGGTCGTGCACGTAGCGTGCTCGACAGAATGTCTCGCCACCTAGGTGTTTATGATGATGGTACAAATTTTCAGGTTGTGATCCTAGTTATGAGAGAGCTAATGGACATGATAGTTTTGCCATAGCATCAAGTCACTAGTGTAGTTGAGAAAGAGGTAGAACTTCTGTAATGCACACAACCTGCTTGACAAAATGCTAAGGCAACCTAGGCATTTTTGTTGACTATGAAAATTGCTAGGATGATGCCTCATTAGATGGTAGAGATGCTGGTGGAGTTGGTTTGGCAAGAGGAGAAACTTTCTAGTGCAAGTTGTGCCAGAATTCACTTCTAGACAGAAACTACAGGATGTTATTTGGTGCAAATGGGGTTGATCTTCTGGACTTAAGAGTTGGGTTGGAAGGACTATAAGATGGCAAAGTTTCAGAATTTATAGAGCAAGGAAACATAGGGTTGTAGTTTTAACCTAGAAACTGAACATAATTGAAAAGAGGAAGGTTCACTCAAAATTTCCAAAACACCAAGCTGGGTTTTTGCACAAAAGTGATATATAGGCATCACATGACCTCAGATAACTTTTGTGGAATTTTTAAAGAATTATTTTAAGTAGTTGTAGTGCAATAGAAGCATTTCAAACTTTGAAAATGCTATTAAAAGAATTGTTTTGGGGAAATTTTTATTATGAAAATAATCCCTACTGTTATTAAAGTAATAATGAAATGGTTTAGGAAAACTACCAAAGCCACAATATTATTTCCAAATAATTTTTTTATATGGAGGGAAGAATTTTGAAGGACAGAAGCAGAAAAGGCTCTAAAATTATGAAATAACCTATTATAATTTCAAAATTTTATTTCTGGCCAAAGTTTACTTAATAAAAATGTGGTTAAATTTTTGGGGTGTTACAAGCAGTTGTCGAAGCGGTAGAGGTGGATCTCCAGAAGCGCATCGAGGAGACACAAGCCTGGTTCGCCGAAGCCTTCCAGGGGTTGAAGACGGGTCAAGAGCAGCTGAGCGAACGTTGGAATGAGCTCCTCTTGAAGCAGTCCGATGTTGACAAAGCACAAGAGGAGGCTAAACAACAGGCTGCCGCAGAGGAAGCTCGCCTGACGGAACACCGCGTCGAGCTTGGTGCCCATGAAGAAGAACTCTCCGCTCGTGAGAAGGCGCTTGCCGACAAGCTTCGCGCCAAGGATGAGGAGATCGAAAAGCTTGTCACGCGGCGGACCCAGGAACTGGAGCAGAAACACAAGGAGATGCTCGAGGCTCTGACTGTAGATCACGCCGGCAAGCTAAAGGAAGCCGTCGATGCTGCCGGGGCTGCAGAGGCCGCCAAGAATGAGCTGGAGCAGAAGGTGAAGAAGCTGGAAGCAGATCTTGAGGATCACGGCAAAGAGCTCTCGATACTCAAAACCGAGAGAGACAAGGCTCCCAACAGCCTGATGGAGACGCAAGTTGCCGTATCCGACAAGACCAAATAGCTCTCTTCAGCTAACGACTCCATCGCTGATCTGAAGGTGAAGCTGTCCGCGCTGGAGCAGTCCCTCGAGGAAAGCAGGGCTCGCGAGAAGGCTTTGATCAAAGACCTCCAGAACGAGCAGGAGCTGCTCAAGAGCGCCGCTGCCTCCCATAACGACTTCGTAGCGGGTGTGCAAGTCTGGACTAAAAAGCTCGTCGACGTCGCAGAAAAGCTTGAAGCGCAACTGTCCGCCATGGGCCTGCAAGGCTTCAAGTATTCTTCTGACGACAGGGTGTCTACAAGCGTCAAGCTGAAAATGTTCTTTGATTGCGTGCTTGAAGCCCTGGAGCTGCTCCGTTCTGACCGAACAACCCATTTGGCCAACGAGTCCCGCAAGCTCTGCTGGGCCGTTCTCCTAATGGTGCTCGTCAAGGTGGCATACAGGAACCCTGGCATCAACTTCACCAACTTCCTTGATCGCTTGCCGAAGGACGTGGGCACCCAAGCGCTCGAAGGACTTGTCGCGCCCATCGTCGACAAGGTGGACAAGGTCAAAAGGGTCGAAGGCCAGCGCAGGGACTAGCCGCTTCACCTCTTCTTGCTGCCGCCATTTCATGTCAAAGACAATTTATCTTAAGTTAGAACTGCGGCAACTTTTATTGTATCATAACTTGCTGTGTTTTGTATGAACGCATGTTATTCCTCTTGTTTGATTCTTTTCTGTATGGTTTATGCCCTACGCTTATCAGGAACTTGCCGGCGCGCGCACCCTTGCTGCAAGCGCTAGGTGTGGGACTTTAGCAGCCTGCTGAAGGTGCCGCTGCCGGCAAGATACCTTGATGTTTTTAGTGCATCCACTTCAATTGTTGAGCGGACTCGAAACAAAATAACGGCGCAACTGATCATGACAAGGTTCCTTCGCATGCAGGTTTTCCATACAAAAGTCAAAATCGTCCAAGAAAAAATAACTTTGCTATGAAAAATTACTTAGAGTTTTGCAACTTAGCTTTTCATTGTTGTACTCCTTCCCGCAAGATGTCAACTTCGAGCACCGCTTGTTGGTGTCCATATCCTCCTATCCCCCCTGGCAAACTTGTACGCGAGGGAACCTTCTATCCTTTAAGAAAAAGAAAGAAGAGAAAAAATAAACATGCAGAATCGACAAGAATTGTAAAACGCTTGATCTTATTTAACTATGCACAGGGTCTGGGCCTGGCTTTGTACAAAGGATTACATGCCTTGCCGGCAAGACTTGTACAAAAGGGGTTGCCGGGGGACCCGGCAACCGCGCCTCATGGGTAGAACTTGCGAAGATGTTCAATATTCCAGGAGTTGCTCACCAGAACGCCATCCTCGGTCTCCAGGCGGACTGCGCCAGGCCTGGTGACTCGTGCTACCCGACAAGGGCCTTCCCACTTCGGCGTCAACTTGTTGGATTCTTGGCCGACTGAACGCGCCGAACAACAAGGTCGCCTTCCTCAAGACTCCGGGCATGAACCTTGCGGCTATGGTAGCGGCGCAAGGCTTGCTAGTAGCGTGCAGCTCGCACAGCAGCCTGAAGACGATCTTCCTCAAGGAGCGTCGCGTCATCTTGTCGCAACTGCTCTTGCTCAAGCTCATCATAAGCGAGCACTCGAGGCAACCCGTATATGAGTTCCGTGGGGAGAACTGCTTCCGCCCCGTATACTACGGAGAAGGGTGTCTGGCCGGTAGCTTGATTTGGTGTCGTTCTGATTGACCAAAGAACCGCCGGCAACTCATCAATCCAGCGCCTTCCGCACTTATGTAGCCTATCGAAAGTTCTTGTCTTGAGACCTCGCAACACTTCAGCATTTGCCCTTTCCGCTTGACCGTTGCCCCTTGGATGAGCAACAGAGGCAAAGCAGATCTTGTCGCCAAGGTCTTGGACATACTGCATGAAGGCGTGGCTCATGAACTGTGTGCCATTGTCGGTGATAATCCTGTTGGGTACACCAAAACGGCAAACTAGTCCTTTGAAGAACTTGCGGCCGACTGTGCTATCACCTTTCTCACTGGCTCCACTTCTGGCCACTTCGTGAACTTGTGGATCGCAATGTACAAGTACTCAAAGCCCCCGGTAGCACGGGGAAAAGGACCCAAGATGTCGAGCCCCTAGACCGAAAATGGCCAGGAAAGAGGGATTGTCTGAAGAGCTTGAGCTGGTTGATGCAATTTCTTCGAATGAAACTGGCACGCTTCACTTTTGGTTACTAGTGCAGTTGCATCCTGGAGAGCAGTGGGCCAAAAGAAACCTTGCTGGAATGCCTTACCGACAAGTGCTCTTGATCCTATGTGGGAGCCACATATGCCTCCATGTATCTCTGCCAACAGCTCCTGTTCATCCTCCCGGGGAATACACTTCAATTTCACGCCGTTCTGTCTCTTTCTGTACAGGACGTTGTCCACAAACTGGTACATATTAGACCGACGGGCTACTCTCTCCACTTCTTCCTATTCTTCGGAAAGCTCCCCCGTTTGGAGGAATTGAACAATGTGCTATGCCCATGCTGGAGCCTGGGGCTCGACGGCAAGGACTAAAGGCGTGTCTTCTGCCGCGGGAGCATTTGTCTCAACGGCAAGGGCTGGAGGCCCTGCCGGAGCTTGTTCGCCCCCGGCAGGCTTGGTGTTGTTCCCGGCAGCTTCCCCGTCGGCAAGGCTCTTGCCGGCAGCTTCCGGGAGCTCTGCAGGAAAGTACTTGCCGGAACTCAACTTCCTTCTCTTGGCTTGCCTCGTTGACGGTGCTATGGATGGCTGACTCAGTTGAAGCACAAAAGTCCCTGGTTCCATAGGCAACTTAAGGGCAACACGCTTTGACAGGTCGTCGGCAATGATGTTCTCTGCACGAGGAACGTGCTCCATTTGTAGACCGTCAAAGCGCCCCTCCAACTTCCTTACTTCATCTACATAGGCTTCCCTCAACGGGCTCTTGTAATCTTTGTTGATTTGCTTAACAACAAGCTGTGAATCTCCTCTGACGATGAGCTTCTTGATTCCGAGGTCTGCCGCGATCCTAAGACCGGCCAGCAGCCCTTTCGTACTCCGCAGTGTTGTTTGTCGACTCCTCCCGGGGAAAGTGCATCTGGATTACATACTGGGGAACTCTCCGGTGGGTGCGACAAGCAGCATGCCAGCACTGGCGCCTTGCAGCGAGAAAGCTCCATTAAAATACATAACCCATTCTTGACTGGTTTCCTTGCCGGGAAGAGTTGTTTTGTGAATCTCTTCGTCTAGCGTTGGGGTCCATTCTGCAATGAATTCCGCCAAGGCTCTGCTCTGAATAGTTGAAGTGCTTTCAAACTTGAGACCAAAGCTTGACAAGTCCAATGCCCACTCCACAATCCTGCCGGTCGCATCTGGATTTCGTAAATTCCGCTGCATCGGGAAGCGAGTGACGACGGTGATCTCATGTGCCTAGAAAGATGTCGGGGTACGACACCTATGGGATCGCGGGGATCCCTTTGCGATTCGGCAGGGATGAAGGTTTGCACAAAGAGCAGATCTGACGATCAACGCGATGGGATTTTACCCAGGTTTGGGCCGCTCGGAAGCGTAAAACCCTACTCCTGCTTAGTGTATTATCAGTTCTTGAGTTCTGGCTCAGGAGCGCTATGTGCTACAGTACGCAGCCGCTACGCATGCAATCTGGGCTAGAAGAGTCCCCCCCTGTAGCTATGCTTTGGACCTCCTTTTATACGTCTAAAGGGGTCACCAACAGTGGCACGCACAGTGCTTACAAGAGATGGAAAGTTGCTACAGGGCTATCATACCTAATACTGATGGTGTAGGACAAAAGCATTTAATGCTCCGTTTAGGTGTCCCTTAGCTTCTTGGGGACGGAAAAAAGGGGCCGTCCCATCATCACCGCTTAAGCCCATCGCCATTGGCACCCTAACACGCGCCCAGGCAGACGAGACCCGTCTGACAGGCTGGTCGCTACACTGGAGCGGTGGCAGGCTAGCGAGGTCTTGCCGGGCTCCGTGAGCCATCCCAGCAAGGCTTTGCCGGGATCCCAGCCTCCGGTCTGTTATCTTCTGTCTTCTAATCCTTGACTTGAATGCTTCCTTGATATTCTTGCGCTTGTATCCAGCTATCCCCCGGCAGGCCTTGCCACCGGTGTGGCTACAACTGCCCGTGCACAAGTATGGGGTATTAAAGGACCCAAACTTTAGTACACCGACAGGAGCCCCCGGGTCTAGGCCATACACGGGTGCGAGGCGTTGTTGGGCTAGGCCCAAACAGTGCACGGGCACGAGTGGCAGGAGTTAACTGTTGTAATCATTCCATTTACTGCGTCCCCCCATGATGCCCATTGAATGCGGGACATGGGGGACGTGCGCGGCGCGGCCGTTACAGCAGCGCGCGTGCAAGAGCGTTTCTATTGGACTAGTAAAGAGGCAGTCCCGCGCCTTCCCCATAAAAAGGAATCTACAGAAGCGCCCGCCCATTTTCCTCCTGTCTTTTCCAATCTGGGAACCGCCGTCGTCTTCCTCCTCAATCCCGAAACAGAGCACCTCTGCTCATCCGCCGCCTCCACACCCCTCCTCTCCGTTTTCGAACTCCGCCCCCATAGCCGCCATGCCGCCCAAGGAGAGCAAGGGCAAGGAGGTGGAAGCCACCGTCCCGGAGAACAAGCTAGCGAAGATGCGGAAGGAGCACGTCGTCTTCCCTCCGGCGCTCGATGCGAGCGCCTTGAAGGAAAGGTAGCAATTTATGTGGGCAAAGGAGACGAAAGCGCATCCCGCCACCCGCGTGAGTCCAGGTTCTTCCAGGGGTGGCCCAGACAAATTCCATTTCTTTGCCGATTACTTTTACTGCGGGCTCTGTCCCCCGTTCCCTGATTTCTTCAACGATGTCATGTTCACATACGGCTTCCAACTCTTGGATTTCATGCCGAATGTTGTGACATGCATGTCAGTTTTCGCTCATCTTTGCGAAAACTTTGCCGGAGTAGTTCCTAACACGGCCCTTTTCTGCCACTACTTCACTCCCCGCATCCAAAAAGGCGAGGCCCTTTCCGGTTCTATCACCTGGATCTCAAGAACAGGGACCAAGGAGACATACCCTGACGGGGCCTACCGCGAGAAATGGGATGAGTGGCTGGCCAAATGGTGCTGGATTCAGGAGAAAGACTTCCAGCTTTTCTGCTTGCCGCGGCAAACGAAGCTAGTGCGTGGCAATGACTGGAGTGCCTTCGATCCTGAAGATCAGAAGCTCACAGTTGCAACCACCAGGATCCACCGCCTCAAAGCTGTCGGGCTCACGATAGAGATGATAAGCGCCGATTTCCTTCGCCGGCGCATTGCCCCTCTGCAGAACAAAGGGAGGCCAGCTTGGGAATTCCGAAACGCGGCAGACATCATGAGGCTGCACCCTGGGTTGAACAACAACTTGACGCTCATGCAGCATGCAACCCTCTACCAGAGACTCTTTAGGACTCAGGCGGTACGCAAGCTGCCGGCAAGCATAATCCCTCTGTGCAGTAACTCTGCTCTGGCCTCAATCATCGCCATGATGCCGGCGTTTGACGCCCACAGCCTTGACGGGACTTGGATCGGGCCATCCGCAGAGCAGGCATAGCAATTCTTTGACAACTTGTCCGGGAAGGCCATCCGTGTGGAAGAGGACCTTATCCGTCCCACCACTGAGGAAGAGGTGGCGTACATCGCCAGAAGGGCGGAGGAGGAAAATCTTGCCGCAGAGGCCGGCAGTGCTGGCTTCGCGGAAGGGGAATCTAGCGAAGGAGAGGTGCTGTCGGAGGGAAACCTTGCCGGGCAAGCCGAAGCTGCCGGGGAGCAGAGTAGCACTGCTGCCTGGGACCCTTCTGCCGGAGACACAGCTGAGGAGGAGCTGAAGGAGGAAGCCCCAACTCTCGAGCCGAGGAAGAGGCGTGCTCTTCGAAAGGTCACCTCTGGCGCCTCTACCCGCCAGCCTTCGTCACGTGGTGAGGCCCCCAGCAAAGGGGCGGCTGGCAAGGCCGCGCAGCAACCCGCCGCAGCCAAGCGACCCAGGACCGCTCCCTCACCTCCTCCCATGGACACTGCGGTGGAAGTCGACTTCGACCTCTCCGCCTTCAGCTCGTAAGAAGAAGAGTAAGGGTCCCATCACATCTTCTTACTTTTGAATTTCTGATCTGGCTTAACTAATTCGCCTTGCTTTGACTTGTCCCCGCAGAGATACGGAAACGCTGGCGCAAAGGGCGGCGAAAAGGGCGAGGACTTCAAAGGTCGATGCGCCGTCGGCAAGCACCGCTGGTGTGCCAGAGACGTTCACCATCAGCCCGGAATCCAGCCCACAACGCAGTCCTCGACGCAGCCCCCGACGCAGCCCCCAGCGTGAGCCCATTACTCACTTGTGTCGGGCTGTGTATCTTTACTTCTGACATCTCCGGGCGTGTAGGAGAGGAGCGGCAACAAGGAGCACCATCCGGAGCCACGCCGCCTCCATCAACCACACCGCCCAGGAATGGATCTCCGGCAAGGGCTTCCTGCAGCGAGCTTTACCGTGACGAAGAGGAGCCGGCGAGAACGGGCACCGGCAACTCCACACCGGCAACCAATGTTGCCGGAGGAGGAGGAACCTCCTCTCAACAGCCTGGCGTAGGTAACCGCTTGCCGCTGAACACTTAGCATTCTACCTTTATATTTCTTTTTTGTCTTCTTGAACTTCAACTTTGATATCATCTTGTTTGCTTCCTCGACCTTCAGGCCTTCCCTCGACAGAACACATGGATGTTGATGTCGTTATCGAGGAGACGGCAAGGGATGCCACCGCCGAGGCCGACAGGATTGCTGCCGACGAGGCCGCCAAGAACGCTGCTGCCGAGGCCGCCAAGGATGATGCGGCCGAGGCTGCCAAGGCCGCATAGGAGAGGGTCACCAAGGAGTCTGCTAGGAGGGCCGGCAAGGAGACCGGTGACCATACTGACGGTATTCCTGCCGCAGGAGCGCTAAGCGCTACGCCGGCCCCGGAGCCCCCTGCTGCCGGTGAGACGGTCGTTGAGGAAGCTCGCCGGACGGAACGCCGCGTAGAGCTTGGTGCCCATGAAGAAGAACTCTCCGCTCGTGAGAAGGCGCTTGACGACAAGCTTCGCGCCAAGGATGAGGAGATCGAAAAGCTTGTCGCGCGGCGGACCCAGGAGCTGGAGCAGAAACACAAGGAGACGCTCGAGGCTCTGATTGTAGATAACACCAGCAAGCTAAAGGAAGCCGTCGATGCTGCCGGGGCTGCAGAGGCCGCCAAGAATGAGCTGGAGCAGAAGGTGAAGAAGCTGGAAGCAGATCTTGAGGATCACGGCAAAGAGCTCTCGATACTCAAAACCGAGAGAGACAAGGCTCTCCATAGCCTGATGGAGATGCAAGTTGCCGTATCCGACAAGACCAAACAGCTCTCTTCAGCTAACGACTCCATCACTGATCTGAAGGTGAAGTTGTCCACGCTGGAGCAGTCCCTCGAGGAAAGCAGGGCTCGCGAGAAGGCTTTGATCAAAGACCTCTAGAACGAGCAGGATCTGCTCAAGAGCGCCGCTGCCTCCCATAACGACTTCGTAGCGGGTGTGCAAATCTGGACTGAAAAGCTCATCGATGTCGCGGAAAAGCTTGAAGCACAACTGTCCGCCATGGGCCTGCAAGGCTTCAGGTATTCTTCTGACGACAGGGTGTCTACGAGCGACAAGCTAACCATGTTCTTTGACCGCGTGCTTGAAGCCCTGGAGCAGCTCCATTCTGACCGAGCAACCCATTTGGCCAACGAGTCCCGCAAGCTTTGCCGGGCCGTTCTCCTCAAGGTGCTTGTCAAGGTGGCGTACAGGAACCCTGGTTTCAACTTCACCAACGTCGTTGATTGCTTGCCGAAGGACGTGGACACCCAAGCGCTTGAAGGACTTGTCGCGCCCATCATCGACATGGTGGACAAGGTCAAAAGGGTCAAAGGCCAGCAAAGGGACTAGCGGCTTCACCTCTTCTTGCTGCCGCCATTTCATGTCAAAGACAATTTATCTTAAGTTAGAACTGCGGCAACTTTTATTGTATCATAACTTTTATACGTCCAAAGGGGTCACCAACAGTGGCACGCACAGTGCTTACAAGAGGTGGAAAGTTGCTACAGGGCTGTCATACCTAATACTGACGGTGTAGGACAAAAGCATTTAATGCTCCGTTTAGGTGTCCCTTAGCTTCTTGGGGACGGAAAAAAGGGGTCGTCCCATCATCACCCCTTAAGCGCATTGCCATTGGCACCCTGACATGCGCCCAGGCGGACGAGACCTGTCTGACAGGCTGGTCGCTGCACTGGAGCAGTGGCAGGCTGGCGAGGTCTTGCCGGGGCGGGTCTTGCCGGACTTCGTGAGTCATCCCTGCAAGGCTTTGCCGGGATCCCAGCCTCCGGTCTTCTATCTTCTGTCTTCTAATCCTTGACTTGAATGCTTCCTTGATATTCTTGCGCTTGTATCCAGCTGTCCCCCGGCAGGCCTTGCCGCCGGTGTGGCTACAACTGCCCGTGCACAAGTATGGGGTATTAAAGGACCCAAACTTTAGTACACCGACAGGAGCTCCCGGACCTAGGCCATACACGGGTGCGAGGCGTTTTTGGGCTAGGCCCAAACAGTGCACGGGCACGCATGGCAGTAGTTAACTGTCGTAATCATTCCATTTACTGCGTCCCCCCATGACGCCCATTGAATGCGGGATGTGGGGGACGTGCGCGGCGCGGCCGTTACAGCAGCGCGCGTGCAAGAGCGTTTCGATTGGACTAGTAAAGAGGAAGCCCCGCGCCTTCCCCATAAAAAGGAATCTGCAGAAGCACCCGCCCATTTTCCTCCTGTCTTTTCCAATCTGGGAACCGCCATCGTCTTTCGCCTCCACGCCCCTCCTCTCCATTTTCGAACTCCGCCCCCATAGCCGCCATGCCGCCCAAGGCGAGCAAGGGCAAGGAGGTGGAAGCCGCCGTCCCAGAGAACAAGCTGGCGAAGATGCGGAAGGAGCACGTCATCTTCCCTCCGGCGCCCGATGTGAGCGCCTTGAAGGAAAGGTACCAGTTCATGTGGGCGAAGGAGACGAAAGCGCATCCCGCCTCCTGCGTGAGTCCAGGTTCTTCCAGGGGTGGCCCAGACAAATTCCATTTCTTGGCCGATTACTTTTACTGCGGGCTCTATCCCCCGTTCTCTGATTTCTTAAACGACATCATGTTCACATACGGCTTCCAACTCTTGGATTTCACGCCGAATGTTGTGACATGCATGTCATTTTTCGCTCATCTTTGTGAAAACTTCGCCGGAGTAGTTCCTAGCATGGCACTTTTCCGCCACTACTTCACTCCCCACATCCAAAAAGGCGAGGCCCTTTCCGGTTCTATCACCTGGATCCCAAGAACAGGGACCATGGAGACATACCCAGACGGGGCCTACCGCGAGAAATGGGATGAGTGGCGGGCCAAATGGTGCTGGATTCAGGAGAAATACTTCCAGCTTTTCTGCTTGCCGCGGCAAATGAAGCTGGTGCACAGCAACAACTGGAGCGCCTTCGATCCTGAAGATGAGAAGCTCATAGTTGCAACCACCAGGATCCACCTCCTCAAAGCTGTCGTGCTCACGACAGAGATGATAGGCGCCGATTTCCTTCGCCGCCGCATTGCCCCTCTGCAGAACAAAGGGAGGCCAGCTTGGGAATTCCGGAACGCAGCAGACATCATGAGGCTGTGCCCTGGGCTGAACAACAACTTGACGCTCATGCAGCATGCAGCCCTCTACCAGAGACTCTTTAGGACTGAGGCGGTATGCAAGCTGCCGGCAAGCATAATCCCTCTGTGCAATATCTCTGCTCGGGCCTCAATCATCGCCATGATGCCGGCGTTTGACGCCCATAGCCTTGACGGGACTTGGATCGAGCCATCCGCAGAGCAGGCACAGCAATTCTTTGACAACTTGTCGAAGAAGGCCATCCGCGTGGAAGAGGACCTTATCCGTCCCACCACTGAGGAAGAGGTGGCGTACATCGCCGGCAGGGCGCAGGAGGCAAATCTTGCCGTAGAGGCCAGCAGTGCTGGCTTCGCGGAAGGGGAATCCAGCGAAGGAGAGGTGCTGTCGGAGGGAAACCTTGCCGGGCAAGGCAAGGCTACCGGGGAGCAGAGTATCACTGCTGCTGGGGACCCTTCTGCCGGAGACACAGCTGAGGAGGAGCTGCAGGAGGAAGCCCCAACTCTCAAGCTGAGGAAGAGGCGTGCTCTTCCAAAGGTCACCTCTGGCGCCTCTGCCCGCCAGCCTTCGTCGCATGGTGAAGCCCCCGGCAAAGGGGCGGCCGGCAAGGCCGCGCAGCATCCCGCCGCAGCCAAGCGACCCAGGACCGCTCCCTCACCTCCTCCCATGGACACTGCGGCGGAAGTCGACTTCGGCCTCTCCGCCTCAGCTCGGAAGAAGGAGAGTAAGGGTCCCGTCACATCTTCTGACTTTTGAATTTCTGATCTGGCTTAACTAATTCGCCTTGCTTTGACTTGTCCCCGCAGAGATACGGAAACGCTGGCGCAAAGGGCGGCGAAGAGGGCAAGGACTTCAACGGTCGATGAGCCGTCGGCAAGCACCGCTGGTGCGCCAGAGACGATCACCATCAGCCCGGAATCCAGCCCACGACGCAGTCCTCGACGCAGCCCCCGACGCAGCCCCCAGCGTGAGCCCATTACTCACTTTCCGCGGGCAAGTGTCGGGGTGTGTATCTTTACTGCTGACATCTCCGGGCGTGTAGGAGAGGAGCCGCAACAAGGAGCACCATCCGGAGCCACGCCGCCTCCATCAACCACACCACCCAGGAATGGATCTTCCTCTAGGGCTTCCTCCAGCGAGCTTTACCGTGACGAAGAGGAGCCGGCGAGCACGGGCACCGGCAAAGCTACACCGACAACCAATGTTGCCGGAGGAGGAGGAACCTCCTCTCAACAGCCTGGCGCGGGTAACCGCTTGCCGCTGAACACTTAGCATTATGCCTTTATATTTCTTTTTTGTCTTCTTGAACTTCAACTTTCTTCTCATCTTGTTTGCTTCCTCGACCTCCAGGCCTTCCCTCGACAGAACACATGGATGTTGATGTCGTTATCGAGGAGACCGCAAGGGATGCCGCCGCCAAGGCCGACAGGATTTCTGCCGACGAGGCTGCCAAGAACGCTGCCGCCGAGGCCGCCAAGGATGCTGCCGCCGAGGCTGCCAAGGCCGCACAGGAGAGGGCCACCAAGGAGTCTTCTGAGAGGGCTGGCAAGGAGTCCGGTGACCATATTGATGGCATTCCTGCCGCAGGAGCGCCAGACCCTACGCCGGCCCCGGAGCCCCCTGCTGCCGGTGAGACGGTCGTTGAGGATCAGTCATCAACGTCCGAAGCCCCTCCTGCAAGCAAGTATCTCAAGGTTGGCAACAATTTGTTCGTCAGCATACCAGGGACGACAAGCATCGGGTTGCCAACTGAAGGGGGAGTCTTTGATGAGGAAGTCATCACTGCTGCCGGGCTCGAAATCGTTGACGAACCAAGCGCTAGCAGCAGCAAATCTGAAGAAGGACAGTTCTCCAGGCCATGAGAAACTACTTCCTTTAGCTCCAAGCACTTTATCGCGCCCGGAAAGATAAGCTGGATTCCAGAGCAGCAGTTGTCGAAGCGGCAGAGGTGGATCTCCAGAAGCGCATCGAGGAGACACAGGCCTGGTTCGCCGAAGCCTTCCAGGGGTTGAAAATGGGTCAAGAGCAGCTGAGCGAACGTTGGAACGAGCTGCTCTTGAAGCAGTCCGATGTTGACAAAGCACAAGAGGAGGCTAAACAACAGGCTGCCGCAGAGGAAGCTCGCCTGACGGAACGCCGCGTCGAGCTTCGTGCCCATGAAGAAGAACTCTCCGCTCGTTAGAAGGCGCTTGCCGACAAGCTTCGCACCAAGGATGAGGCGATCGAAAATCTTGTCACGCGGCGGACCCAGGAGCCGGAGCACAAACACAAGGAGATGCTCGAGGCTTTGACTGTAGATCACGCCGGCAAGCTAAAGGAAGCCGTCGATGCTGCCGGGGCTGCAGAGGCCGCCAAGAATGAGCTGGAGCAGAAGGTGAAGAAGCTGGAAGCAGATCTTGAGGATCACGGCAAAGAGCTCTCGATACTCAAAACCAAGAGAGACAAGGCTCTCAACAGCCTGATGGAGACGCAAGTTGCCGTATCCGACAAGACCAAATAGCTCTCTTCAGCTAATGACTCCATCGCTGATCTAAAGGTGAAGCTGTCCACGCTGGAGCAGTCCCTCGAGGAAAGCAGGGCTCGCGAGAAGGCTTTGATCAAAGACCTCCAGAACGAGCAGGAGCTGCTCAAGAGCATCGCTGCCTCCCATAACGACTTCGTAGCGGGTGTGCAAGTCTGGACTAAAAAGCTCGTCGACGTTGCGGAAAAGCTTGAAGCGCAACTGTCCGCCATGGGCCTGCAAGGCTTCAAGTATTCTTCTGACGACAGGGTGTCTACAAGCGTCAAGCTGACCATGTTCTTTGACCGCGTGCTTGAAGCCCTAGAGCAGCTCCGTTCTGACCGAACAACCCATTTGGCCAACGAGTCCCGCAAGTTCTGCCGGGCCATTCTCCTCAAGGTGCTCGTCAAGGTGGCATACAGGAACCCTGGCATCAACTTCACCAACGTCCTTGATCGCTTGCCGAAGGAAGTGGACACCCAAGCGCTCGAAGGACTTGTCGCGCCCATCATCGACAAGGTGGACAAGGTCAAAAGGGTCGAAGGCCAGAGCAGGGACTAGCCGCTTCACCTCTTCTTGCTGCCGCCATTTCATGTCAAAGACAATTTATCTTAAGTTAGAACTGCGGCAACTTTTATTGTATCATAACTTGCTGTGTTTTGTATGAACGCATGTTATTCCTCTTGTTTGATTCTTTTCTGTATGGTTTATGCCCTACGCTTATCAGGAACTTGCCGGCGCACGCACCCTTGCCGCAAGCGCTAGGTGTGGGACTTTAGCAGCCTGCTGGAGGTGCCGCTGCCGGCAAGATACCTTGATGTTTTCAGTGCATCCACTTCAATTGTTGAGCGGACTCGAAACAAAATAAGGGCGCAACTGATCATGACAAGGTTCCTTCGCGTGCAGGTTTTCCATACAAAAGTCGAAATCGTCCAAGAAAAAATAACTTTGCTAAGAAAAATTACTTAGAGTTTTGCAACTTAGCTTTTCATTGTTGTACTCCTTCCCGCAAGATGTCAACTTCGAGCACCGCCTGTTGGTGTCCATATCCTCCTATCCCCCTCGGCAAACTTGTACGCGAGGGAACCTTCTATCCTTTAAGAAAAAGAAAGAAGAGAAAATAGGAATATGGAACCTTGGCGGTTCGTTAGTGCTTGCTGGGAGTAAGCATAATGCAATTTCTCAGATAAACATGCATATAAATAAACATGCAGAATCGACAAGAATTGTAAAACAGTTGATCTTATTTAACTATGCACAGGGTCTGCGCCTGGCTTTGTACAAAGGATTACATGCCTTGCCAGCAAGACTTGTACAAAAGGGGTTGCCGGGGGACCCGGCAACCGCGCCTCATGGGTAGAACTTGCGAAGATGTTAAATATTCCAGGAGTTGCTCACCAGAACGCCATCCTCGGTCTCCAGGCGGACTGCGCCAGGCCTGGTGACTCGTTCTACCCGATAAGGGCCTGCCCACTTCGGCGTCAACTTGTTGGAATTCTTGGCCGACTGAACGCACTGAACAACAAGGTCGCCTTCCTCAAGACTCTGGGCATGAACCTTGCGGCTATGGTAGCGGCGCAAGGCTTGCTGGTAGCGTGCAGCTCGCACAGCAGCCTGAAGACGATCTTCCTCAAGGACCATCGCGTCATCTTGTCGCAACTGCTCTTGCTCAAGCTCATCATAAGCGAGCACTCGAGGCAACCCATATATGAGTTCCGTGGGTTGAACTGCTTCCGCCCCGTATACTAGGGAGAAGGGTGTCTGGCCGGTAGCTCGATTTGGTGTCGTTCTGATTGACCAAAGAACCGCCGGCAACTCATCAATCCAGCGCCTTCCGCACTTATGTAGCCTGTCAAAAGTTCTTGTCTTGAGACCTCGCAACACTTCAGCATTTGCCCTTTCCGCTTGACCGTTGCCCCTTGGATGAGCAACAGAGGCAAAACAGATCTTGTCGCCAAGCTCTTGGACATACTGCATGAAGGCGTGGCTCGTGAACTGTGTGCCATTGTCGGTGATAATCCTGTTAGGTACACCAAAACGGCAAACTAGTCCTTTGAAGAACTTGACGGTCGACTGTGCTGTCACCTTTCTCACTGGCTCCACTTCCGGCCACTTCGTGAACTTGTCGATCGCAACGTACAAGTACTCAAAGCCCCCGGTAGCACGGGGAAAAGGACCCAAGATGTCGAGCCCCCAGACCGAAAATGGCCAAGAAAGAGGGATTGTCTGAAGAGCTTGAGCTGGTTGATGCAACTTCTTCGAATGAAAACTGGCACGCTTCACATTTGGTTACTAGTGCAGTTGCATCCTGGAGAGCAGTGGGCCAAAAGAAACCTTGTTGGAATGCCTTACCGACAAGTGCTCTTGATCCTATGTGGGAGCCACATTTGCCTCCATGTATCTCTGCCAACAGCTCCTGTTCATCCTCCCGGGGAATACACTTCAATTTCACGCCGTTCGGTCTCTTTCTGTATAGGACGTTGTCCACAAACTGGTACATATTAGACTGACGTGCTACTCTCTCCGCTTCTTCCTATTCTTCGGGAAGCTCCCCCGTCTGGAGGAATTGAACAATGTGCTGTGCCCATGCTGGAGCCTGGGGCTCGACGGCAAGGACTAAAGGCGTGTCTTCTGCCGCGGGAGCATTTGTCTCAATGGCAAGGGCCCGAGGCCCTGCCGGAGCTTGTTCGCCCCCGGCAGGCTTGGTGTAATTCTTGGCAGCTTCCCCGTCGGCAAGGCTCTTGCCGGCAGCTTCCGGGAGCTCTGCAGGAAAGTACTTGCCGGAACTCAACTTCCTTCTCTTGGCTTGCCTCGTTGACGGTGCTATGGATGGCTGACTTAGTTGAAGCACAAAAGTCCCTGGTTCCATAGGCAACTTAAGGGCAGCACGCTTTGACAGGTCGTCGGCAATGATGTTCTCTGCACGAGGAACGTGCTCCATTTGTAGACCGTCAAAGCGCTCCTCCAACTTCCTTACTTCATCTACATAGGCTTCCATCAATGGGCTCTGGTAATCTTTGTTGATTTGCTTAACAACAAGCTGTGAATCTTCTTGATTCCGAGGTCTGCCGCGATCTTGAGACCGGCAAGCAGCCCTTCTTACTCCGCAGTGTTGTTTGTCGACTCCTCCTGGGGAAAGTGCATCTGGATTACATACTGGGGTACTCTCCGGTGGGTGCGACAAGCAGCATGCCAGCACTGGCGCCTTGCAGCGAGAAAGCTCCATTAAAATACATAACCCATTCTTGACTGGTTTCCTTGCCGGGAAGAGTTGTTTCATGAATCTCTTCGTCTGGCGTTGGGGTCCATTCTGCAACGAATTCCGCCAAGGCTCTGCTCTGAATAATTGAAGTGCTTTCAAACTTGAGACCAAAGCTTGACAGTTCCAATGCCCAGTCCACAATCCTGTCGGTCGCATCTGGATTTCGTAAAATCCGCTGCATCGGGAAGCGAGTGACGACAGTGATCTCATGTGCCTGGAAAGATGTCGGGGTACGACACCTATGGGATCGCGGGGATCCCTTTGCGATTCGGCAGGGAGGAAGGTTTGCACAAAGAGCAGATCTGACTATCAACGCGGTGGGATTTTACCCAGGTTTGGGCCGCTCGGAAGCGTAAAACCCTACTCCTGCTTAGTGTATTATCAGTTCTTGAGTTCTGGCTCAGGAGCGCTATGTGCTACAGTATGCAGCCGCTACGCATGCAATCTGGGCTAGAAGAGTCCCCCCGTGTAGCTGTGCTTTGGGCCTCCTTTTATACGTCCAAAGTGGTCAGCAACAGTGGCACGCACAGTGCTTACAAGAGGTGGAAATTTGCTACAGGGCTATCATACCTAATACTGACGGTGTAGGACAAAAGCATTTAATGCTCCGTTTAGGTGTCCCTTAGCTTCTTGGGGACGGAAAAAAGGGGCCGTCCCATCATCACCGCTTAAGCCCATCGCCATTGGCACCCTGACACGCGCCCAGGCGGACGTGACCTGTCTGACAGGCTGGTCGCTGCACTGGAGTGGTGGTAGGCTGGCGAGGTCTTGCCGGGGCGGGTCTTGCCGGGCTCCGTGAGCCATCCCGGCAACGCTTTGCCGGGATCCCAGCCTCCGGTCTTCTATCTTCTGTCTTCTAATCCTTGACTTGAATGCTTCCTTGATATTCTTGCGCTTGTATCCAGCTGTCCCCCGGCAGGCCTTGCCGCCGGTGTGGCTACAACTGCCCGTGCACAAGTATGGGGTATTAAAGGACCCAAACTTTAGTACACCGACAGGAGCCCCCGGGTCTAGGCCATACACGGGTGCGAGGCATTGTTGGGCTAGGCCCAAACAGTGCACGGGCATGCGTGGCAGGAGTTAACTGTCGTAATCATTCCATTTACTGCATCCCCCCATGACGCCCATTGAATGCGGGACATGGGGGACGTGCGCGGCGCGGCCGTTACAGCAGCGCGCGTGCAAGAGCGTTTCGATTGTACTAGTAAAGAGGCAGCCCCACGCCTTCCCCATAAAAAGGAATCTGCAGAAGCGCCCGCCCATTTTCCTCCTGTCTTTTCCAATCTGGGAACCGCCGTCGTCTTCCTCCTCAATCCCGAAATAGAGCACCTCTGCTCATCCGCCGCCTCCACACCTCTCCTCTCCGTTTTCGAACTCCGCCCACATAGCCGCCATGCCGCCCAAGGCAAGCAAGGGCAAGGAGGTGGAAGCCGCTGTCTCGGAGAACAAGCTGGTGAATATGCGGAAGGAGCACGTCGTCTTCCCTCTGGCGCTCGATGCGAGCGCCTTGACGGAAAGGTACCAGTTCATGCGGGCAAAGGAGACGAAAGCGCATCCCGCCACCCGCGTGAGTCTAGGTTCTTCCAGGGGTGGCCTAGACAAATTCCATTTCTTTGCCGATTACTTTTACTGCGGGCTCTGTCCGCCGTTCTCTGATTTCTTCAACGACATCATGTTCACATACGGCTACCAACTCTTGCATTTCATGCCGAATGTTGTGGCATGCATGTCAGTTTTCGCTCATCTTTGCGAAAACTTCGCCGGAGTAGTTCCAAGCACGGCCCTTTTCCACCACTACTTCACTCCCCGCATCCAAAAAGGCGAGGCCCTTTCCGGTTCTATCACCTGGATCCCAAGAACAGGGACCAAGGAGACATACCCTGACGGGGCTACCGCGACAAATGGGATGAGTGGCTGGCCAAAAGGTGCTGGATTCAGGAGAAAGACTTCCAGCTTTTCTCCTTGCCGCAGCAAACGAAGCTGGTGCGCGGCAACGACTGGAGTGCCTTTGATCCTGAAGATGAGAAGCTCACAGTTGCAACCACCAGGATCCACCGCCTCAAAGCTGTCGGGCTCACGATAGAGATGATAGGCGCCGATTTCCTTCGCCGGTGCATTGCCCCTCTGCAGAACAAAGGGAGGCCAGCTTGGGAATTCCGAAACGAGGAAGACATCATGAGGCTGCACCCTGGGCTGAACAATAACTTGACGCTCATGTAGCATGCAACCCTCTACCAGAGACTCTTTAGGACTGAGGCGGTACGCAAGCTGCCAGCAAGCATAATCCCTCTGTGCAGTAACTCTGCTCTGGCCTCAATCATCGCCATGATGCCGGCGTTTGACGCCCACAGCCTTGACGGGACTTGGATCGAGCCATCCGCAGAGCAAGCACAACAATTCTTTGACAACTTGTCGGAGAAAGCCATCCACGTGGAAGAGGACCTTATCCGTCCCACCACTGAGGAAGAGGTGGCGTACATCGCCAGCAGGGCGGAGGAGGCAAATCTTGCCGCAGAGGCCGGCAGTGCTGGCTTCGCAGAAGGGGAATCCAGCGAAGGAGAGGTGCTGTCGGAGGGAAACCTTGCCGGGCAAGGCGAGGCTGCCAGGGAGCAGAGTAGCACTGCTGCCGGGGACCCTTCTGCCGGAGACACAGCTGAGGAGGAGCTGAAGGAGGAAGCCCCAACTCTCGAGCCGAGGAAGAGGCGTGTTGTTCGAAAGGTCACCTCTGGCGCCTCTGCCCGCCAGCCTTCGTCGTGTGGTGAAGCCCCCGGCAAAGGGGCGGCCGGCAAGGCCGCGCAGCAACCCGCCGCAGCCAAGCGACCCAGGACCGCTCCCTCACCTCCTCCCATGGACACTGCGGCGGAAGTCGACTTCGACCTCTCCGCCTTCAGCTCCTAAGAAGAAGAGTAAGGGTCCCGTCACATCTTCTTACTTTTGAATTTCTGATCTGGCTTAACTAATTCGCCTTGCTTTGACTTGTCCCCGCAGACATACGGAAACGCTGGCGCAAAGGGCGGCGAAGAGGGCGAGGACTTCAATGGTCGATGAGCCGTCGGCAAGCACCGCTGGTGTGCCAGAGACGTTCACCATCAGCCCGGAATCCAGCCCACAATGCAGTCCTCGACGCAGCCCCCGACGCAGCCCCCAGCGTGAGCCCATTACTCACTTTCTGCGGGCAAGTGTCGGGGTGTGTATATTTACTTCTGACATCTCCGGGCATGTAGGAGAGGAGCGGCAACAAGGAGCACCATCCGGAGCCACGCCGCCTCCATCAACCACACCGCCCAGGAATGGATCTCCGGCAAGGGCTTCCTCCAGCGAGCTTTACCGTGATGAAGAGGAGCCGGCGAGAACGGGCACCGGCAACTCTACACCGGCAACCAATGTTGTCGGAGGAGGAGGAACCTCCTCTCAACAGCCTGGCACAGGTAACCGCTTGCCGCTGAACACTTAGAATTCTGCCTTTATATTTCTTTTTTGTCTTCTTGAACTTCAACTTTGATCTCATCTTGTTTGCTTCCTCGACCTTCAGGCCTTTCCTCGACAGAACACATGGATGTTGATGTCATTATCGAGGAGACCGCAAGGGATGCCGCCGCCGAGGCCGACAGGATTGCTGCCGCCGAGGCCGCCAAGAACGCTGCCGCCGAGGCCGCCAAGGATGATGCGGCCAAGGCTGCCAAGGCCGCATAGGAGAGGGTCACCAAGGAGTCTGCTGAGAGGGCCGGCAAGGAGACCGGTGACCATACTGACGGTATTCCTGCCGCAGGAGCGCTAAGCGCTACGCCGGCCCCGGAGCCCCCTGCTGCCGGTGAGACGGTCGTTGAGGATCAGCCATCAACATCCGAAGCCCCTCCTGCAAGCAAGTATCTCAAGGTTGGCGACACTCTGTTCGTAAGCATACCAGGGACAGCAAGCATCGGGTTGCCAACTGAAGGGGGAGTCTTTGATGAGGAAGTCATCACTGCTGCCGGGCTCGAAATCGTTGATGAACCAAGCGCTAGCAGCAGCAAATCTGAAGAAGGACAGCTTCTCCAGGCCATGAGCAACAACTTCCGCTAGCTCCAAGCACTTTATCGTGCCCGGAAAGATAATCTGGATTCCAGGGCAGCAGTTGTCGAAGCGGCAGAGGCGGATCTCCAGAAGCGCATCGAGGAGACGCAGGCCTAGTTCGCCAAAGCGTTCCAGGGGTTGAAGACGGGTCAATAGCAGCTGAGGGAACGTTCGAACGAGCTCCTCTTGAAGCAGTCCGATGTCGAGAAAGCACAAGAGGAGGCTAAACAACAGGCTGCCGCAGAGGAAGCTCGCCTGACGGAACGCTGCGTAGAGCTTGGTGCCCATGAAGAAGAACTCTCCGCTCGTGAGAAGGCGCTTGCCGACAAGCTTCGCGCCAAGGATGAGGAGATCGAAAAGCTTGTTGCACGGCGGACCCAGGAGCTGGAGTAGAAACACAAGGAGACACTCGAGGCTCTGATTGTAGATCACACCAGCAAGCTAAAGGAAGCCGTCGATGCTGCCGGGGCTGCAGAGGCCGCCAAGAATGAGCTGGAGCAGAAGGTGAAGAAGCTGGAAGCAGATCTTGAGGATCACGGCAAAGAGCTCTCGATACTCAAAACCGAGAGAGACAAGGCTATCCATAGCCTGATGGAGATGCAAGTTGCCGTATCCGACAAGACCAAACAGCTCTCTTCAGCTAACGACTCCATCGTTGATCTGAAGGTGAAGCTGTCCACGCTGGAGCAGTTCCTCAAGGAAAGCAGGGCTCGCGAGAAGGCTTTGATCAAAGACCTCCAGAACGAGCAGGAGCTGCTCAAGAGCGCCGCTGCCTCCCATAATGACTTCGTAGCGGGTGTGCAAGTCTGGACTGAAAAGCTCGTCGACGTCACGGAAAAGCTTGAAGCGCAACTGTCCGCCATGGGCCTGCAAGGCTTCAGGTATTCTTCTGACGACAGGGTGTCTACGAGCGACAAGCTAACCATGTTCTTTGACCGCGTGCTTGAAGCCCTGGAGCAGCTCCATTCTGACCGAGCAACCCATTTGGCCAATGAGCCCCGCAAGCTCTGCCGGGCCGTTCTCCTCAAGGTGCTCGTCAAGGTGGCATACAGGAACCCTGGTTTCAACTTCACCAACGTCGTTGATCGCTTGCCGAAGGACGTGGACACCCAAGCGCTCGAAGGACTTGTCACGCCCATCGTCGACAAGGTGGACAAGGTCAAAAGGGTCGAAGGCCAGCAAAGGGACTTGCCGCTTCACCTCTTCTTGCTGCCGCCATTTCATGTCAAAGACAATTTATCTTAAGTTAGAACTGCGGCAACTTTTATTGTATCATAACTTTTATACATCCAAAGGGGTCACCAACAGTGGCACGCACAGTGCTTACAAGAGGTGGAAAGTTGCTACAGGGCAATCATACCTAATACTGACGGTGTATGACAAAAGCATTTAATGCTCCCTTTAGGTGTCCCTTAGCTTCTTGGGGTAGGAAAAAAGGGGTCGTCCCATCATCACCCCTTAAGCCCATCGCCATTGGCACCATGACATGCGCCCAGGCGGACGAGACCCGTCTGATAGGCTGGTCGCTGCACTGGAGCGGTGGCAGGCTGGCGAGGTCTTGCCGGGGCGGGTCTTGCCGGGCTCCGTAAGCCATCCCGGCAAGGCTTTGCCGGGATCCCAGCCTCCGGTCTTCTATCTTCTGTCTTCTAATCCTTGACTTGAATGCTTCCGTGATATTCTTGCGCTTGTATCCAGCTGTCCCCCGGCAGGCCTTGCCGCCGGTGTGGCTACAACTGCCCGTGCAAAAGTATGGGGTATTAAAGGACCCAAACTTTAGTACACCAACAGGAGCCCCCGGGCCTAGGCCATACACGGGTGCGAGGCATTGTTGGGCTAGGCCCAAACAGTGCACGGGAACGCGTGGCAGGAGTTAACTGTCATAATCATTCCATTTCCTGCGTCCCCCCATGACGCCCATTGAATGCGGGACGTGGGGAACGTGCGTGGCGCGGCCGTTACAGCAGCGCGCGTGCAAGAGCGTTTCGATTGGACTAGTAAAGAGGCAGCCCCGCGCCTTCCCCATAAAAAGGAATCTGCAGAAGCACCCGCCCATTTTCCTCCTGTCTTTTCCAATCTGGGAACCGCCGTCGTCTTCCTCCTCAAGCCCAAAACAGAGCACCTCTGCTCATCCACTGCCTCCACGCCCCGCCTCTCCGTTTTCGAACTCCAACCCCATAGCCGCCATGCCGCCCAAGGCGAGCAAGGGCAAGGAGGTGGAAGCCGCCGTCCCGGAGAACAAGCTGGCGAAGATGCGGAAGGAGCACGTCATCTTCCCTCCGGCGCTCGATGCGAGCGCCTTGAAGGAAAGGTACCAGTTCATGTGGGTGAAGGAGACGAAAGCGCATCCCGCCACCCACGTGAGTCCACGTTCTTCCAGGGGTGGCCCAGACAAATTCCATTTCTTTGCCGATTACTTTTACTATGGGCTCTGTCCCCCGTTCTCTGATTTCTTCAACGACATCATGTTCACATACGGCTTCCAACTCTAGGATTTCACGCCGAATGTTGTGACATGCATGTTAGTTTTCGCTCATCTTTGCAAAAACTTCGCCGGAGTAGTTCCTAGCACGGCCCTTTTCTGCCACTACTTCACTCGCCGCATCCAAAAAGGCGAGGCCCTTTCCGGTTCTATCACCTGGATCCCAAGAACAGGGACCAAGGAGACATACCTAGACGGGGCCTACCGCGAGAAATGGGATGAGTGGCGGGCCAAATGGTGCTGGATTCAGGAGAAAGACTTCCAGCTTTTCTGCTTGCCATGGCAAACGAAGCTGGTGCACGGCAACGACTGGAGCGCCTTTGATCCGGAAGATGAGAAGCTCACAGTTGCAACCACCAGGATCCACCGCCTCAAAGCTGTCGGGCTCACGATAGAGATGGTAGGCGCCGATTTTCTTCGTCGGCGCATTGCCCCTCTGCAGAACAAAGGGAGGCTAGCTTGGGAATTCCGGAACGCGGCAGACATCATGAGGCTACGCCCAGGGCTGAACAACAACTTGACGCTCATGCAGCATGCAGCCCTGTACCAGAGACTCTTTAGGACTGAGGTGGTATGCAAGCTGCCGGCAAGCATAATCCCTCTATGCAATAACTCTGCTCTGGCCTCAATCATCGCCATGATGCCGGCGTTTGATGCCCACAGCCTTGACGGGACTTGGATCGAGCCATCCGCAGAGCAGGCATAGCAATTCTTTGATAACTTGTCGGAGAAGGCCATCCGCGTGGAAGAGGACCTTATCCGTCCCACCAATTAGGAAGACGTGGCGTACATCGCCAGTAGGGCGGAGGAGGCAAATCTTGCCGCAGAGGCCGGCAGTGCTGGCTTCGTGGGAGGGGAATCCAGCGAAGGAGAGGTGCTGTCGGAGGGAAACCTTCCCGGGCAAGGCGAGGCTGTCGGGGAGCAGAGTAGCACAGCTGCCGGGGACCCTTCTGCCGGAGACACAGCTGAGGAGGAGCTGCAGGAGGAAGCCCCAACTCTCGAGCCGAGGAATAGGCATGCTCTTCGGAAGGTCACCTCTGGCGCCTCTGCCCGCCAGCCTTCGTCGCGTGGTGAAGCCCCCGGCAAAGGGGCGGCCGGCAAGGCCGCGCAGCAACCCGCCGCAGCCAAGCGACCCAGGACTGCTCCCTCACCTCCTTCGATGGACACTGCGGCGGAAGTCGACTTCGACCTCTCCGCCTTCAGCTCGAAAGAAGAAGACTAAGGGTCCCGTCACATCTTCTAACTTTTGAATTTCGGATCTGGCTTAACTAATTCGCCTTGCTTTGACTTGTCCCCGTAGAGATACGGAAACGCTGGCGCAAAGGGCGGCAAAGAGGGCGAGGACTTCAACGGTCGACGACGATCACCATCAGCCCGGAATCCAGCCCACGACGCAGCCCCTGAGGCAGCCCCCAGCGTGAGCCCATTACTCACTTTCCGCGGGCAAGTGTCGGGGTGTGTATCTTTACTGCTGACATCTACGGGCATGTAGGAGAGGAGCAGCAACAAGGAGCACCATTCGGAGCCACGCCGCCTCCATCAACCACACCGCCTAGGAATGGATCTCCGGCAAGGGCTTCCTCCAGCGAGCTTTACCGTGACGAAGAGGAGCCGGCGAGCACGGGCACCGGCAACTCTAAACCGGCAACCAATGTTGCCGGAGGAGGAGGAACCTCCTCTCAACAGCCTGGCGCAGGTAACCACTTGCCGCTGAACACTTAGCATCTTTGACATGACTTGCCCGCGGAAAGTGAGTAATGGGCTCACGCTGGGGGCTGCGTCGAGGACTGCGTCGTGGGCTGGATTCCGGGCTGATGGTGATCGTCTCTAGCACACTAGCGGTGCTTGCCGACGGCTCATCGGCCGTTGAAGTCCTCGCCCTCTTCGCCGCCCTTTGCGCCAGCGTTTCCGTATCTCTGCGGGGACAAGTCAAAGCAAGGCGAATTTGTTAAGCCAGATCAGAAATTCAAAAGTTAGAAGATGTGATGGGACCCTTACTCTTCTTCTTCCGAGCTTAAGGCGGAGAGGTCGAAGTCGACTTCCGCCACAGTGTCCATGGGAGGAGGTGAGGGAGCGGTCCTGGGTCGCTTGGCTGTGGCGGGTTGCTGCGCGGCCTTACCGGCCGCCCCTTTGCCGGGGGCTTCACCACGCGACGAAGGCTGGCGGGCAGAGGCGCCAGAGGTGACCATTCGAAGAGCACGCCTCTTCCTCGGCTCGAGAGTTGGGGCTTCCTCCTGCAGCTCCTCCTCAGTTGTGTCTCCGGCAGAAGGGTCCCCGGCAGCAGTGCTACTCTGCTCCCCGGCAGCGTCGCCTTGCCCGGCAAGGTTTCCCTCCGACAGCACCTCTCCTTCGCTGGATTCCCCTTCGGTGAAGCCAGCACTGCCGGCCTCTGCGACAAGATTTGCCTCCTCCGCCCTGCTGGCGATGTACACCACTTCTTCCTCAGTGGTGGGACGGATAAGGTCCTCTTCCACGCGGATGTCCTTCTCTGACAAGTTGTCAAAGAATTGCTCTGCCTGCTCTACGGATGGCTCGATCCAAGTCCCGTCAAGGCTGTGGGCGTCAAACGCCGGCATCATGGCGATGATTGAGGCCAGAGCAGAGTTATTACACAGAGGGATTATGCTTGCCGGCAGCTTGCGTACCGCCTCAGTCCTAAACAGTCTCTGGTAGAGGGATGCATGCTGCATGGGCGTCAAGTGGTTGTTCAGCCCAGGGCGCAACTTCGTGATGTCTGCCGCGTTCCGGAATTCCCAAGCTGGCCTCCCTTTGTTCTGCAGAGGGGCAATGTGCCGGCGAAGGAAATCGGCGCCTATCATCTCTATCGTGAGCCTGGCAGCTTTGAGGCAGTGGATCCTGGTGGTTGCAACTGTGAGCTTGTCATCTTCAGGATAGAACGCGCTCCAGTCATTGCCGCGCACCAGCTTCGTTTGCCGCGGCAAGCAGAAAAGCTGGAAGTCTTTCTCCTGAATCCATCACCATTTGGCCCGCCACTCATCCCATTTCTCGCGGTAGGCCCCGTCTGGGTATGTCTTCTTGGTCCTTGTTCTTGGGATCCCGGTGATAGGACCGGAAAGGGCCTCGCCTTTTTGGATGCGGGGAGTGAAGTAGTGGCGGAAAAGGGCCATGCTAGGAACTACTCCGGCGAAGTTTTCGCAAAGATGAGCGAAAACTGACATGCATGTCACAGCATTCGGCGTGAAATCCAAGAGTTGGAAGCCGTATGTGAACATGATGTCGTTGAAGAAATCAGAGAACGGGGGACAGAGCCCGCAGTAAAAGTAATCGGCAAAGAAATGAAATTTGTCTGGGCCACCCCTGGAAGAACCTGGACTCACGCGGGTTGCGGGATGCGCTTTCGTCTCCTTCGCCCACATGAACTGGTACCTTTCCTTCAAGCCGCTCGCATCGAGCGCCGGAGGGAAGACAACGTGCTCCTTCCGCATCTTCGCCAGCTTGTTCTTTGGGACGGCGGCTTCCACCTCCTTGCCCTTGCTCGCCTTGGGCGGCACGGCGGCTATGGGGGCGGAGTTCGAAAACGGAGAGGAGGGGCGTGGAGGCGGCGGATGAGCAGAGGTGCTCTGTTTCGGGTTTGAGGAGGAAGACGACGGCGGTTCCCCGATTGGAAAAGACAGGAGGAAAATGGGTGGGCGCTTCTGCAGATTCCTTTTTATGGGGAAGGCGCGGGGCTGCCTCTTTACTAGTCCAATCGAAATGCTCTTGCACGCGCGCTGCTGTAACGTCCGCGCCGTGCACGTCCCCCACGTCCCGCATTCAATGGGCGTCATGGGGGGACGCAGTAAATGGAATGATTACGATAGTTAACTCCTGCCAAGCGTGCCCATGCACTGTTTGGGCCTAGCCCAACAACGCCTCGCACCCGTGTATGGCCTAGGCCCGGGGGCTCCTGTCGGTGTACTAAAGTTTGGGTCCTTTAATACCCCATACTTGTGCACGGGCAGTTGTAGCCACACCGGCGGCAAGGCCTGCCGGGGGACAGCTTTATACAAGTGCAAGAATATCAAGGAAGCAATAAAGTCAAGGATTAGAAGACAGAAGATAGAAGACCGGAGGCTGGGATCCCGGCAAAGCCTTGTCGGGATGGCTCATGGAGCCCGGCAAGACCCGCCCCGGCAAGACCACGCCAGCCTGCCACCGCTCCAGTGCAGCGACCAGCCTGTCAGACGGGTCTCGTCTGCCTAGGCGCTTGTCAGGGTGCCAATGGCGATGGGCTTAAGGAGTGATGATGGGACGGCCCCTTTTTCTGTCCCCAAGAAGCTAAGGGACACCTAAACGGAGCATTAAATGCTTTTGTCGTACACTGTCAGTATTAGGTATGATAGCCCTGTAGCAACTTTCCACTTCTTGTAAGCACTGTGCGTGCCACTGTTGGTGACCCCTTTGGACGTATAAAAGGAGGCCCAAAGCACAGCTACAGGGGGGGACTCTTCTGGCCCAGATTGCATGCATAGCGGCTGCGTACTGTAGCACATAGCGCTCCTGAGCCAGAACTCAAAAACCGATAATACACTAAGCAGGAGTAGGGTTTTACGCTTCCGAGCGGCCCGAACCTGGGTAAAATCCCACCACGTTGATCGTTAGATCTGCTCTTTGTGCAAACCTTCCTCCCTGCCGAATCGCAAAGGGATCCCCGCGATCCCATAGGTGTCGTACCCCGACATCTTTGACATGACATGATATGACATGCCAGACCTCTCGCACTCACTCCGGCAAGCGCACCTCCTCGGAGTGTTGCGCTCCCGTTGAGGATGTGCCAGAGAGCTCCACCGGCAAGAGCAAGAAATCCAAGGCAGCTCCACCAGAGACCAGGAAGGTGCCCGTCAAGGAGAATGGTATGGGAGGAACTTGCACCATAAGTTCGACCCTTGATGACAAATAGGAAAGCGCGCTCATTGCCTTCCTGCGGGCAAATGTCGATTTTTCGCATAGCAACCATCTGACATCCCCGGTGTTCCCAGGGAGGTAATTGAGCACCACCTTGATGTATGTCCTCATGCGTGGCCTGTCAAGCAGAAGGTTAGGAAGCAAGCCTTGGAGCGGCAAGAATTCAATGCCGAAGAAATTAGGAAGTTGGAAGCGGCAGGTCTGGTTAGAGGTGTCCTCCATCCAACATGGTTGGCCAATCCAGTCGTAGTGTGCAAGGCAAATGGAAAATGGAGGCTATGTATTGATTTTACAGATCTCAATAAAGCCTGTCCAAAGGATCCTTTTCCCTTGCCGCGCATCGAGCAGATTGTAGACTCCACTGCCGGCTGCGATTTGTTGTCATTCCTTGATGCCTATTCAGGGTATCATCAGATCTTCATGGCTAAGGAAGATGAAGAGAAGATCGCATTTATCACCCCATGTGGTACGTATTGTTTCATACGTATGCCTTTCGGGTTGAAAAGTGCTGGTTCAACATTTGCAAGAGCAGTCCAGATTGGTTTTGAGCCCCAGCTACATAGAAATATGGAAGCCTATATGGATGACATAGTGGTCAAAACCAAGGACAAGGCAACGCTCATCCAAGACCTAGAAGAGACGTTTGCAAATTTGCGCAAGATCAATTTGAAGCTCAATCCTGAGAAGTGTGTGTTTGGTGTTCCATCCGGCAAGCTTCTCGGTTTCTTTGCATCTCAGCGTGGAATCTAGGCGAATCCCGACAAGATCAAGGCAACTGAGCAAATCGAAGCGCCAAGACACGTCAAAGATGTGCGTCGTCTTGGCGGCTGCGTTGCTGCTCTAAGTAGGTTTATCTCCAAGTCTGCTGAGCACGCCCTTCCGTTTTTCAAAATTTTGAAAAGGGCAGGTCCCATGAAGTGGACTCCGGAGGCGGAGGCAGCACTGCAGGATTTGAAGGGGTACCTCTCCTCTCCGCCAACACTAGTCGCACCTAAACCACAAGAGCCGTTGTTGCTATACCTAGCGGCAACGAATCAAGTGGTTAGTGCTGCGTTATTGGCGCAGAGAGAAGCTGACGAAGAAGCAGCGGCAGAGGCAGGACCGCCGAGCGACGAGCCGGGATCCTCCCCGGCAAGTTCTGGTACTGGCAAAGCAGGATCTGCGCAGCCAAACGAACCGACTCAGAAGAAAAAGATGGTGCAGCGCCCAGTTTATTTTGTTAGTTCCCTTTTGCAGGGGCCTGGATCAAGATATTCAGGTGTACAAAAATTGATCTTCGGCCTCCTCATGGCCTCGAGGAAGCTGCGCCATTACTTCCAGGCACATGAAATCACCGTCGTCACTCGCTTCCCGTTGCAGCGGATTTTACGAAATCCGAATGCGACCGGCAGGATTGTGGAGTGGGCGTTGGAACTGTCAAGCTTTGGTCTCAAGTTTGAAAGCACTTCAACTATTCAGAGTAGAGCCTTGGCGGAATTCGTTGCAGAATGGACCCCAACGCCGGACGAAGAGATTCAAGAAACAACTCTTCCCGGCAAGGAAACCAGTCAAGAATTGGTTATGTATTTTGATGGAGCTTTCTCACTGCAAGGCGCCGGTGCTGGCGTGCTGCTTGTCTCACCCACCGATGAGTACCTCAAGTATGTAATCCAGATGCACTTTCCCCGGGAGGAGTCGACAAACAACACTTCATAGTATGAAGGGCTACTTGCCGGTCTCAGGATCGCGGCAGACCTCGGAATCAAGAAGCTCATCGTCAGAGGAGATTCGCAGCTTGTTGTTAAGCAAGTCAACAAAGATTACCAGAGCCCGTTGATGGAAGCCTATGTAGATGAAGTGAGGAAGTTGGAGGAGCGCTTTGACGGTCTGCAAATGGAGCACGTTCCTCGTGCAGAGAACATCATTGCCGACGACCTATCAAAGCGTGATGCCCTTAAGTTGCCTGTGGAACCAGGGACTTTTGTGCTTCAACTGACTGAGCCATCCATAGCACCATCAACGAGGCAAACCAAGAGAAGGAAGTTGAGTTCCGGCAAGTACTTTCCTGTAGAGCTGCCGGAAGCTGCCGGCTAGAGCCTTGCCGACGAGGAAGCTGCCGGGAACAACACCAAGCCTGCCGGGGGCGAACAAGCTCCGGCAGCGCCTCGGGCCCTTGCCGTCGAGACAAACGCTCCCGCGGCTGAAGACACGCCTTTAGTCCTTGCCATCGAGCCCCAGTCTCTAGCATGGGCACAACACATTGTTCAATCCCTCCAAACGGGGGAGCTTCCCGAAGAACAGGAAGAAGCGGAGAGTGTATCCCGTCGGTCTAATATGTACCAGTTTGTGGACAATGTCCTGTACAGAAAGAGACCGAACGGCGTGAAATTGAAGTGTATTCCCCGGGAGTATGGACAGGAGCTCTTGGCAGAGATACATGGAGGCATATGTGGCTCCCACATAGGATCAAGAGCACTTGTCGGTAAGGCATTCCGGCAAGGTTTCTTTTGGCCCACTGCTCTCCAGGATGCAACTGCACTAGTAACCAAGTGTGAAGCGTGCCAGTTTAATTCGAAGAAGTTGCATCAAACAGCTCAAGCTCTTCAGACAATCCCTCTTTCTTGGCCATTTTCGGTCTGGGGGCTCGACATCTTGGGTCCTTTTCCCCATGCTACCGGGGGCTTTGAGTACTTGTACGTTGCGATCGACAAGTTCACGAAGTGCCTGGAAGTGGAGCCAGTGAGAAAGGTGACAACACAGTCGGCCATCAAGTTCTTCAAAGGACTAGTTTGCTATTTTGGTGTACCCAACAGGATTATCACCGACAACGGCACACAGTTCACGAGCCACGCCTTCATGCAGTATGTCCAAGACCTTGGCAGCAAGATCTGTTTTGCCTCTGTTGCTCATCCAAGGAGCAACGGTCAAGCGGAAAGGGCAAATGTTGAAGTGTTGCGAGGTCTCAAGACAAGAACTTTCGACAGGCAACATAAGTGCGGAAGGCGCTGGATTGATGAGTTGCCGACGGTTCTTTGGTCAATCAGAACGACACCAAATCAAGCTACCGGCCATACACCCTTCTCCCTAGTATACGGGGCGGAAGCAGTTCTCCCCATGGAACTCATATACGGGTCCCCTCGAGTGCTCTCTTATGATGAGCTTGAGCAAGAGCAGTTGTGACAAGATGACGCGACGCTCCTTGAGGAATATCGTCTTCAGGCTGCTGTGCGAGCTGCACGCTACCAGCAAGCCTTGTGCCGCTACCATACCCGCAAGGTTCATGCCCGGAGTCTTGAGGAAGGCGACCTTGTTCTTCGGCGCGTTCAGTCGGCCAAGAATTCCAACAAGTTGACGCCGAAGTGGTAAGGCCCTTATCGGGTAGCACGAGTCACCAGGCTTGGCGCAGTCCGCCTGGAGACCGAGGATGGCGTTCCGGTGAGCAACTCCTGGAATATTGAACATCTTCGCAAGTTCTACCCATGAGGCGCGGTTGCCGGGTCCCCCGGCAACCCCTTTTGTACAAGTCTTGCCGGCAAGGCATGTAATCCTTTGTACAAAGCCAGGCGCAGATGATGTCTACTACGCAACCTTCTTCTTGTAGACTCGTGTTGGGCCTCCAAGCGCAGAGTTTTGTAGGACAGTAGCAAATTTCCCTCAAGTGGATGACCTAAGGTTTATCAATCCGTGGGAGGCGTAGGATGAAGATGGTCTCTCTCAAACAACCCTGCAACCAAATAACAAAGAGTCTCTTGTGTCCCCAACACACCCAATACAATGGTAAATTGTATAGGTGCACTAGTTGGGCAAAGAGATGGTGATACAAGTGCAATATGGATGGTAGATATAGGTTTTTGTAATCTGAAAATATAAAAACATCAAGGTAGCAAGTAACAAAAGTGAGCAAAAACGGTATTGCAATGCTTGGAAACAAGGCATAGGGTTCATACTTTCACTAGTGCAAGTTCTCTCAACAATACTAACATAGTTGAATCATATATAAATCCCTCACGTGCGACAAAGAGTTCACTCCAAAGTCACAAATAGCGGAGAACAAACGAAGAAATTATTGTAGGGTACGAAACCACCTCAAAGTTATCTTTTCCGATCAATATTATGAGCTATCCCTATAAGTGTCACGAACAGCCCTAGAGTTCGTACTAAAATAACACCTTAAGATACACATCAACCAAACCCCTAATGTCACCTCGATACTCCAATGTCACCACAAGTACCCATGGGCTTGATTACACGATATGCATCACACAATTTCAGATTCATCATGTTCAATCCAACACAAAGAACTTCAAAGAGTGCCCCAAAATTTCTACCGGAGAGTCAAGACGAAAACGTGTGCCAACCCCTATGCATAGATTCCCATGGTCACGGAACCCGCAAGTTGATCACCAAAACATACATCAAGTGGATCAATAGAACATCCCATTGTCACCATAGATATCCCATCGCAAGCCATACATCAAGTGTTCTCAAATCCTTAAAGATTCAATCCAATAAGAAAACTTCAAAGGGAAAACTCAATTCATCACAACTAGATAGAGAGGGGAAACACTCCATATGATTCATCTATATTAATAAAGCTCGCGGTACATCAAGATCGTGCCATCTCAAGAACACGAGAGAGAGAGATCAAACACATAGCTACTGGTACATACCCTTAGCCCCGAGGGTGAACTACTCCCTCCTCGTCATGGAGAGTGTCGGGATGATGAAGATGGCCTCCGGTGATGGTTTCCCCCTCCGACAGGGTGCCGGAACGGGCTCCCGATTGGTTTTTCGTGGCTCTAGAGGCTTGCGGCGGCGGAACTCCCGATCTAGGTTTATTTTCGGAGGTTTCTGTATTTATAGGAATTTATGGCGGTGGAAACAAGTCCTGGGGGGCCACGAGGGAGTCACAAGCCAGGGGGGCGCGCCCTAGGGGGGGGCGCCCCCGTGGCTTGTGATCTCCTCGTGGCTCTTCTGGCCCAACTCCGATGCCCCGTGGGTCTCTTCTGGTCCATAAAAAATCACCGTAAATTTTTATACCATTTGGACTCCGTTTGATATTTCTTTTCTGTAAAACTCAAAAACAAGGAAAAAACAGAAACTGGCACTGGGCTCTAGGTTAATAGGTTAGTCCCAAAAATAATATAAAGTTGAAGTAAAATGATTGTAAAACATCCAAGAATGATAATATAACAGAATGGAACAAGCAAAAATTATAGATACGTTGGAGACGTATCAGCATCCCCAAGCTTAATCCCTGCTCGTCCTCGAGTAGGTAAATGATAAAAACAGAATTTTTGATGTGGAATGTTGCCTAACATGTTCATCATATTCTTCTCTTCTATGTATAGCATGGACATTTGGACTTGTAAAAGATTCAAAGCAATAGTCTAGTTTTAACATAATGACTTCAATACTCAAGCATGTCAACAAGCAACTATTTCTTTCAAAAATATCAACACTAAAGCAAGTTATCCCTAGCCCATCATGCTCAATCATTGATCCATTCATGAAACACACTCAAATATTAGCTATGCCCAATGCTCAAGTACGATCATAGTGCCCCCTAGTTGGTGCTTATAAGAGAAGATGGAGAGTCAAAGAAAAAATAAAAATTGCATAAAGTAAGTAGATAGGCCCTTCGCAGAGGGAAGTAGGGATTTGCAGAGGTGCCAGAGCTCAAGGTTTAAATTGAGAGAGAAAAATATTTTGAGTGGCATGCTTTTCCTGTCAACGAAAACGACGAAGTAACTCACAATACTTTCCATGCTAGATACATTATAGGCGGTTCCCAAACAGAATAGTAAAGTTTTTACTCCCCCTCCACCAATCAATCTCACTCCACGGCAAGCCAAATCCACGGGTACCGTCCATACAAACAACAATCCTGGGGGAGTTTTGTTTCATTATAATTTGATTTGATTTTTGAGCATGGGACTGGGCATCCCGAATACCAGCCACTTTCTCGTGAATGATAGTGAACAACACATATCGTGAGAATAACACACCTAGCATGGAAAAATATTGGATACTCCCCACCGTTTCATGAGTGGTACGGGCACACAAAAGAGAAAGTTTATTTTGAAAATTTAGAGATGGCACATACAAATTTGCTTGGAACGGCATGGAAATACCGCATATAGGTAGGTATGGTGGACTCATAAGGCAAAACTTGGTTTAAGGATTTTGGATGCACAAGTAGTATTTCTACTTAGTACAAATGAAGGCTAGCAAATAGATTGGGAAGTAACCGAACCAAGGAACGAAAAATTACATAAGTGAGCATTGAGTCATAACTAACACCAAATAATGCACCACAAGTAGGATGTAACTTCATTGCATAACTATTGACTTTCGTGCATGCATAGGGAATCACAAACCTTAACACCAATATTCCTACTAAAGCATAATTACTCACTAACATGACTCACATATTACTATCATCATGTTTCAAAACTATTACAAAGAATCAAGTTTAATTTGTCCAATGATCTTCATGAAAGTTTTTATTATATCTTCCTTGGATATCTATCACTTTGGGACTAGTTTCTTAAGTTGCTATTGCTTTTTTGGCAAGCTCAAACAAATTGAAATGAAGCACAAGAGCATAAAGATTTCATCCCTCAAAAAGGTATAAGTGAAGCATGAGAGGAAATGACAAGCTACTCACAAAAGATATAAGTGAAGATCAATGAGTAGTCAAACAGTTACGGAGCTATGTGAGGACTCTCTCCCCCTCAATGAATATTTTCATATCTGAGTATTTTATTTAAACAGAAAGCAAAAGAAAAAATAACACTCCAAGAATATCACGCATCATGTGAACGAATAAAAATTTAGGCTCAACACAGGCTAACCAATAATTGTTGATGAAGAGAGGTGGGATGCTTAGCATCCCCAAGCTTAGATGCTTGAGACTTCTTGAAATATTTACTTGGGGTGCCTTGGGCATCCCAAGCTTGAGCTTTTGTATCTCGTTCAATCCTCTCATACCACGGTTTCACCTATTCTCAAAAACTTCATCCACACAAAACTCAAAAAGAACTCGTGAGATAGGTTAGTACACATAATAATAAATCAACTCTTTATGTACTGCCAAGACAAGTTGCATAATAATTTTCAAACATTAGGTACTGTATACTATCATTTCCACAATTTATATCTACCAATATAGGCTATGGAAACTATAGAATAAGTAGATAACAAAACTATGACAGCAATCTGTCCAAACAGAACAGTCTGGAGCAAATTATGAAAACAGTGTACTTATGTAACTCAAAAAATTATGAAAATTTAGGACATGCTATAAAATGTATATGAAAATACTGTGTAAAAATTTCAGAAACTTTCCACGTTCCAGTAAAATATGAAAATTCAAACACTACAGCCAAAGTTTCTGTTTTTACACAGCACTCATCAAAACATGCAATGCAAGCATCCCTAGGCAATTCTTGGAACTTTTTATTGAAAAACAAAATTATAAATAACTCCTAACAGAGAAAAACAAAATAATATGACGCTCCATGCGAAACTCATATTATGTGACGAATAAAAATATAGCTCCAAGTAAGATATACCGATAGTGTTGAAGACGAAAGAGGGGATGCCTTCCGGGGCATCCCCAAGCTTAGGCGCTTGAGTCTTCCTTGGATTTTACCTTGGGGGTGCCTTGGGCATCCCCAAGCTTAGGTTCTTGTCACTCCTTATTCTCCTCATATCGGTGTCTCACCCAAAACTTGAAAACTTCAATCACACAAAACTTAACGGAACTTCGTGAGAAGGGTTAGTATAATAAAGATAGATCATTCACTTAGGTACTATCAAGACAAGATTCATAATTGTTCTCACATAATATATACTGTATTCTATCATTCCAATAATTTATATCACTGAATATAAGCTATGGGAACACTAAAACAAGCAAACTATGCATGCAAAATAGAATCTGTGAAAAACAGAACAGTCTGTGAAGATCTGTAGTATAGCCATACTTCCCTGTCTCTAAAAATTCTACAAAATTAGGAAAATCTAGACAATTTGTATATAAATACTGTGTAAAGAATTCAGATCAAAAGCACGTTCCAGTAAATTTACAAAATTCCTGGACTGAGAGCAAAAGTTTCTGTTTTTTGCACAGAATCAAGTCAACTATCATCCATACTATCCCAAAGGCTTTACTTGGCACTTTATTGAAATAAAAGACACAAAACATGATTACTACAGTATCTTAATCATGTGAAAACACCAAAACATAAGGTAAAAATGTTGGGTTGTCTCCCAACAAGCGCTTTTCTTTAATGCCTTTTAGCTAGGCATGATGATTTCAATGATGCTCACATAGGAATAATAATTATAACATGCAAAAGAGCATCATGAATCTCATGGCAAGCACATTTAAGTCTAACCCACTTCCTACTCATAGGGATTTTGTGAGCAAACAATTTATGGGAGCAAGAATCATCTAGCATAGGAAGGCAAAACAAGTGCAACTTCAAAACTTTGAACACATAGAGAGGAAACTTGATATTATTGCAATTCCTACAAGCATATGTTCCTCCCTCATAATAATTTTCAGTAGCATCATGAAGGAATTTCACAATATAACCAGCACATAAAGCATTCTTTTCATGATCTACAAGCATAGAAACTTTACTACTCACCACATAAGCAAATTTATTCTCATTCATAATAGTGGGAGTATCATATGAAGCTCGAATACTAAAAATTGTTTACACATTAAAAGAGTAATGTTCAGTAAAAGGATATTCAAAATTATGACAATAATTATCACTACTCTTTATAACATAAGTATCATCACAATAATCATCATAAGTAGAAACTTTGTTCTCATCATAGCCAATTGAAACCTCTTCCGAAATAGTGGAATCATTAATAAATAAAGTCGTGACCTCTCCAAATCCACTTTTACCGTTATAATAAGATTCAACACCCTCCAAAATAGTGGGATAATTATTATCTAAAGTTGACACTCTTCCAAACCCACTCTCATAAATATTGCAATCATCATAAATAGGGGGTATGCTATCATCATAATAGTTTTGCTCATCAAAACTTGGGGGACTAAAAACATCATCTTCATTAAACATAGCATCCCCAAGCTTGGGACAAACATTAATTGCAGCAAATAAATTCTCAAACATGTCATTCTTATCAAACATAGCATCCCCAAGCTTGTGGCTTTGCATAACATAAGCATAATCACTCTCATCATTAATAGTATGAATAGCACAAATAGTATAGCAATTGTTATCACAATTTTCTAAGTTGGTGCCAAAAAGATTGTCAAGATTATAAGGGGTGTCATTATTTGGGAGAGATACCTCTTTACCTTTACTTTTCCTTCTTTTCTTCTTCTTCACCACATTATGTGTGGGTTTATTTAATTTCTCCAAGCTTCTTTTCGAAGAGATTGGTTGAATAAAAAGCTCCTCCTCGTTACCTGATTCATCATAAGAAAAAATAGGAGGATATTGGGAAACCTCTTCCCCTTCATTAGTATTCTCTTCATCTTCTATTTGTTTCCTTGTCTTTAAGTAATTGGCAATATAAGGATTCTCAATGCAATTTACCACGCAATACATATAGATTTCATTTAGATCAAAATCAATTATTTTCATGAGAGCCCAAGCTGGAACATCCTTAGTTTTATGTTTCATTTCTTCATACCCCAAAAATAGACTAAGTTCATTATGATGCTAAAGGGTAATGAGGCTATCACAATTTTTGGACACAATTCGATCATGAAATAATTCACATTGGAAATTAAAATGACCACTTTCATTGCAAAGTTCACAAGGCTGGCAAAAAATATTAAGTCTTTCAGCACAAACATATAGCCTCTCTTGCAACCATTTAGTTTCTAAATACTTATGCCTCTTACAAAATCTATCTTCCCTTTTAGGCATGTCTACACAAACTCTATGCACTCCACAAAAATTGACATGCTTATAAGAAATCTTTTTACCATGACTAGTGCAATCATCATTAGTACTATGGATATTCAAAGAATTCATACTAACAACATTGCAATAATGCTCATCACTCAAAGATTTAGTGCCAAACATTTTAATAACTTCTTCTTCTAACACTTGAGCACAATTTTCCTTTCCATCATTTTCTCGAAAGACGTTAAAAAGATGAAGCATATGAGGCAACCTCAATTCCATTTTTTTAGTTTTCTTTTATAAAATAAACTAGTGATAAAACAAGAAACTAAAAGATTCAATTGCAAGATCTAAAGATATACCTTCAAGCACTCACCTCCCCGGCAACGGTGCCAGAAAAGAGCTTGATGTCTACTACGCAACCTTCTTCTTGTAGACTCGTGTTGGACCTCCAAGCGCAGAGTTTTGTAGGACAGTAGCAAATTTCCCTCAAGTGAATGACCTAAGGTTTATCAATCCGTGGGAGGCGTAGGATGAAGATGGTCTCTCTCAAACTACCCTGCAACCAAATAACAAAGAGTCTCTTGTGTCCCCAACACACCCAATACAATGGTAAATTGTATAGGTGCACTAGTTCGGCAAAGAGATGGTGATACAAGTGCAATATGGATGGTAGATATAGGTTTTTGTAATCTGAAAATATAAAAACAGCAAGGTAGCAAGTAACAAAAGTGAGCAAAAATGGTATTGAAATGCTTGGAACAATGGCCTAGGGTTGATACTTTCACTAGTGCAAGTTCTCTCAACAATACTAACATAGTTGAATCATATATAAATCCCTCACGTGCGACAAAGAGTTCACTCCAAAGTCACAAATAGCAGAGAACAAACGAAGAAATTATTGTAGGTTACGAAACCACCTCAAAGTTATCTTTTCCGATCAATCTTATGAGCTATCCCTATAAGTGTCACGAACAGCCCTAGAGTTCGTACTAAAATAACACCTTAAGATACACATCAACCAAAACCCTAATGTCACCTCGATACTCCAATGTCACCACGAGTACCCATGGGCTTGATTACACGATATGCATCACACAATTTCAGATTCATCATATTCAAGCCAACACAAAGAACTTCAAAGAGTGCCCCAAAATTTCTACCGGAGAGTCAAGACGAAAACGTGTGCCAACCCCTATGCATAGATTCCCATGGTCACGGAACCCGCAAGTTGATCACCAAAACATACATCAAGTGGATCAATAGAACATCCCATTGTCACCACAGATATCCCATCGCAAGCCATACATCAAGTGTTCTCAAATCCTTAAAGATTCAATCCGATAAAAAAACTTCAAAGGGAAAACTCAATTCATCACAACTAGATAGAGAGGGGAAACACTCCATACGATTCATCTATATTAATAAAGCTCGCGGTACATCAAGATCGTGCCATCTCAAGAACACGAGAGAGAGAGATCAAACACATAGCTACTGGTACATACCCTCAGCCCCGAGGGTGAACTACTCCCTCCTCGTCATGGAGAGCGTCGGGATGATGAAGATGGCATCCGGTGATGGTTCCCCCCTCCGGTAGGGTGCCGGAACGGGCTCCCGATTGGTTTTTCGTGGCTCTGGAGGCTTGCGGCGGCGGAACTCCCGATCTAGGTTTATTTTCGGAGGTTTCTGTATTTATAGGAATTTATGGTGTTGGAAACTTGTCCTAGGGGGCCACGAGGGAGTCACAAGCCAGGGGGGCGCGCCCTAGGGGGGGCGCCCCTGTGGCTTGTGATCTCCTCGTGGTTCTTCTGGCCCAACTCCAATGCCCCGTGGGTCTCTTCTGGTCCATAAAAAATCACCGTAATTTTTTATTCCATTTGGACTCCGTTTTATATTTCTTTTCTGTAAAACTCAAAAACAAGGAAAAAACAGAAACTGGCACTGGGCTCTAGGTTAATAGGTTAGTCCCAAAAATAATATAAAGTTGAAGTAAAATGATTGTAAAACATCGAAGAATGATAATATAACAGCATGGAACAAGCAAAAATTATAGATACGTTGGAGACGTATCAGCAGACACTGTGCATAGTTAAATAAGATCAAGCGTTTTACAATTCTTGTCGATTCTGCATGTTTATTTATATGCATGTTTATCTGAGAAATTGCATTACGCTTACTCCCAGCAAGCACTAACGAACTGCCAAGGTTCCATATTCCTATTTTCTCTTCTTTCTTTTTCTTAAAGGATAGAAGGTTCACTCGCGTACAAGTTTGCCGGGGGGGATAGGAGGATATGGACACCAACAGGCGGTGCTCGGAGTTGACATCTTGCGGGAAGGAGTACAGCAACGAAAAGCTAAGTTGCAAAACTCTAAGTAATTTTTCATAGCAAAGTTATTTTTTCTTGGACGATTTCCACTTTTGTATGGAAAACCTGCACGCGAAGGAACCTTGTCATGATCAGTTGCGCCCTTATTTTGTTTCGAGTCCGCTCAACAATTTAAGTGGCTGCACTGAAAACATCAAGGTATTTTGCCGGCAGCGGCACCTCCAGCAGGCTGCTAAAGTCCCGCACCTAGCGCTCGCGGCAAGGGTGCGCACGCCGGCAAGTTCCTGATAAGCGTAGGGCATAAACCATACAGAAAGGAATCAAACAAGAGGAATAACATGCGTTCATACAAAACACAGCAAGTTATGATACAATAAAAGTTGTCGCAGTTCTAACTTAAGATAAATTGTCTTTGATATGACATGGCGGCAGCAAGAAGAGGTGAAGCGGCTAGTCCCTGCGCTGGCCTTCGACCCTTTTGACCTTGTCCACCTTGTCGACGATGGGCGCGACAAGTCCTTCGGGCGCTTGGGTGTCCACGTCCTTCGGCAAGCGATCAAGGACGTTGGTGAAGTTGATGCCAGGGTTCCTGTACGCCACCTTGACGAGCACCTTGAGGAGAACGGCCCGGCAAAGCTTGCGGGACTCGTTGGCCAAATGGGTTGCTCGGCTAGAATGGAGCAGCTCCAGGGCTTCGAGCACGCGGTCAAAGAACATGGTCAGCTTGACGCTCATAGACACCCTGTCGTCAGAAGAATACCTGAAGCCTTGCAGGCCCATGGTGGACATTTGCGCTTCAAGCTTTTTCGCGACGTCGACGAGCTTTTCAGTCGAGACTTGCACACCCGCCACGAAGTCGTTATGGGAGGCAGCGGCGCTCTTGAGCAGCCTTCTCGCGAGCCCTGCTTTCCTCGAGGGACTGCTCCAGCGTGGACAGCTTCACCTTCAGATCAGCGATGCAGTCGTTAGCTGAAGAGAGCTATTTGGTCTTGTCGGATACGGCAACTTGCGTCTCCATCAGGCTGTGGAGAGCCTTGTCTCTCTCGGTTTTGAGTATCGAGAGCTCTTTGACGTGATCCTCAAGATCTGCTTCCAGCTTCTTCACCTTCTGCTCCAGCTCATTCTTGGCGGCCTCTGCAGCCCGGCAGCATCGACGGCTTCCTTTAGCTTGCCGGCGTGATCTACAGTCAGAGCCTCGAGCGTCTCCTTGTGTTTCTGCTCTAGCTCCTGGGTCCGCCACGCGACAAGCTTTTCGATCTCCTCATCCTTGGCGCGAAGCTTGTCGGCAAGCGCCTTCTCACGAGTGGAGAGTTCTTCTTCGTGGGCACCAAGCTCGACGCGGCGTTCCATCAGGCGAGCTTCCTCTATGGCAGCCTGTTGTTTAGCCTCCTCTTGTGCTTTCTCAACATCGGACTACTTCAAGAGGAGCTCGTTCCAACGTTCGCTCAGCTGCTCTTGACCTGTCTTCAACCCCTGGAAGGCTTCGGCGAACCAGGCCTGCGTCTCCTCCATGCTCTTCTGGAGATCCGCCTCTGCCGCTTCGACAACTGCTGCCCTGGAATCCAGCTTATCTTTCCGGGCACGATAATGTGCTTGGAGCTTCCGGAAGTTGTTGCTCATTGCCTGGAGAAGCTGTCCTTCTTCAGATTTGCTGCTGCTAGCGCTTGGTTCATCAACGATTTCGAGCCCGGTAGCAGTGATGACTTCCTCATGAAAGACCCCCCCCCTTCAGTTGGCAACCCGATGCTTGTCGTCCCTGGTATGCTGACGAATAGATTGTCGCCAACCTTGAGATACTTGCTTGCAGGAGGGGCTTCGGACGTTGATGGCTGATCCTCAACGACCGTCTCACTGGCAGCAGGGGGCTCCGGGGCCGGCGTAGTGCCTGGCGCTCCTGCGGCAGGAATGCCGTCAGTATGGTCACTAGTCTCCTTGCCGACCCTCTCAGCAGACTCCTTGGTGGCCCTCTCCTCGGCGGCAGCATCCTTGGCGGCCTCGGCGGCAGCGTTCTTGGCGGCCTCGTCGGCAGCAATCTTGTCGGCCTCGGCGGCGGCATCCCTTGCGGTCTCCTCGATAACGACATCAACATCCATGTGTTCTGTCGAGGGAAGGCCTGGAGGTCGAGGAAGCAAACAAGATGAGATCAAAGTTGAAGTTCAAGAAGACAAAAAAGAAATATAAAGGCATAATGCTAAGTGTTCAACGGCAAGTGGTTACCTGCGCCAGGCTGTTGAGAGGAGGTTCCTCCTCCTCCGGCAACATTGGTTGCCGGTGTAGAGTTGCCGGAGCCCGTGCTCGTGTAACACCCCAAAAATCGGGTTATCGATTTTTGTGTTGTTATTCCTTCCTAGCTTTTCTCTCCCGAATTTTTCCTCTGGAATTTGGCAAGTGACCAGGTGAATCCAGTCTATCTTCAACCTCTCAGTGCTTTTCCCCTGCTCTTGTGCCAGCCAACCCTCTGTCAGCCAATTCTGAATCTTATTCAAACCCTAGTTCTGAAATATTGGAACTAGAAATTCTGCCTTTGTGATTTCAAAGGAGCTATCATTTTCCTTGCTCTGTTGATCCTCCCAAAATTTCCAGAGATCCTTATTCTCTCCTAGACCCTAGATGTGCAAAAATATTGCTAAGTCATATGCAATATTTCTCATCCAGAATTAATTCCTTTCTCTGCCATTCTGAGGAATTAAATCTAGGAAAATATCTATCTGCCTCCATAGGTTATGAAAACTTGTGGAGATATTCTTTGTGGCTATGTTGAGCTCTCATAAAAATATTGGCCATAATTAAATTAGGGAAATTGCCTTTTCCTATTTAAAGCCAATATTCCAATTTGGGGCCTTTCCAAAGGAACTACCATTTTGGTAGTTAGGAAAAATCCCAAATAATTTGTGGAGCTTCTTATATCCATATCTTGTCCATTTCCATCAAAATATCCAGTTCCCCAATTCAAGTTTTGAGTGCCACTTCCATTTGCAATTTCTGTCCAGATTTCCAGTTTGCAAAGGAAGTGGATGATTCCTTGATCTCCTTGGGCTAAAATTTTGCAGGGTGATGAATTGTGATAAATTATCATTGTCCTCCAAAAATTAGCCCATTCCATCTAGCCAATCTTTTTCTATCATTTTCTCAAGTTTCTGACTAGATTGCATCTCTGTGAAGGAAGTACCATCATAGACGATCAATTTGATCTGGAACTTTTCCAGTGCATTCTTGTGTCCAAATCATAGTTATCCTCCAAAATTCATCCATATCCATGTAGCCAATTGTCCCCAGCCCCTTCATTTCCAAATCTGGTCCAATTGCCAAGTTACAAAGGAAGTGGCATTTTGCTTTGCCCATTTGGGATGAGACTTTGCCAACCCAGTGACCTTAGTGATAGACTGACCCCTGCCCAAGATCAAGCCAAGAGGTGCACTGTGGTGGCCACACCACAGCACAAACACTTGGCTGCCAGCTGGTGTTTGACTCAGGAGAAGTCACACCAGAGCTCCAGTGTCCAGCCTGAGGAGTCAGGTCAACTCAGGATAGGACGATGATAACCCTAGACATGTTTTGGCATTGTCTAGACCGTGGCATCGCCGTGGACACGCGGTGACCATGGGCAGACACAGCCAAACCGGTGCTCTATTCACCAAATTTTTCGGGAGCTCGCCTCCATCGAGCTATGGGCTGTCCCCGAGCGCCGTGAAGCTTCCCCGTGCGCGCTGGATCCAACCCGAGCCTTCTTTCCCTCGTCCTCTAGCTGTGGACGCCTCTGCCGCCATCTCGAAGCTCCGGTGGCCGTCCTCAAGCTTCGGCCATCGTCCTGCCCCTTCCAGAGCCCTCCCCGCAGCTTTATAAGCGCTGCCCCGAGCCCTCGGCGAGCAGCAGCCCAATCCCCCTCCTCCACTGAGCCCTAGGAGCTCCCTGCCCCCTCAATTGCCGAAGGCCGCCATCGGACGCCCGCGGCGATTCCAGCGTCCCGGCCCTTCCTCTCCTTCCCATCGTCGTCCGCAGCCTCCCCAGGGGCTTGCGGAGCCGCCGCCGTCCTTAGCCCTCTCGGGGACGCGCTAATGGAGCGGCTCCACCGGCGTCCCAGCACCGCCGCGCTCCGGCCAGAGGCCACGGCCTCACAGCTCGCCCCGCGGAGTCCGGTGACCACCGCTGGATGCGGCGCACGGTGGCGGAGCTCCAGAGCTCACCGGCCGGCCCTCCCATGCCCCCCTGCCGCCGCATCGCCGACGACTGGCCGCCTTTGCTCCGCCCGATCGGGGAGAAGGAGAAGACAGGGAAGAAGAAGGGGGAGGAGAGAGAGGGTAGGGCGGGCCCACGTGTCAGTGAGAGGGAGAGAGAGTCAGCGGGCCCGCCGGCAGTTTAAGTGGTAGCGTATTTCGGAAAATACGCTTTCCCAGTTGGAAAGCGTATTTTGCCCGGAGGCGCTTCTATTTAAACAACCAGGGACCCCTTTGTAGTAAAACATTTTTACAGATTAGCCCCGGATATTCAAACACCTATAACTTTTCGCCCGTAGCTCGGAATCAGTTAAAACCAGTGCCCACGCTTTCATCTCGTCGAGCCCGTTCCGATAGTGCTATTTCCATATTGTGTTAACACAGTGGAAATAACCGTTTTGCCCTTGTCCTCCGATCGAGCCCTCTGAGAGAGACCCCTCTCCGGCAATTTCTTCCGCGAGGCGATCGCATTTCTCCCCGGCGTATTCGTCGACCCCCAGGCAAGCCAACCTCTTACATGAGCTCCGGACTTGCGTGATGACTTTGCTTGCACCTGTGTGTTTATCTGTATTGCCTGGTAGTCTGCATCTGCATTCACCGGTGGTAACATCGGTATAGATACTAGTAGAACTCTTCATCTAGTGCCATGCCTTATTTTAATGTTGCCACACTAATAATAATATTACTAGTGATATATTCATGTTAGTCCTGTGGTTGAACTCCTTCTATAACTATCAGTACTATGATCCGCTATGCTATCACTTATAATTGTCGGTAAAGTGGTATGGATATGCTGAGTTGGATTAAGAGATTACTGTCTATGATTATTTTGGGTTCCACCCGGCAGTTGTGGATATAAGGAATTGAATTAATGCAACCTAGTTGGTTGATCTTGAGTCACCTGTCCGGGCTTTTTGCGTGCAACCACATTTGCCGGTATGGGACGACCCTAACCGGGTCTGACTGCGTGATCTTTCACCGGTACCACCAAAGAGGGGAGGTTATGCGCAGCGTGCTACCCCGGCCCGGTAAGCGGCGATAACCTTGTGAGCCCAGTTGTTGAGTTTTGCGCGCAGTCCCCGTTTGGGACAGTAGAACCCCGTTTGGGTCTACAAAGTTTGACCCCGTTTGGGTCGTGGCCACGACAGTGGCAGGTGTCATGAGGACACAGGGGCGACCCAAGGCTGACCTCCGGGGGAGGAAAAGTGTCGGTGGTACAATGAAAGAGTCACGGGTCAGGCAGCTTTTGTTGAAGCAATGCTGGTCCACCCGAATGGGATCACGAGGCCAGGTGCTTCATGGTGTGGGTAAAGTGTACAACCTCTGCAGAGTGTAAAAATCTATTCGAATAGCCGAGTCCACGGTATTGGATAGCCCGTCCAGACCTCAGTAGATGGTCAACCGTAATAATGATGAGAATGATGGAATAACTTATTCTGGGTAGACATCAGATGATGTCAGGAATATGATACGTTAGCCAAGGGATGGCTATATGATGAGTGGTCGGGTGACCACATGAGTGGATTGGAATTGAGTCAGTTCAGGTTGGATCATGAACATTCCCAGGGTTGTGGAACAACCTAGATGAGAGTAAGTTGGTATCCGGTACAGTAAGTATGCTATGCATCTAGTGTGATCTTGCCATAGATTATATGCCTGATCCATGATATGCCATGCTTGATTCATGCTTGTCTTGTTAGAATTTATGCCATGCTTGATTCATGCTTGTTTTGTTAGAATTTATGCCATGCTTGATTCATGCTTGTCTTGTTAGAATTTATGCCATGCTTGATTCATGCTTGTCTTGTTAGAATTTATGCCATGCTTAGGATTAATCCATGCATAGCATAGGGCTTGCTTTGTCATATGTTTGTTTGGATGCCATGTATTTGGTTGTCTTGCGAGTACATTCAAAGTACTCACCTGGCCTTGCAAGTGGCCAGTTGCAGGTGAAAATCTGTCGTGCTAGAGCGTAACCAAGCCAGTCCTGTGCATTATGGAGCCCAGCCAGAGACGTCGTGACCACTGATTCAAGACCTCTGCTACCCCTTTAGTTAGCCTTGGAGTTATGTAATATTGTTGTAAGCAACAGTATTGTAATACTCCATTATAGTTAATAAAGCCATTTTTATGCCTGGAATTGCTGTATCATGTCTTTGGCGTGCGTCAGGTCTTATCCTGGGAACTGGCGTGCGTTGGCCCTCAATCGGGGTGCCACAAGACTTGGTATCAGAGCCAGGCTGGCTATAGGTTACCCTAGCCCAAACCCGAGTCCTAGGTTTAACCGGTAGTGAGCCCAATAGATTTGACCCGTCTCTGGCAACCGACATGGCCACTGTGGATCAACAGTCGGCACAGTCGGAATGGACGTGACCGTTCCCAGCTGTCCGCCAACCCAGCCATTTAGGACTAGACCGTGACCCCACTTGGTTGTCGGCCGTACCGGTGTATCTTCTACCCGGCATGAGAAGGATCCACGCCATGTTGGTGTGTTCCAGCCGACTGCCTATTTAAGCCCCCTCCCATTTGCGAGCCGTAGCCCTCCCCATTGAGTAAGCCGGAACCCTGCAAGAGAGACCCAGGCTAGTAGCCCTAAGCCAGTAGCCATGGCCAGTTCTTCCAAGACCCCGAGACCCCCATTTTCCATATCCGAATCTTGGCTGATGGTTATCCCGGTTTTCCGAGCATCCTTTCGAGTATTCTCACTCAAGCCCTTAGCTGTAGTACCCCTCCGGCATATCTGGTGTGCCAGTCGGACCCCGTCCCCCACCTTTGTCGATTTTATGCAAGGGTGTATATCAGCCCAGGTCCAACAGCTGAGGGGAAGCCCATGAGTTTTCAGGGCAAACCCATGCCCACCCCCGCGTTGGCTGTCCAGATGGCTGCCGCAGGAGCCCTCGCCTATCTCCATAGCCAGTTTCCGCAAGTAGTGGAGATGCACGAGTTTCGCTATCTTCCATCATTGTCGGACATAGCTGGCAGGTTCTCCAGCATAGTGGGAGATGTTGACCCAACCATAGCTCGCCTAGTCCAGTATATTGATGCCCAGGGACTTCTGCTCTCTGGCATTCTAAAAGAGTTCCAAGCCATTGACCAAGACACCACCCGGGTTGTTACGAAAGCATACCGTGCGGCCCGAGAAATTGCATCCCAAACCACCCGTCCATTGTTGCCAAACCCAGTGCCACCTTCACAACCAATACCACCCTCGCAATCCGCAAACCTATTTCGCCCAGTCAACATCCACCCAAATTCCATTCAGGGAGCTATCCGGCGACTTCGTCGTCGGGATGTGTTCGGTCAAGTTCCCGCTACAGCTCCAGCAGTTGAGCCCCAGCTCATAGAAGTGTCCGACGATGAAGATGGAAGTTGGCTCAGCCTTCGTCCTCCAGGAGAATCCCAGAGGAAGTAGGTCCATCTGTGGCTCCGGCAGTGACCGCAGCCAGGAGATGCCGCGAGTAGGTGTGTGTGCGAAGACTGTTTCTTCGCCTGCAGCTAGTATTAGGACTCTGTAGTTCGGGGTGAGCGTTGTTGTTAGCTGCCTAGTAATGCTGTGTGTTGCCTATACTTCTTATGCCTATGTGCTGTTGTAATGTTATGCATGCCTGTTTGCTCTTTGTGCTTGGTTCGTCTGTCACTCTGTTAAACAGAAATGTTTAACCAAGCTGGCAGTGGACTCTTAACAAGATTTTAGTCAGTAGAGCACTTACACCTAACAACCTCGAACCCGTCTGGAGTCCCTAAATTAAAATGCGAGCTGGTATAAGTGTATGTATACCAGGAGTACATACACCCACTGGCATTAAAACGTTAGTGTAACCTGCTTAATGTGTTTCTTTCTTCTGCCTGCATCTTGCTATTATGTGCATTTTGCATCTTCCTGCATATTAGTCTGCATAGGTTGTGTGTGCATTGTGTGAGCAATGTCTGCATGCCGATTGCAATCTCGGAGCAATTCTAGGAAATTTTATTGCAGCAAAGATCGGTCCAACCCTTTTAGGCTAAGACCTAAACCCGGATTAGACCCCTAGCCCCCTCTGTGGATTCCGTCAGCAGGGAGTAACCAGCAGTGTGGTCTCCACACTGATAGAGCCCTGCCGACCACACCACACTAACCCTAGACCTAGTGGCGCCTCTGTCATCGTCGTGCGTGATGTTGACAGGCCGCCCTCGCCGCCGCAGCCTGCGTCTATTCCGCCGGCCTGAGACGGCGTAGTTGCCCCTTAGCCGCCTCTCTGGCAGCAGCATCCCGACGATCATCGAGGATCATCGCGCATAGCAGCAGCGAGCCGTAAATCAATGCCGCCAGCATGCCAGCTAGGACGATAGTGATCAGCTCCAAGCCCACGCCCGCCATGAGCACCTTGCCGCACAACCAGAAGGAAAAGGAGAAGAGGAAGAAGAAGTGAAGCAGGATGCAAGAGGTAGGTAGAGAGTAGAGACCCCGTGGTCCATTTTATAGCCCCCGTCCGGTGTACGGTGAGCGAGGTCTAGGAGAACCCCGCGCGCTGCTCGACCACCGGCGTCCAGGAGGCGAATCCACGAGCAGTACCGACCGGCGCTGGCCCGCGATGGGAGTTCTCTCTGCGTCGATCCCGTGCGCGCCGCGCTCTACCATCGTAGGGTGCTCTGTGCCCCAGGGGCTAGGCATGCGCAGTGCTTAGCCGCACTCGGGACAGCGCAAGAGCGAGAGCGAGAGAGAGAGCCGTTGGCTGGAGATAGAAGTAGAGGAGCCAGTGGGCCCTGGTCCCACCTGTCAGCGATAGAGGCCACTGTTCCTTGCGGTACCCCGAGCATTTTTGGAAAAAGGAACTCTTCTAAAAATGTCAGGGCTACCCATCGGCCTTGCCTATGGAATAGATTCCGTGATATCCGTATCTCGATCTGGGTGTACCAGTTTTTGGTACTCTTAACTCGGTTGTTTTCAACTGCAGGGTTAAGACCTAGCCCCAGAGGTTTTTCTAGGAGGCATAGTAGTTTTGTTTTCAGCTAACCCTAGGAATCTCGAGGACGAGATTCTTTTAAGGGGGGAAGGTTTGTAACACCCCAAAAATCGGGTTATCGATTTTTGTGCTGTTATTCCTTCCTAGCTTTTCTCTCCCGAATTTTTCCTCTGGAATTTGGCAAGTGACCAGGTGAATCCAGTCTATCTTCAACCTCTCAGTGCTTTTCCCCTGCTCTTGTGCCAGCCAACCCTCTGTCAGCCAATTCCGAATCTTATTCAAACCCTAGTTCTGAAATATTGGAACAAGAAATTCTGCCTTTGTGATTTCAAAGGAGCTATCATTTTCCTTGCTCTGTTCATCCTCCCAAAATTTCCAGAGATCCTTATTCTCTCCTAGACCCTAGATGTGCAAAAATATTGCTAAGTCATATGCAATATTTCTCATCCAGAATTAATTCCTTTCTCTGCCATTCTGAGGAATTAAATCCAGGAAAATATCTATGTGCCTCCATAGGTTATGAAAACTTGTGGAGATATTCTTTGTGGCTATGTTGAGCTCTCATAAAAATATTGGCCATAATTAAATTAGGGAAATTGCCTTTTCCTATTTAAAGCCAATATTCCAATTTGGGGCCTTTCCAAAGGAACTACCATTTTGGTAGTTAGGAAAATTTCCAAATAATTTTTGGAGCTTCTTATATCCATATCTTGTCCATTTCCATCAAAATATCCAGTTCCCCAATTCAAGTTTTGAGTGCCACTTCCATTTGCAATTTCTGTCCAGATTTCCAGTTTGCAAAGGAAGTGCATGATTCCTTGATCTCCTTGGGCTAAAATTTTGCAGGGTGATGAATTGTGATAAATTATCATTGTCCTCCAAAAATTAGCCCATTCCATCTAGCCAATCTTTTTCTATCATTTTCTCAAGTTTCTGACCAGATTGCATCTCTGTGAAGGAAGTACCATCATAAACGATCAATTTGATCTGAAACTTTTCCAGTGCATTCTTGTGTCCAAATCATAGTTAGCCTCCAAAACTCATCCATATCCATGTAGCCAATTGTCCCCAGCCCCTTCATTTCCAAATCTGGTCCAATTGCCAAGTTACAAAGGAAGTGGCATTTTGCTTTGCCCATTTGGGATGAGACTTTGCCAAGCAAGTGACCTTAGTCATAGACTGACCCCTGCCCAAGATCTGGCCAAGAGGTGCACTATGGTGGCCAAACCACAGCACAAACACTTGGCTGCCAGCTGGTGTTTGACTCAGGAGAAGTCACACCAGAGCTCCAGTGTCCAGCCCGAGGAGTCAGGTCAACTCAGGATAGGACGATGATAACCCTAGACATGTTTTGGCATTGTGTAGACCGTGGCATCGCCGTGGACACGCGGTGACCATGGGCAGACACAGCCAAACCGGTGCTCTGTTCACCAAATTTGTCGGGAGCTCGCCTCCAGCTAGCTCTGGGCTGTCCCAGAGCGCCGTGAAGCTTCCCCGTGCGCGCTGGATCCATCCCGAGCCTTCTTTCCCTCGTCCTCTAGCTGTGGACGCCTCTGCCGCCGTCTCGAAGCTGCGGTGGCCGTCCTCAAGCTTCGGCCGTCGTCCTGCCCCTTCCAGAGCCCTCCCCGCAGCTTTATAAGCGCTGCCCCGAGCCCTCGGCGAGCAGCAGCCCAATCCCCCTCCTCCACCGAGCCCTAGGAGCTCCCTTCCCGCTCCATTGCCGAAGGCCGCCGTCGGACGCCCGCGGCGATTCCAGCGTCCCGGCCCTTCCCCTCCTTCCCATCATCGCAGCCTCCCTAGGCGCTTGCGGAGCCGCCACCGTCCTTAGCCCTCTCGGGGACGCGCTAATGGAGCGGCTCCACCGGCGTCCGAGCACCGCCGCGCTCCGGCCAGAGGCCACGGCCTCACAGCTCGCCCCGCGGAGTCCGTTGACCACCGCTGGATGCGGCGCACGGTGGCGGAGATCCAGAGCTCACCGGCCGGCGCTCCCATGCCCCCCTGCCGCCGCATCGCCGGCGACTGGCCGCCTTTGCTCCGCCCGATCGGGGAGAAGGAGAAGACAGGGAAGAAGAAGGGGGAGGAGAGAGAGGGTAGGGCGGGCCCACGCGTCAGTGAGAGGAGAGAGAGAGTCAGCGGGACCGCCGGCAGTTTAAGTGGTAGCGTATTTCGGAAAATATGCTTTCCCAGTTGGAAAGCGTATTTTGCCCGGAGGCGCTTCTATTTAAACAGCCAAGGACCCCTTTGTAGTAAAACATTTTTACAGATTAGCCCCGGATATTCAAACACCTATAACTTTTCGCCTGTAGCTCGGAATCAGGTAAAACCAGTGCCCACGCTTTCGTCTCGTCGAGCCCGTTCCGATAGTGCTATTTCCATATTGTGTTAACATAGTGGAAATAACCGGTTTGCCCTTGTCCTCCGATCGAGCCCTCTGAGAGAGACCCCTCCCCGGCAATTTCTTCCGCGAGGCGAACGCATTTCTCACCGGCGTATTCGTCGACCCCCAGGCAAGCCAACCTCTTACATGAGCTCCGGACTTGCGTGATGACTTTGCTTGTACCTGTGTGTTTATCTGTATTGCCTGGTAGTCTGCATCTGCATTCATCGGTGGTAACATCGGTATAGATACTAGTAGAACTCTTCATCTAGTGCCATGCCTTATTCTAATGTTGCCACGCTAATAATAACATTACTAGTGACATATTCATGTTAGTACTGTGGTTGAACTCCTTCTATAACTATCAGTACTATGATCCGCTATGCTATCACTTATAATTGTCGGTAAAGTGGTATGGATATGCTGAGTTGGATTAAGAGATTACTGTCTATGATTATTTTGGGTTCCACCCGGCAGTTGTGGATATAAGGAATTGAATTAATGCAACCTAGTTGGTTGATCTTGAGTCACCTGTTCGGGCTTTTCCGTGCAACCACATTTGCCGGTATGGGACGGCCCTAACCGGGTCTGACTGCGTGATCTTTCACCGGTACCACCAAAGAGGGGAGGTTATGCACGGTGTGCTACCCCGGCCCGGTAAGCGGCGATAACCTTGTGAGCCCAGTTGTTGAGTTTTGCGCGCAGTCCCCGTTTGGGACAGTAGAACCCCATTTGGGTCTACAAAGTTTGACCCCGTTTGGGTCGTGGCCACGACGGTGGCAGGTGTCATGAGGACACAGGGGCCACCCAAGGCTGACCTCCGGGGGAGGAAAAGTGTCGGTGGTACAATGAAAGAGTCACGGGTCAGGCAGGTTATGTTGAAGCAACGCTGGTCCACCCGAATGGGATCACGACGCCAGGTGCTTCATGGTGTGGGTAAAGTGTACAACCTCTGCAGAGTGTAAAAATCTATTCGAATAGCCGAGTCCACGGTATTGGATAGCCCGTCCAGACCTCAGTAGATGGTCAACCGTAATAATGATGAGAATGATGGAAGAACTTATTCTGGGTAGACATCAGATGATGTCAGGAATATGATACGTTAGCCAAGGGATGGCTATATGATGAGTGGTCGGGTGACCACCTGAGTGGATTGGAATTGAGTCAGTTCAGGTTGGATCATGAACATTTCCAGGGTTGTGGAACAACCCAGTTGAGAGTAAGTTGGTATCCGGTACAGTAAGTATGCTATGCATCTAGTGTGATCTTGCCATAGATTATATGCCTGATCCATGATATGCCATGCTTGATTCATGCTTGTCTTGTTAGAATTTATGCCATGCATGATTCATGCTTGTCTTGTTAGAATTTATGCCATGCTTGATTCATGCTTGTCTTGTTAGAATTTATGCCATGCTTGATTCATGCTTGTCTTGTTAGAATTTATGCCATGCTTAGGATTAATCCATGCATAGCATAGGGCTTGCTTTGTCATCTGTTTGTTTGGATGCTATGTATTTGGTTGTCTTGCGAGTACATTCAAAGTACTCACCTGGCCTTGCACGTGGCCAGTTGCAGGTGAAAATCTGTCGTGCTAGAGCGTAACCAAGCCAGTCCTGTGCGTTATGGAGCCCAGCCAGAGACATCGTGACCGCTGATTCAAGACCTCTGCTACCCCTTTAGTTAGCCTTGGAGTTATGTAATATTGTTGTAAGAAACAGTATTGTAATACTCCATTATAGTTAATAAAGCCATTTTTATGCCTGGAATTGTTGTATCATGTCTTTGGCGTGCGTCAGGTCTTATCCTGGGAACTGGCGTGCGTCGGCCCTCAATCGGGGTGCCACAAGACATGGTATCAGAGCCAGGCTGGCTATAGGTTACCCTAGCCCAAACCCGAGTCCTAGGTTTAACCGGTAGTGAGCCCAATAGATTTGACCCATCTCTGGCAACCGACATGGCCACTGTGGATCAACAGTTGGCACAGTCGGAATGGACGTGACCCTTCCCAGCTGTCCGTCAACCCAGCCATTTAGGACTAGACCGTGACCCCACTTGGTTGTCGGCCGTACCGGTGTATCTTCTACCCGGCACGAGAAGGATCCACGCCATGCTGGTGTGTTCCAGCCGACTGCCTATTTAAGCCCCCTCCCATTTGTGAGCCGTGCCCTCCCCATTGAGTAAGCCGGAACCCTGCAAGAGAGACCCAGGCTATTAGCCCTAAGCCAGCAGCCATGGCCAGTTCTTCCAAGACCCCGAGACCCCCATTTTCCATAGCCGAATCTTGGCTGATGGTTATCCCGGTTTTCTGAGCATCCTTTCGAGTATGCTCACTCAAGCTCTTAGCTGTAGTACCCCTCCGGCATATCTGGTGTGCCAGTCGGACCCCGTCCCCCACCTTTGCCGATTTTTTGCAAGGGTGTATATCAGCCCAGGTCCAACAGCTGAGGGGAAGCCCATGAGTTTTCAGGGCAAACCCGTGCCCACCCCCGCGTTGGCTGTCCAGATTGCTGCCGCAGGAGCCCTCGCCTGTCTCCGTAGCCAGTTTCCGCAAGTAGTGGAGATGCAAGAGTTTCGCTATCTTCCATCATCGTCGGACATAGCTGGCAGGTTCTCCAGCATAGTGGGAGATGTTGACCCAACCATAGCTCGCCTAGTCCAGTATATTGATGCCCAGGGACTTCTGCTCTCTAGCATTCTAAAAGAGTTCCAAGCCATTGACCAAGACACCACCCGGGTTGTTACGGAAGCATACCGTGCGGCCCGAGAAATTGCATCCCAAACCACCCGTCCATTGTTGCCAAACCCAGTGCCACCTTCACAACCAATACCACCCTCGCAATCCGCAAACCTATTTCGCCCAGTCAACATCCACCCAAATTCCATTCAGGGAGCTATCCGGCGACTTCGTCGTCGGGATGTGTTCGGTCAAGTTCCCGCTACAGCTCCAGCAGTTGAGCCCCAGCTCATAGAAGTGTCCGACGATGAAAATGGAAGTTGGCTCAGCCTTCGTCCTCCAGGAGAATCCCAGAGGAAGTAGGTCCATCTGTGGCTCCGGCAGTGACCGCAGCCAGGAGATGCCGCGAGTAGGTGTGTGTGCGAAGACTGTTTCTTCGCTTGCAGCTAGTATTAGGACTCTGTAGTTCGGGGTGAGCGTTGTTGTTAGCTGCCTAGTAATGTTGTGTGTTGCCTATACTGCTTATGCATGTGTGCTGTTGTAATGTTATGCATGCCTGTTTGCTCTGTGTGCTTGGTTCGTCTGTCACTCTGTTAAACAGAAATGTTTAACCAAGCAGGCAGTGGACTATTAACAAGATTTTAGTCAGTAGAGCACTTACACCTAACAACCTCGAACCCGTCTGGAGTCCCTAAATTAAAATGCGAGCTGGTATAAGTGTATGTATACCAGGAGTACATACACCCACTGGCATTAAAACGTTAGTGTAACCTGCTTAATGTGTTTCTTTCTTCTGCCTGCATCTTGCTATTATGTGGATTTTGCATCTTCCTGCATATTAGTCTGCATAGGTTGTGTGTGCATTGTGTGAGCAATGTCTGCATGCCGATTGCAATCTCGGAGCAATTCTAGGAAATTTTATTGCAGCATAGATCGGTCCAACCCTTTTAGGCTAAGACCTAAACCCGGATTAGACCCCTAGCCCCCTCTATGGATGCCGTCAGCACGGAGTAACCAGCAGTGTGGTCTCCACACTGATAGAGCCCTGCCGACCACACCACACTAACCCTAGACCTAGTGGCGCCTCTGTCATCGTCGTGCGTGATGTTGACAGGCCGCCCTCGCCGCCGCAGCCTGCGTCTATTCCACCGGCCTGAGACGGCGTAGTTGCCCCTTAGCCGCCTCTCTGGCAGCAGCATCCCGGCGATCATCGAGGATCATCGTGCATAGCAGCAGCGAGCTGTAAATCAATGCCGCCAGCATGCCAGCCAGGAGGATAGTGATCAGCTCCGAGCCCACGCCCGCCATGAGCACCTTGCCGCGCAACCAGAAGGAAAAGGAGAAGAGGAAGAAGAACTGAGGTAGGATGCAAGAGGTAGGTAGAGAGTAGAGACCCTGTGGTCCATTTTATAGCCCCCGTCCGGTGTACGGTGAGCGAGGTCCAGGAGAACCCCGCGCGCTGCTCGACCACCGGCGTCCAGGAGGCGAATCCGCGAGCAGTGCCGACCGGCGCTGGCCCGCGATGGGAGTGCTCTCTGCGTCGATCCCGTGCGCGCCGCGCACTACCATCGTAGGGTGATCTGTGCCCTAGGGGCTAGGCATGCGCAGTGCTTAGCCGCACTCGGGACAGCGCAAGAGCGAGAGCGAGAGAGAGAGCCGTTGGCTGGAGATAGAAGTAGAGGAGCCAGTGGGCCCTAGTCCCACGTGTCAGCGATACAGGCCAATGTTCCTTGCGGTACCCCGAGCATTTTTGGAAAAAGGAACTCTTCTAAAAATGTCAGGGCTACCCATCGGCCTTGCCTGTGGAATAGATTCCGTGATATCCGTATCTTGATCTGGGTGTACCAGTTTTTGGTACTCTTAACACGGTTGTTTTCAACTGCAGGGTTAAGACCCAGCCCCAGAGGTTTTTCTAGGAGGCGTAGTAGTTTTGTTTTCAGCTAACCCTAGGAATCTCGAGGACGAGATTCTTTTAAGGGGGGAAGGTTTGTAACACCCCAAAAATCGGGTTATCGATTTTTGTGCTGTTATTCCTTCCTAGCTTTTCTCTCCCGAATTTTTCCTCTGGAATTTGGCAAGTGACCAGGTGAATCCAGTCTATCTTCAACCTCTCAGTGCTTTTCCCCTGCTCTTGTGCCAGCCAACCCTCTGTCAGCCAATTCCGAATCTTATTCAAACCCTAGTTCTGAAATATTGGAACTGGAAATTCTGCCTTTGTGATTTCAAAGGAGCTATCATTTTCCTTGCTCTGTTGATCCTCCCAAAATTTCCAGAGATCCTTATTCTCTCCTAGACCCTAGATGTGCAAAAATATTGCTAAGTCATATGCAATATTTCTCATCCAGAATTAATTCCTTTCTCTGCCATTCTGAGGAATTAAATCCAGGAAAATATCTATGTGCCTCCATAGGTTATGAAAACTTGTGGAGATATTCTTTGTGGCTATGTTGAGCTCTCATAAAAATATTGGCCATAATTAAATTAGGGAAATTGCCTTTTCCTATTTAAAGCCAATATTCCAATTTGGGGCCTTTCCAAAGGAACTACCATTTTGGTAGTTAGGAAAATTCCCAAATAATTTGTGGAGCTTCTTATATCCATATCTTGTCCATTTCCATCAAAATATCCAGTTCCTCAATTCAAGTTTTGAGTGCCACTTCCATTTGCAATTTCTCTCCAGATTTCCAGTTTGCAAAGGAAGTGCATGATTCCTTGATCTCCTTGGGCTAAAATTTTGCAGGGTGATGAATTGTGATAAATTATCATTGTCCTCCAAAAATTAGCCCATTCCATTTAGCCAATCTTTTTCTATCATTTTCTCAAGTTTCTGACCAGATTGCATCTCTGTGAAGGAAGTACCATCATAGACGATCAATTTGATCTGAAAATTTTCCAGTGCATTCTTGTGTCCAAATCAGAGTTATCCTCCAAAATTCATCCATATCCATGTAGCCAATTGTCCCTGGCCCCTTCATTTCCAAATCTAGTCCAATTGCCAAGTTACAAAGGAAGTGGCATTTTGCTTTGCCCATTTGGGATGAGACTTTGCCAAGCCAGTGACCTTAGTCATAGACTGACCCCTGCCCAAGATCTGGCCAAGAGGTGCAGTGTGGTGGCCACACCACAGCACAAACACTTGGCTGCCCGCTGGTGTTTGACTCAGGAGAAGTCACACCAGAGCTCCAGTGTCCAGCCTGAGGAGTCAGGTCAACTCAGGATAGGATGATGATAACCCTAGACATGTTTTGGCATTGTGTAGACCGTGGCATCGCCGTGGACACGCGGTGACCATGGGCAGACATAGCCAAACCGGTGCTTTGTTCACCAAATTTGTCGGGAGCTCGCCTCCAGCGAGCTCTGGGCTGTCCCCGAGCGCCGTGAAGCTTCCCCGTGCGCGCTGGATCCATCCCGAGCTTTCTTTCCCTCGTCCTCTAGCTGTGGACGCCTCTGCCGCCATCTCGAAGCTCCGGTGGCCGTCCTCAAGCTTCGGCCGTCGTCCTCCCCCTTCCAGAGCCCTCCCCGCAGCTTTATAAGCACTGCCCCGAGCCCTCGGCGAGCAGCAGCCCAATCCCCCTTCTCCACCGAACCCTAGGAGCTCCCTGCCCCCTCCATTGCCGAAGGCCGCCGTCGGACGCCTGCGGCGATTCCAGCGTCCCGGCCCTTCCTCTCCTTCCCATCATCGCAGCCTCCCTAGGCGCTTGCGGAGCCGCCACCGTCCTTAGCCCTCTCGGGGACGCGCTAATGGAGCGGCTCCACCGGCGTCCGAGCACCGCCGCGCTCCGGCCAGAGGCCACGGCCTCACAGCTCGCCCCGCGGAGTCCGGTGACCACCGCTGGATGCGGCGCACGGTGGCGGAGCTCCAGAGCTCACCGGCCGGCCCTCCCATGCCCCCCTGCCGCCGCATCGCCGGCGACTGGCCGCCTTTGCTCCGCCCGATCGGGGAGAAGGAGAAGACATGGAAGAAGAAGGGGGAGGAGAGAGAGAGTAGGGCGGGCCCACGAGTCAGTGAGAGGAGAGAGAGAGTCAGCGGGCCCGCCGGCAGTTTAAGTGGTAGCGTATTTCAGAAAATATGCTTTCCCAGTTGGAAAGCGTATTTTGCCTGAAGGCGCTTCTATTTAAACAGCCAAGGACCCCTTTGTAGTAAAACATTTTTACAGATTAGCCCCGGATATTCAAACACCTATAACTTTTCGGCCGTAGCTCGGAATCAGGTAAAACCAGTGCCCACGCTTTCGTCTCGTCGAGCCCGTTCCGATAGTGCTATTTCCATATTGTGTTAACACAGTGGAAATAACCGTTTTGCCCTTGTCCTCCGATCGAGCCCTCTGAGAGAGACCCCTCTCCGGCAATTTCTTCCGCGAGGCGTTCGCATTTCTCCCCGGCGTATTCATCGACCCCCAGGCAAGCCAACCTCTTACATGAGCTCCGGACTTGCGTGATGACTTTGCTTGCACCTGTGTGTTTATCTGTACTGCCTGGTAGTCTGCATCTGCATTCACCGGTGGTAACATCCGTATAGATACTAGTAGAACTCTTCATCTAGTGCCATGCCTTATTTTAGTGTTGCCACGCTAATAATAATATTACTAGTGACATATTCATGTTAGTACTGTGGTTGAACTCCTTCTATAACTATCAGTACTATGATCCGCTATGCTATCACTTATAATTGTCGGTAAAGTGGTATGGATATGCTGAGTTGGATTAAGAGATTACTGTCTATGATTATTTTGGGTTCCACCCGGCAGTTGTGGATATAAGGAATTGAATTAATGCAACCTAGTTGGTTGATCTTGAGTCACCTGTTCGGGCTTTTCCGTGCAACCACATTTGCCGGTATGGGACGGCCCTAACCGGGTCTGACTGCGTGATCTTTCACCGGTACCACCAAAGAGGGGAGGTTATGCACGGCGTGCTACCCCGGCCCGGTAAGCGGCGATAACCTTGTGAGCCCAGTTGTTGAGTTTTGCGCGCAGTCCCCGTTTGGGACAGTAGAACCCCGTTTGGGTCTACAAAGTTTGACCCCGTTTGGGTCGTGGCCACGACGGTGGTAGGTGTCATGAGGACACAGGGGCCACCCAAGGCTGACCTCCGGGGGAGGAAAAGTGTCGGTGGTACGATGAAAGAGTCACGGGTCAGGCAGGTTTTGTTGAAGCAACGCTGGTCCACCCGAATGGGATCACGAGGCCAGGTGCTTCATGGTGTGGGTAAAGTGTACAACCTCTGCAGAGTGTAAAAATCTATTCGAATAGCCGAGTCCACGGTATTGGATAGCCCGTCCAGACCTCAGTAGATGGTCAACCGTAATAATGATGAGAATGATGGAAGAACTTATTCTGGGTAGACATCAGATGATGTCAGGAATATGATACGTTAGCCAAGGGATGGCTATATGATGAGTGGTCGGGTGACCACATGAGTGGATTGGAATTGAGTCAGTTCAGGTTGGATCATGAACATTCCCAGGGTTGTGGAACAACCCAGATGAAAGTAAGTTGGTATCCGGTACAGTAAGTATGCTATGCATCTAGTGTGATCTTGCCATAGATTATATGCCTGATGCATGATATGCCATGCTTGATTCATGCTTGTCTTGTTAGAATTTATGCCATGCTTGATTCATGCTTGTCTTGTTAGAATTTATGCCATGCTTGATTCATGCTTGTCTTGTTAGAATTTATGCCATGCTTGATTCGTGCTTGTCTTGTTAGAATTTATGCCATGCTTAGGATTAATCCATGCATAGCATAGGGCTTGCATTGTCATCTGTTTGTTTGGATGCTATGTATTTGGTTGTCTCGCGAGTACATTCAAAGTACTCACCTTGCCTTGCACGTGGCCAGTTGCAGGTGAAAATCTGTCGTGCTAGAGCGTAACCAAGCCAGTCCTGTGCGTTATGGAGCCCAGCCAGAGACGTCGTGACCGCTGATTCAAGACCTCTGCTACCCCTTTAGTTAGCCTAGGAGTTGTGTAATATTGTTGTAAGCAACAGTATTGTAATACTCCATTATAGTTAATAAAGCCATTTTTATGCCTGGAATTGTTGTATCATGTCTTTGGCGTGCGTCAGGTCTTATCCTGGGAACTGGCGTGCGTCGGCCCTCTATCGGGGTGCCACAGCTCGCCGGCTCTTCTTCGTCACGGTAGAGCTCGCTGGAGGAAGCCCTTGCCGGAGATCCATTCCTGGGCGTTGTGGTTGATGGAGGCGGCGTGGCTCCGGATGGTGCTCCTTGTTGCCGCTCCTCTCCAACACGCCCGGAGATGTCAGCAGTAAAGATACACACCCTGACACTTGCCCGCGGAAAGTGAGTAATGGGCTCACGCTGGGGGCTGCGTCGGGGGTTGCGTCGAGGACTGTGTCTTGGGCTGGATTCCGGGCTGATGGTGATCGTCTCTGGCGCACCAGCAGTGCTTGCCGACGGCTCATCGACCGTTGAAGTCCTCGCCCTCTTCACCGCCCTTTGCGCCAGCGTTTCCGTATCTCTACGGGGACAAGTCAAAGCAAGGCGAATTAGTTAAGCCAGATCAGAAATTGAAAAGTTAGAAGATGTGACGGGACCCTTACTCTTCTTCTTCCGAGCTGAAGGCGGAGAGGTCGAAGTCGACTTCCGCCGCAGTGTCCATGGGAGGAGGTGAGGGAGCGGTCCTGGGTCGCTTGGCTGCGGCGGGTTGCTGCGCGGCCTTGCCGGCCGCCCCTTTGCCTGGGGCTTCACTGCGCGACGAAGGCTGGCGGGCAAAAGCGCCAGAGGTGACCATTCGAAGAGCACGCCTCTTCCTCGGCTCGGGAGTTGGGGCTTCCTCCTGCAGCTCCTCCTCAGCCGTGTCTCCGGCAAAAGGGTCCCCGGCAGCAGTGCTACTCTGCTCCCCGACAGCCTCGCCTTGCCCGGCAAGGTTTCCCTCCGACAGCACCTCTCCTTCGCTGGATTCCCCTTCCGCGAAGCTAGCACTGCCGGCCTCTGCAGCAAGATTTGCCTCCTCAGTGGTGGGACGGATAAGGTCCTCTTCCACGCGGATGGCCTTCTCCGACAAGTTGTCAAAGAATTGATGTGCCTGCTCTGCGGATGGCTCGATCCAAGTCCCGTCAAGGCCGTGGGCGTCAAACGCCGGCATCATGGCGATGATTGAGGCCAGAGCAGAGTTATTGCACAGAGGGATTATGCTTGCTGGCAGCTTGCGTACCGCCTCAGTCCTAAAGAGTCTTTGGTAGATGGTTGCATGCTGCATGAGCGTCAAGTTGTTGTTCAGCCCAGGGCGCAGCCTCATGATGTCTACCACGTTCCGGAATTCCCAAGCTGGCCTCCCTTTGTTCTGCAGAGGGGCAATGCGCCGGCGAAGGAAATCGGCGCCTATCATCTCTATCGTGAGCCCGACAGCTTTGAGGCGGTGGATCCTGGTGGTTGCAACTGTGAGCTTCTCATCTTCAGGATCGAAGGCTCTCCAGTCGTTGCAGTGCACCAGCTTTGTTTGCTGCGGCAAGCAGAAAAGCTGGAAGTTTTTCTCCTGAATCCACCACCATTTGGCCCGCCACTCATCCCATTTCTCGCGGTAGGCCCCGTCTGGGTATGTCTGCTTGGTCCCTGTTCTTGGGATCCAGGTGATAGAACCGGAAAGGGCCTCGCCTTTTTGGATGCGGGGAGAGAAGTAGTGGTGGAAAAGGGCCGTGCTAGGAACTACTCCGGCGAAGTTTTCGCAAAGATGAGCGAAAACTGACATACATGTCATAGCATTCGGCGTGAAATCCAAGAGTTGGAAGCCGTATGTGAACATGATGTCGTTGAAGAAATCAGAGAACGGGGGACAGAGCCCGCAGTAAAAGTAATCCGCAAAGAAATGGAATTTGTCTGGGCCACCCCTGGAAGAACCTGGACTCACGCGGGTGGCGGGATGCACTTTCGTCTCCTTCGCCCACATGAACTGGTACCTTTCCTTCAAGGCGCTCGCATCGAGTGCCGGAGGGAAGACGACGTGCTCCTTCCTCATCTTCGCCAGCTTGTTCTCTGGGACGACGGCTTCCATCTCCTTGCCCTTGCTCGCCTTGGGCAGCATGGCGGCTATGGGGGCGGAGTTCGAAAACGGAGAGGAGGGGCGTGGAGGCGGCGGATGAGCAGAGGTGCTTTGTTTCGGGCTTGAGGAGGAAGACGACGACGGTTCTCAGATTGGAAAAGATAAGAGGAAAATGGGCGGGCGCTTCGATAGGTTCCATTTTATGGGGAAGGCGTCGGGCTGCCTCTTTACTAGTCCAATCGAAACGCTCTTGCACGCGCGCTGCTGTAACAGCCGCGCCGCGCACATCCCCCACGTCCCGCATTCAATGGGCGTCATGGGGGGACGCGGTAAATGGAATGGTTACGACAGTTAACTCCTGCCACGCGTGCCCGTGCACTTTTTGGGCCTAGCCCAACAACGCCTCGCACCCGTGTATGGCCTAGGCCCGGGGGCTCCTGTCTGTGTACTAAAGTTTGGGTCCTTTAATACCCCATACTAGTGCACGGGCAGTTGTAGCCACACCGGCGGCAAGGCCTGCCGGGGGACAGCTGGATACAAGTGCAAGAATATCAAGGAAGCATTCAAGTCAAGGATTAGAAGACAGAAGATAGAAGACCGGAGGCTGGGATCCCGGCAAAGCCTTGCCGGGATGGCTCATGGAGCCCAGCAAGACCCGCTCCGGCAAGACCTCGCCAGCCTGCCACCGCTCCAGTGCAGCGACCAGCCTGTCAGACGGGTCTCGTCCGCCTAGGCGCGTGTCAGGGTGCCAATGGCGATGGGCTTAAGGAGTGATGATGGGACGGCCCCTTTTTCCGTCCCCAAGAAGCTAAGGGACACCTAAACGGAGCATTAAATGCTTTTGTCCTACACTGTCGGTATTAGGTATGATAGCCCTGTAGAAACTTTCCATCTCTTGTAAGCACTGTGCGTGCCACTGTTGGTGACCCCTTTGAACATATAAAAGGAGGCCCAAAGCACAGCTACAGGGGGGACTCTTCTGGCCCAGATTGCATGTGTAGCGACTGCGTACTGTAGCACATAGCGCTCCTGAGCTAGAACTCAAGAACCGATAATACACTAAGCAGGAGTAGGGTTTTACGCTTCAGAGCGGCCCGAACCTGGGTAACATCCCACCGCGTTGATCGTTAGATCTGCTCTTTGTGCAAACCTTCCTCCCTGCCGAATCGCAAAGGGATCCCCGTGATCCCATAGGTGTCGTACCCCGAGAGAAACTTCTCAAGAAAATGCGTCGGAACAAACTTTTCTTAATAAAGTTCTAAAGAAAGTGCTTCCTAAGAAAATTTCCTTAAGAAACTTCCTACGAAAATGTGTCGGAAGATACATTTCTTAAGAAACTTCTTAAGAAAGTGCATCCTAAGAAAATTTCCTTAAGAAACTTCTTACGAAATTGTGTCGGAAGAAACTTTTCTTAAGGAACATCTTAAAAAAATGCTTCCTAAGAAATATTCCTTAGGAAACTTCTTAAGAAAATGCGTCAGAACAAAGTTTTCTTAAGAAAGTGCTTCCTAAGAAAATGTCCTTAGGAAACTTCTTAAGAAAATGCGTCGGAGGACACTTTTCATAAGAAACTACTTCCTAAGAAAATTTCCTTAGGAAACTTCTTAATAAAATGCGTCGGAAGATACTTTTCTTAAGAAACTTCATAAAAAATGCTTCCTAAGAAATATTCCTTAGGAAACTTCTTAAGAAAATGCGTCAGAACAAAGTTTTCTTAAGAAAGTTCTTAAGAAAGTGCTTCCTAAGAAAATTTCCTTAGGAAACTTCTTAAGAAAATGCGTCGGAGGATACTTTTCATAAGAAACTGCTTCCTAAGAAAATTTCCTTAGGAAACTTCTTAAGAAAATGCATCGGAATAATCTTTCTTAAGAAAGTGCTTCCTAAGAAAATTTCCTTAAGAAACTTCTTAAGAAAATGCATCGGAAGAAACTTTTCTTAAGGAACTTCTTATGAAAGTGCTTCCTAGGAAACTTTCCTTAGGAAACTTCTCAAGAAAATGCGTCGGAACAAACTTTTCTTAATAAAGTTCTAAAGAAAGTGCTTCCTAAGAAAATTTCCTTAAGAAACTTCCTACGAAAACCCGTCGGAACTTACTTTTCTTAAGAAACTTCTTAAGAAAGTGCATCCTAAGAAAATTTCCTTAAGAAACTTCTTACGAAATTGCGTCGGAAGAAACTTTTCTTAAGGAACTTCTTCAGAAAGTGCTTCCTAAGAAAATTTACTTGGGAAACTATTAAGAAAATGTGTCCGAACAAACTTTTCTTAAGAAAGTGCTTCCTAAGAAAATTTCCTTAAGAAACTTCTTACGAAAATGCGTCGGAAGATACTTTTCTTAATAAACTTCTTAAAAAAATGCTTCCTAAGAAATATTCCTTAGGAAACTTTTTAAGAAAATGCGTCAGAACAAAGTTTTCTTAAGAAAGTGCTTCCTAAGAAAATTTCCTAAGGAAACTTCTTAAGAAAATGCGTCGGGGGATACTTTTCATAAGAAACTGTTTCCTAAGAAAATTTCCTTAGGAAACTTCTTAAGAAAATGTGTCGGGGATACTTTTCATAAGAAACTGTTTCGTAAGAAATTTTCCTTAGGAAACTTCTTAAGAAAATGCGTCGGAAGATACTTTTCTTAAGAAACTTCTTAAAAAAATGCTTCCGATAAAATATTCCTTAGAAAACTTCTTAAGAAAATGCGTCAGAACAAAGTTTTCTTAAGAAAGTCCTTAAGAAATTGCTTCCTAAGAAAATTTCCTTAGGAAACTTCTTAAGAAAATGCGTCGGAGGATACTTTTCATAAGAAACTGCTTCCTAAGAAAATTTCCTTAGGAAACTTCTTAAGAAAATGCGTCGGAATAAACTTTTCTTAAGAAAGTGCTTCCTAAGAAAATTTCCTTAAGAAACTTTTTACGAAAATGCATCGGAAGAAACTTTTCTTAAGGAACTTCTTAAGCAAGTGCTTCCTAGGAAAATTTTCTTAGGAAACTTCTCAAGAAAATGCGTCGGAACAAACTTTTCTTAACAAAGTTCTAAAGAAAGTGCTTCCTAAGAAAATTTCCTTAAGAAACTTCCTACGAAAATGCTTCGGAAGATACCTTTCTTAAGAAACTTCTTAAGAAAGTGCATCCTAAGAAAATTTCTTAAGGAAATTCTTACGAAATTGCGTCAGAAGAAACTTTTCTGAAGGAACTTCTTAAGAAAGTGCTTCCTAAGAAAATTTACTTGGGAAACTTCTTGAGAAAATGTGTCGGAACAATCTTTTCTTAAGAAGGTTCTTAAGAAAGTGCTTCCTAAGTAAATTTCTTGAAGAAACTTCTTACGAAAATGCACCGGAAGCTACTTTTCTTAAGAAACTTCTTAAGAAAATGCGTCGGAACAAACTTTTCTTAAGAAAGTTCTTCAGAAAGAGCTTCCTTAGAAAATTTCCAAAAGAAACTTCTTACGAAAATACATCGGAAGATACTTTTCTTAAGAAACTTCTTAAGAAAGTGTATCCTAAGAAAATTTCCTTGAGAAACTTCTGACGAAATTGCGTCGGAAGAAACTTTTCTTAAGGAACTTCTTAAAAAAGTGCTTCCGAAGAATATTTACTTGGGAATCTATTAAGAAAATGTGTCGGAACAAACTTTTCTTAATAAAGTTCTAAAGAAAGTGTTTCCTAAGTAAATTTCCTTAAGAAACTTCCTACCAAAATGCGTCGGAAGATACTTTTCTTAAGAAACTTCTTAACAAAGTGCATCCTAAGAAAATTTCCTTAAGAAACTTCTTACAAAATTGCGTCGGAAGAAACTTTTCTTAAGGAACTTCTTAAGAAAGTGCTTCCTCAGAAAATTTACTTGGGAAACTATTAAGAAAATGTGTCGGAACAAACTTTTCTTAAGAAAGTGCTTCCTAAGAAAATTTCCTTAAGGAACTTCTTACGAAAATGCGTCGGAAGATACTTTTCTTAAGAAACTTCTTAAAAAATGCTTCCAAAAAATATTCTTTAGGAAACTTCTTAAAAAAATGCATCAGAACAAAGTTTTCTTAAGAAAGTTCTTAAGAAAGTGCTTCCTAAGAAAATTACCTTAGGAAACTTCTTAAGAAAATGCATCGGATGATACTTTTCATAAGAAACTGCTTCCTAATAAAATTTCCTTAGGAAACTTCTTAAGAAAATGCGTCAGAAGATACATTTCTTAAGAAACTTCTTAAAAAAAATGCTTCCTAAGAAATATTCCTTAGGAAACTTATTAAGAAAATGCGCCAGAACAAAGTTTTCTTAAGAAAGTTCTTAAGAAAGTGCTTCCTAAGAAAATTGCCTTACGAAACTTCTTAAGAAAATGCGTCGGAGGATACTTTTCATAAGAAACTGTTTCCTAAGAAAATTTCCTTCGTAAATTTCTTAAGAAAATGCGTCGGAATAAACTTTTCTTATGAAAGTGCTTCCTAAGAAAATTTCCTTAAGAAACTTCTTACGAAAATGCATCGGAAGAAACTTTTCTTAAGGAACTTCTTAAGAAAGTGCTTCCTAGGAAAATTTCCTTAGGAAACTTCTCAAGAAAATGCGTCGGAACAAACTTTTCTTAATAAAGTTCTAAAGAAAGTGCTTCCTAAGAAAATTTCCTTAAGAAACTTCCTACGAAAAGCCATCGGAAGATACTTTTCTTAAGAAAGTGCATCCTAAGAAAATTTCCTTAAGAAACTTCTTACGAAATTGCGTCGGAAAAAACTTTTCTTAAGGAACTTCTTAAGAAAGTGCATCCTAAGAAAATTTCCTTAGGAAACTTCTAACGAAATTGTGTCGGAAGAAACTTTTCTTAAGGAACTTCTTAAGAAAGTGCTTCCTAAGAAAATTTACTTGGGAAACTATTAAGAAAATGTGTCGGAACAAACTTTTCTTAAGAAGATCTTAAGAAGGTGCTACCTAAGAAAATTTCCTTAAGAAACTTCTTACGAAAATGCGTCAGAAGATACTTTTCTTAAGAAACTTCTAAGAAAAATGCTTCCTGAGAAATATTCCTTAGGAAACTTCTTAAGAAAATGCGTCAGAACAAAGTTTTCTTAAGAAAGTTCTTAAGAAAGTGCTTCCTAAGAAAATTCCTTAGGAAACTTTTTAAGAAAATACGTCGGAGGATACTTTTCATAAGAAACTGCTTGCTAAGAAAATTTCCTTAGGAAACTTCTTAAGAATATGCGTCGGAAGATACTTTTCTTAAGAAAGTGCTTCCTAGGAAAATTTTCTTAGGAAACTTCTTAAGAAAATGCGTCGGAACAAACTTTTCTTAAGAAAGTACTTAAGAAAGTGCTTCCTAAGAAAATTTCGTAAAGAAACTTGTTACGAAAATACATCGGAAGATACTTTTCTTAAGAAACTTCTTAAGAAAGTGTATCCTAAGAAAATTTCCTTAAGAAACTTCTTACGAAATTGCATCGGAAGAAACTTTTCTTAAGGAACTTCTTAAGAAAGTGCTTCCAAAGAAAATTTACTTGGGAATCTATTAAGAAATTGTGTCGGAACAAACTTTTCTTAATAAAGTTCTAAAGAAAGTATTTCCTAAGAAAATTTCCTTAAGAAACTTCCTACGAAAATGCGTCGGAAGATACTTTTCTTAAGAAACTTCTTAACAAAGTGCATCCTAAGAAAATTTACTTAAGAAACTTCTTATGAAATTGCGTCGGAAGAAACTTTTCTGAAGTAACTTCTTAAGAAAGTGCTTTCTAAGAAAATTTACTTGGGAAACTATTAAGAAAATGTGTCGGAACAAACTTTTCTTAAGAAAGTGCTTCCTAAAATTTTTTCCTTAAGGAACATCTTATGAAAATGTGTCGGAAGATACTTTTCTTAAGAAACTTCTTAAAAAAATGCTTCCTAAGCAATATTCCTTTGGAAACTTTTAAGAAAATGCGTCAGAACAAAGTTTTCTTAAGAAAGTTCTTAAGAAAGTGCTTCCTAAGGTAATTTCCTTAGGAAACTTCTTAAGAAAATGCGTCGGAGGATACTTTTCATAAGAAACTGCTTCCTAAGAAAATTTCCTTAGGAAACTTCTTAAGAAAATGCGTCAGAAGATACTTTTCTTAAGAAACTTCTTTAAAAAATGCATCCTATGAAATATTCCTTAGGAAACTTCTTACGAAAATGCGTCGGAATAAACAAAGTTTTCTTAAGAAAGTTCTTAAGAAAGTGCTTCCTAAGAAAATTTCATTAGGAAACATCTTAAGAAAATGCGTCGGAATAAACATTTCTTAAGAAAGTGCTTCCTAAGAAAATTTCCTTAAGAAACTTCTTACGAAAATGCATCGGAAGAAACTTTTCTTAAGGAACTTCTTAAGGAAGTGCTTCCTAGGAAAATTTCCTTAGGAAACTTCTCAAGAAAATGTGTCGGAACAAACTTTTCTTAATAAAGGTCTAAAGAAAGTGCTTCGTAAGAAAATTTCCTTAAGAAACTTCCTATGAAAAACCATCGGAAGATACTTTTCTTAAGAAACTTCGTAAGAAAGTGCATCCTAAGAAATTTCCTTAGGAAACTTCTTATGAAATTGCGTCAGAAGAAACTTTTCTTAAGGAACTTCTTAAGAAAGTGCTTCCTAATAAAATTTACTTGGGAAACTATTAAGAAAATGTGTCCGAACAAACTTTTCTTAAGAAAGTGCTTCCTAAGAAAATTTCCTTAAGAAACTTCTTACGAAAATGCGTCAGAAGATACTTTTCTTAAGAAACTTCTTAAAAAATGATTCCTAAGAAATATTCCTTAGGAAACTTCTTAAGAAAATGCGTCAGAACAAAGTTTTCTTAAGAAAGTTGTCGGCGTACGACACCTATGGGATCGCGTGGATCCCTTTTATGGTTCGGTAGGGAAAAAGGCGAGCACAAAGAGCAGATCCAGCGATCAACGCGAGGGATTTTTACCCAGGTTCGGGCCGCTGAGAAGCGTAAAACCCTACTCCTGCTTTAATGTATTGTGAGTCTTTGAACTCTGGCTCTAGGAGCGTTGTGTGATGAACAGTACACAGCCGCTACGCATGCTATCTGGGCCAGAAGGTCCTCCCCCTGTAGCTATGCCTTGGGCCTCCTTTTATATGTCGAAGGGGTCACCAACAGTGGCGCACAGTACATACAAGAGGTGTAAAGTTGCTACAGCGTTTACATGTTTATCACTGACGACTTAGGACAAACGCATTAAATGCTCCGTTTAGGTGTCCCTAACTTTCTTGGGGACAGGAAAAGAGCCCGTCCCATCAGCACCGCTTAACCCCATCCGCCATTAGCGCCCTGACACGCTCACAGGAGGACAAACCTAACTAACAGGCTGGTCGCTGCGCTGGAGTGGTGACAGGGTGGCGAGGTCTTGCCGGGTGTGAATTCTGCCGGGGCTCCGCAAGCCATACCAGCAAGGATCTTGCCGGGATCCCAACCTTTGGTCTTCTGATTATTGACTTAAATGCTTTCTTGATATTCTTGCACTTGCATTCAGCTGTCCCCCGGCAGGCCTTGCCGCTGGTATGGCTACAACCGTCCATGCACAAGTATGGGGGTACTAAAAGACCCAAACTTTAGTACACCGACAGGAGCCCCCGGGCCTAGGCCATACGCTGGTGCGAGGCATTGTTGGGCTAGGCCCAAACAGTGCACGGGCATGCGTGGCAGGAGTCAGTTGTTGTAGTCATTCCGCTTACTGTGCCCCCGCCTCCCCACGACGCACATTGAATGCGCGACGTGGGATACGTGCGCGGAGCGGCCGTAATAGCAGCGCGCTCACAAAAGCGTTTTCATATTGACTAGTAAAGAGGCAGCCTCGCGCCTTCCCCATAAAAAGGAATCCGCAGAGGCGCTTGCTCATTTACCTCCTGTCCTTTCCAATCTGGAAGTCGTCGTCGTCTCCCTCCTCGAGCTCGAAACAGAGCCTCTCCCACTCATCCGCCACCTCTACACCCTCACCGTCCTCGGCCTCTGCTCCCATAGTCGCCATGCCGCCCAAGGCGAGCAAGAACAAGGAGGTGAAAGCCACCGTCCCGGAGAGTGAACTGGTGAAGCTGCAGAGGGAGCACGTCGCTTTCACTTCGGCGCTCGATGCGAGCGCTCTGAAGGACCGATACCTGTGCATGTGGGCGAGGGAGACGAAGGCTCATCCTGCTACTCGCGTGAGCCCAGGTTCCTCCAAGGGTGGCCCAGATAAATTCCCCTTCTTTGCCGACTACTTTTACTACGGGCTCTGTCCCCCGTTTTCTGATTTCTTCATTGACATCATGTACACATACGGCTTCCATCTCTTGGACTTTATGCCGAATGCTGTGACATGCATGTCAGTCTTTGCCCATCTTTGTGAAAATTTTGCCGGAGTAGTCCCCAACACAGCCCTCTTCCGCCACTATTTCATTCCCTGCATTCAAAAGGGAGAGGCCCTTTCTGGTTCTATCACCTGGATTCCAAGGACTTGGAACAAAGAGATATACCCAGACGGGGTCTATCGCGAGAAGTGGGAAGAATGGCGGGCCAAGTGGTGCTGGATTCAGGAGAAAGACCCTCAGCCTTTTTGTTTGCCTCGACAAACAAAAATGGCGCGCCGTAATGACTGGAGCGCCCTCGATCCTCAAGATGAGAAGATCACAATTGCAATTACCAGGATCCACCACCTCAGAGTTGCCGGGCTCACAATAGAAATGATTGGCGCTGATTTCCTTCGCCGGCGCATCGCCCTTCTGCAGAACAAAGGGAGACCAGCCTGGGAATTCCGGAATGCGGCAGATATCATGAGGCTGCGCCCTGGTTTGAATAACAACTTGACAGTCCTGCAGCACACAGCTCTCTGCCACAAACTATTCAGGCCTGACGCGAGTACAAGTTGCCGGCTAACGTAGTTCCTCTGTGCAACAACTCCGCCTTGACCTCAATCATCACCATGATGCCGGTGTGTGATGCTCACGGCCTTGACGGAACTTGGGACGAGCCATCCGCAGAGCAGGCACAAGAGTTCTTTGATAATTTGTTGGAGAGGGCCATCCGGGAAGAAACAAACCTCATCCGCCCCACCACTAATGAAGAAGTGGCGTATATCGCCAGCAGGGCGGAGGAGGCGAATCTTGCCGCGGAGGCCGGCAGCGCTGGCTTCACGGAAGGGGAAGCCAGTGAAGAAGAAGTGATGTCAGAGGGAAAACTTGCCTGGCAGGGCGAGGTTGCCGGAGAGCAGAGTGACACAGCTGCCGGGGGCCCTTCTGCCGAAGATACAGCCGAGGACCAGCTCCACGAGGAGCCCCCAGCTCCCGAGAAGAGCAAGCGTGTTCTTCGAAAAGCCACCTCTGGTGCTTCAGCTCACCAACCTTCCGCTTCTGCCGCAGCCAAGCGACCCAGGACCACTCCTTCACCTCCTCACACGGACACCGTGGCGGAAGTTGACTTCGACCTTTCCGCCTTTAGCTCGGAAAGTGAAGAGTAAGGGTCCTGTCACATCTTTTAACTTCTGAATATCCAGTTTTGCTTAACTTGTTTGCCTTTGCTTTGGCCTGTCCCCGCAGAGATACGGAAACGTTGGCGCAAAGGATGGCGAAGAAGGCGAAGACTTCAACGGACGATGAGCCACCAGCAAGCACCACAGGTGCGCCAGAGCCGATCACCATCAGCCCGGAGCCCAGCCCACGACGCAGTCCTCAACACAGCCCCCAGTGTGAGTTCATTACTCATTTCCCACTGGCAAGCATTGACATGCATATCTTCGCCACTGACGCCGCCGAGCTTGTATGAGGAGAACATCAACAAGGAGAGCCATTGGAGGACGTCGCTGACGCGCTGCCTCCGTCAACTACGCCGCCCAGAGACAGATCTTCGGCAAGGGCTTCCGCTGGCGAGCCCATTCTTGTTGAGGAGGAGCTGGCAAGCACAGGCACCGGTAGTCCTACATCGGCAACCAATGTTGCCAGGAAAGGAGAAACCACCTCTCAACAGCTGGACGTAGGTAAACCGTTTGCCTCAGAGTATTTTTCATTCTGTCCTTATATATTATATATATTTTTTTGTCTTCTTAAACTTCAATCTTGGTCTCATCTTGTTTCCCACTCTTTGGCTTTCAGATCTCCCTTTGATGGAACAAATGGATGTTGATGTCGTCATTGAGGAGACCGCCAGGAATGCTGCCGCCAAGGCCGACAGAGTTGCCGCTGATGAGGCCGCCAAGGACGTACAGGAAGAAACCGCCAAGGAGTCTGCTGAGAAGGACGGCAAGGACTCCAGTGACCATACTGACGGCATTCCTGCCGTAGGAGCGCCAGGCGCTACACCGGCCATGGAGCCCCCAGTTGCCAGTGAGGCGGTTGTTAAGGATCAGCCGTCAACATCCGAAGCCCCCTCTTCAAGCAGATATCTTAAGGTTGGCGAGAACCTGTTCGTCAACATACCAGGAACGGCGAGCACTGGGGTGCAAACCGAAGGGGAAATTTTCGACGAGGAAGTCATCACCGCTGCCGGACTCAAAATTATTGATGAACCAAGCACCGGCCGTAGCAAATCCAAGGAAGAACAGCTCCTCCAAACCATGAGCGACAACTTTCAAAAGCTCCAGGCGCTCTACCGCACTCAAAAGGAGAAGTTGGACTCCAGGGCAGCAGTTATTGGAGCAGCGGAGGCGGATTTCCAGAAGCACGTCGAGGAAACGCAAGTCTGGTACGCCGAAGCTTTCCAAGAGTTGAAAGCTGGTCGGGAACAGCTGAGTGAAAACTGGAACGAACTCCTCTTGAAGCAGTCTGACATCGAGAGGGTGCAAGAGGAGGCCTCGCAACGGGCTGCTGTAGAGGAAGCTCGCCTAACAGAACGCCGTGTCGGGCTTGATGCCTATGAAGATGACCTTGGCGCTCGCGAGAAGGCGCTTGCCGACAAGCTTCGCGGCAAGGATGAAGAAATTGAAAAGCTTGTCGCGCAGCGAACCCAGGAGCTGGAGCAGAAACACAAGGAAGCCCTCGAGGCTCTGGACACAGACGACGCCGACAAGCTGAAGGAAGCCGTCAATGCTGCCGAAGCTGCAGAGGCCGCCAAGAACGAGCTTGACGATAAGGTGAAGAGGCTGGAGGCGGACCTTGAGGGTCACGGCAAGGAGATCTCGACACTCAAAGCCGAAAGAGAGAAGACTCTCTACAGCCTGATGGAGATGCAAACCGCCATATCCGACAAGACCAAGCAACTCACCTCAGCCAATGAATCCATTGCCGATCTGAAACTGAAGCTGACCACGCTGGAAGAGTCCCTTGAGAACAGCAAGGCTCGTGAGAAGGTCTTGATCAAAGATCTCCAGAATGAGAAGAACCTGCACAAGAGTGCTACCGCCACTTATAATGACTATCAGGCAGGTGTGCAGATCTGGACTCAGCGCCTTGTCGACATCGCGGAAAGGCTTACAGCACAGCTGTCCACCATGGGCCTACAAAACTTCAACTATTCTTCCAACGATAGGGTGTCTTCGAGCGCCAGGTTGACCATGTTCTTTGAGGGCATGATTGATGCCCTAGAGCTGTTCCATTCTGATCGAGGAACCCGTCTGGCCAACGAATCCCGCAAACTCTACCGGGCCATCCTCCTCAAGGTGCTCATCAAAGTGGTGCAAAAGAACCCTGGCATCAACCTCACCAACATTCTTGACCGCTTGCCGAACGATGTGGACCTCAAGGCACTCGAAGAACTTGTCGCGCCCATCATCGACAAGGCGAACCAAGTCAAGAGGGTCGAAGGCTAGCGCAGGGACTAGCTGCTTCACTTGTTTTTGTCGCCACCATTCCATGCCAAATACAGTTTTATCTTAAGTTAGAATCGCGGCAACTATAATCATAATATAACTGGCTGTGTTTTGAATGAATGCACGCTATTCCTCTTGTCTGATTTCTTTCGGTATGGTACACGCCCTATGCTTTATTGGAAACTTGCCGGTGCGCACAACCTTGCCGCGAGCGCTTTGAGGAACGGATCCTTAGCAGCCTGCTGGAGGTGCCGCTGCCGGCAAGATACCTTGGCGTTTTCAGTGCAGCCACTTAAGCTGTTGAGCGGACTCGAAACAAAGTAAGGGCGTAACCGATCATGACAAGGTTCCTTCGCGTGCAGGTTTCCCATACAAAATTTGAAATCGTCCAAGGAAAATAACTTTATAGTGAAAAAATTTACTTAGAGTTTTGCAACTTAGCTTTTCGTTGTTGTACTCCTTTCTGCAAGATGTCAATTTTGAACATCGCCTGTTGGTGTCCATACCATCATCCCCCCGGCAAACTTGTACGCGAGGGAACCTTCTATCCTTTAAGAAAAGAAAGAAGAGAAAATAGGGATATGGAACCTTGGTGGTTCGTTAATACTTACTGGAAATAAGTGTAATACAACGTCTCAGACAAACATGCATATAAGTAAACATGAAAATCGACAATAATTGTAAAACACTTAATCTTATTCAACTATGCACAGGGTCTGTGCCTGGCTTTGTACAAAGGATTATATGCCTTGCCGACAAAACTTGTACAAAAGATGGTTGCCGGGGGACCCGGCAACCGCGCCTTATGGATAGAACTTACGAAGATGTTCGATATTCCAGGAATTGCTCACTGGAACGCCATCTTCGGTCTCCAGGCGGACTGCGCCAGGCCTGGTGACTCGTACTACCCGATAAGGGCCTTCCCACTTCGGCGTCAACTTGTTAGAATTCTTGGCCGACTGAACGCGCCGAAGAACAAGGTCGCCTTCCTCAAGACTTCGGGCATGAACCTTGCGGCTATGGTAGCGGCGCAAGGCTTACTGGTAGCGTGCAGCTCGCACAGCAGCCTGAAGACGATCTTCCTCAAGGAGCGTAACATCATCTTGCCGCAACTGCTCTTGCTCAAGCTCATGATAGGCGAGCATTCGAGGTGACCCGTATGTGAGTTCTGTGGGGAGAACTGCTTCCGCCTCGTATACTAGGGAGAAGGGAGTCTGGCCGGTGGCTCGATTTGGTGTCGTTTTGATTGACCAAAGAACTGCCGGTAGCTCATCAATGCAGCGTCTTCCGCACTTGCGCAGCTTGTTGAAAGTTCTTGTCTTAAGACCTCGCAACACTTCAGCATTTGCCCTTTCCGCCTGGCCGTTGCTCATTGGATGAGCAACAGAAGCAAAACAGATCTTGCCGCCAAGGTCTTGGACGTACTGCATGAAGGTGTTGCTCGTGAACTGTGTGCCGTTGTCAGTGATGATCCTGTTTGGTACACCAAAACATCAAACTACTCCTTTGAAGAACTTGACGGCTGATTGTGCTGTCACCTTCCTCACTGCTTCCACTTCCGGCCACTTTGTGAATTTGTCGATTACGACGTACAAGTACTCAAAACCCCCAGTAGCACGGGGGAAAGGGCCCAAAGTGTCAAGCCCCCAGACCAAAAATGGCCAGGAAAGAGGGATTGTCTGAAGAGCTTGAGCTGGTTGATGCAATTTCTTTGAATGGAACTGGCACGCTTCACACTTGGTTACTAGTGCAGTTGCATCCTGGAGAGCGGTGGGCCAAAAGAAACCTTGCCGGAATGCCTTACCAACAAGAGATCTTGATCCTATGTGGGAGCCACATATGCCTCCATGTATCTCTGCCAACGGCTCCAGTCCATCCTCCCGAGGAATGCACTTCAATTTCACACCGTTCGGTCTCTTTCTGTACAGGACATTGTCCACAAACTGGTACATATTAGACCGACGGGCTACTTTCTCCGCTTCTTCCTGTTCTTCGGGGAGTTCTCCTGTTTGGAGGAACTGAACAATGTGCTATGCCCATGCTGGAGCCTGAGGCTCGACAGCAAGGACTAAAGGCATGTCTTCTGCCGCGGGAGCGTTTGTCTCTACGGCAAGGGCTCGAGGCCCTGCCGGAGCCTGTTGCCCCCCAGCAGGTTTGGCGTTGTTCCCGGCAACTTCCTTGCCGGCAAGGTTCTTGCCGGCAGCTTCTGGGAGCTCTGCGGGAAAGTACTGGCTGGAACTCAACTTCCTTCTCTTATCTTGCTTCGCTGATGGTGCTACGGATGGCTGAGTCAATTGAAGCACAAAAGTCCCTGGTTCCACAGGTAACTTGAGGGCAACACGTTTTGACAGGTCGTCGGCATAACTGTTCTCTGTACGAGGAACATGCTCTGTTTGTAGACCGTCAAAGCGCTCCTCCAACTTCCTGACTTCATCTACGTAAGCTTCCATCAACGGGCTCTGATAATCTTTGTTGACTTGCTTGACGACAAGCTGTGAATCTCCTCTGACGATGAGCTTCTTAATTCCAAGGTCTGCCGCGATCCTGAGACCGGCAAGCAGCCCTTCATATTCTGAAGTGTTGTTTGTCGACTTCTCCTGGGGAAAGTGCATCTGAATTACATATTTGAGCTGCTCTCTGGTGGGTGCGACAAGCAGCACGCCAGCACCGGCGCCTTGCAGTGAGAAAGCCCCATCAAAATACATAATCTATTCTCGACTTGTTTCCTTGCCGGGGAGAGTTGTTTCTTGAATCTCTTCGTCCGGCGTTGGAGTCCATTCTGCGATGAACTCTGCCAAGGCTCTGCTCTGAATAGTTGAAGTGCTTTCAAATTTGAGACCAAAGCTTGACAGTTCCAACGCCCACTCCACAATCCTGGCGGTCGCATCTGGATTTCATAAAATCCGTTGCAACGGAAAGCGAGTGACGACGGTGATCTCATGTGCCTGGAAATAATGGCGTAGCTTCCTCAAGGCCATAAGGAGGCCGAAGAGCAACTTTTGCACGCCAGAGTATCTTGACCTAGCCCCTCGCAAAATGGAGCTGACAAAATAAATTGGGCGATGTACCATCTTCTTCCTCTGTGTCGCATCATTCGACTACTCAGATTCTGCCTTGTCGGCATGAGACTCTGCCGAAAAAAATCCTGGCTCGTCGCTTGACGGTCCTACCCCCGCCGCTGCTTCTTCGTCGACTTCTCTCTACGCCACTAACGCAACACTAACCACTTGATTCGTTGCCGCAAGGTATAGCAACAACGGCTCTTGTGGTTTAGGTGCGACTAGTGTTGGCGGAGAGGAGAGGTACCTCTTCAAATCCTGCAGCGTTGCCTCCGCTTCCGGAGTCCACTTCATTGGACCTGCCTTTTTCAAGATTTTGAAAAAGGGCAGGCCTCAGCAGATTTAGAGATGAACCTACTCAGAGCAGCAACGCAGCCGACAAGACGACGCACATCTTTGACGCGTCTTGGTGCTTCAATCTGCTCAATTGCCTTGATCTTGTCGGGATTCGCCTCGATCCCATGCTGAGACACAAAGAACCCGAGAAGCTTGCCGGACGGAACACCAAACACACACTTCTCAGGATTGAGCTTCAACTTGATCTTGCGCAGATTCGTAAACGTCTCTTCTAGATCTTGTATGAGCATTGCTTTGTCCTTGGTTTTGACCACTATGTCATCCATATAAGCTTCCATATTTCTATGTAGCTGGGGCTCAAAACCAATCTGAACCGCTCTTGCAAACATTGAACCAACACTTTTCAACCCGAAAGGCATACGTATGAAGCAATACGTACCGCACGGGGTGATAAATGCGGTTTTCTCTTCGTCTTCCTTAGCCATGAAAATCTGATGATACCCTGAATAAGCGTCGAGAAATGACAGCAAATCACAACCGGCAGTGGAGTCCACAATCTGGTCGATGCGCGGCAAGGGAAAATGATCTTTTGGACAGGCTTTATTGATATCTGTATAATCAATACACAGCCTCCATTTTCCATTCGCCTTGCGCACTACAACTGGATTGGCCAACCATGTTGGATGGAGCACTCCTTTGACCAAACCTGCCGCTTCCAACTTCCTGATTTCCTCGGCAATAAATTCTTGCCGCTCCAAGGCTTGCTTCCTAACTTTCTGCTTGATGGGCCATGCATGAGGACAGACAGCAAGATGGTTCTCAATTACCTCCCTGGGAACACCGGGGATTTCAGATGGTTGCCATGCAAACACATCGACATTCGCCCGCAGGAAGGTAATGAGCGCGCTTTACTATTTGTCGTCGAGAGTGGAACTTATAGTGAAAGTTCCTCCCGTACCATCCTCCTTGATGGGCACATTCTTAGTTTCCGGTGGAGCTGCCTTGGATTTCTTGCTCTTGCCAGTGGAGCTCTCTGGCACATCCTCAACAAGAGCGCAACACTCCGAGGAGGTGCGTTTGCCGAAGTGTGTGCTAGAGGTCTTGCTGGTCTTCTTCCCCCCGGGAGCTTCAGCGGCAGGACCAGGTGCCTTGGCTGCAGGTACTGCAACTGCCTCCCGGTAAAGTTGGTCGGTGCAGATAAGCACATCTTTCTTGTCGGAGTTGACAGTGATGACGCTCATCGGCCCGGGCATCTTCAATCTATTATAAGCGTAGTGCGATGCCGCCATGAACGTGGCCAGCGCTGGACAGCCAAGGATCCCATTATATGGCAATGGAATCTCGGCGATGTCGAAAACAATCTTTTCTGTTCTGTAGTTCAGGTCACTACCAAATGTTACTGGTAGTGTGATCTTACCCTTCGGCTGGCTCCTCCCTGGATTGATCCCCTGAAACGTGCCCGTTTCCTCGAGATCTTCATCAGGAATTTGCAACCTTTTGATCACATCAGGTGAGATCAATTTCAAACCGGCCCCACCGTCAACAAACATTTTCGTCACTTTGAGGTTGCGAATCGTTGGTGAAACCAACAATGGCAGACACCCGACCGCAGTTGTGCGATCAGGGTGATCCTCAGCGTCAAAAATGATAGGCGTGTTGGACCATTTCAATGGTTTCCGGGCATCGACGGATGGCTCTGTCGCATTAATCTCGCGCGCCCACTGTTTAAGTCGGCAGCGGGAAGAATGCAATGAGGCGCCCCCATCAATGCACATGACTTCTGTAGCTTTTTGAAATTCATGCTCGCTGGACTCGTCGTCCTCCTCGTTGTCATCGTCACCCCCCTCTTCCTTGTCACGGCCTCGAGCGGGCCTCTCCTTCTGTTGCTTGGCCTTGCCGCGACGACCTCCTCGGCTACCGTGTTTTTTGCCGGACCCCTCTGCACCATCCTAGGCCTTCTCCTTATCTTGCCTTTCATACTCGGCTTTCTGCTTCTCGACAAGCTGCTCAACTTGCCGGCAGTTTTGGAGATCGTGGCCCTTGGTGTGATGGATCTTGCAGTACTGCTTGTCGGAGCCCTCCGGCTTATCGGCAGCCGCCAAGGCCTGACAGGAGGCGCACCCGGCAACCTCCTTGCCGAGGCCTTCAACCTTGATCTTCTTGGTGGTGTCAAGGTTGTCGGATTCCTCGACAGCAAGCACAGCCTTGCCCTTGCGTTTCCTGTTATGCCGTCGGCCTTTCTTTGCCGAGGCGGCGGCGTCTTCGTCTTCAGAGTCGATTCCTGCGCCAGCATCCTCGCCGGGGAATCTCCTCCCTTCTTCAGCTCGAGCACATTTATCAGCCAGAGCATAGAGCTCGGCAACATCCCTGACTTTGTTCATCGCCAGCTCTTCGCGCATCTTGCAGTTGCGCACGTTCTGATGGAACGCGCTGACAACATCAGCAGGATTAATGTCTGGGATGTTGTGGTGTATACGGCAGAATCTCTGTATATGTACTTGCGCAAGGTTTCGCCCTCTTTCTGGGGGATGAGATGCAAATCACTTTCCTGGCCAGGAGCTTGGTGGCCTCCGGTAAAGGCGCCAACAAACTCATGACACAGATCTGCCCAGGAAGAAATGGAATTTTCCGGCAGATGCATCAACCATGACCTGACGTTGGGCTTAAGTACCAACGGGAAGTAGTTGGCGAGTATCTTGTCGTCGCGAGCCCCGGCAGCCTGCACCGCAATGGTGTAGATGCTCAAGAACTCCGACGGGTGAGTCTTGCCATCGTAATTCTCTGGGACCTCCGGTTTGAACGTTCGGGAATTGGGCCACTGGACTCGCCGCAGCTCACGGGTAAAAGCTGGACAACCCACCTCATAAGGTTGGTCACCAGGATACCCTGGCGCAGGCTTGTCTACAGTGGGTCCTGCGCGCCTATCGGATTGATGGCACGCTTCCCGCCGTCGCTCGATGGTAGTCCGAGCGTCTTCTTTGCTTCGTTCCTGAAGAACTTGACGTTGATCGCGGCGAGTTCGCGGATCAGACGACGCCGTCGAATCGTCATCACAGGCGCCGATCCGTCGAGTCTGCGACCACTGTTGCTGCCGTGGAGGAGAGTGCATCGTGGTCGTACCACCTCCAGTCTTTTCGCCATCGGCGCACGCCGGCTCGATGGACTGCCGCCGCGAAGGCTCCGCCCGCTGCGGCCCATCTCCATTCGCGAGGCCAACGAGGCTCTGAATAGCAGCTCTCCATTCTTCGAGCTTCTCCGCAGCAGGAGGGAAATCCAGGAGCAGCTGTGCTCGCGCCAATGCTTCTGATGGTGTAGGCGGCAGCGAAAGGTGCGAGGAACGTGAGGTGCTCTGACTCCTAACCGTGTTAGAAGGAGCTCCATCACGGTCCCGTGACCGCGCGCCGCTTCCACCAGCATTTCGGCGTGCATGCTGGCCCCGCGCATCTTGAGAGTGATGGTCAGGTGTCTTTCCTTGGGGATGCTTAGAACCACCAACGTCGCGGCGCTGTTAATCTCGTGCGACCTGAGAAGGCCGCGTCGCATGCGCCGGCGTGGGTGTCTTAGAAGGCGCCCTTCCGTCCTTGGAGTTCACTACGCCGCCCGTAGGCAGCACAGCTCCGTCCTTAGATCTAGCGGTGCGCGGATTGCCGTCGCCGCTGTGAACGACACCGCTCGCTTGGCTTTGATCACCAGAGTGTCGTGGAGGCTCAAGACCTCCGCCTCCTCCGCCTGTGTCCACACCGTCGCCCGTCCGTGTAGCTACAGGCATACTGGACGCGGATGGATCAACCGCCGTAAAACCATTCTTCTTGGGGGCCATGGCGATGAGGATGATGAAGAAACTGGCGCGCTGATCGCTAGATCAGGTTCATGCAACCGCTATTTCCACTACCTGGCGTGCCGAAGATGTCGGCGTATGACACCTATGGGATTGCGTGGATCCCTTTTATGGTTTGGCAGGGAAAAAGGCGAGCACAAAGAGCAGATCCAGCGATCAACGCGAGGGATTTTTACCCAGGTTCGGGCCGCTGAGAAGCGTAAAACCCTACTCCTGCTTTAGTGTATTGTGAGTCTTTGAACTCTGGCTCCAGGATCGCTATGTGATGAACAGTAGACAGCCGCTACGCATGCTATCTGGGCCAGAAGGTCCTCCCCCTGTAGCTACGCCTTGGGCCTCCTTTTATATGTCGAAGGGGTCATCAAAGGTGGCGCACAGTACATACAAGAGGTGTAAAGTTGCTACAGCATTTACATGTTTATCACTGACGACTTAGGACAAATGCATTAAATGCTCCGTTTAGGTGTCCCTAACTTTCTTGGGGATGGGAAAAGAGCCCGTCCCATCAGCACCGCTTAACCCCATCCGCCGTTAGCGCCCTGACACGCACCCAGGAGGACAAAACCTAACTGACAGGCTGGTCGCTGTGCTGGAGTGGTGACAGGGTGGCGAGTTCTTGCCGGGTGCGAATCCTGCCGGGGCTCCGCAAGCCATACCGGCAAGGATCTTGCCGGGATCCCAACCTTTGGTCTTCTGATTATTGACTTAAATGCTTTCTTGACATTCTTGAACTTGCATTCAGCTGTCCCCCGGCAAGCCTTGCCGCTGGTGTGGCTACAACCGACCGTGCACAAGTATGGGGTACTAAAAGACCCAAACTTTAGTACACCGAAAAAAGTTTTCTTGAGAAAGTGCTTCCTCAGAAAATTTCCTTAGGAAACTTCTTAAGAAAATGCGTCGGAGGATACTTTTCATAAGAAACTGCTTCCTAAGAAAATTTCCTTAGGAAACATCATAAGAAAATGCGTCGGAAGATACTTTTCTTAAGAAACTTCTTAAGAAAATGCGTCAGAACAAAGTTTTCTTAAGAAAGTGCTTCCTAAGAAAATATCCTTAGGAAACTTCTTAAGAAAATGCGTCAGAGGATACTTTTCATAAGAAACTGCTTCCTTAGAAAATTAACTTAGGAAACTTCTTAAGAAAATGCGTCGGAATAAACTTTTCTTATGAAAGTGCTTCCTAAGAAAATTTCCTTAAGAAACTTCTCAAGAAAATGCGCCGGAACAAACTTTTCTTAAGAAAGTGCTTCCTAAGAAAATTTCCATAAGAAACTTCTTACGAAATGCATCAGAAGAAAGTACTTCCTAAGAATATTTCCTTAAGAAACTTCTTACGAAATTGCGTCGGAAGAAACTTTTCTTAAGGAACTTCTTAAGAAAGTACTTCCTAGGAAAATTTACTTAGGAAACTTCTTAAGAAAATGCGTCGAAATAAACTTTTCTTAATAACGTTCTAAAGAAAGTGCTTCCTAAGAAAATTTCCTTAAGAAACTTCCTACGAAAATGCGTCGGAAGATACTTTTAAGAAACTTCTTACGAAATTGAGTCGGAAGAAAGTGTTCTGAAGGAACTTCTTAAGAAACTGCTTCCTAAGAAAATTTACATGCGAAACTATTAAGAAAATGTTTCGGAACAAACTTTTCTTAAGAAAGTGCTTCCTGAGAAAATTTCCTTAAGAAACTTCTTACGAAAATGCGTCGGAAGATACTTTTCTTAAGAAACTTCTTAAAAAATGCTTCCTAAGAAATATTCCATAGGAAACTTCTGAAGAAAATGTGTCAGAACAAAGTTTTCTTAAGAAAGTTCCTAAGAAAGTGCTTCCTAAGAAAATTTCCTTAGGAAACTTCTTAAGAAAATGCGTCGGAGGATACTTTTCATAAGAAACTGCTTCCTAAGAAAATTTCCTTAGGAAACTTCTTAAGAAAATGCGTCGGAAGATACTTTTCTTAAGAAACTTCTTAAAAAAAAGCTTCCTAAGAAATATTCCTTGGGAAACTTCTTAAGAAAATGCGTCATAACAAAGTTTTCTTAAGAAAGTGCTTCCTAAGAAAATTTCCTTAGGAAACTTCTTAAGAAAATGCGTCGGAGGATACTTTTCATAAGAAACTGCTTCCTAAGAAAATTTCCTTAGGAAACTTCTTAAGAAAATGCGTCAGAATAAACTTTTCTTCAGAAAGTGCTTCCTAGGAAACTTTCCTTAGGAAACTTCTTAAGAAAATGCGTCGGAAAGATGCGCTTGTCTGCACCGATCAACTCTACCGGGAGGCAGTTGCAGCATCTGCCGCCATGGCACTTGCTCCTGCCGCTGAAGCTCCCGGGGGGAAGTAGACCGGTAAGACCTCTCGCACACACTCCGGCAAGCGCACCTCTTCGGAGTGTTGCGCTCCTGTTGAGGATGTGCCAGAGAGCTCCACCGGCAAGAGCAAGAAATCCAAGGCAGCTCCGCCACCGACTAAGAAGGTGCCCGCCAAGGAGGACGGTACGGGATGAACTTTTACCATAAGTTCCAACCTTGACAGCAAATAGGAAAGCGCGCTCGTTGCCTTCTTGCGGGCGAATGTCGATGTGTTTGCATGGCAACCATCTGATATCCCCGGTGTTCCCAGGAAGGTGATTGAGCACCACCTTGCCGTCTGTCCACACGCGCGGCCCGTCAAGCAGAAGGTCAGGAAGCAAGCTTTGGAGCGGCAACAGTTTATTGCCGACGAGATCAAGAAGTTGGAAGCGGCAGGTTTGGTCAGGGGGGTACTTCACCCAACATGGTTGGCCAATCCAGTTGTAGTGCGCAAGGCGAATGGGAAATGGAGGCTGCGTATTGACTATACAGATATCAACAAGGCCTGTCCAAAAGACCCGTTTCCCTTGCCGCGCATCGACCAGATTGTGGACTCCACTGCCGGCTGCGACTTGCTGTCGTTTCTTGATGCCTATTCAAGGTATCACCAGATTTTCATGGCTAAGGAAGACGAAGAGAAGACCGCATTTATCACCCCATGTGGTACATATTGCTTGTTGCGTATGCCTTTCGAGTTGAAAAGTGCTGGTTCTACATTTGCAAGAGCAGTCCAGATTGGTTTTGAGCCCCAGCTACATAGGAATATGGAAGCTTATATGGATGATATAGTGGTCAAAACCAAGGACAAGGCAACGCTCATTTCAGATTTAGAAGAGACGTTTGCAAATCTACGCAAGATCAACTTAAAGCTCAACCCTGAGAAGTGTGTGTTTGGCTTTCCATCCGGCAAGCTCCTCGGGTTCTTTGTGTCTCACCGTGGAATTGAAGCAAATCCCGACAAGATCAAAGCAATTGAGCAGATTGAAGCACCAAGATGTGTCAAGGATGTACGTCGTCTTGCCGGCTGCGTTGCTGCTCTGAGCAGGTTTATCTCAAAATCTGCTGAGCGCGCCCTGCCCTTTTTCAAAATCTTGAAGAAGGTAGGTCCAATGAAATGGACTCCGGAAGCGGAGGCAGCGCTGCAAGATTTGAAGAGGTACCTCTCCTCTCCGCCAGTACTAGTTGCGCCAAGACCACAAGAGCCGTTGCTGCCATATTTAGCGGCAACAAATCAAGTGGTGAGTGCTGCGCTAGTGGCAGAGAGAGAGGCCGACGAAGAAGCAGCGGCAGCGGCAGGACCGTCAGGCGACCAGCCGGGATCTTCCCCGACAAAGTCTGGTGCCGGCAAGACAGGATCTGCGCAGTTAGATGGAGCAACACAGAAGAAGAAGATGGTGCAGCGCCCAATTTATTTTGTCAGTTCCCTTTTACAGGGGGCTAGGTCAAGATATTCTGGTGTGCAGAAGTTGCTCTTCGGCCTCCTTATGGCCTCGAGGAAGCTGCGCCATTACTTTCAAGCACATGAGATCACTGTTGTCACCCGCTTTCCATTGCAGCGGATTTTGCGAAATCCAGACGCAACTGGCAGGATTGTGGAGTGGGCATTGGAGCTGTCAAGCTTTGGTCTCAAATTTGAAAGCACTACAACCATTCAGAGCAGAGCCTTGGCGGAGTTCATTGCGGAATGGACCCCAACACCAGACGAAGAGATTCTAGAGTCAACTCTCCCTGACAAGGAAACTAATCAAGAGTGGGTTATGTATTTTGATGGGGCTTTCTCCCTGCAGGGGGCCAGTGCTGGCATGCTGCTTGTCGCACCCACCGGAGAGCGCCTCAAATATGGGATCCAGATGCACTTTCCCAGGGAGAGATTGACGAATAACACTGCGGAATATGAAGGACTGCTTGCCGGTCTCAGGATCGCGGCAGACCGTGGAATCCAGAAGCTTATTGTCAGGGGTGATTCTCAACTGGTCGTCAAGCAAGTTAACAAAGATTATCAGAGCCCGTTGATGGAAGCCTATGTAGATGAGATTAGAAAGTTGGAAGAGCATTTTGACGGTCTGCAAATGGAGCATGTTCCCCGTGCAGAGAACAGCATTGCTGACGGACTGTCAAAATGCGCTGCTCTCAAGTTACCTGTGGAACCAGGAACTTTTATGCTCCGACTGACTCAACCATCCGTGACACCATTGATGGGACAAGAGAAAAGAAGGAAGTTGAGTTCCAACAAGTACTTCCCGGCAGAACTTCCAGAAGCCGCCGGCAAGGAAGTTGCCGGAAACGATGTCAAGCTTGTCGGAGAGCGACAGGCTCCGGCAGAGCCTCAAGCTCTTGCCGTCGAGACAAACGCTCCCGCCAAGCTTGCCGGGGGACAGCAAGCTCCGGCAGGATCTCAGGCCCTTGCTGTTGAGACAACTGCTCCCGCGGCAGAAGATATGCCTTTAGTCCTTGCTGTCGAGCCCCAGGCTCCGGCATGGGCGCACCACATCGTCCATTTCCTTCAAACAGGAGAGCTCCCTGAGGAACAGGAAGAAGCAGAGAAAGTAGCCCGCCGGTCTAATATGTACCAGTTCGTGGACAACGTCCTGTACAAGAAGAGGCAGAACGGTGTGAAATTGAAGTGCATTCCTCGGGAGGATGGACTGGAGCTGTTGGTAGAGATACATGGAGGCATATGTGGCTCCCACATAGGATCAAGAGCACTTGCCGGTAAGGCATTCCGGCAAGGTTTCTTTTGGCCCACTGCTCTCCAGGATGCAACTGCGCTAGTAACCAAGTGTGAAGCATGCCAGTTTCATTCAAAGAAGCTACATCAACCAGCTCAGGCTCTTCAGACAATTCCTCTCTCCTAGCCCTTTTCAGTCTGGGGGCTCGACATCTTGGGCCCCTTCCCCCGTGCTGTCGGGGGCTTTGAGTACTTGTACGTCGCTATCGACAAGTTCACAAAGTGGCTAGAAGTGGAGGCGGTGAGGAAGGTGACAGCACAGTCAGCCGTCAAGTTCTTCAAGGGAATAGTTTGCCGCTTTGGTGTACCCAACAGGATCATCACCGACAATGGCACACAATTCACTAGCAACACCTTCATGCAGTATGTCCAAGACCTTGGCGGCAAGATTTGTTTTGCTTACGTTCCTCACCCAAGGAGAATTGGCTAGGCGGAAAGGGCTAACGCTGAGGTGTTGCGAGGTCTCAAGACAAGAACTTTCGACAAGCTGCGCAAGTGCAGAAGGCGCTGGATTGATGAGTTGCCGGCGGTTGTTTGGTCAATCAGAACGACACCAAATCGAGCCACTGGCCAGACACCTTTCTCCCTAGTCTATGGGGCGGAAGCAGTTCTCGCCACGGAACTCTTGTACGAGTCACCTCGAGTGCTCGCTTATGATGAGCTCGAGCAAGAGCAGCTGCGGCAAGATGACGCGTTGCTCCTTGAGGAAGACCGTCTTCAGGCTGCTGTGCGAGCTGCACACTACCAGCAAGCCTTGCGCCGCTACCATAGCCGCAAGGTTCATGCCCGGAGTGTTGAGGAAGGCGACCTTGTTCTTCGGCGCGTTCAGTCGGCCAAGAATTCCAACAAGTTGACGCCGAAGTGGGAAGGCCCTTATCGAGTAGTACGAGTCACCAGGCCTGGCGCAGTCGGCCTGGAGACCGAAGACGGTATTCCGGTGAGCAATTCCTGGAATATCGAACATCTTCGTAAGTTCTATCCATAAGGCGCGGTTGCCGGGTCTCTCGGCAACCCCTTTTGTACAAGTCTTGCCGATGAAGCATGTAATCCTTTGTACAAAGCCAGGCGCAGACCCTGTGCGTAGTTGAATAAAGCCTAAGTGTTTTACAATTCTTGTCGATGTTCATGTTTACTTATGTGCATGTTTATCTGAGATATTGTATTACGCTTACTCCCGGCAAGTGCTAACGAACCACCAAGGTTCCATATCTCTATTTTCTGTTCTTTCTTTTTCTCAAAGGACAGAAGGTTACCTCGCGTGCAAGTTTGCCGGGGGGGAATGGTGGTATGGATACCGACAGGCGACGTTCAAGGAAAACATCTTGCCGGAAAGAGTACGGCAACGAAAAGCTAAGTTGCCGAAACTTTACACAAATTTTTGTGTTGTTATCCTCCTTGAAAAATTTCAACTTTTGTATGGAAAACCTGCACGCAAAGGAACCTTGTTGTGATTGGTTGCGCCCTTACTCTGTTTTTGAGTCCGCTCAACAGTTCAGGTGGCTGCACTGAAAACACCGAGGTTTCTTGCCGGTAGCGGCCCCGCCAGCAGGCTGCTAAAGTCCCGCACCTAGCGCTCGCGGCAAGGGTGTGTGCACCGGGAAGTTTCCAGTCAAGCGTAGGGCGAATACATACAGAAAGAAATTAAGCAAGGGGAATAACATAGCATTCATCCAGAGCATAGCAAGTTATATTACATCTATCTTGCCGTGATTCTAACATAAGATAAATTGTTCTTGGCATGGATGGCGGCGAGAAGTAAGGCGGCTAATCCCGGCGATCGCCTTCGACCCTCTTGACTTGGCTTACCCTGTCGACGATGGGCGCGACAAGCTCCTCAAGCGCCTTGACGTCTACGTCCTTTGACAAGCGGTCGAGGACGTTGGAGAGGTTGATGCCGGGATTCTTGTGCGCCACTTTGACAAGCACCTTGCGGAGGATGACCTGGCAGAGCTTCCGCAACTCGCTGGCCAGATAGGCTGTTCGGTCAGAATGGAGCTGCTCCAGAGCTTCAAGCACGCGGTCGAAGAACATGGTCACCTTGACGCTCGTGGGCACCCTGTCGTCAGAAGAGTACCTGAAGCCCTGCACGCCCATGACGGACAGTTGCACGGCAAGCTTCCCCGCGACGTCAACAAGCTTCTCAGTCCAGATCTGCACGCCTTGCACATAGTCGTTGTGGACGACGGCGGCGCTCTTGACCAGCTCCTGCTCATTCCGGAGATCTTTGGTCAGGGCCTTCTCACGAGCCTTTGCGGTCTTGAGGGTCTCCTCCAGCGTGGCCAGCTTCACCTTCAGATCGTCAATGGACTCATTGGCTGAGGAGAGCTGCTTGGTCTTGTCGGACACGGTGACCTGTATCTCCATCAGGCTATGAAGTGTCTTCTCTCTTTCAGTCTCGAGTGTTGAGATCTTATTGCCGTGCTCCTCGAGATCCGCTTCCAGTTTCTTCACCTTCTCAGCAACCTCGTCCTTGGCGGCCTCTGCAGCCTTGGCGGCGTCGACGGCCTCCTTCAGCTTGCCGGCGTGATCTGCAGTTAGAGCTTCGAGCGTCTCCTTGTGCCTCTGCTCCAGCTCCTGGGTCCGCCGTGCGACAAGACTTTCAATTTCCTCGTCCTTGGCGCGGAGCTTGTCGGCAAGTGCCTTCTCGCGCATGGTGAGGTCATCATCATGAGCTTCGAGCCCAACGCGAAGCTCTCTCAAGCGTGCTTCCTCTATGGCGGCTTGTTGTTTGGCATCTTCCTGGGCCTTCTCAACATCGGACTGCTTCAAGAGGAGCTCGTTCCACCTTTCGCTTAGCTGCTCTTGGCCCGTCTTCAACTCCTGGAAAGCTTCGGCAAACCAAGCTTGCATTTCCTCAATGCGCTTCTGGAAATCTGCCTCCACCTTGTCGACAACCGCGGCCCTGGAGTCTAGTTTCTCCTTCTGGGCGTGGTGGAGTGCTTGGAGCTTCTGGTAGTTGTCGCCCATGGCCTGGAGCAGCTTCTCTTCTTCAGATTTGCTGCTGCTAGTGCTTGGTTCATCAACGACCTCGAGTCCAGCAGCGGCGATGGCGTCTTCATCAAAAACTTCCCCTTCAGTTGGCGCCCTACTGTTTGCCGTGCCTGGGATGCTGACGAATAAGTCATCGCCAATCTTGAGGTACTTGCTTGACGAGGGAGCTTCGGGTGCTGATGGCTGGTCCTCATCAACCGCCTCCCCGGCAGCTGGGGGCTCCGTGTCCGGCGTAGTGCCTGGCGCTCCTGCGGCAGGAATGCTGTCAGTACGGTCACTAGCCTCCTCGCCAGCCCTCTCGGCAGGTTCCTTGGCGGCCTCTTCCTGTGCAGCCTTGGCAGCCTCGGTGCTGACATCCTTGGCGGCCTCGGCGGTAGCTTTCTTGGCGGCTTCAGCAACTTCGGCGGCTTCGGCGTCAGCACTCTTGGCGGCCTCTTCAGCGGCGATCCTGTCGGCCTCGGCGGCAGTGTCCTTGGCGGTCTCCTCGATGACGGTGTCAACATCCATTTGTTCCGTCGAGGGAATGTCTGAAGGCCAAGAAAACAAATCAAGATGAGATTGAAGTGGAAGTTCAAGAAGACAAAAAGGAAAACAGAAAAAATAAGTACCTGTGCCAGCATTGGTTGCCGGTGTAGAGCTGCCGGTGCCCATGCTTGTCGGCCCTTACTCGTCGCGATAAAGCACGCTAGAGGAAGTCCTTGTCGGAGATCCATCTCTAGGCGGCGTAGCTGATGGAGGCGGCACATCAGGGGTGGCCTCTGATGGTTCTCCTTGTCGCTGCTCTCCTCCTGCATGCCTGGTGATGTCAGCAGTAAAGATGCACACCCCGGCACTTGCCAGCGGGAAATGAGTAATGGACTCACGCTGGGGGCTGCGCCGGGGGCTGAGTCGGGGACTGCGTCGCGGGCTAGGCTCCGGGTTGACGGTGGTCGTCTCTGGCACACCAGAGGTGCTTGCCGGCGGCTCCTCACCCGTCGAGGTCTTCGCCCTCTTCGCTACCCTTTGCACCAATGTTTCCGCATCCCGGTGGAGACAGGCCAAAGCAGAGCAAATAAGTTAAATAAGACCAAAAACTCAAAAAGCAAAGGATGCGACAAGATCCTTACTCCTCTTCTTCTTCTCCCGAGCTGAGGGCAGAGAGGTCGAAGGCGACTTCCGTCATGGTGCCCGTGGGAGGAGGTGGAGGGGTGCTCCTGGGTCGCTTGGCTGCGGCAGGCGCAGGTTGCTGATGAGCTCCTTGCCGCTGCGTGGCCTTGCCGGCCGCCCCCTTGCCGGGGGCTGCACTACTTGAGGAAGCTTCGCGGACCGGGACCCTAGAAGCGGCGCTCCGAAGGGCACGCCTACTCCCTGGCTTAAGAGTCGGGGCCTCCTCGAGCAGTTCCTCCTCGGCTCTGTCGCCGGCAGGATGGCCCCCGGCAGATGTGCCGCCCTGTTCCTCAGTGGTCTCACCCTACCCGGCAAGATTTTCGTCCGACAGCATTTCCCCTCCGCTGGTTTCTTCTTCCACGAAGCCGACGCTGCCGGCCTCCGCGGCAAGATTTGCCTCCTCCGCCCTGCTGGCGATGTATTCAATTTCTTCTTCAGTGGTGGCGCAGACGAGGTTGTCTTCTTCGCGGATGGCCCTCTCCGTCAGGTTATCAAAGAATTGCCACACTTGGTCTTCAGGTGGCTCGATCCAGATCCCGTCAAGACTGTGGGCATCAAATGCCGGCATCATAGCAATGATTGGACCTAAGGAAGAGTTGTTGCACAAGGGGATTATGCCTGCCGGCAGCTTGCATACCACATCACCCTTGAACAACTTCTGGCAGAGAGCTGCGTGCTGCATAAGTGTCAGATTGCCATTCAGCCCAGGGCGCAGCCTCATGATGTCTGCCGCGTTCTTGAATTGCCAAGCTGGCCTCCCTTTGTTCTGCAGAGGGGCAATGCGCCGGCGAAGGAAATCGGCGCCTATCATATCTATTGAGAGCCCGGCAGCTCTGAGGCGGTGGATTCTAGTAATCGCGACTGTGAGCTTCTCATCTTCGGGGTCAAGGGCGCTCCAGTCGTTGTTGCGCACTATCTTCGTCTGCCGCAGCAAGCAGAAAGGTTGGACTTCTGATTTTTCTGTCTCCCAAACCCAGCACCATCTGGCCCGCCATTCATCCCACTTCTCGCGGAAGGCCCCGTCTGGGTAGATCTCCTTGGTTCCTGGCCGTGGGATCCAAGCGATGGAACCAGAAAGGGCCTCGCCTTTTTGGATGCGGGGAATGAAGTAATGGCAGAAAAGAGCGGTGCTAGGAACTACTCCGGCAAAGTTTTCGCAAAGGTGAGCGAAAATGGACATGCATGTTACGGCATTCGACGTGAAATCCAAAAGTTGGAAGCCGTAGGTGAGCATGATGTCGTTGAAGAAGTCAGAGAAAGGGGGGCAGAGTCGGCAGTAGAAATAATCGGCAAAGAAGTGGTATTTATTTGGCCCGCCCTTAGAGGAACCTAGACTCACGGCGGTGGCCGGATGCGCTGTCATCTCCGTCGCCCACATGAACTGATACCGCTCCTTCAGAGCGCCCGCGTCGAGCACCGGCGGAAAGACGACGTGCTCCTTCCGCATCTTCGCCATCTTGCTCTCCGATACGGCGGCGTCCACCTCCTTGCCCCTGCTTGTTTTGGGTGGCATGGCGGCTATGGGGGACGGAGGCCGAAGGCGGAGAGGGCGTGGAAGCGGCGGGGGAGAGGGAGAAAGCTTTGCTTTGGGCTCGAAGAGGAAGATGGCGGCGATTCCCAGATTGGAAGAAACAAGAGGTAAATGAGCAGCGCCTCTGCGGATTCCTTCTTATGGGGGGAACGCGAGGCTGCCTCTTTAATAAAATAATATTGAAACGCTTCGCGAGCGCGCTGCTGTAACGGCCGCGCCGCGCACGTCCCCCACGTCCCGCATTCAATGGGCGTCGTGGGCGGCGCAGTAAAAGGAATGATTACGGTGGATAACTCCTGCCACGTGTGCTCGTGCACTGTTTGGGCCTGGCCCAACAACGCCTCGCACCCGTGTATGACCCAGGCCCGGGGGCTCCTGTCGGTGTACTAAAACTGGGTCCCTTAGTACCCCGTACTTGTGCACGGACAGTTGTAGCCACACCTGCGGCAAGGCCTGCCGGGAGGCAGCCATATGCAAGTCCATAAAGTCAAGAAGGCATTCAAGTTGCTGCTCAAGATAGAAGACCGAAGGCTGGAGCCCCGGCAAGATCTTGCCAGGATGGCTCGTGGCCCCGGCAAGGCTCGCACTCGGCAAGACCCCGCCACTCTGTCACCGCCCCAGTGTAGAGAGTAGCTTGTCATTTAGCTATTGTCCTCCTGGGCGCGTGTCAGGGAGTTAACGGTGTTGGGGTTAAGCGGTGCTGATGGGACGACTTCTTTTCCCATCTCCGAGACGCTAAGGGACACCTCAACGGAGCATTTAATGTTCCTGTCCTAAACTGTCAGTGTTAGGTATGATACACTGTAGATAATTTACACCTCATGTATGCCCTGTGCACCACTGTTGCCGACCCCTTCGAAGGTATAAAAGGAGGCCCAGGGTGCAGCTACGGGGGCAGGGACGGCTAGCCATTCTGCATGCGTAGCGGCTGTGTACTGTAGCGCTCCCAGAACTTGAGCTGGAACACAACTAAGCCAACCAAGCAGAAGTAGGGTTTTACGCATCTTTGCGGCCCGAACGTGGGTAAAAATCCCCGCGTATTGATCGTTAGATCTGTTCTTTGTGCAAACCTTCTCCCCGCCGAATCGTAAAGGGATCCTCTCGATCCCATAGGTGTCGTTTCTGACATGCGTCGGAAGATAATTTTCTTAAAAAACTTCTTAAAAAAGTGCTTCCTAAGAAATATTCCTTAGGAAACTTCTTAAGAAAATGCGTCAAAACAAAGTTTTCATAAGAAAGTTCTTAAGAAAGTGCTTCCTAAGAAAATTTCCTTAGGAAACTTCTTAAGAAAATGCGTCGGAGGATACTTTTCTTAAGAAACTGCTTCCAAAGAAAATTTCCTTAGGAAACATCTTAAGAAAATGCGTCAGAATAAACTTTTCTTATGGAACTTCTTAAGAAAGTGCTTCCTTAGAAAGTTTCCGTATGAAACTTCTTAAGAAAATGCATCGGAACAAACTTTTCTTAATAAAGTTCTTAAGAAAGTGTTTTCAAAGAAAATTTCCTTAGGAAACTTCTTATGAAAATGCGCCGGAAGATACTTTTCTTAAGAAACTTCTTAAGAAGTGCTTCCTAAGAAAATTTCCTTAAGAAACTTCTTATGAAATTGTGTCGGAAGAAACTTTTTTTAAGGAACTTCTTAAGAAAGTGCTTCCAAAGAAAACTTTACTTGGGAAACTTCTTAAGAAAATGTGTCGGAACAAACTTTTCTTAAGAAGGTTCTTAAGAAAGTGCTTCCTAAGTAAATTTCCTTAAGAAACTTTTACGAAAATGCACCGGAAGCTACTTTTCTTAAGAAAGTGCTTCCTAGGAAAATTTCCTTACGAAACTTCTTAAGAAAATGCGTCGGAACAAACTTTTCTTAAGAAATAGGTTCCTAAGAAAATTTCCTAAAGAAACTTCTTACAAAAATGCATCGGAAGACACTTTTCTTAAGAAACTTCTTAAGAAAGTGCTTCCTAAGAAAATTTTCTTAGGAAACTTCATACGAAATTGCGTCGGAAGAAACTTTTCTTAAGGGACTTCTTAAGAAAGTCCTTTCTAGGAAATATTCCTTAGGAAACTTCCTAAGAAAATTTGTCGGAACAAACTTTTCTTAATAATGTTCATAAGATAGTGCTTCCTAAGAAAATTTCCTTAGGCAACTTCTTGCGAAAATGCGTCGGAGGATAGTTTTCTTAAGAACTTGCATCCTGAGAAAATTTCCTTAGGAAACTTCTTAAGAAAATGCGCCGGAACAAACTTTTCTTAAGAAAATGCTTCCTAAGAAAATTTCCTTACGAAACTTCTTACGAAAATGCGTCAGAAGAAATTACTTCGTAAGAAAGTTTCCTTAAGAAACTTCCTACGAAATTGCGTCGGAAGATACTCTTCTTAAGAAACTTCTTAAGAAAGTGCTTCCTAAGAAAATTTCCTTAGGAAACTTCTTACGAAAATGCGTCGGAGGATACTTTTCTTAAGACACTGCTTCCTAAGAAAATTTCCTTAGGTAACTTCTTAAGAAAATGCATCGGAACAAACTTTTCTTTAGAAAGTTCTTAAGAAAGTGCTTCCTAAGAAAATATCCTTAAGAAACTTCTTACGGAAATGCATCAGGATAAACTTTTCTTAAGGAACTTCTTAAGAAAATGCTTCCTAAGAAAATTTCCTTAGGAAACTTCTTAAGAAAATGCATCGGAGGATACTTTTCTTAAGAAACTGCTTCCAAAGAAAATTTCCTTAGGAATCTTCTTAAGAAAATGCGTTAGAACAAACTTTTCTTAAAATAGTGTTTCCTAAGAAAAGTTCCTTAAGAAACTTCTTAAGAAAGTGCTTCCTAAGATAATTTCCTTAAGGAACTTCTTAAGAAAGTGCTTCCTAAGAAAATTTCCTTAAGGAACTTCTTAAGAAATTGCTTCCTAAGATAATTTCCTTAAGAAATTTATTACGAAAATGCCTCGGAAGATACCTTTCTTAAGAAACTTCTTAAGAAAGGGCTTCCTAAGAAAATTTCCTTAGGAAACTTCTTACGAAAATGCGTCGGAGGATACTTTTCTTAAGACACTGCTTCCTAAGAAAATTTTCTTAGTTAACTTCTTAAGAAAATGCGTCGGAACAAACTTTTCTTTAGAAAGTTCTTAAGAAAGTGCTTCCTAAGAAAATTTCCTTAAGAAACTTCTTACGGAAATGCATCAGGATAAACTTTTCTTAAGGAACTTCTTAAGAAAATGCTTCCTAAGAAAATTTCCTTAGGAAACTTCTTAAGAAAATGCGTCGGAGGATACTTTTCTTAAGAAACTGCTTCCAAAGAAAATTTCCTTAGGAAACTTCTTAAGAAATGCGTTAGAACAAACTTTTCTTAAAAAAGTGCTTCCTAAGAAAAGTTCCTTAAGAAACTTCTTAAGAAAGTGCTTCCTAAGATAATTTCCTTAAGGAACTTCTTAAGAAAGTGCTTCCTAAGAAAACTTCCTTAAGGAACTTCTTAAGAAAGTGCTTCCTAAGATAATTGCCTTAAGAAACTTATTACGAAAATGCGTCGGAAGATACCTTTCTTAAGAAACTTCTTAAGAAAGTGCTTCCTAAGAAAATTTCCTTAGGAAACTTCTTACGAAAATGCGTCGGAGGATACTTTTCTTAAGACACTGCTTCCTAAGAAAATTTCCTTAGGTAACTTCTTAAGAAAATGCGTCGAAACCAACTTTTCTTTAGAAAGTTCTTAAGAAAGTGCTTCCTAAGAAAATTTCCTTAAGAAACTTCTTACGAAAATGCATCAGGATAAACTTTTCTTAAGGAACTTCTTAAGAAAATGCTTCCTAAGAAAATTTCCGTAGGAAACTTCTTAAGAAAATGCGTCGGAGGATACTTTTCTTAAGAAACTGCTTCCAAAGAAAATATCCTTAGGGAACTTCTTAAGAAAATGCGTTAGAACAAACTTTTCTTAAAAAAGTGCTTCCTAAGAAAAGTTCCTTAAGAAACTTCTTACAAAAATGCGTCGGAATAAACTTTTCTTAAGCAACTTCTTAAGAAAGTGCTTCCTTAGAAAATTTCCTTATGAAACTTCTTAACAAAATGCATCGGAACAAACTTTTCTTAATAAAGTTCTTAAGAAAGTGTTTTCTAAGAAAAATTCCTTTGGAAACTTCTTACGAAAATGCGCCAGAAGATACTTTTCTTAAGAAACCTCTTAAGAAAGTGCTTCCTAAGAAAATTTCCTTAAGAAACTTCTTACGAAATTGTGTTGGAAGAAACTTTTCTTAAGGAACTTCTTAAGAAAGTGCTTCCTAAGAAAATATACTTGGGAAACTTCTTAAGAAAATGTGTCGGAACAAACTTTTCTTAAGAAGGTTCTTAAGAAAGTGCTTCCTAAGTAAATTTCCTTAAGAAACTTCTGACGAAAATGCACCAGAAGCTACTTTTCTTAAGAAAGTGCTTCCTAGGAAAATTTCCTTAGGAAACTTCTTAAGAAAATGCGTCGGAACAAACTTTTCTTAAGAAAGTTCTTAAGAAAGAGCTTCCTAAGAAAATTTCCTAAAGAAACTTCTTACAAAAATGCATCGGAAGATACTTTTCTTAAAAAACTTCTTAAGAAAGTGCTTCCTAAGAAAGTTTTCTTAGGAAACGTCTTACGAAATTGCGTCGGAAGAAACTTTTTTTAAGAGACTTCTTAAGAAAGTGCTTCCTAAGAAATATTCTAAGGAAACTTCCTAAGAAAATTCGTCGGAACAAACTTTTCCTAATAATGTTCTTAAGACAGTGCTTCCTAAGAAAATTTCCTTAGGAAACTTCTTGCGAAAATGCGTCGGAGGATACTTTCCTTAAGAAACTGCTTCCTAAGAAAATTCCCTTAGGAAACTTCTTAAGAAAATAAGCCGGAACAAACTTTTCTTAAGAAAGTGCTTCCTAAGAAAATTTCCTTAAGAAACTTCTAACGAAAATGCGTTAGAAGAAAGTACTTCCTAAGAAAATTTCCTTAAGAAACATCTTACGAAAATGCATCGGAAGAAACTTTTCTTAAGGAACTTCTTTAGAAAGTGCTTCCTAAGATAATTTCCTTAGGAAACTTCTCAAGAAAATGCATCGGAACAAACCTTTCTTAATAAAGTTCTAAAGAAAGTGCTTCCTAAGAAAATTTCCGTAAGAAACTTCCGACGAAAAAGCGTTGGAAGATACTTTTCTTAAGAAAGTGCTTCAGAGGATACTTTTCATAAGAAACTGCTTCCTAAGAAAATTTCTTTAGGAAACTTCTAAAGAAAATGTGTCGGAATAAACTTTTCTTAAGAAAGTGCTTCCTAAGAAAATTTCCTCAAGAAACATCTTACGAAAATGCATCGGAAGAAACTTTTCTTAAGGAACTTCTTAAGAAAGTGCTTCCTAGGAAAATTTCCTTAGGAAACTTCTCAAGAAAATGCGTCGAAACAAACTTTTCTTAATAAAGTTCTAAACAAAGTGCTCTCTAAGAAAATTTCCTTAAGAAACTTCCTATGAAAATGCGTCAGAAGATACTTTTCTTAAGAAACTTCTTAAGAAAGTGCATCCTAAGAAAATTTCTTTAAGAAACTTCTTACGAAATTGCGTCGGAAGAAACTTTTCTTAAGGAACTTCTTAAGAAAGTGCTTCTTAAGAAAATTTACTTGGCAAACTATTAAGAAAATGTGTCAGAACAAACTTTTCTTAAGAAAGTTCTTAAGAAAATGCTTCCTAAGAAAATTTCCTTAAGAAACTTCTTACGAAAATGCGCCGGAAGATACTTTTCTGAAGAATCTTCTTAAAAAAGTGCTTCCTAAGAAAATTTCCTTAGGAAACTTCTTAAGAAAATGTGTCGGAACAAACTTTTCTTAATAAAGTTCTAAAGTAAGTACTTCCTAAGAAAATTTCCTTAAGAAACTTCCTAGGAAAATGCGTCGGAAGATACTTTTCTTAAGAAACTTCTTAAGAAAGTGCATCATAAGAAAATTTCGGTAAGAAACTTCTTACGAAATTGCGTCGGAAGAAACTTTTCTTAAGGAACTTCAGAAGAAAGTGCTTCCAAAGAAAATTTACATTAGAAAGTATTAAGAAAATTTGTCAGAACAAACTTTTCTTAAGAAAGTTCTTAAGAAAGTGCTTCCTAAGAAACTTTCCTTAAGAAACTTCTTACGAAAATGCGTCGGAAGATACTTTTCTTAAGAATCTTCTTAAAAAAATGCTTCCAAAGAAATATTCCTTAGGAAACTTCTTAAGAAAATGCGTCAGAACAAAGTTTACTCAAGAAAGTTCTTAAGAAAGTGCTTCCTAAGAAAATTTCCTTAAAAGACTTCTTAAGAAAATTCGTCGGAGGATACTTTTCATAAGAAACTGCTTCCTAAGAAAATTTCTTTAGGAAACTTCTTAAGAAAATGCGTCGGAATAAACTTTTCTTAAGAAAGTGCTTCCTAAGAAAATTTCCTTAAGAAACATCTTACGAAAATGCATCGGAAGAAACTTTTCTTAAGGAACTTCTTAAGAAAGTGCTTCCTTGGAAAATTTCCTTAGGAAACTTCAGAAGAAAATGCATCGGAACAAACCTTTCTTAATAAAGTTCTAAAGAAAGTGCTTCCTAAGAAAATTTCCTTAAGAAACTTCCTACGAAAATGCGTTGGAAGATACTTTTCTTAAGAAAGTGCTTCGGAAGATACTTTTCTTAAGAAAGTGCTTCGGAGGATACTTTTCATAAGAAACTGCTTCCTAAGAAAATTTCTTTAGGAAACTTCTAAAGAAAATATGTCGGAATAAACTTTTCTTAAGAAAGTGCTTCCTAAGAAAATTACCTGAAGAAACATCTTACGAAAATGCATCGGAACAAACTTTTCTTAAGGAACTTCTTAAGAAAGTGCTTCCTAGGAAAATTTCCTTAGGAAACTTCTCAAGAAAATGCGTCGAAACAAAGTTTTCTTAATATAGTTCTAAACAAAGTGCTCTCTAAGAAAATTTCCTTAAGAAACTTCCTATGAAAATGCGTCAGAAGATACTTTTCTTAAGAAACTTCTTAAGAAAGTGCATCCTAAGAAAATTTCTTTAAGAAACTTCTTACGAAATTGCGTCGGAAGAAACTTTTCTTAAGGAACTTCTTAAGAAAGTGCTTCCTAAGTATATTTACTTGGCAAACTATTAAGAAAATGTGTCAGAACAAACTTTTCTTAAGAAAGTTCTTAAGAAAGTGCTTCCTAAGAAAATTTCCTTAAGAAACTTCTTACGAAATGCGCCGGAAGATACTTTTCTTAAGAATCTTCTTAAAAAAAATGCTTCCTAAGAAATATTTATTAGGAAACTGCTTAAGAAAATGCGTCAGAACAAAGTTTTCTTAACAAAGTTCTTAAGAAAGTGCTTCCTAAGAAAATTTCCTTAGGAAACTTCTTAAGAAAATACGTCGGAGGATACTTTTTATAAGAAACTGCTTCCTAAGAAAATTTCCTTAGGAATCTTCTTAAGAAAATGCGTCGGAATAAACTTTTCTTAAGAAAGTGCTTCCTCAGAAAATTTCCTTAAGAAACTTCTTACGAAAATGCATCGGAAGAAACTTTTCTTAAGGAACTTCTTAAGAAAGTGCTTCCTCGGAAAATTTCCTTAGGAAACTTCTTAAGAAAATGCGTCGAAACAAACTTTTCTAAACAAAGTTCTAAAGAAAGTGCTTCCTAAGAAAATTTCCTTAAGAAACTTCCTACGAAAATGCGTCAGAAGATACTTTTCTGAAGAAACTTCTTAAGAAACTGCATCTTAAGAAAATTTCCTTAAGAAACTTCTTACGAAACTACGTCGGAAGAAACTTTTCTTAAGGAAGTTCTTAAGAAAGTACTTCCTAAGAAAATTTACTTGGGAAACTATTAAGAAAATGTGTCGGAACAAACTTTTCTTAAGTAAGAGCGTCCTAAGAAAAGTTCCTTAAGAAACTTCTTACGAAAATGCGTTGCAAGATACTTTTCTTAAGAAACTTCTTAAAAATGCTTCCTAAGAAATATTCCTTAGGAAACTTCTTAAGAAAATGCGTCCCAACAAAGTTTTCTTAAGAAAGTGCTTCCTAAGAAAATTTCCGTGGGAAACTTCTTAATAAAATGCGTCGGAGGATACTTTTCATAAGAAACTCCTTCCTATGAAAATTTCCTTAGGAAACTTCTTGAGAAAATGTGTCGGAATAAACTTTTCTTAAGAAAGTGCTTCCTAAGAAAATTTCCTTAAGAAATTTCTTACGAAAATGCATCGGAAGAAACTTTTCTTAAGGAACTTCTTAAGAAAGTGCTTCCTAGGAAAATTTCCTTAGGAAACTTCTTAAGAAAATGCGTCAGAGTAAACTTTTCTTAATAAAGTTCTAAAGAAAGTGCTTCCTAAGAAAATTTCCTTAAGGAACTTCCTACGAAAATTGCGTCGGAAGATAGTTTTCTTAAGAAACTTTTTAAGAAAGTAAATCCTAAGAAAATTTCCGTAAGAAACTTCTTACGAAATTGTGTCGCAAGAAACTTTTCTTAAGGAACTTCATAAGAAAGTGCTTCCAAAGAAAATTTACTTGAGAAACTATTAAGAAAATGAGTCAGAACAAACTTTTCTTAAGAAACTTCTTAAGAAAGTCCATCCTAAGAAAATTTCTTTAAGAAACTTCTTACGAAAATGCGCCGGAAGATACTTTTCTTAAGAATCTTCTTTAAAAAATGCTTCCTAAGAAATATTTCTTAGGAAACTTCTTAAGAAAATGAGTCAGAACAAAGTTTTCTTAACAAAGTTCTTAAGAAAGTGCTTCCTAAGAAAATTTCCTTAGGAAACTTCTTAAGAAAATACGTCGGAGGATACTTTTCATAAGAAACTGCTTCCTAAGAAAATTTCCTTAGGAAACTTCTTAAGAAAATGCGTCGGAACAAACTTTTCTTAATAAAGTTCTAAAGAAAGTGCTTCCTAAGAAAATTTCCTTAAGAAACTTCCTACGAAAATGCGTCGGAAGATACTTTTCTTAAGAAACTTCTTAAGAAAGTGCATCCTAAGAAAATTTCCGCAAGAAACTTCTTACGAAATTGCGTCGGAAGAAACTTTTCTTAAGGAACTTCATAAGAAAGTGCTTCCAAAGAAAATTTACTTGAGAAACTATTAAGAAAATTTGTCAGAACAAACTTTTCTTAAGAAAGTTATTAAGAAAGTGCTTCCTAAGAAAATTTCCTTAAGAAACTTCTTACGAAAATGCGTCGGAAGATACTTTTCTTAAGAATCTTCTTAAAAAAATGCTTCCAAAGAAATATACCTTAGGAAACTTCTTAAGAAAATGCGTCACAACAAAGTTTACTTAAGAAAGTTCTTAAGAAAGTGCTTCCTAAGAAAATTTCCTTAGAAACCTTCTTAAGAAAATTTGTCGAAGGATACTTTTCATAAGAAACTGCTTCCTAAGAAAATTTCTTTAGGAAACTTCTTAAGAAAATGCGTCGGAATAAACTTTTCTTAAGAAAGTGCTTCCTAAGAAAATTTCCTTAAGAAACATCTTACGAAAATGCACCGGAAGAAACTTTTCTTAAGGAACTTCTTAAGAAAGTGCTTCCTTGGAAAATTTCCTTAGGAAACTTCTCAAGAAAATGCATTGGAACAAACCTTTCTTAATAAAGTTCTATAGAAAGTACTTCCTAAGAAAATTTCCTTAAGAAACTTCCTACGACAATGCGTTGGAAGATACTTTTCTTAAGAAAGTGCTTCGGATGATACTTTTCTTAAGAAAGTGCTTCGGAGGATACTTTTCATAAGAAACTGCTTCCTAAGAAAATTTCTTTAGGAAACTTCTAAAGAAAATGTGTCGGAATAAACTTTTCTTAAGAAAGTGCTTCCTAAGAAAATTTCCTTAAGAAACATCTTACGAAAATGCATCGGAAGAAACTTTTCTTAAGGAACTTCTTAAGAAAGTGCTTCCTAGGAAAATTTCCTTAGGAAACTTCTCAAGAAAATGCGTCGAAACAAACTTTTCTTAATAAAGTTCTAAACAAACTGCTCTCTAAGAAAATTTCCTTAAGAAACTTCCTATGAAAATGCGTCAGAAGATACTTTTCTTAAGAAACTTCTTAAGAAAGTGCATCCTAAGAAAATGTCTTTAAGAAACTTCTTACGAAATTGCGTCGGAAGAAACTTTTCTTAAGGAACTTCTTAAGAAAGTGCTTCCTAAGAAAATTTACTTGGCAAACTATTAAGAAAATGTGTCAGAACAAACTTTTCTTAAGAAAGTTCTTAAGAAAGTGCTTCCTAAGAAAATTTCCTTAAGAAACTTCTTACGAAAATGCGCCGGAAGATACTTTTCTTAAGAATCTTCTTAAAAAAATGATTCCTAAGAAATATTTCTTAGGAAACTTCTTAAGAAAATGCGTCAGAACAAAGTTTTCTTAACAAAGTTCTTAAGAAAGTGCTTCTTAAGAAAATTTCCTTAGGAAACTTCTTAAGAAAATACGTCGGAGGATACTTTTCATAAGAAACTGCTTCCTAAGAAAATTTCCTTACGAAACTTCTTAAGAAAATGCGTCCCAACAAAGTTTTCTTCAGAAAGTTCTTAAGAAAGTGCTTCCTAAGAAAATTTCCGTAGGAAACTTCTTAAGAAAATGCGTCGGAGGATACTTTTCATGAGAAACTGCTTCCTATGAAAATTTCCTTAGGAAACTTCTTGAGAAAATGTGTCGGAATAAACTTTTCTTAAGAAAGTGCTTCCTAAGAAAATTTCCTTAAGAAACTTCTTACGAAAATGCATCGGAAGAAACTTTTCTTAAGGAACTTCTTAAGAAAGTGCTTCCTAGGAAAATTTCCTTAGGAAACTTCTTAAGAAAATGCGTTGGAGTAAACTTTTCTTAATAAAGTTCTAAAGAAAGTGCTTCTAAGAAAATTTCCTTAAGAAACTTCCTACGAAAATGCGTCGGAAGATACTTTTCTTAAGAAACTTTTTAAGAAAGTGCATCGTAAGAAAATTTCCGTAAGAAACTTCTTACGAAATTGCGTCGGAAGAAACTTTTCTTAAGGAACTTCATAAGAAAGTGCTTCCAAAGAAAATTTACTTGAGAAACTATTAAGAAAATGTGTCAGAACAAACTTTTCTTAAGAAACTTCTTAAGAAAGTCCATCCTAAGAAAATTTCTTTACGAAACTTCTTACGAAATTTCGTCGGAAGAAACTTTTCTTAAGGAACTTCTTAAGAAAGTGCTTCCTAAGAAAATTTACTTGGCAAACTATTAAGAAAATGTGTCAGAACAAACTTTTCTTAAGAAAGTTCTTAAGAAAGTGCTTCCTAAGAAAATTTCCTTAAGAAACTTCTTACGAAAATGCGTCGGAAGATACTTTTCTTAAGAATCTTCTTAAAAAAATGCTTCCAAAGAAATATACCTTAGGAAACTTCTTAAGAAAATGCGTCACAACAAAGTTTACTTAAGAAAGTTCTTAAGAAAGTGCTTCCTAAGAAAATTTCCTTAGAAACCTTCTTAAGAAAATTTGTCGAAGGATACTTGTCATAAGAAACTGCTTCCTAAGAAAATTTCTTTAGGAAACTTCTTAAGAAAATGCGTCGGAATAAACTTTTCTTAAGAAAGTGCTTCCTAAGAAAATTTCCTTAAGAAACATCTTACGAAAATGCACCGGAAGAAACTTTTCTTAAGGAACTTCTTAAGAAAGTGCTTCCTTGGAAAATTTCCTTAGGAAACTTCTCAAGAAAATGCATTGGAACAAACCTTTCTTAATAAAGTTCTATAGAAAGTACTTCCTAAGAAAATTTCCTTAAGAAACTTCCTACGAAAATGCGTTGGAAGATACTTTTCTTAAGAAAGTGCTTCGGATGATACTTTTCTTAAGAAAGTGCTTCGGAGGATACTTTTCATAAGAAACTGCTTCCTAAGAAAATTTCTTTAGGAAACTTCTAAAGAAAATGTGTCGGAATAAACTTTTCTTAAGAAAGTGCTTCCTAAGAAAATTTCCTTAAGAAACATCTTACGAAAATGCATCGGAAGAAACTTTTCTTAAGGAACTTCTTAAGAAAGTGCTTCCTAGGAAAATTTCCTTAGGAAACTTCTCAAGAAAATGCGTCGAAACAAACTTTTCTTAATAAAGTTCTAAACAAAGTGCTCTCTAAGAAAATTTCCTTAAGAAACTTCCTATGAAAATGCGTCAGAAGATACTTTTCTTAAGAAACTTCTTAAGAAAGTGCATCCTAAGAAAATGTCTTTAAGAAACTTCTTACGAAATTGCGTCGGAAGAAACTTTTCTTAAGGAACTTCTTAAGAAAGTGTTTCCTAAGAAAATTTACTTGGCAAACTATTAAGAAAATGTGTCAGAACAAACTTTTCTTAAGAAAGTTCTTAAGAAAGTGCTTCCTAAGAAAATTTCCTTAAGAAACTTCTTACGAAAATGCGCCGGAAGATACTTTTCTTAAGAATCTTCTTAAAAAAATGATTCCTAAGAAATATTTCTTAGGAAACTTCTTAAGAAAATGCGTCAGAACAAAGTTTTCTTAACAAAGTTCTTAAGAAAGTGCTTCTTAAGAAAATTTCCTTAGGAAACTTCTTAAGAAAATACGTCGGAGGATACTTTTCATAAGAAACTGCTTCCTAAGAAAATTTCCTTACGAAACTTCTTAAGAAAATGCGTCCCAACAAAGTTTTCTTAAGAAAGTTCTTAAGAAAGTGCTTCCTAAGAAAATTTCCGTAGGAAACTTCTTAAGAAAATGCGTCGGAGGATACTTTTCATGAGAAACTGCTTCCTATGAAAATTTCCTTAGGAAACTTCTTGACAAAATGTGTCGGAATAAACTTTTCTTAAGAAAGTGCTTCCTAAGAAAATTTCCTTAAGAAACTTCTTACGAAAATGCATCGGAAGAAACTTTTCTTAAGGAACTTCTTAAGAAAGTGCTTCCTAGGAAAATTTCCTTAGGAAACTTCTTAAGAAAATGCGTTGGAGTAAACTTTTCTTAATAAAGTTCTAAAGAAAGTGCTTCTAAGAAAATTTCCTTAAGAAACTTCCTACGAAAATGCGTCGGAAGATACTTTTCTTAAGAAACTTTTTAAGAAAGTGCATCGTAAGAAAATATCCGTAAGAAACTTCTTACGAAATTGCGTCGGAAGAAACTTTTCTTAAGGAACTTCATAAGAAAGTGCTTCCAAAGAAAATTTACTTGAGAAACTATTAAGAAAATGTGTCAGAACAAACTTTTCTTAAGAAACTTCTTAAGAAAGTCCATCCTAAGAAAATTTCTTTACGAAACTTCTTACGAAATTTCGTCGGAAGAAACTTTTCTTAAGGAACTTCTTAAGAAAGTGCTTCCTAAGAAAATTTACTTGGCAAACTATTAAGAAAATGTGTCAGAACAAACTTTTCTTAAGAAAGTTCTTAAGAAAGTGCTTCCTAAGAAAATTTCCTTAAGAAACTTCTTACGAAAATGCGCCGGAAGATACTTTTCTTAAGAATCATCTTAAAAAAATGCTTCCTAAGAAATATTTCTTAGGAAACTTCTTAAGAAAATGAGTCAGAACAAAGTTTTCTTAACAAAGTTCTTAAGAAAGTGCTTCCTACGAAAATTTCCTTAAGAAACTTCTTACGAAAATGCGCCGGAAGATACTTTTCTTAAGAATCTTCTTAAAAAAATGCTTCCTAAGAAATATTTCTTAGGAAACTTCTTAAGAAAATGAGTCAGAACAAAGATTTCTTATAAAAGTTCTTAAGAAAGTGCTTCCTAAGAAAATGTCCTTAGGAAACTTCTTAAGAAAGTACGTCGGAGGATACTTTTCATAAGAAACTGCTTCCTAAGAAAATTTCCTTAGGAAACTTCTTAAGAAAATGCGTCGGAACAAACTTTTCTTAATAAAGTTCTAAAGAAAGTGCTTCCTAAGAAAATTTCCTTAAGAAACTTCCTACGAAAATGCGTCGGAAGATACTTTTCTTAATAAACTTCTTAAGAAAGTGCATCCTAAGAAAATTTCCGTCAGAAACTTCTTACGAAATTGCGTCGCAAGAAACTTTTCTTAAGGAACTTCATAAGAACGTGCTTCCAAAAAAAATTTACTTGAGAAACTATTAAGAAAATTTGTCAGAACAAACTTTTCTTAAGAAAGTTCGTAAGAAAGTGCTTCCTAAGAAAATTTCCTTAAGAAACTTCCTACGAAAATGCGCCGGAAGATACTTTTCTTAAGAATCTTCTTAAAAAAATGCTTCCAAAGAAATATTCCTTAGGAAACTTCTTAAGAAAATGCGTCAGAACAAAGTTTACTTAAGACCGTTCTTAAGAAAGTGCTTATTAAGAAAATTTCCTCAGAAAACTTCTTAAGAAAATTCGTCGGAGGATACTTTTCATAAGAAACTGCTTCTTTAGAAAATTTCTTTAGGAAACTTCTTAAGAAAATGCGTCGGAATAAACTTTTCTTAAGAAAGTGCTTCCTAAGAAAATTTCCTTAAGAAACATCTTACGAAAATGCATCGGAAGAAACTTTTCTTAAGGAACTTCGTAAGAAAGTGCTTCCTTGGAAAATTTACTTAGGAAACTTCTCAAGAAAATGCATCGGAACTAACCTTTCTTAATAAAGTTCTAAAGAAAGAACTTCCTAAGAAAATTTCCTTAAGAAACTTCGTACGAAAATGCGTTGGAAGATACTTTTCTTAAGAAAGTGCTTCGGAAGATACTTTTCTTAAGAAAGTGCTTCGGAGGATACGTTTCATAAGAAACTGCTTCCTAAGAAAATTTCTTGAGGAAACTTCTAAAGAAAATGCGTTGGAAGATACTTTTCTTAAGAAAGTGCTTCGGAAGATACTTTTCTTAAGAAAGTGCTTCGGAGGATACTTTTCATAAGAAACTGCTTCCTATGAAAATTTCCTTAGGAAACTTCTTGAGAAAATGTGTCGCAATAAACTTTTCTTAAGAAAGTGCTTCCTAAGAAAATTTCCTTAAGAAACATCTTACGAAAATGCATCGGAAGAAACTTTTCTTAAGGAACTTCTTAAGAAAGTGCTTCCTAGGAAAATTTCCTTAGGAAACTTCTCAAGAAAATGCGTCGAAACAAACTTTTCTTAATAAAGTTCTAAATAAAGTGCTCTCTAAAAAAATTTCCTTAAGAAACTTCCTATGAAAATGCGTCAGAAGATACTTTTCTTAAGAAACTTGTTAAGAAAGTGCATCCTCAGAAAATTTCTTTAAGAAACTTCTTACGAAATTGCGTCGGAAGAAACTTTTCTTAAGGAACTTCTTAAGAAAGTGCTTCCTAAGAAAATTTACTTGGCAAACTATTAAGAAAATGTGTCAGAACAAACTTTTCTTAAGAAAGTTCTTAAGAAAGTGCTTCCTAAGAAAATTTCCTTAAGAAACTTCTTACGAAAATGCATCGGAAGAAACTTTTCTTAAGGAACTTCGTAAGAAAGTGCTTCCTTGGAAAATTTCCTTAGGAAACTTCTCAAGAAAATGCATCGGAACAAACCTTAATTAATAAAGTTCTAAAGAAAGAACTTCCTAAGAAAATTTCCTTAAGAAACTTCGTACGAAAATGCGTTGGAAGATACTTTTCTTAAGAAAGTGCTTCGGAAGATACTTTTCTTAAGAAAGTGCTTCGGAGGATACTTTTCATAAGAAACTGCTTCCTAAGAAAATTTCTTGAGGAAACTTCTTAAGAAAATGCGTTGGAAGATACTTTTCTTAAGAAAGTGCTTCGGAAGATACTTTTCTTAAGAAAGTGCTTCGGAGGATACTTTTCATAAGAAACTGCTTCCTATGAAAATTTCCTTAGGAAACTTCTTGAGAAAATGTGTCGGAATAAACTTTTCTTAAGAAAGTGCTTCCTAAGAAAATTTCCTTAAGAAACATTTTACGAAAATGCATCGGAAGAAACTTTTCTTAAGGAACTTCTTAAGAAAGTGCTTCCTAGGAAAATTTCCTTAGGAAACTTCTCAAGAAAATGCGTCGAAACGAACTTTTCTTAATAAAGTTCTAAACAAAGTGCTCTCTAAAAAAATTTCCTTAAGAAACTTCCTATGAAAATGCGTCAGAATATACTTTTATTAAGAAACTTGTTAAGAAAGTGCATCCTCAGAAAATTTCTTTAAGAAACTTCTTACGAAATTGCGTCGGAAGAAACTTTTCTTAAGGAACTTCTTAAGAAAGTGCTTCCTAAGAAAATTTACTTGGCAAACTATTAAGAAAATGTATCAGAACAAACTTTTCTTAAGAAAGTTCTTAAGAATATGCTTCCTAAGAAAATTTCCTTAAGAAACTTCTTACGAAAATGCGCCGGAAGATACTTTTCTTAAGAATCTTCTTAGAAAAATGATTCCTAAGAAATATTTCTTAGGAAACTTCTTAAGAAAATGAGTCAGAACAAAGATTTCTTAACAAAGTTCTTAAGAAAGTGCTTCCTAAGAAAATGTCCTTAGGAAACTTCTTAAGAAAGTACGTCGGAGGATACTTTTCATAAGAAACTGCTTCCTAAGAAAATTTCCTTAGGAAACTTCTTAAGAAAATGCGTCGGAACAAACTTTTCTTAATAAAGTTCTAAAGAAAGTGCTTCCTAAGAAAATTTCCTTAAGAAACATCCTACGAAAATGCGTCGGGAGATACTTTTCTTAAGAAACTTCTTAAGAAAGTGCATCCTAAGAAAATTTCCGTAAGAAACTTCTAACGAAATTGCGTCGGAAGAAACTTTTCTTAAAGAACTTCATAAGAAAGTGCTTCCAAAGAAAATTTACTTGAGAAACTATTAAGAAAATTTGTCAGAACAAACTTTTCTTAAGAAAGTTCTTAAGAAAGTGCTTCCTAAGAAAATTTCCGTATGAAACTTCTTACGAAAATGCATCGGAAGATACTTTTCTTAAGAATCTTCTTAAGAAACTACTTCCTAAGAAAAATTCCTTAGGAAACTTCTTAAGAAAATGCGTCGGAATAAACTTTTCTTAAGAAAGTGCTTCCTCAGAAAATTTCCTTAAGAAACTTCTTACAAAAATGCATCGGAAGAAACTTTTATTAAGGAACTTCTTAAGAAAGTGCTTCCTCAGAAAATTTCCTTAGGAAACTTCTTAAGAAAATTCGTCGAAACAAACTTTTCTTAACAAAGTTCTAAAGAAAGTGCTTCCTAAGAAAATTTCCTTAAGAAACTTCCTACGAAAATGCGTCGGAAGATACTTTTCTGAAGAAACTTCTTAATAAAGTGCTTCTTAAGGAAATTTCCTTAAGAAACTTGTTACGAAACTACGTCGGAAGAAACTTTTCTTAAGGAACTTCTTAAGAAAGTGCTTCCTAAGAAAATTTACTTGGGAAACTATTAAGAAAATGTATCGGAACAAACTTTTCTTAAGAAAGTGCTTCCTAAGAAAATTTCCTTAAGAAACTTCTTACGAAAATGCGTCGGAAGATACTTTTCTTAAGAAACTTCTTAAAAAAATGCTTCCTAAGAAATATTCCTTAGGAAACTTCTTAAGAAAATGCGTCACAACAAAGTTTTCTTAAGAAAGTGCTTCCTCAGAAAATTTCCTTAGGAAACTTCTTAAGAAAATGCGTTGGAGGATACTTTTCTTAAGAAACTGCTTCCAAAGAAAATTTCCTTTGGAAACTACATAAGAAAATGCGTTAGAACAAACTCTTCTTAAGAAAGTGCTTCCTAGGAAAAGTTCCTTAAGAAACTTCTGACGAAAATGCGTCGGAATAAACTTTTCTTAAGGAACTTCTTAAGAAAGTGCTTCCGTAGAAAATGTCCGTAAGAAAATTCTTACGAAAATGCATCGGAATAAACTTTTATTAAGGAACTTCTTAAGAAAGTGCTTCCTTAGAAAATTTCCTTGTGAAACTTCTTAAGGAAATTCATCGGAACAAACTTTTCGTAATAAAGTTCTTAAGAAAGTGTTTCCTAAGAAAATTTCCTTAAGAAACTTCTTATGAAAATGCCTCAGAAAAAAGTTTTCTTAAGATAGTTCTTAAGAAAGTGCTTCCTAAGAAAATTTCCTTAGGAATCTTCTTACGAAAATTCGTCGTAGGATACTTTTCATAAGAAACTGCTTCCTAAGAAAATTTCCTTAGGAAACTTCTTAAGAAAATGCGTCGAAATAAACTTTTCTTAAGAAAGTGCATCCTAAGAAAATTTCCTTAAGAAACTTCCTATGAAAATGTGTCGGAAGATACTTTTCTTAAGAAACTTCTTAAGAAAGTGCATCCTAAGAAAATTTCTTTAAGAAACTCCTTACGAAATTGCGTCGGAAGAAACTTTTCTTAAGAAAGTGCTTTCTAAGAAAATTTACTTGGGAAACTATTAAGAAAATGTGTCGGAACAAACTTTTCTTAAGAAAGTGGTTCCTAAGAAAATTACCTTAGGAAACTTCTTAAGAAAATGCGTCGGAATAAACTTTTCTTAGGAAACTGCTACCTAAGAAAATTTCCCTAGGAAACTTCTTAAGAAAATGCGTCGGAATAAACTTTTCTTAAGAAAGTGCTTCCTAAGAAAATTTCCTTAAAAAACTTCTCACGAAAATGCATCGGAAGAAACTTTTCTTAAGGAACTTCTTAAGAAAGTGCTTCCTAGGAAAATTTCCTTAGTAAACTTCTCAAGAAAATGCGTTGGAACAAACTTTTCTTATTAAAGTTCTAAACATAGTGCTCCCTAAGAAAATTTCCTTAAGAAACTTCCTATGAAAATGCGTCGGAAGATACTTTTCATAAGAAACTTCTTAAGAAAGTGCATCCTAAGAAAATTTCTTTAAGAAACTTCTTACGAAATTGCATCGGAAGAAACTTTTCTAAAGGAACTTCTTAAGAAAGTGCTTTCTAAGAAAATTTACTAGGGAAACTATTCAGAAAATGTGTCGGAACAAACTTTTCTTAAGAAAGTGTTTCCTAAGAAAATTTCCTTAAGAAACTTCTTACGAAAATGCGTCGGAAGATACTTTTCTTAAGAAACTTCTTAAAAAATGCTTCTTAAGAAATATTCCTTAGGAAACTTCTTAAGAAAATGCATCAGAACAAAGTTTTCTTAAGAATCTTCTTAAAAAAATGCTTCCTAAGAAATATTTCTTAGGAAACTTCTTAAGAAAATGCGTCAGAACAAAGTTTTCTTAACAAAGTTCTTAAGAAAGTGCTTCCTAAGAAAATTTCCTTAGGAAACTTCTTAAGAAAATACGTCGGAGGATACTTTTCATAAGAAACTGCTTCCTAAGAAACTTTCTTTAGGAAACTTCTTAAGAAAATGCGTCGGAATAAACTTTTCTTAAGAAAGTGCTTCCTAAGAAAATTTCCTAAAGAAACTTCTTGCGAAAATGCATCGCAAGAAACTTTTCTTAAGGACCTTCTTAAGAAAGTGCTTCCTAGGAAAATTTCCTTAGGAAACTTCTCAAGAAAATGCGTCGGAACAAAGTTTTCTTAATAAAGTTCTAAAGAAAGTGCTTCCTAAGAAAATTTCCTTAAGAAACTTCCTATGAAAATGCGTCAGAAGATACTTTTCTTAAGAAACTTCTTAAGAAAGTGCATCCTAAGAAAATTTCCTTAAGAAACTTCTTACGAAATTGCGTTGGAAGAAACTTTTCTTAAGGAACTTCTTAAGAAAGTGCTTCCTAAGAAAATTTACTTGGGAAACTATTAAGAAAATGTGTCGGAACAAACTTTTCTTAAGAAAGTTCTTAAGAAAGTGCTTCCTAAGAAACTTTCCTTAAGAAACTTCTTACGAAAATGCGTCGGAAGATACTTTTCTTAAGAAACTTCTTAAAAAATGCTTCCTAAGAAATATTCCTTAGGAAACTTCATAAGAAAATGCGTCAGAACAAAGTTTTCTTAAGAAAGTGCTTCCTAAGAAAATTTCCTAGGAAACTTCTTAAGAAAATTCGTCAGAGGATACTTTTCATAAGAAACTGCTTTCTATGAAAATTTCCTTAGGAAACTTCTTAAGAAAATGCGTCGGAATAAACTTTTCTTAAGAAAGTGCTTCCTAAGAAAAGTTCCTAAAGAAATTTCTTACGAAAATGCGTTGGAAAAACTTTTCTTAAGGAACTTCTTAAGAGAGTGCTTCCTAGGAAAATTTCATTAGGAAACTTCTCAGGAAAATGCGTCAGAACAAACGTTTCTTAATAAAGTTCTAAAGAAAGTGCTTCCTAAGAAAATTTCCTTGAGAAACTTCCTACGAAAATCAGTCGGAATATACTTTTCTTAAGAAACTTCTTAAGAAAGTGCTTCCTAAGAAAATTTACTTGGGAAATTATTAAGAAAATGTGACGGAACAAACTTTTCTTAAGAAAGTTCTTAAGAAAATGCTTCCTAAGAAAATTTCCTTAAGAAACTTCTTACAAAAATGCGTCGGAAGATACTTTTCTTAAGAAACTTCTTAAAAAAGTGCTTCCTAAGAAATATTCCTTAGGAGACTTCTTAAGAAAATGCGTCAGAACAAATTTTTCTTAAGAAAGTCCTTCCTAAGAAAATTTCCTTAGGAAACTTCTTAAGAAAATGCGTTCGAGGATATTTTTCTTAAGAAACTGCTTCCAGAGAAAATTTCCTTAGGAAAATTCTTAAGAAAATGCATTAGAGCAAACTTTTCATAAGAAAGTGCTTCCTAAGAAAATTTCCTTAAGAAACTTCTTCCGAAAATGCATCGGAATAAACTTTTCTTAAGGAACTTCTTAAGAAAGTGCTTCCTTAGAAAATTTCCTAATGAAACTTCTTAGGAAAATGCATCGGAACAAACTTTTCTTAATAAAGTTCTTAAGAAAGTGCTTCCTAAGAAAAGTTCCTTCGGAAACTTCTTAAGAAAGTGCTTCCTAAGAAAATTTCCTTAGGAAACTTCTTAAGAAAATGCGTCGGAACAAACTTTTTTTAGAAAGTTCTTAAGAAAGTGCTTCCTAAGAAAATTTCCTTAAGAAACTTCTTACGAAAATGCGTCGGAAGAAACTTTTCTTAAGAAACTTCTTAAGAAAGTGCTTCCTAAGAAAATTTACTTGGGAAACTATTAAGAAAAATGTGTCGGAACAAACTTTTCTTAAGAAAGTTCTTATGAAAGTGCTTCCTAAGAAAATTTCCTTAAGAAACTTCTTACGAAAATGCATGAGAAGATACTTTTTGTCGGGGTACGACACCTATGGGATCACGCGGATCCGTTTACGATTCGGCGGGGAAGAAGGTTTGCACAAAGAGCAGATCTGACGATCGACGCGAGGGGATTTACCCAGGTTCGGGCCGCTCGGAAGCGTAAAACCCTACTCCTGCTTAGTATATTATCAGTTTTTGAGTTCTGGCTCAGGAGCGTTATGTGTGCTACAGTACACAGCCACTACGCATGCAATCTGGGCCAGAAGAGTCCTCCCCTCTGTACCTGTGCTATGGGCCTCCTTTTATACGTCCAAAGGGGTCACCAACAGTGGCATGCACAGTGCATACAAGAGGTGTAAAGTTGCTACAGTGCTATCATACCTAATACCGACGGTGTAGGACAAAAGCATTTAATGCTCTGTTTAGGTGTCCCTTAGCTTCTCGGGGACGGAAAAAGGGGCCGTCCCATCATCACCGCTTAAGCCCATCGCCGTTAGTGCCCCGACATGCACTCAGACGAACAGGATCTGTCTGACAGGCTGGTCGCTGCACTGGAGCGGTGGCATGCTGGCAGGGTCTTGCCGGGGCGGGTCTTGCCGGGCTCCGTGAGCTATCCCGGCAAGGCCTTGCCGGGATCCCAGCCTCTGGTCTTCTGTCTTTTGATCATTAACTTGAATACTTCCTTGATACTCTCGGGCTTGTACTCAACCATCCCTTGGTAGGCCTTGCCGCTGGTATGGCTACAACTGTCCGTGCACAAGTATGGGGTACTAAAGAGGCCCAAACTATAGTACACCGACAGGAGCCCCCGGGCCTAGGCCATACACGAGTGCGAGGCGTTGTTGGGCTAGGCCCAAACAGTGCACGGGCACGCATGGCAGAGGTCAGTTACCGCAATTATCCCGTTTACTGCGCCCCCACGACGCCCGTTGAATGCGGGACGTGGGGGACGTGCGCGGCGCGACCGTTACAACAGCGCGCGTGCAAGAGCGTTTCCATTGGACTAGTAAAGAGGCAGCCCCGTGCCTTCCCCATAAAAAAGGAATCCGTAGAGGCGCTGCTTATTTACCTCCTGTCTTTTCCAATCTGGGAACCGCCGTCATGTTCTTCCTCGAGCCCAAAACAGAGTCTTCTCTGCTCATCCGCCGCCTCCACGCCCCTCCTCTCCATTTTCGACCTCCGCCCCCATAGCCACCATGCCGCCCAAGGCAAGCAAGGGCAAGGAGGTGGAAGTCGTCGTCCCGGAGAGCAAGCTGACAAAGATGCGGAAGGAGCATGTCGTCTTCCCTCCGGCGCTCGATGCGAGCGCCTTGAAGGAAAGGTACCAGTTCATGTGGGCAAAGGAGACGAAAGTGCACCCCGCCACCCGCGTGAGTCCAAGTTCTTCCAGGGGTGGCCCAGACAAATTCCATTTCTTTGCCGATTACTTTTACTGCGGGCTCTGTCCCCCGTTATCTGATTTCTTTAACGACATCATGTTCACATACGGCTTCCAACTCTTGGATTTCACGCCGAATGCTGTGACATGCATGTCAGTTTTCGCTCATCTTTGCGAAAACTTTGCCGGAGTAGTTCCTAGCACGGCCCTTTTTCGCCACTACTTCACTCCCCGCATCCAAAAAGGCGAGGCCCTTTCCGGGTCTATCACCTGGATCCCAAGAACAGGGACCAAGGAGACATACCCTGTCAGTGTACAAAGAACCAGGGTATCTATTACCCAGACTTGTGCGCGGGCAACTACGGCGGGATTCCTGGGGCCGACAAGACCTAGCCAAACCTCTTTGCTGTAAACCTTGGAGTCAGATACAGCAGCATCGAGAAGATAAGAAGACAGAAAGGCAAAGGCTGAAGCCCCGGCAGGACGCCTGCCGGGGAGGGCCATAGAGCCCCAGCAAGGCTCGCCCCGGCAAGCCCTTGCCGGCAAGCCCTTGCCACCCTGTCACTGCTCCAGTACAGAGGCCGGCTTGTCGCCTAGCTGTTGTCTTCCTGGATGCGTGTCAGGGTGCTAACGGCGTTGGGCTTAAGCGGTACGATGGGATAGCTCCTTTTTCCATCCCCAAGAAAGGCAGGGACACCTCAACGGAGCATTAAATGCTCTTGTCCTAAACTGTCAGTATTAGGTATGATAGCACTGTAGTTGATTTACACCTCATGTATACCCTGCGCACCACTGTTCGTGACCCCTTCGAAGGTATAAAAGTGTCGGGAACGACACCTATGGGGTCACAAGGATCCCTTTATGATTCGGCGGGGAAAAAAGCTTGCACAGAGAGCAGAACAAGCGATCAACGCAGAGGGATTTTACCCAGGTTCGGGCCGCAAAGATGCGTAAAACCCTACTCCTGCTTGGTTGTATTGGATGTGTTTTGGCCAAGTTCTTGGAGCGCTATAGTAAACAGCAGCTACACTTACAGAACAGGCCCCAAGAAGATGATCCCCCCTGTAGCTATGCCTTGGGCCTCCTTTTATACGTTCGAAGGGGTCACCAACAGTGGCGTACAGTGCATACATGAGGTGTAAAGTATCTACAGTGTTATCATACCTAACACTGACGGTTTGGGACAAGAACATTAAATGCTCCGTTGAGGTGTCCCTTAGCGTCTTGGGGATGGGGAAAGGGGCCGTCCACCAGCACTGCTAAAGCTCATCCACCGCTAGCACCTGACACGTTGCCAGGGGGACAACAGCTAAATGACAAGCTGTTGACCGTATTGGAGCGGTGACAGGGCAGCGAGGGCTTGCCGGGTGCGAGCCTCGCCGGGGCTACGCAGCCTGCCCGGCAAGATCTTGCCGGGGCGCCTAGCCTTCGGTCTTCTGTCTTGATAGTCTTGTGCCTGTTCCCAGTTGTCCTCCGGCAAGCATCTTGCCGGGAATCCAACATCGGGTCTTTTCGGTGACCTGCCCGGAGGTCTCCTTCTGGGAAGGCTTGCTTCCCGGAAACTCTATCTTGATCTTTCCGGCTCTCTGAGCTTGCCGGTGATGCGCAACAAAGTGTTGTGCCCATGCTGGAGCCTGAGGCTCGACAGCAAGGACTAGAGGCATGTCTCCTGCCGCTGGAGCATTTGTCTCTACGGCAAGGGCTTGAGGCCTTGCCGGAGCCTGTTGCCCCCCGGCAGGCTTGGCGTTGTTCCCGGCAAGTAGTCCTTGCCGGAAAACTCTTCTGTGCTCTATGAGTGGATGTCTTCTCAGCCATGCCCTTCCCGCCTGGAGGCTGCAACTTGCCGGTGCATGTCCAGGGGTAATGGACACCCCCTGTTCATTACACCGACAGGAGCCCCCGGGCCTGGGCCGGACAAGCGTGCACAGTGTTGTCTGGGATAGGCCCAAAAACATGCACCGGCACACGCGCGGCGAGAAGTAACCGTCACTGATGACTTTAACTGCACGCTGATGATGACGCAAGAGAGCTTGCAGTTTGCCGGGCCTTGGGCTTGCCGGCAGCGTGGGCAGACAGAGCAGGACGGCAGCAGGAGTCGTGTGCCCGAAAGGAAGTGCCACACCGTGAGATGAAGAGCTAGCCCCCGAGCCTTCCCCTCAAAGGGTACTGCGGGTGCGGTGCTCGATTCACACAGTCATCCCTGCTGTCGCCGCCGTCATGCCGGCCTCTAGCGCGGCGCCCTTGGCTTTCTCGGCGGCCATTGCTGCAATGGCGCATGCAAAGGAATAATTAATCTTAGTCAAAGATGTCAATCTTTATGCATGCAAGACATGCTTCTTTATGCTAAATGAATGTTGCTCCCCTCTTGATTAATCCTGTCCTTGCACATATCTTATATCCTACGCTGTCTGGAAACCTTGCCGGTGCGTACGTTTGCCGCGAGCGCTAGATGCGGGACTTTAGCAACCTGCTGGAAACGCCGCTGCCGGCAAGGCGACTTGCCGGGTTAGAACGCGGCTGCTAAGCTTGCCGAGCGGACTCGAGGCGAAACTAGAGCGTGGGCTCACCACAGCAAGGTTCCTTCGCGTGCAGATTGATGTACAAGGACGACAAATCAATCAAGAGGACCCATGCTTGCCGGAAAGCTTTCCGGTGCGCACACTCCAGTCGGCAGCGCTTGGAGGAACGGGTCCTTAGCGGCTTGCCGGGAATGCCGCCTCCCGAAAAGTTTTACCTTCCCGGTGTCTGTACAGCCGCCTAAGTTGTCGAGTGGACTCGAGACAACTAGGGGCGCTATTGGCCCCGGGAAGGCTCCTTCGCATATAGGTGTAAAGAGCAAGTGAGGATAGCAAAGGAAATGTAACTATCACAAGTTTGAAACTTAGCTTTTCCTGCTGTGCGTCTCGCATACCGAGGCCGCGCTCGTGGTGATGACCGGCAGCTTTCTAGAAGGTTACTCTCTAGGGCGTGGCCAGCCCCCGAGCCCACCTTCCATGTGAATTCCTGCAACACTGATTGGGCATGTAATGCCACGACAGCGTTTTAGCACAACAAGCTAATTAGCTTCTGGTTTATGATTAATCTGCTGCAATTCTGACTTCTGTCGAATGTCCCCTTGCTTGCCGGAATACTTTCCGGTGCGCACGATCCAGTCAGCAGCGCTTTGAGGAACGGATCCTTAGCAGCTTGCCGGGAACGTCGCCTCCCGAAAAGGTTTACCTTCCCAGTTCTAGTGCGGCTGCCCAAATCGCCGAGCGGACTCGAGGCAACTAGGAGCGCAACTAGCCCCTGGGAAGGCTCCTCGGCATACGGGTTTACGCAGAAATCCGAAAATAAAACTCAAGGCTATACAACAAAAAGCAATCAAAGTTTTAGGACTTAGCTTTCTGTAAGTAGAGAGAAGTCGCCATGAACGATGAAGCTGATGCGCCGACCGCTAGATCAAGTTCGCGCAACCTTCTTTCCCCCTACCTGGCGCGCCAAAGATGTCGGAGAAACGACACCTATGGGATCGCGAGGACCCCTTTACGATTCGGCGAGGACACCTATGGGATCGCGAGGACACCGCATCCGGGCCGAGTGCCGCCATCGGGGACGGTTGGTAGTAAGGCACCCCCGCCGCCTGTGCCTGCAACCTCGTCTTGGCGACGTCGAGAGGGTTAACAATGATGGCAGACATGAAGGCGGCGCTTGCGGCGGAGAGGGCGCGCTCGGCCATCCCGAGCTCCTGGTCGGCCACCGGCGCGGCCGAAGGGCTGTGTTGGGGAGGCTGCGCGCCGGACGTGGCGGCGGCGCCGCCGGAGAGGTCGATGCGCGCGGCGGCGGCGGTCATCCAGGCGGGAAAGCCGCCCCTAGAGCCGCCCGCCATGGCTCCCAGTAGCACGGCCGAATCAATATGGCGGCGGAGCGGAGCGCGGGGTCGACTGGTCGAGGTCGCGCGCGGGCTGTGCGGCGGTGGTGGTCCCTCTCTCTGTGGAAGGAGAGGAGACACGAGACGAGTTCTTTCCCCCTACCTGGCGCGCCAAAGATGTCGGTAACGACACCTATGGGGTCACAAGGATCCCTTTACGATTCGGCGGGGAAGAAAGCTTGCACAGAGAGCAGAACGAGCGATCAACGCAGAGGGATTTTACCCAGGTTCGGGCTGCAAAGATGCGTAAAACCCTACTCCTGCTTGGTTGTATTGGATGTGTTTAGGCCAAGTTCCTGGAGCGCTACAGTAAACAGCAACTACACTTACAAAACGGGCCCAAAGAAGAAGATCCCCCCTGTAGCTATGCCTTGGGCCTCCTTTTATACGTTCGAAGGGGTCACCAACAGTGGCGTACAGTGCATACATGAGGTGTAAAGTATCTACAGTGTTATCATACCTAACACTGACGGTTTGGGACAAGAACATTAAATGCTTCGTTGAGATGTCCCTTAGCGTCTTGGGGACGGGGAAAGGGGCCATCCCATCAGCACCGCTTAAGCTCATCCACCGCTAGCACCTGACACGTTGCCAGGGGGACAACAGCTAAAAGACAAGCTGGTGATCATACTGGAGCGGTGACAGGGCAGCGAGGGCTTGCCGGGTGCGAGCCTCGCCGGGGATACGCAGCCAGCCCGGCAAGATCTTGCCGGGGCGCCTAGCCTTCGGTCTTCTGTCTTGATAGTCTTGTGCTTGTTCCCAGTTGTCCTCCGGCAAGCATCTTGCCGGGAGTCCAACATCGGGTCTTCTCGGTGACCTGCCCGGAGGTCTCCTTCCGGGAAGGCTTGCTTCCCGGAAACTCTATCTTGATCTTTCCGGCTCTCTGAGCTTGCCGGTGATGCGCAACAAAGTGTTGTGCCCATGCTGGAGCCTGAGGCTCAATAGCAAGGACTAGAGGCATGTCTCCTGCCGCTGGAGTGTTTGTCTCTACGGCAAGGGCTTGAGGCCCTGCCGGAGCCTGTTGCCCCCCGGCAGGCTTGGCGTTGTTCCCGGCAAGTAGTCCTTGCCGGAAAACTCTTCTGTGCTCTATGAGTGGATGTCTTCTCAGCCATGCCCTTCCCGCCTGGAGGCTGCAACTTGCCGGTGCATGTCCAGGGGTAATGGACACCCCCTGTTCATTACACCGACAAAAAGGAGGCCCAAGGTGCAGCTACAGGAGAGATCTTCAGAGGCCCATTCTGCATGCGTAGCTGCTGTTTACTGTAGCGCTCCTAGAACCTGGCCTAAAACACATCCAATACAACCAAGCAGGAGTAGGGTTTTACGCATCTTTGCGGCCCGAACCTGGGTAAAATTCCCGTGTGTTGACCGTTGGATCTGCTCTTTGCACAAACCTTCTCCCTGTCGAATCGTAAAGGGGTCGTCTTGATCCCATAGGTGTCGTTTCTCCGACATCTTTGGCGCGCCAGGTATGGGAAAAGGTTGTGTGAACCTGATCCAGTGATCAGCGCGTCAGTTCTTCATCATCTTCATCGTTATGGACCCCAAGAGGAAGGGCCTCACGGCGGTTGGACCGTCCGCATCCGCTGCGCCTATACTTACACACATGGGTGACGGCGTCGACGCAGGTGGAGGAAGTAGAAATCCAGAGCTTCCACAACGGTCTGGTGATCATAGCCAGGCAAGCGGCGTTGTTCGCGCCGCTAGATCTAAGGACGGAGCCGTGCTGCCAGCGGGCGGCGCAGCAAACTCCAGGGACGGAAGGGCACCTTCCAAGACACCCACACCGGCGCACGCGCCGCGACCTTCCCAGGGCGTGCGCGATGAGCAGCGCCGTGACGTTGGTGGTCCCGGACGTCCCCATGGAAAATCTCCTGAGCATCATTCTCAGGATGTGCGAGTCCAGCATGCACGTCCACGTGCTGGTGGAAGTGGCGTACGGTCGCAGGATCGTGTTGTTGCTCCTTCTAACATGGTTAGGAGTCAGAGCACCTCACGTTCCTCGCACCTGTCGCCACCGCCTACACTAGCAGAAGCGCTAGCACGTGCGCAGCTGCTCCTGAACTTCCCTCCTGCTGCGGACAAGCTCGACGTGTGGAAGACTGCCATCCAGAGCCTCTTCGGCCCCCCAAATGATGACAGGCCACAGCAGGCGGAGCCTTCGCGCCGGCGATCCATCGAGCCGACGCGCGTCCATGGCGGAAAGACTGGAGGCGGGGCTACCTCGGTGCACTCTCCTCCACGGCGGCAATAGCAGTCGCTGGTTCGACGGATCGACACTCGTGATGACGATTCCACGGCGTCGTCCGATCCGCGAACTCGCTGCGACCAACGTCAAATTCTTCGGGAGCGAGGCAAGGAAGATGCTCGAACCACGATCGAGCGGCGGCGGGAAGCACGCTACAAGTCTGACAAGCGCGCGGGGCCCACTGTAGACAAGTCAGCGCCGGGGTATCCTGTCGATCTACCTTACGAGGTGGGTTGTCCAGCGTTTACCTGTGAGCTGCGACGAGTCCAGTGGCCCAACTCCCGCACGTTCAAGCCGGAGGTTCCGGAGAAATACGATGGCAAGACTCACCCGTCAGAGTTCCTGAGCGTCTACACCATTGCGGTGCAGGCTGCCGGGGGTCATGACGACAAGATACTTGCTAACTACTTCCCGTTGGTACTTAAGACCAACGTCCGGTCGTGGTTGATGCATTTGCCGGAAGGATCCATTTCTTCCTGGGCAGATTTGTGCCACGAGTTTGTTGGCGCCTTCACCGGAGGCCATCAAGCTCCTGGCCAGGAGAGTGATCTACACCTCATCCCCCAGAAGTAAGGCGAGACCCTACACAAGTACATCCAAAGGTTCATCCGCATACATCACAACATTCCAGACGTTCATCCTGCCGCTATAATCAACGCGTTCCATCAGAATGTGCGCAACCGTAGGATGCAGGAAGAGTTGGCGATGAATAAGATCAGGGATGTTGCCGAGCTCTATGCTATGGCAGATAAGTGTGCGCGTGCTAAAGAGGGGAGGAGGCTCCCCGGCGAGGACACTGGCGTAGGGGCCGATTCCGATGATGAAGACGCTGCCGCCCCGACAAAGAAGGGTCGGCGGCGCAACAGGAAGCGCAAGGGCAAGACCGTGCTTGCTGTCGAGTGGTCTGGCAACCCCGGCACCGCCAAGAAGGCCAAGGTTGACGACCCCGGCAAGGATGTTGCCGGGTGCGCCTCCTGCCAGGCCTTGGCGGCTACCGACAAGCTAGACGGCTCCGGCAAGCAGTATTGCAAGATCCACCGCACCAAGGGCCACGATCTCCAGGACTGCCGGCAAGTTGAGCAACTTGTCGAGAAGCAAAAAGCCGAATACGAGAGGCGAGATAAGGAGAGGGCTCAAGATGGTGCTGAAGTGTCCGGCAAGAAGCGCGGTGGCCGGGGAGGTCGCCGCGGCAAGGCCAAGCAACAGAAGGATCGGCCCGCTCGAGGCCGCGACAAGCAAGAGGGGGCTGATGATGACATGGAAGAGGACGACGAGTCCAGTGAACAAGAGTTTCAGAAAGCCACGGACATGATGTGTATTGACGGAGGTGCTTCCCTACATTCTTCCCACCGCCAACTTAAGCAGTGGGCGCGTGAAGTGAATGCGACAGAACCATCTGTCGGCGCCCAAAAACCGTTGAAGTGGTTCAGCACCCCTATCATTTTTGACATTGAGGATCACCCTGATCGCACAACTGCGGTCGGGTGCTTGCCGTTGTTGGTTTCGCCAACGATTCGCAACCTCAAGGTGACAAAAATGCTAGTTGACAGCGGGGCCGGTTTAAATCTGATATCACCTGATGTGATTAAGAGGCTGCAAATTCCTGATGGGGATCTCGAGGAAACGGGCACGTTCCAAGGGGTCAATCCAGGAAGAAGTCAACCCAAGGGAAAGATCACGCTGCCGGTAACATTTGGCAGCGATCTGAACTTCAGGACAGAGAAGATTGTGTTTGACGTCGCCAAGATTCCACTGCCATATAATGGGATCCTTGGTCGCCCAGCGCTGGCCAAGTTTATGGCGGCATCACACTACGCCTACAATACATTGAAGATGCCCAGGCTGATAAGTATCATTACTGTCAACTCCGACAAGAAAGATGCGCTTGTCTGTGCCGATCAACTCTACCGGGAGGCAGTTGCAGCATCTGCCGCCAAGGCACTTGCTCCTGCCGCTGAAGCTCCCGAGGGGAAGAAGACCGGCAAGGCCTCTCACATACACTCCGACAAGCGCAGCTCTTCGGAGTGCTGCGCTCCCATTGAGGATGTGCCAGAGAGTTCCACCGGCAAGAGCAAGAAATCTAAGCCTGCTCCGCCAGAGACCAAGAAGGTACCCGCCAAGGAGGATGGTACGGGAGGAACTTTCACCATAAGTTCCACCCTCGACAGCAAATAGGAAAGCGCGCTCGTTGCCTTCCTGCGGGCGAATGTCGATGTGTTTGCATGGCAACCGTCTGACATCCCCGGTGTTCCCAGGGAGGCGATTGAGCACCACCTTGCCGTCTGTCCACACGCGCGGCCCGTCAAGCAAAAGGTGAGGAATCAAGCTTTGGAGCGGCAACAGTTTATCGCCGAAGAAATTAAGAAGTTAGAAGCAGCAGGCTTGGTTAGAGGAGTACTCCATCCAACATGGTTGGCCAATCCAGTTGTAGTGCGCAAGGCGAATGGAAAATGGAGGCTATGTATTGACTATATAGATATCAATAAGGCTTTTCCAAAAGATCCTTTTCCCTTGCCGCGCATCGACCAGATTGTGGACTCCACCACCAGCTGCGACTTACTGTCATTCCTTGACGCCTATTTAGGCTATCATCAGATTTTCATGTCCAAGGAAGATGAAGAGAAGACCACATTTATCACCCCATGTGGTACGTACTGCTTTTTGCGTATGCCTTTCGGGTTGAAAAGTGCTGGTTCTACATTTGCTAGAGCAGTCCAGATTGGTTTTGAGCCCCAGCTACATAGAAATATGGAAGCATATATGGATGATATAGTGGTCAAAACCAAGGACAAGGCAACGCTCATATCGGACATAGAGGAGACATTTGCAAATCTGCGCAAGATCAACTTGAAGCTCAACCCTGAGAAATGTGTGTTTGGTGTTCCATCCGGCAAGCTTCTCGGGTTCTTTGTGTCTCAGCGCGGAATTGAAGCAAATCCCGACAAGATCAAAGCAAATGAGCAAATCGAAGCGCCAAGGCGTGTCAAGTTTGTGTGTCGTCTTGCCGGGTGCGTTGCTGCTCTGAGTAGGTTTATCTCCAAATTTGCTGAGCGCGCCCTCCCGTTTTTCAAAATTTTAAAGAAGGCAGGTCCGATGGAATGGACTCCGGAAGTGGAGGCAGCGCTGCAGGATTTGAAGAGGTACCTCTCCTCTCCGCCAGTACTAGTCGCGCCAAAGCCACAAGCGCCGTTCCTACTGTATCTAGCGGCAACAAATCAAGTGGTGAGTGCTGCGTTGGTGGCGAAGAGAGAAGTTAATGAAGAAGCAGCGCCAACGGCAAGACCGCCAAGTGACGAGCTAGGATCTTCCCCGGCACAGTCTGGTGCCGACAAGGTTGAGTCTGCGCAGTCAAGTCAGGCGATACAGAAGAAGAAGATGGTGCAGCGCCCAGTCTATTTTGTCAGTTCCCTTTTGCAGGGGGCTAGATCAAGATATTCTGGTGTGCAGAAGTTGCTCTTCGGCCTTCTTATGGCCTCGAGATCACCGTTGTCACTCGCTTTCCGTTGCAACGGATTTTGCGGAATCCAGAAGCTACCGGCAGGATTGTGGAGTGGGCTTTGGAACTGTCGAGTTTTGGTCTCAAGTTTGAAAGTACTTCCACTATTCAGAGCAGAGCCTTGGCGGAGTTCATTGCAGAATGGACCCTGACGCCAGATGACGAGATTCCAGAGTTAACTCTCCCCAGCAAGGAAACAAATCAAGAGTGGGTTATGTATTTTGATGGGGCTTTCTCGCTGCAAGGCATCGGTGCTGGCGTGCTGCTTGTCGCACCCACCGGAGAGCACCTCAAATATGTAATTCAGATGCACTTTCCCCGGGAGAGATCAACGAACAATACTGCCGAGTATGAAGGCCTGCTTGCCGGTCTCAGGATCGCGGCAGACCTTGAAATCAAGAAACTTATTGTCAGGGGTGATTCTCAGCTTGTTGTCAAGCAAGTGAACAAAGATTACCAAATCCCATTGATGGAAGCTTACGTGGATGAGGTGAGGAAGCTGGAAGAGCGCTTTGATGGTCTCCAAACAGAGCACGTTACTCGGGCAGAAAACAGCATTGCCGATGACCTGTCGAAGCGCGCTGCCCTTAAGCTGCCTGTGGAACCAGGTACCTTTGTGCTCCGACTCACTCAACCATCCGTGACACCATCAATAGGACAAGAAAAAAGAAGGAAGTTAAGTTCTGGCAAGTATTTCCCGGCGGATCTCCCAGAGGTCACCAATAGAAAGCTCGCCGGAGACGGCGCCAAGCTTGTCGGTGAGCGACAAGCTCTGGTAGAGCCTCAGGCTCTTGCCATCGAAGCACACGCTCCCCCCAAACTTGCCGGGGGAGAGCAGGCTCCGGTGGGGCCTCAAGCTCTTGCCGTCGAGACAAATGCTTCCCTGACAGAGGATATGCCTTTAGTCCTTGTCGTCGAGCCTCAGGCTCCAACATGGGCGCAGCACATCGTCCATTTCCTTCAGACAGGAGAACTTCCCGAAGAGCAGGAAGAAGCAGAGAAAGTAGCCCGTCGGTCTAGTATGTACCAGTTCGTGGACAACGTCCTGTACAGAAAGAGACCGAACGGTGTGAAATTGAAGTGCATTCTTCGGGAGGATGGACTGGAGCTGTTGGCAGAGATACATGGAGGCATATGTGGCTCCCACATAGGATCAAGAGCACTTGCCGGGAAGGCGTTCCGGCAAGGTTTCTTTTGGCCCACTGCCCTCCAGGATGCAGCTGTGCTAGTAACCAAGTGTGAAGCATGCCAGTTTCATTCAAAGAAGCTACATCAACCAGCTCAAGCTCTTCAGACTATCCCTTTATCCTGGCCATTTTTGGTCTGGGGGCTCGACATCTTGGGCCCCTTCCCCCATGCTGTCGGGGGCTTTGAGTACTTGTAGGTTGCTATCGACAAATTTACAAAGTGGCCGGAGGTGGAGGCAGTGAGGAAGGTGACAGCACAGTCGGCCGTCAAGTTCTTCAAGGGAATAGTTTGCCGCTTCGGTGTGCCCAACAGGATCATCACCGACAACGGCACACAGTTCACCAGCAACACCTTCATGCAATATGTCCAAGACCTTGGCGGCAAGATTTGTTTTGCTTTTGTTGCTCACCCTAGGAGTAACGGCCAAGCGGAGAGGGCAAATGCTGAGGTGCTGCGTGGTCTCAAGACAAGAACTTTCGACAAGCTGTGCAAGTGCGGAAGGTGCTGGATTGATGAGTTGCCGGTGGTTCTTTGGTCAATCAGGACGACACCAAATCAAGCCACTGGCCAGACACCTTTCTCCCTAGTTTATGGGGCGGAAGCAGTTCTCCCCACGGAACTCACATACGGGTCACCTCGAGTGCTCGCGTATGATGAGCTTGAGCAAGAGCAGCTGCGCCAAGATGACGCGTTGCTCCTTGAGGAAGATCGTCTTCAGGTTGCTGTGCGAGCTGCACGCTACCAGCAAGCTTTGCGCCGCTATCATAGCCGCAAGGTTCATGCCCGAAGTCTTGAGGAAAGCGACCTTGTTCTTCGGCGCGTTCAGTCGGCCAAGAATTCCAACAAGTTGACGCCGAAGTGGGAAGGCCCTTATCGGGTAGTACGAGTCACCAGGCCTGGCGCAGTCCGCCTGGAGACCGAAGACGGTATTCCGGTGAGCAACTCCTGGAATATTGAGCATCTTCGTAAGTTCTATCCATAAGGCGCGGTTGCCAGGTCTTCTGGCAACGCCTTTTGTACAAGTCTTGCCGCAGTAGCATGTGATCCTTTGTACAAAGCCAGGCGCAGACCCTGTGCGTAGTTGAATAAAGCTTAAGTGGTTTACAATTCTTGTTGATTTCCATGTTTACTTACGTGCATGTTTATCTGAGATATTGTATTACACTTACTCCTGGCAAGTGCTAACGAACCGCCAAGGTTCCATATTTCTATTTTCTCTTCTTTCTTTTTCTCAAAAGGACAGAAGGTTACCTCGCGTGCAGCTTTGCCGGGGGGGGGGGAGAAATGGTGGTATGGATACCAGCAGGTGACGTTCAAGGAAATCATCCTGCCGGAAGGAACGCGACAACAAAAAGCTAAGTTGCAAAATTGCAGAGATCTTATACGATTTTTTGTTTTGTTATTCTCCTTGAACGATTTCAACTTTTGTATGGAAAACCTGCACGCGAAGGAACCTTGTTGTGATTGGTTGCGCCCTTACTCTGTTTCGAATCCGCTCAACAGTTTAGGTGGCTGCACTGAAAACACCAAGATTTCTTGCCGGCAGCGGCCCCGCCAGCAGGCTGCTAAAGTCCCGCACCTGGCGCTCGCGGCAAGGGTGTGTGCACCGGCAAGTTTCCAACGAAGCGTAGGGTGGATACATACAGAAAGAAATTAAACAAGGGGAATAACATAGCATTCACCCAGAGCATAGCAAGTTATATTACAATAATAGCTGCCGCGACTCTAACATAAGGCAATATTGTCTTTGACATGAAATGGCGGCGGCAAGGAACAAAGCAGTTAATCCCGGCGATCGCCTTCGACAATCTTCACTTGGCTCACCCTGTCGACGATGGGCGCGACAAGCTCTTCGGCCGCCTTAAGGTCTGTATCCTTCGGCAGGCGGTCGAGGACGTTGGCGAGGTTGATGCCGGGGTTCCTGTACACCACCTTGGTGAGCACCTTGCGGAGGACAGCTTGGCAGAGTTTGCGGGACTCGCTGGCCAGATGGGCTGTTCGGTCAGAATGGAGCTACTCCAGGGCCACAAGCACACGGTCGAAGAACATGGTCAGTTTGGCGCTCGAGGACACCCTGTCGTCAAGAGGCTACCTATGATCTTGCAGGCCCATGGTAGACAGCTGTGCAGCAAGCTTCTCCACGACGTCGATGAGCTTTTCAGTCCAGATCTGCACACCTCGTACATAATCGTTGTGCTCGAAGGCGACGCTCTTGACCAGCTCCTGCTCGTTTTGGAGATCTTTTGTCAGGGCCTTCTCTCGAGTCTCCGTGGCCTCAAGGGTCTCCTCCAGCGTGGTCAGCTTCAGCTTCAGATCAGCGATGGATTCCTTGGCTGTGGAGAGCTCCTTGGTCTTGTCGGATGCGGCGACTTGCGCCTCCATCAGGCTGTGGAGAGCTTTGTCTCTTTCAGTCTCGAGTGTTGAGACCTTCTTGCCGTGATCCTCGAGATCTGCTTCCAATTTCTTTACCCTCTCCTCCGGCAAGTTCTTGGCGGCTTTTGCTGCTCCGGCAGCATCGACGGCCTCCTTCAGCTTGCCAGCGTAGTCCGTGGTCAGGGCTTCAAGTGTTTCCTTGTGCTTCACCTCCAGATCCTGGGTCCGCTGCGCGACAAGCCTTTCAATCTCCTCGTCCTTGGCGCGGAGCTTGCCGGCAAGGGCTTTCTCGCGGGCGGTGAGATCATCATCCTGAGCCTAGAGCCCGACACGGAGTTCTCTCAGGCGTGCTTCTTCGGTAGCGGCCTGTTGCTTGGCGTCCTCTTGTGCCTTTTCGATATCAGATTGCTTCAGGAGGAGCTCGTCCCAGCCCCGGCTTAATTGCTGTTGGCTCGCCTTCAGCTCTTGGACGGCCTCAGCATTTGAAAGTTCACCTCTGTTGCTTCAACAATGGCCGCCCGGGAGTCTAGCTTCTCCTTGCGGGTGCGATGGAGGGCCTGGAGCTTCTGGTAGTTGCTGTTCATTGCCTGGAGGAGCTTCCCTTCCTTGGATCTGCTGCTGCCGGTGCTCGGTTCATCAATGATCTCAAGCCCGGCAGCGGTGACGACTTCCTCAAAAGTCTCCCCTTCGGTTGGCGCTCCGACGCTTGCCGCCCCTGGAAGGCTCACAAACAAGTTATCGCCAACCTGAGATATTTGCTTGAAGAGGGAGCTTCGGATGTTGGTGGTTGCTCGTCGACAGCCGCCTCACCGGCAGCCGGGGCTCCGGGGCTGGGTCAGCGCTTCGCGCTCCTACGGCAGGAATGTCGTCAGTGCGGCCACCGGACTCCTTGTCGGTCCTCTCGGCAGATTCTTTGGCGGCCTTTTCTTGTGCGGCTTTGGCGGCCTCAGCGGTAGCATTCTTGGCGGCTTCGGCGGCCTCGGTTGCAGTGCTCTTGGTGGCCTCCTCAGCGGCAAGCATGTCGGCTTCGGCAGCAGCATCCCTGGCGGTCTCCTCGATGACGGTGTCAACGTCCATTTGCTCTGTCGAGGGAATGTCTGAAGGCTGAGGGAACAAATTTAGATGAGACTGGGGAGGAAGTTCAAGAAGACAAAAAAGTAAAGCAGACAAACAAATACCTGCGCCAACATTAGTTGCCGGTGTAGAGCTGCCGGTGCCCATGCTTGCCGGCTCTTCTTCGTCGCGATAGAGTACGCTAGAGGAAGTCCTTGCCGGCGATCCATCTCTGGGCGGCGTGGTTGACGGAGGCGGCACATCAGGGGTGGCCTCTGATGGTTCTCCTTGTCGCTGCTCTCCTCCTGCACGCCTGGTGATGTCAGCAGCAAAGATGCACACTCCGGCACTTGCCAGCGGGAAGTGAGTAATAGACTCACGCTGGGGGCTGCGCCGGGGGCTGAGACGAGGACTGCGTCGCGGGCTAGTCTCCGGGCTGGTGGTGGTCGTCTCTGGCGCACCTGAGGTGCTTGCCGGCGGATCCTCACCCGTCGAGATCTTCGCCCTCTTCGCTATCCTCTGCGCCAATGTTTCTGCATCCCAGTGGAAACAAGCCAAAGCAAAGCAAATGAGTTGAAATAAATCAGGAATTCGGGAAGCAAAGGATGCGACAAGATCCTTACTCCTCTTCTTCTTCTCCCGAGCTAAGGGCGGAAAGATCGAAGGCAACTTCCATCATGGTGCCCAAGGGAGGAGGAGAAGGGGTGCTCCTGGGTCGCTTGGCCGCGGCAGACGTGGATTGCCGACGAGCTTCTTGCCGCTGTGTCGCCTTGCCGACCGTCCCCTTGCCGGGGGCTGTACTACTTGAAGGAGCTTGGCGGACACCCCTGAGGCTGCGCTCCGAAGGACACGTCTGCTCCTTGGCTTAAGAGTCGGGGCCTCCTCGAGCAGTTCCTCCTCGGCTGCATCTTCGGCAGAATGGTCCCCGGCAGATGTGCCACCCTGTTCCTCAACAGTTTCGCTCGGCCTGGCAAGATTTTCATCCGGCAGCATTTCCTCTTCGCTGGTCTCCGTTTCTGCGAAGCCAGCACTGCCGGCCTCCGCGGCAAGGCCCGCCTCCATCACCCTGCCAACGATGTACTCTACTTCCCTTTCGGTGGTGGCGCGGACGAGGTATTCTTCCACGCGGATTGGCTTCTCCGTCAGATCATCAAAGAATTGTTGCACCTGATCTTCGGGAGGCTCGATCCAGGTTCCGTCAAGGCTGTGGGCATCCAATACTGGCATCATAGCAATGATCGGGCCCAGAGAAGAATTGTTGCACAAGGGGACTATGCTCGCCGGCAGATTGCGCACCACTTCGCCCCTGAACAATTTTTGGCAGAGGGATGCGTGCTGCATAAGTGTCAGATTGTTATCCAGCCCAGGGCGCAGCCTCATAATGTCTGCCGCGTTCTTGAATTGCCAAGCTGGCCTCCCCTTGTTCTGCAGAGGGGCAATGCGCCGGCGAAGGAAATCGGCGCCTATCATATCTACTGAGAGCCCGGCAGCTCTGAGGCGGTGAATCCTAGTAATGGCGACTGTGAGCTTTGCATCTTTAGGGTCGAAAGTGCTCCAGTCATTGTTGTGGGCTATCTTCGTCTCCCGCGGCAAGCAGAAGGATTGGATTTCTGATTCTTCTGTCTGCCGAACCCAGCACCATCTGCCAGGCCATTCCTCCCACTTTTCGCGGAAGGCTCCATCTGGGTGAACATCCTTGGTTCCTGGCCGTGGAATCCAAGCGATGGAACCGGAAAGGGCCTCGCCCTGTTAGATGCGGGGAACAAAGTAATGGCGAAAAAGGGCGGTGCTAGGGACTACTCCGGCAAAGTTTTCGCAAAGATGAGCGAAAACGGACATACACGTCACAACATTCGGCGTGAAATCCACGAGTTGGAGGCCGTAGGTATGCATGATGTCTTTGAAGAAATCGGAGAAGGGGGGACAGAGCCCATAGTAGAAATAATCAGTGAAGAAATAGTATTTCATTGGACTGCCCCGGGAAGAACCTGGGCTCACGGCGGTGGCCGGATGCGCCGTCGTCGCCGCCGCCCACATGAACTGGTACTGCTCCCTCAAGGCGGCCACGTCAAGCACCGGTGCAAAGACGACGTGCTCCCTCCGCATCTCCACCATCTTGTTCTCCGTCACCTTCTTGCCCTTGCTTGCTTTGGGCGGCATGGCGGCTATGGATGGCGGAAGCTAAGGATGGTGAAAGCACGGAAGCGGCAAGGGGGTGAAGAAAGCTCTGTTTTGGGCTTGCGGAGGAAGATGGCGGCGCTTCCCAGATTGTAAGAGACGAGAGGTAAATGAGCTGCACCCCTGCGGATTCCTTTTTATGGGGAAGGCCCGGGGCTACCTCTTTACTAAAATAATACTGAAATGCTTCGCAAGCGCGCTGCTGTAACGGCCGCGCCGCGCGCGTCTCCCACGTTCCGCATTTAATGGGCGTCGTGGGTGGCGCAGGAAAAGGAATGATTGCGGAAGGTAACTCCTGCCACGTGTTCCCGTACACTGTTTGGGCCTGGCCCAACGACGCCGCGCGCCCGTGTATGGCCCAGGACCGGGGGCTCCGGTGTCGGTGTACTAAAATTGGGTCCCTTAGTACCCCGTACTTGTGCACGGACAGTCGAGGCTCGGTCGAGGCTATACCTGCGGCAAGGCTTGCCGGGGTACTTGTGGCAAGGCCTGCCGGGGTGCATGGGCAGTTGAAGTTATATCTGCGGCAAGGCTTGCGGCAGGCGCAAGATGACGTCTGCAGTGGATGGTAGCAATGGCAAGAATGGGTGTATGAATCGAGCATCGCACTCGCGGTACTCCTTATGGGAAAGTATCGGGGGCTGGCTCTTCATCGCACGCCGTGGTGTTTTCTTCTTGGACCCGCAACTCTTGTCGACATTCCGCTCTGTTCGTCCACACTACTAGAAGCTGAAGACCCGACAAGACCTCCGGCAAGCGCACCTCTTCGGAGTGCTGCGCTCCCGTTGAGGACGTGCCAGAGACCTTCCCGGCAAGGCACTTGTCGGGGGGACAGCAAGAAACAAAGATACATACAAGAGCAAAGGATTTTTAAGCAAGGATTTTTAAAAGATTGATACCCAGTGCATTTCTTCTTGAACATTCAAGGACTACATTGGGTGCGATCTGATACATCGAAAGAGATTTACTACTGCGATGCGGCCATTGATCCGGAAACAAGGTCTCGCGGATGGAACGTCGGGACCTAACTACGGCGCCAAGCGTGCCTAGTCGGAGCCCTCGTTCTTCATGCCGATGACGCTGTCCTCGTCGTCGCTGTCGCTGGAGGAATCGAAGTCGCTGTCGCCCCGAAGAACTTCACGGAGAGGGTGGCGGGATCGATGAGCTTGAAGTGAAGCAGCTGCCCCGGGGTGAGGCCACAGGAACGGGCGAACGATTTCCATCCCCTCGTCAGGAACATGGCACTCCCGGGGGTGAGGTCGACCGCCACCCACCAAGGACCATTGCTGCAGCCGTCCGCACGGAGCCATAAGCCACGGGGCCGGTTGCTCTCCACGGCCCTTGCGAAAGGGTCAGGGAGGCGTAGCCAACTCCGGAGCCGGTGGGGGAGGACCACGACGAACTCCTTCACCTCGTCTCCCGCGTGGATCCCCGCGTGGGCTTGCGGAAGAGGCGTGCTGCTGCGGCCACCGCGTCCCATCGGAGCCGTCCTCGTGCGGCCTCGGGATGCAGACCTGACATGGGAGCTTGGACCCGCCATCGTCACCACCACGCGCGCTGGGGTCCGAGGGCTGCTCCTCGTAGCGCTAAGGGAACCCCGGGCGAGGCCGCGTCCTCTCGCCATCTTGGGACGGTGCAGCGAAGGAGGTGGCGAAAGACAGAAGGGGAAAGAATCGAGCAGCAGGAGAGTGGAGGATTGCAGATGAGTGGCCTTCTTCTTCTTCCCTCACCCCCTTTTTATAGGGCTGGGTGCTAGAGGAGGAGGGAGGCCGACTCTTCGTAATCCTGGACAACACGTGTCACTCAAGGTGCGTCATCCAAGACGTTAATGTGGAAGCGAGCGGGCGCTGCCCTGTTCCTCGTCTGTCCTCCCGAGGAAGAAGACGGACCGCCTCGCTCCGATACTCCCCAGACCTACAGTTACTATGCGTCATGGGAAAAAGCCATCAACCGTCATCATTACTATGGCCACGTGTGCCCGCGCACTGTTATGGGCCTAGCCCAACAGCGCCGCGCGCGCATGTATGGCCCAGGCCTGGGGGCTCCTGTCAGTGTACAAAGAACCAGGGTATCTATTACCCAGACTTGTGCGCGGGCAACTACGGCGGGATTCCTGGGGCCGACAAGACCTAGCAAAACCTCTTTGCTATAAACCTTGGAGTCAGATACAACAACATCAAGAAGATAAGAAGACAGAAAGCCAAAGGCTGAAGTCCCGGCAGGACGCCTGCCGGGGAGGGCCACAGAGCCCCGGCAAGGCTCGCCCCGGCAAGCCCTTGCCACCCTGTCACCGCTCCAGTACAGAGGCCGGCTTGTCGCCTAGCTGTTGTCTTCCTGGATGCGTGTCAGGGTGCTAACGGCGTTGGGCTTAAGCGGTACGATGGGATAGCTCCTTTTTCCATCCCCAAGAAAGGCAGGGACACCTCAACGGAGCATTAAATACTCTTGTCCTAAACTGTCAGTATTAGGTATGATAGCACTGTAGTTGCTTTACACCTCATGTATACCCTGCGCACCACTATTGGCGACCCCTTCGAAGGTATAAAAGGAGGCCCAAGGTGCAGCTACATGGGAGATCTTCAGAGGCCCGTTCTGCATGCGTAGCTGCTATTTACTGTAGCGCTCCTAGAACCTGGCCTAAAACACATCCAATACAACCAAGCAGGAGTAGGGTTTTACGCATCTTTGCGGCCCGAACCTGGGTAAAATTCCCGTGTGTTGACCGTTGGATCTGCTCTTTGCACAAACCATCTCCCTGCCGAATCGTAAAGGGGTCGTCTTGATCCCATAGGTGTCGTTTCTCCGACATACCCAGATGGGGCTTATCGCGAGAAGTGGGATGAGTGGCGAGCCAAATGGTGCTGGATTCAGGAGAACGACCCCCAGCCTTTCTGCTTGCCGCGGGAAACAAAGCTGGTGCGCGGCAACGACTGGAGCGCCTTCGATCCTGAAGATGAGAATCTCACAGTTGCAACCACCAGGATCCATCGCCTCAAAGCTGCCGGGCTTACGATAGAAATGATAGGCGCCGATTTCCTTCGCCGACGCATCGCCCCTCTGCAGAACAAAGGAAGGCCAGCCTGGGAGTTCCGGAACGCGGCAGACATCATGAGGCTGCGCCCTGGGCTGAACAACAACTTGACACTTATGTAGCATGCAACCCTCTACCAGAGACTCTTTAGGACTGAAGCGGTGCGCAAGCTGCCGGCAAGCATAATCCCCTTGTGCAACAACTCTGCTCTGGCCTCAATCATCGCCATGATGCCGGCGTTTGACGCCCACAGCCTTGACGGGACTTGGATTGAGCCATCTGCAGAGCAAGTACAGCAATTCTTCGATAACCTGTCGAAGAAGGCCATCCGCGTAGAAGAGAACCTTATCCGCCCTACTACTGAGGAAGAAGTGGCGTACATCGCCAGCAGGGTGGCGGAGGCAAATCTTGCCGTGGAGGCCGGCAGCGCTGGCTTCGCGAAAGGGGAAACCAGCGAAGGAGAAGTGCTGTCGGGGGAAAAACTTGCCGGGCAGGGCGAGGTTGCCGGGGAGCAGAGTGGCACTGCTGCCGGGGACCCTTCTGCCGGAGACACAGCCGAGGAGGAGCTGCAGGAGGAGGCCCCAACTCTCGAGCCGAGGAAGAGGCGTGGTCTTCGAAAAGTCACATCTGGTGCCTCTGGCCGCCAGCCTTCCTCGAGTGGTGAAGCCCCCGGCAAGGGGGTGGCCGGCAAGGCCGCGTAGCAACCTGCCGCAGCCAAGCGACCCAGGACCGCTCCCTCACCTCCTCCCACAGACACTGCGGCGGAAGTCAACTTCGACCTCTCCGCCTTCAGCTCGGAAGAAGAAGAGTAAGGGTCCTGTCACATCTTATAATCTTTGACTTTTCTGATTTTGCTTAACTAATTTGCCTCGCTTTGGCCTGTCCCCGCAGAGATACGGCAACGTCGGCGCAAAGGGCGGCGAAGAGGGCGAAGACTTCAACGGTAGATGAGCCGTCGGCAAGCACCGCAGGTGCGCCAGAGACGATCACCATCAGCCCGGAATCCAGCCCACGACGCAGTCCTCGACGCAGCCCCTGACACAGCCCCCAACGTGAGTCCATTACTCACTTTCCGCAGGCAAGTGTTGGGGTGTGCATCTTCTCTGCTGACATCACCGGGCTTGCAGGAGAGGAGCGGCTACAAGGGGCACCATCTGGAGCCACGCCGCCTCCATCGACCACGCCACCCAGGAATGGATCTCCGGCAACGGCTTCCTCCAGCGAACTCTATCGTGATGATGAGGAGCTAGCAAGCACGGGCACCGGCAACTCTACACCGGCAACCAATGCTGCCGGAGAGGGAGGAACCTCCTCTCAACAGCCTGGCACAGGTAAACCGCTTGCCACTGAACATTTAACAATCTGTCTTTTTTTTCTTTTTTGTCTTCTTGAACTTCAACTTTGATCTCATCTTGTCTCCCTTCTTTGGCTTTCAGATCTTCCCTCGATGGATCAAATGGATGTTGATGTTGTGATCAAGGAGACCGCCAGGAAGGCTGCCGCCGAGGCCGACAGGGTCGCTGCCGAAGAGGCCGCCAAGACTGCGTAGGAGGAAAATGCCAAGGGGTCTGCTGAGGAGGCCGGCAAGGAGTCCGGCGGCCATACTGACAGCATTCCTGCCGCAGGAGCGCCAGGCGCTACGCCGGCCACGGAGCCCCTAGCCACCGGTGAAACGGCTGTTGAAGACCAGCCATCCACATCCGAAGCCCCCTCTCCAAGCAGATACCTCAAAGCTGGCAAGGGCCTGTTCGTCAAGATGCCGGGGACGGCAAACACTGGAGTGCCAATTGAAGGGGAAACCTCTGACGAGGAAGTCGTCACCGCTGGCGGGCTCAAAATTGCTCAAGAGCCAGGAGCTGGCAGCAGTGAATCCAAGGAAGAACAACTCCTCCAGGCCATGAGCAACAACTTCCAAGAGCTCCAGGCGCTCTACCGCGCCTGAAAGGAGAAGCTGGCCTCCAGGGCCGCAGTTGTTGAAGCAGCAGAGGCGGATCTCCAGAAGCGCATCGAGGAGACGCAGGCCTAGTTTGCTGAAGCCTTCCAAGAGCTGAAAACTGGCCGGGAGCAGACGAGCGAACGCTGGAACGAGCTCCTCATGAAGCAGTGTAATGTCGAGAGGGCACAAGAGGAGGCCAAACAACAAACTGCCGCAGAGGAAGCTCGTCTGACGGAACGCCGCGTTGAGCTTGACGCCCATGAAGAGGAACTCTCTGCTCGCGAGAAGGCGCTTGCCGACAAGCTTCGCGCCAAGGATGAACAAATCGAGAAGCTTGTCACGCACCGGACCCAGGAGCTGGAGCAGAAGCACAAAGAAGCTCTCAAGGCTCTGCCTGTGGACCATGCCAGCAGGCTAAAGGAAGCCGTCGATGCTGCCGGGGCTGCAGAGGCCGCCAAGAATGAGCTGGAGCAGAAGGTGAAAAAGCTGGAGGTAGATCTTGAGGATCACGGCAAGGAGCTCTCGACACTCAAAACCGAGAGAGACAAGGCTCTTCACAGTCTGATGGATACGCAAGTTGCCGTATCCGACAAGACCAAACAGCTCTCTTCAGCTAATGACTCCATTGCTGATCTGAAGCTGAAGCTGTCCATGCTGGAGCAGTCCCTTGAGAACAGCATAGCTCGTGAGAAGGCCTTGACCAAGGATCTCCTGAACGAGCAAGAACTGCTCAAGAGCGCCGCTGCCGCCCATAATGACTATGTTGCAGGTGTGCAAGTCTGGACTTAAAAGCTTGTCGACGTCGCGGAAAAGCTTACAGCGCAACTATCCACCATGGGCCTGCAAGGCTTCAGGTATTCTTCTGACGACAGGGTGTCCATGAGCGTCAAGCTGACCGTGTTCTTTGACCGCGTGCTTGAAGCCCTGGAGCAGCTCCATTCCGACCGAGCAACCCATTTGGCCAACGAGTCCCACAAGCTCTGCCGGGCCGTCCTCCTCAAGGTGCTCGTCAAAGTGGCATACAGGAACCCCAGCATCAACTTCACCAACATCCTTGATCGCTTGCCAAAGGACGTGGACACCCAAGCGCTCGAAGAACTTGTCGCACCCATCGTCGACAAGGTGGACAAGGTCAAAAGGGTTGAAGGCCAGCGCAGGGACTAGCCGCTCCACTTCTTCTTACCGCCGCCATTTCATGTCAAAGACAATTTATCTTAAGTTAGAATTGCGGCAACCTTTATTGTATCATAACTTGCTGTGTTTTGCATGAACACATGTTATTTCTATTGTTTGATTCCTCTCTGTACGGTATACGCCCTACGCCTTGTCGGAAACTTGCCGGTGCACGCACTCTTGCCGCGAGCGCTAGGTGCGGGACTTTAGCTGCCTGCTGGAAGTGCCGCTACCGGCAAGAAACCTTGACGTTTTCAGTGCAGCCACTTGAATTGTTGAGCGGACTCGAAACAAAGCAAGGGCGCAACCGATCATGACAAGGTTCCTTCGCATGCAGGTTTTCCATACAAAAGTCGAAATCGCCCAAGAAAAATAACTTTGCTAAGAAAAGTTTACTTAGAGTTTTGCAACTTAGCTTTCCGTTGTTGTACTTCCACCCGGCAAGATGTCAACTTTGAACGCCGCTTGTTGGTGTCCATACCATCCTATCCCCCCGGCAAACTTGTACGCGAGGGAACCTTCTATCCTTTAAGAAAAAGAAAGAAGAGAAAACAGGAATATGGAACCTTGGCGGTTCATCAGTACTTGCTGGAAGTAGGCGTAATGCAACATCTTAGATAAACATGCACATAAGTAAACATGTAAATCAACAAGAATTGTAAAACGCTTGATCTTATTCGACTATGCACAGGGTCTGCGCCTGGCTTTGTACAAAGGATTACATGCCCTGCCGGCAAGACTTGTACAAAAGGGGCTATCGGGAGGCCCGGTAACCGCGCCTTACGGGTAAAACTTGCGAAGATGTTCAATATTCCAGGAGTTGCTCACCGGAATGCCATCCTCGGTCTCCAGACGGACTGCGCCAGGCCTGGTGACTCGTACTACCCGATAAGGGCCTTCCCACTTCGGCGTCAACTTGTTGGAATTCTTGGACGACTGAACGCGCCGAAGAACAAGGTCGCCTTCCTCAAGACTTCGGGCATGAACCTTGCGGCTATGGTAGCGGTGCAAGGCTTGCTGGTAGCGTGCCGCTCGCACAGCAGCCTGAAGACAATCTTCCTCAAGGAGCATCACGTCATCTTGCCGCAACTGCTCTTGCTCAAGCTCATCATAAGCGAGCACTCGAGGTGACCCGTATATGAGTTCCGTGAGGAGAACTGCTTCCGCCCCATAGACTAGGGAGAAGGGTGTCTGGCCAGTAGCTCTGATTGACCAAAGAACCGCCGGCAACTCATCAATCCAGCGCCTTCCGCACTTGCGCAGCTTGTCGGAAGTTCTTGTCTTGAGACCTCGCAACACATTAGCATTTGCCCTTTCCGCCTGGCCGTTGCTCCTTGGATGAGCAACTAAGGCAAAACAGATCTTGCCGCCAAGGTCTTGGACAGACCGCATGAAGGTGTGGCTCGTGAACTGCGTGCCGTTGTCGGTAATGATCCTGTTGGGTACACCAAAATGGCAAACTAGTCCTTTAAAGAACTTGACGGCCGACTGTGCTGTCACCTTTCTCACTGGTTCCACTTCCGTCCACTTTGTGAACTTGTCGATTGCAATGTACAAGTACTCAAAGCCCCCGGTAGCACGGGGAAAAGGACCCAAGATGTCGAGCCCCTAGACTGAAAATGGCCAGGAAAGAGGGATTGTCTGAAGAGCTTGAGCTGGTTGATGTAATTTCTTCGAATGGAACTGACACGCTTCACACTTGGTTACTAGTGTAGTTGCATCCTGGAGAGAAGTGGGCCAAAAGAAACCTTGCCGGAATGCCTTACCGACGAGTGCTCTTGATCCTATGTGGGATCCACATATGCCTCCATGTATCTCTGCCAACAGCTCCTGTCCATTCTCCCGAGGAATACACTTCAATTTCACACCGTTCGATCTCTTTCTGTATAGGACATTATCCACAAACTGGTACATATTAGACCGACGGGCTACTCTCTCCGCCTCTTCCTGTTCTTCGGGGAGCTCCCCGTTTGGAGGAATTGGACAATGTGCTGTGCCCACGCTGGAGCCTGAGGCTCGATGGCAAGGACTAAAGGCATGTCTTCTGCCGCGGGAGTATTTGTCTCGACGGCAAGGGCCCGAGGCCCTGCCGGAGCCTGTTCCCCCCCGGCAGGCTTGGCGCAGTTCCTGGCAACTTCCTCGCCGGCAAGGCTCTTGCCGGCAGCTTCTGGGAGCTCTGTAGGAAGGTACTTGCCGGAACTCAACTTCCTTCTCGTGGCTTGCCTGGTTGATCACTAGTAGAAATCAGGCCTTTAGTCCCGGTTGGGAAGGGCCTTTAGTCCCGGTTCCCCAACCGGGACTGAAGTATAGAGACTAAAGGATCTAAGGCTTTAGTCCCGGTTGGCTACGAACCGGGACTAAACCCTCGCCACGTAGGCGGCAGAGCGCGCCAGGGCATGGGGACCTTTGGTCCCGGTTGGTAGTACCAACCAGGACTAAAGGTTGAGGCTTCATTTTTTTTCATTTTGTGTTTTCCATTTAATTTTTTCCTCTAATTCAACATGATCACTTGCATCCATCCACTTTAATCAAATATATGTCATATAACTCATCATCATCTTACTCATCTAACAACTCATCATCATCAACCATACCAAGTTAAAATCTCATAAAACAAAAAAAGATAAAATGACATAGTCCTCCCACGACCTAGTCCTCCCTCCTAGGTAAAATGACATAATTCAAAATAACACCTATGTCTCCATGATGAAGCAAAGAGATCCAACGGTCTCCAACTTGTGGCTTGCGATCCTTTTTTATTTGTCCCCATGCTTCAATTTGGAGCCGTCTTGGTGGTTTGCGCTGAGTCGAGTATGCAAAAGAGAACTTGGGCTGGAAGGGGCTTTTAATTGTCATATTACCTTCGAGTTGCATGAACGGAGGCACAACTTCATTTGGCAGTTTCTGTTGAAGAACATAATAGTAGCCTAGTTAGCAATGTAATCAATACCATTTACGCAATAGTACTAGTGTACTTAATTAGCAACTCTTACCAAGATATTTCGGCGAATGTCATCCGCCCTCAACCTATGCACTAGTGTCCTGTACAATGTATAATTTGGGCCAGTTCCCAAATTATACGGGAAGATCTCCCTACCAACTAGGACACCAATAACAAAGTTGATAAGATCATCCTTCTCCTCCCAAGTTAGATGTGACCCATAAGTGTAGTGTGTCGTGTCGATTATGTTCTGTAGTTCACTCGAAGAAACGAAATAAGATGTAAATTATAAATTAACAAATTTAGTATGGATGAACACCAAATATTTTTAAATATAGAATGCAAATTACTTGACAAATATGCATGGTTGACAAACTCACATGGAGGTAAAATAGGAAGCATATCGACATCCACCCAGATGTCGATGTTTCCTTCAATATGATCTTCAGGACGAAGATCGAAGGTTATTTCCATATCCTCCTGAAATCCATATGCCTTGCAAAGAGCTTCCCAATTTGAGCACCCTAATTCTGTGTTATTAGGCGCATTCATTACTTTCACCAGAAATGTGTGACCATGTTTAGTCCTCAGGTTGGCTGTCCTCGTCTCGAAACTCTCGTGATCTTCGAAACCGAGCCTCTCCAAGAAATATCGTCTTGCATGACGGGGGATGAACTAGTCGAATTGTATAAAACAAAAATTACGCGTTGAAGGAAAGAAACAGAAGTCACGCTTAATTATGAAAAAACAGTTGTCATCGTTGCATACCGTAGAAATATCAAAGTCCTCGTAAAGCTTCATGGTGAAGAACCTGCCGTCTCGCAGCCCAGGCTGGTTGCAAAGACCCTTATCTTCACCGCAAAGTTCACACGCTTGGATCCTATCGTCGTCTGATGACGACGACATTTCCTGTGTTCATGATTCAAGAATTACGGCACGCTTGGATCCTAATGCGTGTGTGACTTTTGGTCCGTCGAGGCTTTCCTTAAATAACTCTCCTATCTCATGGTGTGTTGGTGCGCACTCTCTCACACTGATATGGTGGTGTATATATGTTGGTGGACACTCTCTCACAGTAATAGTTCGACCGTCGGTGATGGACGCCTCCCCTCTTCTCTTCTTGCGCATTATACCGACGAATATATCGCAAAGAAGAGAAGAAAGAGGAGGCATCCCCCACGACAACAGTCGGGATTCCTCCATCAAGAACACACATGAAAGTCACACAAGGAGCAACGACAGACCGAAAGTCACACACGCATTATACCGATAAAATATCACTAATACATTTATAATGAACTCGAATATAATATCAGTAATACATCATCTCGAATAATCCAGTTAATGCATCATCAAATATTAACTAATACATCATGAATATTATCATATAAGATCACTAATACAGATCGAATACTATCGAATAATCTAAGTCACTAGCGGTTCCTGAGTCGCGGGTGGTGGACACCCAAAGATAAGGAACCATCACGGGATCATAACTAGGGTGAGATCCCTGAAGAATCTGCCAGGTATTGTTGAACCTGGCGTCCAACGCCACTATGTAGCGACGGACGTGCTCGTCCTCCTCCCTGACACGGCGACGTACCACCTCCGCGGGGGCCCGCTCCCTCTGCACCGAAAGTGGCCCACGTGACCGCCACCAAAGAAGCTCCGGGTCGACGACGAGACCAGGATTCCTCACCAAGCTCCGAGCCCGGGAAGGTAGCACCTCCCAGTGCCAGCCCGGCGGAGCCCAGTCCCGGACATTGCGCCTCTCAAGGATGTCGACGCCGACTCGACGACGACGAGGATGCGGGCCAGGCATCGTCGACGTCGAGACAAATTCCTATGAGAACATTTTCTTATCGTTTAATCACTAATTTTTTCAAAACCCAAGAATTTTGAAAACCCAATATTTTTTCTCCAATCTAACATACACATACTAATTTTTCCTAGGACTCCTAATTAACTAAAACATAAAATAACTAAAACATAAAAAGCATCATAAACAAAATCATCTAACAATATCAATCTACTTATCCATCTACTACAATTTTCTTAACACATTGTTTAATAAAAAAATGTTGCATACCAACCACAAAATTTTTCATAACACTAAAAAGATGTTCTAACAATATTTGCACGTTTTTAATCAATATGTGTGTGTGTGTGTGTGTGTTTGCGGCACCGGCCGGCAGAAGTCGGAGGATGGACGGGGCGGCGGGGCGCCGGAGATGGATGGGGCAGCGGCTCTCGGGCATCTCCGGTGGTGGCTCTAGGTGGGGGATGGGCTCGGGGAGGGGCGGCGCCCCTGCATGGCGGCAATGGCGCGCGGATGGGGGGGGACGGCCATGCATGCATGGCGGCAATGGCGGACGGGGAGGGGGGCTTCAGGAGGAGAGGGAGGAGAGTGGCTCACAGCGGTCTCGGTGGCGAGTTCGAGGGAGAAGAGGCGTGCGGGGAGCTCCTGCAGCCTGGAGGCGTCGGGGCAGGGCGGCGTCGGGTGCAGAATGGGAGAGGTTGGGGAAGAAACGGTAGTTATAAAGAGGGACTCTTTAGTCCCGGGTTGAGGCTCCAACCGGGACTAAAGACCTTTAGTCCCGGTTGGTATAACCAACCGGGACTACAGGTCCTCCCGGGATTCGGCGGGAGAAGGTCTTTTCGGCGCCCCAAATTCCACGCGGGAAGGGACCTTTAGTCCCGGTTGGTATAACCAACCGGGACTAGAGCTGTATTTTCTATTTTTTGTTTTGTTTTGTTTTTCTGATTTCTGTTTTTATATTTGGACTAACTGTTAGAATATTTATAGTTTTTGAATGAATCTTTTGGCCTTAGGTCAAAACAATTACAAACTTTCTGTTAATGCCAGTAGTTTTCAAATTGAAATAGTTTAAATTTGAATTCATTTGAAATTTCTGTGAAATAGTAATTTGTGAATAACTTTACATTAAAAATAGACTTTTGAGTGATTGTTTTTCCCGTTGTTTAATATTAGTATGTTTTATCATTATGTTAAAGTTGGGAATTTTTAGGATAATTTAAAAAGGCGTTTTAATCTGTTTAACTCTTTTAGTTTTATACGTACATTCATTTGTTTTAGTCAAATAACCCAACTGAACTCTGAAAAGGTTGAAACTTGGCATGGTATCATCATTTCACCCACATAGCATGTGCTAAAAAGTTGAGAGCGTTACGGCAAAAACTGGATGCACTTCGTGTACAAAATGGACAATCTCCTTCGAAGTATCGGGGGTTCGGACGAAAACTCGTGTGTTACAAAAGGATTTCAATTTTTTTAAACGTATTTCAACTCCAGACTTTTTTTGCATTCAATATGAACCATTAGAAGCCACATACTAAAATTTCAACCCTTTCTAACTTCACTTGCTATTTTTCATGCATTTAATGATTTGTTTTGAGCTAAATGATCCTGAAATTAAAAAGCACCACAAATTAACTCTGAAAAGGTTGAAACTTGGCATGATACCATCATTTCACCCACATAGCATGTGGTAAAAAGTTGAGAGCGTTACAACAAAAATTGGATGCACTTCGTGTATAAACTGAACCATCTCCTTCGAAGTATCGGGGGTTTGGACGAAAACTCGTGTGTTACAAAAGGATTTCAATTTTTTTAAACTTATTTCAACTCCAGACTTTTTGTGCATTCAATATGAACCATTAGAAGCCACATACTAAAATTTCAACCCTTACTAACTTCACTTGCTATTTTTCATGCATTTAATGATTTGTTTTGAGCTAAATGATCCTGAAATTAAAAAGCACCACAAATTAACTCTGAAAAGGTTGAAACTTGGCATGATACCATCATTTCACCCACATAGCATGTGGTAAAAAGTTGAGAGCGTTACAACAAAAATTGGATGCACTTCGTGAACAAACTGAACCATCTCCTTCGAAGTATCGGGGGTTTGGACGAAAACTCGTGTGTTACAAAAGGATTTCAATTTTTTTAAACTTATTTCAACTCCAGACTTTTTGTGCATTCAATATGAACCATTAGAAGCCACATACTAAAATTTCAACCCTTTCTAACTTCACTTGCTATTTTTCATGCATTTAATGATTTGTTTTGAGCTAAATGATCTTGAAATTAAAAAGCACCACAAATGAACTCTGAAAAGGTTCAAACTTGGCATGGTACCATCATTTCACCCACATAGCAAGTGGTAAAAAGTTGAGAGGGTTACAACACAAACTGGATGCACTTCGTGTACAAACTGAACCATCCCGGCTACTCACTAGAGAAGAAAAGTGATGATGGTGCAGCCAGTCACATCCCAGACTGGGATCTTGGGGTATAAAACTTTTTCTTCGCGTGTGTCCCTTGATTATTGCGCCGTAACCATGGACAATCTTCATCATTTAACATGATGCTTGGGTCAGTCTTCACTGAGAAGGGAGGAATTTCATCAAACTTTTCATAATCTCTTGACATATCTGTCTTGTCCTCCACTCCCACGATGTTTCTTTTCCCAGAAAAAACTATGTGGCACTTTGGCTCATCGTATGATGTATCCGCTTTCTTATCTTTTCTTTTTTTCGGTTTGGTAGACATGTCCTTCACATAGAAAACTTGCGCCACATCATTGGCTAGAACGAATGGTTCGTCTGTGTGCCGAAGATTGTTGAGATCCACTGTTGTCATTCCGTACTGCGGGTCTACCATTACCCCTCCTCCTCCATTCAGATTGGCCCATTTGCACCGGAACAAAGGGACCTTCAAATCACCTCCATAGTCAAGTTCCCATATCTCCTCTATGTAACCATAATATGTGTCCTTTTCCTTTGTGTTTGCCGCATCGTCAAAGCGAACACCACTGTTTTGGTTGGTGCTCTTTTTATCTTGGGCGATCATGTAAAATGTATTCCCATTTATCTCATACCCTTGGAAAGTCAATATAGTCGAAGATGGTCTCTTGGCCAACAAGTACAAGTCATCTTCAACATTGTCATCATTCATGAGATGTGTTCGCAACCAACCGCCGAAAGACTCAATGTGTGTACGTTGAATCCAGGGGTCAGACTTCTCCGGGTTCTTCGAGCGTATAATATCCATGTGTTCCTCGATATATGGGGTGACCAAGGTAGAATTCTGTAGAACTGTGTAGTGTGCTTGCGCCCAAGAATGCCCGTCCGTACATATTATTGATTTTGGTCCAAGCGTGCCTTTTCCATGCAGTCTCCCCTCATGCCGCGATTGAGGAACACCAATCGGCTTAATGTCAGGAATAAAGTCAACACAAAACTCAATAACCTCCTCGGTTTCATGGCCCTTCGAAATGCTTCCTTCTGGCCTAGCACGGTTACAAACATATTTCTTTTAGACTCCCATGAACCTCTCAAAGGGGAACATATTGTGTAGAAACACAGGACCCAGAATGGCAATCTCTTCGACTAGGTGAACAAGGACGTGCGTCATAATATTAAAGAAGGATGGTGGGAACACCAACTCAAAACTGACAAGACATTGGACCAAATCATTCTGTAAGCTTGGTAGGATTTCCGGATCGATTACCTTCTGAGAAATTGCATTGAGGAATGAACATAGCTTCACAATGGCTAATCGAACATTTTCTGGTAGAAGCCCCCTCAACGCAACCGGAAGCAATTGCGTCATTATCACGTGGCAGTCATGAGACTTTAGGTTCTGAAATTTTTTCTCCGCCATATTTATTATTCCCTTTATATTCGACGAGAAGCCAGATGGGACCTTCATACTGAGGAGGCATTCAAAGAAGATTTCCTTCTCTGCTTTGGTAAGAGCGTAGCTGGCAGGACCTTCATACTGCTCATGCATGTCGTCATTTTCGTGCACACGTTGCTAGTCCTCCCGTGCCTCCGGTGTATCTTTTGTCTTCCCATACACGCCCAAGAATCCTAGCAGGTTCACGCAAATATTCTTCGTCACGTGCATCACATCGATTGCAGAGCGGACCTCTAGGACTTTCCAATATTCTAGCTCCCAAAATATAGATTTCTTCTTCCACATGGGTGCGCGTCCCGCAGTGTCAGTCGGAACAGATTGTCCGCCAGGACCCTTTCCAAATATTACTTGTAAATCCTTGACCATGTCAAGTATGTCATCACCAGTACGGAGGACGGGCTTCTTCCGGTGATCTGCCTCACCCTGGAAATGCTTGCCTTTCTTTCTTAAGGCATGCTTGGCGGGAAGAAATCGACGATGTCCCAGGTACACATTCTTCAAGCATTTGTCCAAATATATACTTTGGGTATCATCTAAACAGTGCGTGCATGCATGGTATCCCTTGTTTGTCTGTCCTGAAAGGTTACTAAGAGCAGGCCAATCATTGATGGTTACAAAGAGCAACGCTCGCAGGTCAAATTCCTACTGTTTGTGCTCATCCCACACACGTACACATTTTTTATTCCACAGCTGTAAAAGTTCATCAACTAATGGCCTTAGGTACACATCAATGTCGTTGCCGGGTTGCTTAGGGCCTTGGATGAGCACTGGCATCATAATGAACTTCCGCTTCATGCACAACCAAGGAGGAAGGTTATAGATACATAGAGTCACAGGCCATGTGCTATGCTTGCTGCTCTGCTCCCCGAATGGATTAATGCCATCTGCACTTAAACCAAACCATACGTTCCTTGGGTCATCTGCAAAGTCCGGCCACTCTCTCTCGATTTTTCTCCACTGCGACCCATCAGCGGGTACTCTCAACTTCCCGTCTTTCTTACGGTCTTCTTTGTGCCATCGCAATGACTTGGCATGCGCTTTGTTTTGGAACAAACGTTTCAACCGTGGTATTATAGGAGCATACCACATCACCTTGGCAGGAATCCTCTTCCCGGGGCGCTCGCCCTGAACATCATCGCGACCGATCTTATATCGCAATGCATTGCATACCGGGCATGCATCCAAATTCTCGTACTCACTGCGGTAGAGGATGCAGTCATTAGGGCATGCATGTATCTTCTGCACCTCCAATCCTAGAGGGCACACAACCTTCTTTGCTTCGTATGTACTGTCGGGCAATTCGTTGTCATTTGGAAGCTTATTCTTCATTATTTTCAGCAACTTTTCAAATGCCTTGTCAGGTACACCATTCTCTGCCTTCCATTGCAGCAATTCGAGTGTGGTACCGAGCTTTGTGTTGCCATCTTCGCAATTTGGGTACAACGCTTTTTTGTGATCCTCTAACATGCGTTGCAACTTCAACTTCTCCTTTTCATTTTCGCAGTTTCTCTTTGCATCAGCAATGGCCCGACCAAGATCATCAGCAGGCTCATCTGATGCCTCAGCTTCTTGTTCTTCCTTCTCTTCCCCCATTGTACTACCATCATATTCAGGACACCCAGGATAGTTGTCGTCATCCTCTTCTTCTTCATTCTCTTCCATTAGAACCCCTCTTTCTCCATGCTTGGTCCAACAATTATAACCGGACATGAAACCAGACGTAAACAGGTGGACGTGAATCTATTTTGAGCTAGAGTAAGTCTTATTATTCTTACACACACCACATGGACAACACATAAAACCATCCCGCTTGTTTGCCTCAGCCGCACGCAAAAAACTCTGCACGCCAGTAATGAACTGGGAGAGCGTCGATCAACGTACATCCATTGCCGGTTCATCTTCATTACACAACACCGAGAAGACCAAATTAATACAAGTTCATACACAAAGTTCATACACACTTACTCTCATAAAACAACATAAAACTATCTTGCTAAAACATTTTAAATGCAACAACAAATGCAATCAAAATCGCAACTAAGGTAAAAATTGATCCAACAGCATAATGATACCAAGCCTCTTTATTAATGGCATATTTTCTAATCTTTCTAATCTTCAACCGCATTGCATCCATTTTGATCTTGTGATCATCGACGACATCGGCAACGTACAACTCCAATTTCATCTTCTCTTCTTCAACTCTTTTCAATTTTTCTTTCAAATCCTCATTTTCTTTTTCAACTAAATTTAACTTCTCGACAATAGGGTCGGTTGGCATTTCCGGTTCAACTACCTCCTAGATAAAAATATCTATATCAACTTCATGGGCATAATTGTCATTAACACGAAATGCAACAAATAGTTATAAAAGAGAATATACCACATCTGAATCGTAAACCGGACGAGGACCGACGGGCACGGATATCATAACCATGGCACTATATAGCACAACAATCATACAAGTAAGAAAACTATGCAAGTAAGTATCTAAATCATACAAATACGATTTTATTTATCAAAATGATAAGAACACAAGAAGAGGCTCACCAAGGTGGTGCCGGTGACGGGACGGTGCGGTCGGTCGACGGTGGTTAGGACGGGGACGGGAAGGCACTGTAAGTAAACCACACCTACACATATGCAAACTAAGGAGTTAATTTGAGCTCACATTGCATATAAATCAAAAGAACTACCACATAATTACACCCAAACTAAAACCCACAAATCACTATACTTATAAAGCATAGCACGAGCAGATCTAGCAATAAGAGATGAAAGGACAAAGTTGCTAACCTTTGTGGACACTTGGATGGATTGGGGTGCCTCAAATCTTGACAAATCTTGGAAAAAATGGAGGGAGGAGCTCGAGCTAGGGGAAGAAGAGAGAGGGGAATTCGAATGGAGAAAACAGAGAAATGGAGCCGTTCTGGACGAAGGGTTTATATAGCGAGAGCTTTAGTCCCGGTTGGTTATACAAACCGGGACTAAAGGTCGACATATAGTCCCGGTTTGTATCACAAACAGGGACTAAAAGGTCTCGTGGGGGGCCCAGGCTGACACCAGCCTGCCACCACACCTTTAGTCCCGGTTTGAGATACAAACCGGGACTAAATGGCCCAAATGAACCGGGACTAATGGGGCCCGTACCCCCTGACAGCTCCTAGCCGTTGGAACCGGGACTAATGGACAGATTAGTCCTGGTCCAAAGCAAAACCGGGACTAAAGGTTGAAATGAAAGGCCTGTTTTCTACTAGTGGATGGTGCTACGGATGGCTGAGTCAGTTGAAGCACAAAAGTCCCTAGTTCCACAGGCAACTTAAGGGCAGCACGCTTTGACAGGTCGTCGGCAATGATGTTCTCTGCATGAGGAACGTGCTCCATTTGCAGACCGTCAAAGCGCTCCTCCAACTTCCTCATTTCATCTACGTAGGCTTCCATCAACGCGCTCTGGTAATCTTTGTTGACTTGCTTAACAAAAAGCTGCGAATCACCTCTGACGATGAGCTTCTTGATTCTGAGATCTGCCGCGATCCTGAGACCGGCAAGCAGCCCCTCATACTCCGCAGTATTGTTTGTCGACTCTTCCCGGGGAAAATGCATCTGGATTACATACTTGAGGTGCTCTCCGGTGGGTGCGACAAGCAGCACGCCAGCACCGGCGCCTTGCAGCGAGAAAGCCCCATCAAAGTACATAACCCATTCTTGACTGGTTTCCTTTCCGGGAAGGGTTGTTTCTTGAATCTCTTCGTCTGATGTTGGGGTCCATTCAGCAATGAACTCTGCCAGGGCTCTGCTCTGAATAGTTGATGTGCTTTCAAACTTGAGACCAAAGCTTGACAGCTCCAATGCCCACTCGACAATCCTGCCGGTCGCATCTGGATTTCGTAAAATCCGTTGCAATGGGAAGCAAGTGACGACTGTAATCTCATGTGCTTGGAAGTAATGGCGTAGCTTCCTCGAGGCCATAAGGAGGCCGAAGAGCAGCTTCTGCACGCCATAGTATCTTGACCTAGCCCCCTGCAAAAGGGAACTGACAAAATAAACTGGGGGCTGCACCATCTTCTTCTTCTGTGTTGCTTCGCTTGGCTGCGCAGATCCTATCTTGCCAGCACCAGATTCTGCCGGGGAAGATCCCAGCTCATCGCTTGACGGTCTTGCCGCTGCCGCTGTTTCTTCGTTGGCCTCCCTCTGCGCCACTAACGCAGCACTAACCACTTGGTTTATTGCCGCCAGATATAGCAACAACGGCTCTTGTGGTTTAGGCGCGACTAATGTTGGCGGAGAGGAGAGGTATTTCTTCAAATCTTGCAGCACTGCCTCCGCTTCCGGAGTCCATTTCATTGGACCCGCCTTTTTCAAAATTTTGAAAAAGGGCAGGGCGCGCTCAGCAGATTTGGAAATAAACCTACTCAGAGCAGCAACACAGCCGGCAAGACGACACACGTCTTTGACACATCTTGGTGCTTCAATCTGCTCAATTGCTTTGATCTTGTCGGGATTCGCCTTGATTCCACGCTGAGATACAAAGAACCCGAGAAGCTTGTCGGATGGGACACCAAACACACACTTCTCAGGATTGAGCTTCAAATTGATCTTGCGCAGATTTGCAAACGCCTCTTCTAGATCTTGTATTAGCGTTGCCTTGTCTTTGGTTTTGACCACTATATCATCCATATAGGCTTCCATATTTCTATGTAACTGGGGATCAAAACCAATCTGAACTGCCCTTGCAAATGTTGAACCAGCACTTTTCAACCCGAAAGGCATGCGTATAAAACAATACGTACCACATGGGGTGATAAATGCGGTCTTCTCTTCATCTTCCTTGGCCATGAAGATCCGATGATACCCTGAATAGGCATCAAGGAATGATAGCAAATCACAGCCGGCAGTGGAGTCTACAATCTGGTCGATGCGTGGCAAGGGAAAAGGATCCTTTGGACAGGCTTTGTTAAGATCTGTGAAATCAATACATAGCCTCCATTTTCCATTCGCCTTGCGCACTACAACTGGATTGGCCAACCATGTTGGATGGAGGACTCCTCTAACCAGACCTGCCGCCTCCAACTTCCTAATTTCCTCGGCAATGAATTCTTGCCGCTCCAAGGCTTGCTTCCTGACTTTCTGCTTGATGGGCCGCGCATGAGGACAGACAGCAAGGTGGTGCTCAATTACCTCCCTGGGAACACCGGGGATGTCAGATGGTTGCCATGCAAACACATCGACATTCGCCCGCGGGAAGGCAATGAGCGCGCTTTCCTATTTGCCATCAAGGGTGGAACTGATGGTGAAAGTTCCTCCCGTACCATCCTCCTTGATGGACACCTTCTTGGTCTCTGGTGGAGCTGCCTTGGATTTCTTGCTCTTGCCGGTGGAGCTCTCTGGCACATCCTCAACGGGAGCGCAGCACTCAGAAGAGGTGTGCTTGCCAGGGTGAGTGCAAGAGGTCTTGCCGGTCTTCTTCCCCCCAGGAGCTTCAGCGGCAGGAGCAAGTGCCTTGGCGGCAGATGCTGCAACTGCCTCCCGGTAGAGTTGGTCAGCACAGACAAGTGCATCCTTCTTGTCGGAGTTGACAGTGATGACGCTCATCGGCCCCGGCATCTTCAATACGTTGTAGGCGTAGTGCGATGCCGCCATGAACTTGGCCAGCGTCGGGCGGCCAAGAATCCCATTATACGGCAATGGAATCTTGGCGACGTCGAAAACGATCTTCTCCGTCCTGAAGTTAAGATCACTACCAAATGTTACCGGCAGTGTGATCTTCCCCTTTGGTTGGGTCCTTCCCGGATTGATCCCCTGAAACGTGCCCGTTTCCTCGATATCTTCCTCGGGAATTTGCAGCCTCTTGATCACCTCCGGGGAGATCAAATTCAGACCGGCCCCACCGTCAACTAACATTTTCGTCACCTTGAGGTTGCGAATTGTTGGTGAAACCAACAATGGCAAACACCCGACCGCAACAGTACGATCAGGGTAATCCTCAGCGTCGAAAATGATAGGCGTGCTAGACCATTTCAACGGTTTCCGGGCATGGACAGACGGCTCTGTCGCATTAATCTCTCATGCCCACTGCTTAAGTTGGCGGTGAGAAGAATGCAACGAGGCGCCCCCGTCAATGCACATGGTATCCGTAGCCTTCTGGAATTCATGCTCGCTGAACTCGTCGTCCTCGTCGTTGTCATCATCACCCCCCCTCTTCCTTCTCGCGGCCTCGAGCGGGCCTGTCCTTCTGCTGCTTGGCTTTGCCGCGGCGACCTCCTCAGCCGCCACGCTTCTTGCCGGACCCCTCTGCACCATCCTGGGTCTTCTCCTTATCTCGCCTCTCATACTTGGCTTTCTGCTTCTCGACAAGCTGCTCAACTTGCCGGCAGTTTTGGAGATCATGCCCCTTGGTGCGAGGGATCTCGCAATATTGCTTCTCGGAGCCCTCCGGCTTGTCGGCAGCCGCCAAGGCCTGACAGGAGGCGCACCCGGCAACATCCTTGTCGGGGCCGTCAACCTTAGTCTTCTTGGCGGTGTCGGGGTTGCCGGATTCCTTGACGGCAAGCACGGCCTTTCCCTTGCGCTTCTTGTTACGCCTCCGGCCTTTCCTTGCCGGGGTGGTGTCTTCATCTTCGGAGTCGACCCCTGCGCGAGCATCCTCGCCGGGGAGTCTCCTCCCTTCTTCAGCTCGTGCACATTTATCGGCCAGAGCAAAAAGCTCGGCAACATCCCTGACCTTGTTCATAGCCAGCTCTTCACGCATCCTGCGGTTGCGCATGTTCTGATGAAACGCGCTGACAACAGCGGCAGGATGAACGTCCGGGATGTTGTGATGTATGCGGCTGAATCTCTGTATATACTTGCGCAAGGTTTCGCCCTCCTTCTGGGGGATGAGTGCAAATCACTTTCCTGGCCAGGAGCTTGGTGGCCTCCGGTAAAGGCGCCAACAAACTCGTGACACGGGTCTGCCCAGGAGGAAATGGAATTCTCTGGCAAATGCATCAACCATGACCTGACGTTGGGCTTGAGCTCCAACGGGAAGTAGTTGGCGAGTATCTTGTCGTCGCGAGCCCCGGCAGCCTGCACCACAATGGTGTAGATGCTCAGGAACTCTGACGGGTGAGTCTTGCCATCATATTTCTCTGGGACCTCCGGCTTAAGTATTCGGGAATTGGGCCACTGGATTCGCCGAAGCTCACGAGTAAACGCTGGACAACCCACCTCATAAGGTAGGTCGACAGGATACCCTGGCGCAGGCTTGTCTACAGTGGGCCCTGCGCGCTTATCAGATTGATGGCGCGCTTCCCGCCGCCGCTCGATGGTAGTTCGAGCATCTTCCTTGCTCCATTCCCAAAGAACTTGACGTTGATCGCGGCGTGTTCGCGGATCAGACGATGCCGTTGAATCGTCATCGCGGACGCTGATCTACCGAGTCAGCAACTGCTGCTGCTGCCATGGAGGAGAGTGCACCGTAGTCGTACCACCTCCAGTCTTTTCGCCATCGGTGCGTGCCGGAACGATGGAGAGGAGGCTCTGAATGGTAGCCCTCCACTCGTCGAGCTTGTCCGCAACAGGAGGGAAATTTAGGAGTAGCTGCACTCGCGCCAATGCTTCTGCTGGCGTAGGTGGCGGCGACAGGTGCGAGGAACGTGAGGTGCTCTGACTCCTAACTATGTTAGAAGGAGCTCCGTCACGATCCCGCGACTGCGCGCCACTTCCACCGGCATGCTGACATGCATGCTGACCCTTCGCGTCTCGAGAGTGATGCCCCGGAGTCTTTTCTTGTGGACGCTTAGAACCTCCAACGTCACGGCGCTGTTCGTCGCGCGCGACCTGAGAAGGCCGCGGCGCCTGCGCTGGTGTGGGTGTCTTAGAAGGCGCCCTTCCACCTCTGGAGTTTGCTACGCCGCCCGTGGGCAGCACAGCCCCGTCCTTGGATCTAGCGGCGTGTGGGTTGCCATCGCCGCTACGAACGACGCCACTCACCTGGCTATGATCACCAGAACGTCGTGGAGGGTCGGGGCCTCCACCTCCTCCATCTGCGTCCACACCATCGCCCGCCTGTGTTGCTGCAGGCACGACGGACGTTGACGGACCTACCGCCGTGAAACCCCTCTTCTTGGAAGCCATGGAGATGGTGATGATGAAGAAACTGGCGCGCTGACCACCAGATCAGGTTCACGCAACCTTTTCCCCCTACCTGGCACGCCAAAGATGTCGCGGTACGACACCTATGGGATCATGTGGATCCCTTTATGATTCGGCAGGGAAGAAGGTTTGCACAAAGAGCAGATCTGACGATCGACGCGAGGGGATTTACCCAGGTTTGGGCCGCTCGGAAGCGTAAAACCCTACTCCTGCTTAGTATATTATCAGTTCTTGAGTTCTGGCTCAGGAGCGCTATGTGTGCTACAGTACACAGCCGCTACGCATGCAATCTGGGCCAGAAGAGTCCTCCCCTCTGTAGCTGTGCTATGGGCCTCCTTTTATACGTCCAAAGGGGTCACCGACAGTGGCACACACAGTGCATACAAGAGGTGTAAAGTTGCTACAGTGCTATCATACCTAATACTGACGGTGTAGGACAAAAGCATTTAATGCTCTGTTTAGGTGTCCCTTAGCTTCTTGGGCACGGAAAAAGGGGCTGTCCCATCATCACTGCTTAAGCCCATCGCCGTTAGTGCCCTGACACGCACTCAGACGAACAGGACCTGTCTGACAGGCTGGTCGCTGCACTGGAGCAGTGGCATGCTGGCGGGGTCTTGCCGGGGCGAGTCTTGCCGGGCTCCGTGAGCTATCCCGGCAAGGCCTTGCCGGGATCCCAGCCTCCAGTCTTCTGTCTTCTGATCATTAACTTGAATACTTCCTTGATACTCTCGGGCTTGTACTCAACCGTCCCTCGGCAGGCCTTGCCGCTGCTATGGCTACAACAGTCCGTGCACAACTATGGGGTACTAAAGAGACCCAAACTTTAGTACACCGACACTTTTCTTAAGAAACTTCTTAAAAAAATGCTTCCTAAGAAATATACCTTGGGAAACTTCTTAAGAAAATTCGTCAGAACAAACTTTTCTTAATGAAGTTCTTAAGACAGTGCTTCCTAAGAAAATTACCTTAGGAAACTATCGGAGAAACGACACCTATGGGATCGCGAGGATCCCTTTACGATTCGGCAGGGAGAAGGTTTGCGCAAAGAGCAGATCGAACGATCAACACACAGGAATTTTACACAGGTTCGGGCCGCAAAGATGCGTAAAACCCTACTCATGCTTGGTTGTATTAGACGTGCTCTAGCTTGGGTTCTGGGAGCACTACAGTAAACAGCAGCTACACATGCAGAATGAGACAGAGAAGATCCCCCTGTAGCGCACCTTGGGCCTCCTTTTATACTCTCGAAGGGGTCACCAACAGTGGCGTACAGGGCATACATGAGGTGTAAAGTATCTACAGTGTTATCATACCTAACACTGACGGTTTAGGACAGAAACATTAAATGCTCCGTTGAGGTGTCCTTGCCTTTCTTGGGGACGGAAAAAGGGGCCATCACTTCAGCACCGCTTAAGCCCATCCACCGCTAGCACCTGACACGTTACCAGGAAGACAACAGCTAAATGACAAGCTGGTGACCGCACTGGAGCAGTGACAGGGCAGCGAGGGCTTGCCGGGTGCAAGGCTTGCCGGGCATGAGTCTTGTCGGGGCTCTGTGAGCCATCCCGGCAAGCGTCTTGCCGGGATCCCAGCCTTTAGCCTTCTGTCTTCTAGCTATCGCCTTGTCTTGGATGCCCCCTTGGCTTTATGAACTTGCACTCGGCTGTCCCCCGGCAGGCCTTGCCGCAGGTGTGGCTACAACAGTCCGTGCACAAGTACAGGGTACTAAGGGACCCAACTTTAGTACACCGATAGGAGCCCCCGGGCCTGGGCCATACACGAGTGCGAGGCGTTGTTGGACCAGGCCCAAACAGTGCACGGGCACGCATGGCAGGGGTTATCCACCGTAATCATTCCATTTACTGCGCCGCCCACGACGCCCATTGAATGCGGGACGTGTGCGGCGCGGCTGTCACAGCAGCGCGCTCGCGAAGCGTTTCAATATTATTTTAGTAAAGAGGCAGCCCCGCGCCTTCCCCATAAAAAGGAATCCGCGGGGGCGCGGCTCATTTACCTCTTGTCTTTCCAATCTGGGGAACTGCCATCGTCTTCTTCCTCAAGCCTGAAACAGAGCCTTTCTTCCACTCCCCCCGCCGCTTCCACACCCTCGCCATCCTCAGCCTCCGCCCTCCATAGCCGCCATGCCGCCCAAGGCAAGCAAGGGCAAGGAGGTGGATGCTACCGTCTCGGAGAGCAACATGGCGAAGATGCGGAAGGAGCATGCCGTCTTCCCGCCGGTGCTTGACGCGGGCGCTCTGAGGGAGCGGTACCAGTTCATGTGGGCATCGGAGACGACAGCGCACCCGGCCACCTTCGTGAGTCCAGGTTCTTCTAGGGGCGGCCCAAACAAATACCACTTCTTTGCCGATTACTTCTACTGCGGACTCTGCCCTCCTTTCTCTGATTTCTTCAAGGAAATCATGCTCACCTACGGCTTCCAACTCTTGGATTTCACGCCGAATGTCGTGACATGCATGTCCGTTTTCGCTCACCTTTGCGAAAACTTTGCCGGAGTCCACCCTAGCATAGCTCTTTTCCGCCATTACTTCATTCCCCGCATTCTGAAAGGCGAAGCCCTTTCTGGTTCCATCGCTTGGATCCCACGGCCAGGAACCAAGGAGGTCTACCCAGACGGGGCCTACCACGAGAAGTGGGATGAATGGCGGGGCAGATGGTGCTGGGTTCGGGAGACAGAAAAATCAGAAATCCAACCTTTCTGCTTGCCGCGGCAAGCAATGATAGTGCGCAGCAACGACTAGAGCGCCTTCGATCCCGAAGATGAGAAGCTCACAATCGCAACCACCAGGATTCACCGCCTCAGAGCTGCCGGGCTCTCAGTAGAGATGATAGGCGCCGATTTTCTTTGCCGGCGTATCGCCCCTTTGCAGAACAAAGGAAGGCCAGCCTGGGAATTCAGGAACGCGGCAGACATCACGAGGCTGCGTCCTGGGCTGAATGGCAATCTGACATTTATGCAGCATGCAGCTCTCTGCCAGAAGTTGTTCAAGGGTGATGTGGTGCGCAAGCTGCTGGCAGGCATAACCCCCTTGTGCAATAACTCCTGTCTAACTTCGATCATCGCCATGATGCCGGCGTTTGACGCTCACAGCCTTGACGGAACTTGGATCGAGCCTCCCGCAGATCAGGTACAACAATTGTTCGATAACTTGTCGGAGAAGGCCATCCACGCAGAAGAGAACCTCATCCACTCCACTACTGAGGAAGAGATAGCATACATCGCCAGCAGGGCGGAGGAGGCAAATCTTGTCGCGGAGGCCGGCAGCGCCGGCTTCGTGGAAAAGGAAACCAGCGAAGAGGAAACGCTGTCCGATGAGAATCTTGCCGGGGAGGGCGAAACTGCCGGGGAACACAGTGGCAGTGTTGCCGGGAGTTCGTCTGCCGGGGGCCCTTCTGCTGAGGACACAGTCGAGGAAGAGGAGGAGGAGGAGCACGAGGAGGCCCCAGCTCTGGAGGTGCGGAAGAGGCGTGTTGTCCGGCGAGCCGCCTCTGGGACCGCAGTCCACCAGCCTTCTTCGAGCAGCGCAGCCCCCGGCAAGGGAGCGGCTGGCAAGACTGCGGCCAAGCGACCCAGGAGCACTCCCCCTCCTCCCCCCATGGACACCGTGGCGGAAGTCGACTTCGACCTCTCTGCCTTCAGCTCGGGAGAAGAAGAAGAAGAGTAAGGACCTTGCCGTACCCTTTGCTTTCTGAATTTCTGATTTTACTTAACCCATTTGCTTTGCTTTGGCTTGCCTCCGCAGGGATACGGAAACACTGGCGGAGAGGATAGCGAAGAGGGCGAAAACCTCAACGGGCAAGGAACCACCGGCAAGCACCTCAGGTGCGCCGGAAACGATCAACGTCAGCCCAGAGTCAAGCCCTCAACACAGCCCTCAACACAGCCCTCGACGCAGCCCCCGGCGCAGCCCCCAGCGTGAGTCTGTTACTCATTTTCCGCAGGCAAGTGCCGGGGTGTGCATCTTCACTGCTGACATCTCCGGGTGTGCAGGAGGAGAGCAGCGACAAGGAGAACCATCGGAGGCCACCCCTGACATGCCGCCTCCATCAACTACGCCACCCAGAGATGGGTCCCCGGCAAGGACTTCCTCTAGCGTGCTCTATCGCGATGAGGAAGAGCCGGCAAGCACGGGCACCGGCAGTTCTACACCAGCAACCAATGTTGGCGCAGGTAAACCACTGCCTCAAAGTACTTGTTTTTCTATCTTCTTTTTTTTGTCTTCTTGAACTTCCACCTCAATCTCACCTCGTTTTGCTTTCTTGGCCCTCAGACGTTCCCTCGGCAGAAGACATGGATGTTGATGCTGTCATCGAGGAGACCGCCAGGGATGCTGCCGCCGAGGCCGACAGGCTTGCCGGTGAGGAGGCCTCCACGAACGCCGCCGCCGAAGCTGCCGAAGCCTCCAAGAACGCTGCCGCTGAGGCCGCCAGGGCCGCACAAGAGAAGGCCGCCAAAGAGTCTGCTGAGAGGGCCGACAAGGAGTCCGGCGGCCGTACCGATGACATTCCTGCCGCAGGAGCGCCAGGCGCTGCACCGGCCCCGGAGCCCCCAGCTGCCGGTGAGGCGGCTGCCGACGAGCAGCCGCCAACATCCGAAGCTCCCTCTTTGAGCAAATACCTCAAGGTCAGCGATAACTTGTTCGTGGGCATTCCAGGGACGGCAAGCATTGGGGCACCAATCGAAGGGGAGGCCTTTGAGGAAGTCGTCACCGCTGCCGGGCTCGAAATCATTGATGAGCCTAGCGCCGGCAGCAGCAAGTCTGAGGAAGAGAAACTCCTCCAGGCCATGAACAGCAACTACCAGAAGCTCCAAGCCCTCCATCGCACCCGGAAAGAGAAGTTAGACTCCCGGACAACCATTGTTGAAGCAACAGAGGTGAACTTCCAGAAGCGTGTCAGGGAGACCCAAGTTTGGTATGCTGAGGCTGTTCAGGAGCTGAAGGCGAGCCAAGAGCAGTTAAGCCAGAACTGGAACGAGCTCCTCCTGAAGCAATCCGATGTTGAGAAGGCACAGGAGGAGGCCAAACAACAGGCCGCCACAGAGGAAGCACGCTTGAGAGAGTTCCGCGTCGGTCTTGAAGCTCATGACGATGACCTTACCGCTCGTGAGAAGGCTCTTGCCGACAAGCTCCGCGCCAAGGACGAGGAAATTGAAAGGCTTGTCGCGCGGCGGACCCAGGAGCTGGAGCAGAGGCACAAGGAGACGCTCGAAGCTCTGACTGTAGATCACGCCGGCAAGCTGAAGGAGGCCATCGATGCCGCCAAGGGTGCAAAGGCCGCCAAGGACGAGCTTGCCGAGAAGGTGAATAAGCTGGAAGCGGACCTTGTGGACCATGGCCAGAAGATCTCAACACTCGAGACCGAAAGAGAGAAGGCCCTCCACAGCCTGATGGAGATGCAGGTCACCATATCCGACAAGACCAAGAAACTTTCTTCAGCCAATGACTCCATTGACGATCTGAAGACGAAGCTGGCCACATTGGAGGAAACTCTTGAGGCTCTCAGAGCCCGCGAGAAGACCCTGATCAAGGCTCTCAAGGACGAGGAGGAGCTGGTCAAGAGTGCTGCTGCCGAACACAACGACTTTGTGCACGGAGTGCAAATCTGGACTGAGAAGCTTGTCGACGTCGCGGAGAAGCTTGCCACACAACTGTCCACCATGGGCCTGCAGGGCTTCAGGTACTCTTCTGACGACAGGGTGTCCACGAGCGCCAAGATTCACATGTTCTTCAACCGCGTGCTCGAAGCCCTGGAGCAGCTCCAATCTAATCGGGCGACCCACCTAGCCAACGAATCCCGCAAGCTCTGCCGGGGCGTCCTCCAGAAGGTGCTCACCAAGGTGGTGTACAGGAACCCCGGCATCAACCTCGCCAACGTCCTCGACCGCCTGCCGAAGGATGCAGACCTCAAGGCGGCAGAAGATCTTGTCGCGCCCATTGTTGACAAGGTGAACCAGGTCAAGAGGGTTGAAGGCCAGCGCAGGGACTAGCCGCTTCGCTTCATTTGCCGCCGCCATTCTATGTCAAAGACAGTTTATCTTATGTTAGAATTGCGGCAACTTTTATTGTAATATAACTTGCTATGCTTCTGGGTGGATGTATGCTATTCCCCTTGTTTAATTTCTTTCTGTATGGTATATGCCCTACGCTTTGTTGGAAGCTTGCCGGCACGTGCAACCTTGCCGCGAGCGCTAGGTGCAGGACTTTAGCAGCCTGCTGGCGGTGCCGCCTCCGGCAAGACCCCTTGGCGTTCTCAGTGTAGCCACTTAAATTGTTGAGCAGACTCGAAACAACATAAGGGCGCAACTGATCACAGCAAGGTTCCTTCGCGTGCATGTTTTCCATACAAAAGCTGAAACCGTTCAAGGGAAATAACAAAACAAAAATTTGGTTAAAGTCACTGCAACTTATCTTTTCGTTGCCGTACTCCTTCCGGCAAGATGCCAACCTTGAACGTCGCCTATCGGTATCCATACCATCCTTCTCCCCCGGCAAACTTGCATGCGAGGGAACCTTCTGTCTTTTGAGAAAAAGAAAGAAGAGAAAATAAAGATATGGAACCATGGCGGTTCGTTAGTACTTGCTGGTAATAAGTGTAATACAATATCTCAGACAGACATGCATATAAATAAACATGAAAATCAACAAGAATTGCAGAACACTTAAGTTTTATTCAACTATGCACAGGGTCTGCGCCTGGCTTTGTACAAAGGATTACATGCTTCAGCGGCAAGACTTGTACAAAAGATGGTTGCCGGGGGACCCGACAACCGCGCCTTATGGATAGAACTTGCGAAGATGTTCGATATTCTAGGAGTTGCTCACCGGAATGCCATCTTCGGTCTCTAGGCAGACTGCGCCAGGCCTGGTGACTCGTACTACCCGATACGGGCCTTCCCACTTCGGCGTCAACTTGTTGGAATTCTTGGCCGACTGAACGCGCCGAAGAACAAGGTCGCCTTCCTCAACACTTCGGGCATGAACCTTGCGGCTATGGTAGCGGCGCAAAGCTTGCTGGTAGCGTGCAGCTCGCACAGCAGCCTGAAGACGATCCTCCTCAAGGAGCGTCACGTCATCTTGCCGCAACTGCTCTTGCTCAAGCTCATCATAAGCGAGCACTCGAGGTGACCCATATATGAGTTCCGTGGGGAGAACTGCTTCCGCCCCATATACTAGGGAGAAGGGTGTCTGGCCGGTGGCTCGATTCGGTGTCGTCCTGATTGACCAAAGAACCGCCGGCAACTCATCAATCCAGCGCCTTCCGCACTTGCGCAGCTTGTCGAAAGTTCTTGTCTTGAGGCCTCGCAACACTTCAGCATTTGCCCTTTCTGCCTGGCCGTTGCTCCTTGGATGAGAAACAGAGGCAAAACAGATCTTGCCGCCAAGGTCTTGGACATACTGCATGAAGGTGTGGCTTGTGAACTGTGTGATGTTATCGGTGATGATCCTGTTAGGCACACCAATGCGGCAAACAATTCCCTTGAAGAACTTGACGGCTGATTGTGTTGTCACCTTCCTCACTGCTTCCACCTCCGGCCACTTTCTGAACTTGTCGATGGCAATGTACAAGTACTCAAAGCCCTCGGTAGCACGGGGAAAGGGACCCAAGATGTCGAGCCCCCAGACCGAAAATGGCCAGGAGAGAGGGATTGTTTGAAGAGCTTGAGCTGGTTGATGTAGCTTCTTCGAATGGAACTGGCACGCTTCACACTTGGTTACTAGTGCAGTTGCATCTTGGAGGGCAGTGGGCCAAAAGAAACCTTGCCGGAATGCCTTGCCGACAAGTGCTCTTGATCCTATGTGTGAGCCACATATGCCTCCATGTATCTCCGCCAACAGCTCCAGTCCATCCTCTCGAGGAATACACTTCAATTTCACACCGTTCGGCCTCTTTCTGTACAGGACATTGTCCACAAACTGGTACATGTTGGACCGACGGGCTACTTTTTCCGCTTCTTCCTGCTCTTCGGGAAGCTCTCATGTCTGAAGGAAATGGACGATGTGTTGTGCCCACGCTGGAGCCTGAGGCTCGACAACAAGGACTAAAGGAAAATCTTCTGCCGAAGGAGCGCTTGTCTCTACAGCAAGGGCGTGAGGCCCTGCTGGAGCCTGTTGCTCCCCGGCAGGCTCGGCGAGAGCGTTTGTCTCTACAGCAAGGGCTTGAAGCCCTGCCGGAGCCTGTCGCTCACCGGCAAGCTTGGCGTCGTTCCCGGCAACCTCTTTGTCGGCGGCCTCTGGGAGATCTGCCGCTAAATACTTGCCGGAACTCAACTTCCTTCTTTTCTCTTGTCCCATTGATGGTGTCACGGATGGTTGAGTCAGTCGGAGCACAAAAGCTCCTGGTTCCACAGGTAACTTAAGAGCAGCTCACTTTGACAGGCCATCAGCAACGATGTTTTCTGCACGAGGGACGTGCTCCATTTGCAGGCCGTCAAAACGCTCTTCCAACTTCCTCACCTCATCTACATATGCTTCCATCAACAGACTCTGATAATCTTTATTCACTTGCTTAACCACGAGCTGAGAATCACCTCTGACGATAAGTTTCTTGATTCCAAGGTCTGCCGCGATCCTGAGACCGGCAAGCAGTCCTTCATACTCCGCAGTATTATTCGTCGACCTCTCTCGGGGAAAGTGTATTTGAATTACATACTTGAGGTGCTCTCCGGTGGGTGCGACAAGCAGCACGCCAACACCGGCGCCTTGCAGCGAGAAAGCCCCATCAAAGTTCATAATCCATTCTTGATTCGCTTCCTTGCCGGGGAGAGTTGACTCCGGAATCTCTTCGTCAGGCGTTGGGGTCCTTTCCGCAATGAATTCCGCCAAGGCTCTGCTCTGAATGGTTGAAGTACTTTCAAAACTGAGACCAAAGCTTGACAACTCCAATGCCCACTCAACAATCCTGCCGGTTGCGTCTGGATTTCGCAAGATCCGCTGCAATGGAAAGCGAGTGACAACGGTGATCTCATGTGCCTGAAAGTAGTGGCGCAGCTTCCTCGAGGCCATAAGGAGGCCAAAGAGCAGGTTCTGCACACCAGAATATCTTGACCTAGCCCCCTGCAAAAGGGAACTGACAAAATAAACTGGGCGCTGCACCATCTTCTTCTTCTGGATTGCTTCATCTGACTGCACAGATTCTATCTTGCCGGCACCAGACTCTGCCGGGGAAGATCCCGGCACGTCGCTTGGCGGTCCTGCCGTTGCCACTGCTTCTTCGTCAGCTTCTCTCTCTGCCACTAGTGCAGCACTTACCACTTGATTCGTTGCCGCTAGATATAGCAGCAACGGCTCATGTGGCCTTGGCGCAACTAGTACTGGTGGAGAGGAAAGGTACCTCTTCAAATCTTGCAGCGCTGCCTCCGCTTCCGGAGTCCATTTCATTGGACCTGCCTTCTTCAAAATTTTGAAAAACGGCAGGGCGCGCTCAGCAGACTTGGAGATAAACCTACTCAGAGCAGCAACGCAGCCGGCAAGACGACGCACATCTTTGACACGTCTTGGTGCTTCAATCTGCTCAATTGCTTTGATCTTGTCGGGATTTGCTTCAATTCCACGGTGAGACACAAAGAACCCGAGAAGCTTGCCGGATGGAACACCAAACACACACTTCTCAGGATTGAGCTTCAGATTGATGTTGCTCAGATTTGCAAATGTCTCTTCTAAATCTGATATGAGTGTTGCCTTGTGCTTGGTTTTGACCACTATGTCATCCAAATAAGCTTCCATATTTCTATGTAGCTGGGGCTCAAAACCAATCTGAACTGCTCTTGCAAATGTCGAACCAGCACTTTTCAACCCGAAAGGCATACGCAAAAAGCAGTACGTGCCACACGGGGTGATAAATGCGGTTTTCTCTTCATCTTCCTTTGACATGAAGATCTGATGATATCCAGAATAGGCATCAAGAAATGAAAGCAAGTCGCAGCCGGCAGTGGAGTCCACAATCTGGTCGATGCGCGGCAAGGGAAAAGGATCCGTTGGACAGGCTTTATTGATATCTGTATAATCGATACACAGCCTCCATTTCCCATTTGCCTTGCGCACTACAACTGGATTAGCTAACCACGTTGGATGGAGTACTCCTCTAACCAAACCTGCCGCATCCAACTTCTTGATTTCTTCAGCAATAAATTGTTGCCGCTCCAAGGCCTGCTTCCTGACCTTCTGCTTGACGGGCCGTGCGTGGGGACAGATGGCAAGGTGGTGCTCAATTACCTCCCTGGGAACACCGGGGATGTCAGATGGTTGCCATGGAAACACATCGACATTCGCCCGCAGGAAGGCAACGAGCGTGCTTTCCTATTTGTCATCAAGGGTGGAACTTATGGTGAAAGTTCCTCCCGTGCCATCCTCCTTGGCGGGCACCTTCTTGGTCTCTGGTGGAGCTACCTTGGACTTCTTGCTCTTGCCGGTGGAGCTCTCTGGCACATCCTCGACGGGAGCGCAGCACTCCGAGGAGGCGCGCTTGCCGGAGTTCATGCGAGAGGTCTTGCCAGTCTTCTTCCCCTCGGGAGCTTCAGCGGCAGGAGCAAGTGCCTTGGCATCAGATGCTGCAACTGCCTCCCGGTAGAGTTGATCAGCACAGACGAGTGCATCTTTCTTGTCAGAGTTGACAGTGATGACACTTATCGGCCCAGGAGCTTCAGCGGCAGGAGCAAGTGCTTTGGCGGCAGATGCTGCAACTGCCTCCAGGTAAAGTTGATCGGTGCAGACAAGCGCATCCTTCTTGTCGGAGTTGACAGTGATGACACTTATCGGCCCGGGCATCTTCAATGTATTGTAGGCGTAGTGTGATGCCACCATAAACTTGGCCAGCGCTGGGCGGCCAAGGATCCCGTTATATGGTAATGGAATCTTGGCGACGTCAAATGCGATCTTCTCCGTCCTGAAGTTCAGGTCACTGCCGAATGTTACCGGCAACGTGATCTTGCCCTTCGGTTGACTCCTTCCTGGATTGATCCCTTGGAACGTGCCCGTTTCTTCGAGATCTCCATCAGGAATTTGCAACCTTTTGATCACTTCAGGCGATATCAAATTCAAGCCGGCCCCGCCGTCAACTAGCATTTTTGTCACCTTGAGGTTGCGGATCGTTGGCGAAACCAACAATGGCAAACACCCGACCGTAGTTGTGTGATCAGGGTGATCCTCGATATCAAAAATGATAGGCGTGCTGGACCACTTCAACGGCTTCCGGGCGCCGATAGATGGCTCTGTCGCATTCACTTCACGCGCCCATTGTTTAAGTTGGCGGTGGTAAGAATGTAAGGAAGCGCCCCCGTCAACGCACATCATGTCTGTGGCTTTCTGAAACTCTTGCTCACTGGACTCTTCGTCCTCGTCATTGTCTTCGTCATCCCCCTCTTGCTTGTCGCGGCCTCGAGCGGGCTTCTCTTTCTATTGTTTGGCCTTGCCGCGGTGACCTCCTCGGCCACCGCGCTTCTTGCTGGACCCTTCAGCACCATCCTGAGCCTTCTCCTTGTCTCGCCTCTCATACTCGGCCTTCTGCTTCTCGACAAGCTGCTCAACTTGCCGGCAGTCTTGGAGATCATGGCCCTTGGTGCGATGGATCTTGCAATACTGCTTGCCGGAGCCCTCTGGCTTGTCGGCAGCCGCCAAGGCCTGACAAGAGGCACACCCGGCAACATCCTTGCCAGGGTCGTCAACCTTAGCCTTCTTGGCGGTGTCGGGGTTGCCGGATCCCTCAACAGCAAGCACAGCCTTGCCCTTGCGTTTCCTGTTGCGCCGCTTGCCTTTCTTTGTCGGGGCGGCGGCGTCTTCCTCTTCAGAATCGGCCCCTGCGCCAGCATCCTCGCCGGGGAGTCTCCTCCCTTCTTCAGCTCGAGCACACTTGTCCGCCAGAGCATAAAGCTTGGCAACATCCCTGACCTTGTTCATCGCCAGCTCTTCGCGCATCCTGCGGTTACGCACGTTCTGATGAAACGCGCTAATAACAGTGGCAGGATGAACGTCTGGAATGTTGTGATGTATGCGGCTCAATCTCTGGATGTACTTGTGCAAAGTTTCGCCTTCCTTCTTGGGGATGAGATGTAAATCACTCTCCTGGCCAGGAGCTTGATGACCACCAGTAAAGGCGCCAACAAACTCGTGGCATAGATCTGCCCAAGAAGAGATGGAACCTTCCGGTAGATGCATCAACCACGACCTGACGTTGGGCTTGAGCACCAACGGGAAGTAGTTGGCGAGTATCTTGTCGTCGCGAGCCCCGGCAGCCTGCACCGCAATGGTGTAGATGCTCAGGAACTCCGACGGATGGGTCTTGCCGTCGTACTTCTCCGGGACTTCCGGCTTGAACGTGCGGGAGTTGGGCCACTGGACTCGCCGCAGCTCACGGGTAAACGCTGGACAACCCACCAGATAGTGTAGGTCGATAGGATACCCTGGCGCAGGCTTGTCAATAGTGGGTCCCGCGCGTTTGTCAGATTGATGGCGCACTTCCCGCCGTCGCTCAATGGTCGTTCGAGCGTCTTCTTTCTTCCGCTCCAGAAGAACTTGACGTTGATCGCGGCGCGTTCGCGGATCAGACGACGCTGTGGAATCATCATCACAGGTGGCAGTTCGTCGAGTCAGCGACCGCTGTTGTTGTCGTGGAGGAGAGTGTACCGTAGTCGAACCGCCTCCAGTCTTCTCACCACCGGCGCGCGCCGGCTTGATGGACTTCCACCGCGAAGGCTCCGCTTGCTGCGACCTGTTATCATCAGCAAGGCCGATGAGGCTTTGAATAGCGGCTCTCCACTCGTCAAGCTTGTCCGCGGTAGGAGGGAAGTTCAAGAGCAACTGCACTCGTGCCAGCGCTTTGATACGTCTCCAACATATCTATAATTTATGAAGTATTCATGCCATGTTTACAATATTTCTATATGATTTTGGTATGATTTGATTAGAACTAACCCGGACTGACGCTATTTTCAGCAGAACTACCGTGGTGTTGTTTTTGTGCAGAAATAAAAGTTCTCGGAATGAGCTGAAAATTTACGGAGAATATTTTTGGAAAATATAAAAAATACTGGAGCGAAGAGTCACCGGAGAGGAAGGCCGAGGAAGCCACAAGCCACAGGGGCGCCCCCCCCCCTAGGGCGCGCCCCCCTGGCTTGTGACTTCCTCAGGAACCTTCTGGACGTGGGACCAACGCCATATACTCCTATAAATACCCAAAACACCGAAAAGAAACCTAGATCGGAAGTTCCGCCGCCGCAAGTCTCCAGAGCCACGAAAGATCAATCTTGGCCCTCTCCGGCACCTTGCCGGAGGGGGTCACCTTCACCGGAGACCATGGAGGAGGTGGACGGAGGGGCCATCATCGCCATGGAGGCCAAGGACCAGAGGGAGAACCTCTCCCCACTTAGGGGGGAGGCCATGGAGGAGGAAGCACAAGGGGGAGACCCTCTCCCCCTCACTTCCGGTGGCACCGGAGTGCCACCGGGGGAACCATCGCCGCGTGATCGTCTTCATCAACATCACCCTCTTCATCACCATCTCATCTACTTTTAGCGGTCCACTCTCCCGCAACCCACTGTAATCCCCTACTTGAACATGGTGCTTTATGCCACATATTATGATCCAATGATGTGTTGCCATCCTATGATGTTTTGAGTAGATTACTTTTGTCCTTTGGGTTGATCGATGATACAGATCGGTTTGAGTTGCATGTTTTACTTTGGTGCTGTCCTATTGTGCCTTCTGTGCCGCGCACACGTGAAGGATTCCCGCTGTAGGGTGTTGCAATGCGTTCATGATTCTCTTATAGTGGGTTGCTAGAGTGACAGAAGCTTAAACCCGAGTAAGGGGATTGTTGCGTATGGGATAAAGGGGACTTGATGCTTTAATGCTATGGTTGGGTTTTACCTTAATGATCTTTAGTAGTTGCGGATGCTTGCTATAGTTCCAATCATAAGTGCATATGATCCAAGTACAGAAAGTATGTTAGCTTATGCCTCTCCCTCATATAAAATTGCAATGATGAATACCGATCTTGTTAACAATTGCCTAGGATAATTCCGCACACCGACCCATCATTATTCCACCCTCGCTGTTTGTAATACATTGTAATATATTCTAACTTTAATATACCAGCACCTATTTTTATATTTTAGCTCTCCGATATCATGCAAAGCTATCCTCTTCATACCCACAACGTAGTTTTATTTCTCGTTTCTAGTTGGAAGCAAACGTTCGGTGTACGTAGAGTCGTATATGTGGCAGATAGGACTTGAGAGAATATTGATCTTACCTTTAGCTCATTGTGGGTTTGACATTCCATACTTATCACTTCCACCTTTGGAAATTGCTACGATGATTCCTTGCACTTGGGGATTATCAAGCTCTTTTCTGGCGCCGTTGTCGGGGAGCAATAGCGTGGGGTTGATATTCTCGTGTGTCCTTGTTTGCTTTCTTCATTAGTAGATTTTGTTTTCCCTTTTTGATTTCTTTAGTTGTGGGTGAAACATACAAAAAAAAATTTTAAATAATGAGAAATACAAAAAGAATTACTTGCCTCCTGCCTAAGAAGTTTTTCAAAAAGAGAAGTGATTGGAAAGTTGTGCATTGGAGAAGTGAGGGTCGACCTTGAACACTTGTGTTCATGCTCATGGAAACAATGTAGAATTTTTCAAGGAAGCTTCTCAAAAATAATTACCCCCTGTATATATCCAGTGTATTATAAAAATAACGTGCCAAGATTTGGTTTTAGGACAAATAGATTGCTTGTTTGCTTTGTGCTGTGCAAAAACAGAAACTTTGACTGTAGTGCATGAATTTACATTTCTTACTGGAACATCAAAAATTTCTGAAATTTTTACACAGTACTTCTATACAAATTGTTTAATTTTTCCTAAATTTTCAGAATTTTGTGAGTTACAGAAGTATATGAAGTTTCCAGATTACTACAGACTGTCCTGTTTTTGACAGATTCTGTTTTCTATGCATTGTTCTCTTATTTTGATGAACCTATGGGTAGTACCGGGGGGGTATGAACCATGGTGAAGTTGAACTACAGTAGATATAATGCTAATATGAATTTGGAATGAGTTCACAACAGTACTTAAAGTAGTATTTTGCTTTATTATACTAACGGATCTCACGAGGGTTTCGTTAAGTTTTGTGTGAATGAAGTGTTCGAAGATCGAGGAGGTATCGATATAAGAAGAATACGGAGAGACAAGAGTTCAAGCTTGGGGATGCCCAAGGCACCCCAAGTAAATATTTCAAGGAGACTCAAGCATCTAAGCTTGGGGATGCCCCGGAAGGCATCCCATCTTTATTCTTCAACAATTATCGGTATACCTCGGTTTTTGTTTTGTTCACATGATATGCGTTTTTCTTTCCCTTTTATGCACCCTTCTAGTATGAGATAGTCCTTCATTGATTTTGAAGAATGCTTCATGCGCTTCACTTATATCTTTTGAGTATGGCTTTGAAGAATGCTCTTTGTGCTTCACTTAAATCTTTTGAGTATGGCTTTATAGAATGCTTCGTGTGCTTCACTTATATATTTTGAGCTTGGATATTGGTTAATCTATATTAATTGTAGAATGCTCTATGAACTTCACTTATATCTTTTAGAGTATGAATAAAATTTCCATCGGAATCGGGTTTGGAAGGGTATCAATGTCATGCCTAGCTATAAAGGCATTAAAGAAAATCTCTTGTTGGGTGACAACCCAATATTTACCCTTTCTATTTTTGTGTTTTAACATGATTAACCTACTGTAGTAATCATGTTTTGTGCCTTTTATTTCAATAAAGTGCCATGTAATGCCTTTGGGATAGTGTGGATGATAGTTGACTTGATTCTGTGCAAAAACAGAAACTTTTGCTCTCATTACAGAAATTTTGTAAATTCACTGGAAGGTGCTTTTGATCTGAATTTTTTACACATGATTGATATACAAATTTCCTAGATTTTCCTAATTGTTCAGAATTTTTAGAGACATGGAAGTATGGCTACATTACAGATCTTCACAGACTGTTCTGTTTTTGACAGATTCTGTTTTGCATGCATAGTTTGCTTGTTTTAGTGTTTCCATAGTTTATATTTAGTGGTATAAATTATGGGAATGATATAATACAGTAGGTATCATGTGGGAACAATTATGAATCTTGTCTTTATAGTACCTAAGTGAATGATTTATCTTTATTACACTAACCCTTCTCACGATGTTCCGTTAAGTTCTGTGTGATTGAAGTTTTCAAGTTTTGGGTGAGACACCGATATGAGGAGAATAAGGAGTGAAAAGAACCTAACATTGGGGATGCCCAAGGCACCCCCAAGGTAATATCCAAGGAATACTCAAGCGCCTAAGCTTGGGGATGCCCCGGAAGGCATCCCCTCTTTCGTCTTCAACATTATCGGTAACCTCACTTGGAGCTATATTTTTATTCATCACATAATATGTGCTTTGCTTGGATCGTCATTATATTTTGTTAGTTTCGGTTAGGTGTTATTCATAATCTTGTTTTTCAATAAAAAGTTCCAAGAATTGCCTTAGGATGCTTGCATTGCATGTTTTGATGAGTGCTGTGTAAAAACAGAAACTTTGGCTCTAGTGTTTGAATTTTCATATTTTAGTGGAACGTGGAAAGTTTCTGAAATTTTTCCACAGTATTGTCATATAAATTCCTTAATATGTCCTAAATTTTCATAATTTTGTGAGTTATGGAAGTACACTGTTTTTATAAATTGCTACAGACTGTTCTGTTTGGACAGATTGCTGTCATAGTTTTGTTATCTACTTATCCTCTAGTTTCCATAGCCTATATTGGTAGATATCAATTGAGGAAACGATAGTAAACAGTAGATGATGTTTTAAAATTGTTGTGCAACTTGTCTTGGTAGTACATGAAGTGTTGATTTATTCTTATGAGTACTAACCTATCTCACGAGTTCTTTTCGAGTTTTGTGTGGACGAAATTTTTGAGAATAGGTAAAACTATGATATGAGAGGATTGAACGAGATACAAAAGCTCAAGCTTGGGGATGCCCAAGGCACCCCAAGTAAATATTTCAAGAAGTATCAAGTATCTAAGCTTGGGGATGCTACGCATCCCACCTCTCTTCATCAACAATTATCGGTTAGCCTATGTTGAGCCTAAATTCTTATTCGTTCACATGATGCGTGCTATTCTTGGAGTGCTATTTTTCTTTTGCTTGCTGTTTGAATAAAATCTTTGGATCTGAAATTCTTAGATGAGAGAGTCCTCACATAGTTATTTAATTGTTGGCTACTCATTGCTCTTCACTTATATCTTTTTGGAGTAGTTTGTCATTCACTCTCGTGCTTCACTTTTATCCTATGAGTAAATGGTTGAATGAATTGAATTTCATAAATCTGAAATTAAATATGCTTCATATACTTATCCCATGGGGAGTAATGACTTCACACATAATAAGTATAGGTGGTGAAATTTATTGAAAGTTAGCAAACACCGCATTGGTCACTTAAACAATTCATGAAAGAATATTGAAGGAAGAGAGATTCCACATATAAATATGCTATCTTGGACATCTTCTATGATTGCGAATACCCATTAACTATTTTCAAACTTGAGCAAATTAGTTGAAGTTGGACAAGGAAGACAACTTAATGAGTTATGTTTGGGTATATTTGTATAGAAGTTATATTGTTATGGATCCTCCAACATGTGGTGCTTGCTTCCACCTCATACTAGCCAAAACTTCCGCACCAAGTAGAAATACTACTTGTGCATCCAAACACCCTTAAACCAGTTTTGCCGTGAGAGTCCACTATACCTACCTATGGATTGAGTAAGATCCTTCAAGTAAGTTGTCATCGGTGCAAAAAGCAATAAAAATTGCTCCTAAATATGTATGATCTTTTATTGTGAGGGAAAATAAGCGTTGCACGAATTTGTGATGGTAAAGAAATAAAAGCGACGGACTGCATAATAAAGGTTGCTATCACAAAGGGCAATACAACGTGACGTTCCTTTTCATTAAGGGTTTGTGCATCCAGAAACAAAAAGCGCATGACAACCTCTGCTTCCCTCTGCGAAGGGCCAATCTTTTACTTTTTAGTACTTACCTTTATGCAAGAGTCATGATGATCTTCACCACTTCCTATATTTTGCCTTTTTCTCTTGGCAAGTGTCATGTGTTGGGGAATGATCTAGACATATATACCCACACAAATATATTTGATCATGAATTATTATTGTTGGCAATTATCTATATGATAAATAAGTTGGGAGGCAAAACGTTAAGCCCCTATCTTTCTCTGTGTTCGATGGATGCTATTTGTTCTAAAAATATGCTTTGAGTAGCAACAATCATGGAAGACTATATGATAGTTGAGTATGTGGAATTTGCTAAATCGAAGCTCTTACATAGACCCTTCCTGAAAATAAGATGAATTGCAATTGTTTGATGACTAGGAATATGGTTGGTTAGTTTTCAAGAAACTTTCTGGTCTATACTTTAACATGTGAATAGCTTGTTACTTGATTATGAGAAGTTTTATTAGACGAGCTACTGTTTATGGTTTATATTGATGCTAGAAAAAGTGATTGGAATTATCATTGATCAAACTTGTGCACTTGCTAGCATTCACACTTCATAAATTATTTCTTTTATCATTTACCTACTCGAGGACGAGCAGGAATTAAGCTTGGGGATGCTGATACGTCTCCAACGTATCTATAATTTATGAAGTATTCATGCCATGTTTACAATATTTCTATATGATTTTGGTATGATTTGATTAGAACTAACCCGGACTGACGCTGTTTTCAGCAGAACTACCGTGGTGTTTTTTTTGTGCAGAAATAAAAGTTCTCGGAATGAGCTAAAAATTTACGGAGAATATTTTTGGAAAATATAAAAAATACGGGAGCGAAGAGTCACCGGAGAGGAAGGCCGAGGAAGCCACAAGCCACAGGGGTGCGGCACCCCCCTAGGGCGCGCCCCCCTGGCTTGTGACTTCCTCGGGAACCTTCTGGACGTGGAACCAACGCCATATACTCTTATAAATACCCAAAACACCGAAAATAAACCTAGATCGGAAGTTTCGCTGCCGCAAGTCTCCAGAGCCACGAAAGATCAATCTTGGCCCTCTCCGGCACCCTGCCAGAGGGGGTCACCTTCACCGGAGACCATGGAGGAGGTGGACGGAGGGGCCATCATCGCCATGGAGGCCAAGGACCAGAGGGAGAACCTCTCCCCACTTAGGGGGGAGGCCATGGAGGAGGAAGCACAAGGGGGAGACCCTCTCCCCCTCACTTCCGGTGGCGCCGGAGTGCCACCGGGGGAACCATCGCCGCGGTGATCGTCTTCATCAACATCACCCTCTTCATCACCATCTCATCTACTTTTAGCGGTCCACTCTCCCGCAACCCGCTGTAATCCCCTACTTGAACATGGTGCTTTATGCCACATATTATGATCCAATGATGTGTTGCCATCCTATGATGTTTTGAGTAGATTACTTTTGTCCTTTGGGTTGATCGATGATACAGATCGGTTTGAGTTGCATGTTTTACTTTGGTGCTGTCCTGTTGTGCCTTCTGTGCCGCGCACACGTGAAGGATTCCCGCTGTAGGGTGTTGCAATGCGTTCATGATTCGCTTATAATGGGTTGCTAGAGTGACAGAATCTTAAACCCGTGTAAGGGGATTGTTGCGGATGGGATAAAGGGGACTTGATGCTTTAATGCTATGGTTGGGTTTTACCTTAATGATCTTTAGTAGTTGCGGATGCTTGCTAGAGTTCCAATCATAAGTGCATATGATCCAAGTAGAGAAAGTATGTTAGCTTATGCCTCTCCCTCATATAAAATTGCAATGATGAATACCGATCTTGTTAACAATTGCCTAGGATAATTCCGCACACCGACCCATCATTATTCCACCCTCGCTGTTTGTAATACATTGTAATATATTCTAACTTTAATATACCAGCACCTATTTTTATATTTTTGCTCTCCGATACATGCAAAGCTATCCTCTTCATACCCACAACGTAGTTTTATTTCTCGTTTCTAGTTGGAAGCAAACGTTCGGTGTACGTAGAGTCGTATCAGTGGTAGATAGGACTTGAGATAATATTGATCTTACCTTTAGCCCCTTGTGGGTTCGACATTCCATACTTATCACTTCCACCTTTGGAAATTGCTACGATGATTCCTTGCACTTGGGGATTATCAAGCTTCTGCTGGTGTAGGCGGTTGTGACAGGTGCGAGGAACGTGGCGTGCTCTGACCCCTAACGGTGTTAGAAGGAGCTACATCACGGTCCCGCGACCGCACGCCGCTTCCACCTGCATGCTGGCGCGCATGCTGATCTCGTGGATCTCGGGAGTGATGCTCAGGAGACTTCCCATGGGGACGCCTATGACCACCATCATCACGGCGATGCTCATCATGCGCGACCTGAGAGGGCCGCGGCGCATGCGCCGGCGTGGGTGTCTTGGTAGGCGCCCTGCCACCTTTGGAGTTCGCTGCGCCGCCTGCGGGCAGCACAGGTCCGTCCCTAGATCCAGCGGTGTGTGGGTTGTCGTTGCCACCACGAACGACGCCGCTCGCCTGGCTATGGTCGCCAGAGCGTCGCGGAAGCTCAGAACCTCCGCCTCCTCCACCCGCGTCTACACCGTCGCCCGTGCGTGTAGCTGCGGGAACGCCGGACGCAGATGGACCAACCGTCGTGAAACCCTTCCTTTTGGGTGCCATGGCGATGAAGATGATGAAGAAACTGGCACGCTGATCACTGGATCAGGTTCACGCAACCTTCCCCCTACCTGGTGCGCCAAAGATGTCAGAGAAACGACACCTATGGGACCGAGAGGATCCCTTTTCGATTCGGCAGGGAAGAAGGTTTGCGCAAAGAGCAGATCGAATGATCAACACACAGGAATTTTACCCAGGTTCGGGCCGCAAAGATGCATAAAACCCTACTCCTGCTTGGTTGTATTAGACGTGCTTTAGCTTGAGTTCTGGGAACGCTACAGTAAACAACAGCTACACATGCAGAATGAGCCAGAGAAGATCCCCCTGTAGCTGCACCTTGGGCCTCCTTTTATACTCTCGAAGGGGTCACCAACAGTGGCGTACATGGCATACATGAGGTGTAAAGTATCTACAGTGTTATCATACCTAACACTGACGGTTTAGGACAGAAACATTAAATGCTCCGTTGAGGTGTCCTTGCCTTTCTTGGGGACGGAAAAAGGGGCCGTCACTTCAGCACCGCTTAAGCCCATCCAGCGCTAGCACCTGACATGTTACCAGGAAGACAACAGCTCAACGACAAGCTGGTGACCACACTGGAGTGGTGACAGGGCAGCGAGGGCTTGCCGGGTGCAAGGCTTGCCGGGCGTGAGTTTTGCCGGGGCTCTGTGAGCCATCCCGGCAAGCGTCTTGCCGGGATCCCAGCCTTTAGCCTTCTGTCTTCTAGCTATCGCCTTGTCTTGGATGCCCCCTTGGCTTTATGAACTTGCACACGACTGTCCCCCGGCAGGCCTTGCCGCAGGTGTGGCTACAACTGTCCGTGCACAAGTACGGGGTACTAAGGGACCCAACTTTAGTACACCGACATAAACTTTTTGCGAAAATGCGTCGGAGGATACTTTTCTTAAGAAACTGCGTCCTGAGAAAATTTCGTTTGGAAACTTCTTAAGAAAATGCACAGGAACAAACATTTCTTAAGAAAGTGCTTCCTAAGAAAATTTCCTAAAGAAACTTCTTACGAAAATGCGTCAGAAGAAAGTACTTCCTAAGAAAATTTCCTTAAGAAACTTCTTACAAAATTGCGTCGAAAGAAACTTTTCTTAAGGAACTTCTTAAGAAAGTGCTTCCTAGGAAAATTTTCCTAGGAAACTTCTTAAGAAAATGCGTCGGAACAAACTTTTCTTAATAAAGTTCTAAAGAAAGTGCTTCCTAAGAAAATTTCCTTAAGAAACTTCCTACGAAAATGCGTCGGAAGATACTTTTCTTAAGAAACTTCTTAAGAAAGTACATCCTAAGAAAATTTCCTTAAGAAACTTTTTACGAAATTGCGTCGGAAGAAAATTTTCTTAAGAAAGTGCTTCCTAAGAAAATTTACTTGGGAAACTATTAAGAAAATGTGTCGGAACAAACTTTTCTTAAGAAAGTTCTTAAGAAAATGCTTCCTAAGAAAATTTCCTTAAGAAACTTCTTACGAAAATGCGTCGGAAGATACTTTTCTTAAGAAACTTCTTAAAAAATGCTTCCTAAGAAATATTCCTTAGGAAACTTCTTAAGAAAATCCATCAGAACAAAGTTTTCTTAAGAAAGTTCTTAAGAAACTGCTTCCTAAGAAAATTTCCATAGGAAACTTCTTAAGAAAATGCGTCGGAGGATACTTTTCATAAGAAACTGCTTCCTAAGAAAATTTCCTTAGGAAACTTCTTAAGAAAATGCGTCGGAATAAACTTTTCTTAAGAATGTGCTTCCTAAGAAAATTTCCTTAAGAAACTTCTTACGAAAATGCATCAGAAGAAACTTTTCTTAAGGAACTTCTGAAGAAAGTGCTTCCTAGGAAAATTTCCTTAGGAAACTTCTCAAGAAAATGCGTCGGAACAAACTTTTCTTAATAAATTTTTAAACAAAGTGCTTCCTAAGAAAATTTCCTTAAAAAATTTCTATGAAAACGCGTCGGAAGATACTTTTCTTAAGAAACTTCTTAAGAAAGTGCATCCTAAGAAAATTTCCTTAAGAAACTTCTTACGAAATTGCGTCGGAAGAAACTTTTCTTAAGGAACTTCTTAAGAAAGTGCTTCCTAAGAAAATTTACTTGGGAAACTATTATGAAAATGTGTCGGCACAAACTTTTCTTAAGAAAGTTCTTAAGAAAGTGCTTCCTAAGAAAATTTCCTTAAGAAACTTCTTAAGAAAATGCGTCGGAAGATACTTTTCTTAAGAAACTTCTGTCAGTGTACAAAGAACCAGGGTATCTATTACCCAGACTTGTGCGCGGGCAACTGCGGCGGGATCCCTGAGGCCGACAAAGACCTAGCCAAACCTCTTTGCTGTAAACCTTGGAATCAGATATAGCGGCATCGAGAAGGTAAAAAAGACAGAAATCCAAAGGCTGGAGCCCCGGCAGGACGCCTGTCGGGGAGGGCTGCAGAGCCCCGGCAAGGTTCGCCCCGGCAAGCCCTTGCCGGCAGCCCTTGCCACACTGTCATCACTCCAGTACAGAGGCCGGCTTGTCGCCTAGCTGTTATCTTCCTGGATGCATGTCAGGGCGCTAACGGCGATGGGCTTAAGCGGTGCGATGGGACGGCCCCTTTTTCCAGCCCCAAGAAAGCTAGGGACACCTCAACGGAGCATTTAATGTTCTTGTCCCAAACCGTCAGTGTTAGGTATGATAACACTGTAGAAACTTTACACCTCTTGTAGTTACTGTACGCCACCTTTGTACTTCGCCACTGTTGGTGACCCCTTCGAGAGTATAAAAGGAGGCCCAAGGCGTAGCTACAGGGAGATCGGATCTTCTGGAGCTCATTCTGCATGTGCAGCTGCTACTGTAGCGCTCCTAGAACTGACCTAGAACAAACCTAATACAACCAAGCAGGAGTAGGCTTTTACGCATCTTTGCGGCCCGAACCTGGGTAAAATCCCCGCGTGTTGATCGCCAGTTCTGCTCTCCGTACAAACCTTTCCCCCTGCCGAATCGTAAAGGGATCTTCGCGATCCCATAGGTGTCGTTTCTCCGACAACTTCTTAAAAAACTGCTTCCTAAGAAATATTCCTTAGGAAACATCTTAAGAAAATGCGTCAGACCAAAGTTTTCTTAAGAAAGTTCTTAAGAAAGTGCTTCCGAAGAAAATTTCCTTAGGAAACTTCTTAAGAAAATTCGTCGGAGGATACTTTTCATAAGAAACTGCTTCCTAAGAAAATTTCCTTAGGAAACTTCTTAAGAAAATGCGTCGGAATAAACTTTTCTTAAGAAAGTGCTTCCAAAGAAAATTTTCTTAAGAAACTTCTTACGAAAATGCATCGGAAAAACTTTTCTTAAGGAACTTCTTAAGAAAGTGCTTCCTAGGAAAATTTCCATAGGAAACTTCTCAAGAAAATCTATCGCAACAAACTTTTCTTAAAAAAGTTCTAAAGAAAGTGCTTCCTAAGAAAATTTCCTTAAGAAACTTCCTACTGGAATGCGTTGGAAGATACTTTTCTTAAGAAACTTCTTACGAAATTGCATCGGAAGAAACTTTTCTTAAGGAACTTCTTAAGAAAGTGCTTGCTAAGAAAATTTACTTGGGAAACTATTAAGAAAATGTGTCGGAACAAACTTTTCTTAAGGAAGTTCTTAAGAAAGTGCTTCCAAAGAAAATTTCCTTAAGAAACTTCTTAAGAAAGTGTATCCTAAGAAAATACATCGGAAGATACTTTTCTTAAGAAACTTCTTAAGAAAGTGTATCCTAAGAAAATTTCCTTAAGAAACTTCTTACGAAATTGTGTCGAAAGAAACTTTTATTAAGGAACTTCTTAAGAAAGTGCTTCCTAAGAAAATTTACTTGGGAATCTATTAAAAAAATGTGTCGGAACAAACTTTTCTTAATAAAGTTCTAAAGAAAGTGCTTCCTAAGAAAATTTCCTTAAGAAACTTCCTACGAAAATCCGTCGGAAGATACTTTTCTAAAGAAACTTCTTAAGAAAGTGCATCCTGAGAAAATTCCCTTAAGAAACATCTTACGAAATTGCGTCGGAAGAAACTTATCTTAAGGAACTTCTTTAGAAAGTGCTTCCAAAGAAAATGTACTTGGGAAACTATTAAGAAAATGTGTCGGAACAAACTTTTCTTAAGAAAGTGCTTCCTAAGAAATTTCCTTAAGAAACTTCTTACGAAAATGCTTCGGAAGATACTTTTCTTAAGAAACTTCTTAAAAAAATGCTTCCTAAGAAATATTCCTTAGGAAACTTCTTAAGAAAATGCGTCAGAACAAAGTTTTCTTAAGAAAGTTCTTAAGAAAGTGCTTCCTAAGAAAATTTCCTTAGGAAACTTCTTAAGAAAATGCGTCGTAGGATACTTTTCATAAGAAACTGCTTCCTAAGAAAATTTCCTTAGGAAACTTCTTAGGAAAATGCGTCGGAATAAACTTTTCTTAAGAAAATGCTTCCTCAGAAAATTTCCTTAAGAAACTTCTTACGAAAATGCATCGGAAGAAACTTTTCTTAAGGAACTTCTTAAGAAAGTGCTTCCTAGGAAAATTTCCTTAGGAAACTTCTCAAGAAAATGCTTCGGAACAAACTTTTCTTAATAAAGTTCTAAAGAAAGTGCTTCCTAAGAAAAATTCCTTAAGAAACTTCCTTCGAAAAGCCGTCGGAAGATACTTTTCTTAACAAACTTCTTAAGAAAGTGCATCCTAAGAAAATTTCCTTAAGAAACTTCTTACGAAATTGTGTCGGAAGAAACTTTTCTTAAGGAACTTCTTAAGAAAGTGCTTCCTCAAAAAATTTACTTGGGAAACTATTAAGAAAATGTGTCGGAACAATTTTTCTTAAGAAAGTGCTTCCTAAGAAAATTTCCTTAAGAAACCTCTTACGAAAATGCGTCGGAGGATACTTTTCTTAAGAAACTTCTTAAAAAAAATGCTTCCTAAGAAATATTCCTTAGGAAACGTCTTAAGAAAATGCGTCAGAACAAAGTTTTCTTAAGAAAGTTCTTAAGAAAGTGCTTCCTAAGAAAATTTCCTTAGGAAACTTCTTAAGAAAATGCGTTGGAAGATAGTTTTCTTAAGAAACTTCTTAAAAAAATAATTCCTAAGAAATATTCCTTAGGAAACTTCTTAAGAAAATGTGTCAGAACAAAGTTTTCTTAAGAAAGTCCTTAAGAAAGTGCTTCCTAAGAAAATTACCTTAGGAAACTTCTTAAGAAAATGTGTCGGAATAAACTTTTCTTAAGAAAGTGCTTCCTAAGAAAATTTCCTTAAGAAACTTCTTACGAAAATGCATCGGAAGATACTTTTCTTAAGAAACTTCTTTAAAAAATGCTTCCTAAGAAATATTCCATAGGAAACTTCTTAAGAAAATGCGTCAGAACAAAGTTTTCTTAAGAAAGTTCTTAAGAAAGTGCTTCCTAAGAAAATTTCCTTAGGAAACTTCTTAAGAAAATGTGTCGGAGGATACTTTTCATAAGAAACTACTTCCTAAGAAAATTTCCTTAGGAAACTTCTAAAGAAAATGCGTCGGACTAAACTTTTCTTAAGAAAGTGCTTCCTAAGAAAATTTCCTTGAGAAACTTTTTACGAAAATGCATCGGAAGAAACTTTTCATAAGGAACTTCTTAAGAAAGTGCTTCCTAGAAAAATTTTCTTAGCAAACTTCTCAAGAAAATGCGTCGGAACAAACTATTCTTAATAAAGTTCTAAAGAACGTGCTTCCTAAGAAAATTTCCTTAAGAAACTTCCTACGAAAATGCTTCGGAAGATACATTTCTTAAGAAACTTCTTCAGAAAGTGCATCCTAAGAAAATTTCCTTAAGAAACTTCTTACGAAATTGCGTCGGAAGAAACTTTTCTTAAGGAACTTCGTAAGAAAGTGCTTCCAAAGAACATTTACATGGGAAACTATTAAGAAAATGTGTCAGAACAAACTTTTCTTAAGGAAGTTCTTAAGAAAGTGCTTCCTACAAAAATTTCTTAAGAAACTTCTTACGAAAATGCGCCGGAAGGTACTTTTCTTAAGAAACTTCTTAAAAAAGTACTTCCTAAGAAAATTTCCTAAAGAAACTTCTAACAAAAATGCATCGGAAGATACTTTTCTTAAGAAACTTCTTACGAAATTGCGTCGGAAGAAACTTTTCTTAAGGAACTTCTTAAGAAAGTGATTCGTAAGAAATTTACTTGGGAAACTTCTTAATAAAATGTGTCGGAACAAACTTTTCTTAAGAAGGTTCTTTAGAAAGTGCTTCCTAAGTAAATTTCCTTAAGAAACTTCTTACGAAAATGCACCGGAAGCTACTTTTCTTAAGAAAGTGCTTCCTAGGAAAATTTCCTTAGGAAACTTCTTAAGAAAATGCGTCGAAACAAACTTTTCTTAAGAAAGTTCTTAAGAAAGAGCTTCCTAAGAAAATTTCCTAAAGAAACTTCTTACGAAAATACATCGGAAGATACTTTTCTTAAGAAACTTCTTAAGAAAGTGTATCCTAAGAAAATTTCCTTAAGAAACTTCTTACTAAAATGCATCGGAAAAACTTTTCTTATGGAACTTCTTAAGAAAGTGCTTCCTAGGAAAATTTCCTTAGGAAACTTCTCAAGAAAATGTGTCGGAACAAACTTTTCCTAATAAAGTTCTAAAGAAAGTGCTTCCAAGAAAATTTCCTTAAAAATCTTCCTACGAAAATGCGTCGCAAGATACTTTTCTTAAGAACCTTCTTAAGAAAGTGCATCCTAAGAAAACTTCCTTAAGAAACATCTTACGAAATTGCGTCGGAAGAAACTTTTCTTAAGGAACTTCTTAAGAAAGTGCTTCCTCAGAAAATTTACTTAGGAAACTATTAAGAAAATGTGTCGGAACAAACTTTTCTTAAGGAAGTTCTTAAGAAAGTGCTTCCTATGAAAATTTCCTTAAGAAACTTCTTACGAAAATGCGTCTGAGGATACTTTTATTAAGAAACTTCTTTAAAAAGTGCTTCCTAAGAAATATTCCTTAGTAAACTTCTTAAGAAAATGCATCAGAACAAAGTTTTCTTTAGAAAGTGCTTCCTAAGAAAATTTCCTTTGGAAACTTCTTAAGAAAATGCGTCGGAGGATACTTTTCTTAAGAAACTGCTTCCTAAGAAAATTTCCTTAGGAAACTTCTTAGGAAAATGCATTAGAACAAACTTTTCTTAAGAAAGTGCTTCCTAAGAAAAGTTCCTTAAGAAACTTCTTATGAAAATACGTCAGATTAAACTTTTCTGAAGGAACTTCTTAAGAAAGTGCTTCCGTAGAAAATTTCCTTAAGAAACTTCTTACGAAAATGCGTCGAAATAAACTTTTCTTAAGGAACTTCTTAAGAAAGTGCATCCTTAGAAAATTTCCTTATGAAACTTCTTAAGAAAATGCATCGGAACAAACTTTTCTTAATAAAGTTATTTTAGAAAGTGTTTTCTAATAAAATTTCCTTAGGAAACTTCTTACGAAAATGCGCCGGAAGATACTTTTCTTAAGAAACTTCTTAAGAAAGTGCTTCCTAAGAAAATTTCCTTAAGAAACTTCTTACGAAATTGTGTCGGAAGAAACTTTTCTTAAGGAACTTCTTAAGAAAGTGCTTCCTAAGAAAATTTACTTGGGAAACTTCTTAATAAAATGTGTCGGAACAAACTTTTCTTCAGAAGGTTCTTAAGAAAGTGCTTCCTAAGTAAATTTCCTTAAGAAACTTCTTACGAAAATGCACCGGAAGCTACTTTTCTTAAGAAAGTGCTTCCTAAGAAAATTTCCTTAGGAAACTTCTTAAGAAAATGCGTCGGAACAAACTTTTCTTAAGAAAGTTCTTAAGAAAGAGCTTCCTAAGAAAATTTAGTAAAGTAACTTCTTACGAAAATGCATCGGAAGATACTTTTCTTAAGAAAGTGCTTCCTAAGAAAATTTTCTTAGGAAACTTACGAAGTTGCGTCGAAAGAAACATTTCTTAAGGGACTTCTTAAGAAAGTGCTTCCTAAGAAATATTCCTTAGGAAACTTCTTAAGAAAATTCGTCGGAACAAACTTTTCTTAATAAAGTTCTTAAGACAGTGCTTCCTAAGAAAATTTCCTTAGGAAACTTCTTGCGAAAATGTGTCGGATGATACTTTTCTTAAGAAACTGCTTCCTGATAAAATTTTCTTAGGAAACTTCTTAAGAAAATGCGCCGGGACAAACTTTTCTTAAAAAAGTGCTTCCTAAGAAAATTTTGTTAAGAAACTTCTTACGAAAATGAGTCAGAAGAAAGTACTTCCTAAGAAAATTTCCTTAAGAAACTTCTTACGAAAATGCGTCGGAAGATACTTTTATTAAGAAACTTCTTTAAAAAGTGCTTCCTAAGAAATATTCCTTTGGAAACTTCTTAAGAAAATGCGTGGGAGGATACTTTTCTTAAGAAACTGCTTCCTAAGAAAATTTCCTTAGGAAACTTCTTAAGAAAATGCATTAGAACAAACTTTTCTTAAGAAAGTGCTTCCTAAGAAAAGTTCCTTAAGAAACTTCTTATGAAAATGCGTCAGAATAAACTTTTCTGAAGGAACTTCTTAAGAAAGTGTTCCGTAGAAAATTTCCTTAAGAAACTTCTTACGAAAATGCGTCGGAATAAACTTTTCTTAAGGAACTTCTTAAGAAAGTGCATCCTTAGAAAATTTCCTTATGAAACTTCTTAAGAAAATGCATCGGAACAAACTTTTCTTAATAAAAATATTTTAGAAAGTGTTTTCTAAGAAAATTTCCTTAGGAAACTTCTTACAAAAATGCGCCGGAAGATACTTTTCTTAAGAAACTTCTTAAGAAAGTGCTTCCTAAGAAAATTTCCTTAAGAACTTCTTACGAAATTGTGTCGGAAGAAACTTTTCTTAAGGAACTTCTTAATAAACTGCTTCCTAAGAAAATTTACTTTGGAAACTTCTTAATAAAATGTGTCGGAACAAACTTTTCTTTAGAAGGTTCTTAAGAAAGTGCTTCCTAAGTAAATTTCCTTAAGAAACTTCTTACGAAAATGCACCGGAAGCTACTTTTCTTAAGAAAGTGCTTCCTAAGAAAATTTCCTTAGGAAACTTCTTAAGAAAATGCGTCGGAACAAACTTTTCTTAAGAAAGTTCTTAAGAAAGAGCTTCCTAAGAAAATTTCCTAAAGAAACTTCTTACGACAATGCATCGGAAGATACTTTTCTTAAGAAAGTGCTTCCAAAGAAAATTTTCTTAGGAAACTTACGAAGTTGCGTCGAAAGAAACATTTCTTAAGGGACTTCTTAAGAAAGTGCTTCCTAAGAAATATTCCTTAGGAAACTTCTTAAGAAAATTCGTCAGAACAAACTTTTCTTAATAAAGTTCTTAAGACAGTGCTTCCTATGAAAATTTCCTTAGGAAACTTCTTGCGAAAATGTGTCGGATGATACTTTTCTTAAGAAACTGCTTCCTGATAAAATTTTCTTAGGAAACTTCTTAATAAAATGCGCCGGGACAAACTTTTCTTAAGAAAGTGCCTCCTAAGAAAATTTCGTTAAGAAACTTCTTATGAAAATGCGTCAGAAGAAAGTACTTCCTAAGAAAATTTCCATAAGAAACTTCTTCCAAAATTGCGTCGGAAGAAACTTTTCTTAAGGAACTTCTTAAGAAAGTGCTTCCTAGGAAAATTTCATTAGGAAACTTCTTAAGTAAATGCGTCGGAACAAAATTTTCTTAATAAAGTTCTAAAGAAAGTGCTTCCTAAGAAAATTTCCTTAAGAAGATCCTACGAAAATGCGTCGGAAGATACTTTTCTTAAGAACCTTCTTAAGAAGGTGCATCGTAAGAAAACTTCCTTAAGAAACATCTTACGAAATTGCGTCGGAAGAAACTTTTCTTAAGGAACTTCTTAAGAAAGTGCTTCCTAAGAAAATTTACTTAGGAAACTATTAAGAAAATGTGTCGAAACAAACTTTTCGTAAGAAAGTTCTTAAGAAAGTGCTTCCTTAGTAAATTTCCTTAAGACACTTCTTGCGAAAATGCGTCGGAAGAGACTTTTCTTAAGAACCTTCTTTAAAAAATGCTTCCTAAGAAATATTCCTTAGGAAACTTCTTAAGAAAATGCGTCAGAACAAAGTTTTCTTAAGAAAGTTCTTAAGAAAGTGCTTCCTAAGAAAATTTCCTTAGTAAACGTCTTAAGAAAATGCATCGAAGGATACTTTTCATAAGAAACTGCTTCCTAAGAAAATGCATCGGAATAAACTTTTCTTAAGAAAATGCTTCCTAAGAAAAATTTCCTTAAGAAACTTCTTACGAAATCGCATTGGAAGAAACTTTTCTTTAGGAACTTCTTAAGAAAGTGCTTCCTAGGAAAATTTCCTTAGGAAACTTCTCAAGAAAATGCCTCGGAACAATATTTTATTAATAAATTTCTAAAGAAAGTGCTTCCTAAGAAATTTCCTTAAGAAACTTCCTATAAAAATGCTTCAGAAGATACTTTTCTTATGAAACTTCTTAAGAAATGGCATCCTAAGAAAATTTCCTAAAGAAACTTCTTACGAAAATGCATCGGAAGATACTTTTCTTAAGAAACTTCTTAAGAAAGTGCTTCCTAAGAAAATTTTCTTAGGAAACTTCTTACGAAATTGCGTCGGAAGAAACTTTTCTTGAGGGAATTCTTAAGAAAGTGCTTCCTAAGAAATATTCCTTAGGAAACTTCTTAAGAAAATTCGTCGGAAAAAACTTTTCTTAATAAAGTTCTTAAGACAGTGCTTCCTAAGAAAATTTCCTTAGGAAACTTCTTGCGAAAATGCGTCGGAGGATACTTTTCTTAAGAAACTGCTTCCTGAGAAAATTTCCTTAGGAAACTTCTTAAGAAAATGCGCCGGAACAAACTTTTCTTAAGAAAATACTTCCAAAAAAAATTCCTGAAGAAACTTCTTACGAAATTGCGTCGGAAGAAACTTTCCTTAAGGAACTTCTTAAGAAAGTGATTTCTAAGATAATTTCCATGAGAAACTTATTACGAAAATGCGTTGGAACATACTTTTCTTACGAAACTTCTTAAGAAAGTGCTTCCTTAGAAAATTTCCTGAGGAAACTTCTTACAAAAATGCGTCGGAGGGTACTTTTCTTAAGAAACTGCTTCCTAAGAAAATTTCCTTAAGAAACTTCTTACGAAAATGCGTCCGAAGATACTTTTCTTAAGAAACTTCTTTAAAAAGTGCTTCCTAAGAAATATTCCTTAAGAAAATGCATCAGAACAAAGTTTCCTTAAGAAAGTGTTTCCTAAGAAAATTTGCTTAGGAAACTTCTTAAGAAAATGTGTCGGAGGATACTTTTCTAAAGAAACTGCTTCCAAAGAAAAGTTCGTTAGGAAACTTCTTAAGAAAATGCATTAGAACAAACTTTTCTTGAGAAAGTGCTTCCTAAGAAAAGTTCCTTAAGAAACTTCTTACGAAAATACGTCAGAATAAACTTTTCTTAAGGAACTTCTTAAGAAAGTGCTTCCGTACAAAATTTCCTTAAGAAACTTCTTACGAAAATGCGTCGGAATAAACTTTTATTAAGGAACTTCTTAAGAAAGTGCTTCCTTAGAAAATTTCTTTATGAAACTTCTTAAGAAAATGCATCAGAACAAACTTTTCTTAATAAACTTCTTAAGAAATTGTATCCGAAGAAAATTTCCTTAAGAAACTTCTTACGAAATTGCGTCGGAAGAAACTTTTCTTAAGGAACTTCTTAAGAAAGTGCTTCCTCAGAAAATTTACTTGGGAAACAATTAAGAAAATGTGTCGGAACAAACTTTTCTTAATAAAGTTCTAAAGAAAGTGCTTCCGAAGAAAATCTCCTTAAGAAACTTCTTAAGAAAATGCGCCGGAGGATACTTTTCATAAGAAACTGCTTCCAAAGAATATTTCCTTATGAAACTTCTTTAGAAAATGCGTCGGAAGATACTTATCTTCAGAAACTTCTTAAAAAAATGCTTCCTAAGAAATATTCCTTAGGAAACTTCTTAAGAAAATGCGTCAGAACAAAGTTTTCTTACGAACGTGCTTAAGAAAGTGATTCCTAAGAAAATTTCCTTAGGAAACTTCTTAAGAAAATGCGTCGGAGGATACTTTTCATAAACAACTTCTTCCTAAGAAAATTGCCTTAGGGAACTTCTTAAGAAAATGCGTCGGAATAAACTTTTCTTAAGAAAGCACTTTCTTAAGGAAACTTTGTTCTTAAGAAAGTGCATCCTAAGAAAATTTCCTTAAGAAACTTCTTACGAAATTGCGTCGGAAGAAACTTTTCTTAAGGAACTTCTTAAGAAAGTGCTTCCTAAGAAAATTTACTTGGGAAACTATTAAGAAAATGTGTCGGAACAAACTTTTCTTGAGAAAGTTCTTAAGAAAGTGATTCCTTGGAAAATTTTCTTAAGAAACTTCTTACAAAAATGCGTCGAAAGATACTTTTCTTAAGAAACTTCTTAAAAAAATGCTTCCTAAGAAATATTCCTTAGGAATCTTCTTTAGAAAATGCGTGAGAACAAAGTTTTCTTAAGAAAGTTCTTAAGAAAGTGCTTCCTAAGAAAATTTCCTGAGGAAACTTCTTAAGAAAATGCGTCAGAGGATACTTTTCATAAGAAACTGCTTCTTAAGAAAATTTCCTTAGGAAACTTCTTATGAAAATGCGTCGGAATAAACTTTTCTTAAGAAAGTGCTTCCTAAGAAAATTTCCGTAAGAAACTTCTTACGAAAATGCATCGGAAGAAACTTTTCTTAAGGAACTTCTTTAGAAAGTGCTTCCTAGGAAAATTTCCTTAGGAAACTTCTTAAGAAAATGCGTCGGAACAAAATTTTCTTAATTAAGTTCTAAAGAAAGTGCTTCCTAAGAAAATTTCCTGAAGAAACTTCCTACGAAAATGCGTCGGAAGATACTTTTCTTAAGAAAGTTCATCCTAAGAAAATTTCCTTATGAAACTTCTTACGAAATTGCGTCGGAAGAAACTTTTCATAAGGAACTTCCTAAGAAAGTGCTTCCTAAAAAAATTACTTGGGAAACTATTAAGAAAATGTGTCGGAACAAACTTTTCTTAAGGAAGTTCTTAAGAAAGTGCTTCGTAAGAAAATGTCCTTAAGAAACTTCTTACAAAATTGCATCGGAAGAAACTTTTCTTAAGGAACTTCTTAAGAAAGTGCTTCCTAAGAAAATTTATGTCGGTGTACTAAAGTTTGGGTCTTTTAGTACCACATACTTGTGCACGGACGGTTGTAGCCACACCAGCGGCAAGGCCTGCCGGGGGACAGCTGAATGCAAGTGCAAGAATGTCAAGAAAGCATTCAAGTCAATAATCAGAAGACCAAAGCTGGGGTCCCGGTAGGATTCTTGTCGGGATGGCTTGCGGAGCCCCGGCAGGATTCGCACCCGGCAAGACCTCGCCAGTCTGTCACCGCTCCAGCGTAGCGACCAGCCTGTCGTTTAGGTTTTGTCCTCCTGGGTGTGTGTCAAGGCGCTAACGGCGGATGGGATTAAGCGGTGCTGATGGGACGGGCTCTTTTTCCGTCCCCAAGAAAGTTAGGGACACCTAAACGGAGCATTTAATGCGTTTGTCCTATGCCATCAGTATTAGGTATGATAACGCTGTAGCAACTTTACACCTCTTGTATGTATTGTGCGCCACTGTTGGTGACCCCTTCGACATATAAAAGGAGGCCCAAGGCGTAGCTACAGGGGGAGGACCTTCTGGCCCAGATGCATGCATAGCAGCTATGTACTGTTCATCACATAGCGCTCCTGGAGCCAGAGTTCAAAGACTCTCAATACACTAAAGCAGGAGTAGGGTTTTACGCTTCTCAGCGGCCCGAACGTGGGTAAAAATCCCTCGCGTTGATCATTGGATCTGCTCTTTGTGTACGCCTTTTTCCCTGCCGAACCATTAAAGGGATCCACACGATCCCATATGTGTCGTACGCCGACATCTTTGGTGCGCCAGGTAGGGGAGAGGGGTTGCATGAACCTGATCTAGCGATCAGCGCGCCAGTTTCTTCATCATCCTCATCGCCATGGCCCCCAAGAAGAAGGGTTTTACGGCGGTTGGTCCATCCGCGTCCGGTATGCCTGTATCTACACGGACGGGCGACGGTGTGGACACAGGCGGAGGAGGCGGAGGTCTTGAGCTTCCACGATGCTCTGGTGATCAAAGCCAAGCGAGCGGCGTCATTCGCAGCGGCGACGGCAACCCACGCGCCATTAGATCTAAGGACGGAGCTGTGCTGCCTACGGGCGGCGTAGTGAACTCCAAAGACAGAAGGGCGCCTTCTAAGACACCCATGCCGGCGCATGCGCCATGGCCTTCTCAGGTCGCACGCGATGAACAGCGCCGCGACGTTGGTGGTTCTAAGCATCCCCGAGGAAAGACTCTTGAGCATCACTCTCAAGATGCGCGGGGCCAGCATGCATGCCAAAACGCTGGTGGAAGTGGCGCGCGCTCGCGGGACCGTGATGGAGCTCCTTCTAACACGGTTAGGAGTCAGAGCACCTCACGTTCTTCGCACCTTTCACTGCCACCTACACCAGCAGAAGCATTGGCGCGAGCAGAGCTGCTCCTGAATTTTCCTCCTGCCGCGAAGAAGCTCGAAGAATGGAGAGCTGCTATTCAGAGCCTCGTCGGTCTCGCTAATGGAGATGGGCCGCAGTGGGCGGAGCCTTCGCGGCGGCAGTCCATCGAGCCGACGCGCGCCGATGACGAAAAGACTGGAGGTTGTACGACCATGATGCACTCTCCTTCACGGCGGCAACAGCGGTCGCAGACTCGACGGATCGGCGCCTGTGATGACGATTCGACGGCGTCGTCTGATCCGCGAACTCGTCGCGATCAACGTCAAGTTCTTCGGGAACAAAGCAAAGAAGACGCTCGGACTACCATCGAGCGGCGGCGGGAAGCGCGCCATCAATCCGATAGGCGCGCAAGACCCACTGTAGACAAGCCTGCGCCAGGGTATCCTGGTGACCTACCTTATGAGGTGGGTTGTCCAGCTTTTACCCGTGAGCTGCGGCGAGTCCAGTGGCCCAATTCCCGAACGTTCAAACCGGAGGTCCTGGAGAAATACGATGGCAAGACTCACCCGTCGGAGTTCCTGAGCATCTACACCATTGCGGTGCAGGCTGCCGGGGCTCGCGATGACAAGATACTCGCCAACTACTTCCCGTTGGTACTTAAGCCCAACGTCAGGTCGTGGTTGATGCATCTTCCAGAAAATTCCATTTCTTCCTGGGCAGATCTGTGTCATGAGTTTGTTGGCGCCTTTACCGGAGGCCACCAAGCTCCTGGTCAGGAAAGTGATTTGCATCTCATCCCCCGGAAAGAGGGTGAAACCTTGTGCAAGTACATACAGAGATTCAGCCGTATACACCACAACATCCCAGACATTCATCCTGCCGCTGTTGTCAGCGCGTTCCATCAGAACGTGCACAACCGCAAGATGCGCAAAGAGCTGGCAATGAACAAAGTCAGGGATGTTGCCGAGCTCTATGCTTTGGCTAATAAATGTGCTCGAGCTGAAGAAGGGAGGAGACTCCCCGGTGAGGATGCGGGCGCAGGAATCGACTCTGAAGACGAAGACGCCGCCGCCCCGGCAAAGAAAGGCTGACGACGTAACAGGAAACGCAATGGCAAGGCCGTGCTTGCTGTCGAGGAATCCGGCAACCTCGACGCCGCCAAGAAGATCAAGGGCCAAGCAACAGAGGGAGAGGCCCGCTCGAGGCCGCGACAAGGAAGAGGCGGGTGACGATGACAACGAAGAGGACGACCAGTCCAGCGAGCACGAATTTCAAAAAGCTACAGAAACCATGTGCATTGACAGGGGCGCCTCGATACATTCTTCTCACCGTCGACTTAAACAGTGGGAGCGTGAGATTAATGCGACAGAGCCATCCGTCGATGCCCGGAAACCATTGAAATGGTCCAACACGCCTATCATTTTTGACGCTGAGGATCACCCTGATCGCACAACTGCGGTCGGGTGTCTGCCATTGTTGGTTTCACCAATGATTCGCAACATCAAAGTGACGAAAATTTTAGTTGACGGTGGGGCCGGTTGGAACTTGATCTCACCTGATGTGATCAAAAGGTTGCAAATTCCTGATGAAGATCTCGAGGAAACAGGCACGTTTCAGGGGATCAATCCAGGGAGGAGCCAGCCGAAGGGTAAGATCACAGTACCAGTAACATTTGGTAATGACCTGAACTACAGAACAGAAAAGATTGTTTTCGACGTCGCCAAGATTCCATTGCCATACAATGGGATCCTTGGCCGTCCAGCGCTGACCAAGTTCATGGCGGCATCGCACTACGCTTATAATATATTGAAGATGCCCGGGCCAATGAGCATCATCATGATACGTCTCCAACGTATCTATAATTTTTGCTTGTTCCATGCTGCTATATTATCATTCTTGGATGTTTTACAATCATTTTACTACAACTTTATATTATTTTTGGGACTAACCTATTAACCTAGAGCCCAGTGCCAGTTCCTGTTTTTTCCTTGTTTTTGAGTTTTCCAGAAAAGGAATATCAAACGGAGTCCAAACGGAAATAAATTTACAGTGATTTTTTATGGACCAGAAGAGACCCACGGAGCATCGGAGTTGGGCCAGAAGACCCACGAGGTGGTAACAAGCCACAGGGGCACGCCCCCTAGGCTTGTGACTCCCTCGTGGCCCATCCTGACTTGTTTCCACCGCCATAAATTCCTATAAATATAGAAACCTCCGAAAATAAACCTAGATCGGGAGTTCCGCCACCGCAAGCCTCCAGAGCCATGAAAAACCAACCGGGAGCCCGTTCCGGCACCCTGCCGGAGGGGGAAACCATCACCGGAGGCCATCTTCATCATCCTGACAGTCTCCATGACGAGTTGGGAGTAGTTCACCCTCGGGGCTGAGGGTATGTACCAGTAGCTATGTGTTTGATCTCTCTCTCTCGTGTTCTTGAGGTGACACGATCTTGATGTACCGCGAGCTTTATTAATATAGATGAATCATATGGAGTTTTCCCCTCTCTAGCTTCTTGTGATGAATTGAGTTTTCCCTTTGAAGTTTACTTATCGGATTGAGTCTTTAAGGATTTGAGAACACTTGATGTATGTCTTGCGATGGGATATCCATAGTGACAATGGGATGTTCTATTGATTTACTTGATGCATGTTATTGTGATCAACTTGCGGGTTCCGTGACCTTGGGAATCTATGCATAGGGGTTGGCACACGTTTTCGTCTTGACTTTCCGGTAGAAACTTTGGGGCACTCTTTGAAGTTCTTTGTGTTGGATTGAACATGATGAATCTAAAATTATGTGATGCATATCGTATAATCAAGCCCATGGGTATTTGTGGTGACATTGGAGTATCTAGGTGACATTAGGGTTTTGGTTGATGTGTATCTTAAGGTGTTATTTTAGTACGAACTCTAGGGCTGTTTGTCACACTTATAGGAATAGCTCATATGATTGATCGGAAAAGATAACTTTGAGGTGGTTTCGTACCCTACAATGATTTCTTCATTTGTTCTCCGCTATTTGTGACTTTGGAGTGAACTCTTTGTCGCACGTGAGGGATTTATATATGATTCAACTATGTTAGTATTGTTGAGAGAACTTGCACTAGTGAAAGTATGAACCCTAGGCCTTGTTTCCACGCATTGCACTACCGTTTTTGTTCACTTTTGTTACTGGCTACCTTGCTGTTTTTATATTTTCAGATTATAAAAATCTATATCTACCATCCATATTGCACTTGTATCACCATCTCTTTGCCGAACTAGTGCACCTATACAATTTGCCATTGTATTGGGTGTGTTGGGGACACAAGAGACTCTTTGTTATTTGGTTGCAGGGTTGTTTGAGAGAGACCATCTTCATCCTACGCCTCCCACGGATTGATAAACCTTAGGTCATCCACTTGAGGGAAATTTACTACTGTCCTACAAAACTCTGCGCTTGGAGGCCCAACACGAGTCTACAAGAAGAAGGTTGCGTAGTAGACATCAAGCTCTTTTCTGGCGCCGTTACCGGGGAGGTGAGTGCTTGAAGGTATATCTTTAGATCTTGCAATTGAATCTTTTAGTTTCTTGTTTTATCACTAGTTTGGTTTTATAAAAGAAAACTAAAAAAAATGGAATTGAGGTTGCCTCATATGCTTCATCTTTTTAATGTCTTTCGTGAAAATGATGGAAAGGAAAATTGTGCTCAAGTGTTAGAAGAAGAAGTTATTAAAATGTTTTGCACTAAATCTTTGAGTGATGAGCATGATTGCAATGTTGTTAGTATGAATTATTTGAATATCCATAGTACTAATGATGATTGCACTAGTCATGATAAAAAGATTTCTTATAAGCATGTCAATTTTTGTGGAGTGCATAGAGTTTGCATAGACATGCCTAAAAGGGAAGATAGATTTTGTAAGAGGCACAAGTATTTAGAAACTAAATGGTTGCAAGAGAGGCTATATGTTTGTGCTGAAAGACTTTATATTTCTCATCGTCCTTGTGAACTTTGCAATGAACGTGGTCATTATAATTTCCAATGTGAATTATTTCATGATCGAATTGTGTCCAAAAATTGTGATAACCTCATTACCCTTGAGCATCATAATTAACTTAGTCTATTTTTGGGGTATGAAGAAATGAAACGTGAAACTAAGGATGTTCCAACATGGGCTCTCATGAAAATGCTTGATTTTGATCTAAATGAAATCTATATGTATTGCGTGGTAAATTGCATTGAGAATCCTTATATTGCCAATTACTTAAAGACAAGAAAACAAATAGAAGATGAAGAGAATACTAATGAAGGGGAAGAGGTTTCCCAATATCCTCCTATTTTCTCTTATGATGAATCAGGTAACGAGGAGGAGCTTTTTATTCAACCAATCTCTTCAAAAAGAAGCTTGGAGGAATTAAATAAACCCACACATGATGTGGTGAAGAAGAAGAAAAGAAGGAAAAGTAAAGGTAAAGAGGTATCTCTCCCAAATAATGATACCCCTTATAATCTTGAAAATCTTTTTGGCACCAACTTAGAAAATTGTGATGATAATAATTGTTATACGATTGGTGCTATTCATACTATTAATGATGAGAGTGATTATGCTTATGTTATGCAAAGCCACAAGCTTGGGGATGCTATGTTTGATGAGAATGACATGTTTGAGAATTTATTTGCTGCAATTAATGTTTGTCCCAAGCTTGGGGATGCTATGTTTAATGAGGATGATATTTTTAGTCCCCCAAGTTTTGATGTGCAAATTTATTATGATGATAGCATACCCCCTATTTATGATGATTGCAATATTTATGAAAGTGGGTTTGGAAGAGTGTCAACTTTAGATAATAATTATCCCACTATCTTGGAGGGTGTTGAATCTCATTATAATGATAAAAGTGGATTTGGAGAGGTCACGACTTTATTTATTAATGATTCCACTATTTCGGAAGAGGTTTCAATTGACTATAATGAGAACAAAGTTGCTGCTTATGATGATTATTGTGATGATACTTATGCTATAAAGAGTAGTGATAATTATTGTCATATTTTTGAATATCCTTTTACTGAACATTACTCTTTTAATGTGGAAACAATTTTTAGTATTCGAGCTTCATATGATACTCCCACTATTAGTCATGAGAAGAAATTTTCTTGTGTGGAGAGTAGTGAAATTTCTATGCTTGTAGATCATGAAAAGAATGCTTTATGTGCGGGTTATATTGTGAAATTCATTCATGGTGCTACTGAAAATTATTATGAGAGAGGATCTTATGCTCCTACATATTTCAATAATATCAAGTTTCCTCTCTATGTGTTGAAAGTTTTGAAGTTATGCTTGTTTTGCCTTCCTATGCTAGTTGATTCTTGTTCCCATAAATTGTTTGCTCACAAAATCCCTATGCATAGGAAGTGGGTTATACTTAAATGTGCTTGTCATGAGATTCATGATGCTCTTTTGCATGTTTCAATTATTACTCCTATGTGAGCATCATTGAAATCATCATTCCTAGCTAAAAGGCATTAAAGAAAAGCGCTTGTTGGGAGACAACCCAACACTTTTACCTTCTGTTTTGGTGTGTTCACATGATTAAGCTACTGTATAATTATGTTTTATAGCTTTTGTTTCAATAAAGTGCCAAGTAAAGCCTTTGGGATAGTGTGGATGATAGTTGACTTGATTCTGTGCAAAAACAGAAACTTTTTCTCTCAGTCCAGGAATTTTGTAAATTCACTGGAACGTGCTTTTGATCTGAAATTTTTACACAGTCTTGATATACAAAGTTCCTAGATTGTCCTAATTTTTCAGAATTTGTAGAGACAGGGAAGTATGGTTATACTACAGATCTTCACAGACTGTTCTGTTTTTGACAGATTCTGTTTTGCATGCATAGTTTGCTTGTTTTAGCGTTCCCATAGCTTATATTCAGTGATATAAATTATGGGAATGATAGAATACAGTAGGTATCATGTGGGAACAATTATGAATCTTGTCTTGACAGTACCTAAGTGAATGACCTATCTTTATTATACTAACCCATCTCACGAAGTTCCGTTAAGTTTTGTGTGATTGAAGTTTTCAAGTTTTGGGTGAGACACCGATATGAGGAGAATAAGGAGTGACAAGAACCTAGGCTTGGGGATGCCCAAGGCACCCCCAAGGTAATATCCAAGGAAGACTCAAGTGCCTAAGCTTGGGGATGCCCCGGAAGGCATCCCCTCTTTCGTCTTCAACACTATCGGTATATCTTACTTGGAGCTATATTTTTATTCGTCACATAATATGAGTTTTTCATGGAGCATCATTTTATTTTGTTGTTCTCTGTTAGGAGTTATTTATAATCTTGTTTTTCAATAAAAAGTCCCAAGAATTGCCTTTAGGATACTTGCATTGCATGTTTTGATGAGTGCTGCGTAAAAACAGAAACTTATGCTGTAGTCTATGAATTTTCATATTTTACTGGAACGTGGAAAGTTTCTGAAATTTTTACACAGTGATGTCACATAAATTATTTAGCTTGTACTAAATTTTCATAATTTTTTGAGTTACAGAAGTACACTGTTTTCATAAATTGCTACAGACCGTTCTGTTTGGACAGATTGCTGTCATAGTTTCGTTATCTACTTATCCTATAGTTTCCATAGCCTATATTGGTAGATATAAATTGTGGAAATAATAGTATACAGTACCTAATGTTTGAAAATTATTATGCAACTCGTCTTGGCATTACATAAAGAGTTGATTTATTACTATGTGTACTAACCTATCTCACGAGTTCTTTTCAAGTTGTGTGTGGAAGATATTTTTGAGAATAGGTGAAACCATGATATGAGAGGATTGAACGAGATACAAAAGCTCAAGCTTGGGGATGCCCAAGGCACCCCAAGTAAATATTTCAAGAAGTCTCAAGCATCTAAGCTTGGGGATGCTACGCATCCCACCTCTCTTCATCAACAATTATTGGTTAGCCTATGTTGAGCCTAAATTTTTATTCGTTCACATCATGCGTGCTATTCTTGGAGTGATATTTTTCTTTTGCTTGCTGTTGAATAAAATACTCAGATCTGAAAATATTTATTGAGGGAGAGAGAGTCCTCACATAGCTACTTAATTGTTTGACTACTCATTGATCTTCACTTATATCTTTTGTGAGTAGCTTGTCATTCCCTCTCATGCTTCACTTATACCTTTTTGAAGGATGAAATCTTTATGCTCATGTGCTTCATTTAAATTTTGTTGGAGCTTGTCGAAAAGGCATTGGCAATATATGAAACTAGTCCCAAAGTGATAGATATCCAAGGAAGATATAATAAAAACTTTCATGAAGATCATTGGACAAATTAAACTTGATTCTTTGTAATAGTTTTGAAACATGATGATAGTAATATGTGAGTGAAGTTAGTGAGTAATTATGCTTTAGTAGGAATATTGGTGTTAAGGTTTGTGATTCCCTATGCATGCACGAAAGTCAATAGTTGTGCAATGAAGTTACATCCTACTTGTGGTGCATTATTCGGTGTTAGTTATGACTCAATGCTCACTTATGATATTTTTCGTTCCTCGGTTTGGTTGCTCCCCAATCTATTTGCTAGCCTTCATTTGTACTAAGTAGAAATACTACTTGTGCATCCAAAATCCTTAAACCAAGTTTTGCCTTATGAGTCCACCATACCTACCTATATGCGGTATTTCCATGCCGTTCCAAGCAAATTTGTATGTGCCATCTCTAAATTTTCAAAATAATTTTCTCTTTGTGTGCCCGTACCGCTCATGAAACGGTGGGGTGTATCCAATATTTTTCCATGCTAGGTGGGTTATTCTCACGATATGTGTTGATTCACTATCATTCACGAGAAAGTGGCTGGTATTCGGGATGCCCAGTCCCATGCTCAAAAATCAAATCAAAATATAATGAAACAAAACTCCCCCAGGATTGTTGTTTGTATGGACGGTACACATGGATTCGGCTCGCCGTGGAGTGTGATTGATTGGTGGAGGGGGAGTAAAAACTTTACCATTCTGTTTGGGAGCTGCCTATAATGTATCTAGCATGGAAAGTATTGTGAGCTACTTTGTCGTTTTCGTTGACAGGAAAAGCATGTCACTCAAAATATTTTCTCTCTCAATTTAAACCTTGAGCTCTGGCACCTCTACAAATCCCTACTTCCCTCTGCGAAGGGCCTATCTATTTACTTTATGCAATTTTTATTTTTGCTTTGAGTCTCCATCTTCTCTTATAAGCACCAACTAGGGGGACACTATGATCGTACTTGAGCATTGGGCATAGCTAATATTTGAGTGTGTCTCATGAATGGATCAATTATTGAGCATGATGGGCTAGGGATAACTTTCTTTAGTGTTGATATTTTGAAAGACATGGTTGCTTGTTGACATGCTTGAGTATTGAAGTCATTATGTTAAAACTAGACTATTGCTTTGAATCATTTACAAGTCCAAATGTCCATGCTATACAAAGAGGAAAAGAATATAATGAACATGTTAGGCAGCATTCCACATCAAAAATTCTGTTTTTATCATTTACCTACTCGAGGACGAGCAGGAAATAAGCTTGGGGATGCTGACACGTCTCCAACGTATCTATAATTTTTGCTTGTTCCATGCTGCTATATTATCATTCTTGGATGTTTTACAATCATTTTACTACAACTTTATATTATTTTTGGGACTAACCTATTAACCTAGAGCCCAGTACCAGTTCCTGTTTTTTCCTTGTTTTTTGAGTTTTACAGAAAAGGAATATCAAATGGAGTCCAAACGGAATAAAAATTTACGGTGATTTTTTATGGACCAGAAGAGACCCACGGAGCATCGGAGTTGGGCCAGAAGACCCACGAGGCAGTCACAAGCCACAGGGGCGCGCCCCCCCCTAGGGCGCGCCCCCCTTGCTTGTGACTCCCTCCTGGCCCATCCTTACTTGTTTCCACCGCCATAAATTCCTATAAATATAGGAACCTCGGAAAATAAACCTAGATCGGGAGTTCCGCCGCCGCAAGCCTCCAGAGCCACGAAAAACCAATCGGGAGCCCGTTCCGGCACCCTACCGGAGGGGGAAACCATCATCGGAGGCCATCTTCATCATCCCGACGGTCTCCATGACGAGTTGGGAGTAGTTCACCCTCGGGGCTGAGGGTATGTACCAGTAGCTATGTGTTTGATCTCTCTCTCTCGTGTTCTTGAGATGACACGATCTTGATGTACCGTGAGCTTTATTAATATAGATGAATCATATGGAGTTTTCCCCTCTCTAGCTTCTTGTGATGAATTGAGTTTTCCCTTTGAAGTTTACTTATCGGATTGAGTCATTAAGGATTTGAGAACACTTGATGTATGTCTTGCGATGGGAGCCACAATGTCGCTGCGCCGCCGTCCACTCTGCTACCTGCCCCGGCGTGGCTACAGCGGAGCCGGCCGTACCGCTGACTTCGGCCGGCTGACGCAAGACAGCGCTGGGCGGGGCGGCCCGTGCCGCGGCAGGTGGGCACGGGCCAATGGAAGGGCCGGCTGGCGGGCCCCCGGCAGCGATGGGACCGCACAGCCGGCGGGCCCTACGGGCGACGAGACGACTCAGCCGGCGGGCCCCCTGGTTGGCCGGAGAGGCTGCCAGTCGGGCCCCATCTTTAGTATCTTAGGAATATTGTATGCCGGGGGGTTCGCCCATAAACCCCCCCGGAGCCACCCATGCAACGAACGGGCAAGCACGGAGAGATTTCTCCCATCCCGCATTCTCACCACCACGTAGCAAGGGAAGAGGAGCCGGCCGCTCCTTCTTCCTCCTCTAGACATCAGCTCAAGGAGCAATATTGTAACACCACCCACCATTCAACTAGACCGGCAGGACTAGGGGTATTACCTCCCCCGAAGGGCCCCGAACCTAGGTACATCATGTGTCCTTCACCGCTTGTACCTAATCCCGCTCCCGGAGCCTGTCGGCGTCCTCCGGCCCCAACCACTCTCGATAAGCCACCCCATGGCATCTGTCGTGACAAAACGATGACAGTTCGCACCCACCGTGGGGCCGTCCGCGGCGCCGGCCGGAGTCACGCTCCGGGCGGGACCCTTCACCACCTCCCACGGCCGCCCCGCGTCCGGGCGGAAACGCTCGCTCGTGGGGCTAGCTCTCGCAGGGTGGGACTCCGTTGCCGCAGACCCCGCAGGTGACGCTGCCGGCCTCTCTGACGAGTGCCTTGGCAGCGTCGCTCTGGTCGACATCGCCGTCCTCACCGAGCGCATCGGCGGGCTGAGCCTCGCCGACGGGCCAGCTACGGACGAGTACCCTAGCCAGGTGCTCGACTGCCTCGACCCGCCCTCGTCCGTAGGTGCACTCGCCTTGGACGAGGCCGGCGACCCCTGCATCCGCGCTGGGGTAATGGCCACCGGCTCCTTCACGACCTCCGACAGAGCCAGGGCGGAGGCGGACGCGACCGCCACGGCCGCCCGCGCTGGTCCCTCCGACCCCCTCGGCGCCCTGCTTCGGGGACTCGGCACACCCATCGCGCCATCCGCAAACCCAGCTGCAGCTACGACCGAGCTGGAAGCCGCTCGCCGGCTGCTCTTCGACGAGGCAACCACACTCGCGGCCACCAAGCGCCGGATGGAGTCCGCGCAGCGCGAGTATAACTCCGCCTACGGCCTCACCCCCACCGGCAACGAGGCCAGCCGGCGCGGTGACGTCCGCCACCGCGGCCGCGTAGTCACGAAAATCCTTGGTGGCAGGCTCCCCACCTACGACACGCCGGCGGCCAACCTAAGGGTCGCCCACGTGGCCTACGCTGACCTCGCCGACCTGGTGGGCGAGGAGCGAGAACAGCGGGACCGACACATCCAGGACCTCATCGCCACTGCCAACGCCCAGCAGGCCTGGCTCGATGGGGCCAACGCCGGCTCCGCAATCCCCGTCCCCGAGGAAAACACCCTGCAAACTGCTGGCCAGCGCCGGCCAGCCCAGCAGGCCTCTTCCCCCCACGGCTCCGGCCGGCGGGGCGCCGGGTCTCACAACAGACGCCCCCGGCTGCGAGACGAGCAGCCGGCCGTCAATAGCCGGCTCAACGACGCCCCGGCTGATGGCAGCCGGCGCAGCCGGGACCATACCCTGCCTCCACGGCGGGAGCGCACGCACTCACCAACACCGGCCGTCCGTCCTGAGCTAGCCGCTCGGCTCGGCCCGCGCGTTCCGCGGAGCGAGAATGACGCCCGTACCCGCATCGACCGGCTAGTGCAGTCGGCCCTACTCGAGGAGGAGGGATCAATCGGCCCGGCGTGTTTCAGCCCCGGGATCCGCAACGAGCCGTTCCCGGCCGGCTTCACACTCCCCCGCGATACCCCGAAGTACAACGGCACCGCCAAGCCGGAGGACTGGCTGGTCGACTACACCACTGCGGTCGGCATCACCAGGGGGAACAAACGCGTAGCCGTGCGCTACGCCCCCTAATGCTGACCGGCTCGGCCCTTACCTAGCTTAACAGCCTGTCCGCCGGTAGCATCAACACATGGACGGACTTCGAGGAAGCATTCGTCCGAAACATCACCGGCACCTACAAGCGGCCCGGCCATCCCCGCGAGCTGGCCATGTGCGTCCAGGGGCCGGATGAGCCCCTTCGCGACTACCTCACTCGCTGGACCGAACTTCGCAACTCCTGCGAAGGAGTACACGAGGTGCAAGCCATCCAATATTTCATCGAGAGCTGCTGCGACGACTCCCATCTCAAGCACAAGCTCCTGTGCTCCGAGCCGACTACCCTTGCGGACCTGATGGCCAAGGCGGACAAATACGCTACGGCCGACTCCTCCATGCGGATGAAGAAGGTCGCCGCGCCGGCCAAGCCGGTCCCGTTGCCCGTCGCCCCGCGGGCGGCTGCCGACAACCGGCAACAACAGAACAGCAAACGCAAGTCCGACCAGCCGGATCCCCGCTACGGGAGCCGGCAGGTCGCCACCATCGAAGAAGAGCAACCGGCTGCCCAGGCCTCCAGCCAGCGTCAGCGTACCGGCAAGGCCGCCTGGCAGCCCAAGCTTACCTTTGAGCAGATGCTCGACCTACCCTGCAAGCACCATTCTGGGTCCAAGCCGGCCACCCATACACTCCGACAGTGCAGCTTCTCCCAGCGGCTAGCCCGAGGCGAGGGCCTTCCGGCTCCTCCGCCTCCGGCTCCCCGCATGCCAACCCCGGTTCTGGCCCAGCCGCCGGCTCCGGTTCCGGCTACGAACGACGACCGCCTCCACGACCAGTTCCCTAACCAGGACGGGTCCTACGTCATCTTCACTAGCGAGGCGACCGACAAACATAGCATGCGCCAGCGCCGGCACGAGGTGAACGCCACCGCCCCCTCGGTTCCCCAATTCATGCATTGGTCTGACAGGCCGGTCACCTGGAGCCGGACGGACCACCCGGCCGTAATGCCGAACCCGGGCAGCTACGCCCTCGTCCTCGATCCCACCATCGTCTCCGAGAGACGCACCTGCCGTTTCTCACGGGTGTTGGTCGACGGGGGCAGCAACATCAACATCCTCTACCGCGACACGATGCTCAAGCTGGGGCTCAAGGAGAAGGACCTGCGCACGAGCCGGACGGTTTTCCACGGCATCGTGCCGGGAAAATCCTGCACCACGATCGGCAAGATCGAGCTCGACGTTCTCTTCGGCGATAAGAGCCACTTCCGTCGCGAGCCGATATCGTTCGAGGTGGTGGACCTCGACAGTCCCTTGTCAAGTTCATGGCGGTCCCCCATTACGCCTACCTCAAGCTCAAGATGTCGGGCCTCAAGGGCATCATCACCATCGCCGACGACTACAAGATGTCGCTTGAGTGCGCACGCGACGGCAGCCGGCTGGCCGAGGCACTGGAGATAGCGGAGGAGAAATGGCAGCTGGGCCGGCTCGTGGCTCACGCCGCTGACCAGCCGGCCATGCCGGCTCCTCCGTCCCAGTCGGCCGGCGAGGCATCGTTCCAACCATCTAAGGACACCAGGCAGGTGCCACTCGACCCGGCCAACCCCAAGCAATGCGTCACCATCGGCGCCCACCTCGACAGCAAATAGGAAGGCGAGCTCGTCGACTTCCTCCGTGAGAATCGGGACATCTTTGCATGGTCTCCAAAAGACATGCCGGGTGTTCCGAGGAAGTTCGCCGAGCACAAACTTCACGTACGGCCGGACGCGAAACCGGTCAAGCAACCCTTGCGCCGTTTCTCCGAGGAGAAGCGGCGTACTATAGGAGAAGAGATCGCCCGGCTGCTCGCGGCCGGCTTCATCATGGAAGTATTCCACCCGGATTGGCTGGCCAACCCAGTCCTGGTGTTGAAGAAAAACAAAACCTGGCGCATGTGTATCAACTACACCAGCCTGAACAAGGCCTGTCCAAAGGACCCTTTCGCCCTACCGCGGATCGATCAAGTCATCGACTCCACAGCCGGCTACGATCTGCTGTCTTTCCTGGACGCCTATTCCGGCTACCACCAGATCAAGCTGGATCCAGCCGACCGGCTGAAGACCTCATTCATCAAACCTTTCGGGGCCTACTGTTACATCACCATGTCCTTTGGCTTGAAGAATGCGGGCGCGACCTTCCAACGCTGCATGCAGAAGTGCCTTCTGCCTCAGATCGGTAGGAACGTCCACGTTTACGTGGACGACATCGTCATCAAGACCAAGAAGCATTTCAGCCTCCTCGACGATCTTCGGGAGACCTTCGCCAACCTGCGTGAATTCAAGATCATGCTCAACCCAGAGAAATGCGTCTTCGGTGTGCCAGCCGGCCAGCTCCTGGGTTTCTTCGTGTCTGCTCGAGGCATCGAAGCTAACCCGGAGAAGATCAGGGCCATCGAGCGCATGCACAAGCCGGCCAAGCTCCGCGACGTCCAAAAGTTCGCCGGCTGCCTCGCCTCGCTCAGCCGGTTCATCAGCCGGCTGGGAGAGAACGCCCTGCCCCTCTACCAGCTCATGAGGAAGACGGCGCTTATCGAGCCTGGCACCGGCTCCACCGGGAGCCCGACCAGGTTCGAATGGACCGACCTGGTGGACGAGGCATTCTGTGACCTCAAGCGCGCGCTTTCTAGCACTCCCGTCTTGGCGGCGCCGGCTGAAAAGGAACCATTGCTCACATACATCGCGGCGACCACCCGCGTGATCAGCGTCGTGCTGGTGGTGGAGCGGCCAGAGGAGGGCAAAGCGCTGCTGGTCCAGCGCCCCGTCTATTACCTCGGCGAGGTCCTCTTCGCCTCCAAGCAGAACTACCCCCATTACCAGAAGATGTGCTATGGCATATACTTCGCCGCCAAGAAGGTCAAGCAGTACTTCCAGGAGCACACCATCACCGTGGTGAGCACGGCGCTGCTCGGGGAGATCATGAGCGGCCGAGACGCCACCGGCTGGATCGCCAAATGGGCCATTGCCATCGCCGACCATGAGATTCGGTACGAACCCCGCACCGCCATCAAGTCACAGACGATGGCTGACATCCTCGTCGACTGGGCCGAAACCCAGTTCGTGCCGCCTCCCTAGGACTCATTGCATTGGTGCATGCACTTCGACGGCTCGAAGATGCGAACCGGCCTAGGGGCCGGCATCGTCTTGTCGTCCCCAAAGGGGGACCAGCTCAAGTACGCCCTCCAGATCCTCTTCACCGCCTCCAACAACGTGGCCGAGTACGTGGCGCTCGTCCACGGCCTCCGGCTCGCCAAGGAGATCGGGATCCAGTGCATCCTCTGCTTCGACGACTCCGACCTCGTGGTGCAGCAGGTCTCTAGCGAATGGGACGCCAGGGACGCCAACATGGCCAGCTATCGCTTCCTGGTCCAGCAGGTCTCTGGCGAATGTGACGCCAGGGACGCCAACATGGCCAGCTATCGCTTCCTCGTCCAGCAGCTCACCGGCTCCTTTGAGGGCTGCGAGTTCCACCACGTCCCTCAAGCGGACAACGAGGCGGCCGATGCGTTGGCGAAGATCGGCTCCACCCGGCAGGCCATCCCTGCTGGCGTCTCGCTCGAACCGCTGCTCAAGCCCTCTATCAAACCCTCCCCCGAATCAGAATCCATCTTTGTGTCGGCGGGCGCCGCCGGCTCTTCGTCAGATCCGGCTACGCTGCCGGCGCCATCCGATCCGGCTGCCCTGCCGGCCCCGGCTGCCGCGCCGGCCAGGTCGGCTCCGGCACCCGACGCCCTCACGGTGGCCGGCCCTGGCCCCGCGGCCGTCATGATGACGATTGACGCGCCCCCCACCGCCTCGGTCTCGGGGACTGGCCCCTCGGCCCCGGGGGCTGCCGGCTCAGTCTCGGGGACTGGCACCTCGGTCCCGGGGATTGCCGCCCCGGTTCCGGGGGCTGACAAGCCGGACTCGGGGGCTGGCGAACCAGACCTGTGGACTCCGGCCGCTCCTGGGGCTCCGCTCGAGCCTAAGCCAGCTCCCGTCTCGGCCCCCTCGTGGGCCCGACCAATCCTGGTTTTCCTCTTGCATGGCGAGCTCCCTTCCGATGAGGCCACGGCAAGACAAATCTAGTGCAGGGCCCCGGCCTACAGCATCATCAACCGCGAGCTGGTTCATCGCAGCACCACCGGCGTGTTCCAACGCTGCGTCACCGGAGAAGGGGCAAGAGATCCTCCTCGACATCCACCAGGGCGAGTGCGGGCATCACGCCGCCTCCAGGACCCTGGTGGCCAAGGCGTTTCGCCATGGTTTCTACTGGCCGACGGCCTTGGAAGAGGCCAAGCGAATGGTCGACAAATGCGAAGGATGCCAGCGCTTCAGCGCGCAAAGCCACCTGCCTACGACGGTCCTCTAGACCATCACACTTTCGTGGCCCTTTGCTGTCTGGGGGCTGGACACGGTAGGACCCTTCAAGACTGCACGTGGTAGCATGACGCATCTACTCGTGGCTGTCGACAAATTCACCAAGTGGATAGAGGCAAGGCCTATCAAGAAGCTGGACGGTCCCACGGCCGTCCGGTTCATCAAAGATGTCACGGTCCGCTACGGCGTCCCCCACAGCATCATCACCGACAACGACACGAACTTCGCCAAAGGCGCGATGGCGCGTTTCTGCTCCCAGGAGGACGTCCGGCTCGACCTTGCGTCGGTGGCCCACCCGCAGTCAAACGGCCAAGCAGAGAGGGCGAATAGCCTGATCCTGGCCGGCCTCAAACCGCGGCTCGTGGCGCCCCTTGTGCGGTCCACCGGCTCCTGGGTCGATGAGCTGCCGGCCATCCTCTGGAGCCTCAGGACCACGCCCAATCGGTCGACCGGCTACACCCCCTTCTTTCTGGTATACGGGTCCGAGGCGATCATCCCCACAGACTTCGAGTTCGACTCGCCTCGGGTCGCCCTGTATACAGAGAAGGACGCGAAGGAGGCAAGAGAAGACGGTGTCGACCTACTCGAAGAAGCACGCAAGCTGGCCCTAAGCCGGACGGCCATCTACCAGCAGAAGCTCCGCCACTACCACAGCAAGCGGATCCGGCCACTCTCCTTCCGCGAAGGGGACCTAGTGCTCAGACGGATCCAGCGAACTGCCGACCAGCACAAGCTGTCCTCCCCGTGGGAGGGCCCGTTCATCATCAACAAGGCGTTGCAGAACAATGCCTACTACCTGATAGATGCCCAGAAGTCGCAGAAGCGCAAAAGAGATGCCTCCGGAGAGGAGACAGAGCCCCCATGGAACGCAGCACACCTTCGACCGTTCTACTATTAAAAGAAAGCCTGCATATGTATGTACCTTCCCTTCTGTTGGAACTTAATGAATGCAACGGGGGCCCAAAGCCGGCACTTGGGGCACGCCCCTTTTCAATTTCATCAAAGGCTTGTCATTTTTAATCAAGCCACCCGGGTCTGACTCCCTGGCCCGGGGGCTCGCCGGCTCTCCTCCAAGGCGGACAAGTAGCGTGAGCGAGAAAACCTTTCCTATCCCCCCTCCGCAGCCGCAGACCGCGTCCCGGCTGGCCGGCTAGAGGAACCATGGGGTAGCAAATAACTTGTCACGCGAACGCCGTCTGACGAGTAGCAGCCAGACAGATCCAACCGGATCACATTACCTCTGGGTCACAGCCTCTGCCGGCTCGCCCTAACCCTAGCCGAATGACTCCAAAAAACTCGCTCGTTTTTCCCAAGGACGATGCCCCGTCCCCGCCCCAGTCCGACTCCCGGCTGGCCGGCAGGCGGGGCGGAAGCCGGAAGGAATCCTTGTGAGGAAATAGGTTGAAAGACAAAGGGCAAAGGAGGTGCCGACACGCAAGCATTTCCGAACTTAAAGCAAGTTATAAACAGAAGGCCACAGGCCAAGGGTTCTTTACAATACACCCCTAGTGGGTGGAAATGCGTCTTCTTAAAAGCAAACAAGTTCTTCAGCAAAGAAAGGAAAAAGATACAAAGCACACAGGATCGCTCAAGCTACCGGCGCGTCGCCCGCCAGCTCAACAGTCCGCCCAGGGGAGGTCGCAGCCTTTGGGTCCGTCTCCGCGGCCTCCGTGGCTTCGGTGCCGCCGCCGGTGCTCGAGGCGGTGCTCTCGTCAGCAACCTCCTCGTCGTCGGGCCCTTGAGGATTGCCGAAGGAGTCCTCCGCAACCGGCTCGCCGTCCTCACCAAGCGCTGGCAGGAGCTCGTCCGGGTCAACGTACGAGGCCAGCTCGTTGGCACGACGGACGAGGGCGCCCTCATCAGCGACCCGTTCCGCCTCGGGAACTTCGCGCATCGTGGCCAGCCGGCCAAGATCGACGCCGGGATACCACGACGTGACAAACCGGAGGGCCATCTGCGCCCCGGAGCGGGCCGCCGACGCCTTCCAGACCTCAAGCCGGGCCACATCATTCTCCAGCACAGCGCCACGCAGCTCACCGGCGCCCCACGGCCCGGCCAGAGGGCCGCAATCACCTCCTTGCCGGCCGTCTGGAGCCGGTCCACGCTGCGCTGAAGGTGGATCAGCCGGTTCTCTATGGCCAGCGCGAGCTCCTACACTTCCCAACCGGCGTGCTCCTCGACCGCTTCCCCGCGCTGCCGCAGACACTCCCGGTGATCCGCCACAGCCCGCTCGGCGCGGCACTGGGTCTCCGGGAACTGGTCTGAGAAGAGAAAAAGGATCAACCAAAAAGGCAAAGGCAAGTCGAAAGGCAGCAGGTGGAGGAAAAAACAGAAAAACAAGACTCACGCTGGAAGGCCTCGTCCATCTCGAGGGCAAACTGAAGGCCCGCACTCCGCTCCTGCTCCAGCGCCTCCTTCGCCTTGGGAAGGGCGGCGCCGCGTGTATCGAGCTCCCCCTTGAGGCGATCCACCTCGTCTTGAAGAGCGGAGGCCCGCTGGATGGCGTCGGCCGCCTTCTTGGCGATGTCCTCCCGGGACGTCACTTCCCGCTGCAGCTCCGCGGTTAGGCGCTCCCGCGCCACCTGACCATCAGCAAACAGGCCGCCCAGCCGGTCCCGCTCCGACGTGTCCGCCTGGAGCTCCTGCCCCAGCCGGTAACGCTCGGAGGCTAGTTCATCCCTCTTCTGCCGAATCGGGGTCAGCTCCTCTGCGAAAAACCAAGCATGAGCTACACGAACGCGGAAGACCCGGGCCGACTGCCGAGCAGCCGGCCCAACTCTCGGGGGCTACACCCAGTGGGTGCGCTCGCGCGCCCCCACTGGAATGAACATACCCTGCGCCTTCTTCAGCTCATCCTGGACCCGGTAGAAGCCGAGCTTGCCGCGGTTGTGGATAGTGACCGCCTCGTCGAAGAGCGCCTGCCGCCTAGCGTTCTCTGCCTGCTCCCCGCCAAGAAACAAGAAATCTAAGTCAGACAAGCCGCGCAGCCGGCCCGAATATCGGGGACTACACCCAGTGGGTGCGCTCGCACGCCCCCATTGAGAACCCAACGCAAGACAGGAGAATCTCACCTCCACCGCCGCCTCCAGGCGCCGAAAATTGCTTTCGGCGACCTCCGCGAACCTGGCCAGTCCCTCACGGTAGTGCGCCATGATGCGGCCCGGCTCCCCAGGCGCAAGGACCTGGCTGCCGGCTGGCAGGGCCGGGACGTCCGGGACGAGGGCCAGCACTTTCCAATCCTGGATCATGTCGAGCATGGTCCTCCTCGACCGGCTCGCCTCGCCGCTCGACCCGGCGGCCGCCGCGGTGGCAGCCGGTGGTAGGTTGGAGGAAACCACCAAGGCTCGAGAGCCAGCCTCGAGCCCCTACACAACCGGCATGGCCGACTCCACCACCTTCCGGACCGGCTCGACGGCCGGCTGTGCCGGCTCACCCCCCCCCCCCCCCCCGCCGGCCGGCGTCTCCGGAGCCGCCTCCGGCACGACCGGGGCAACGGGCACGTCTACTGCCGCTGGCTCGACGGTGGGCGGAGTTGCCTCCGCCTCTCCTCGCTAGGCCGTCTCCGGAGCCGGCTCGGGAACCGTTCCCTCCGGCCGGGTCACCTCCGCCATGGGCGGGGCCAAAGCCGCCTCCACAACCGGCTCCCGCGGCTCGCTCGATAGAGGCCTCGACATCCGCATCGATTCCGCTGCCAAGTCTATCCCACGCGCCGCGTCGGCGGGCCGCCTCCGCCTCCCGTCGCTCGAAGCCCCCGAACGCGAGGGCGCGCCTTTTGAACCCGCCCACGCGGCCCTCAGCTCCGCGAGCCTCCTCTTTTCCTCCCGTGCTGTGGCCCCGTGCTCCTGAGCCTGTAGGCTCGCCAGCTCCACCGGGTCGGCGGCCGACCCCATGTCGTGGAGCTCAATGGCATCCCTGGGACGAACCACTCAGACGCTTGCCGGCTCGAAAATCCAAAGAAACCCACGAAAACTAAAGGAAACACTTACCCAGCGATGACGGCTAGGGCCCGCTTGGCCCGGGATGGCGTCTTCGCGGTGGCCGCTCGCGCTTTCTTGCTAGCCCGCGGCGGTGCCGACGGCTGCCCCGAGGCCAGCCTCTTCCCCTTGCGAGGGGCCTCGGACGTCTGGCCACAAGCCGGCCGCTCCTCGCTCCATCCTCGTGGCTCCCGCCGAGCTGTCGGGGTAGGAGCATCCAAGATCCGGATGTCATCATCATCGTCATCGTCGTCACTCCAATCTTTGATAGTAGGACCAGAGGGGAACTCACCAGCTGCTCTCGACCTGCCGCCTCCAGGGTCGCCCGCCGCTCCGTCCGCCTCAAACTCCCCCGAGGAGTTGACCTCCTCCTCGATGCCGCCTCCCAGCTCGAAGTCTTTCGGATCGGACTCGGCACGTTCCGCCTGGAACTCCTGGGGGTGCGGGCCATCCGGTGTGTTCTGGCGAACGAAATGTTGCGGTCAGCGCGGCGTGTGAGCAGGCCGTGGCCAGCTGGAAAAACAGAAGAAGGAGGGGGATCACCAAGCCGGAACGTACCAGGGGTGCCGGGTCCTGCCGGCTGTAAGGCAGCTTGCCGAACCGCCAGGTCCCCGGCTTCAGCTTGAAGTTGGTGACGGCGTTCACCTGCCTCGCCACCTGGGCCGTCGACAGGTTGAAGGTGGATATCTGACAGGGGTCGTGCCGGCCCGACATGTCGCAGATCCGGTGCGGCCTCAGCTGCAGGGGCAGCACCCGACGGTCGACGAAGGCGGACACCAGATCGGCCGCGACCAGCCCCTCTCCGGCCATCATGGTCTGGAGCCGTCCTAGCTCTGCAAACGGCCCGTTGCCCGTCCAGTTGATCCCCGATGACGTGGCATTGATGAAGGCCGACAGCCGGATGTAATCCCGCGCCGGGTCAATGTTCTGCACATAGAATAGAACGTCCGGTTCCACTTCTTGACGGACTCGATGAGGGAGAGCCGGGGAAACAACGGTCCCCGGACGCATATCACCGCAGCCCCACACGCGTACGGCCCGTCGTCGTTCCTCAGGGCCTTGAGGTAGAAGAGCTTCCTCCACAACTCCAAGAAGGGGAGCAGACCGAGGTAGCCCTCGCAGAGCGTAACGAAGCTCGCGAGTTGGAGGATTGAGTTGGGCCCAAGGTGGTGCGGCTGCAAATCAAAAGTGTCCATGAACGGGCGGAAGAACTGGCTCACCGGCAAGCCGAATCCGCGGGAGAAATGCCATGCGAACACCACGTACTCCCCCTCCCGGGGCTCGGGCACCACCTCGCCGCCCGGCGGACACGCGGCGACGCGGTCCTCCGACAGCAGCATGCGGGCACGACGGAGGTGCGCAATGTCCTCCTCGGTGATGATGGAGCCGCCCTAGCTGCCGGAGGGTCCGTCGGCCATCTCAGAGGTGGTTGAGCGCGAGGATGCGAGCAAGCAAGACAGCAGCGCGAGCTGAAGCAGCGGACTGCGGGAGGAGGAAGACGATGGGGAGTGGAAAGCGCGAACTGCCTCCGCCCCTCCCCCTCCCCTTATAAATGTGGGGCGATGCCCGGGGGATGTGAGGATTAACTGCGCCCACTCCCTCGGGGAATCCGCGGGACGTGGGCGTCGCGGGTCGCGGCCGTTGGTGTCCGGGCGCAAAGGATCCCCACCTGCGGCCCGAGGCCTACTGGGCTAGGCCCAGGAGGATGTCCCATCGGGCCCCTGGTGCGGGGCCCGCGGCATCATTATGCTCCGCGTGGCGAACCCCGACCCGGCACGGCACCCGAAGCGGCGCGACGGGACCCAAGGCGTCGGGAGCGGTTACCGACCCGGCGGATCGATCGTTCCCGCGCAGACGCCGCCAGATGAAGCCGCTTGCACCTCCTCGTCGTGCGAATGCAGGCCCCCCTGGCTTCGGGGACTACTGACGGGGTTATTACCCCCGGGTAGGCCGAGATTGAGGGGTTCCAGCCCCTTCATAAAAAAACCATGCGGCCGGCTGGGGTGCTACCGGCTGGCGCGCTACCGGCTGGCGCGCGGCCGGATGGCACGAGGCTGGCTGTTCCACGGCCGGCTGCCCTGCGGACGGCTCCTCCGCTGACCTTGGGACGGACAGGCACCCGTCCCCTCCCACTGCAACCAAGTACGACGCCGTCCCTTCCGCTATCTGCTCCGGCATGGCTGCAGCAGCTGCTGACGCACAGGCACGCATGGCTACAGTTCGGGCGGTCGTACCGCTGACTGAGGGCTGATCGAGACCTGGCAGAGCCACAGTGTCCCTGCGCCGCCGTCCACTCCGCTACCTGCCCCGGCGTGGCTACAGCGGAGCCGGCCATACCGCTGACTTCGGCCGGCTGAAGCAAGACGACGCCGGAGGGGCGGCCCGTGCCGCGGCAGGTGGGCACGGGCCAATGGAAGGGCCGGCTGGTGGACCCCCGACAGCGATGGGACCGCACAGCCGGCGGGCCTTACGGGCGACGAGACGACTCAGCCGGCGGGCCCCTTGGTTGGCCGGAGAGGTTGCCATCCAGGCCCCCTCTTTAGTATCTTAGGAATATTGTAAGCCGGGGGGTTGGCCTATAAAACCCCCCGGAGCCACCCATGCAACGAACGGGCAAGCACGGAGAGATTTCTCCCATCCCGCATTCTCACCACCACGTAGCAAGGGAAGAGGAGCCGGCCGCTCCTTCTTCCTCCTCTAGACATCAGCTCAAGGAGCAATATTGTAACACCACCCACCATTCAACTAGACCGGCAGGACTAGGGGTATTACCTCCCACGGACGGCCCCGAACCTGGGTACGTCGTTTGTCCTTCACCGCTTGTGCCTAATCCCGCTCCCGGAGCCCGTCGGCGTCCTCCGGCCCCAACCACTCTCGATAAGCCACCCCATGGCATCTGTCGTGACAAAACGACGACAGCAGGTTTGGTCAGAGGAGTGCTCCATCCAACATGGTTAGCCAATCCAGTTGTAGTGCGCAAGGAGAATGGAAAATGGAGGCTGTGTATTGATTATACAGATATCAATAAAGCCTGTCCAAAAGATCCTTTTTCCCTTGCCGCGCATTGACCAGATTGTGGACTCCACTGCCGGCTGTGATTTGCTATCATTTCTTGACGCTTATACAGGGTATCGTCAGATTTTCATGGCCAAGGAAGACGAAGAGAAAACCGCATTCATCACCCCGTGTGGTACGTATTGCTTCATACGTATGCCTTTCGGGTTGAAAAGAGTTGGATCAACATTTGCGTGAGCGGTTCAGATTGGTTTTGAGCCCCAGCTACATAGAAATATGGAAGCTTATATGGATTACATAGTGGTTAAAACCAAGGACAAAGCAACGCTCATACAAGATCTAGAAGAGACGTTTGCGAATCTGCGCAAGATCAGTTTGAAGCTCAATCCTGAGAAGTGTGTGTTTGGCGTTCCGTCCGGCAAGCTTCTCGGGTTCTTTGTGTCTCAGCGTGTGATCGAGGCGAATCCCAACAAGATCAAGGCAATTGAGCAGATTGAAGCACCAAGACACGTCAAAGATGTGCGTCGTCTTGCCGGCTGCGTTGCTGCTCTGAGTAGGTTCATCTCCAAATCTGCTGAGCGCGCCCTGCCCCTTTTCAAAATCTTGAAAAAGGCAGGTCCAATGAAGTGGACTCCGGAAGCAGAGGCAGCGCTGCAGAATTTGAAGAGGTACCTCTCCTCTCCGCCAACTCTAGTCGCACCTAAACCACAAGAGTCGTTGTTGCTATACCTGGCGGCAACGAATCAAGTGGTTAGAGCTGCGTTAGTGACGCAGAGAGAAGTCGATGAAGAAGCAGCGGCAGGGACAGGGCCGTCAAGCGACGAGCCAGGATTTTCCCCGGCAGAGTTTGGTGCCGACAAGGCAGAATCTACGCAGTCAAATGAAGCGACACAGAGGAAGAAGATGGTGCAGCGCCCAGTTTATTTTGTCAGCTCCCTTTTGCGGGGGGCTAGGTCAAGATACTCTGGCGTGCAGAAGTTGCTCTTCGGCCTCCTTATGGCCTCGAGGAAGCTGCGCCATTATTTCCAGGCACATGAGATCACCGTCGTCACTCGCTTTCCGTTGCAACGGATTTTACGAAATCCAGATGCGACCGGCAGGATTGTGGAGTGGGCGTTGGAACTGTCAAGCTTTGGTCTCAAGTTTGAAAGCACTTCAACTATTCAGAGCAAAGCTTTGGCGGAGTTCATTGCAGAATGGACCCCAACGCCGGACGAAGAGATTCAAGAAACAACTCTCCCCGGCAAGGAAACGAGTCAAGACTGGATTATGTATTTTGATGGGGCTTCTCGCTGCAAGGCGCCGGTGCTGGCGTGCTGCTTGACGCACCCACCGGAGAGCACCTCAAATATGTAATTCAAATGCACTTTCTCCGGGAGAAGTCAACAAACAACACTGCGGAATATGAAGGGCTGCTTGTCGGTCTCGGGATCGCGGCAGACCTCGAAATTAAGAAGCTCATCGTCAGAGGAGATTCACAGCTTGTCGTCAAGCAAGTCAACAAGGATTATCAGAGCCCGTTGATGGAAGCTTACGTAGATGAAGTGAGGAAGTTGGAGGAGTGCTTTGACGGTCTGCAAACAGAGCATGTTCCTCGTACAGAGAACAACATTGCCGACGACCTGTCAAAGTGTGCTGCCCTCAAGTTACCTGTGGAACCAGGGACTTTTGTGCTTCAATTGACTCAGCCATCCATAGCACCATCAGCGAAGCAAGATAAGAGAAGGAAGTTGAGTTCTGGCCAGTACTTTCCCGTAGAGCTCCCAGAAGCTGCCGGCAAGAACCTTGCCAGCAAGGAAGTTGCCGGGAACAACGCCAAGCCTGCCGGGGGGCAACAGGCTCCGGCAGGGCCTCGAGCCCTTGCCGTAGAGACAAATGCTCCCACGGCAGAAGACATGCCTTTAGTGCTTGCTGTCGAGCCTCAGGCTCCTGCATGGGCACAACGCATTGTTCAGTTCCTCCAAACAGGAGAACTCCCCGAAGAACAGGAAGAAGCAGAGAAAGTAGCCCGTCGGTCTAATATGTACCAGTTTGTGGACAATGTCCTGTACAGAAAGAGACCGAACGGTGTGAAATTGAAGTGCATTCCTCAGGAGCATGGACTGGAGCTGTTGGCAGAGATACATGGAGGCATATGTGGCTCCCACATAGGATCAAGAGCTCTTGTTGGTAAGGCTTTCCGGCAAGGTTTCTTTTGGCCCACTGCTCTCCAGGATGCAACTGCACTAGTAACCAAGTGTGAAGCGTGCCAGTTCCATTCAAATAAACACTACTGGAATCAGCAACTTTGCCGTCTGCCATGGCTGACGGTAAAGGCATGAATTGCAGACGGCAAAGGTCTTTGCCGTCAGCCAGCAGACGACACCACATCCGGCTGAACAAGGTCCGGTAAAGGCCACTTTGCCGTCTGCTGGCCGACGGCAAAGAGGCAAAGGTCTAAGGGCATGGACGGCACACATGGCAACTTACGTCCGTTAAGGGGTTAACGGCGTGCTTTGCCGTCTGCTGGCTGATGGCAAAGATGCAAAGTTCTTTACCGTCTGCCAGCAGACGGCAAAGCAACCACATAGGCCAGCCCAGTGCCCCCCAGGTTGCACAGGTAGCTGCCACGTGGCAGCTTTGCCGTCTGCCAGCGGACGGCAAAGTGCCTGTACTGCCCCTGTTTTTTCTGTTTTTTCTTAAATTCAATCAATTTCGATATATATATATATACATTTGAAAATTCTTTCAACAAGCAAACATATCCCTGCCATATGGATATGATCATCCAACACATATACATACCAACTCAAAAGTCCATATGCAACATATATATATAGCCAACATATATCCAACAACAAGCATACAATGGTTTCATCCATACATACATATATAGGTAGCAAGTTTCACATTGTTCATCCTACAAAATCAAAACAAAAAGGAAGGACAAGGAGAAGAGTAGACTCCATCAACGCAAGCTTCCGTGATCTAAAGCAAATCTGCAAATTGGGAAAGAAGAAAGTTAGAAGAAGAAGAAGAAGAAGAAGAAGAAGTAGAAGTAGAAGAAGAAGTAGAAGTAGAAGAAGAAGAAGTAGAAGTAGAAGAAGAAAGTTAGAAGAAGAAGAAGAAGAAGAAGAAGAAGAAGAAGAAAGTAGAAGAAGAAAGTTTGAAGAAGAAGAAGAAGTAGAAGTAGAAGAAGAAGAATTTTTCTTCTCTTTCTTTTTCTCCTCTTCTTTATCTTCTTCTTCTTCTAACGAAGGTAACTTAGGTAATTATGCCATTTTTTAGCTAAGCTAGGTAAAAATGCTAAGTGTAGGTCATTTTTGAGCTAACCTAGGTAGTTGTGCCATTTTTGAGCTAACTAAGCATATTTATTCATTTTGGAGGACAAAATGGTAAGTGTAGGTCATTTTTGAGCTATCCTAGTTAAAATCGGTCATTTTGGAGCTAGGTAATGTTATTTTGTCATTTTGGAGGAAAATAAACTAATGATATGACAGTTTGGAGCTAAACCAAGGTTATTATGCCATTTTTTACCTAAGTAAGCTAATTATGTCATAAATGAACTAGCTAAGCTAAGTATAGATCATTATTGAGCTATCCTAGGTAGTTATGCCATTTTTTAGCTAACTAAGCATATTAAGTCATTTTGGAGGGAAAAATCCTAGGTAAAATATGTCATTTTGGAGCTAAGTAAGGTTATTATGTCATTTTCGAGGAAAATAAGCTAAGTATAGGTCATTTTGGAGCTAAATAGGTCATTTCTTAAGCTAAGTATGCATTTGTTAAGCAAAACACTTGGGAAAACTTACCATCATCACGGAGGTGAAGGACCGGTCGGGCTTGCGCCAGTGTGAGACGGAGAAGGACCGGTCGGGGTTGCGCCAGACGGAGAAGGATCGGTCGATGCTTGTCGGGAGGCATGCTACACCAAATATCATTTGCAATGTCTCGTTAGCATGATGCAACTCAAATGTGAATACTAGTAACTAATGACCATTCAAATGAAACTCACCGTGGGCGCTATACCAATCTGGGGCATCGGCGGAGGGGTCTAACCGTTGTTCTGGCACACGGTCTGCACATTTTGTTTCCACGAGTCAGTCATATTAGTTAGTGATGAAACGAACATTACGTGCATGATTTGGCTAATATGCAGGAGAAACTTACCACGAGGAGCTCGTATAGGGCCCGGTGAGACGCGTCGTTCCGGTTCCTCTCCTCCTCCACCAGCCTAGCCGTCCTCTCCTCCATGTCCCTCTCCCTCTCCGCCGCCTGCCTGTTTGCCTCCGCCAGAAGCTCCTGGGCCCTAGCCTCGATGGCGAGCTCCATTGGCCGTGGACGAGGCCTTATCTCAGGATCGGAGCTCGTCTGGCGCTTCTTGATCTCCGGGAGAGTTCTAGGACAACGTATCAGTCCATCCCCAATGGCTATCGAGCCATGGGGCCTCCCGCCACCAGATATCATCACGAGCTCTGGATCAAAAGGACTCTGGCTCGGGTTGAAGTCCTCCCCTTTCCTCCTCCTCCCCTCATCTCTGTACCTCACGAGCTTGTTGTGGGAGGAGATGTTGCTGAAGCTCTCTGGATTATCGAGGTCATCCTCAGAGAATGCCTTGGCCTTCTTGTACGGGGCAGTATGGGCCATGGCATAGAGGTCGAACAGCGGTGGCACCTCCTTCTTGTTGTGTCGCGCCTAAAAGAGAGGAACATAATATTAGTTAAGGGCTCAAGCTAGCATGAAGAATGAAATTGCATGAATCATGAAGCAAACCACATACCCAGTGATCCCCGAACTCAAACAGGTCGGAGCTCCCTTGATGGTGTGGCACACCTTTCATTTGGGCACGATTATCCTTGGCCTTGTTGTGGACGGTTAGCCAGTGGGAAGAGCACCACTCATCCACCAACGCCTCCCAACAGTCCATCCTATCCGCACACCATCTTGGGGGCACCTAAGTTAGACAAGAGAAATTTCAGCGCTACGCCTACGAATCAAATCAAGGAAACTAAGTACAAGGCCTTAAGAATAGGTAATTACCTTCATGTACTTCTCCTTACTCAGAAACTTGGAGCGGCACTTCTTCTTGGCCCTCTTAATGTTAGTCGAGGCGTAGTAGTCTCGAACAGCCTGCACCCAAGCCTCGTGTCGTAAGTTCTGAAATAGGCGCTTGCACTCGGCTACGAGAAAAATAGCCGCGTCCGCCTCGTGTTCCTCAAGACACCTGTAGAAGGTCTGCAATCAAACAAGACAACACTGATTAGTACAATCACTAGGTTCTGTTGATTTTTAATTCTGTAAAGGAGAAATTACCCAAAACCGCCGGATCACAATGTCGGCCACCGTCTTGCACAAGACACCGTCGACCCTCTCCTCCGGCAGGGCCGGGGCAGCCACGTACAGCTCCCAGCTCAGTCCTAGCTGTCGAACCTCACCCTCACCGGGCAACGTGACCCACCCCGGGAAGTGGTGCCGGAGAAGCACACCAAGGACCTGGTTGGGCCTGCGGACACCAGGGGCGTGTTTCCAACCCCTGCAGTATGACAAGGCCAACACATTAGATATTAATTTGAAGAAACATGAAGGCAAAAGGTTAAAAAAGAGTAAATGCACTTACTTCTCCCCATTAGGCTCAATCAACCACCTCTGATCGCGGGTCACCGGCACGGGCGGGAGCTTTGTACAACCACGCTGGTAGACCTTCTTGCCCTCCTCAACCAGCTCGCCCTCGCTATAGCTATCCTCAGAAAATCTGTCCTCGCCACGATCAGCATGGCCACTAGCCTCTGGAGTCACGTGGGACGAAGACTCTGGGACCGGAGTCTCCTGGGACGAAGACTCTGGGACCGGAGTCTCCTGGGACGAAGGCTCGGCGACCCGAGGCTCGTCGGCCCGAGGCTCGTGGACCGGAGTCCGAGACGGGTCCAAGTCAGACGGGTCCACCTGAGATGGAGCACTCCTGTGGTCGGGAGAATCAGCTGGGGGTGGCGGCGAGGAAGGCACGGCAGCCTTCCTACCTCTCCCGCCGCCACGTCCACCTCTAGCACCCCTCTTCGTCTTCCCCCGACCTCTCCCGGCCGAAGAAGGAGCGCCCTCCGGTGTCTTCATACTGTGTACCAGCGCTCTCCGGAGGTGCTCGGGCGGAATAATAGCACCCCTCCCAGCACGCGCCGAGGAAGGAGGCTCGGAGCGCTCTCGACCCGCGCCCACCATCTGTCAACACTTGCAATGACAAAGAGTAAACGAAATTAGTACAACATAAAAAAATTGAATACCTAATAACTAGCAAGTTTCATCGGCACGAAGACCGGCAAGTTTCATCAACAGGAGGCCGAAGAGGTGTCGGGGGTGTCGTGTCTGGGTGTCGGGGTGTCGGGCTGTCGTGTCGGGGGTGTCGTGTCTGGGTGTCGTGGTGTAGGGGTGTCGAGGTGTCGGGGTTTCGGGGTGTCGGGGTGTCGGGCTATCGGGGTGTCGGGGTGCCGTGTCGGGGTCGGGGTGCCGTGTCGGGGTCTTGCTGTTGGGGTGTCGGGGTGCCGTGTCGGGGTCGGGGTGCCGTGTCGGGGTCGGGTCGGGGTTTCGGGGTGTCGTTTTCTTCTTCTTCCCCTCTTCTTCTTTTTTTTCCTCTTTTTCCTTTTCTTCTTCTTCCTCTTCTTCCTTTTCTTCCTTTTCTTCTTCTTCTTCTTCTTCTTCTTCTTCTTCTTCTTCTTCTTCTTCTTCTTCTTCTTCTCCTCCTCCTCTCCTCTTTTTCTTCTTCTTCTTCTTCTTCTTTTTTTCTTCTCCTCCTCCTCTTCTTCTTCTCCTCCTCTCCTCTTCTCCTCCTCCGCTTCTTCTTCTCCTCCTCTCCTTTAACTAATGCTAGACCTAACTAAATAAGCTAAGTAACCCTAATTCCTAAAATCTTACTAACTACAACTAAACTACATTTTTTACATCTTCTACAACTAACTACAACTAATTAACCTAACTACAACTAAACTAGATTTAACTAATACTAAAACAGAACACAAAAATTACTAAAATAGATTAAAAAAATGAAAAAATAGAGAGGGGGAGGGGGCTCACCGGAGTGGGGGAGGTGGAAGCCGGCGTTGGTGGAGGTGGAGGAGGCCGACGCCGGCGGTGTAGGTGGAGGAGGCCGGCGGCGGCGGCGGTGGGCTGGAGGAGGCAGGGGGTGGCGGCGTTGGAGGAGGGCGACGCGCGGGGACGGGGTGGCGCCGGCGGATGGGGATGGCGGCACGGGGCGGGGTGGCGGCGCGAGATGGGGACGGCGGCGCGCGCAAGAGAGTAGTGGAGAGAGAGGGGATGGGGGACGGGGCGGTGGGGCGTCGGGGGCGGCAGGTGACGCAGCGGGGGCGGTGGCGGTGGGGCGTCGGGGGCGCCGGGGAGAGAGAGAGGGGCGGGGTGGTGGGGCGGTGGCGGGTGGTGGGGGCGGCGCGCGTGCGGTGGTCGTCGGGGAGGAGAGGGAGAGAAATAGAGAGAGAGGGGTGGGGTGGGCGCTGCCGTTAGTTAACTCAATTCTTTGCCGTCTGCCCCGCCTTTGCCGTCTGCCTTTTTACTCTTTGCCGTCTGCTAGCAGACGGCAAAGAGGGGGGCCGTTAGGGTTTTTTGTAAGCAGCTCGTTAGTGGGCCCACCTCCCTCTTTGCCGTCTGCTGACAGACGGCAAAGTTTCTTTGCCGTCCGCTAGCAGACGGCAAAGGTGTGGCTGATGGCAAAGAGCTTCTTTGCCGTCAGCTAGTTCTTTGCCGTCTGTTTTCTGGAAACGGATGGCAAAGAGCTTCTTTGCCGTCCGCCAGCTGACGGCAAAGAACTGGCAGACGGCAAATTTGCTGATTCCAGTAGTGAAATTGCATCAACCAACTCAAGCTCTTCAGACAATCCCTCTTTCCTTGCCATTTTCGGTCTGGGGGCTCCACATTTTGGGCCCTTTTCCCCGTGCTATCGGCGGCTTTGAGTACTTGTACGTCGCAATCGACAAGTTCACAAAGTGGCCGGAAGTGGAAGCGGTGAGGAAGGTGACAACACAATCAGCCGTCAAGTTCTTCAAAGGACTAGTTTGTCGTTTTGGTGTACCAAACAGGATCATCACTGACAACGGCACACAGTTCACGAGCCACACCTTCATGCAATACGTCCAAGACCTTGGCGGCAAGATCTGTTTTGCTTCTGTTGCTCATCCAAGGAGCAACGGCCAGGCGGAAAGGGAGAATGCTGAAGTGTTGCGAGGTCTTAAGACAAGAACTTTCGACAAGCTGCGCAAGTGCGGAAGACGCTGGATTGATGAATTGCCGGCAGTTCTTTCGTCAATCAGAACGACACCAAATCGAGCCACCAGCCAGACACCCTTCTCCCTAGTATACGGGGCGGAAGCAGTTCTCCCCACGGAACTCACATATGGGCCACCTCAAGTGCTCGCTTATGATGAGCCTGAGCAAGAGCAGTTGCGGCAAGATGACGTTACGCTCCTTGAGGAAGATCGTCTTCAGGCTGCTGTGCGAGCGGCACGCTACCAGCAAGCCTTGCGCCGCTACCATAGCCGCAAGGTTCACGCCCGAAGTCTTGAGGAAGGCAACCTTGTTCTTCGGCGCGTTTAGTCGGCCAAGAATTCTAACAAGTTTACGCCGACGTGGGAAGGCCCTTATCGGGTAGTACGAGTCACCAGGCCTGGCGCAGTCCGCCTGGTGACCGAAGATTGTGTTCCAGTGAGCAATTCCTGGAATATCGAACATCTTCGTAAGTTCAATCCATAAGGCGCGGTTGCCGGGTCCCCCGGCAACCATCTTTTGTACAAGTTTTGCCGGCAAGGCATATAATCCTTTGTACAAAGCCAGGCGCAGACCCTGTGCATAGTTGAATAAGATTAAGTGTTTTACAATTCTTGTCGATTTTCATGTTTACTTATATGCATGTTTATCTGAGATGTTGTATTACACTTATTTCCAGTAAATATTAACAAACCGCCAAGGTTCCAAATCCCTATTTTCTCTTCTTTCTTTTTCTTAAAGGATAGAAGGTTCCCTCGCGTACAAGTTTGCCAGGGGAATGATGGTATGGACACCGACAGGCGAGGTTCAAAATGGACATATTGCAGAAAGGATTACAGCAATGAAAAGCTAAGTTGCAAAACTCTAAGTAAATTTTTCATTATAAGGTTATTTTCCTTGGACGATTTTGACTTTTGTATGGAAAACCTGCACGCGAAGAAACCTTGTCATGATCGGTTGCGCCCTTACTCTATTTCGAGTTCGCTCAACAGCTTAAGTGGCTGCACTGAAAACGCCAAGGTATCTTGCTGGCAGCGGCACCTCCAGCAGGCTGCTAAGGATCCGTTCCTCAAAGCGCTTGCGGCAAGGCTGCGCACCGGCAAGTTTCCAATAAAAGCATAGGGCGTGTACCATACAGAAAGAAATCGGACAAGGGGAATAGCATGCATTCATTCAAAACACAGCCAGTTATATTACATTAATAGTTGCCGCGATTCTAACTTAAGATAAAATTGTCTTTGGCATGGAATGGTGGCGACAGAAAGAAGTGAAACAGCTAGTCCCTGCGCTGGCTCCTGGGTTCGCTGCGCGACAAGCTTTTCAATTTCTTTATCCTTGCCGCAAAGCTTGTCGGCAAGCGCCTTCTCGCGAGCGCCAAGGTCCGCTTCATAGGCATCAAACCCAACTCGGTGTTCCGTTAGGCGAGCTTCCTCTGCAGTGGCCTATTGCGAGGCCACCTCTTGCGCCATCTCGATGTCAGACTGCTTTAAGAGGAGTTCGTTCCAGCTTTCGCTTAGCTGTTCCCGACCAGTTTTCAACTCTTGAAAAGCTTCGGCGTACCAGACTTGCGTTTCCTCGACGCGCTTCGGGAAATCCGCCTCCGCTGCTCCCATAACTATTGCCCTGGAGTCCAACTTCTCCTTTTGAGTACGGTAGAGCGCTTGGAGCTTTTGGAAGTTGTCGCTCATGGTTTGAAGGAGCTATTCTTCCTTGGATTTGCTGCTGCTGGTGCTTGGTTCGTCAACAATTTCGAGTCCGACAGCGGTGATGACTTCCTCGTCGAAAATTTCCCCTTCGGTTGGCACCCCAGTGCTTGCCGTTCCTGGTATGCTGACGAACAGGTTCTCGCCAACCTTAAGATATCTGCTTGAAGAGGGGGCTTCGGATGTTGACGGCTGATCCTCAACAGCCGTTTCACCGATAGCTGGGGGCTCCATGGCCGGCGTAGCGCCTGGCGCTCCTGCGGAAGGAATGCCTTCAGTATGGTCACTGGCCTCCTTGCCGGCCTTCTCCGTAGACCCCTTGGCAGTTTCTTCCTGTACGTCCTTGGCGGCCTCGTCAATGGAAACTCTGTCGGCCTCCTCGATGACGACATCGACATCCATTTGTTCCATCAAGGGGAGATCTGGAAGCCAAAGAGAGGGAAACAAGATGAGACCAAGGTTGAAGTTCAAGAAGACAAAAAAAATATATGATATATAAAGACAGAATGACAAGTACTCTGAGGCAAGCGGTTTACCTGCGTCAAGCTGTTGAGGGGTGGTCTCTCCTTTCCTGGCAACATTGGTTGCCGATGTAGGACTGCCGGTGCCTGTGCTTGCCGGCTCCTCCTCAACAAGGATGGGTTCGTCAGCGGAAGCCCTTGCCGAAGATCCGTCTCTGGGCGGCGTAGTTGACGGAGGCGGCGCATCAGGGACATCCTCCAATGGCTCTCCTTGTTGCTGTTCTTCTCCTGCAAGCTTGGCGACGTCAGTGGCGATAATACACGTCCCAATGCTCGCCAGTGGGAAATGAGGCTCCGGGCTGATGATGATCGGCTCTGGCGCACCTGAGGTGCTTGCTGGCGGCTCATCGCCCGTTGAAGTCTTCGCCTTCTTCGTCATCCTTTGCGCCAACGTTTCCATATCTCTGCGGGGACAGGCCAAAGCAAGGCAAACAAGTTAAGCAAAACCGGAAATTCAGAACTTAAAAGATGTGACAGGACCCTTACTCTTCACTTTCCGAGCTAAAGGCGGAGAGGTCGAAATCTACTTCCGCCACGGTTTCCGTGTGAGGGGGTGAAGGAGTGGTCCTGGGTCGCTTGGCTGTGGCAGAAGCGGAAGGTTGGTGGGCTGGAGCACCAGAGGTGGTTTTCCGAAGAACACGCTTCCTCTTCTTGGGAGCTGGGGGCTCCTCGTGCAGCTACTCCTTGGCTGTATCTTTGGCAGAAGGGTCCCCGGCAGGTGTGCCACTCTGCTCTCCGGCAACCTCGCCCTGCCCGGCAAGTTTTTCCTCAGACATTGCTTCTTCTTCACTGGCTTCCCCTTCCATGAAGCTAGCGCTGCCGGCCTTCGCGGCAAGATTCACTTCTTCCGCCCTGCTGGCGATGTACGCCACTTCTTCATCAGTGGTGGGGCGGATGAGGTTCGTTTCTTCCCGGATGGCCCTCTCCAACAAGTTGTCAAAGAACTCTTGTGCCTGTTGTACGGATGGCTCTTCCCAAGTTCCGTCAAGGCCGTGAGCATTACACACCAGCATCATGGCGATGATTGAGGCCAAGGTGGAGTTGTTGCACAGAGGAATTATGCTAGCCGGCAACTTGTATCTCGCATCAGGCCTGAACAGTTTGTGGCAGAGAGCTGTGTGCTGCATGACCGTCAAGTTCTTATTCAAACCAGGGCGCAGTCTCATGATATCTGCCGCATTCCGGAATTCCCAAGCTGGTCTCCCTTTGTTCTACAGAGGGGCGATGTGCCGGCGAAGGAAATCAGCGCCAATCATCTCTATTGTGAGCCCGGCAACTCTGAGGCGGTGGATCCGGGTAATTGCAATTGTGAGCTTCTCATTTTGAGGATCGAGGGCACTCCAGTCATTACTGCGCGCCATCTTTGTTTGTCGGGGCAAGCAGAAGGGTTGGGGGTCTTTATCCTGAATCCAGCACAACTTGGCCCGCCATTCTTCCCACTTCTCGCGGAAGACCCCGTCTGGGTATATCTCTTTGTTCCATGTCCTTGGAATCCAGGTGATAGAACCAGAAAGGGCCTCTCCCTTTTGAATATGGGGAATGAAATAGTGGCGGAAGAGGGCTGTGTTGGGGACTACTCCGGCAAAATTTTGACAAAGATGGGCAAAGACTGACATGCATGTCACGGCATTCGGCGTAAAATCCAAGAGATGAAAGCCGTATGTGTACATGATGTCGACGAAGAAATCAGAAAACGGGGGACAGAGCCCGCAGTAAAAGTAGTCGGCAAAGAAATGGAATTTATCTGGGCCACCCTTGGAGGAACCTGGGCTCACGCGAGTAGCAGGATGATCCTTCGTCTCCCTCGCCCACATGCACAGGTATCAGTCCTTCAGAGCGCTCGCATCGTGCGCCGAAGTGAATACGATGTGCTCCCTCCGCATCTTCACCAGTTCGCTCTCCGGGACGGCGGCTTTCACCTCCTTGCCCCTGCTCGCCTTGGGCGGCATGGCGACTATGGGAGCAGAGGCCGAGGACAGTGAGGGCGTGGAGGCGGCGGATGAATGGGAGAGGCTCTGTTTCGAGCTCGAGGAAGGAGACGACGGCGGTTTCCAGATTGGAAAGGACAGGAGGTAAATGAGCAAGCGCCTCTACGGATTCCTTTTTATGGGGAGGGCGCGAGGCTGCCTGTTTATGGGGGGGGGCGCAGTAAGCGGAATGATTACAACAGCAGACTCCTGCTACGCGTGCCCGTGCACTGTTTGGGCCTAGCCCAACAACGCCTTGCACCCGTGTATGGCCTAGGCCCGGGGGCTCCTGTCGGTGTACTAAAGTTTGGGTCTTTTAGTACCCCATACTTGTGCACGGACGGTTGTAGCCACACCAGCGGCAAGGCCTGCCGGGGGACAGCTGAATGCAAGTGCAAGAATGTCAAGAAAGCATTCAAGTCAATAATCAGAAGACCAAAGGCTGGGGTCCTGGCAGGATTCTTGTCGGGATGGCTTGCGGAGCCCCGGCAGGAATCGCACCCGGCAAGACCTCGCCAGCCTGTCACCGCTCCAATGCAGCGACCAGCCTGTCGTTTAGGTTTTGTCCTCCTGGGTGTGTGTCAAGGCGCTAACGGCGGATGGGGTTAAGCGGTGCTGATGGAACGGGCTCTTTTTCCGTCCCCAAGAAAGTTAGGGAGACCTAAATGGAGCATTTAATGCGTTTGTCCTATGCCGTCAGTATTAGGTATGATAACTCTGTAGCAACTTTACACCTCTTGTATGTACTGTGCGCCACTGTTGGTGACCCCTTCGACACATAAAAGGTGGCCCAAGGCGTAGCTACAGAGGGAGGACCTTCTGGCCCAAATGCATGCGTAGCAGCTGTGTACTGTTCATCACATAGCGCTCCTGGAGCCAGAGTTCAAAGACTCTCAATACACTAAAGTAGGAGTAGGGTTTTACACTTCTCAGCGGCCCGAACCTGGGTAAAAATCCCTCGCGTTGATGGTTGGATCTGCTCTTTGTGTACGCCTTTTTCCCTGCCGAACCATTAAAGGGATCCACGCGATCCCATAGGTGTCGTACGCCGACAATTTACTTGGGAAACTTCTTAAGAAAATGTGTCATAACAAACTTTTCTTAAGAAGGTTTTTAAGAAAGTGCTTCCTAAGTAAATTTCCTTACGAAACTTCTTACGAAAATGCACCGCAATCTACTTTTCTTAAGAAAGTGCTTCCTAGGAAAATTTCCTTAGGAAACTTCTTAAGAAAATGCGTCGGAACAAAATTTTCTTAACAAAGTTCTTAAGAAAGAGCTTCCTAAGAAAATTTCCTAAAGAAACTTCTTACGAAAATGCATCGGAAGATACTTTTCTTAAGAAACTTCTTAAGAAAGTGCTTCTTAAGAAAATTTCCTTAGGAAACTTCTTACGAAATTGCGTCGGAAGAAAATTTCCTTAAGGGACTTCTTAAGAAAGTGCTTCCTAAGAAATATTCCTTAGGAAACTTCTTAAGAAAATGAGTCGGAACAAACTTTTCTTAAGAAAGTTATTAAGAATGTGCTTCCTAAGAAAATTTCCTTAGGAAGATACTTTTCTTAAGAAACTTCTTAAGAAAGTGTTTGCTAAGAAAAAATCCTTAGGAAACTTCTAAGGAAATTGCGTCGGAAGAAACTTTCCATAAGGAACTTCTTAAGAAAGTGCTTCCTAAGAAATATTCCTTAGGAAACTTCTTAAGAAAAGGTGTCGGAATAAAATTTTCTTAAGAAAGTTCTGAAGAAAGTGCTTCCTAAGAAAATTTCCTTAGGAACCTTCTGGCGAAAATGCATCGGAAGATACTTTTATTAAGGAACTTCCTAAGAAAGTGCTTCCTAGGAAAATTTCCTTAGGAAACTTCCTACGAAAATGCGTCGGAAGATACTTTTCTTAAGAAACTTCTTAAGAAAGTGCATCCTAAGAAAATTTCCTTAAGAAACTTCTTATGAAATTGCGTCGGAAGAAACTTTTCATAAGGAACTTCTTAAGAAAGTGCTTCCTAAGAAAATTTACTTGGGAAACTATTAAGAAAATGTGTCGGAACAAACTTTTCTTGAGAAAGTTCTTAAGAAAGTGATTCCTAAGAAAATTTCCTTAAGAAACTTCTTATGAAAATGCGTCGTAAGATACTTTTCTTAAGAAATTTCTTAGAAAAATGCTTCCTAAGAAATATTCCTTAGGAATCTTCTTTATAAAATGCGTCAGAACAAAGTTTTCTTAAGAAAGTTCTGAAGAAAGTGCTTCCTAAGAAAATTTCCTTAGGAAACTTCTTAAGAAAATGCGTCGGAGGATACTTTTCAGAAGAAACTGCTTCCTACGAAAATTTCCTTAGGAAACTTCTTAAGAAAATGCGTCAAAATAAACTTTTCTTTAGAAAGTGCTTCCTAGAAAATTTCCATAAGAAATTTCTTACGAAAATGCATCGGAAGAAACTTTTCTTAAGGAACTTCTTAAGAAAGTGCTTCCTATGAAAATTTCCGTAGGAAACTTCTTAAGAAAATGCGTCGGAACAAACTTTTCTTAATAAAGTTCTAAAGAAAGTGCTTCCTAAGAAAATTTCCTGAAGAAACTTCCTACGAAAATGCGTCGGAAGATACTTTTCTTAAGAAACTTCTTAAGAAAGTGCATCCTAAGAAAATTTCCTTAAGAAACTTCTTACGAAATTGCGTCGGAAGAAACTTTTCTTAAGGAACATCTTAAGAAAGTGCTTCCTAAAAATTTACTTGGGAAACTATTAAGAAAATGTGTTGGAACTAACTTTTCTTAAGGAAGTTCTTAAGAAAGTGCTTCCTAAGAAAATTTCCTTAAGAAACTTCTTACGAAAATGCGACGGAAGATACTTTTCTCAAGAAAATTCTTAAAAACGTGCCACCTAAGAAATATTCCTTAGGAAACTTCTTAAGAAAATGCGTCAAAACAAAGTTTTCTTGAGAAAGTTCTTAAGAAAGTGCCTCCTAAGAAAATTTCCTTACGAAACTTCTTAAGAAAATGCGTCGGAGGATACTTTTCTTAAGAAACTGCTTCCAAAGAAAACTTCCTAAGGTAACTTCTTAAGAAAATGCATTAGAACAAACTTTTCTTAAGAAAGTGCTTCCTACGAAAAGTTCCTTAAGAAACTTCTTACGAAAATGCATCGGAATAAACTTTTCTTAAGGAACTTCTTAAGAAAGTGCTTTCATAGAAAATTTCCTTTAGAAACTTCTTACAAAAATGCATCGGAATAAACTTTTCTTAAGAAACTTCTTAAGAAAGTGCTTCCTTAGAAAAATTCCTTATAAACTTCTTAAGGAAATGCATCAGAACAAACTTTTCTTAATAAAGTTCTTAAGAAAGTGTTTCCTAAGAAAATTTCCTTAGGAAACTTCTTACGAAAATTCGCCGGAAGATAGTTTTCTTAAGAAAGTGCTTCCTAAGAAAATTCTTACGAAATTGTGTCGGAAGAAACTTTTCTTAAGGAACTTATTAAGGAAATGCTTCCTAAGAAAATTTACTTGGGAAACTTCATAAGAAAATGTGTCGGAAAAAACTTTTCTTAAGAAGGTTCTTAAGAATGTGCTTCCTAAGTAAATTTCCTTAAGAAACTTCTTACGAAAATGCACCGAAAGCTACTTTTCTGAAGAAAGTGCTTCCTAGGAAAATTTCCTTGGAAACTTCTTAAGAAAATGCGTCGGAACAAACTTTTCTTAAGAAATTTCTTAAGAAAGAGCTTCCTAAGAAAATTTCCTAAAGTAACTTCTTACGAAAATGCATCGCAAGATACTTTTCTTAAGAAACTTCTTAAGAAAGTGCTTCCTAAGAAAATTTCATTAGGAAACTTCTTACGAAATTGCGTCGGAAAAAACTTTTTTTAAGGGACTTCTTAAGAAAGTGCTTCCAAAGAAATATTCCTTAGGAAAGTTCTTAAGAAACTGCGTCGGAACAATCTTTTCTTAAGAAAGTGCTTCCTAAGAAAATTTCCTTAGGAAAATTCTTACGAAAAAGCGTCGGAAGATACTTTTCTAATGAAACTGCTTTCTAAGAAACTTTCCATAGGAAACATCTTAAGAAAATGCGTCGGAACAAACTTTTCTTATGAAATTTCCTTAAGAAACTTCTTACGAAAATGCGTCAGAAGATACTTTTCTTACGAAAGTGCTTCCTAAGACAATTTCCTTCAGAAAATTCTTACGAAAATGCATCGAAGATACTTTTCTTCCGAAACTTCTTAAGAAAGTGTTTGCTAAGAAAATTTCCTTAGGAAACTTCTTACGAAATTGCGTCGGAAGAAATTTTTTTAAGGGACTTCTTAAGAAAGTGCTTCCTAAGAAATATTCCTTAGGAAAGTTCTTAAGAAAATGCGTCGGAACAATCTTTTCTTAAGAAAGTGCTTCCTAAGAAAATTTCCTTAGGAAAATTCTTACGAAAAAGCGTCGGAAGATACTTTACTTATGAAACTGCTTTCTAAGAAACTTTCCATAGGAAACATCTTAAGAAAATGCGTCGGATCAAACTTTTCTTATGAAATTTCCTTAAGAAACTTCTTACGAAAATGCGTCAGAAGATACTTTTCTTAAGAAAGTGCTTCCTCAGACAATTTCCTTCAGAAAATTCTTACGAAAATGCATCGAAAGATACTTTTCTTCAGAAACTTCTTAAGAAAGTGTTTGCTAAGAAAATTTCCTTAGGAAACTTCTTACGAAATTGCGTCGGAAGAAACTTTCCGTAAGGAACTTCTTAAGAAAGTGCTTCCTACAAAATATTCCATAGGAAACTTCTTAAGAAAATGTGTCGGAACAAAATTTTCTTAAGAAAGTTCTTAAGAAAGTGCTTCCTAAGAAAATTTCCTTAGGAAACTTCTGACGAAAATGCATAGGAAGATACTTTTCTTAAGGAACTTCTTAAGAAAGTGCTTCCTAGGAAATTTTCTTAGGAAACTTCTTAAGAAAATGAGTCGGAACAAACATTTCTTAATAAAGTTCTAAAGAAAGTGTTTCCTAATAAAATTTCCTTAAGAAACTTCTTACGAAATTGCGTCGGAAAAAACTTTTTTTAAGGGACTTCTTAAGAAAGTGCTTCCAAAGAAATATTCCTTAGGAAAGTTCTTAAGAAAGTGCATTAGAACAAACTTTTCTTAAGAAAGTGCTTCCTACGAAAAGTTCCTTAAGAAACTTCTTACGAAAATGCATCGGAATAAACTTTTCTTAAGGAACTTCTTAAGAAAGTGCTTTCATAGAAAATTTCCTTTAGAAACTTCTTACAAAAATGCATCGGAATAAACTTTTCTTAAGAAACTTCTTAAGAAAGTGCTTCCTTAGAAAAATTCCTTATAAACTTCTTAAGGAAATGCATCAGAACAAACTTTTCTTAATAAAGTTCTTAAGAAAGTGTTTCCTAAGAAAATTTCCTTAGGAAACTTCTTACGAAAATTCGCCGGAAGATAGTTTTCTTAAGAAAGTGCTTCCTAAGAAAATTCTTACGAAATTGTGTCGGAAGAAACTTTTCTTAAGGAACTTATTAAGGAAATGCTTCCTAAGAAAATTTACTTGGGAAACTTCATAAGAAAATGTGTCGGAAAAAACTTTTCTTAAGAAGGTTCTTAAGAATGTGCTTCCTAAGTAAATTTCCTTAAGAAACTTCTTACGAAAATGCACCGAAAGCTACTTTTCTGAAGAAAGTGCTTCCTAGGAAAATTTCCTTGGAAACTTCTTAAGAAAATGCGTCGGAACAAACTTTTCTTAAGAAATTTCTTAAGAAAGAGCTTCCTAAGAAAATTTCCTAAAGTAACTTCTTACGAAAATGCATCGCAAGATACTTTTCTTAAGAAACTTCTTAAGAAAGTGCTTCCTAAGAAAATTTCATTAGGAAACTTCTTACGAAATTGCGTCGGAAAAAACTTTTTTTAAGGGACTTCTTAAGAAAGTGCTTCCAAAGAAATATTCCTTAGGAAAGTTCTTAAGAAACTGCGTCGGAACAATCTTTTCTTAAGAAAGTGCTTCCTAAGAAAATTTCCTTAGGAAAATTCTTACGAAAAAGCGTCGGAAGATACTTTTCTAATGAAACTGCTTTCTAAGAAACTTTCCATAGGAAACATCTTAAGAAAATGCGTCGGAACAAACTTTTCTTATGAAATTTCCTTAAGAAACTTCTTACGAAAATGCGTCAGAAGATACTTTTCTTACGAAAGTGCTTCCTAAGACAATTTCCTTCAGAAAATTCTTACGAAAATGCATCGAAGATACTTTTCTTCCGAAACTTCTTAAGAAAGTGTTTGCTAAGAAAATTTCCTTAGGAAACTTCTTACGAAATTGCGTCGGAAGAAATTTTTTTAAGGGACTTCTTAAGAAAGTGCTTCCTAAGAAATATTCCTTAGGAAAGTTCTTAAGAAAATGCGTCGGAACAATCTTTTCTTAAGAAAGTGCTTCCTAAGAAAATTTCCTTAGGAAAATTCTTACGAAAAAGCGTCGGAAGATACTTTACTTATGAAACTACTTTCTAAGAAACTTTCCATAGGAAACATCTTAAGAAAATGCGTCGGATCAAACTTTTCTTATGAAATTTCCTTAAGAAACTTCTTACGAAAATGCGTCAGAAGATACTTTTCTTAAGAAAGTGCTTCCTCAGACAATTTCCTTCAGAAAATTCTTACGAAAATGCATCGAAAGATACTTTTCTTCAGAAACTTCTTAAGAAAGTGTTTGCTAAGAAAATTTCCTTAGGAAACTTCTTACGAAATTGCGTCGGAAGAAACTTTCCGTAAGGAACTTCTTAAGAAAGTGCTTCCTACAAAATATTCCATAGGAAACTTCTTAAGAAAATGTGTCGGAACAAAATTTTCTTAAGAAAGTTCTTAAGAAAGTGCTTCCTAAGAAAATTTCCTTAGGAAACTTCTGACGAAAATGCATAGGAAGATACTTTTCTTAAGGAACTTCTTAAGAAAGTGCTTCCTAGGAAATTTTCTTAGGAAACTTCTTAAGAAAATGAGTCGGAACAAACATTTCTTAATAAAGTTCTAAAGAAAGTGTTTCCTAATAAAATTTCCTTAAGAAACTTCTTACGAAATTGCGTCGGAAGAAACTTTTTTTAAGGAACTTCTTAAGAAAAGTGCTTCCTAAAAAATTTACTTGGGAAACTATTAAGAAAATGTGTCGGAACAAACTTTTCTTAAGGAAGTTCTTAAGAAAGTGCTTCCTAAGAAAATTTCCTTAAGAAACTTCTTACGAAAATGCGTCTGAAGATACTTTTCTTAAGAAACTTCTTAAAAAAGTGCTTCCTAAGAAATATTCCTTAGGAAACTTCTTTAGAAAATGCGTCAGAACAAACTTTTCTTAAGAAAGTGCTTCCTAAGAAAATTTCCTTACGAAACTTCTTAAGAAAATGCGTCGATGGTGTGACACCCTGGTGTTAAGCTACAGTGATCATTGTAATTAAGCTATGATGATGGCCGAGAACACGCTAAGGCTTTTGCTAAAACTAAGTTGATCACCGTTGGAATCGGTCCGTAATTTAATTCCGTTGCATTTTAAAAATTCGTCGGAATTGTGGTTTTAAAAGTTGTCGAAAACTGGGATTAAAAATGTTGGATGGGTCGTAACTAATCCGTAATGTTTTATAAAATTAAAACGGGAATTTTTGGAATTTGTTTGGTACCCCAAAAGTATTTTAAACGTCTTTTTGAATCGTAGGGAAAATAGACCCGGAAACTGGACCGAATTTGGACGAAACTGGACCGGCCCAGTCGCCCACTATATAAGGCAGGGGCGTGCCCTAGCCGTCCCGTGCCGTCCCATTCCCCCCCCCCCCCCGCCACCGCGCAGTGCCCCTGCGCCCGAGCCGCTCGCGTGCCCCCCCCCCCGCGATGCCAGGCCCCAGCCGGCCCGGCCGCTCCGCCACCCTCCCCCGACGCGCCCGCGGTCGGCCGCCCGCGCCGCGCCGGCCCGTCCGCCTGCCGCCTGCGCGTCCGCCGCCAACTGCCGCCTCCACGCACCGCGCCCCCGCGCCCGGATCCGCCCGTCGCCGCCTGCCGCAACCCGCCTCGACCCCGCCGCCGCTCGCCACCCCGCCCGCCGGTCGTCGCCCCACCGTGAGCCTCGCCGCCGCCGGCCCGTTCCCCCCCCCCCCCCGGCTCGCCGTCGGCAGCCGCACCGGCCCGGCCGGCTGTGTGTCTGCGTGCGGTTGTGTGTGCGTATGTGTGCGTGCGTGTGGATGTGTGTGTATGTATATACATACATATGTATATATACACATATACGTTTTTACTAATAAAATGAATTTAGAAATTATTAAATAAATATATATTTTATAATTAGTTAAATAATTAAGTTAATAATTAATTAATTAATTAATTAAGATAATTAAGTCTGTTAGTTTAAACTAACTAAACTTAGTTAGTCTAATTAGCTGTTAAGTTAATTAAGATTAATTAGAGTAATTAATTAATCTATAAATTAATTAATTAATTTAAACAGTATTATTACTGTTTTGGATAATTCGGAATTAATTCGGATTTAATAATTAAATTAATTTCAGAATATTATTAAAACTTTAGAAAATTAATATAAAATAAATCGTAGCCCGGATTAAAAAGTTTTGAACATGAAAGTTGCTCAGAATAATTCTACGGTTCCAACTACGCAGTCCGTTATTCTATCAGATGTCCCTAGCATAGCAAACATGCAACTTTTCGCCTGTTTCCGGCAGGTGAATAGTGCGTGACTTTAATAAATAATTCCAGATAAATTCCTAAATTTAACTAGAGCACTTAGATAGGCAGTATATCACCCTGCACTGCATCCTAGCTGTCCCATGCCCCTAGCACCGCAAGCCTGGAACATTGCCCCCCTCCGGTCATCTGTCCGACATTTGTCCGGAACCGGGAAAACTTTTCCGGATGGGTTCCCCCTTCATCGGTATCGAGTAGTACTGCGTTAGACTACCTCTAGCACTGCGTATTGCCATGTCATGCATCATGTTGCATCTGTGTGCTTTATATTTATTGTTTCTTCCCCCTCTTCTTACCGGTTGAGCCCGAGACTGACGCTGCTGCCGTGATCGACTACGCCCCTGACGACCAGCCTTTTGCAGCAGAGCAACAAGGCAAGCAAAACCCCCTTGAGCATTCCGATATCGCCTACTCTTCTCCCTCTTATGCTTGCATTAGATTTTTGCTACTGTATTAGTTAGCTCCTATTCTGATGCATAGCCTGATTTTGATGAACTGCTACCACGCTTGTTTTATATCAGTTGCCTAGAATAGGTGGATCAGTGCACCCCTGAGACCCCCTTAGTCCCCGTTGCCCCTGCTTTCATCGTCGACACCGAGGACTTGAAGACAGAAGACTCAGTCATCATTACTGACAAGCCGTTACCGACACATCACTACACACCCCTTGAGTAGGGCACTGTAGAGCTACTACCGAGTGCCAAGGGTGATACCTCACTTAGCAGTCCCGGATTTAATTCTGTAGCGTAGCTATCGATAATGGCTATCGAGGGTGATTCCTCCTTTCCATTTACCGGTAGCGACTCTTGTCTTACTCCTACCTCGAGTGGGATCAATCGAGGGTGATTCCTCGGATCTCCACTTGGAGTATAGCCTCACAGTTACTATGACCGGGTGACCGAAACATGTTAAAGACGGGTCGGCCCCAAGGGTACCCGCGAGAGATATTGGTGGGATGCGCCACAAGACATCCGGAGACTTGGTGGGGTGCGCCGGTAAGGCACCCGAGTGTTATTGGCGGGGCGACGGACTGCACTTATGGTTCGAGCTTGCCCCGCACAAATAAATTGCTAATGGGTTGAGTATTTAATCTGAGTTAGGTCGTTGGCCTTATACGCACTAACCACCACGCGGGGTAATCAGTATGGGCTGCTCGGCGGCGTACATTCTCCCGAAAGCTCTTCAGATGCCACAGTTTTCGACTCGCGCCCGGGTGGTCTGGAACGCATGGCTCTTGTTACTAAGACATGCTAGGACTAGTCCCGGCCGATGGCGTAACGTGCAGGATGGCGAGGGCGATGGCCCAAGACCCCGAGCCATTAGGATGTAGACCGGCGTGCTGGCCTCTCTGTTGAGCCTAGGTAGGACTAAGTCGTGTCGATCTGCCAAGGCCGGGTATGACCAGGAAATCATATCCAGCCGGAGCTTACCGAGCGTGTTGGGGAATGTGGTGCACCCCTGCAGGGAAGTAACCTATTCGAATAGCCGTGTCCACGGTAACAGGACGACTTGGAGTTGTGCTTTGACCTACTACAACTATAATCATAAACTAATTAAAATGAATTGTGGCTCCGAGATTGCTTCCTCGCAGGGAGTCGAGGAAGGATCTCTGGGCATGTTAATAAAATTTGCTACAACAATATGACTATATATGAGCTGCAGGTCTACTCTCTTCTACTGCTGCAAGATGCTGAAGATGCTAGTCTTCGATAGGACTAGGCCTTCTTCTTCTCTCTTCTGGCATTTCTGCAGTCTAGTCCAAAGATATAGCCCCATTCCTTTGATACTGGTGCATATCTAGCATAGATCTGATGTAAGTCTTGCGAGTACTTTGGATGAGTACTCACCGTTGCTTTGCTCCCCCTTTTCCCCCTTGATACGTTGCCGCGACCAGACGATGGAGCCCAGGGGACGCAGGATCCAGCTTACCCGGTGGACGAGTACTGCTACCCCGACGGAGGCTACTACTACCAGGATGGAGCCTACTACGACGTGGACTTCTCCGACGTCTAGGAGTAGTTAGGAGGTTCCCAGGCAGGAGGCCTCGCCTCTTTCGATCCGCTATCCTATGTTTGTGCTAGCCTTCTTAAGGCAAAACTTGTCTAATTTATGTCTGTACTCAGATATATATCTGCTTTCGCTGACTCGTGTTATGTCGAGCTTTATATTCGAGCCCTCGAGGCCCCTGGCTTGTAATATTAAGATGTATGACCTTTATATTTGTGTCTTTTGTCGTGTTGTGGTATCAATCAGTGAGTCCCTAATCTTGGCCGTACGCATTGCGTGATTGATTAGCGTACGGACGAGAATGGGGGCGTCACAAGTTGGTATCAGAGCGGACTGCCTGTAGGTAGCCCCCTTTCCAACTCCTTGGCCGAAGTTGAGTCTAGTGAAAGAAAACTGTTTTACTAACTTGGCTCTGTGGCTTACGGGCAAACGTAGCCAATCGGGTGGTATTAGGATCTTTTATTCCTCGTCTATATTCTGGGTTCTAATCTCTCTTCCCCTTCGGGTTAAAGATTTTACAAAAATCTAACATTAGGTTCTCGTGATCACATCCACCGGAGAGTTGTTTCGTCGACAATTGTTATCTCTTGAAGTATGATACACGCACTGTCATTTGGCATCCTTAATCTTCTTGTTACAGATGCGTCCCGCTAGGCAGATCGTCCGTCTGACCTATGCGCACGATACGACTGGGTTCCCGGCCATTCTGAACGTCCTCTTGAAGACACTGGGTTATCGTTGGTACCCCGAGTACACTGTTTACGAGGACTACCACGAGTTCAACCAGGAATAGTATGAGGCTGAGATGGTTATCTAGGATAAGCGGGATCGCTGAGCTGCACACCTTCCGTGGCATTGGAGTGACTATTGAGATGGCAGTACAGCATGCTGCCAATGCTGCTATTGTTCCTCTCCGTGCAGCGAACCCCAGCTTAGAGGATTCGGCATACCGGTACATCCCGTATGTCCCTGATGGAGTTGATACGCCAGCCGACACTGAGGTCTTGATCCCTTTCACTCGGCAGCGTATTGATCGATCCTACACTGCTGTCTGCGCCCCCTACGTGAGTCGTCGCTACGACCCACGGGTTCTGATGCAGTACACTGAGGCACTGGATCGCACTGTCAGGGCTCTTAACTTTGAGCTGTACGCCACCCGTGCTTGTCTTTACCGGGCTTTGGAGCAGTTGAGGCCAGCAGTCGTTGCGGGAATGCATACGGAGTTTGTTCTTCACCCGCGTCCGACTGAGTTTCCTCCAGGTCTTGAGTGGCCTGCTGTTGGAGGTCGTGCTCCCGCACTTGGGCCTAGGCTCCCGGTTGATATGCAGATTCTGCATCAGGGTGTGCACGGGATGCAGTACTCCTTCACCAGATTTCAGGGTCACCTGCAGTTCCGCGGCTACTTTCGTTGTCCCCGACGCTGATGCGTTGTTGTATCCCTCCACCGCGTGCCTGCGTGCCGCCTAGTTGTCTAGGTTAACTCCATGCCGGATCTATCATCTATTTTGTAACGAACTTATGGTTTGTAATAGACTTATGTATGGATCTGTATGTTGAAGTTGAATTACTATGTCGTAATTATTGCACTTCCTTATTTGTGCAATTTACTTCATGAATGATCCCTTGATTTTGCAATTATCAAATGCTAAACTACCACTGTTAAAATTTGACAGAATGGTTAGGCCAGCTGGTCGTGGTCGTGGTACGCCTGAGCCACCACCGCCACGGAACTACATGGCTGCTATGATGCAACAATTTGAGCTGAATCGCCAGTTTATGCAAGGGCTGATGGACCATTTCCCGAGACCGAATATGAATCAACCGCTAGCCCCAGTGACTCTGCAAGACTTCATGCGCCTCAACCCTACGATCTTCCGCAGCTCGACTCAGCTGCTTGATGCAGATGACTGGCTCCGTGACATCACTTATGAGCTGGAAGCTTCAGGCGCCCCAGAGGCTAGCTATGTCACTTTTGCCTCGTATTTTCTGAAGGGTCCCGCTGCTCAATGGTGGGACAGCCACAGGCGCTCTCAGCCTGTTGGAACAATGATCACCTGGCCAGAGTTCCAAGCTGCTTTCCATGCTCGCCATATTCCCCAGGGAACGATGGACAAGAAGAAGCGTGAATTCCGCAACTTAGTCCAGGGCAACAAGACTGTGGATGCTTATCAGCGGGAATTTCTGGACTTATCTCGCTATGCTGAGGAAGACATTGCAACTGATGCTCGCAGGCAGGAGAAATTCCGTGAAGGTCTTCAACCAGATATTCACCTTGCTCTTCTGGCTCACGAATTCCCTGATTTCGCCACCTTGGTGAATAAGGCTATCCAGATTGAGACAGGTCTGCAGAGGTACAAGGATCACACTAAGTGCAAGATCGACGTGGGTTCATCTTCGGGCCCACATCATCAGAAGCAAAGGATCTGGATCCCCAACAACTACCGTCCACCTGCATATGCCCCGAGGCCATCCTATGTGGCGCCTCGTCTGCCCCCTCCGCCGCCAAGACAGCCAAGGGCTATACCGCCAAGAGCACCTCAGCCTCCACCATTCCGTTCTGAGGATGGTCTGTGCTTCAAGTGTGGTCGCCCAGGACACCGTGCTAGAGACTGCAGGCAGGGTCAGAGTCAATTTGCACTGCCTACCAACCAGCCCCGCAACAACAACGCCAGGCCTAACACTGGTCGTGTTCAAGCCAACAATGTTGATCTGAATCAAGCTCAAGATCAGCCTTCTACTGTGATGGGTACACTTCTTGTTAACTCAATACCCGCATCCGTATTATTTGATACTGGGTCATCGCATTCATTCATGTCGGAAGAATTTGCATGTAAGCATAACCTTAAGAGCGAGAACATGGACATTCAAATAATGGTATCCACACCCGCAGGAAATTGTCGGACCTCTTTGATATGTCCCAACGTCGCCGTTGAGATCGAAGGACTAGAGTTCCTCGTCTCGCCCATTGTGTTGGCGTCTTCCAATATTGACTTACTCTTGGGAATGGAGTGGATGATAGCACATAGTGCTTAAGTCGTTTGTGCCACTAAGACCGTGCATCTTCTGCACCCTTCCAACGAGTTAGTGGTTCATACCGCTCGTCTCGTTCATAATGCCGAGACACAGATTCATTTTATGAACGAATTGAATGCTTCACCTCTCGAGGGGATAGAAAACATTCCAGTGGTTCGAGACTTCCCAGATGTGTTTCCAGAAGAGCTTCCAGGCATTCCCTCTGCTAGAGCAGTCGAGTTCGTCATCGACTTGAAACCAGGCACCACCCCTATTGCTAAGCGGCCTTATAAAATGCCTCCTCATGAACTTCTTGAGCTTAAGGAAGAAATTGACAAATCGCTTCGCAAGGGTTTTATTCGTCCTAGTTCCTCAGCTTGGGGAGCACCTTCTCTCTTTGTCAAGAAGAAGGATGGTACGAATCGGCTAGTTCAAGATTACCGGCCTGTTAACTAGGCAACAATTCAGAACAAATATCTGCTTCCCCGGATCAATGACCTGTATGATCAGCTTGCTGGATCATCAGTGTTCTCTAAACTGGACTTAAGGTTGGGTTACCATCAAATCCATGTTCGTGAAGAAGATATACCGAAGACAGCATTTCTTACTCGCTATGGTTCATACGAGTACACCGTCATGTCTTTCGGCTTAACAAATGTCCCAGCAACCTTCTCTCGGTTGATGAATTATATCTTCATGGATTATCTCGACAAGTTTGTCGTGGTATATCTGGATGACATTCTGGTATTCTCCAAGAATGAAGAAGAACATGCCGAACATCTTCGTCTTGTGCTTGAAAGGCTTCGAGAACATCAGCTATATGCAAAGTTCTCTAAGTGTGAGTTCTGGCTAGATGAAGTGACTTACCTTGGTCATGTGATTTCCAAGGATGGTATTGCCGTCAACCCTGAACGAGTTCAAGCTATTCTTGATTGGACTCCCCCGAAGAATGTCAGGCAAGTCAGAAGTTTTCTCGGTCTCGCCAGCTATTGCCGTCGATTCATCGAGAACTTCTCCAAGATTGCAAAGCCCTTAACCAATTTGCTTCACAAAGGTGTTAAATATGAGTGGACAGAAAAATGTCAGGAGAGCTTTCAGGCACGTAAGGACAAACTGACGTCTGCTCCGGTGCTTGCTCCTCCGGATACTCGTAAGGACTTTGTCATTTATTGTGATGCTTCCCGTCATGGATTAGGTTGTGTCCTAATGCAAGAGCGCAGAGTAGTTTCTTATGCCTTAAGACAGTTACGTCCTCATGAAGAGAACTATCCAGTTCATGATCTTGAGTTAGCTGCAGTGGTCTATGCTCTATTGAATTGGCGACATTACCTTGTTGGTAATCGTTGCGAGATCTATACAGACCATCAAAGTCTAAAGTACTTGTTTACCCAACCGGATTTGAATCTCCGCCAGCGACGATGGATGGAATCCCTCACAGATTATGATTTCGGTATTTCATATACCCCTGGCAAGGCTAATGTAATGGCTGAGGCCTTGAGCCGCATGTCATACTGCAACTACCTCCAGGTTCACAAGGTTCACCCCCTGCTTCAAGAAGAATTTAGCAAGCTGAACCTCCATATTGTTCCTCAGGGTTATCTCGCTCCTCCTACTGAGGAGTTTCGCAAGATGAACCTTCGTGTTGTTAACCAGGGTTCTCTGTGTAACTTGGTTGCTGTGCCAGACCTCGTGGGCAACATCAAAACTATGCAACTCTATTGCAGTGAAGTCGAAAAGATTAAACGCTATCTAGCGGAAGGTAAATCCTCATTCTTCACCGTGGCTGATGATGGTGCCCTATACTTCAAGGGTCGCTTATTCGTTCCCACAAAGAAGGAAAATTTGGATGTAACTAAGAAGGTGATGAAGGAAGCTCATGATACACCTCTGTCTATTCATCCGGGTAGTACCAAGATGTATCAAGACATCCGTCAGAGGTTCTGGTGGCCAAAAATTAAGCAAGACATTGCACGCTATGTTTCAGAGTGTGACATTTGCCGTCGGATCAAAGCAGAACATCAAAAGCTTGCTGGAACTCTGCAACCTATTTCTATTCCTGAATGGAAATGGGATCATGTTGAAATGGACTTCATTACTGGTTTTCCCAGATCACAGAAAGGTAATGATGCTATTCTTGTCGTCATTGACCGATTATCCAAAGTTGCACATTTTCTGGCTGTCACGGAAACTATTACTGCTAGTCAGCTGGCAGATCTTTACATGTCCAGAATTGTTTCACTCCACGGTATTCCTCTGATTATCAGTTCGGACCGTGGCAGTTTATTCACTTCAAGATTCTGGGCAAGTTTCCAGGAAGCTATGGGAACCCGTTTGTCCTTCAGCACCGCTTTTCACCCTCAATCCCAGGGACAAGTTGAAAGAGTCAATCAGATCCTCGAACACATGCTTCGAGCGTGTGTTATCTCTTTCGGCAACAAATGGGAGGATTCTCTTCCATATGCTGAGTTCTCCTGCAACAATAGTTATCAAGCTAGTCTGAAGATGGCTCCCTTTGAAGTGTTTTATGGACGTAAGTGTCGGACCCCTCTGAATTGGTCAGAAACTTGGGAACATACACTTATTGGTCCGGATATAATCCAGCATGCCGAAGAACAAGTCCGCATCATTCAAGCAAATCTTAAGGCTGCTCAATCTCGTCAGAAGAGTCAGTATGACCGTCATCACAAAGATATGGTCTATCAACCTAGCGAAAAGGCTTATCTTCGAGTCACGCCAATGAGAGGAACGCACCGCTTTGGAATCAAGGGCAAGCTGGCTTCTCGCTATATTGGTCCTTTCACTGTTCTCGAAAGGCGTGGTAAAGTGGCATATCAACTGGAACTACCGCCAAACCTTTCTCAGGTTCATGACGTGTTCCACGTGTCACAACTTCGTCGCTGCTTTAAGGATCCTATCCGAGCAGTGGACCATGAGCTGCTGGAACTACAGCAAGACCTTTCTTACAAGGAGCCGCATTCTCGATGAAACAGAACGTCGGAATCGACAGAAGGTTTCCAAGTTCTTCAAAGTGCAGTGGGCAAATCATTCTGAAGATGAAGCCACTTGGGGACGCGAAGATCATCTTCGTGCAGAATACCCCGGGCTCTTCCCTTCAACTTCTTAATTCTCGGGACGAGAATTCTTGTTAGTAAGGGAGAATTGTGACACCTTGGTGTTAAGCTACAGTGATCATTGTAATTAAGCTATGATGATGGCCGAGAACACGCTAAGGCTTTTGCTAAAACAAAGTTGATCACCGTTGGAATCGGTCCGTAATTTAATTCCGTTGCATTTTAAAAATTCGTCGGAATTGTGGTTTTAAAAGTTATCCAAAACTGGGATTAAAAATGTTGGATGGGTTGCAAATAATCCGTAATGTTTTATAAAATTAAAACGGGAATTTTTGGAATTTGTTTGGTATTCCAAAAGTATTTTAAACGTCTTTTTGAAACGTAGGGAAAATAGACCCGGAAACTGGACCGAATTTGGACGAAACTGGACCGGCCCAGTCGCCCACTATATAAGGCAGGGGCGTGCCCTAGCCGTCCCGTGCCGTCCCATCCCCCCCCCCCCCCGCCGGCGCAGCAGCGCCCGAGGCGCTCGCGTGCCCCCCCCCGCGACGCTAGGCCCCAGCCGGCCCGGCCGCTCCGCCTCCCCCGACGCGCCCGCGGCCGGCCGCCCGCGCCGCGCCGGCCCGTCCGCCTGCCGCCTGCCGCCTCCCCGCACCGCGCTCCCGCGCCCGGATCCGCCCGTCGCCGCCTGCCGCGACCCGCCTCGACCCCGCCGCCGCTCGTCACCCTGCCCGCCGGTCGTCGCCCCACCGTGAGCCTTGCCGCCGCCGGCCCGTTCCCCCCCCCCCCGGCTCGCCGTCGGCAGCCGCACCGGCCCGGCCGACTGTGTGTCTACGTGCGGTTGTGTGTGCGTATGTGTGCGTGCGTGTGTAGTGTGTGTGGATGTGTGTGTATGTATATACATACATATGTATATATACGCATATACGTTTTTACTAATAAAATGAATTTAGAAATTATTAAATAAATATATATTTTATAATTAGTTAAATAATTAAGTTAATCATTAATTAATTAATTAATTAAGATAATTAAGTCTGTTAGTTTAAATTAACTAAACTTAGTTAGTCTAATTAGCTGTTAAGTTAATTAAGATTAATTAGAGTAATTAATTAATCTGTTAATTAATTAATTAATTTAAACAATATTATTACTGTTTTGGATAATTCGGAATTAATTCGGATTTAATAATTAAATTAATTTCAGAATATTATTAAAACTTTAGAAAATTAATATAAAATAAACCGTAGCCCGGATTAAAAAGTTTTGAACATGAAAGTTGCTCAGAATAATTCTACGGTGCGCAGTCCGTTAGTCTGTCAGATGTCCCTAGCATAGCAAACATGCAACTTTTCGCCTGTTTCCGGCAGGTGAATAGAGCGTGACTTTAATAAATAATTCCAGATAAATTCCTAAATTTAACTAGAGCACTTAGATAGGCAGTATATCACCCTGCACTGCATCCTAGCTGTCCCATGCCCCTAGCACCGCAAGCCTGGAACATTGCCCCCTCCGGTCATCTGTCCGACATTTGTCCGGAACCGGGAAAACTTTTCCGGATGGGTTCCCCCTTCATCGGTATCGAGTAGTACTGCGTTAGACTACCTCTAGCACTGCGTATTGCCATGTCATGCATCATGCTGCATCTGTGTGCTTTATATTTATTGTTTCTTCCCCCTCTTCTTACCGGTAGAGCCCGAGACTAACGCTGCTGCCGTGATCGACTACGCCCCTGACGACCAGCCTTTTGTAGCAGAGCAACAAGGCAAGCAAAACCCCCTTGAGCATTCCGATATCGCCTACTCTTCTCCCTCTTATGCTTGCATTAGATTTTTGCTACTGTATTAGTTAGCTCCTATTCTGATGCATAGCCTAATTTTGATGAACTGCTACCACTCTTGTTTTATATCAATTGCCTAGAATAGGTGGATCAGAGAACCCCTGAGACCCCCTTAGTCCCCGTTGCCCCTGCTTTCATCGTCGACACCGAGGACTTGAAGACAGAAGACTCAGTCATCATGACTGACAAGCCGTTACCGACACATCACTACACACCCCTTGAGTAGGGCACTGCAGAGCTACTACCGAGTGCCGAGGGTGATACCTCACTTAGCACTCCCGGTGTTAATTCTGTAGCGTAGCTATCGATAATGGCTATCGAGGGTGATTCCTCCTTTCCATTTACCGGTAGCGACTCTTGTCTTACTCCTACCTCGAGTGGGATCCATCGAGGGTGATTCCTCGGATCTCCACTTGGAGTATAGCCTCACAGTTACTATGACCGGGTGACTGAAACATGTTAAAGACGGGTCGGCCCCAAGGGTACCCGCGAGAGATATTGGTGGGATGCGCCGCAAGGCATCCGGAGACTTGGTGGGGTGCGCCGGTAAGGCACCCGAGTGTTATTGGCGGGGCGACGGACTGCACTTATGGTTCGAGCTTGCCCCGCACAAATAAATTGCTAATGGGTTGAGTATTTAATCTGAGTTAGGTCGTTGGCCTTATACGCACTAACCACCACGCGGGGTAATTAGTATGGGCTGCTCGGCGGCGTACATTCTCCCGAAAGCTCTTCAGATGCCACATTTTTCGACTCGCGCCCGGGTGGTCTGGAACGCATGGCTCTTGTTACTAAGGCATGCTAGGACTGGTCCCGGCCGATGGCGTAACGTGCAGGATGGCGAGGGCGATGGCCCAAGACCCCGAGCCATTAGGATGTAGACCGGCATGCTGGCCTCTCTGTTGAGCCTAGGTAGGACTACCTCGTGTCGATCTGCCGAGGCCGGGTATGACCAGGAAATCGTATCCGGCCGGAGCTTATCGAGCGTGTTGGGGAATGTGGTGCACCCCTGCAGGGAAGTAAACTATTCGAATAGCCATGTCCACGGTAATAGGACGACTTGGAGTTGTGCTTTGACCTACTACAACTATAATCATAAACTAATTAAAATGAATTGTGGCTCCGAGATTGCTTCCTCGCAGGGAGTCGAGGAAGGATCTCTGGGCGTGTTACTTAATAAAATTTGCTACAACAATATGACTATATATGAGCTGCAGGTCTACTCTCTTCTACTGCTGCAAGATGCTGAAGATGCTAGTCTTCGATAGGACTAGGCCTTCTTCTTCTCTCTTCTGGCATTTCTGCAGTCTAGTCCAAAGATATAGCCCATTCCTTTGATACTGGTGCATATCTAGCATAGATCTGATGTAAGTCTTGCGAGTACATTGGATGAGTACTCACCGTTGCTTTGCTCCACCTTTTCCCCCTTGATACATTGCCGCGACCAGACGATGGAGCCTAGGAGACGCAGGATCCAGCTTACCCGGTGGACGACTACTGCTACCCCGACGGAGGCTACTACTACCAGGATGGAGCCTACTACTTCGTGGACTTCTCCGACGTCCAGGAGTAGTTAGGAGGTTCCCGGGCAGGAGGCCTCGCCTCTTTCGATCCGCTATCCTATGTTTGTGCTAGCCTTCTTAAGGCAAAACTTGTCTAATTTATGTCTGTACTCAGATATATCTGCTTTCGCTGACTCGTGTTATGTCGAGCTTTATATTCGAGCCCTCGAGGCCCCTGGCTTGTAATATTAAGCTGTATGACCTTTATATTTGTGTCTTTTGTCGTGTTGTGGTATCAATCAGCGAGTCCCTAATCTTGGCCGAACGCATTGCGTGATTGATTAGCGTACGGACGAGAATGGGGGCGTCACAGATGGATACTTTTCTTAAGAAACTACTTCCAAAGAAAATTTCCTAAGGAAACTTCTTAAGAAAATGTGTTAGAACAAACTTTTCTTAATAAAGTTCCTTATGAAACTTCTTAAGGAAATGCATCGGAACAAACTTTTCTTAATAAAGTTCTTAAGAAAGTGTTTCCTAAGAAAATTCCTTTAGGAAACTTCTTACGAAAATTCGCCGGAAGATACTTTTCTTAAGAAACTTCTTATGAAAGTGCTTCCTAAGAAAATTTCCTTAAGAAACTTCTTACGAAATTGTGTCGGAAGAAACTTTTCTTAAGGACCTTATTAAGAAAGTGCTTCCTAAGAAAATTTACTTGGGAAACTTCTTAAGAAAATGTGTCGGAACAAACTTTTCTTAAGAAGGTTCTTAAGAATGTGCTACCTAAGTAAGTTTCCTTACGAAACTTCTTACGAAAATGCACCGAAAGCTACTTACTTAAGAAAGTGCTTCCTAGGAAAATTTCCTTGGGAAACTTCTTAGGAAAATGCGATGGAACAAACTTTTCTTAAGAAAGTTCTTAAGTAAGAGCTTCCTAAGAAAATTTCCTAAAGAAACTTCTTACGAAAATGCATCGGAATATACTTTTCTTAAGAAACTTCTTAAGAAAGTGCTTCCAAAGAAAATTTCCTTAGGAAACTTCTTACGAAATTGCGTCGGAAGAAACTTTTCTTAAGGGACTTCTTAAGAAAGTGCTTCCTAAGAAATATTCCTTAGGAAACTTCTTAAGAAAATGCGTCGCAACAAACTTTTCTTAATAAAGTTCTTAAGACAGTGCTTCCTAAGAAAATTTCCTTAGGAAACTTCTTGCAAAAATGCGTCGGAAGATACTTTTCTTATGAAACTGCTTCCTAAGAAAATTTCCTTAGGAAACTTCTGAAGAAAATGCGCCGGAACAAACTTTTCTTAAGAATGTGCTTCCCAAGAAAATTTCCTTAAGAAACTTCTAATGAAAATGCGTTAGGAGATACTTTTCTTACGAAACTTCTTAAAAAAGTACTTCCTACGAAAATTTCCTTAAGAAACTTCTTACGAAATTGCGTCGGAAGAAACTTTTCTTGTGGAACTTCTTAAGAAAGTGCTTCCTTGTCGGCGTACGACACCTATGGGATCGCGTGGATCCCTTTTGTCGTTCGGTAGGGAGAAGGTTGTGCACAAAGAGCAGATCCAACGATCAACGCGAGGGATTTTTACCCAGGTTCGGGCCGCTGAGAAGCGTAAAACCCTACTCCTGCTTTGGTGTATTGAGAGTCTTTGAGCTCTGGCTCCAGGAGCGCTATGTGATGAATAGTACTCAGCAGCTACGCGTGCAAACTGGGCCAGAAGGTCCCCCCCTGTAGCTATGCCTTGGGCCTCCTTTTATATGTCCAAGGTGTCACCAACAGTGGTGCATAGTACATACAAGAGGTGTAAAGTTGCTACAGCGTTATCACACCTAATACTGACAGCATGGGACAAACGCATTAAAAGCTCCGTTTAGGTGTCCCTAACTTTTTGGGGACGGAAAAAGAGCCCGTCCCATCAGCACCGCTTAACCGCATCCGCCGTTAGGGCCTTGACACGCACCCAGGAGGACAAAACCTAAACGACAGGTTGGTCGCTGCGCTGGAGCGGTGACAGGCTGGCGAGGTCTTGCCGGGTGCGAATCCTGCCGGGGCTCCGCAAGCCATCCCGGCAAGAATCCTGCCGGGAACCCAGCCTTTTGTCTGCCGTCTTCTGATTATTGACTTGAATGCCTACTTGCCATTCTTGCACTTGCATTCAGCTGTCCCCCGGCAGCCCTTGCTGCTGGTGTGGCTACAACCGTCCGTGCACAAGTATGGGGTACTAAAAGACCCAAACTTTAGTACACTGACAGGAGCCCCCGGGCCTTGGACATACACGGGTGCGAGGCGTTGTTGGGCTAGGCCCAAACAGTGCACGGGCATGCATGGCAGGAGTCAGCTGTGGTAATCATTCCGCTTACTGCGCCCCCCCACGACGTGCGTTAAATGCGCGACGTGTGATACATGTGCGGAGCGGCCGTAATAGCAGCGCGCTCGTAGAAGCGTTTTCTCATTGACTAGTAAAGAGGCAGCCTCGCGCCCTCCCCATAAAAAAGGAATCCGCAGAGGCGCTTGCTCATTTACCTCATGTCCTTTCCAATCTGGAAACCGCCGTCGTCTCCTTCCTCGAGCTCGAAACAGAGCCTCTCCCATTCATCCGTCGCCTCCACGCCCTCACCGTCCTCGGGCTCTGCTCCCATAGTCGCCATGCCGCCCAAGGCGAGCAGGGGCAAGGAGGTGAAAGCCGTCGTCCCGGAGAGCGAACTGGTGAAGATGCGGAGGGAGCACGTCGTCTTCACTCCGGTGCTCGATGCGAGCGCTCTGAAGGACCGATACCTGTGCATGTGGGCGAAGGAGACGAAGGCTCATCCTGCTACTCGCGTGAGCCCAGGTTCCTCCAAGGGTGGCCCAGATAAATTCCATTTCTTTGCCAACTACTTTTACTGCGGGCTCTGTCCCCCATTTTCCGATTTCTTTATCGACATCATGTACACATACGGCTTCCATCTCTTGGATTTGACGCCGAATGCCGTGACATGCATGTCAGTCTTTGCCCATCTTTGTGAAAAAATTTCTGGAGTAGCCGCCAACACAGCCCTCTTCCGCCATTATTTCATTCCCCGCATTCAAAAGGGAGAGGCCCTTTCTGGTTCTATCACCCGGATTCCAAGGACATGGAACAAAGAGATATACCCAGACGGGGTCTTCCGCGAGAAGTGGGAATAATGGCGAGCCAGGTGGTGCTGGATTCAGGAGAAAGACCACCAGCCCTTCTGCCTGCCTCGATAGACAAAGATGGCGCGCGGTAATGACTGGAGTGCCCTCGATCCTCAAGATGAGAAGCTCACAATTGCAATCACCAGGATCCACCGCGTCAGAGTTGCCGGGCTCACAATAGAAATGATTGGCGCTGATTTCCTTCGCCGTCGCATCGCCCCTCTGCAGAACAAAGGGAAACCAGCCTGGGAGTTCCGGAATGCGGCAGATATCATGAGGCTGCGCCCTGGTTTGAATAACAACCTGACGGTCATGCAGCACACGGCTCTCTGCCACAGACTGTTCAGGCCTGACGCGAGATACAAGTTGCCGGGTAGCGTAATTCCTCTGTGCAACAACTCCGCCTTGGCCTCAATCATCGCCATGATGCCGGTGTGTAATGGTCACGGCCTTGACGGAACTTGGGAAGAGCCTTCCGCAGAGCAAGCACAAGAGTTCTTTGACAACTTGTCGGAGAGGGCCATCCGAGAAGAAACGAACCTCATCCGCCCCACCACTGATGAAGAAGTGGCGTATATCGCTAGCAGGGCGGAAGAAGCGAATCTTTCCGCGGAGGCCGGCAGCGCTGGCTTCATGGAAGGGGAAGCCAGTGAAGAAGAAGCGATGTCTGAGGAAAAACTTGCCGAGCAGGGCGAGGTTGCCGGAGAGCAGAGTGGCACAGCTGCCGGGGACCCTTCTGCCGAAGATACAGCCAAGGAGCAGCTGCACGAGGAGGCCCCAGCTCCCGAGAAGAGGAAGCGTGTTCTTTGGAAAACCACCTCTGGTGCTTCAGCCCACCAACCTTTCTCGAGTGGTGCAGCCCCCGGCAAGGCAATGACTGGAGCGGCGGGGGCGTCTCATACGACGACACCAACAACCGGAGCAGCAGGGTCACACCAACCCTCCGCTTCTGCCACAGCCAAGCAACCCAGGACCACTCCTTCACCTCCTCACAAGGACACTGTGGCGGAAGTCGACTTCGACCTCTCCGCCTTTAGCTCAGAAAGTGAAGAGTAAGTGTCCTGTCACATCTTCTAACTTCTGAATCTCCAGGTTTGCTTAACTTGTTTGCCTTGCTTTGGCCCGTCCCCGCAGAGATACGGAAATGTTGGCGCAAATGGTGGTGAAGAAGGCGAAGACTTCAACGGCCGATGAGCCGCCGGCAAGCACCACAGGTGCGCCAGAGCCAATCGTCAGTCCAGAGCCCAGCCCACGTACTCATTTCCCACTGGCGAGCGTTGGGATGTGTATCTTCTCTACTAACGTCGCCGAGCTTGCAGAAGAAGAACAGCAACAAGGAAAGCCATTGGGGGCCGTCCTTGATGCGCTGCCTCCGTCAACTGCGCCGCCCAGAGACGGATCTTCGGCAAGGGCTTCCGCTGTCGAGCCCATTAATTCTTGTTGAGGAGGAGCCGGCAAGCACAGGCATCGACAGTCCTACATCAGCAACCAACGTTGCCGGGAAAGGAGAAACCACCTTTCAACAGCTTGATGCAGGTAAACCATTTGCCTCAGAGTACTTGTCATTCTGTCTTTATATATCATATATATTTTGTTTGTCTTCTTGAGCTTCAACCTTGGTCTCATCTTGTTTCCCTTTCTTCGGCTTCCAGATCTTCCTTTGATGGAACAAATGGATGTCGATGTCGTCATCGAGGAGACCGCCAGAAATGCTGCCGCCGAGGCCGATAGAGTTGCCACTGACGAGGCTTCTAAGGACGTACAGGAAGAAACCGCCAAGGAGTCTGCTGAGAAGGCTGGCAAGGAGTCCAGTGACCATACTAACCACATTCCTGCCGCAGGAGCGCCAGGCACTACGTCAGCCATAGAGCCCCCAGCAGCCGGTGAAACGGCTGTTGAGGATCAGCTGTCAACATCTGAAGCCCCCTCTTCAAGCAAATATCTTAAGGTTGGCGAGAACCTGTTCGTCAGCATACCAGGAACGGCAAGCACTGGGGTGCCAACCGAAGGGGAAATTTTCGATGAGGAAGTCATCACTGCTGCCGGACTCAAAATTATTGATGAACCAAGTGCCAGCAGCAGCAAATCCAAGGAAGAACAGCTCCTCCAAACCATGAGCGACAACTTCCAAAAGCTCCAGGCGCTCTACCGCACTCGAAAGGAGAAGTTAGACTCCAGGGTAGCAGTTATGGGAGCAGCGGAGGCGGATTTTCAAAAGCGCGTCGAGGAAACGCAAGTCTGGTACGCCGAAGCTTTTCAAGAGTTGAAAACTGGTTGGGAACAGCTGAGCGAAAGCTGGAACGAACTCCTCTTAAAGCAGTCTGACATCGAGAAGGCGCAAGAGGAGGCCTCGCAACAGGCCGCTGCAGAGGAAGCTCGCCTAATGGAACGCCGTGTCGGGCTTGATGCCTCTGAAGAGGACCTTGCCGCTAGCGAGAGGGCGCTTGCCGACAAGCTTCGCGGCAAGGATGAAGAAATCGAAAAGCTTGTCGCGCAGCGAACCCAGGAGCTGGAGAGGAAACACAAGGAAACCCTCGAGGCTCTGGCCACAGACCATGCCGACAAGCTGAAGGAAGCCGTCAATGCTGCCGAAGCTGCAGAGGCCGCCAAGAACAAGCTTGACGATAAGGTGAAGAGGCTGGAGGCGGACCTTGAGGATCACGGCAAGGAGATCTTGACGCTCAAAGCCGAAAGAGAGAAGACTCTCTATAGCCTGGCAGAGATGCAAGTCGCCATATCCGAGAAGACCAAGCAACTCACCTCAGCCAATGAATCCATTGCCGATCTGAAATTGAAGCTGACCACGCTGGAAGAGTCCCTTGAGAAAAGCAAGGCTCGTGAGAAGGTCTTGATCAAAGATCTCCGGAATGAGAAGGACCTGCTCAAGAGCGCCGCCGCCAATTATAATGACTATACGGCAGGTGTGTAGATCTGGACTGAGCGCCTTGTCGATGTCACGGAAAGGCTTGCAGCACAGCTGTCCACCATGGGCCTACAAAACTTCAACCTTTCTTCCAACGATAGGGTATCTCCGAGCACCAGGTTGACCATGTTCTTTGAGGGCATGATTGACGCTCTGAAGCTGCTCCATTCTGATCTAGCAACCCGTCTGGCCAACGAATCCCGCAAACTCTGTCGGGCCATCCTCCTCAAGGTGCTCACCAAAGTGGTGTACAAGAATCCTGGCATCAAGTGACCGGCAGGCCAAATCTTGCCGCGGAGGCCGGCAGCGCCGGATTCGTGGAAAAGGAAACCAGCGAAGAGGAAACGCTGCCGGATGAGAATCTTTCCGGGCATGGCGAAACCGCCGGAGAACAGAGTGGCACTGTTGTCGGGAGTTCGTCTGCTAGGGGCCCTTCTGCTGAGGACACAGTCGAGGAGGAGCTGCAGGAGGAGCCCCCATCTCTTGAAGTGAGAAAGAGGCGTGTTCTCCGGCGAGCCGCCTCTGGGACTGCAGTCCACCAGCCTTCTTCGAGCAGCGCAGCCCCCGGCAAGGGAGCGGCCGGCAAGGCTGCGGCCAAGCGACCCAGGAGCACTCCCCCTCCTCCCCCCATGGACATCGTGGCGGAAGTCGACTTCGACCTCTCTGCCTTCAGCTCGGGAGAAGAAGAAGAAGAGTAAGGAGCTTGCCGCATCCTTTGCTTTCTGAATTTCTGATTTTACTTAACCCATTTGCTTTGCTTTGGCTTGCCTCCGCAGGGATACGGAAACACTGGCATAGAGGATAGCGAAGAGGGCGAAAACCTCAACGGGCGAGGAACCGCCGGCAAGCACCTCAGGTGCGCCGGAGATGATCAACGTCAGCCCAGAGTCAAGCCCTCAACGCAGCCCTCGACGTAGCCCCCGGTGCAACCCCCAGTGTGAGTCTGTTACTCATTTTCCGCTGGCAAGTGTCGGGGTGTGCATCTTCACTACTGACATCTCCGAGCATGCAGGAGGAGAGCAGCGACAAGGAGAACCACCGGAGGCCACCCCTGATATGCCGCCTCCATCAACTACACCACCCAGAGATGGGTCCCCGGCAAGGACTTCCTCTAGCGTGCTCTATCGTGATGAGGAAGAGCCGGCAAGCACGGGCACCGGCAGTTCTACACCGGCAACCAATGTTGGCGCAGGTAAACCACTGCCTCAAAGTACTTGTTTTTCTATCTTCTTTTTTTGTCTTCTTGAACTTCTTCCTCAACCTTGTCCTGTCTGCTTCCTTGGCCTGCAGACCTTCCCTTGACGGAACAAATGGACATTGACACTGTCATCGAGGAGACCGCTAGGGACGCCGCCGCGGAAGTCGATAGGATTGCTGCTGAGGAGGCCGCCAAGAATGCTGCCGCCGAAGCCGCTGAGGATGCTGCTGCCAAGAACGCTGCCGCTGAGGCCGCCAAGGCCACGTAGGAAAAGACCGCCAAGGAGTCTGCTGAGGAAGCCGGCAAGGAGACTGGTGACCGTACCGACGGCACTACTGCCGCAGGAGCGCCAGGCGCTGCGCCGGCTCCGGAACCCCCAGCCGCCGATGAGGCGGCTGTCAATGACCAGCCGCCAACATCCGAAGCTCCCTCCTCAAGCAAGTACCTCAAGGTCGGCGAGAACTTATTCGTCAGCATCCCGGGAACAGCGAGCATCGGGGTGCCAATTGAAGGGGAGACCTTTGAAGAGGTCATCACCGCTGCTGGGCTCGAGGTTGTTGATGAACCAAGCGCCAGCGGCAGCAAATCCGAAGAAGAGAAACTCCTCCAGGCCATGAACAGCAATTATCAGAAAATCCAAGCGCTCCACCGTGCCCAAAAAGAGAAGCTAGACTCCAAGGCAGCTCTTGTTGAAGCAACGGAGGCGAACTTCCAAAAACGTGTCAAGGAGACACAGGTCTGGTATGCTGAAGCCGTTCAGGAGCTTAAGGCGAGCCAAGAGCAGCTGAACCAAGGCTGGAACGAGCTCCTCCTTAAGCAATCCGATGTTGAGAAGGCATAGGAGGAGGCCAAACAACAGGCCACCACAGAGGAAGCATGCCTGAGAGAGTTCCGCGTCGGTCTTGAAGCTCATGACGATGACCTTACCGCTCGTGAGAAGGCTCTTGCCGACAAGCTCCGCGCCAAGGACGAGGAAATTGAAAGGCTTGTCGCGCGGCGGACCCAGGAGCTAGAGCAGAGGCACATGGAGATGCTCGAAGCTCTGACTGTAGATCACGTCGGCAAGCTGAAGGAGGCCATCGATGCCGCCAAGGGTGCAAAGGCCGCCAAGGACGAGCTTGCCGAGAAGGTGAATAAGCTGGAAGCGGACCTTGTGGATCATGGCCAGAAGATATCAACACTCGAGACCGAAAGAGAGAAGGCCCTCCACAGCCTGATGGAGATGCAGGTCACCATATCCGACAAGACCAAGCAGATTTCTTCAGCCAATGACTCCATTGACGATCTGAAGACGAAGCTGGCCACGTTGGAGGAAACTCTTGAGGCTCTCAGAGCCCGCGAGAAGACCCTGATCAAGGCTCTCTAGGACGAGGAGGAGCTGGTCAAGAGTGCTGCTGCCGAACACAACGACTTTGTGCACAGAGTGCAAATCTGGACTGAGAAGCTTGTCGACGTCGCGGAGAAGGTTGCCGCACAACTGTCCACCATGGGTCTGCAGGGCTTCAGGTATTCTTCTGACGATAGGGTGTCCACGAGCGCCAAGATTCACATGTTCTTCGACCGTGTGCTTGAAGCCCTGGAGCAGCTCCAATCTGATCGGGCGACCCACCTGGCCAACGATTCCCGCAAGCTCTGCTGGGGCGTCCTCCAAAAGGTGCTCACCAATGTGGTGTAGAGGAACCCCGGCATCAACCTCGCCAACGTCCTCGACCGCCTGCAGAAGGATGCAGACCTCAAGGCGGCAGAAGAGCTTGCCGCGCCCATTGTTGACAAGGTGAACCAGGTCAAGAGGGTTGAAGGCCAGCGCAGGGACTAGCCGCTTCGCTTCTTCACTTCTCGCCGCCGCCATTCCATGTCAAAAACATTTTCGTTTTCTGTTAGAACTGCGGCAAGAATTGATGTAATATAACTTGCTATGCTTCTGGGTGGATGTATGCTATTCCCCTTGTTTAATTTCTCTTTGTATGATATACACCCTATGCTTGTTGGAGGTTTGCCGGTGCACGCAACCTTGCCGCGAGCGCTAGGTGCGAGACTTTAGTAGCTTGCTGGAGGTGCCCCTGCCGGCAAGATCCCTTGGCGTTCTCAGTGCAGCCACTTGAGTTGTTGAGCGGACTCGAAACAAAACAAAGGCGCAACCGATCACAGCAAGGTTCCTTCGCATGCAGGTTTTCCATACAAAAGCTGAAATCGTTCAAGGAGAATAACAAAACAAAATTTTGGTTAAAGTCTCTGCAACTTATCTTTTCGTTGCCGTACTCCTTCCGGCAAGATGCCCACCTTGAACATCGCCTATCGGTATCCATACCATCCTCCCCCCCCCCACCCCCCCGGCAAATTTGCGTGCGAGGGAACCTTCTGTCTTTTGAGAAAAAGAAAGAAGAGAAAATAAAGATATGGAACCTTGGCGGTTCGTTAGTACTTGCCGGAAATAAGTGTAATACAATATCTCAGACAGACATGCGTATAAATAAACATGAAAATCAACAAGAATTGCAGAACACTTATGTTTTATTCAACTATGCACAGGGTCTGCACCTGGCTTTGTACAAAGGATTACATGCTTCAGCGGCAAGACTTGTACAAAAGATGGTTGCCGGGGGACCCGGCAACCGCGCCTTATGGATAGAACTTGCGAAGATGTTTGATATTCCAGGAGTTGCTCACCGAAATGCCATCCTCGGTGTCCAGGCAGACTACGCCAGGCCTGGTGACTCGTACTACCCGATAAGGGCCTTCCCACTTTGGCGTCAACTTGTTGGAATTCTTGGTCGACTGAACGCGCCGAAGAACAAGGTCGCCTTCCTCAAGACTTCGGGCATGAACCTTGCGGCTATGGTAGCGGCGCAAGGCTTGCTGGTAGCGTGCAGCTCTGACAGCAGCCTGAAGACGATCTTCCTCAAGGAGCGTCGCGTCATCTTGCCGCAACTGCTCTTGCTCAAGCTCATCATAAGCGAGAACCCGAGGTGACCCGTATATGAGTTCCGTGGGGAGAACTGCTTCCACCCCGTATACCAGGGAGAAGGGTGTCTGTCCGGTGGCTTGATTTGGTGTCGTCCTGATTGACCAAAGAACCGCCGGCAACTCATCAATCTAGCGCCTTCCGCACTTGCGCAGCTTATCGAAAGTTCTTGTCTTGAGGCCCCGCAACACTTCAGCATTTGCCCTTTCTGCCTGGCCGTTGCTCCTTGGATGGGCAACAGAAGTAAAACAGATCTTGCCGCCAAGGTCTTCGACATACTGCATGAACGTGTTGCTTGTGAACTGTGTGCCGTTGTCGGTGATGATCCTATTGGGTACACCAAAGCGGCAAACTATTCCCTTGAAGAACTTGACGGCTGACTGTGCTGTCACCTTCCTCACTGTTTCCACCTCCGGCCACTTTGTGAACTTGTCGATAGCGACGTACAAGTACTCAAATCCCCCGGTAGCACAGGGAAAGGGACCCAAGATGTCGAGCCCCCAGACCGAAAATGGCCAGGAGAGAGGGATTGTTTGAAGTGCTTGAGCTGGTTGATGTAGCTTCTTCGAATGTAACTGGCATGCTTCACACTTGGTTACTAGTGCAGTCGCATCCTGGAGGGCAGTGGGCCAAAAGAAACCTTGCCGGAATGCCTTGCCGACAAGTGCTCTTTATCCTATGTGTGAGCCACATATGCCTCCATGTATCTCCGCCAACAGCTCCAGTCCATCCTCCCGAGGAATACACTTCAATTTCACTCCGTTTGTCCTCTTTCTATAGAGGACATTGTCCACAAACTGGTACATGTTGGACCGACGGGCTACTTTTTCCGCTTCTTCCTGCTCTTTGGGAAGCTCTCCTGTCTGAAGGAAATGGACGATGTGTTGTGCCCACGCTAGAGCCTGAGGCTCGACAACAAGGACTAAAGGCAAATCTTCTGCCGAAGGAGCGCTTGTCTCTACAGCAAGGGCGTGAGGCCCTACCGGAGCCTGTTGCTCCCCGGCAGGCTCGGCGGGAGCGTTTGTCTCTACAGCAAGGGCTTGAAACCCTGTCGGTGCCTGTCGCTCACCGGCAAGCTTGGCGTCGTTCCCGGCAACCTCTTTGCCGGCGGCCTCTGGGAGATCTGTCGGAAAATACTTGCCGGAACTCAACTTCCTTCTTTTCTCTTGTCCCATTGATGGTGTCACGGATGGTTGAGTCAGTCAGAGCACAAAAGTTCCTGGTTCCACAGGTAACTTAAGAGCAGCGCACTTCGACAGGCCATCAGCAACGCTGTTTTCTGCGCGAGGGACGTGCTCCATTTGCAGGCCATCAAAACGCTCTTCCAACTTCCTCACCTCATCTACATATGCTTCCATCAACGGACTCTGATAATCTTTATTCACTTGCTTAACCATGAGCTAAGAATCACCTCTGACGATAAGTTTCTTGATTCCAAGGTCTGCCGCGATCCTAAGACCGGCAAGCAGTCCTTCATACTCCGCAGTATTATTCATCGACCTCTCCCGGGGAAAGTGCATTTGAATTACATACTTGAGGTGCTCTCCGGTGGGTGCGACAAGCAGCACGCCAGCACCGGCGCCTTGCAGCGAGAAAGCCCCGTCAAAGTACATAATCCATTCTTGATTCGCTTCCTTGCCGGGGAGAGTTGACTCGTGAATCTCTTCATCAGGAGTTGGGGTCCATTCCGCAATGAACTCCGCCAAGGCTCTGCTCTGAATGGTTGAAGTACTTTCAAACGTGAGACCAAAGCTTGACAACTCCAATGCCCACTCCACAATCCTGCCGGTTGCGTCTGGATTCCGCAAAATTCGCTGCAACGGAAAGCGGATGACAATAGTGATCTCGTGTGCTTGAAAGTAATGGCGCAGCTTCCTCGAGGCCATAAGGAGGCCGAAGAGCAGCTTCTGCACACTAGAATATCTTGACCTAGCCCCCTGCAAAAGAGGGCTGACAAAATAAACTGGGCGCTGCACCATCTTCTTCTTCTGAGTTGCTTCATCTAACTGCACAGATCCTGTCTTGCCGGCACCAGACTCTGCCGGGGAAGATCCCGGCACGTCGCTTGGCGGTCCTGCCGCTGCCGCTGCTTCTTCGTCGGCTTCTCTCTCTGCCACTAGTGCAGCACTTACCACTTGATTCGTTGCCGCTAAATATAGCAGCAACGGCTCTTGTGGACTTGGCGCAACTAGTACTGGCGGAAAGGAAAGGTACCTCTTCAAATCTTGCAGCGCTGCCTCCGCTTCTGGAGTCCATTTCATTGGACCTGCCTTCTTCAAAATTTTGAAAAACGGCAGGGCACGCTCAGCAGACTTGGAGATAAACCTACTCAGAGCAGCAACGCAGCCGGCAAGACGACGCACATCTTTGACACGTCTTGGTGCTTCAATCTGCTCAATTGCTTGGATCTTGTCGGGATTTGCTTCAATTCCGCGGTGAGACAAAAAGAACCCGACAAGCTTGCCGGATGGAACACCAAACACACACTTCTCAGGATTGAGCTTCAAATTGATCTTGCGCAGATTTGCAAATGTTTCTTCTAAATCTGATATGAGCGTTGCCTTGTCCTTGGTTTTGACCACTATGTCATCCATATAAGCTTCCATATTTCTATGTAGCTGGGGCTCAAAACCAATCTGAACTGCTCTTGCAAAAGTTGAACCAGCACTTTTCTACCCGAAAGGCATACGTAAAAAGCAGTACATACCACATGGGGTGATAAATGCGGTCTTTTCTTCATCTTCCCTTGACATGAAGATCTGATGGTATCCGGAGTAGGCATCAAGAAATGAGAGCAAGTCGCAGCCGGTAGTGGAGTCCACAATCTGGTCGATGCGCGGCAAGGGAAAAGGATCCTTTGGACGGGCTTTATTGATATCTGTATAGTCAATACACAGCCTCCATTTGCCGTTCGCCTTGCGCACTACAACTGGTTTGGCCAAACATGTTGGATGAAGCACTCCTCTGACCTGACCTGCCGCTTCCAGCTTCTTGATTTCCTCAGCAATAAACTGTTGCCGCTCCAATGCCTGCTTCCTGACCTTCTGCTTGACGGGCCGCGCGTGGGGACAGACGGCAAGGTGGTGCTCAATTACCTCCCTGGGAACGCCGGGGAAGTCAGATGGTTGCCATGCAAACATATCGACATTCGCCCGCAGGAAGGCAACGAGCGCGCTTTCCTATTTGTCATCAAGGGTGGAACTTATGGTGAAAGTTCCCCCCGTGCCATCTTCCTTGGCGGACACCTTCTTAGTCTCTGGTGGAGCAGCCTTGGACTTCTTGCTCTTGCCGGTGGAGCTCTCAGGCACATCCTCAACGGGAGCGCAGCACTCCGAGGAGGTGCGCTTGCCGGAGTGTGTGCGAGAGGTCTTACCGGTCTTCTTCCCCCCAGGAGCTTCAGCGGCAGGAGCAAGTGCTTTGGCGGCAGATGCTGCAACTGCCTCCAGGTAAAGTTGATCGGTGCAGACAAGCGCATCCTTCTTGTCGGAGTTGACAGTGATGACACTTATCGGCCCGGGCATCTTCAATGTATTGTAGGCGTAGTGTGATGCCGCCATAAACTTGGCCAGCGCTGGGCGGCCAAGGATCCCATTATATGGCAATGGAATCTTTGCGACGTCAAACACAATCTTCTTTGTCCTGAAGTTCAGGTCGCTGCCAAATGTTACCGGCAGCGTGATCTTGCCCTTCGGTTGACTCCTTCCTGGATTGACCCCCTGGAACTGGCCCGTTTCCTTGAGATCTCCATCAGGAATTTGCAACCTTTTGATTACTTCTGGTGATATCAAATTCAAACCGGCCCCACCGTCAACTAACATTTTCGTCACTTTGAGGTTGCGAATTGTTGGTGAGACCAACAACGGCAAACACACGACCGCGGTTGTGTGATCAGGGTGATCCTCAATGTCAAAAATGATAGGCGTGCTGGACTACTTCAACGATTTTCGGGCGCCGACAGATGGTTCTGTAGCATTCACTTCACGCGCCCACTGCTTAAGTTGGCGGTGGGAAGAATGCAAGGAAGCACCTCCGTCAACACACATCATGTCTGTGGCTTTCTGAAACCCTTTCTCACTGGACTCTTCGTCCTTGTCATTGTTATCGTCATCCCCCTCTTGCTTGTCGCGGCCCCGAGCAGGCTTCTCTTTCTGTTGCTTGGCCTTGCCGCGGTGACCTCCTCGGCCACCGCGCTTCTTGCCGGACCCTTCAGCACCATCCTGAGCCTTTTCCTTGTCTTGCCTCTCATACTCGGCCTTCTGCTTCTCGACAAGCTGCTCAACTTGCCAGCAGTCTTGGAGATCATGGCCCTTGGTGCGATGAATCCTGCAGTACTGTTTGCCGGAGCCCTCCGGCTTGTCGGTAGCCGCCAAGGCCTGACAGGAGGCTCACCCGGCAACATCCTTGCCGGGGCCATCGACTTTAGCCTTCTTGGCGGTGTCGGGGTTGCCGGACCCCTCCACAGCAAGCACGGCCTTGCCCTTGCGCTTCCTATTGCGTCGCCGGCCCTTCTTTGCAGGGGCGGCGGTGTCTTCATCTTTAGATTCGGCTCCCGCGCCAGCATCCTCGCCAGGAAGCCTCCTCCCTTCCTCAGCTCGAGCACACTTATCAGCCAAAGCGTAGAGCTCGGCAACATCCCTGACCTTGTTCATCGCCAGCTCTTCGCGCATCCTGCGGTTGCGCACGTTCTGATGGAACGCGCTGATAACAGCGGTAGGATGAACGTCTGGAATGTTGTGATGTATGCGGCTGAATCTCTGGATATACTTGCGCAAAGTTTCGCCCTCCTTCTGGGGAATGAGATGCAAATCACTTTCTTGGCCAGGAGCTTGGTGGCCTCTGGTAAAGGCGCCAACAAACTCATGGCACAGATCTGCCCAGGAAGAAATGGAATTCTCCGGCAGATGCATCAACCACGACCTGACGTTGTGCTTGAGCACCAACGGGAAGTAGTTCGCGGTTATCTTGTCGTCACGGCCCCCGGCAGCCTGCACCGCAATGGTGTAGATGCTCAGGAACTCTGACGGGTGAGTCTTGCCGTCATATTTCTCCGGGACCTCCGGTTTGAACGTGCGGGAATTGGGCCACTGAACTCGCCACAGCTCACGGGTAAACGCTGGACAACCCACCTCGTAAGGTAGATCGACAGGATACCCTGGCGCTGGCTTGTCGACAGCAGGTCCTGCCCGCTTATCAGATTGATGACGCGCTTCCCGCCGCTGCTCGATGGTGGTTCGAGCGTCTTCCTTCCTTCGTTCCCGAAGAAACTGACGTTGATCGCGGCGCGTCCGCGGATCAGACGACGCCGTGGAATCATCATCACAGGCACTGGTCCGTCGAGTCAGCGATTGCTGTTGCCGGCGCGGAGGAGAGTGCACCGTGGTGGCACCGCCTCCGGCCTTCTCACCATGAGCGCGCTCTGGTTCGATAGACCGCCGCCGTGAAGGCTCCGCCTGCTGTGGCACATCTTTGTCAGCCAAGCCGACGAGGCTTTGAATAGCAGCTCTCCACTCGTCAAGCTTGTCCGCAGCAGGGGGAAAGTTGATGAGCAGCTACGCTCGCGCCAACGCCTCTGCTGGTGTAGGTGGTGGCGACAGGTGCGAGGAACGTGATGTGCTCTGACTCCTAACGGTGTTAGAAGGAGCTCCATCACGGTCCCACTACCGTGCGCCGCTTCCACCAACACGCTGGCATGCATGCTGCTCTCGCGCATCCCGAGAGTGATGCTCATGAGATTTTCCATGGGGACGCCTATGACCGCCATCGTCGTGGCACTGCTCATCACGCGCGACCAGAGAAGGACGTGGTGCATGCGCCGGCGTGGGTGTCTTGGAAGGCGCCCTTCCACCTCTGGAGTTCCCTGCGCCGCCTGCTGGCAGCACGGCTCCGTCTCTGGGTCTAGCGGCGCGGACGACACCGCTCGCCTGGCTGTGATCGCCAGAATGTCAAGGAAGCTCAGGATCTCCGCCTCCTCCGCCCACGTTTACATCGTCGCCCCTCCATGCAGCTATAGGCGGACTGGACGCGGATGGACCGACTGCCGTGAAACCCTTCCTCTTGGGGGCCATGGCGATTTAGATGATGAAGAAACTGGCGCGCTGATCGCAAGATCAGGTTCACGCAACCTCGCCCCCTACCTGGCGTGCCAAAGATGTCGGAAACGACACCTATGGGATCGTGTGGATCCCTTTATGATTCGGCAGGGAAGAAGGTTTGCGCAAAGAGCAAATCAAACGATCAAAACACAGGAATTTTACCCAGGTTCGGGCCGCAAAGATGCGTAAAACCCTACTCCTGCTTGGTTGTATTAGATGTGCTTTAGGCCAAGTTCTAGGAGCGCTGTGTGATGAATAGTACACTGCTGCTATCATGCGGAATTGTCCAGAAGAAGATCCCCCTGTAGCTGCACCTTGGGCCTCCTTTTATACGTTCGAAGGGGTCACCAACAGTGGTGCACAGTGCATACATGAGGTGTAAAGTAACTACAGTGTTATCATACCTAATACTGATGTCTTAGGACAAGAGCATTTAATGCTCTGTTGAGGTGTCCCTTAGCGTCTTGGGGATGGAAAAAGGGGCCATCCCATCAGCACCGCTTAAGCCCAACACCGTTAGCGTCCTGACACGCATCCAGGAGGACAACAGCTAGGTGACAGGGTGGCGAAGTCTTGCCGGGGCCTTGTGAGCCATCCCGGCAAGGGTCTTGCCGGGATCCCAGCCTTTAGTCTTCTATTTTCTAGCCATCGTCTTGTCTTGGATGCCTCCTTGACTTTATGAACTTGCACTCGGCTGTCCCCCGGCAGGCCTTGCCGCAGGTGTGGCTACAACTGTCCATGCACAAGTACGGGGTACTAAGGGACCCAACTTTAGTACACCGACAGTCTTCTTCCCCCCGGGAGCTTCAACGGCAGGAGCAAGTGCCTTGTGTAGGGAAACGCAGCAGAAAACAAAAAATTTCTGACCTACGCACCAGCCCAGGACCACTATGAAGACTGCATACAAGGTTTGATCTTTTCGTTACCGACTCGTAGCGCAGTGGAAGTAGAGTCGATGACGATCGGCGGTGCAGATCCCCGCAGCTAGGATTTACAACCTCCCAACCGCGAGGATGTATACCCTCATCCGCCCCTCGGACAGCCCTTCGGGAGGCGGTCGGACAGTCCCCCGGACGGTGTCGCGGACAGCCCTTCGGGAGGACCATCGAAACTCGGACAGTCACTCAGACAGCCCTTCGGGAGGACCCTCAAAACTCGGATAGTCACTCGGACAGCCCTTCGGGAGGCACTCTCGAACTAAGACCGAAACAACGATCTCTCTACAGAGTTGCACACATACGGTGTCATCTATCCGGCAGGGCTTCGCCGTCCAGAACTAGTTCCCACAGGAACCCAGACAGCCTTTCGGCTCTACGAAACTATTTCGCTAGGAGGGAGAGAGAAAGCCAGATCATGCATGGCACTTGTATGTGAGAAGGGATGAGGTTTGGGCTGCCCCCTCACCTCCTATTTATAGGAAAACCAAGGGGTAGGATGGGACTTGGAATTACCAAAATGCCCATGAGGTGAGCACACCACAAGGGCATAATGGGAAAGCCTCCAAATAGTGTTGCCTGCATCACCATGCTTGCATCACTATGCCTGCATCACCATGCCTGCATCATTCTTCTAGAAGCCTTTTTGGGAAATATCCCAAAAGGTGGTTTTCCAAAAATATCCAAAAAGCACTTTCACTATTCACGACGACATTTTTCAGCGTCCGTTCGAACTGAAAATATTTATGTGGGCTTAGAACATTTCCAGCACCCACTAAAATAATTTTCAACGCGTTCCGAAACAATTCCGGTTTAGTGATTTTCATCTGCGAAAAGCATCTGAAGCGGTTCCGGTAGCTCCGGAACATTTTCGGTTTTCATCCTGGAAAATTCCAGAAAGTTTCCAGAACGATTCTGGCACCCTCCAAGAATTATCAGGCATGTGCCGAAACCAATTTGACTTTATGGTATCCCCCGAAACAACTTTTCAGTTTTATCGAATCTGTTCCGGTGTTCTCTCTGCGGAACTTTTCCGCTGTCCGAAACTTTTCCGGTGTCCGAAACTTTTCCGGTGATTTTCTCTCAGACTCCCTGTATAGTATTCAGCAGATAGATGACCCTTAAGCATGTGACCCTATAGGTTCGGTGAAGCATAGACATGACCCGGAACTCCTTCCGATCAATGATCAACATCGAAGCCGTGGACACCCATATTGACCCCTATACCCACACGAATGAATATTCGAGTGAACCTCCAGTTGCCGAGTGCTATTCCTGTTGCTTCGCGATATGTTACAAATACCCGAGGTGAGACATATTGGCATCCCCGTGGATCAACAACTTGTCCACTATGCCAGTTACCTCGTTACCGGTATTGTTCTCTTTTCTCGTTACCGTGTTCCGGCATCCCCGTGATCAAATCACAAAGTGTCTGGCCAGACGATGATGGATACCGTAACACCAAGAGGGCCCAAAGATATCTCTCCATCGTCGGAGAAGCAAATCCCAATCTTGAGCTATCAAGTTACTTGACATACTTTCCCATGAACCCGTAAGCCGCCGTAATAGCCATCCAGTTATGGATGACGTTTAACAGACCCCCAAAGTTCATGAATCAAGCATGAAGAAACTCGATACTCTCATGGTCTGAGGAATCATGCAAACGTTAACCATCTCTGTGTTATTAACCATTTAACTTGTGACGAATGTATCTCATAGCATAACATCAATTCGGGTCGATTCAACACAAATGTTCTTCTAACATTGTGCCCTCAAAATTGTTGGCATAGACATGCCCATGATCAGGAAAACAGAACCATCATGCAATACTTGAGCTAGTCTTAGAGGCCAGACTAGGAATACATTTTACCGTTTATTATTCCACACATGCATTTGAGTCTTCCTCCGAGCCTCGTGGTTATTGTAGACTCGAGAACCATAGCAGTTATAGAATGGAACATAAACCTAATTATGAATAGGGAGATAATCAATAACATTTATTATTGACACTAGGGCATATCTCCTACACCTTGGCGGCAGGTGCGGCAACTGCCTCCCGGTAAAGTTGGTCGGCGCAGATAAGCGCATCCTTGTTGTCGGAGTTGACAGTGATGACGCTCATCGGCCCGGGCATCTTGAATGTATTATAAGCGTAGTGCGATGCCGCCATGAACTTGGCCAGCGCTGGACGGCCAAGGATCCCATTGTATGGCAATGGAATCTTGGCGACGTCGAAAATAATATTTTTTGTTCGGTAGTTCAGGTCATTACCGAATGTTACTGGTAGTGTGATCTTACCCTTCAGCTGGCTCCTCCCTAGATAGATCCCCTGAAACGTGCCCGTTTCCTCGAGATCTTCATCAGGAATTTGCAACCTTTTGATCACATCAGGTGAGATCAAGTTCAAACCGGCCCCACCGTCAACTAACATTTTCGTCACTTTGAAGTTGCGAATTGTTGGTGAAACCAACAATGGCAGACACCCGACCGCAGTTGTGCGATCAGGGTGATCCTCAGCGTAAAAAATGATAGGCGTGTTGGACCATTTCAATGGTTTCCGGGCATCGACGGATGGCTCTGTTGCATTAATCTCGTGCGCCCATTGTTTAAGTCGGCGGTGAGAAGAATGCAACGAGGCGCCCCCATCAATGCACATGGTTTCTGTAGCTTTTTGAAATTCATGCTCGCTGGACTCGCCGTCCTATTCGTTGTCATCGTCACCCCCCTCTTCCTTGTCGCGGCCTCGAGCGGGCCTCTCTTTCTGATGCTTGGCCTTGCCGTGGCGACCTCCTCGGCCACCGCGTTTCTTGCCGGACCCCTCCGCACCATCCTGGGCCTTCTCCTCATCTCGCCTTTCATACTCAGCTTTCTGCTTCTCGACAAGCTGCCCAACTTGCCGGCAGTTTTGGAGATCGTGGCCCTTGGTGCGATGGATTTTGCAGTACTGCTTGTCGGAGCCCTCTGGCTTGTCGGCAGCCGCCAAGACCTGACAGGAGGCGCACCTGACAACCTCCTTGCCGGGGCCGTCAACCTTGATCTTCTTGGCGGTGTCGAGGTTGCCGGATTCCTCGACGACAAGCACGACCTTGCCCTTGCGTTTCCTGTTACATCGTCAGCCCTTCTTGGCCGGGGCGGCGGCGTCTTCGTCTTCAGCATCCTCGCCGGTTAATCTCCTCCCTTCTTCAGCTCGAGCACATTTATCAGCCAGAGCATCGAACTCGGCAACATCCCTGACTTTGCTCATCGCCAGCTCTTCGCGCATCCTGCGGTTGCGCATGTTCTGATGGAACGCGCTGACAACAGCGGCAGGATGAACATCTGGGATGTTGTGGTGTATACGGCTGAATCTCTGTATGTACTTGCGCAAGGTTTTGCCCTCTTTCTGGGGGATGAGATGCAAATTACTTTCCTGGCCAGGAGCTTGGTGGCCTCCGGTAAAGGCGCCAACAAACTCATGACACAGATCTGCCCAGGAAGAAATTGAATTTTCCGGCAGATGCATCAACCACGACCTGACGTTGGGCTTATGTACCAACGGGAAGTAGTTGGTGAGTATCTTGTCGTCGCGAGTCCCGGCAGCCTGCACCGCAATGGTGTAGATGCTCAAGAACTCCGACGGGTGAGTCTTGCCGTCGTATTTCTCCGGGACCTTTGGTTTGAACGTTCGGGAATTGGGCCACTGGACTCGCCGCAGCTCACGTGTAAAATCTGGACAACCCACCTCATAAGGTAGGTCACCAGGATACCCTGGCGCAGGCTTGTCTACAGTGGGTCCTGCCGCTGCTCGATGGTAGTCCGAGCGTCTTCCTTGCTTCGATCCCGAAGAACTTGACGTTGATCGCGGCGAGTTCGCGGATCAGATGACGCCGTTGAATCACCATCACAGGCGCTGATCTGTCGAGTCAGCGACCGCTGTTGCCGCCGTGGAGGAGAGTGCATCGTGGTCGTACCCCCTCCAGTCTTTTTGCCATTGGCGCGCGCCGGCTCGATGGACTGCCGCCGTGAAGGCTCCGCCCGCTGTGGCCCATCTCCATTGGCAAGGCCGACGAGGCTCTGAATAGCAGCTCTCCATTCTTCGAGCTTCTCCGCGGCAGGAGGAAAATTCAGGAGCAGCTGTGCTCGGGCCAATGCTTCTGCTGGTGTAGGCGGTGGCGAAAGGTGCGAGGAACGTGAGGTGCTCTGACTCCTAACCGTGTTAGAAGGAGCTCCATCACGGTCCCGCAACCGCGTGCCGCTTCCACCAGCATTTTGGCATGCATGCTGGCCCCGCGCATCTTGAGAGTGATGCTCAGGAGTCTTTCCTTGGGGATGCTTAGAACCACCAACGTCGCAGCGCTGTTCATCGCGTGCGACCTGAGAAGGCCGCGGCGCATGCGCCGGCGTGGGTGTCCTAGAAGGCACCCTTCCGTCTTTAGAGTTCACTACGCCGCCCCGTAGGCAGCACAGCTCCATCCTTAGATCTAGCGGCGCGCGGGTTGCCGCCGCCGCTGCGAACGACGCCGCTCGCCTGGCTTTCATCACCAGGGCGTTGTGGAGGCTCGAGACCTCCGCTTCCTCCGCTTGCATCCACACCGTCGCCCGTCCGTGTAGCTACAGGCATACCGGATGCGGATGGACCAACTGCCGTAAAACCCTTCTTCTTGGGGGCCATGGCGATGAGGATGATGAAGAAACTGGCGCGCTGATCGCTAGATCAGGTTCATGCAACTTCTGCCCCTACCTGGCGCGCCAAAGATGTCGGCGTACGACACCTATGGGATCGCGTGGATCCCTTTTGTGGTTCGGCAGGGAGAAGGGCGTGCACAAAGAGCAGATCCAACGATCAACGCGAGGGATTTTTACCCAGGTTCGGGCCGCTGAGAAGCATAAAACCCTACTCCTGCTTTGGTGTATTGAGAGTCTTTGAGCTCTGGCTCCAGGAGCGCTATGTGATGAACAGTACTCAGCCGCTACGCTTGCAAACTGGGCCAGAAGGTCCCCCCTGTAGCTACGCCTTGGGCTTACTTTTATATGTCGAAGGGGTCACCAACAGTGGCGCACAGTACATACAAGAGGTGTAAATTTGCTACAGCGTTATCATACCTAATACTGACAGCATGGGACAAACGCATTAAATGCTCCGTTTAGGTGTCCCTAACTTTCTTGGGGACGGAAAAAGAGCCCGTCCCATCAGCACCGCTTAACCGCGTCTGCCGTTAGCACCTTGACATGCACCCAGGAGGACAAAACCTAAACGACAGGCTGGTCGCTGCGCTGGAGCGCTGAAAGGGTGGCGAGGTCTTGCCGGGTGCGAATCCTGCCGGGGCTCTGCAAGCCATCCCGGCAAGAATCCTGCCGGGATCCCAGCCTTTGGTCTTCCGTCTTCTGATTATTGACTTGAATGCCTCCTTGACATTCTTGCACTTGCATTCAGCTGTCCCCCGGCAGGCCTTGCCGCTGGTGTGGCTACAACCGTCCGCGCACAAGTATGGGGTACTAAAAGACCCAAACTTTAGTACACCGACATTCCGAAGATAATTTCCTTAAGAAACTTATTACAAAAATGCGTCGGAAGATACTTTTCTTAAGAAACTTCTTAAGAAAGTGCTTCCTAAGAAAATTTCCTTAGGAAACTTCTTACGAAAATGCGTCAAAGGATACTTTTCTTAAGAAACTGCTTCCTAAGAAATATTCCTTAGGTAACTTCTTAAGAAAATGCGTCGGAACAAACTTTTCTTTAGAAAGTTCTTAAGAAAGTGCTTCCTAAGAAAATTTCCTTAAGAAACTTCTTACGAAAATGCATCAGAAGAAACTTTTCTTAAGGAACTTCTTAAGAAAGTGCTTCCTAGGAAAATTTCCTTAGGAAACTTCTTAACAAAATGCGTTGGAACAAACTTTTCTTAAGAAACTTCTTAAGAAAGAGCTTCCTAAGAATATTTTCTTAAGAAACTTCTTACGAAAATGCATCGGAAGATACTTTACATAAGAAAGTGCTTCCTAAGGAAATTTCCTTAGGAAACTTCTTACGAAATTGCGTCAGAAGAAACTTTTCTTAAGGGACTTCTTAAGTAGGTGCTTCCTAAGAAATATTCCTTAGGAAACTTCTTAAGAAAATGTGTTTGAATAAACTTGTCTTAAGAAAGTTCTTTAAAAAGTGCTTCCTAAGAAAACTTCCTTAAGAAACTTCCTACGAAAATGCGTCGGAAAATAATTTTCTTAAGAAACTTCTTAAGAAAGTGCATCATAAGAAAATTTTCTTAAGAAACTTCTTACGAAATTGCATCAGAAGAAACTTTTCCCAAGGAACTTCCTAAGAAAGTGCTTCCTAGGAAAATTTTCCTTAGGAAACCTCTTAAGAAAATTCGTCGGAACAAACTTTTCTAAAGGAACTTCTTAAGAAAGTGCTTCCTTAGAAAATTTCCTTATGAAACTTCTTAAGAAAATGCATCAAAACAAACTTTTCTTAATAAAGTTCTTAAGAAACTGCTTCCTAAGAAATGTTCCTTAGGAAACTTCTTACGAAAATGCACTGGAAGATACTTTTCTTAAGAAACTTCTTAAGAAAGTGCTTCCTAAGAAAATTTCCTTAGGTAACTTCTTAAGAAAATGCGTCGGAACAAACTTTTTTTACAAAGTTCTTAAGAAAGTGCTTCCTAAGAAAATTTTCTTAAGAAACTTCTTACGAAAATGCATCGGAAGAAATTTTTCTTAAGGAACTTAAGAAAGTGCTTCCTAGGAAACTTACCTTAGGAAACTTCTGAAGAAAATGCATCGAAACAAACTTTTCTTAAGAAAATTCTTAAGAAAGAGTTTCTAAGAAAATTTCCTTAAGAAACTTGTTACGAAAATGCATCGAAAGATACTTTTCTTAAGAAACTTATTAAGAAAGTGCTTCCTAAGAGAATTACCTTCGGAAACTTCTTACGAAATTGCGTCGGAAGAAACTTTTCTTAATAAAATTCTAAGAAATATTCCTTAGGAAACTTCTTAAAAAAATGAGTCGGAACAAGCTGTTCTTAAGAAAGTGCTTCCTAAGAAAATTTCCATAGGAAACTTCTTACAAAAATGCGTCGGAGGATACTTTACTTACGAAACTACTTCCTAAGAAACTTTCCATAGGAAACTTCTTAAAAAAATACGTCGGAACAAAGTTTTCTTATGAAATTTCCTTACGAAACTTCTTATGAAAATGCGTCAGAAGATACTTTTCTTAAGAAAGTGCTTCCTAAGACAATTTCCTTAAGAAACTTCTGACGAAAATGCATCGAAAGATACTTTTCTTAAGAAACTTCTTAAGAACGTGTTTCCTAAGAAAATTTCCCTAGGAAACTTCTTACGAAATTGCTTCGGAAGAAACTTTCCATAAGGAACTTCTTAAGAAAGTGCTTCCTAAGAAATATTCCTTAGGAAACTTCTTAAGAAAATGTGTCGGAACAAAATTTTGTTAAAAAGTTCTTAGGAAAGTGCTTCCTAAGAAAATTTCCTTAGGAAACTTCTTACAAAAATGCATTGGAAGATACTTTTCTTAAGGAACTTCTTAAGAAAGTGCATCCTATGAAAATTTCTTTAGGAAACTTCTTAAGAAAATGCGTCGGAACAAACTTTTCTTAATAAAATTCTAAAGAAAGTGCTTCCTAAGAAAATTTCCTTAAGAAACTTCCTACGAAAATGCGTCGGAAGATACTTTTCTTAAGAAACTTCTTAAGAAAGTGCATCCTAAGAAAATTTCCTTAAAGAACTTCTTACGAAATTGCGTCGGAAGAAAGTTTTCTTAAGGAACTTCTTAAGAAAGTCCTTTGTAAGAAAATTTAATTGGGAAACTATTAAGAAAATGTGTCGGAACAAACTTTTCTTAAGAAAGTTCTTAAGAAAGTACTTCCTAAGAAAATTTCCTTAAGAAACTTTTTACGAAAATGCGTCAGAAGATACTTTTCTTAAGAAACTTCTAAAAAAAGTGCTTCCTAAGAAATATTCCTTAGGAAACTTCATAAGAAAATGCGTCAGAACAAAGTATTCTTAAGAAAGTTCTTAAGAAAGTGCTTCCTAAGAAAACTAATTAGGAAACTTCTTAAGAAAATGTGTCGGAGGATACTTTTCATAAGAAACTGCTTCCGAAGAAAATTTCCTTAGGAAACTTCTTAAGAAAATGCGTCGGAGGATACTTTTCTTAAGAAACAGCGTCGGAAGAAAATGCGTTAGAACAAACTTTTCTTAAGAAAGTGCTTCCTAAGAAAATTTCCATAAGAAACTTCTTACGAAAATGCGTCAGAAGATACTTTTCTTAAGAAAGTGCTTCCTAAGACAATTTCCTTCAGAAAATTCTTACGAAAATGCATCGGAAGATACTTTTCTTAAGAAAGTGTTTGCTACGAAATATTCCTTAAGAAACTTCTTAAGAAAATGTGTCGGAACAAAATTTTCTTAAGAAAGTCCTTAAGAGAGTGCTTCCTAAGAAAATTTCCTTAGGAAACTTCTGACGAAAATGCATCCGAAGATACTTTTCTTAAGAAACTTCTTAAGAAAGTGCTTCCTAGGAAAATTTCCTTAGGAAACTTCTTAAGAAAATGCGTCGGAACAAACTTTTCTTAATAAAGTTCTAAAGAAAGTGTTTCCTAAGAAAATTTCCTAAAGAAACTTCCTACGAAAATGCGTCGGAAGATACTTTTCTTAAGAAACTTCTTAAGAAAGTGCATCCTAAGAAAATTTCCTTAAGAAACTTCTTACGAAATTGCGTCGGAAGAAACTTTTCTTAAGGAACTTCTTAAAAAGTGCTTCCTAAGAAAATTTACTTGGGAAACTATTAAGAAAATGTGTCGGAACAAACTTTTCTTGCAAAAGCTCTTAAGAAAGTGATTCCGAAGAAAATTTCCTTAAGAAACATCTTATGAAATTGCGTCGCAAGATAATTTTCTTAAGAAATTTTTTTAAAAAATTCTTCCTAAGAAATATTCCTAGGGAATCTTCTTTAGAAAATGCGTCAGAACAAAGTTTTCTTAAGAAAGTTCTTAAGAAAGTGCTTCCTAAGAAAATTTCCTTAGGAAACTTCTTAAGAAAATGCATCGGAGGATACTTTTCATAAGAAACTGCTTCCTTAGAAAATTTCCTTAGGAAACTTCTTAAGAAAATCCGTCGGAATAAACTTTTCTTAAGAAAGTGCTTCCTAAGAAAATTTTCTTAGGAAACTTCTTAAGAAATTCCGTCGGAATAAACTTTTCTTAAGAAAGTGCTTCCTAATAAAATTTTCTTAAGAAACTTCTTACGAAAATGCCTCGGAAGAAACTTCTCTTAAGGAACTTCTTAAGAAAGTGCTTCCTAGGAAAATTTCCTTAGGAAACTTCTTAAGAAAATACGTCGGAACAAACTTTTCTTAATAAAGTTCTAAAGAAAGTGCTTCCTAATAAAATTTCCTTAAGAAATATCATACGAAAATGCGTTGGAAGATACTTTTCTTAAGAAAGTGCATCCTAAGAAAATTTCCTTAAGAAACTTTTTACGAAATTGCGTCGGAAGAAACTTTTCTTAAGGAACCTCTTAAGAAAGTGCTTCCTAAAAAATTTACTTGGGAAACTGTTAAGAAAATGTGTCGGAACAAACTTTTCTTAAGGAAGTTCTTAAGAAAGTGCTTCCTAAGAAAATTTCCTTAAGAAACTTCTGACGAACTTGCGTCGGAAGATACTTTTCTTAAAAACTCCTTAAAAAAGTGCTTCCTAAGAAATATTCCCTAGGAAACTTCTTAAGAAATTGCGTCAGAACAAACTTTTCTTAAGAAAGTGCTTCGTAAGAAAATTTCCTTACGAAACTTCTTAAGAAAATGCGTCGGAGGATACTTTTCTTAAGAAACTGCTTCCAAAGAAAATTTCCTAATGAAACTTCTTAAGAAAATGCGTTAGAACAAACTTTTCGTAAGAAAGTGCTTCCTAAGAAAAGATCCATAATAAACTTCTTACGAAAATGCGTCGGAATAAACTTTTCTTAAGGAACTTCTCAAGAAAGTGCTTCCTTAGAAAATTTCCTTATGAAACTTCTTTAGGAAATGCATCGGAACAAACTTTTCTTAAAAAAGTTCTTAAGAAAGTTTTTCCTAAGAAAATTTCCTTAGGAAACTTCTTACGAAAATTCGCCGGAAGAAAATTTTATTAAGAAACTTCTTAAGAAAGTGCTTCCTAAGATAATTTCCTTAAGAAACTTCTTACAAAATTGTGTCGGAAGACACTTTTCTTAAGGAACTTATTAAGAAAGTGGTTCCTAAGAAAATTTACTTGGGAAACTTCTTAAGAAAAAGTGTCGGAACAAACTTTTCTTAAGAAGGTTCTTAAGAATGTTCTTCCTAAGTAAATTTCCTTAAGAAACTTCTTATGAAAATGCACCGGAAGCTACTTTCATTAAGAAAGTCCTTCCTAGGAAAATTTCCTTGTGAAACTTCTTAAGAAAATGCAACGGAACAAACTTTTCTTAAGTATGTTCTTAAGAAAGAGCTTCCTAAGAAAATTTCCTAAAGAAACTTCTTACGAAAATGCATCGGAAGATACTTTTCTTAAGAAACTTCTTAAGAAAATACTTCCTAAGAAAATTTCCTTAGAAAACTTCTTACGAAATTGCGTCGGAAGAAACTTTTCTTAAGGGACTTCTTAAGAAAGTGCTTCCTAAGAAATAATCCTTAGGAAACTTCTTAAGAAAATGCGTCGGAACAAACTTTTCTTAATAAAGTTCTTAAGACAGTGCTTCCTAAGAAAATTTCCTTAGGAAACTTCTTGCGAAAATGCGTCGGAGGATACTTTTCTTAAGAAACTTATTAAGAAAGTGCTTCCTAAGAAAATTTCCTTAGGAAACTTCTTACAAAATTGCATCGAAAGAAACTTTTCTTAAGGGACTTCTTAAGAAAGTGCTTCCTAAGAAATATTCCTTAGGAAAGTTCTTAATAAAATGCATTGCAACAAACTTTTCTTAAGAAAGTTCTTAAGAAAGTGCTTCCTAAGAAAATTTCCTTAGGAAACTTTTTACGAAAATGCGTCGGAAGATACCTTTCTTATGAAACTGCTTTCTAAGAAACTTTCCATAGGAAACCTCTTAAGAAAATGCGTCGGAACAAACTTTTCTGATGAAATTTCCTAAAGAAACTTCTTACGAAAATGCGTCAGAAGATACTTTTCTTAAGAAAGTGCTTCCTAAGACAATTTCCTTCAGAAAATTCTTACGAAAATGCATCGAAAGATACTTTTCATAAGAAACTTCTTAAGAAAGTGTTTGCTACGAAATATTCCTTAGGAAACTTCTTAAGAAAATGTGTCGAAACAAAATTTTCTGAAGAAAGTCCTTAAGAAAGTGCTTCCTAAGAAAATTTCCTTAGGAAACTTCTGATGAAAATGCATCGGAAGATACTTTTCTTAAGGAACTTCTTAAGAAAGTGATTCCTAGGAAAACTTCCTTAGGAAACTTCTTAAGAAAATGCTTCAGAACAAACTTTTCTTAATAAAGTTCAAAAGAAAGTGTTTCCTAAGAAAATTTCCTTAAGAAACTTCCTACGAAAATGCGTCGGAAGATACTTTTCTTAAGAAACTTCTTAAGAAAGTGCATCCTAAGAAAATTTCCTTAAGAAACTTCTTACGAAATAGCGTCGGAAGAAACTTTTCTTAAGGAACTTCTTAAAAAGTGCTTCCTAAGAAAATTTACTTGGGAAACTATTAAGAAAATGTGTCGGAACAAACTTTTCTTGAGAAAGTTCTTAAGAAAGTGATTCCGAAGAAAATTTCCTTAAGAAATATCTTATGAAAATGCGTCGCAAGATACTTTTCTTAAGAAACTGCTTCCTAAGAAAATTTCCTTAGGAAACTTCTTAAGAAAATCTGTCGGAATAAAGTTTTCTTAAGAAAGTGCTTCCTAAGAAAATTTCCTTAGGAAACTTCTTAAGAAAATCCGTCGGAATAAACTTTTCTTAAGAAAGTGTTTCCTAAGAAAAATATCTTAAGAAACTTCTTACGAAAATGCATCGGAAGAAACTTCTCTTAAGGAACTTCTTAAGAAAGTGCTTCCTAGGAAAATTTCCTTAGGAAACTTCTTAAGAAAATGCGTCGGAACAAACTTTTCTTAATAAAGTTCTAAAGAAAGTGCTGCCTAATAAAATTTCCTTAAGAAACTTCCTACGAAAATGCGTTGGAAGATACTTTTCTTAAGAAACTTCTTAAGAAAGGCATCCTAAGAAAATTTCCTTAAGAAACTTCTTACGAAATTGCGTCGGAAGAAACTTTACTTAAGGAACTTCTTAAGAAAGTGCTTCCAAAAAAATTTACTTGGGAAACTATTAAAAAAATTTGTCGGAACAAACTTTTCTTAAGGTAGTTCTTAAGAAAGTGCTTCCTAAGAAAATTTCCTTAAGAAACTTCTTACGAAAATGCGTCGGAAGATACTTTTCTTAAGAAACTTCTTAAAAAAGTGCTTCCTAAGAAATATTCCCTAGGAAACTTCGTAAGAAATTGCGTCAGAACAAACTTTTCTTAAGAAAGTGCTTCGTAAGAAAATTTCCTTACGAAACTTCTTAAGAAAATGCGACGGAGGATACTTTTCTTAAGAAACTGCTTCAAAAGAAAATTTCATAATGAAACTTCTTAAGAAAATGCGTTAGAACAAACTTTTCGTAAGAAAGTGCTTCCTAAGAAAAGTTCCTTAAGAAACTTCTTACGAAAATGCGTCGGAATAAATTTTTCTGAAGGAACTTCTCAAGAAAGTGCTTCCTTAGAAAATTTCCTTTTGAAACTTCTTAAGGAAATGCATCGGAACAAACTTTTCTTAATAAAGTTCTTAAGAAAGTGTTTCCTAAGGAAATTTCCTTAGGAAACTTCTTACGAAAATTCGCCGGAAGATACTTTTCTTAAGAAACTTCTTAAGAAAGTGCTTCCTAAGAAAATTTCCTTAAGAAACTTCTTACGAAATTGTGTCGAAAGAAACTTTTCTTAACGAACTTATTAAGAAAGTGCTTCCTAAGAAAATTTACTTGGGAAACTTCTTAAGAAAATGTGTCGGAACAAACTTTTCTTAAGAAGGTTCTTAAGAATGTGCTTCCTAAGTAAATTTCCTTAAGAATCTTCTTACGAAAATGCACCGGAAGCTACTTTTCTTAAGAAAGTGCTTCCTAGGAAAATTTCCTTGCAAACCTCTTAAGAAAATGCGTTGGAACAAACTTTTCTTAAGAAAGTTCTTAAGAAAGAGTTTCCTAAAAAAAATCCTAAAGAAACTTCTTACAAAAATGCATCGGAAGATACTTTTCTTAAGAAACTTCTTAAGAAAGTGCTTCCTAAGAAAATTTCCTTAGGAAACTTCTTACAAAATTGCATCGAAAGAAACTTTTCTTAAGGGACTTCTTAAGAAACTTCTTCCTAAGAAATATTCCTTTGGAAAGTTCTTAAGAAAATGCGTCGAAACAAACATTTCTTAAGAAAGTGCTTCCTAAGATAATTTCCTTAGGAAACTTTTTACGAAAATGCGTCGGAAGATACTTTTCTTATGAAACTGCTTTCTAAGAAACTTTCCATAGGAAACATCTTAAGAAAATGCGTCGGAACAAACTTTTCTTATGGAATTTCCTTAAGAAACTTCTTACGAAAATGCGTCAGAAGATACTTTTCTTACAAAAGTGCTTCCTAAGACAATTTCCTTCAGAAAATTCTTTCGAAAATGCTTCGAAATATACTTTTCTTAAGAAACTTCTTAAGAAAGTGTTCGCTAAGAAAATTTCCTTAGGAAACTTCTTACGAAATTGCGTCGAAAGAAACTTTCCATAAGGAACTTCTTAAGAAAGTGCTTCCTACGAAATATTCCTTAGGAAACTTCTTAAGAAAATGTGTCGGAACAAATTTGTTTTAAGAAAGTTCTTAAGAAAGTGCTTCCTAAGAAAATTTCCTTAGGAAACTTCTGACGAAAATGCATCGGAAGATACTTTTCTTAAGGAACTTCTTAAGAAAGTGCTTCCTAGGAAAATTTCCTTAGGAAACTTCTTAAGAAAATGCATCGGAACAAAATTTTCTTAATAAAGTTCTAAAGAAAGTGTTTCCTAAGAACATTTCCTTAAGAAACTTCCTACGAAAATGCGTCGGAAGATACTTTTCTTAAGAAACTTCTTAAGAAAGTGCATCCGAAGAAAATTTCCTTAAGAAACTTCTTACGAAATTGCGTCGGAAGAAACTTTTCTTAAGGAACTTCTTAAAAAGTGCTTCCTAAGAAAATTAACTTGGGAAACTATTAAGAAAATGTGTCGATACAAACTTTTCTTGAGAAAGTTCTTAAGAAAGTGATTCCTAAAAAAATTTCCTTAAGAAACATCTTATGAAAATGCGTCGCAAGATACTTTTCTTAAGAAAATTTTTAAAAAAATTCTTCCTAAAAAATATTCCTTAGGAATCTTCTTTAGAAAATGCGTCAGAACAAATTTTCTTAAGAAAGTTCTTAAGAAAGTGCTTCCTAAGAAAATTTCCGTAGGAAACTTCTTAAGAAAATGCATCGGAGGATACTTTTCATAAGAAACTGCTTCCTAAGAAAATTTCCTTAGGAAACTTCTTAAGAAAATCCGTCGGAATAAACTTTTCTTAAGAAAGTGCTTCCTAAAAAATTTTCTTAAGAAACTTCTTACGAAAATGCATCGAAAGAAACTTCTCTTAAGGAACTTCTTAAGAAAGTGCTTCCTAGGAAAATTTCCTTAGGAAACTTCTTAAGAAAATGCGTCGGAACAAACTTTTCTTAATAAAGTTCTAAAGAAAGTGCTTCCTAAGAAAATTTTCTTAAGAAAGTTCCTACGAAAATGCGTCGAAAGATACTTTTCATAAGAAACTTCTTAAGAAAGTGCATCCTAAGAAAATTTCCTTAAGAAACTTCTTACGAAATTGCGTCGGAAGAAACTTTTCTTAAGGAACTTCTTAAGAAAGTGCTTCCTAAAAAATTTACTTGGGAAACTATTAAGAAAATGTGTCGCAACAAACTTTTCTTAAGGAAGTTCTTAAGAAAGTGCTTCCTAAGAAAATTTTCTTAAGAAACTTCTTACGAAAATGCGTCGGAAGATACTTTTCTTAAGAAACTTCTTAAAAAAGTGCTTCCTAAGAAATATTCCCTAGGAAACTTCTTAAGAAATTGCGTCAGAACAAACTTTTCTTAAGAAAGTGCTTCCTAAGAAAATTTCCTTACGAAACTTCTTAAGAAAATGCGTCGGAGGATACTTTTCTTAAGAAACTGCTTCCAAAGAAAATTTCCTAAGGAAACTTCTTAAGAAAATGCGTTAGAACAAACTTTTCATAAGAAAGTGCTTCCTAAGAAAAGTTCCTTAAGAAACTTCTTACAGAAATGCGTCGGAATAAACTTTTCTTAAGGAACTTCCTAAGAAAGTGCTTCCTTAGAAAATTTCCTTATGAAACTTCTTAAGGAAATGCATCGGAACAAACTTTTCTTAATAAAGTTCTTAAGAAAGTTTTTCCTAAGAAAATTTCCTTAGGAAACTTCTTACGAAAATTCGCCGAAAGATACTTTTCTTAAGAAACTACTTAAGAAAGTGCTTCCTAAGAAAATTTCGTTAAGAAACTTCTTACGAAATTGTGTCGGAAGAAACTTTTCTTAATTAACTTATTAAGAAAGTGGTTCCTAAGAAAATTAACTTGGGAAACTTCTTAAGAAACTGTGTCGGTACAAACTTTTCTTAAGAAGGTTCTTAAGAATGTGCTTCCTAAGTAAATTTCCTTAAGAATCTTCTTACGAAAATGCACCGGAAGCTACTTTTCTTAAGAAAGTGCTTCCTAGGAAAATTTCCCTGGGAAACTTCTTAAGAAAATGCGACGGAACAAACTTTTCTTAAGAAAGTTCTTTAGAAAGAGCTTCCTAAGAAAATTTTCTAAAGAAACTTCTTACGAAAATGCATCGGAAGATACTTTTCTTAAGAAACTTCTTAAGAAAGTGCTTCCTAAGAAAATTTCCTTAGGAAACTTCTTACGAAAATGCGTCGGAAGAAACTTTTCTTAAGAAACTTCTTAAGAAAATGCGTCGGAACAAACTTTTCTTAATATTGTTCTTAAGACAGTGCTTCGTAAGAAAATTTCCTTCGGAAACTTCTTGCAAAAATGCGTCGGAGGATACTTTTCTTATGAAACTGCTTCCTCAGAAAATTTCCTTAGGAAACTTCTTAAGAAAATGCGCCGGAACAAACTTTTCTTAAGAAAGTGCTTCCTAAGAAAATTTCCTTAAGAAACTTCTTACGAAAATGCGTCAGGAGATAATTTTCTTACGAAACTTCTTAAGAAAGTACTTCCTACGAAAATTTCCTTATGAAACTTCTTACGAAATTGCATTGGAAGAAACTTTTCTTAAGGAACTTCTTAAGAAAGTGCTTCCTAAGATAATTTCCTTAAGAAACTTATTACGAAAATGCGTCGGAAGATACTTTTCTTAAGTAACTTCTTAAGAAAGTTCTTCCTAAGAAAATTTCCTTAGGAAACTTCTTACGAAAATGCGTCGGAGGATACTTTTCTTATGAAACAGCTTCCTTGCTTCCTAAGAAATATTCCTTAGGTAACTTCTTAAGAAAATGCGTCGGAAAAAACTTTTCTTTAGAAAGTTCTTAAGAAAGTGCTTCCTAAGAAAATTTCCTGAAGAAACTTCTTACGAAAATGCATCAGAAGAAACTTTTCTTAAGGAACTTCTTAAGAAAGTACTTCCTAGGAAAAATTCCTTAGGAAACTTCTTAACAAAATGCGTTGGAACAAACTTTTCTTAAGAAACTTCTTTAGAAAGAGCTTGCTAAGAATATTTCCTTAAGAAACTTCTTACGAAAATGCATGGGAAGATACTTTACTTAAGAAACTTCTTAAGAAAGTGCTTCCTAAGAAAATTTCCTTAGGAAACTTCTTACGAAATTGCGTCAGAAGAAACTTTTCTTAAGGGACTTCTTAAGTAGGTGCTTCCTAAGAAATATTCCTTAGGAAACTTCTTAAGAAAATGCGTTTGAACAAACTTTTCTTAAGAAAGTTCTTAAAAAAGTGCTTCCTAAGAAAATTTCCTTAAGAAACTTCCTACGAAAATGCGTCGGAAGATAATTTTCTTAAGAAATTTCTTAAGAAAGTGCATCCTAAGAATATTTCCTTAAGAAACTTCTTACGAAATTGTATCGGAAGAAACTTTTCCAAAGGAACTTCCTAAGAAAGTGCTTCCTAGGAAAATTTTCCTTAGGAAACTTCTTAAGAAAATGCGTCGGAACAAACTTTTCTTATGGAACTTCTTAAGAAAGTGCTTCCTTAGAAAATTTCCTTATGAAACTTCTTAAGAAAATAGATCGGAACAAACTTTTCTTAATAAAGTTCTTAACAAAGTGCTTCCTAAGAAAAGTTCCTTAGGAAACTTCTTACGAAAATGCGCCGGAAGATACTTTTCTTAAGAAACTTCTTAAGACAGTGCTTCCTAAGAAAATTTCCTCAGGTAACTTCTTAAGAAAATGCGTCGGAACAAACTTTTTTTTAGAAAGTTCTTAAGAAAGGGTTTCTAAGAAAATTTCCTTAAGAAACTTCTTACGAAAATGCATCGAAAGATACTTTTCTTAAGAAACTTCTTAAGAAAGTGCTTCGTAAGAGAATTACCTTAGGAAACTTCTTACGAAATTGCATCGGAAGAAACTTTTCTTAAGGGACTTCTTAAGATAGTTCTTCCTAAGTAATATTCCTTAGGAAACTTCTTAAGAAAATGAGTCGGAACAAGCTGTTCTTAAGAAAGTTCTTAAGAAAGTGCTTCCACAGAAAATTTCCTTAGGAAACTTCTTACGAAAATGCGTCGGAGGATACTTTACTTACGATACTGCTTCCTAAGAAACTTCACATAGGAAACTTCTTAACAAAATCCGTCAGAACATACTTTTCTTATGAAATTTCCTTATGAAACTTCTTACGAAAATGCGTCAGAAGATACTTTTCTTAAGAAACTTCTGAAGAAAGTACTTCCTAAGACAATTTCCTTAAGAAACTTCTTACGAAAATGCTTCGAAATATACTTTTCTTAATAAACTTCTTAAGAAAGTGTTCGCTAAGAAAATTTCCTTAGGAAACTTCTTACGAAATTGCGTCGAAAGAAACTTTCCATAAGGAACTTCTTAAGAAAGTGCTTCCTAAGAAATATTCCTTAGGAAACTTCTTAAGAAAATGTGTCGGAACAAAATTTTGTTAAGAAAGTTCTTAAGAAAGTGCTTCCTAAGAAAATTTCCTTAGGAAACTTCTTACGAAAATGCATCGGAAGATACTTTTCTTAAGGAACTTCTTAAGAAAGTGCATCCTATGAAAATTTCGTTAGGAAACTTCTTAAGAAAATGCGTCGGAACAAACTTTTCTTAATAAAATTCTAAAGAAAGTGCTTCCTAATAAAATTTCCTTAAGAAACTTCCTACAAAATGCGTCGAAAGATACTTTTCTGAAGAAACTTCTTAAGAAAGCGCATCCTAAGAAAATTTCCTTAAGAAACTTCTTACGAAATTGCGTCGGAAGGAACTTTTCTTAAGGAACTTCTTTAGAAAGTCCTTCGTCAGAAAATTTACTTGGGAAACTATGAAGAAAATGTGTCGGAACAAACTTTTATTCAGAAAGTTCTTAAGAAAGTGCTTCCTAAGAAAATTTCCTTAAGAAACTTCTTATGAAAATGCGTCGGAAGATACTTTTCTTTAGAAACTTCTTAAAAAAGTGCTTCCTAAGAAATATTCCTTAGGAAACTTCTTAAGAAAATGTGTCAGAACAAAGTTTTCTTAAGAAAGTTCTTAGGAAAGTGATTCCTAAGAAACTTTCCTTAGGAAACTTCTTAAGAAAATGCGTCGGAGGATACTTTTCTTAAGAAACTGCGTCGAAAGAAAATTTCCTTAGGAAACTTCTTAAGAAAATGCGTTAGAACAAAATTTTCTTAAGAAAGTGCTTCCTAAGAAAATTTCCTTAAGAAACTTCTTACGAAAATGCGTAGGAATAAACTTTTCTTAAGGAACTTCTTAAGAAAGTGCTTCCTAAGAAAATTTCCTAAAGAAACTTCTTACGAAATTGCGTCGGAATAATCTTTTCTTCAGGAAATTCTTAAGAAAGTGCTTCCTTAGAAAATGTCCTTATGAAACTTCTTACGAAAATGCGTCAGGAGATAATTTTCTTACGAAACTTCTTAAGAAAGTACTTCCTACGAAAATTTCCTTATGAAACTTCTTACGAAATTGCATTGGAAGAAACTTTTCTTAAGGAACTTCTTAAGAAAGTGCTTCCTAAGATAATTTCCTTAAGAAACTTATTACGAAAATGCGTCGGAAGATACTTTTCTTAAGTAACTTCTTAAGAAAGTTCTTCCTAAGAAAATTTCCTTAGGAAACTTCTTACGAAAATGCGTCGGAGGATACTTTTCTTATGAAACAGCTTCCTTGCTTCCTAAGAAATATTCCTTAGGTAACTTCTTAAGAAAATGCGTCGGAAAAAACTTTTCTTTAGAAAGTTCTTAAGAAAGTGCTTCCTAAGAAAATTTCCTGAAGAAACTTCTTACGAAAATGCATCAGAAGAAACTTTTCTTAAGGAACTTCTTAAGAAAGTACTTCCTAGGAAAAATTCCTTAGGAAACTTCTTAACAAAATGCGTTGGAACAAACTTTTCTTAAGAAACTTCTTTAGAAAGAGCTTGCTAAGAATATTTCCTTAAGAAACTTCTTACGAAAATGCATGGGAAGATACTTTACTTAAGAAACTTCTTAAGAAAGTGCTTCCTAAGAAAATTTCCTTAGGAAACTTCTTACGAAATTGCGTCAGAAGAAACTTTTCTTAAGGGACTTCTTAAGTAGGTGCTTCCTAAGAAATATTCCTTAGGAAACTTCTTAAGAAAATGCGTTTGAACAAACTTTTCTTAAGAAAGTTCTTAAAAAAGTGCTTCCTAAGAAAATTTCCTTAAGAAACTTCCTACGAAAATGCGTCGGAAGATAATTTTCTTAAGAAATTTCTTAAGAAAGTGCATCCTAAGAATATTTCCTTAAGAAACTTCTTACGAAATTGTATCGGAAGAAACTTTTCCAAAGGAACTTCCTAAGAAAGTGCTTCCTAGGAAAATTTTCCTTAGGAAACTTCTTAAGAAAATGCGTCGGAACAAACTTTTCTTATGGAACTTCTTAAGAAAGTGCTTCCTTAGAAAATTTCCTTATGAAACTTCTTAAGAAAATAGATCGGAACAAACTTTTCTTAATAAAGTTCTTAACAAAGTGCTTCCTAAGAAAAGTTCCTTAGGAAACTTCTTACGAAAATGCGCCGGAAGATACTTTTCTTAAGAAACTTCTTAAGACAGTGCTTCCTAAGAAAATTTCCTCAGGTAACTTCTTAAGAAAATGCGTCGGAACAAACTTTTTTTTAGAAAGTTCTTAAGAAAGGGTTTCTAAGAAAATTTCCTTAAGAAACTTCTTACGAAAATGCATCGAAAGATACTTTTCTTAAGAAACTTCTTAAGAAAGTGCTTCGTAAGAGAATTACCTTAGGAAACTTCTTACGAAATTGCATCGGAAGAAACTTTTCTTAAGGGACTTCTTAAGATAGTTCTTCCTAAGTAATATTCCTTAGGAAACTTCTTAAGAAAATGAGTCGGAACAAGCTGTTCTTAAGAAAGTTCTTAAGAAAGTGCTTCCACAGAAAATTTCCTTAGGAAACTTCTTACGAAAATGCGTCGGAGGATACTTTACTTACGATACTGCTTCCTAAGAAACTTCACATAGGAAACTTCTTAACAAAATCCGTCAGAACATACTTTTCTTATGAAATTTCCTTATGAAACTTCTTACGAAAATGCGTCAGAAGATACTTTTCTTAAGAAACTTCTGAAGAAAGTACTTCCTAAGACAATTTCCTTAAGAAACTTCTTACGAAAATGCTTCGAAATATACTTTTCTTAATAAACTTCTTAAGAAAGTGTTCGCTAAGAAAATTTCCTTAGGAAACTTCTTACGAAATTGCGTCGAAAGAAACTTTCCATAAGGAACTTCTTAAGAAAGTGCTTCCTAAGAAATATTCCTTAGGAAACTTCTTAAGAAAATGTGTCGGAACAAAATTTTGTTAAGAAAGTTCTTAAGAAAGTGCTTCCTAAGAAAATTTCCTTAGGAAACTTCTTACGAAAATGCATCGGAAGATACTTTTCTTAAGGAACTTCTTAAGAAAGTGCATCCTATGAAAATTTCGTTAGGAAACTTCTTAAGAAAATGCGTCGGAACAAACTTTTCTTAATAAAATTCTAAAGAAAGTGCTTCCTAATAAAATTTCCTTAAGAAACTTCCTACGAAAATGCGTCGAAAGATACTTTTCTGAAGAAACTTCTTAAGAAAGCGCATCCTAAGAAAATTTCCTTAAGAAACTTCTTACGAAATTGCGTCGGAAGGAACTTTTCTTAAGGAACTTCTTTAGAAAGTCCTTCGTCAGAAAATTTACTTGGGAAACTATGAAGAAAATGTGTCGGAACAAACTTTTATTCAGAAAGTTCTTAAGAAAGTGCTTCCTAAGAAAATTTCCTTAAGAAACTTCTTATGAAAATGCGTCGGAAGATACTTTTCTTTAGAAACTTCTTAAAAAAGTGCTTCCTAAGAAATATTCCTTAGGAAACTTCTTAAGAAAATGTGTCAGAACAAAGTTTTCTTAAGAAAGTTCTTAGGAAAGTGATTCCTAAGAAACTTTCCTTAGGAAACTTCTTAAGAAAATGCGTCGGAGGATACTTTTCTTAAGAAACTGCGTCGAAAGAAAATTTCCTTAGGAAACTTCTTAAGAAAATGCGTTAGAACAAAATTTTCTTAAGAAAGTGCTTCCTAAGAAAATTTCCTTAAGAAACTTCTTACGAAAATGCGTAGGAATAAACTTTTCTTAAGGAACTTCTTAAGAAAGTGCTTCCTAAGAAAATTTCCTAAAGAAACTTCTTACGAAATTGCGTCGGAATAATCTTTTCTTCAGGAAATTCTTAAGAAAGTGCTTCCTTAGAAAATGTCCTTATGAAACTTCTTAAGAAAATGCATCGCAACAAACTTTTCTTAATGAAGTTCATAAGGAAGTGTTTCCTAAGAAAATTTCCTTAGGAAACTTCTTACGAAAATTCGTCGGAAGATACTTTTCTTAAGAAACTGCTTCCTACGAAATTTCCTTAGGAAACTTCTTAAGAAAATGCGTCGGAATAAACTTTTCTTAAGAAACTGCTTCCTAAGAATATTTCCTTAAGAAACTTCTTACGAAAATGCGTCGGAAGATACTTTTCTTAAGAAACTTCTTAAGAATGTGCTTCCTAAGAAAATTTCCTTAAGAAACTTCTTACGAAATTGCGTCGGAAGAAACTTTTCTTCGGGAACTTCTTAAGAAAGTGCTTCCTAAGAAATATTCCTTAGGAAACTTCTTAAGAAAATGCATCGGAACAAACTTTTTGTCGGTGTACTAAAGTTTGGGTTCTTTTAGTACCCCATACTTGTGCACGGACAGTTGTAGCCACACCAGTGGCAAGACCTGCCGGGGGACAGCTGAATACAAGTTCAGGAATGTGAAGGAGGCATTCAAGACAATGATTAGAAGATAGAAGACCAGAGGCTGGGATCCCGGCAAGATCTTGCCGGGGTGGCTTGCCGAGCCCCGGCAAGACCCCGCCAGCTTGTCACCGCTCCAACGCAGCGACCAGCCTATCAGACAGGTCTTGTCCTCCTGAGTGCGTGTCAAGGTGCTAACGGCGATGGGGTTAAGTGGTGCTGATGGGACGGCCCCTTTTTCCGTCCCCAAGAAAGTTAGGGACACCTAAACGGAGCATTTAATGCAAGTGTCCTATGCCGTCAGTATTAGGTATGATAATTCTGTAGCAACTTTACACCTCTTGTATGAACTGTGTGCGCCACTGTTGGTGACCCCTTCGACATATAAAAGGAGGCCCAAGGCATAGCTACAGGGGGGGACCTTCTGGCCCAGCTTGCATGCGTAGCGGCTGTGTACTGTTCATCACATAGCGCTCCTAGAGCCAGAGCTCAAACACTCATAATACACTAAAGCAGGAGTAGGGTTTTACGCTTGTCGGTGTACTAAAGTATGGGTCTTTTTAGTACCCCTTACTTCTGCACGGGCAGTTGTAGCCGTACCGCGGCAAGCCTTTCCGGGGAATAGCTAGGAGTAATCACGAGACTAAGATGCCAAGGAGACGTTCAAGTCAACGACCAGACAGAAGACCAAAGGGTTGCGGAGGCCCGGCAAGACCCTTGCCGGCAAGGCCTCGCGCCCGGCAAGACCCTTGCCGGCAAGGCCTCGCGCCTGGCAAGACCCGGTCCCGGCAAGCCTCGCGCCCGGCAAGGACCCAGTCCCGGCAAGCCCCGGGCCCGGCAAGGATTCGGTCCCGGCAGGGCTCTGCACAGTGCAGCGCTATCGCTCCAGTGCAGCGGCCAGCCTTGTCGTTTAGGGCTTGTCCTCATGGTGACGTGGCGTAATGCTGGCCACGAGATGCTTAAGCGGTGCTGATGGGATGGCTGCTTTTGCCCATCCTCTGTAAAGCTTTTCCAAGCCCGAGACGCTAAGGGACACCTCGAGGACACCTCACGGTGCATTTAATGAGTTTGTCCTAAGCCGTCAGGGTTAGGTATGATAACACTGTGGTAACACTGTAGCTACTTTCCGCCTCATGCCTTATCTCCTACGCCACTGTGGTAGCCCCTTTGACTTATATAAAAGGAGGCCCGAGGCGTACAGAAGGGGAGGTTCGGAAGCCCATTCTGCATGCGTAGCTACGGAATACTGTAGCTCCCAGAACTTGGCCTAGGACATCCACGATAATACAATCAAAGCAGGAGTAGGGTTTTACGCATCCGTGCGGCCCGAACCTGGGTAAATCCCCGTGTGCTGTTCGTTAGTTCTGCTCTTTGTGCAATCCTCTCCCCTTGCCGAACCGTAAAGGGATCTGCTCGATAGCGATCCCATAGGTGTTCGTTTCCCACGACATCTTTGGCGCGCCAGGTAGGGGGATCGAGGTTGTGCGAACCTGATCTAGCGATCAGCGCGTCAGATCTCCGATCATCTTCACCACCATGGCTCCCAAGAAAAAGGGTTTCATGGCGGTTGGTCCATCTGCATCCGTCGTGCCTGATGCTGCGCACACAGGCGACGGGGTAGACGCGAGTGGAGGAGGTGGAGGCTCCGAGCTTCCATGGCGTTCCGGCGATCTGAGCCGGACGAGCAACAGGTCCAAGGATGGGGCTGCGTGACCTGCGGGTGGTGCAGCGACTTCCAAGGATGGAGCGGCGCCTTCTAGGACGAATACGCCGGCGCATGCACCGCGACCTTCCCAGGACGCGCGTGACGTGCGGCCTCAAGACATTGGTGGTTCTAGGCGTCCGCATGAGAAGACCTCTGCACATCACCCCCAGGGTGTGCAGGGCCAAGATCCGCGCCAGCGCGCTGGTGGAAGCCGCGCGCGGGTGCAGAGTCGCGATGGTGCTCCTTCTAACCCTGTTAGGAGTTTGAGCACCTCACGTTCTTCGCACCTGTCGCCGCCGCCTACGCCAGCAGAGGCGTTGGCGCGGGCTCAACTGCTCCTAGACTTCCCTCCCGCCGCGGAGAAGCTAGACGAGTGGCGAGCCGCTATCCAGAGCCTCATCGGCCTAACCAACAACGACGTACCGTAGCAGGGTGAACCCTCGTGGCTGCAGTCGTCTAGGCTGGTGCGTGACGATGGAGAGAAGGCCGGAGCTGGAACGACTACGTTGCGTTCGCCTCCGCTGCATCAAGAGCGGTCGTTAACTCGACGGACCAGCGTCCGTGAGGATGATTCCACGGCGTCATCTGATCCGCGGGTTCGCCGTGATCAACGTCACGTTCTTCAGGAGCGGAAGAAGGAGGACGCTCGAACCACCATCGAGCGTCGAAGGGAAGCGCGTCGCCAGTCTGACAAGCGCGCTGGGACCGCTGTTGACGAGCCCGCGCCAGGGTACCCTGGCTACCTACCCTACGAGGTGGGTTGTCCAGCGTTTACTCGTGAGCTGCGGCAAGTCCAGTGGCCTAGCTCCCGCTCCTTCAAGCCGGAGGTACCGGAGAAGTACGACGGCAAGACCCATCCGTCCGAGTTCTTGAGCATCTACACCATCGCGGTGCAGGCTGCCGGGGCTCGTGACGATAAGGTACTGGCCAACTACTTTCCGTTGTTGCTGAAGCCCAACGTGAGATCGTGGTTGATGCACCTGCCCGAGAATTCCATCTCTTCTTGGGCCGACCTGTGCCATCAGTTTGTTGGCGCCTTCACCGGCGGCCATCAAGCTCCTGGCCAGGAGAGTGATCTGCACATCATTCCCCAGAAGGAGGGCGAAACTTTGCGCAAGTATATCCAGAGGTTCAGCCGCATCCAACACAACATTCCTGACGTTCATCCCGCCGCCGTCATCAGCGCCTTTCATCAGAATGTGCGCAATCGTAAGATGCGGGAGGAGCTGGCGATGAACAAAGTTAGGGATGTCGCCGAGCTCTACGCTTTGGCCGATAAATGTGCTCGGGCAGAAGAAGGAAGGAGGCTCCCCGGCGAGAACGCTGGCGCTGGAGTCAACTCCGATAGCGAAGACGCTCCTGCCCCGGCAAAGAAGGGGCGGCGGAAGAACAAGAAGCGCAAGGGCAAGGTCGTGCTTGCCGTTGAAGGTTCCGGCAACACCGGGATGGCCAAGAGGTCCAAGACCGACGACCCCGGCAAGGAGGTTGCCGGGTGTGCGGCGTGTCAGGCCTTGGCGGCTGCCGACAAGCCAGAAGGATCAGGCAAGCAGTACTGCAAGATCCACCGCACCAAGGGCCATGATCTCCAAGACTGCCGGCAAGTTGAGGAGCTTGCCGAGAAGCAGCGCGCCGAGTATGAAAGGCGCGACAAGGAGAGAGCCCAAGATGGTGCCGGAGGGTCTGGCAGGAAGCGCGGTCGAGGAGGTCGCCGCGTCAAGCCTAGGCAGCAGCAAGAGAAGCCTGCCCGGGGCCGCGCCAAAGAGCAAGGAGATGATGATGGTGATGCAGAGGGCGACGAGTCCAGCGAACACGAGTTCCAGAAGGCTACAGAGGCCATGTGCGTCGACGGGGGCGCTTCGTTGCATTTCTCTCACCGCCAACTCAAGCGGTGGGCACGTGAGATTAATGCGACAGAACCCTCTATTGATGCACAGATGCCACTGAAGTGGTCCCACACGCCTATCATTTTTTACGCCGAGGATCACCCTGATCGCACAACTGCGGTCGGGTGTTTGCCGTTGTTGGTTTCACCAACGATCCGGAACCTCCACGTGACGAAAATGTTAGTTGACGGTGGGGCCGGCCTGAACTTGATCTCGCCAGACGTCATCAAGAGGCTGCAGATTCCTGACGAGGACCTTGAGGAGACAGGTTCTTTCCAAGGGGTCAATCCGGGAAGGAACCAGCCGAAAGGCAAGATCACGCTGCCGGTAACTTTCGGCAGCGAGCTGAACTTCAGGACGGAGAAGGTCGTCTTCGACGTCGCCAAGATTCCGTTGCCATATAATGGAATCCTCGGCCGCCCAGCGCTGGCTAAGTTCATGGCGGCCTCGCACTACGCCTACAACGTCTTGAAGATGCCCGGTCCAATGAGCGTCATCACTATCCACTCCGACAAGAAAGACGCGCTCATTTGCACCGACAAGCTTTACCGGGAAGCAGTTGCAGCGTCCGCCGCCAAGGCGCATGCTCCTGCCACACAAGATCCCGGCAAGAAGAAGAAGCCCGGCAAGACCTCTGGTACAAACTCCGGCAAGCGCGCCTCTCCGGAGTGCTGCGCTACCGTCGAGGGTGCACCAGAGAGCTCTGCTGGCCAGACCAAGAAATCCAAGGCTGCTCCGCCTGAGACCAAGAAGGTGCCCGCCAAGGAGGACGGGACGGGGGGAACTTTCACCATAAGTTCCACCCTTGACGACAAATAGGAAAGCACACTCGTTGCCTTCCTGCGGGCGAATGTCGATGTGTTTGCATGGCAACCATCTGACATCCCCGGTGTTCCCAGGGAGGTAATTGAGCACCACCTAGCTGTCTGTCCTCACGCGCGGCCCGTCAAGCAGAAGGTGCGGAAGCAAGCTTTGGAGCGGCAAGAATTTATTGCAGAAGAGATTAAGAAGCTTGAGACGGCAGGCCTGGTTAGAGGAGTCCTCCATCCTACATGGTTGGCCAATCCAGTTGTTGTGCGCAAGGCGAACGGTAAATGGAGGCTATGTATTGACTTTACAGATATCAATAAAGCCTGTCCGAAAGATCCCTTTCCCTTGCCGCGCATCGACCAGATTGTGGATTCCACTGCCGGCTGCGATCTGCTGTCATTCCTTGACGCATACTCAGGCTATCACCAGATCTTCATGGCGAAAGAAGACGAAGAGAAGACCGCATTTATCACTCCGTGTGGCACATACTGCTTCTTGCGTATGCCTTTCGGGTTGAAAAGTGTCGGGTCGACCTTCGCAAGAGCTGTCCAGATTGGTTTCGGGGCCCAGCTGCATAGAAATATGGAAGCTTACATGGATGACATAGTGGTCAAAACCAAGGACAAAGCAACGCTCATTCCAGATCTGGAGGAGACATTTGCAAATCTGCGCAGGATCAACCTGAAGCTCAATCCCGAGAAGTGCGTGTTTGGCATCCCATCCGGCAAGCTTCTCGGGTTCTTCGTATCTCAGCGTGGAATTGAAGCCAATCCCGACAAGATCAAGGCAATTGAGTAGATTGAAGCGCCAAGACGAGTCAAGGATGTGCGCCGCCTTGCCGGCTGCGTCGCTGCTTTGAGTAGGTTCATCTCAAAGTCCGCTGAGCGCGCCCTGCCATTTTTCAAAATTTTGAAGAAGGCAGGTCCAATGAAATGGACTCAAGAAGCGGAGGCAGCGCTGCGGGATTTGAAGAGGTACCTCTCCTCTCCGCCAGTACTAGTCGCGCCTAGGCCACAAGAGCCGTTGCTGCTATATCTGGCGGCAACGAATCAAGTGGTTAGTGCTGCGCTGGTGGCAGAGAGAAAAGCAGAGGAGGATGCAGCAGCAACGGCAGGCCCGCCAAGTGACTTGCCGGGGCCGGCCCCGGCAGAGTCTGGTGCCGACAAGGAAAGATCCGCGCAGTCAAGTCAAGCAGTGCAAAAGAAGAAGATGGTGCAGCGCCCAGTCTATTTCGTCAGCTCCCTATTGCAGGGGGCTAGGTTGAGATATTCTGGTCTGCAGAAGTTGCTCTTCGGCCTTCTCATGGCCTCCAGGAAGCTGCGCCATTACTTCCAAGCACATGACGTCACCGTCGTCACTCGCTTTCCGCTGCAACGGATTCTCCGTAACCCAGAAGCAACCGGCAGGATCGTGGAGTGGGCGTTGGAGCTGTCATGCTTTGGTCTCAAGTTTGAAAGTTCTTCAACTATCCAGAGCAGAGCCTTGGCAGAGTTCATTGCAGAATGGACCCCAACGCCAGACGACGAAGTTCAAGAATCAGCGATTCCCGGCAAGGAAACAGATCACGAATGGATCATGTACTTTGATGGAGCCTTTTCGCTGCAAGGCGCCGGTGCCGGCGTGCTGCTTGTCGCACCCACCGGAGAGCACCTCAAGTACATCATCCAGATGCATTTTTCCCGGGAGAGATCTACCAACAACACGGCAGAGTATGAAGGATTGCTTGCCGGTCTCAGGATCGCTGCAGACCTCGGGATCAAGAAGCTCATCGTCAGAGGTGACTCCCAGCTCGTCGTGAGACAGGTCAACAAAGATTATCAGAGCCCGTTGATGGAAGCGTACGTCGATGAAGTGAGGAAGCTGGAGGAGCGCTTTGACGGTCTTCAGACAGAGCATGTTCCTCGATCAGAGAACAGCATTGCCGATGACCTGTCGAAGCGTGCCGCACTCAAGTTGCCTGTGGAACCAGGGACTTTTGTGCTCCGCTTGACTCAACCATCCGTGTCGCCATCGACAAGGCCTGATAAGAGAAGAAAGTTAAGTACCGGCGAGTACTTCCCGGCAGGGCTTCCCGAAGCCCCCGGCAAGGATCTTGCCGGGAACGACATGGTTGCCGGTGAGCAGCGGCTTCGCGCAGAACCTCGGGTTCTTGCCGCCGAAGCAAGCGCCCCTGCCGCTGAAGAAATACCAGTTGCCGGTGAGCAGCTGCTCCGCCAAGAACCTCAGGTTCTTGCCGTAGAAGCAAATGCTCCCGCAGCTGAAGAGTCGCCTTTAGTCCTTGTCGTCGAGCCACAGGCTCCGGCATGGGCAGCAAATAGTCCATTTCCTTCAGACAGGAGAACTCCCTGAGGAGCTGGAAGAAGCTGAGAAAGTAGCCCGTCAGTCAAGCATGTACCGGTTCGTCGACGACGTCCTGTACAGAAAGAGACCCAACGGTGTGAAATTGAAGTGCGTTCCTCGGGAGGATGGACTAGAGCTGTTGGCGGAGATTCATGGGGGCATATGTGGATCCCACATAGGCTCAAGAGCCCTTCTCGGCAAGGCATTCCGGCAAGGATTCTTCTGGCCCACTGCCCTCCAAGATGCAACGGCACTAGTAACCAAGTGTGAAGCGTGCCAGTTTCATTCGAAGCAACTTCATCAGCCAGCTCAAGCTCTCCAAACGATCCCTCTCTCCTGGCCCTTCTCGGTCTGGGGGCTCGACATACTGGGTCCCTTCCCCCGCGCTGCAGGGGGCTTCGAGTACTTGTACGTTGCTATCGCCAAGTTCACGAAGTGGCCAGAAGTGGAAGTAGTGAGGAGGGTGACAGCTCAGTCAGCAGTCAAGTTCTTCAAGGGGATTGTGTGCCGTTTTGGTGTGCCGAACATGATCATCACTGACAACGGTACGCAGTTCACTAGTCGCACCTTCATGCAGTACGTCGAAGACCTTGGCGGCAAGATTTGTTTTGCCTCTGTTGCTCACCCAAGAAGCAATGGCCAAGCGGAAAGGGCGAACGCTGAAGTGCTGCGTGGTCTCCGGACCAGAACTTTTGACAAGCTGCACAAGCATGGAAGACGCTGGATTGATGAGTTGCCGGCGGTTCTTTGGTCGATCAGGACGACGCCAAATCGAGCCACCGGCCAGACGCCCTTCGCTCTGGTCTACGGAGCGGAGGCAGTTCTCCCCACGGAACTCATATACGGGTCACCTCGAGTGCTCGCTTATAATGAGCTTGAGCAAGAGCAGCTGCGGCAAGATGATGCGCTGCTCCTTGAGGAGAACCGTCTTTGGGCTGCTGTGCGAGCCGCTCGCTACCAGCAAGCTTTGCGCCGCTACCATAGCCGCAAGGTTCACGCCCGGAGTCTTGAGGAAGGCGACCTTGTTCTTCGGCGCGTTCAGTCGGCCAAGAATTCCAACAAGTTGACGCCGAGGTGGGAAGGCCCTTACCGGGTAGTGCGAGTCACCAGGCCTGGCGCTGTCCGCCTGGAGACCGAAGAGGGCTTGCCAGTGAGCAACTCCTGGAACATCGAGCACCTTCGCAAGTTCTACCCGTAAGGCGCAGTTGTTCGGGTTTGTTGCTGTGATAGCGATACGGCCAGCAGGCTGCTGACGACCCGAATCCAGCGCTCGCGGCAGCGTAACGCTCCGGCAAGATCCCGGCAACGCCATTCTGTACAAGTGTTGCCGCTGGCATGTAATCCTTTGTACAGAGCAGGCACGTCCCTGTGCATATTTAATAAGATCTGTTTGCATTACGTTTCTTGTTGATTTTCATGTCATTTTATATGCATGTGCTATCTGAGATGTGTATTGCACTCGATCCCGGTAAGAGCTAACGAACCGTCAAGGTTCCATACTTTTATTTTCTCTTCTTTCTTTTTCTCAAGAGACAGAAGATTCCCTCGCGCGCAAGTTTGCCGGGGGGGAAGGAGAATAGTGGTATGGATACCAGACGACGTTCAAGGTTGGTGCCTTGCCGGAAGAAAAAGAATAGCGACGAAGAGCAGAGCTAAGTTGCAGAAACCCTTAAGCAGATTTTGATTTTTGTAAGGCTGTATTCCCTTGAATGATTTCGGCTTTGTATGGAAAACCTGCACGCGATGGAATCTTGTCGTGATCGGCTGCGCCCTTACTCTGTTTCGAGTCCGCTCAACAGTCTAGGTGGCCGCGCCGAAAGCGTGAAGATTTCTTGCCGTGAGCAGCACCGCCCGCAAGCTGCTGACGACCCGAATCCAGCGCTCGCGACGGGGTTATGCTCCGGCAAGTTCCCAGCAAAGCGTAGGGTACACACCATACAGAGAGAAATTGAACAAAGGGAATAGCATGCCATAATTCAAAGAGAGCAAATTTTATTACATCCAGTGCTTGCCACGTTTCTGACATAAGGCAAATTGTCTTTTACATGGAATGCTGGCGGCAAGATGAGGAAGAGATGAGGCGGATGTGGCTAGTCCCGGCGATCGCCCTCGACCCTCTTCACCCGGCTCACCCGATCGACGATGGGCGCGACAAGCTCCTCGAGAGCCTTGACGTCCGCGTCCTTCGGCAAGCTCTTCAAGGCTTTGGAGAGGTCGATGCCAGGGTTCCTGTGCGCCACCTTCATCAACACCTTGCGGAGGACGAGCTGGCAGAGTTTCCGGGATTCGTCGGCCAGCTTGCTTGACTGGTTCGCCTGGAGTAGCTTGAGGGCGTCGACGAGCTTGTCAAAGAACATGGTTAGCCTGGCGCTTGAAGATATGTTGTCGTCGACAGAGTATCCGAAGCCCAGCAAGTCCATGGCCTCCAGCTCCGTGCCAAGCTTCTCGGCGACGTCTGCCAGGGTGGCAGTCCAGAGCTTCACGCTAGAAGTGTACTCGTTGTGGGTAGTGGCGGCGTTCTGGAGCAACTCCTATTCGTCATGGAGGTCTTTGATAAGAGTCCTCTCGCGAACTCGGGCGACCTCAAGAGACTCCTCCAGCGTGGATAGCTTCAGCTTCAGATCTTCAATGGAGTCTTTGGCGGAGGAAAGCTGCTGGACCTTCTCGGACGCGGCAGCCTGCGTCTCCATCAGGCTATGGAGAGCCTTGTCTCTCTCGGCCTCGAGTGCTGAGACCTTCTTGCCGTGGTCCTCGAGAGTGGCCTCCAGCTGCTTCGTCTTCTCCTCCAGCAAGTTCTTGGCGGTCTCCGTAGCTCCGGCAGCGTCGAGGACCTCTTTGAACTTGCCGGCGTGGTCTTCAGTTAGAGCTCTGAGCGTCTTCAAGTGTTTCTGCTCAAGCTCCTGGACCCGTCGTGCGACAAGACTTTCGAACTCATCATCCTTGTTGCGAAGCTTGGCGGCAAGCGCCGCCTCGCGTGCGGCAAGGTCCTCTTCTTGAGCGTCAAGGCTAATGCGGAGCTACGTCAAGAGGGCTTCTGCCGCGGCGGCTTGCTGGGCGGCCTCCTCCTGCGCTTTCTCGATGTCTGATTGCTTCAGCAGGAGGATGTTCTGCTCTTCCGCCAGCTGCTCCCGATAAATATTCAGATCTTGGAGGGCCTCGCCGTACCAAGCCTGTGTCTCCATGACGCGTTGTTGGAAGTCTCCTTCCGCGGCCTCGACGAGCGCTGCCCGGGAGTCCAGTTTCTCCTTCCGGGCACGGTAGAGCGTTTGGAGCTTCTGATAGTTGTCATTCATGGCTTGAAGTAGCTGCTCCTCCTTGAGCTCACCGGCAGCGGCGGCGGTGATTTCCCCGTCAAGATGCTCTCCTTCAACCAGCTCTTCGATGTTTGCCGACCCCGGCATGCTGACAACGTTTTTGCCGGCCCTGATGTATTGGCTTGAGGAAGGGGCCTGGGACGACGAGGGTTGGTCTTCGGCAGTTGAGGGCCCCGCGGCAGTAGAAGCGCCTGGCGCTCCTGCGGCGGAAGCGCCGTCAGTTTGGCCACGGGTCTCCTCACCGGCTCCCTCAGCGGGCATCTTGGCGGCCTCCTCTTGCGCGGTCTTGGCGGCCTCAGCGGCAGCGGTCTTGGCGGCCTCAGCGGCAGTGGCCTTGGCGGCCTCAACGGCAGCAGCCTCGGCGGCAGCAGCTTTGGCGGCCTCGGCGGCGGCATGCTTGGCAGCCTCCTCGGCAGCAACCTTGTCGGCTTCAGTGGCGGCATCCTTGGCAGTCTCTTCAATGACAACGTCAGTGTCCATGAGCTCTGTCCGAAGAAGATTGAAAGCCAAGGAATTGATTAAGATGAAGCTGGGAAGGAAGTTCAAGAAGACAAAAAAAAACCAAAGCGACAAGAATTCTTTGGGGCAAGTAACTTTACCTGCGTCAAGGAAGGGGTTGCCGGAGCCTGCAATTGCCGGCCCCTCCCCTTCGTCGCGGTAGAGATTGCCCGAAGACTAGCCCTTGGGCGGTGTGGTCGACGGAGGTGGCATGGCAGAGGCAGCTCCCGCTGTTGCTTCTCGCTGTTGCTCCGCTCCTGCATGCCCGGAGATGTCAGCAGAGAAGATGCACACCCCGGCACGCGCCAGTGGGTAGTGAGTAGACGACTCACGCTGGGGGCTGCGCCGGGGGCTGCGTCGAGGGCTGCATCGAGGGTTGCGTTCTGGGCTTGACTCCGAGCTGACGAGAACCATTTCCGGCACGCCCGAGGTGCTTGCCGGCAGCTCGACGCTCGTTGAGGTCTTGGCCCTCTTCGCCATCCTCTGCGCCAGAGTCTCCGTATCCCTGAGGAGGCAAAAACAGAGCAAGTTAATCAAGCAAAACTAGAAGGATAAGAATCAAGGCAGTGGCGGGACTCTTACTCTTCTTCTTCTTCCTCGGAGCTGATGGCGGAGAGGTCGAAGCCGACCCCCGCCGCAGTTCCTGACGGAGGAGGAGGAGGATTGGTCCTGGGCCGTTTGGCAGCGGCAGTTTGCGGTGCGGCCTCGCCGGCCGCCCCTTTGCCGAAAGCCTCGCTGCTTGAGGAAGGTTGGCGGGCTGGAGCGCCAGCACCAGTGGCGTCCTTCCGGAGGACGCGCCTCTTCCTGTGTTGAAGAGCTGGGGGCTCTTCCTCCTCCTCTTCTTCCTCTTCGGCGGCGCCTCCGGCAGAAGAACTCCCGGCAGCGGCTCCACTCGGCTCCCCGGCAGCCTGACCTCGCCCGGCAAGATCTTCCCGCAGCAAGTCCTCGCCTTCGCTGGACTCAGTGCTGCCGGCTTCTTCGGCAAGGTTTGCCTCTTCCGCCCTACTGGCGATGTAGGCGAGCTCCTCCTCCGTGGTGGCGCGGACAAGGTTCTCCCCGCGGATGGCCTTCTCCATCAAGTTGTCGAAGAACGCCAGCGCCTGCTCCGTGGACGGCTCGATCCACCTCTCGTCGATGCTATGGGCGTTGAGCACCGGCATCATGGCGATGATGGAGGTCAGCGACGAGTTGTTGCATAGTGGGACGACGCCTGCCGGCAAGTCTCCCACTGCTCCAGATTTGAACAGCTATTGGCAGAGGGCCGCATGCCCTATGGCTGTCAGATCATTATCCAGCCCAGGCCGCACCCTCATGACATCGGCGGCATTCGCGTACTCCCAGGCAGGGCGCCCCTTGTTCTGCAGTGGGGCGATGCGCCGGCGAAGGAAATCCGAAGCAATCATCTCCACCTTCAGCCCGGCAGCCCTGAGGCACAGTATCCTGGTGATGGCGATGGTGAGCTTGCTGTCGTCGGGGTTCGCGGCGCCCCAATCCTTGCCGCGGACCACCTTCTGCTTCCGCACCTCGCAGAACGGTTTGGGCTCCTTTTCCCAGACCCAACACCACTTGCCGCGCCACTCATCCCATCTCTCGCGGTAGAGCCCCTCTGGGTACGTCTCCTTGGTTGCCGTCCTCGGAATCCAAGCGATGCTGCCGGAGAGGGCGTCGCCCTTTTGGATGCGGGGGTACAAGTAGTGCCGGAAAAGTGCAGTGCTCGGGATGACCCCAACGAAATTCTCGCAAAGGTGCGCGAAGACGGACATACAAGTCACGGCATTCGGTGTGAAATCTAGCAGCTGGAAGCCGTAGCTGAGCATGATATCTACGAAGAAATCCGAGTACGGAGGACAGAGGTCGCACCAGAAGTAATCGGCAAAGAAGGGATAATCTCCTGGCTCTGCCCTACGAGAAGCTACACTCACTCTGGTGGCTGGATGCGCCGTGGTCTCAGTCGCCCATGCGAACTGGTACCTCTTCTTCAAGGTCTCCGCATCAAGCGTCGAGGGGAAGACAGCGCGTTCCTTCCGCATCTTCGCCAACCTGCTCTCCGCGGCGGCCGCTTCCGCCGCCTTGCCCTTGCTCGGCTTAGGCGGCATGGTGGCTATGGAGGTGGGCGCTGAAGACGTCGAGAGCACGGTGGAGGAGGGTAGAGGGAGACAAGCTCTGCTTTGGGCGCGAGGAAGAAGACGACGGCGACGGTTCTGAGATTGAGATTGGAAAGGCGGAGGGGGGTAAATGAGCAGTGCCCTCTGCGATTCCCTTTTTATGGGGAAGGCACGAGGCAGGCTCTTTACCGCCCGCTTTTGCAGCGGAGTTTCCGCCCACGTCTCCCACGTCGCGCGATTAATGCGCATAGTGGAGGGGCGTGGTAAAAGAGATAATGATTACGAGCAGTTATTCCCTGCCACGCGTGCCCGTGCACTGTTTTGGGCCTAGCCCAACAGGCCTGGCACCCGTGTATGGCCTAGGCCCGGGGGCTCCTGTCGGTGTACTAAAGTATGGGTCTTTTTAGTACTCCTTACTTGTGCACGGGCAGTTGTAGCCGTACCGCGGTAAGCCTTGCCGGGGAATAGCTAGGAGTAATCACGAGACTAAGATGCCAAGGAGACGTTCAAGTCAACGACCAGACAGAAGACCAAAGGGTTGCGGAGGCCCGGCAAGACCCTTGCCGGCAAGGCCTCGCGCCCGGCAAGACCCTTGCCGGCAAGGCCTCGCGCCCGGCAAGACCCGGTCCCGGCAAGCCTCGCGCCCGGCAAGGACCCAGTCCCGGCAAGCCCCGGGCCCGGCAAGGATTCGGTCCCGGCAAGGCTCTGCACAGTGCAGCGCTATCGCTCCAGTGCAGCGGCCAGCCTTGTCGTTTAGGGCTTGTCCTCATGGTGACGTGGCGTAATGCTGGCCACGAGATGCTTAAGCGGTGCTGATGGGATGGCTGCTTTTGCCCATCCTCTGTAAAGCTTTTCCAAGCCCGAGACGCTAAGGGACACCTCGAGGACACCTCACGGTGCATTTAATGAGTTTGTCCTAAGCCGTCAGGGTTAGGTATGATAACACTGTGGTAACACTGTAGCTACTTTCCACCTCATGCCTTATCTCGTACGCCACTGTGGTAGCCCCTTTGACTTATATAAAAGGAGGCCCGAGGCGTACAGAAGGGGAGGTTCGGAAGCCCATTCTGCATGCGTAGCTACGAAATACTGTAGCTCCCAGAACTTGGCCTAGGACATCCACGATAATACAATCAAAGCAGGAGTAGGGTTTTACGCATCCGTGCGGCCCGAACCTGGGTAAATCCCCGTGTGCTGTTCGTTAGTTCTGCTCTTTGTGCAATTCTCTCCCCTTGCCGAACCGTAAAGGGATCTGCTCGATAGCGATCCCATAGGTGTTCATTTCCCACGACAACGCTTCTCAGCGGCCCGAACCTGGGTAAAAATCCCTCGCGTTGATCGTTGGATCTGCTCTTTGTGCACACCCTTCTCCCTGCCGAACCATAAAAGGGATCCACGCGATCCCATAGGTGTCGTACGCCGACATCCTTGGCGGGATGGTATGGACACCAACAGGCGATGTTCAAAGCTGACACCTTGCAGAAAGGAGTACGGCGGCAAAATGATAAGTTGCAAAACTCTAAGTAATTTTTTCATTGCAAAGTTATTTTCCTTGGACGATTTCAACTTTTGTATGGAAAACCTGCACGCGAAGGAACCTTGTCATGATTGGTTGTGCCCTTACTCTGTTTCGAGTCTGCTCAACAGCTTAAGTGGGTGCACTGAAAACGCCAAGGTATCTTGCCGGCAGCAGCACCTCCAGCAGGCTGCTAAGGATCCGTTCCTCAAAGCGCTCGTGGCAGGGCTGCATGCACCGGCAAGTTTCCAATAAAGTGTAGGGCATGTACCATACAGAAAGAAATCAGACGAGAGGAATAGCATGCATCTATGCAAAACACAGCAAGTTATATTACATAAATAGTTGCCGCGATTCTAACTTAAGATAAAATTGTCTTGGGCATGGAATGGTGGCGGCAAGAAGAAGTGAAGCAGCTAGTCCCTGCGCTGGCCTTCAATCCTCTTGACTTGGTTCACCTTCTCGACGATGGGCGCGACAAGTTCTTCAAGTGCCTTGACGTCCACATCCTTCGGCAAGCGGTCGAGGACGTTGGTGAGGTTAATGCCGGGGTTCTTGTGCGCCACTTTGACGAGCACCTTGAGAAGGACGGCCCGGCAGAGCTTGCGGGATTCGTTGGCTAGATGGGTTGCTCGGTCAGAATGGAGCTGCTTCAGGGCGTCAATCATGCCGTCGAAGAACATGGTCAACCTGGCGCTCGGAGACACCCTATCGCTGGAAGAGAGGCCGAAGTTGTGCAGGCCCATGGTGGACAGCTGTGCTGCAAGTCTTTTCGCGACATCGACAAGGCGCTCAGTCCAGATCTGCACGCCCGACGTATAGTCGTTATAATTGGCGGTGGTGCTCTTGAGCAGGTCCTTCTCATTCTGGAGATCTTTCATCAAAGTCTTCTCACGAGCCCTGCTGCTCTCAAGGGACCCTTCCAGTGTGGTCAGCTTCAACTTCAGATCGGCAATCGATTCATTGGCTGAGCTGAGCTGCTTGGTCTTGTCGGATATGGCGACTTGTATCTCCGCCAGGCTGAAGAGGGTCTTCTCTCTTTCGGCTTCAAGCGTTGAGATCTTCTTGCCGAGATCCACAAGGTCCGCCTCCAGCCTCTTCACCTTATCGGCAAGCTTGTTCTTGGCGGCCTCTGCGGCTTCGTCCGCATTTACGGCTTCCTTCAGCTTGCCGGCATGGTCTGTGGCCAGAGCCTTGAGAGCTTCTTTGTGCTTCTGCTCCAGCTCCTAGGATTGCCGCGCGACAAGCTTTTCAATTTCTTCATCCTTGCCGCGAAGCTTGCCGGCAAGTGCCTTCTCGCGAGCGGTAAGGTCCTCTTCATGGGCATCAAGCCCGACGCGGCGTTCCGTCAAGCGAGCTTCCTCTGTGGTAGCCTGTCGTGAGGCCTCCTCTTCCGCCTTCTCTATGTCAGACTGCTTTAAGAGGAGTTCGCTCCAGCTTTCGCTCAGCTGTTCCCGACCAGTCTTCAACTCCTGGAAAGGTTCGGCGTACTAGGCTTGCGTTTCCTCAACGCTCTTCTAGAGATCCGCCTCCGCTGCTTCAACAACTGCTGCCCTGGAGTCCAACTTCTCCTTCCGAGTGCGGTAGAGCGCCTGGAGCTTTTGGAAGTTGTCGCTCATGGTTTGGAGGAGCTGTTCTTCCTTGGATTTGCCGCTGTTAGCACTTGGATCATCAGTAATTTCGAGCCCGGCAGCAGTGATGACTTCTTCGTCGAAGATTTCCCCTTCAGTTGGCACTCCAGTGCTTGCCGTTCCTGGTATATTGATGAACAGGTCCTCGCCAGCCTTAAGATATCTGCTTGAAGGAGGGACCTCGGATGTTGACGGCTGATCCTCAACAGCCGTTTCGTCGGCAGTTTGGGGCTCCGTGGCCGGCGTAGCGCCTGGCGCTCCTGCGGCAGGAATGCCGTCAGTATGGCCACTAGACTCCTTGCCGGCCTCCTCAGCAGAATCTTTGGCGGTTTCTTCCTGTGCGATCTTGGTGGCCTCGTCAGCAGCTACTCTGGCGGCCTCGGCGGCAGCGTCCCTGGCGGTCTCCTCGATGACGACGTCAACGTCCATCTGTTCCATCAAGGGGGGATCTGAAAGCCAGAGAAGGGGAAACAAGATGAGACCAAAGTTGAAGTTCAAGAAAAAAAAGAATATAAAGGCAGAATGGTAAGTACTCTGAGGCAAGGGTTTACCTGCGCCAAGCTGTTGGGAAGTGGTTTCTCCTTTCCCGGCAACGTCGGTTGCCAGTGTGGGACTGCCGGTGCCTGTGCTTGCTGGCTCCTCCTCAACAGGAATCGGCTCGACAGCGGAACCCCTTGCCGAAGAACCGCCTCTAGGCGGCGCAGTTGACAGAGGCGATACATCAGGGACGGTCTCTGATGGCTCTCCTCGTTGCTGTTCTCCTCCTGCAAGCCCGCTGATGTTGGTAGTGAAGATACATGTCCCAACGCTCGCCAGTGGGAAATGAGTAATGGACTCACGCTGGGGGCTGTGTTGAGGACTGCGTCGTGGCCTGGGCTCCAGGTTGATGATTAGCTCTGGCGCACCTGTGGTGCTTGCCGGTGGCTCATCGCCCGTTGAAGTCTTCGCCTTCTTCGCCGCCCTTTGCGCCAATGTTTCCGTATCTCTGCGGGGATAAGCCGAAGCGAGGCAAACAAGATAAGCAAAACCAGAAATTCAGAAGTTAGAAGATGTGAATAGGACCCTTACTCTTCGCTTTCGGAGCTAAAGGCGGAGAGGTCAAAGTTGACTTCCGCCACGGTGTCCGTGCGAGGAGGTGAAGGAGCGGTCCTGGGTCGCTTGGCTGCGGCAGAAGCGGAAGGTTGGTGTGACCCTGTCTTGCCGGGGGCTGCACCACTCCCGGAAGGTTGGTGGGCTAGAGCACCAGAGGTGGCACTCCAAAGAACGCGCTTCTTCTTCTCAAAAACTGGGGGCTCCTCGGGCAGCTGCTCCTCGGCTGTGTCCTCGGCAGAAGGGCCCCCGGCAGCCGTGCCACTCTGCTCTCTGGAACCCTCGCCCTGCCCGGCAAGTTTCCCCTCTCATATCACTTCTTCCTCACTCGTTTCTCCTTCCATGAAGCCAGCACTTCCGGCCTCCACGGCAAGATTTGCCTCTTCCACCCTGCTGGCGATATGCGCCACTTCTTCTTCAGTGGTGGGGCGGATGAGGATCGGTTCTTCCCGGATGGCCCTCTCCGACAAGTTGTTGAAGAACTCTTGTGCCTGCTCTGCGGATGGCTCCTCCCAAGTCCCGTCAAGGCTGTGAGCATTGCACACCGGCATCATGGCGATGATTGAGGCCAGGCCAGAGTTGTTGCACAAAGGGATCACGCCCGCCGGCAACTGATATCTCGCGTCAGACCTGAATAGCTTGTGGCAGAGAGCCGTGTGCTGCATGAATGTTAGGTTGTTGTTCAAACCAGGGCGCAGCCTCATGATGTCTGCCGCATTTTGGAACTCCCAGGCTGGTCTCCCTTTGTTCAGCAGAGGGGCAATGCGCTGGCGAAGGAAGTCAGCGCCAACCATTTGTACTGTGAGCCCGGCAGCTTTGAGGCGGTGAATCCTGGTAATTGCGATTGTGAGCCTCTCATCGTGAGCATCGAGGGTGCTCCAGTCATTGCCACGCACCATCTTTGTTTGCCGGGGTGAGCAGAAGGGCTGGGGATCTTTCTCCTGAATCCAGCACCAATTGGCCCGCCACTCTTCCCATTTCTCGCGGTAGACCCCGTCTAGGTATATCTCCTTGTTCCATGACCTTGGAATCCAGGCGATGGAACCAGAAAGGGCCTCTCCCTTTTGAATGCGGGGAACGAAGTAGTGGCGGAAGAGGGCTGTGTTGGGGACTACTCTGGCAAAGTTTTCGCAAAGGTGGGCAAAGACCGACATGCATGTCACGGCATTCGCCGTAAAATCCAAGAGTTGGAAGCCGTATGTGTACATGATGTCGTTGAAGAAATCAGAAAACGGGGGACAGAGCCCGCAGTAAAAGTAATCGGCAAAGAAGGGGAATTTATCTGGGCCACCCTTGGAGGAACCTGGACTCACGCAAGTAGCAGGATGCGTCTTCGTCTCCTTCACCCACATGCACTGGTATCGCTCCTTCAGAGCGCTCGCATCGAGCGCCGAAGTGAAGACGACGTGCTCCCTCCGCATCTTCGCCAGCTCGCTCTCCGTGGTGGCGGTTTTCACCTCCTTGCCCCTGCTTTCCTTGGGCGGCATGGCAATTATGGGGGCGGAGGCTGACGACGGTGAGGGCGTGGAGGCGGCGGGTGAGTGGGGATGGCTCTGTTTTGGGCTCGAGGAAGGAGACGACGGCGGTTCCCAGATTGGAAAGGACAGGAGGTAAATGAGCGGGCGCCTCTGCGGATTCCTTTTTATGGGGAAGGTGCGGGGCTGCCTCTTTACTAGTCAAATGGAAACGCTTTTTGCGAGCGCACTGCAGTTACGGCCGCTCCGCGCACATCTCCCACACCGCGCATTAACCGGGCATCGTGAGGGGGGCGCAGTAAACAGAATGATTGCGGAAACTGACTCCTGCCACGCGTGCCCGTGCACTGTTTGGGCCTAGCCCAACAACGCCTCACACCCGTGTACGGCCTACGCCCGGGGGCTCCTGTCGGTGTACTAAAGTTTGGGTTCTTTTAGTACCCCATACTTGTGCACGGACCGTTGTAGCCACACCAGCGGCAAGGCCTGCCGGGGGACAGCTGAATACAAGTGCAGGAATGTCAAGGAGGCATTCAAGACAATGATTAGAAGACCCAAGACCAGAGGCCGGGATCCTGGCAAGATCTTCCCGGGATGGTTTGCTGAGCCCCGGCAAGACTTGCACCCGGCAAGACCTCGCCAGCCTGTCACCGCTCCAACGCCGCGACCAGCCTGTCAGACAGGTCTTGTCCTCCTGAGTGCGTGTCAAGGTGTTAACGGCGATGGGGTTAAGCGGTGCTGATGGGACGGCCCCTTTTTCCGTCCCCAAGAAAGTTAGGGACACCTAAACGGAGCATTTAATGCATTTGTCCTATGCCGTCAGTATTAGGTATGATAATACTATAGCAACTTTATACCTCTTGTATGTACTGTGTGCTCCACTGTTGGTGACCTCTTCGACATATAAAAGGAGGCCCAAGGCGTAGCTACAGGGGGAGGACCTTTTGGCCCAGCTTGCATGCGTAGCGGCTGTGTACTGTTCATCACATAGCGCTCCTGGAGCCAGAGCTCAAACACTCATAATACACTAAAGCAGGAGTAGGGTTTTACGCTTCTCAGCAGCCCGAACCTGGGTAAAAATCCCTCGTGTTGATCGTTGGATCTGCTCTTTGTGCACACCGTTCTCCCTGCCGAACCATAAAAGAGATCCACGCGATCCCATAGGTGTCGTACGCCGACACTTTTCTTAAGAAAGTGCTTCCTAATAAAATTTCCTTAGGAAACTTTTTACGAAAATGCGTCGGAGGATACTTTTCTTAAGAAACTGCTTCCTAAGAAATTTCCTTAGGTAAATTCTTAAGAAAATGCGTCAGAACAAATTTTCTTAAGAATGTTCTTAATAAAGTGGTTCCTAAAAAAAATTCCTTAAGAAACTTCTTACGAAAATGCATCGGAAGAAACTTTTCTTAAGGAACTTCTTAAGAAAGTGCTTCATAGGAAAATTTCCTTAGGAAACTTCTTAAGAAAATGCGTCGGAACAAACTTTTCTTAAGAAAGTTCTTACGAAAGAGCTTCCTAAGAAAATTTCCTAAAGAAACTTCTTATGAAAATGCATCGAAAGATACTTTTCCTAAGAAAGTGCTTCCTAAGAAAATTTCCTGAGGAAACTTCTTACAAAATTGCGTCGGAAGAAAATTTTCTTAAGGGACTTCTTAAGAAAGTGCTTCCTCAGAAATATTCCTTAGGAAACTTCTTAAGAAAATGCGTCGGAACCAATTTTCTTAATAAAGTTCTTAAGACAGTGCTTCCTAAGGAAATTTCCTTAGGAAACTTCTTGCGAAAATGCGTCGGAGGATAATTTTCTTATGAAACTGCTTCCTAAGAAATTTCCTTAGGTAACTTCTTAAGAAAATGTGTCGGAACAAACCTTTCTTTAGAAAGTTCTTAATAAAATGCTTCCTAAGAAAATTTCCTTAGGAAACTTCTTAATAAAATGCGTCGGAGGATACTTTTCATAAGAAACTGCTTCCTAAGAAAATTTCCTAAGGAAACTTCTTATGAAAATGCGTCGGAATAAACTTTTCTTAAGAAAGTGCTTCCTAAGAAAATTTCCTTAAGAAACTTCTTACGAAAATGCATCGGAAGAAACTTTTCTTTAGGAACTTCTTCAGAAAGTGCTTCCTAGATAAATTTCCTTAGGAAACCTCTTAAGAAAATGCGTCGGAACAAACTTTTCTTAATAAAGTTCTAAAGAAAGTGCTTCCTAAGAAAATTTTCTTAAGAAACTTCCTACGAAAATGCGTCGGAAGATACTTTTTGTAAGAAACTTCTTAAGAAAGTGCATCCTAAGAAAGCTTCCTTAAGAAACTTCTTACGAAATTGCGTCGGAAGAAACTTTTCTTAAGGAACTTCTTAAGAAATTGCTGCCTAAGAAAATTTACTTGGGAAACTTTTAAGAAAATGTGTCGGAACAAACTTTTATTAAGAAAGTTCTTAAGAAAGTGCTTCCTAAGAAAATTTCCTTAAGAAACTTCTTACGAAAATGCGTCGGAAGATACTTTTCTTAAGAAACTTCTTAAAAAAGTGCTTCCTAAGAAATATTCCTTAGGACACTTCTTAAGAAAATGTGTCAGAACAAAGTTTTCTTAAGAAAGTTCTTAAGAAAGTGCTTCCTAAGAAAATTTTCTTAAGAAACTTCCTACGAAAATGCGTCGGAAGATACTTTTTGTAAGAAACTTCTTAAGAAAGTGCATCCTAAGAAAGCTTCCTTAAGAAACTTCTTACGAAATTGCGTCGGAAGAAACTTTTCTTAAGGAACTTCTTAAGAAATTGCTTCCTAAGAAAATTTACTTGGGAAACTTTTAAGAAAATGTGTCGGAACAAACTTTTATTAAGAAAGTTCTTAAGAAAGTGCTTCCTAAGAAAATTTCCTTAAGAAACTTCTTACGAAAATGCGTCGGAAGATACTTTTCTTAAGAAACTTCTTAAAAAAGTGCTTCCTAAGAAATATTCCTTAGGACACTTCTTAAGAAAATGTGTCAGAACAAAGTTTTCTTAAGAAAGTTCTTAAGAAAGTGCTTCCTAAGAAAATTTCCTTAGGAAATTTCTTAAGAAAATTCGTCGGAGGATACTTTTCCTAAGAAACTGCTTCCAAAGAAAATTTCCATAGGAGCTTCTTAAGAAAAGGCGTTAGAACAAACTTTTCTTAAGAAAGTGCTTCCTAAGAAAATTTCCTTAAGAACCTTCTTACGAAAATGCGTCGGAATAAACTTTTCTTAAGGAACTTCTTAAGAAAGTGATTCCTAAGAAAATTTTCTTAATAAACTTCTTACGAAATTGCGTCGGAAGAAACTTTTCTTCAGGAACTTCTTAAGAAAGTGCTTCCTTAGAAAATTTCCTTATGAAACTTCTTAAGAAAATGCATCGGAAAAAACTTTTCTTAATAAAGTTCATAAGAAAGTGTTTCCTAAGAAATTTTCCTTAGGAAACTTCGTACGAAAATGCGTCGGAGGTTACTTTTCTTAGGAAACTGCTTCCTTTGAAATTTCCTTAGGAAACTTCTTAAGAAAATGCGTCGGAATAAACTTTTCTTAAGAAAGTCCTTAAGAAATTGCTTCCAAAGAAAATTTCCTTAAGAAACTTCTTACAAAAATGCGCCAAAAGATACTTTTCTTAAGAAACTTCTTAAGAAAGTGCTTCCTACGAAAATTTCATTAAGAAACTTCTTACGAAATTGCGTCGGAAGAAACTTTTCTTCAGGAACTTCTTAAGAAATTGCTTCCTAAGAAATATTCCTTACGAAACTTCTTAAGAAAATGCGTAGGAACAAACTTTCTTAAGAAAGTTCTTAAGAAAGTGCTTCCTAAGAAAATTTCCTTAGGGAACTTTTTACGAAAATGCGTCGGAGGATACTTTTCTTAAGACACTGCTTCCTAAGAAATTTCCTTAGGTAACTTCTTAAGAAAATGCGTCGGAACAAATTTTCTTAAGAATGTTCTTAATAAAGTGCTTCCTAAGAAAATTTCCTTAAGAAACTTCTTACGAAAATGCATCGGAAGAAACTTTTCTTAAGGAACTTCTTAAGAAAGTGCTTCCTAGGAAAATTTCCATAGGAAACTTCTTAAAAAAATGCGTCGGAACAAACTTTTCTTAAGAAAGTTCTTAAGAAAGAGCTTCCTAAGAAAATTTCCTAAAGAAACTTCTTACGAAAATGCATCGGAAGATACTTTTCTTAAGAAAGTGCTTCCTAAGAAAATTTCCTGAGGAAACTTCTTACGAAATTGCGTCGGAAGAAACTTTTCTTAAGGGACTACTTAAGAAAGTGCTTCCTAAGAAATATTCCTTAGGAAACTTCTTAAGAAAATGCGTCAGAACAAATTTTCTTGATAAAGTTCTTAAGAAAGTGCTTCCTAAGGAAATTTCCTTAGGAAACTGTCATGGTTTTATCACGGCAGATGTCCGAAGACTTAGGTTCGAGGCCATCGCTAAGGCGGTGGACTCAAAAGGGGTTGGTCGAGACGAGGGACATGAGTTTACCCAGGTTCGGCTCCTCAAGAAGAGGTAAAAGCCTACGTCCTGCTTGTGTTGTATTGATTGGAGTATCGATTACAAGGGAGCGGATTCGCTTGACCTAGTTCTCGATTGGTTGGTTTCTGTCTAAGCCGTCCCAGGGTCTCACCTTTATATAGGAGGTCAAGGCCCTGGGTTACACGAGTCCCAAACCGACTCATAAAACGTAGTCAATCCTGTCTCTAAGCCACCTTGCCTCCTTGGGCAAGTCTTCTCCGGGCGGCTTAACCGCCCGGGTCTCACACCATCTTCTGTCTCTGGGCCTTCGTCTTGGCCCGTCTGGTAAACCGTCATGCGGCCTGGCCTTCATCTTCTGGCCCACCTTAAGGATCTTGGCTATGAGCCGCCGGGTACGACCCGGCCCTCCTGGGCGGGTCTTACCACGGGGTTATATCCCCAACATTAGGCCCCAGATTGATTTGAATATGTTCATGTCAATCTTCAAATTCACTTAGCGGCGAGTCTCACATTTTCTCACCTGAAAAAGAAAACTCATAACCCGTCGTGACATCACGTCAAATATGCTAAAAAGATTCTGTGACGTCCGGAATAGATAATCTCATTAAACGATCGGCCCGAAAATTGAGGCGTCCCCTTCGGTCCATCATTACGGCGTCTCCTCGATTCTCGCGTGCACTGTTTGCCATCCTCTCTTATAAATAGGAACACGAGGGGCCCCCTTTCCTTTCTCTGCCGCCACTGTCTTCTTCTTCCTCCTTCACACCTTCGCCTCCAAAGCTCCGCCGCAGCCAACCGGACCTCGCCGTCTCCCTCAACGCTGGCCGCTGCATTAACCTGACTCGGACCAGAGATCTCACCAGCCCGTCCGCATCCGCCAGGTACCATTCTCAGCCTTTTGTTGAATCTGTATTCATCCCGAATAGGATCTCCCAAGTTCATCGGGTTTCTTTAGTGTTTTTCGTTGTTCTTCGCTGTTCTTAGTAATGTAGACTGCTAGTGTCCCCTTGAATCTTATATCGCTGCCTATCCGCTGCGGTTGCCCTTTTAGTATCAATGCCCACTTGCTATAGATCTGCATAGCAATCTTCTCCACATGCTGCCCGCCTATTCTTTCACTCCCTCTTTTTAGGTTTTGAATATATTTCCTTTATCTTCGCCCGTAGATCTTGCAGCCACGGTTGTAATATGTGAAACCTGTTTGTCCATACTTAACCCGCCGTTACATTGCCGGCTCTCTGATGAAATACTTCGGCGGCTTAACACCTCATTATCATGCTGACCATAGCTGTCTTGGTCATTTAACGTCTCTAACCCTCCATATTCTGCACCTTCTCACAGTTTAACCCGCCACCATGTCAAGAGCTCCCGCGTCTTGCGACTGGGTCGGCTCCGGAGTCACCGAGCAGCTTCTGCTTGACTTTGTGGAATCGGGCATTTTGCCGGCTCAGGACGTTATACAGTGGAGGGTTCCAGGATTAGAAAAAGACCTAAACCTCAGGAAGGAGAGATTGTCGTATTTACTGATCACCTCCTCCGCGGTTTTAGCCCGCCCGGGTCAATGTTTTTCCGGGACGTTCTTCACTCCTTCAAGCTTCACCCTCAAGACATAGTTCCAAACTCTGTCACCAACATATGTCAGTTTCAAGTCTTATGTGAAGTCTACCTGCAAGAAGAGCCGTCTGTGAACCAGTTCCGTGACTATTTTTATGTCAACCGCCAAACTGAAGTGGCGGCTGGACCAAGTTTGGAGCTTGGCGGCGTTTCAATCCAGAGACAGAGAGATTTGCCCTCCCCGGCTGCCATTTTGGCAAGTCACCCCAAAGATTGGAACAAGTCCTGGTTTTATTGCAAAGACACTTCTCTAGAAGGAGAGAATCCACTACCGGGTTATCGTCCTACCCGGCTTCCCACCACCGGAGAACTCCCAGACCGGATGTCCGCCGCAGAGCGAGTGAAATAGGCTCCGGAATTCGCGAAGATCAAGGCCTTACTGGAAAACGGCTTGACTGGCGTCGACTTAACCCATTGCTAGGTTTCCTGGAAGATCTTGCCACTGAGCCGGCGTGACCGCACTACTAGGAAAAACCTTATAGGCAGGACAATATCAGTAGCGCTGGAATGTAACAGGTGCTGCTGCTAATTACCAGTAGCGCTGGATTTGAGAAGCGCTACAAGTAAGGACTTAGCAGTAGCGCTGGAAACATAAAGAGCGCTACTGATAAGCGGGACCCGACGAGCCCACCGACACTTTTGGTAGTAGCAGCGCAGTCCAGAATACAGCGCTACTACTAAGACTTTAGCAGTAGCACTTTATTTTGTGGAACCGCTACTGCTAATGGGCCCCACTTATTAGTAGCGCTCTTTATGGAAAGCACTACTAGTAAGTAACATAGCAGTAGCGCTTGCTGAAAAACAGCGCTACTGCTATGCGTGGCTGGTGCCACCTTTTCACACCTTCCCTCTCCCCCTCCTCCCCCCCCCATTGCCCTCTCTCCCCCTCCTTTCCCCTCTCCTCTCACCATTGTTGCCCTTCTTCTCTCTTCCTCCTACCTCTTTTCTCTCCCCATTAATGCCCCCCTCCACCATAACTCTCCTCCATAAATGGCCTTCTCATCTCTAGCTAGCTCCATAAATGCCCTCCTACCTCATTTGTTTGGCTCTCCCTCCATTCCATTAGATATAGATCTAGCTAGGTCATCTCTCTCCCTCTCCATTAGTTACCTAGAGTCATCTATCCTCCCCAACAACTTGATCTAGCTAGCTATTGACATGTCCCCAACAACTAGATCTAGCTAGATCTAGCTAGATATAGGTGAGTAAAAAGTTGTTCATTTCAAGAATGGGAATATGTGTGTGAATGGGAATATGTGTGTTTGGGATATGGAGAGATTTGTGCGAGTGACATGCCCCCGAGTTGCTTATGTTTTGCCGAAATGTCGATTTATTTCCGTTTCGGTGAATTTCGAGCAAACTCGATATGTCCTATTTTTAGGCAAGGTCATGCCAAATTTTTATATGACTTTGATGCATGCATGCATTTTGTTTATAACCCTTTTGCTTGTTATACTGTGCATGCAGTCGGTCATGAAGGTGAGTGGATGGAAGGTGGAGCGATACATGCAATCCGCGGTGATGGACATGCATGCAAATAATCGGACTAGGATTAGATGTCCGTGTACAAGATGCAAAGAAGGAGTCCTATTGGACCCTTATGATCGTGGTAGGTTGAAGGCGCACCTGCTGATGAATGGTTTCGTGGATGGCTATAGTCGGTGGATAAGTGAAGATGATGATGATGAGGACGTCCACATGGCAGGGAATAACGACATGGGGCTAGATGAAGAGATGACCGATCGACACGAAGACGATGGCGTCAGACATGGCGGCGGGGAAGAGTTAAATGACGGCGGCGGAGAAGATTCCGAACATGGCGGCGGAGAAGATTCCGGACACGGCGAAGAAGAGTCCGGACATGGCGGAGAAGCACAGGAGGCGGTCACGCCGCAGTCTTCGATGCGACTAAGTGCAGTCGTGCAGGACCCTCATGTTCGAGACCTCCTTCGCAAGAGTACGACTAGCGAGAGAGCTGCTTCTAGAGAGGAGGCCAAGCTGGCGCAACTTGAAGTAGACTCGAAGACTCCATTGTATGACGGTTGCGATCCCGAGGTGACCCACTTGAGTTTCACGCTCGAACTTCTAAAGACGAAGGCCAAAAACAAATGGACAGACAAAAGCCTCGATGAGCATTTGAAGTATCTACATAATAAAGTTCTTCCCGCGGGGAACCTGTGTCCTACTAGTGTCGATGAGGCGAAGAAAATCGTTTGCCCTTTTGATTTGCCACACATTAGGTACCACGCATGCATCAACGATTGCATCATTTATCGGGGGGAGCACGCGGAAAAAACCAGTTGTCTAGTGTGCAATGCTTCTCGATACAAGAAGGCAGGAAAGAAAGCTCCTCAGAAAGTTGTATGGTACTTTCCGATCACTCCCCGTCTGCAGCAGTATTTCGTAAATCTTAAGGAAGCAAAGCTCATGCGCTGGCACGCGGAGAGGAAGAAGCCCGACGATGGAGATGATCCGAAGCTGAGACACCTCGTAGATGGTAGCTAGTGGAGAGCATTCAACACCGTATATGGATTTGCTGTAGAAGATCCAAGGAACATCGTGCTTGGTGCAAGTACCGATGGCATGAATCCGTTTGGAAACCAAAACACCAACCACATCACATGGCCCGTCTTTGTATGGATGTACAACCTCCCCCCATGGAAGTGCATGAAGACAAAGTACATACACATGAGCATGCTGATTCAAGGGCCGAAACAACCGGGAAATAATATTAACCTGTATATGGGGCTTCTGAAAGAGGAGCTAGACACGTTATGGAAAAACACCGGCATGGACATGGGACGCCAGCAAAGGAGAGTACTTCTATATGAGAGCCGCGCTGATGACGACGGTGCACGACTATCTCGGTTACGGGTACACAGGCCAGGTGTGCCACAGATACTGCGGATGCACGAGGTGCATGGATGATACAACGTCTCAGAAGTTTACGTCAACGAAAGATGGCGGGTCCGGGAAAATCGTGTACATGGGGCATCGTAGATGGCTCGAGAAGGATGACCCGTGGAGAAAGCGTGGAGATCTATTCAATGGGTTGACTGAGGATCGAGGACCTCCACGTAAGAGAAGCGGCGCCGAAATCAACGAGCTGTTGAAAAACTGGCCGGGACAGTGCCCCGCGCCGGGAACGATGAAAAAGGCGCCGGAGCCGCTACTGAAGGTATGGAAAACGAGGTCTATTTTCTAGGACTTGGAGTACTGGCCCAATCACGACATGCCTCATTGCCTTGATCAAATGCATATCACGAAGAATGTCCTCGAGAGCTTGCTTGGCACACTGATGAACATGCCGGAGAAGACCAAGGACGGGCCGAAGGCAAGGAAAGACTTGGAAGATTTGAAGATCAGGAAAGATCTCCACCGTAAAAAGTCGGCGGAGGAGACGGAGACGGAGACGCAGGAGGGGGAAAGGGGCAGAAAAGTCAACAAGAAGGAGGAGAATTATTGCCCCCCTTCTTGCTTCACCTTAAGTGCGAAGGAGATCGATCAATTCATCAAGTGCCTTATGGGAATCAAAGTCAGTTCCGGTTACTGTGGGAAGATAAGCAGATTTCTAGACCCCAAGAAGAAAAGGTTCAGCGGGATGAAGTCTCATGACTGTCACGTGATGATGATGCAGATACTCCCAGTTGCCATTAGAGGGATAATGGACAAGCACATCTGTGACACGCTTACTGGTCTCTGCAACTTCTTCGACATTATCTCTCGAAAGTCCATAAGTGTGAAGCAGCTCTGAAGGCTACAGGAAGAGATCGTTGTCATACTATGTGAGCTTGAGATGTACTTCCCGCCCGCGTTCTTTGACGTCATGGTGCATCTGTGTGTCCACATCATGGACGACATCATCGACCTCGGGCCGACATTCCTTCACAGCATGATGCCGTTCGAGAGGATGAATGGGGTCATCAAAGGATTCGTTCGTAACATGTCCCGTCCCGATGGGAGCATCGTCCAGGGGTATCTGACGCATGAGTGCATCTCCTTTTGCGAGAATTATATAGGCGTCGAAGACCCTGTTGTTGGTTTGCCCGTCAACAAGCACGATGGGAGGCTAGAAGGAGAAGGTCACAACAACGGCCGGAGGGAATTGCACGTGGACTACTCGGATCGACGGAACGACTTTGACAGGGCTAACTTAGTAGTGCTACAACACCTAGATGTGGTAGATGATTATGTGGCACGGCACAAAGAAACCATCGCAAATAAGTACCGTGATAAGGGGATGCTCAAGACGGACGACGAAGTTACTGTAGAGCACAACGCCACTTTCTTGCGTTGGTTCAAAGAGCAAGTTCTTGAAAATCCCCCGGAAGAGGACAGTTCGGACGGATTGCACATACACGCCTTAGCACATGGCCCCACACCCAAACTCGCGAGCTATCAGTCATACGATATCAACGGGTACACGTTCTACCCGGAGGCCAAAGACATGGACAGTGATTACCAGAACTCCGGGGTGACGATTGAATGCGTGACCGACGCTAACGGCACAACTGAAAGATTCTACGGAAGGGTCGAAGAGATCTAGGAGCTTGATTATACTGGATTGCACGATGCAATGATGTTCCGTGTCAGATGGGCTAAGGACGTCGTAAGAGAAAACAAGTATTTCACTACCATGTCTATACCAACCGCTGACGCGAAGAGCGCAACCGTGAACGTTAACGTCATCGCCAAAACTGAGCCATGGGTACACGCTAAGCACATGACACAATGCTTCTTCATAACCGACCCGACCAATCCCAGCCGTGTTGTCGTGAGGAGAGGCAAAAGGAGCATCGTCGGAATGGATGGAGTCGCCAACGAGGAAGACTACGACCAATACGGCAACCCGATGAGGGAAGATGACGATGACGATGAAGCATACGTGAAAAGAAGAATCAATACTACATTACATAAGAAAGATCGTACTCCATGGTTCCGAAAAAGTCACAAGGAGGGGCTCAATTATTCGGCAACGAACAAGAAAGGGAAGAAGCTTAATGTGAAACGTCGTCGACGTAGCTGAGAAACCATCATTTATATATATGTATCTATTTTGTGTACACACTTAAGTAACCGTTATCGGTCAACTGATATATATGTTACCACCACATGCATGGTTCCGGTGATATTCACGCAGTGTGGGAGGGAGACGCCGTCGTAAACAGAAAGGGAGCAAGCAATACAAAAGAAATACAAAAGGGAGTAAGCAATACAAAAAAAAACAAAAACAAAAACAAAAGGGAGAAAGAAAGTAATACAAAAGAAAAAGAAAAGAAAACAGAAAACAAAAGGAAAATAATAAAAAGAAAAGAAAACTTACCAGTAGCGCTGAATTATGAACCAGCGCTATAGCTAACTTAGTTATAGCGTTGGATCCTAACCAGCGCTACTACTATTTTGAGATAACCGCACCGCGCGGGCTCAAATTTTGCCAACTCCCATTTCCCCCCCTCTCCCTCTCTCCCCCTCCTCTTTGCTGTCGCGCGCCGCCGTCGCCCCTGCCCGCCGTCGTCGCACCTCGGCCCCTACCCGCCGTCGTCGCCCGTGCCCATCGCTCCGACCTCCTCCTCGTCCGCGCCGACACCGCTCCGGCCTCCTCGTCCGCGCCGCCGCCGCTCCGGCCTCCTCGTCCGCGCCGCCGCCGCTCCGACCACCTCTCCCCCCCGCTCTCTGCTCTCTGCCCTTCAGGTACCCCCTCCCCCCACCTCCCCCTCTCTCTGCTCTCTGCTCTCGCTATGTTTTGCCGGAATTAGAACCCTAGTTAGATGAACCCTAGGAGATGAACCCTAGTTAGTTTAGGGCAGTAGCAAATTAGTTTAATTAGGGCAATAGCAAATATGTTTAGGGCAGTAGCAAATTTAGTTTAGGGCAGTAGCTAATTTAGCAAATTTAGGTAAAATAGCTATTAATAAAAAAAGTAGCATTATAGCTATAAAAAAGTTAGCTATAAAAAACAGTAGCAATTTTTGTAGGTATATAAAATAGCTATAAATATAAAACAGTAGCTCCCTTCCTATAAATAAAGAACAGTAGCAAATGTTTAGTGAGGTCATTTTGCAAAGGTTTTTGGTTTTTGAAAAGACCACTATTTTGCAATGTTTAGTGAGGTCATTTCACTATGTGCTCCTGTGATGCTCATATGTCATTGATGTTATATGATATATGTCATTGATGTTATATGATTTTGCAATGTTGGTTGAATGTCGAAGAATATCCGAGTGGCCTATGTTTTGCCGGAATGTTGATTCATTTCCGTTCTGGCAAATTTCAGGCGCTCCATATGTCCACTTTTTAGCAAAGGTCATGCCGAAATTTTCCGTGATTTTCGGCATGACTTGTGCTAGAAACTAGGACATATGGAGTGCCCGGGATTTGCCGGAAGGGGAATGAATCGACATTCCGACCAAATATAGGCCCCTTTTTTCTCTTCATTATATCTTTTATTTACAATTGTTGAATAGGAAACATGTCTAGCCACACCTCAGCCGGGGGTTCTGCTCGCCTCGAAGAAGACCCCATCGAGGCTGCAAATCACTATTTCGATTACCTGGACGAACACCAGATGCGGGTGCATGGTGGCGGCAGTGGCACCAACCCCGACGCCGACGCCGACACCGGCACCAGCACTGGCACCGGCACCGACACCACCCCCGAGACTGGCAATGATGTTGTCGTAGCCGGTAAAGCACCGAAGCAGAAGAGGACACGAAGACCAAATGAGCTCGGCATCGGACAAATTGTGGTCACGGAGATGCACCCCAAGAAATTAGAGCCAACGGCGCCAGATGAAGCGCACTCGTGCTGGGGCAATCAACTAGGATGCATCCTCAGGGAAACCGCCAACATCAACGACGAGAAGTTGACTAAGATACCACATATGGAGCACATGCTCCTAAAGAAGTTGCACAATAGGTTGTTGTTCCCCAGCCGCACAGAAAGCAAAGATCCGTGGGACGATGACGCCATGACAAAGATAAACAACAAGGCGATGGTGACGTTCACCAACGACTTGTCCGCCTGGAAAGTTCGGGTGAAAAAAGCGATTGATAAGAATGAACCGTGGTCCAAGATTCATGCTGACAATCCGTCACTTACGGAACAGGACTTTGAAAAATTCAAGGAGACTTGCGCTAAAGATGAAACCAAGAAAAAGTTAGAGAAAATGAAGGCGCTCCAGGCCAGGAACACGCCTCCCCACCGCCTCGGAAGCCGTGGTTACGAGGGGACGAGGCACGTATGGGCCAAGGAGGACGCCGAACGTGAAAGTCACGGAATACCAGACCCCTTGGCGGAGTTCACCGACCCGCTGGAGTGTGACTGGATCAGGGCCCGGTACAAGTGGGACCGCGTCAAGAAGACCTTTTACACGGACCCGAACACGAGGTTGTTCATGAGACTTCTGGTAATTGTTATATTACCACATTATCATATTAGCTTCCAATCAATTCGACTACAAGTTTTGTCACATTATTAGTAAACCATCCACGTTCCTTTTGCAGAAAGAGCAGCACCAAAAGGCAGCCGAAAGCGATGAGTCGTCACAGTCGTCGGCGAGGCCCAAGTGGGACACCCATTTCAACCGGGCCCTGAACATACTGAAAAAAGTCCCGGAGGATACACCGCCGTCCTATGGACGTGTGCACGGCTTTGGAGATGGCGCCTCGTGGAAGACGTGCTCCCACGAGGAGCTAGAGGAAAGAAGGAAGAGAAAGTTGCTTACTCAACAGACCATCGACCAGAAGGTCGCGCTTGCGTTCAATAAGTCCAAAGCTGAGTTGGAACAGATAGTCGATGCAAGGGTCAGTGCAGCGGTTGCTTTCGGCATTTCCAGCTTGCTTCCGGCATTTTTTGAATGGACGAAGAAAAATCCAGATAAAGGGCCAGCGGACTTTCCGCTTCCCAGCTACGTCGGGAGCAATTCGGTGAACATCGCACCACCAGCACCTACTCACGCCACCGCACATGCTCCCGCACCTGTTCATAGCAGCCCGTCCTCCGTCTCTGGCCAACTCGGCGGGCCTTCGTCTATGGCCGAGCTCGACGCCCTCACGGTAATTACGCGTCATACCCTTTTCACCAGCATGTCTATATAGTCTTCCGTTACAATTGCCTTTCGGATGTTTGAAGTCGCAGACATGTCTTCGTAGGCCAACGATACCCCGTGCACCCTACTGTACGACATCAAGGGCCAGAAGGTGGCCGTGGGAAAGGCAACGATCGTGAAGCCGAAGGACCGCATGTTCCACAACCGAGAGATGCCCGATGGCGTCTTCAAGGTTAACGTGGCCAGTGTCTTAGCGGGCTTCGAGGATTTGGCTCCTCTGGTACCAGTCGATGACGAGGAGATCCCTCAACGGATTGGCGCATGTAAGAGCTGGTTCTTGCCTTGGCCGAAGACTCTTCTTCGTGTCGAGGCGCCCAGTATCACACCAATGACAGCTTCTCAAGAAGGTATGAACACCACCCCACCTACCAAATTACCTGCACCTGTCGTGGCGGGTGATAGCGGACGACGCGAGGGAGAGCCTCCATTAGTGCCAGATGACGTCACCCCCGTTGTCGAAGAGGCAAATGCTAATGATGACATGGAGGAGGATGATGATGACCCAGACAAGTATTTCAATACCGCCTATGATGATGGAGGATTGATGGCTCAGGACGACGAAGACTCAGGCTATGAGCGTGGAGATGATGACTTGATGCTGCCTGATTTGCCAGAGCCGGAACGTCTTAAGGCGGAATGCAAAAAGTCTCTCTTCAAGCTATCCTTGCAGGAGACGCCTCCAGATGCTGCCTCTACCCAGCAACAACCCCAGGGCCGTCCACTGATTAGCCCGGCGACACTGGGGGTGACAGTTAGGGAAGGTATGGTGGGCTCACTACCGCCACCCGCCAGGAAGCAAAGGAGGAGACTGGAGAAGAAAGGCCCTAAAGGCGCCAGAGCTGCTTCAAGCAGCCAGCCGCCTCTGAAGCCCCGGGAGGTAGACAAAATACCTGTCGTAGGTGCGGAGCGTTTCCATGTCGCCGGCCACCCGATCCTACCTCAGAAAGCGCTAGAGGACATACTGAACAATGATCTAAGGAGACTTCATGATGATGTGCTGGCCAGAGAGAAAAGCCTTCTCATCTCGGAAAAACCAGGATACCAGCTTTACGTGGCTCAGGTGCCAGGTGGGAAGTTGTACGTCGAGGGATGGCATGCGGATAAGTTCATCCTGCGATTTGACTACATCTACGACATGTTCCACATGACCAAGCTGGATTTCCAGTTCATCCGCATGTATGCGCTGTATCTCAACTACATCATCAGGATCGAGAACATAAAATATATCTGCGTCGCGGACCCATACCATATGCACGAGAGCTTCTTGGATGTCAGCAAAGAACACCGTGACTATGCGAGCAAGTACATCGGCGGCTTCATGATCGCTAATAAGGACAAGGAAGCGATTCTCCTGCCTTATCATCCCACGTAAGTCATCCGCGCATATCCTTTTGTAAGTGTTAATCATTCCTTTGAAAGCATGGAGGCTAATTTGAGGTGTACTTAATTTGCGCAGCGGGGGGGGGGGCGCCGTCCTCATCGTTCTGTACCCAGAATACTCCCATGCTATATACTTGGACTCATCAAAGAACATCAAGAAAAAGGATTACAAGCACATAAAGAGTGTTCTCGATAGTGCCCTGTTAACCTTCAGCCTGTCTGGTGGATATATCAAGGTGAAAAGGCGCAGGAATAAAGGGCTGGTTTTCAGCCATAAGACCGACTTCTGCTGCATCCAGCAACCGCACAACAGTAAGGCTGATGGATTCTATCTCATGCATCACCTGCTCGAGTTCAGAAGGGATAATCAATGCCTTCGCATGTCAGCTACTACCAACGATGCCGAGATTGTCAACTGGGCCACAAGCATAGGAAAGACACCGGATCATCGAATCCGAGCTGAGTTTTATCACGTGATGTGTGAACTTGCCCAAGTGATCATGAAGCAGGTCCTCGAACCAACAGGGATGTTCTACCATGGGCCAATCACGCGGGATGATGTCCGAGCACTGCTAATCGCTCAGCATCTAGACCTGAAGCCTTTCAAGAAGCTCGGGTGCTTCCTCCCTGACTATGAAGATTGGGCCGACGACTGATTGTCGTTGACAATATATTTGTCACTAGCGTCCAAACGAAACTATGTGATGTAATTAAACCGTGGTCCGAAACTAGCGTATATCGCTCTAGTTAATTAGTTTGGGTATGAGGAACTTTGTCATTTATGTTTACTATAGGTTGCTTGTATTTTGCTAATTATGCCTCTTTGTGTTCTTAAGTACATTATGTTGCATATTATCGTTCATGATGCAGGTACATAGATCAGAGATGGCGAAGGGCTGCTACGCCGTGTTCGTTGGGAAGGTTCCAGGAGTCTACGACCACTGGCCAGACGCTCAGGCCCAGGTGGACAAGTACCCGCGTGCTAGCCACAGAGGGTTTGACAGCAGAGCCGAAGCGGAAAGGAGTTACTTGAGGTGGACGCTCCAGCAAGAGCGGGGGCGGAACCGGCGGTGCCTCAAGTACTACATAGTCGCGGTCTTGCTCATGTTGATCGCTCTTCTCTTCTACATCATGGTTTAGATAGAGATGATGAAACTTGTGTGTGTGCCATGACCATGCAGTTGCACTTATTCGAGACATGACATGACTTGTGTATCGCTATTTTCGAGATCTGATGATATTTGTGTTGAATGATGATGATGATGGTATGACGAGACTACTGTATGTGTATGATATGATGATAATAGTGTATGTTTATTGTGATCTGATGAAAATACGGTATGTGTATAAATACATCACGAATACGTAGGTATGAATCTGAAAGCAGGAATACTAGCAGTAGCGCTGAAAGGCATCTAGCAGCAGCGCTGGATTAGCAGCAGCTCTTGCCTTTATGCAGCGCTACAGATAGTTAGGAGTAGCGCTTGTCAGTGCAGCGCTACTGCTAACCAGACTTAGCAGTAGCGCTGCACCAACCAGCGCTACTGCTAAAACTTAGCTGTAGCACCTTAGCAGTAGCGCTGCCCCCAGCGCTACTAGTAGGGGGAAAACCAGCTCTACTACTAGGCTTTTTCCTAGTAGTGCCGGCTCATGCACGAGTTTACGGGTGAACCAGATGACTCTCTTTGTTTCAACGCCACCCCTCTGACAGAACAAGACATCAACTCTTCCGTCAAAACACTTCTTGGCGAAAAACAAGAAGCTTGCAACAAAATTGGGCTGAACCCTTTTTGCGTCAAGAACCCGGCTCCAGCTGTAACAAACTCTTTTCCACAAAATTGGCCATCCTTGTCTTGACCTTTTACCTTGCTCCTTTTAATCTCTTTGGCGGCTTATGCACAGGCCGGCTCTGCTTTCTGGAAGAAGAAGTATAATCCTCCTGTGAAGAAGCCTAAGGCGGGTAAAACCCGTGCCCAGAAGAAGAAAACTACTGCTCAGGAAACACCTGAGCTTGACGACTCGGAGGTAGAACTTGACTCCCTTGGCCGTCTCTTTATGCAACTTATTGACAATAATTATTCACAGGAGGAAACGAAGACAAGCCACGCAGACGCCCCTGAGGTAACTTACCTTTCCTCTGATTCAGAAAGCTTTCCGCAAGAGAAAACCCGGCGGGTCATCCGGAAAGTTCCATTTTCTCATCCTCTTGCTCATTTAGACCCCAACTTTCTTTTGAAAAAGCAATAGCACACCTCCAGACGTCAGACCCGGAGCGCCGGCTCTGAAGAGCTTTTGACCGGCTTACCAAACTCTCCGGCTCCTCGGAAATGGCCTGTTGAGGTACTCTTTTAACTAAGTCCGATTTTTAACACTTGCATTGTAATCTTACTCTGTTCTTATCATCATAACTTTTTTAGGAGTTGCCTCCTTCATCTGGCGATTCCACTGCATCCAAGCTGCCTCCTCTGAAGATCAACCCGGAGTGCGTACTTTGGTATTTGCACCATACCTTTTTACCATCCTTATCCTCTATGTGACAATATTTTTTGTTTCCAGGGCTCAAGCAAAACGAAGGAAAACAGGCGGGTCTACCGCTGCCCCTGCTGCCCAAGAGCCGGAGCCCGCTAAGCCGGCCTCCCCTGCAACTTATATTGAGCCTACTGAGGCTAGCAAAGACGCACCTGAAAATGCTTCTCAGCCCTCTGAGCCGGCTGATGATAACATGGCCAGTCCTGAAAGTCCTCCAAAGGCTGATCCTAAACCGCCTAGCCCTTCAACAGCCGCCAAAGATACAGCTCATCCAGAAGTTGTTGTTACTGGGACGGGTTATCACTCTCCTGAACCTCATGTACTGACAAGACACACCGGCAAGGCTGAAACATGCTCACCAGAAAAACTTGATTTTGAATTCCCCGTGCTGGAAAAGCTGACTCCAGATGAACTGCATGCTGGTTATCTGAACCGCCTCTCGACAAGCCGGAACATGGAGTCCAAGCTTGTTGGACTGATGAAGAAAAAATATGAGGTACTCCTATTCTCTTGCTTTTTTCCTTATACCCTTATGTAGCCCCCAAGAGCATGTTTAATATTGCAAATAGTAGACCGGTTCTTCCAATCTTTGGCATACTTCAAATAGCTTAGCTTGTAGCCCCCAAGTCTGGGTTAATATAGACATTAAGACGGTACTTACTTGAAGAGTAGATCCAAGTGTAGCCCCCATGTTCGGGTCATTATGAAAATGATGAATCGGAACTTTAATGCTGAAAAACTTGCCGAGCCTAGCCCCCAAGTGCCGGCTTAACTTTACGGAGATGAGCCGGAACTTTATTACCTCAAAACGCCATGTGTAGCCCCCAAGTGCCGGCTTAACTTTACAAAGATGAGCCGGAACTTCATTGTAGACTTTGAGAGAAAACACATACATTAGCCCCCAAGTGTCAAGTATATTGCTTGCAATCTGCTTGAGACTTGTATCATAATAGCTTCATTAACCGTCTACTGATCTCATCCTGGCGATTCACACCTCCTGAACTTTTGTTTTTGTATGATGCAGGAAGCTTTGGATAAGGCCGAGTCTGATCTGATCGGCTTAAAGCAAAATGTTGCTTCGCAACAAGCCGCCCGGTCTGAGGCGGGAGAAAAATGGCGGGTGGCCGCTAAAGAGCTTGAGAAAGTTCAAGCTGACTTTGCTGCCTTCAAACAGACTGCTGAGTCTACACAAACCACCCTGACCAAGCGCGCAGAGGACGCTGACCAGCGGCTCAAGCTTGTGTCAGAAGAGCTACAAACTCTCAAGCGTCATATATCCAGGATGACTTCTGCTATCTTTGGTAAGTACTGAATACTTAGAAAATTTACTTGCCTTTGTTGAAAACTGTGCGAGCGGCTTATAACGCCTAACTTGCCTTGCAGGTCAAAGGAGCCGCCAACTATCTTCTGACAGCTTGTTGAAATTGAAAGCAGTATATACCTTGACAGAACAGTTATATTGCGGGACCCTTTGCACCATCAAAGCAATGCTGACTGAAAAAAGCATCCCCAAATTCATGAAGGGAGTGATAGAACTCTTGTCTACTCTGCCCAAGCAAATTGATGAACTCAAACGATCGGCCGCCAGAAAGGGAGCAATGGCCGCTCTGAGCCGGTCTTTGGCCTTTGCCCCTAAATTAACCGCAGAAGAAATGATGGATGACTTTCCATCCAAGAAGGACGACGGCTCAGACTTCACCGAGGCGGATTATGCCAAATGTATGAAGGCCTCCCGAGTGCTTGCATCAACACTTGTCGATGAACTTTATCTGACTTCATACCAGGCGGCTTACGGCGAGGACAGGAAATGAGTGCGCTGCCCAACCTTTGAAGCTAGGGACTTAACTCCTGCACGCCGTAAGCCACTCTTTGCTCCTGAAATTGACCCGTCTCCCCTCTTTGACGAGGCCCGGTTTGAAGCCTTAACAAACTGCAACTGGGATGTGGACAATCTTCAGATCGAAGAGGTCGAAGACCCGGTGCAGGATAACCCGCCGTCAAGCTGATCACGTTGCTCCTGATGAAGGATAACCCGGCTTTCTGAGCCGGCGATACTGGAAGTGTGCAAAAAACTTTTAAGTCCGTTGCATTTTGGGCTCCCTGGAGAGCTTTGTAATAGGCGTAGAAAAAACTTGATTGCCTGAGCCGTGCCATCGCGCACGTATGGAACCTTGCACAACTTGATGCACTTTTATCTACCTTGTATGCTGCTCGCAAACATCTTTCAACATATTTTATGGCGGCTCATCTTTAGGAGATAAGACTTGCAGAAAACAAACAAGACAGAGTATGTTCTGTATTGCTGTGAGGGCGGCTTAGAAAACGCAACCCGGAGATGTTAAATCTTTTATGACCTTGCTTGTAAAATCTTTCGAAAACTCATATGCCAGATCTTATGGCATGATTTTGTTGTTTGAACTCTTAGCAGTACAGGGTCTCTAGTGAGAGTGACCGTCAACTCCTTTGAACGGCTCAAGGTCTCTATGCGAGATTAACTGGTAAGAGCAACAACAAACCATAAAGAGGCGCAGCAGGGCATGAGTACCCCCAGGGCCCATAAGCTACTTCTCACGTGACATAAATCCATCATTTGAACCTTAAACAGTGCAGGGTCTTTAAAAGAGTAACTGTTTAAGAGTACGAAAGGGCCACATAGCGGAGAATATGCAGCAGATGGGTGAGTTTATTCTCGCTTTCCGTAAGCCGGCCCTCTCGTAACAAGAGCCGCCAGTTTAACCTTGACCACTACAGGGTATCTAGCGAGAGTGACTGTCAAATATTTTGAACAGCTTAGGGTCTCTAATTGAGATTAACTGGTAAGAGTTCGGCGGGTCACCTAGTGGAGCAGCAGCATACAGGCAGGTTTAACTCAAACTTGCGGTGGCTGAAGAGCCGATCAAGAGGGTGTGTAAGCTAAACCTGGCGGGTTGGAAAACCCCAAATGACCTTGTTGATGGAATCAACTTTTTGGGTATATAACCCGGCCTTGCGATGGCTGAAGAGCCGATCAAGAGGGTGTGTAAGCTAAACCCGGCGGGTTGGAAGCCCCCAAATGACCTTGTGGTTGTGTCCACCTTTGCACAATCTGAAGTATATAACAGGCAGAGGCCCCGGCTTGCAGGGATGCCAACTTTATTATATATATATATATATAGAAGGTATATACAATGATGATGTACAATGATGGGAGTCGATGACTCAAGTATAGTAAGGCCGCAGATGGGCGATGTTCCACGGCCGGTGGGTCTCATGCCCAGAAGTACGTGACTCGTCTCGTACGTCAATGAGATAATATGACCCATTGTTGAGATTTCTGCTGACCACGAAAGGTCCTTCCCATGGGGGAGATAGCTTGTACGCATCCGTCTGATCTTGAATCAGACGCAACACCAAGTCGCCTTCCTGAAACGTCCGGGTCTTAACTCTGCGGCTATGATAGCGACGCAGGTCTTGTTGATAAATCGCCGATCGAGCCGCCGCCAGGTCACGTTCTTCATCCAAGGCATCTAACGCGTCCTGACGCGCTGTCTCATTATCTGCCTCAACATAAGCCGCTACACGCGGCGAGTCATGATGTATATCACTTGGTAACACGGCTTCTGCACCGTAAACCATAAAGAAAGGTGTATAACCTGTTGAACTGTTGGGGGTAGTTCTGATGCTGCATAAAACTGAGGGTAACTCTTCTACCCAACAACCAGTCATTCGCTGTAAGGGAACTATAAGCCGGGGTTTGATGCCTCTCAAGATCTCCTGGTTAGCACGCTCTGCCTGACCATTGGATTGTGGATGAGCAACAACAGAGACGTCAAGCCGGATGTGCTCACTTTCAAAGAATGCCTGCATAGCCCCCTTGGATAGGTTTGTGCCATTATCTGTGATGATACTATGAGGGTAACCAAAACGATAGATCAATTTTTTGACAAACTGAACCGCCGTAGCCGCGTCACATTTGCTGACCGGCTCAGCCTCAACCCACTTGGTAAATTTATCCACCGCCACCAAAAAGTGGGTCTTCTTGTCTTTAGATCTTTTGAAGGGCCCAACCATATCAAGCCCCCAGACCGCAAATGGCCAGGTAATTGGAATCATCCGCAATTCCTGAGCCGGGACGTGAGCACGCCGCCCGAACTTCTGACATCCATCACACTTGGTGACCAAGTCCTCCGCATCCTTATGAGCCATCAACCAAAAGAAACCATGCCGGAAAGCCTTGGCCACCAGAGATTTTGAGCCGGCATGATGACCGCAATCACCGGCGTGAATTTCATTCAAGATTTCCTTACCCTCTTCAGGAGAAACACAACGCTGAAAAACACCAGTGACGCTGCACTTGTGTAACTCGCCATTGATGATAGTCATGGATTTAGATCGCCTTACGATTTGTCTCGCCAAGTTCTCGTCCTTAGGCAACTCGCCGCGAGTCAGGTATGCTAGGTAAGGCAACGTCCAGTCCGGGATAGTATGCAGAGCCGCCACCAGGTGCCCCTCCGGGTCAGGTATAGCCAGGTCCTCCTCTGAAGGTAGGTTAACTGACGGGTGATATAACACATCCAAGAAAACGTTAGGCGCCACCGGCTTACGCTGAGAGCCCAGTCTTGACAGCGCATCAGCCGCCTCGTTCTTGCGACGGTCAATATGATCCACTTGATAACCCTTGAAGTGACCAGCAATGATATCCACCGCCTGACGATAAGCCGCCATCCGTGGGTCTTTGGAATCCCAAGTGCCTGAAACTTGCCGAGCCACAAGGTCTGAGTCGCCGAGGCATCTAACCCGGCTCAGGTTCATTTCCTTAGCCACACGGACGCCATGAAGTAAAGCCTCATATTCAGCTGCATTGTTAGTACAAGGGAACATCAACCTTAGCACATAACAAAACTTGTCACCTCTAGGGGAAGTTAAGACAACTCCAGCCCCCGAGCCTTCTAATTGTCTGGATCCATCAAAATGAATTGTCCAATATGTGTTATCTGGCTTCTCCTCGGGCGACTGACACTCCGTCCAGTCATTTATAAAGTCTACCAGGGCCTGAGACTTGACAGCCGTGCGAGGCACATATTTCAGATTAAGAGGCCCAAGCTCTAATGCCCACTTAGCAATCCTGCGAGTGGCTTCTCTGTTCTGAATTATATCTCCCAATGGGGCAGAGCTAACCACAGTGATCTGGTGTCCCAGGAAATAATGCTTCAACTTACGATTTGCCATGAACACCCCATATATCAGTTTCTGCCAATGTGGGTACCTTTGCTTGGATTCAATCAGGACTTCAATGACGTAATAAACCGACCTCTGAACCGGGTATTCCTTCCCTGCCTCCTTACGCTCCACAACAATCGCAGCGCTGACTGCCCTGTTGTTAGCCGCCACGTAGAGGAGCAGAGGTTCCTTCTCAGCCGGAGCGACCAAGACCGGCGGCTCAACTAGCTGCTTCTTGAGCGCCTCAAGCGCCTCACCCGCCACCTTACTCCAGACAAAGTTGTCTGTTTTCTTCATCATCTGATACAGAGGAATAGCCTTCTCACCCAGGCGGCTTATAAACCGGCTCAACGCAGCGATTTGACCCGCCAGGCACTGAACGTCATTGATGCATGCCGGCTCAGACAAGGAGGTAATAGCCTTTATCTTGTCCGGGTTAGCTTCAATACCACGCTCAGAGACTAGAAATCCCAAGAGCTTGCCTGCAGGAACTCCAAAAACACACTTAGCCGGGTTAAGCATCATCTTGTAGACCCGTAAATTATCGAACGTTTCTTTCAGGTCATCAAGCAGAGTCTCCTTCTTCCTGGACTTGACCACAATATCATCCACATAGGCATGAACATTGCGCCCAATTTGACCATGAAGACAGTTCTGCACACAACGCTGGTAAGTCGCCTGAGCACTCTTGAGCCCGAAGGGCATAGACACATAGAAGAAAGCACCAAAAGGCGTAATAAAAGTTGTCTTCTCTTGGTCTTTAACTGCCATCTTGATCTGATGATAACCAGAATAAGTGTCTAGGAAGCATAAACTCTCACAACCCGCCGTTGCGTCAATAATCTGGTCGATACGGGGGAGAGCAAACGGGTTAACTGGATAGGCCTTGTTAAGATCCGTGTAATCCACACACATACGCCACGTTCCGTTCTTCTTGAGTACCAACACCGGGTTAGCAAGCCACTCCGGGTGAAACACTTCAATGATGAACCCTGCGGCCAAGACCCGGGCCACCTCTTCTCCAATAGTCTTGCGCCTCTCCTCATTGAATCGCCGGAGGAACTGTTTGATCTGCTTAATCTTAGGATCCACATTAAGGTGGTGCTCAGCGAATTCTCTCGGTACACCCAGCATGTCAGAAGGCATCCATGCAAAGATGTCCCGATTCTCACGGATGAATTCGATGAGCGCGCTTTCCTATTTGGGATCCATATTGGCCCAATAGTGAACTGCAGTGATGAGTCGCCCGGCGTAAAATCCACCAACTTGGTATCTTCTGCCACAAACTTAAGGGGCGGCTCAGATTCCGTGTTAGGCTTCTTCAGTGGGGTCATATCTTCCGGGTCAACATTTTCCTTATAAAACTTGAGCTCTGCTTCAGCACAACTTGACTCTGCGTAAGCCGCGTCACCTTCCTCACACTCAAGAGCCGTCTTCCGATCACCGTGCACAGTAATCGTCCCTTTTAACCCGGGCATCTTGAGCTGCAAGTAAACATAGCAAGGTCTAGCCATGAACTTGGCGTAAGCCGGCCGTCCAAACAGAGCGTGGTATGGGCTCTTGATTTTGACCACCTCAAACGACAATGACTCCACCCTGTAGTTGAATTCATCACCAAAAGCTACCTCCAAAGAAATCTTTCCCACTGGATAAGCCGACTTTCCAGGCACCACACCATGAAAACTGTTGACGAGGGCTTAAGATCCTTGTCAAGCAAATTCATCCGGTCGAAAGTGTCATAATACAGGATGTTGATACTACTGCCACCATCCATGAGTACTTTGGTGAATACATATCCTCCCACTTGGGGGGCGACTACCAAGGCCAATTGCCCCGGGTTATCAACACGCGGCGGGTGATCCTCCCTGCTCCAAGTAATGTCATACTCAGACCACTTCAGATATTGTGGGAGAGCCGGCATGACTGCATTAACCGCTCGCTTGCGCACCTTTCGGTCTCGCTTGTCAAGGCTGGCTGTAAAAACAAGATACTGACCCCCGCTGAGCTGCTTCGGGTTACTCTGGTACCCCGACTGGTTGTTCTGCTGCTGGCCTCCACTGCCCGACTGTTGATTATGACCTCCATGGTTGCCTTGACCCTGGTAACCGGATCCTGAGCCACCGGCGCCAAAACCAGCTCCTGAACCGCCCGGCCCTGAGCCGCCTAACGGGCCATTACCGTTATTACGATGCTGTTGAAGGCTATAATCCCAAAACTATAGCATAATACTGCAATCCCTCCATGTATGGCCTACCGGCTTATCGGGCCGGCTGTGCTCTGGACAAGGTTTATTGAGCATGTCTTCCAGGTTGAAAGGAGCTTTTCCCTTGTTAAAGAGCGGCCTGAAATTCCCGTTGCCCTTAGCATGATTGTTCCCAGCGCTGGTGTTTGCCACCAATTCTGACCCGCCATCCGGGTTCTTCCGCTTGCCAAGGTTGCTGTTTCCAGCCGCGTTCTACTGTTGACCCTTACCGTTGTTACTTTTCTTACCCTGACCTGATTTCTCATCATCAGAGCCCGGGTTTTTCGTGTTGTCGGAGTCAGCATATTTGGTGAGAGCCGCCATGAGCTTCCCCATGTCTTGGCATGAGCGTTTGAGCCACCCAAGTTTCTGCTTCAACGGCGTGAAGTGGCAATTCTTCTCTAGAATCAAAACTGCTTGAGCCGCCGTAATCTGTTCGGAAGAGTGGATGATGGTTGAGACCCGCCGGACCCAGTGATGAGCCGACTCGTCTTCACGCTGAACACAATGGTCCAAATCCACAATCGTCATGGGCTGCTTGCACGTTCCTTGGAAATTTTTGATGAACTTCGCCTTTAACTCGGCCCAGAAATTAATGGTGTTGGGTGGCAAACCCTTCAGCCACGTGCGAGCCGGCCCTTCCAGCATCATGATGAAATATTTGGCACATACTGCATCACTGACGTCTAACATCTCCATGGCTAGCTCGTAGCTTTCAATCCAAGCCTCTGGAGGTAGGTCAGCAGTATAATTGGGCACCTTACGAGGACCCTTGAAATCCTTCGGCAGACGCTCATTCCGCAAAGCCGGCGCTAAGCACGGCACTCCCACAACCCTGGAGGTTACTCCGGCTCCTACTGAGACGGAAGGTGCAACTTTGGGTTCCTGCCAAGCCGCCGCCGCCGCCAGAGCCGCCGCTTCTCGCTGTGCTCTTGCCCGGTCCACCAGCGCCTGGGCATCCAGAGCCGCCCGGTCAACTCGCGGCGGGTTCTGATGTCGATCACTGCTAGACATCGCCGGTGACTCATAACGATGGCTGTAACTGCGACTGGGGATGGGGGTTGAGTGCACGCGACTCCGGCTATAAGTGTATTTCTCCTGCTGAGCCACCGCCGTCTGCAGGTATCCTATCGCATTCCGCACCTCCTCTGCGAAGGGCGCCTCATCGGGAATCGGGATTGTACCAAGCCTGGTGGCCGCCGCCACCATGTTCTCCGTCGGGTTAGAATAATGACCCGGCGGTGTTGGAAAAGACTGTGGCGGGTTCTGGTTTCGTCGGGGCGGGTCCAGTTGTTGATGCTGAACCGCCGCCCGGCTCCCAGTTACTTCCGCCGTTCGGGTTACGGTTAGAGGCACATTCCGTCCTGTCCCTGGCGTGTTAAAAAGATTTCGGGCTTCATACTGATCGGGCAAACGGGATTGATGCCTCATCCGATGAACCGCCGCTGCAGACTGCTGTTTTAGCTCAAGGCGAAAAGCATCTGCCCTAAGGCGCTCCGCCTCAGCATCCATCTGAGCCTTCAGCGCATTGATTTCCTGTTGAACTCCGGCCATCTGATTCTTCAACCTCGTGATCTCCGTGTTACTGGCCGCTTGGTTTTCAGCAGTGACCTCAGTTTCCATCAGCGTTGTAAGCTCGTCCATCAGATCCAGAAGAACCTGAGCCGGCGGCCTGCCAGCCCCAGATCCGGTCGCACCGGCGGCTGTGCTGCTAGGGGCCGGCGCTGAACCCGCCATGAAGATGGCAGCGTGGTTCGGCGGCTCATAATCCTCCGGCTCCTGATACTCTGACTTGGGGTAATGCTCGACGTAGCCCCTAAGCCCACCATTGTGCAGCTGATAGATTGATTCCGTCTCTCCGCTCGAGGATCCATCCTCTGAGCAGATGAGAGTATCTTCCCGTGACATAGAACCTTCAAGCTCCATGCCCTGAGTGAAGCCGACGAAGACATGCTTCCTGCCTGGGTTGACACGGGCGGGTCACACACGCCGGGCGGGTTGCTCGCGCCGGGCTGGCTCGACGATGTCGGTGCAGATGTCCGGCCCGGGTTCAGATCCGCCGATCTTGCCGATGAAGACGTGGATTCCGCCGAAGGGGACCCGGAACCCGTACTCGATTGAGTCGGCCTCGGGGCCCCAGCCGGCGTCGTCGATGTAGAGCCTGCCGCGGCGACTCTTGGTCATCCTGCCAACAGCGTACCCCTCGATCCCTGAGAGAGAACCCTTCGAGAACTCAACACCACCGAGTGCTAGCCCCACGGTGGGCGCCAACTGTCGTGGTTTTATCACGGCAGATGTCCGAAGACTCAGCTTCGAGGCCATCGCTAAGGCGGTAGACTCAAAAGGGGTTGGTCGAGACGAGGGACACGAGTTTACCCAGGTTCGGCCCCTCAAGAAGAGGTAAAAGCCTACGTCCTGCTTGTGTTGTATTGATTGGAGTATTGATTACAAGGGAGCGGATTCGCTTGACCTAGTTCTCGATTAGTTGGTTTCTGTCTAAGCCGTCCCAGGGTCTCACCTTTATATAGGAGGTCAAGGCCCTGGGTTACACGAGTCCCAAACCGACTCATACAACATAGTCAATCCTGTCTCTAAGCCACCTTGCCTCCTTGGGCAAGTCGCCTCCGGGCGGCTTAACCGCCCGGGTCTCACACCATCTTCTGTCTCTGGGCCTTCGTCTTGGCCCGTCTGGTAAACCGCCATGCGGCCTGGCCTTCATCTTCCGGCCCACCTTAAGGATCTTGGCTAAGAGCCGCCGAGTATGACTCGGCCCTCCTGGGCGGGTGTCGGTGACAAAAACCGGCGGATCTCGGGTAGGGGGTCCCGAACTGTGATACTTGGATCGATGGTAACAGGAGACAAAGGGGGCAAGGTTTTACCCTGGTTCGGGCCCTCCTATGGAGGTAATACCCTATGTCCTACTTGATTATATTGAGTGTATGGGGATTACAGAGTTGATCTACCACGAGATTGAGTAACTAAACCCTAGATGAGTTCTGTTGTCCTACACCCCAAAACCCTCCGGCTTATATAGACGCCAGGGGTCCCTAGGGTTTACACATGGTCGGTTACACGTCGAAGGGATAAACATGCCTATTGACTACTCCAAACGTGGAGGACAAGCCACAATTCACGATGCTTCCTTCTTGGAGGTGAGGTCTTCGGTTCTTCTAGTATTCGGTAAGTGGCCCATACAGTCCGGCCCATTAGACATAGGCCGGCCTCCCGAGGACCCCTAACTCCAGGACTCCCTCAGTAGCCCCCGAACTAGCCTCCAACGCCAAGGGTCCAAGCTCCAGCTGCTTCGAATGATCAGAGTCTTCGGCTTGCGAGGCGAGTTCCTTTCTCCAAACAGTGATCGGCCCGAGCTATAGTTCGGCCTCCGTCGACGTGTAATGCTTCCGATCATAGATCGTCCATATACCATGAGTAGTTCGGCTTTGAAGGCCAAACCTCAGAGAGCCAATAGTGTTCCTTGGGCCTCGCGCGCCATGGGGAGACGAGCAGTCCAGTAGCTTTTTACAAAACTACCCCTAACACAAATGAGGCTCCATCCATTTAAACAAACTGAGTCGTGGTCCAAGCCACAACCTCTTCTTTCCCACCGGAAGAAAACCTCCAGCGAAGGGTCTCCACTAAAGATGGCAAGCGCCCCTAGTTCTTCCTCGGATCCTTACGGATCCCGTCCCGGGGACTGGACCAGCTGCTCCGTGTCGCTTCTTCGACTCCGCAACCTCGAGACCCAAGGGTATCTTCCTTCCTTGGATCTGACAGCCGTCCGCGTCGGTTTGACATCATTCAACGGTGAGGTCCTCACAGAGAATTTCCCCCATCCGCATAAAGGGGAGAATGTGTGCTTTGTGCCATTCCTCCTGCGAGGCCTCGAGTTTCCCATTCATCCATTCCTGAGAGGGCTACTGGTGTTTTATGGGATCCAGCTCCATCACCTCACCCCAGGGTCTATTCTGCACATCTCGGATTTCGTCTCCCTTTGCGAGATGTTCCTGGGCTACGAGGCGCACTTTGAATTGTGGAGGAAATACTTTTGCCTTGTCCCTCGCACTCGGGATAATTCAATCTTCGAGGTCGGCGGAGCCGAATTATGTCGCATAGCGGGGACAGGATACCCCGTGGGGACACCGAAGGAATCCGAACTATGGACTTCGGAATGGTTCTATATCGAGGACGTCCCTTTATTCGATCCAGTTCGGAAAGGTCTGTCTGAATACTTTGATGCCCCCTCGAGGAAGAAGTACAACTGGCGCCCGAAGAGCTCGTCCCAAGAAGACAGCGTTGAGGTACAGCGCTTAGCAACTCGTGTGAGGATACTGGCCCATCATAAGCTGACCATGATAGATGTCATGGCCGCTGCCATCTCCCGGTGCGTCCAACCCCTTCAACAGAGGATACACCCCTTGTGGCTTTACAACGGGACAAGCGATACTACTCGCTCCCGAAGACTGGGTCCTGCCGATCAAACGACATTGGCCGCCGTACTCGCCGACCTATACAAAGGGGAGCAAGAAGATTTCATTCGGCGATCGACCAAAGAGGGATACTCAAGCCATAATCCCATCGAATGGGTGAGCCTTTCAATCCCATGACCACAATTCGGATTCTTAATTTATCCTTTTTTGACCGAAGTCTTTTATGTTCATGTAAACAGGAATGGAGGAGCTTTATCGAGACAGTACATTGGCCGGCCCCTCAGCCCGAAGACTATTCCCGTGATGACGATCCGGGCTATCATGAAGACCCAGATCTATCAATCGAACTCGAAGACGGGGTTTTCTACCAAGAGGGCCTCGACGGCACCAAGGTGGCTATTATCGCCGATTACCCTGGGTCCTTCCCTTCTCCTGCGATAAGCAAGAAGAAGAAAACTTCCCGCAAGAGGCAAGTATCCTCTACTGACCCCAATACACCAGCTCCTACACCCAAGCGCCGTAGATCCGCGCGACACACACCGGCAGTAGCGGCAGCACCTGGATTGGAAAACAACCAGGACCCGGCAAATGAGCCGGCCACAGGGGCGAGTGCTCCTACGAGTTCATCCGAAAGGTTTTTGCTTAATCGCTTGATTTAGTATCACGATTTAATAAGGTCTGACAAGAGACCATTTTGCCAAAATGTTCAGGCAAAGGGTTCGGCCGTCACCTGCCGAGGACGTCGTCAGGACGCCCGACGGTGCTCAAGACTCTAAGCCTTCCACCCATGCCGATCCTGCTACAGGAGCCCCCACCGTCAATCCCGCCCAGCCGATTCTGGTGACGCCATATCTGTCACCAAATCAGAGGTTGGGAGTGCTATGCATCATCGGCAACGACGTGAGGCCCTGCGGCATCTGGCCTTTTCCGAACAAGAGTTCGGTGCCTTACGTACGGCGGATGCGCATCTCGGGGCCGCCCGAGCCGGATTCGGGGAGGCCGTGAAATTGATTTCGTCTAGCCTGCAGGTAAGTAATCGAATATTAAAGTCCGAACACCCGTGTAGACTTAGTAGCCCCCGAGCCTTAAATTGGTTGAGACGACCAAATTAAGGATCCCTGTATCAATTTGCTGGTATTGCAGGCCTCAAAGCAACAGTGCGAAAAACTGGCCAAGGAGCTGGAAGCTAGCCGAACACAGGTCGAATCTGTGAAGGCCGAATTGGAGCAAGTGAAGAGCCTTACTCGGGAAGCACACGGTGAGTATATATATTCCGCTGATCTTTAGTATATCCCCATGCTTACGCAAGGGTACCATGTATCAGCTGAATCGATAGGGCAATTACAAAAAGATTTGGATGTAGCCCGAGAATCTCAGCAATATGCCGAGTCCCAGCTGGAAGCTGGCCATCGCATTTTGCAGCGGCATCTTGAAGAGAAGAACCACCTGAAGGAGGAGAACAGACAACAAGCCGAACAAATTGAAAGCTTAAAGGCTCAATTGGCCCAGGCCCAAGCGGAAAACCAGAATTTCAGAGAGGCATGTTTGGTAAGAGCGATTTTAACGTCGGAAAGTAACTCTTATAGGTAAGGTGTGACACGCATGCCGTGACTCATATGCAGGTCTATTGTCCGGGCGACCCGAAGAGGAAATCGGATCCTATTAGGGGAATCTGCTGAAGGAGCTGTCCGCCCTTCATGAGCGGGTGCGGAAGGCCATGAAAAGCATGGTGAAGGTACTATGGCCTGCCGAGCAACCTCCGGAGAGGATGACCGAACTAATCGATCGCTTCAAGGGAGCTCGAGCTAGGTTCGAGCTGTGGAAGACATCGGCTTGCCGGGAGGGAGCACGAGAGGCGTGGGCGATGATCAAGACCCGCTATACTGGACTTGAACCCGAGCGTATGGCTCAGGTTGGACCGGTGGGGGCAGATGGACAAGAAGTGCCGCTCCACCTGGTATATGACCAGGTGATGCCGGCCGCCCGTCTCTCACAACAAGACTGCTCGCTAGACACCATAATCGATAATCTCGATCAGCAGCCAGATGTATGATTATATGTAGCTATGTACTTGATAATCAAAAAATTACTCCGTCTGTGTTGTGAACTTTGTCTTAACCGGCCATCGGCTTTAGCCTCCCATGCTAAGAGCTTGGGAGTGTTCCTTGTAAGTTATCACCCGATGGGGAGGGAACTATATTCGGGGAACCAGGAAATCCGGCCATGTGGTACGAACAGACAGAAAGCACACAGGGAGATATGTTATATTACTGCATAGCGTAAGAAATATCTTCCGAAGAAAATAGTAACTCCATCGATACCTTTCTTCAGGGGTACTATGTAAATTGTAGGAAAAAGGCCGTATATTGTTAGTGTGCGGCCACGGGCTTGTGTGAAGGGAAAACCCAAATAATGGTCATGAACAGCCATAATTGAATCCGTCGTAGCCGATCAATTGTCTACTGAAGATAGCTACCTTTTGGCTTCACCCGTCTGAGGTACGTATCCGGATTACCCGGTCGTAACAATCACAGAGGTGCTCCCTTTACCCTCTAGCCGAACAATCGGGAAGGTAGAGGGTAAGCACAGGAGCGAGGCAACCCAGCTTGGCAAATTCTTAGTTCGAATTGATGCATAGGATGGCGTGAAGAATGACAAGGAAAGTATGCGTATACAAGAAGTGTGCACAAGTGCTTATATCACAAAAGCATTGGCTTCGGAAAGGAAGCCCCCGTTTACTATGTTCGAATATAACACTTAAAGGTGTAGGCCGAAAAATCATTACTACAAGATCGGTTTAACCGAACATAGAGTTGGGAAGAAAAAGGAATCAACCCTTCCAGAAATCAAGGTGGGAGGGAGAAGAAACAATAATGAAAAGAAAGAAAAAAGAAAAGGTAAAAAGTATGACGACGCCGGTCTAACCGTAGAAGCGCCGAAGACGAGCTACGTTCCATGGGTTTGGTTCAAGGCGGTTATTCTGCGGGTTCCGAAGATGGTAAGCTCCACCTGTGAGTACCTCGTAGATGATGAAGGGGCCTTCCCATTTGGGCTTGAGTTTATGCTTCTGCTTCTCCGGTAGTCGTAAGACTAGTTCGCCCACGTTGTATGCTTGTGCCCTGACCTCCCTGCTCTGGTAACGCCGGGCCTGCTGCTGATAAAAAGTAGAACAGGCCCGAGCTATATCACGCTCCTCCTCCAAGGCGTCCAAGTCGTCCTGCCGATCTAACTCGGCCTCTCTTTCCTCGTACATGCGCACTCTTGGTGCGTCGTGAATGATATCACATGGAAGGACTGCTTCGGCCCCGTAGACCATGAAGAACGGTGTGTATCCCGTTGATCTATTCGGGGTGGTGCACAAGCCCCATAGAACGGAGTCAAGCTCCTCTACCCACTGACAATCGGACTCTTGAAGAGACCGGACCAAACGTGGCTTGATGCCGCTCATTATGAGGCCGTTTGCTCGTTTGACTTGTCCATTAGTCTTCGGGTGATAAACCGATGCGTAATCGAGCTTGATGCCCATCTTTGCGCACCAGTCTTTGACCTCCTGGGCCGTGAAATTGGATCCGTTATCAGTTATTATACTGTGCGGGACACCGTAACGGTGTACCACGCCGGATATAAAGTCAATTACTGGTCCGGATTTGACCGATTTAACGGGTTTGTCCTCTATCCATTTGGTGAATTTGTCGACCATGACCAGTAAGTATTTATTTTTCTTGGTCCCCCCTTTAAGTGGTCCGACCATGTCCAGCCCCCAGACCGCGAAGGGCCAGGTGATCGGAATAGTCCGAAGAGCTGTTGGGGGCATGTGACTTTGGTTTGCGAAAAGTTGACACCCCATGCAATATTTGACAAGGGACTGGGCGTCCGCCCGAGCTGTGGGCCAAGAGAACCCAGCCCGGAAGGCCTTGCCTACCAAGGCTCTTGCTACGGCATGATGACCGCCCATCCCTGCGTGGACTTCGGCTAGTAGCTGCCGCCCTTCTTCCTCGGATATGCACGGCTGTAGTACTCCAGTGGTGCTCTTCTTGTACAACTCTCCTTCGTGTACCTTGAAGGCTTTGGAGCTCCGAACTATGCGTCGCGCCTCCGTCTGATCATCAGGAAGTTCTTTGCGAAGGAGGTAGGCGAGGAAGGGCTCGGTCGATGGCGCGATTACTGCCATGACCGCATGAGCTGAGAGCGTTTCGTCCATGACGGAGCCGCCGATGATTTGGTAGTCTGGTTCGTTTACAGGGGGAACAACCTTGTCTGCACTGGACGGATCGGCGTCCTCTTGATCTAGCCAAACCACGGATGGCTTAAAGAGCCGTTCCAGAAAAGTGTTTGGTGGGACAGGATCACGTTTGGCTCCTAGGCGAGCCAGTATATCGGCAGCTTGGTTGTCGTCTCTAGCGACGTGGTGAAATTCCAGCCCCTCGAACCGTGCGGATATCTTGAGGATGGCGTTTCTATATGCCGCCATCTTTGGGTTCTTAGCATCGAACTCGCCATTGACTTGAGAGCTGGCCAGATTGGAATCTCCCCGTACTTCCAGCCGCTTTATGCCCATTGAGGCTGCCATCCGAAGACTGTGCAGGAGGGCTTCGTATTCGGCTGCATTGTTGGAGTCGGCATACATGATCTGCAATACGTACCGGACATTATCGCCTGTGGGAGATGTGAGAACAACTCCAACCCCCAGTTCGGCCAGAGTTTTGGATCCATCAAAGTACATCGTCCAATGGGAGTATGTACTATATTCTCTGGGGAGTTCGGCTTCTGTCCATTCTGCAAGGAAATCTGCCAATACCTGAGATTTAATAGCTCGGCGTGCTTTGCAGGTAATCTCGAAAGGGAGGAGCTCGATCGCCCATTTGGCTATACGGCCAGTGGCGTCCCTGTTATTGATTATATCATTCAAGGGGACTTCGGATGCCACCGTAACCGAACACTCTTGGAAGTAGTGTCGTAGTTTCCGTGATGCCATAAAAACTGTGTATGCTATCTTCTGATAGTGCGGGTATCTGGAGTTGCATTGCGTTAGTACTTCTGACACGTAATAGACAGGCTTCTGTATGTGGAATTTGTGTCCCTCCTTTTCTCGTTCGACGACGAGCACCGCGCTGACGACTTGGTTGGTGGCCGATATGTATAATAACATGGGCTCACCAGCGCCTGGTGCTGTGAGTATAGGGTTACTTGCCAGGAGTGTCTTGATTTCTTCTAATGCCACCTTTGCTTCGTCGGTCCATTCGAAATTCTTGGTCCGTTTCAGCAACTTATACAGTGGTAAAGCTTTTTCACCGAGGCGGGAGATGAAGCGACTAAATGCCGCTACGCAACCCGCCAATCTTTGGACATGCTTTAGCTCTGTGGGAACAGCAAATTCGGATAAAGCGCGGATCTTGGCCGGATTCGCTTCTATTCCTCTATGGGAAACGATGAATCCGAGCAATTTGCTAGCGGCAACGCCGAATACACACTTCTCCGGATTGAGCCGAATATCGTATTTGCGTAGGTTAGCAAAGGTTTGCCTTAGGTCGTCGATCAGATTGCTAACGTGTTTGGTTTTCATGACCACGTCGTCCACGTATGCCTCGACTGTTTTGCCAACCTGCTTTTCGAGGCAGGTCTGGATCATGCGCTGGTATGTAGCCCCAGCATTTTTTAGCCCGAAAGGCATTGTGTTGACACAAAATGGCCCGTAAGGGGTGATGAATGCGGTTGCCGCTTGATCGGATTCCTTCATTTTAATCTGATGGTATCCGGAATAAGCATCGAGGAAACACAGCGAGTCATGTCCGGCTGTGGCGTCAATAATCTGGTCTATACGTGGTAGAGGGAAAGGGTCCTTGGGGCAAGCCTTGTTGAGGTCTTTAAAGTCGACACATAGCCGCCAGGATCTATCTTTCTTTGGTACCATAACCAGGTTTGCCAACCATTCGGGGTGCTTAATGTCTCGAATGAATCCGGCCTCTAGCAATTTAGCAAGTTCTTCACCCATAGCTTGTCGTTTGGGCTCGGAGAAGCGGCGCAGAGTCTGTTTTACGGGCTTAGAGCCTGCGATGATATTCAGACTATGTTCTACCAGCCGTCGTGGGATGCCGGGCATATCGGAAGGGTGCCAGGCGAAGATGTCCCAGTTTTCTTGTAGGAAAGCTCGTAGCTCTTCGTCCACTGCAGGAGCGAGCTGAGCTCCGATGGACGCTGTTTTGTTTGGGTTTGTCGGGTGTACCTGAAATTTAATGATTTCCTTTGCTGGCTTAAAGGATGTAGATTTAGGTCTCTTGCTGAGGATCACAGCATCTTTGTCTACCGTTGACCGGAGTGTGGTCAGCTCCTCTGCAGCAGAGGTCTCGGCTAGAGCCTTGAGGGTAAGCGCCGTTGTTTTGTTTTCGGTACGCAGGGCTATATTTGGGTCACTAGCAGCTGTGATTACCCCGTTTGGTCCTGGCATCTTAAGTTTCATATACCCGTAATGTGGTATAGCCTGGAATCTTGTGAAGGCATCGCGTCCTAATAGGGCGTGATAGCCACTTGGGAAGGGCACGATGTGGAAGAGGAGCTCTTCCGATCGGTAGTTGTCGGGTGTGCCGAACACTACATCCAGGGTGATACATCCTGAACAGCGCGCCTCCTTCCCCGGGATTATCCCCCGGAAAGTTGTGTTGCTATGTTCGATGCGGGATCGGTCGAACTGCATTTTTTGCAAGGTATCCTCGTAGATTAGATTTAAACCACTGCCGCCGTCCATTAGCACCTTGTGTAACATGAAGCCATCAATGATGGGGTTCAGGACTAGTGCGGCCGGTGAATGACCGGGAAGAATGGTTGGTCGGTCAGTATCTCCGAAGGTGATGGGTATGTCTGCCCATGCACTTGTTGCTGCCACATGATATACCTGTTCGAGTTCTTTAAGGGCTCTTTTCCTCCTGTTCCTTGATGGGAATGTCTCGTAGATCGTCAGTACTTCGGCGTTATGTTCCGATGGCGTTGCAGAGCGCCGGTTGTATGGTGGTGCCTCAAGAATGGCTTTGCCACTTTTTGCGATCTGCCTGACGACCCAACAAGTTCTAAGGCTATGAGTTGGAGCTGTGTTCAGCAATACGGAGTGTATAGGGCAGGGTTTGTCCAGCAGTCCATCCAGGACCGTTCTGACCCCTGAAAGGGGCCTGTTCCTCTTTTTGGCGGGCTCGAGTTTGGCTGGCCGGTTCGGAGGTATCCTCTTGTGCCGATCTCCTCTAGGGTATTCGGTAGAGATGGTTTCCGAAAATAGCCGCTCGGCGTGCCAAGCACTTTCCATGGCACAATACTTCTGTACCAAGTTTGACAGGTCGGCAAAGTCGCCGATGTGCCTCCGCGCCAGGGCGTTGAGGATTCCCTTGTCATGGCAGTTACGTTTGAAGGTTGCCATTATTTCTTGGTAACTAAGGCCCCGTACTTTGTTTCGGGCGAGTAATAGTCTGGCCCAGTAATGATGAACCGACTCCCCTGACAAATGTACTATGTCCGGTGGGTCCGAGGACATGGGCTCTGATGCGATGCTCGAGTCATCGGCTTGGGTGGTGGGTGGGTGAAGATTTGACTCCACGCCACTGTTGGAGTTCGGAGTCGGGGATTCCGAACAATGTGACGGATCAGGGACCGATACCGGACTGTTTCTGGGACGAACGCCCGAGTCAGGGTTGCCAGCAAGGTCTCGGTAGTCGGAGATTGGAGTGTAAACCGTTTTTAGTTCCGGTAACTGGGAAGTCAAGCCCCCAGTCGGACACTCGATGGTGGCGACACGGTGGGTGACCGTAGGGACGTGAATCTCCCTGTCATCGGGTTTAAGCCCGAGCCGGTCGTAGACCGGGGTTTGGTCATCGGCCATTCGCATAGTCTCCATCCGATCAAACAACTCGTTGAGAAATGAGGCGATGGTGGGATGCGTGTCACTAAAGCGAGTGGAGTCGGCTAGCGGCGTCGCGGTTCCAGAGTCGCACGAGAGCGTTCTCGGATTCTGCTCCACCGTGGTAAATCCGGCAGTGGCGACCGGACCGGGTGGTCCGGGCGGCCCGGAAATAGCAACTTGTTCTCTGGAGATGAGGCCCAACGTCATCGGCGCCGAGCCATCGGGATCTGCGGGCTTCTTCGTAGGAGTCAAGGATTCCCTCAGTATGGGTCTTCCCCGAGAATCAGCCGAGAACTCTAGGGTTCTTACCATGGGGTTATATCCCCAACATTAGGCCCCAGATTGATTTGAACATGTTCATGCCAATCTTCAAATTCACTTGGCGGCGAGTCTCACATTTTATCACCTGAAAAAGAAAACTCATAACCCGCCGTGACATCACGTCGAATATGCTAAAAAGATTCTGTGACGTCCAGAACAGATAATCTCATTAAACGGTCGGCCCGAAAATTGAGGCGTCCCCTTCGGTCCATCATTACGGCGTCTCCTCGATTCTCGCGCGCACTGTTTGCCAAGCTCTCTTATAAATAGGAACACGAGGGCCCCCCTTTCCTTTCTCTACCGCCACTGTCTTCTTCTTCCTCCTTCAGACCTTCGCCTCCAGAGCTCTGCCGCAGCCAACCGGACCTCAACGTCTCCCTCAACGCTGGCCGCTGCATCAACCTGACTCGGACCAGAGATCTCACTAGCCCATCCGCATCCGCGAGGTACCATTCTCAGCCTTTTGTTGAATCTATATTCATCCCAAATAGGATCTCCTGAGTTCATCGGGTTTCTTTAGTGTTTTTCGTTGTTCTTCGCTGTTCTTAGTAATGTAGACTTGTTGCGAAAATGCGTCGGAGGTTCCTTTTCTTATGAAACTGCTTCCTAAGAAAATTTCCTTAGGAAACTTCTTAAGAAAATGTGTCGGAACAAACTTTTCTTAAGAAAGTGCTTCCTAAGAAAATTTCCTTAAGAAACTTCTGACAAAAATGCGTCAGAAGATACTTTTCTTAAGAAACTTCTTAAGAAAGTACTTCCTAAGAAAATTTCCTTAATAAACTTCTTACGAAATTGCGTCGGAAGAAACTTTTCTTAAAGAACTTTTTAATAAAGTGCTTCCCAAGAAATATTACTTAGGAAACTTCTTAAGCAAATGCGTAGGAACAAACTTTTCTTAAGGAAGTGCTTCCTAAGAAAATTTCCTTAGGAAACTTCTTACGAAAATGCGTCGGAGGTTACTTTTCTTAAGAAACTGCTTCCTAAGAAAATTTCCTTAGGTAACTTCTTAAGAAAATGCGTTGGAACAAACTTTTCTTTAGAAAGTTCTTAAGAAAGTGCTTTCTAAGAAAATTTCCTTAAGAAACTTCTTAAGAAAATGCATCAGAAGAAACTTTTCTTAAGGAACTTCTTAAGAAAGTGCTTCCTAGGAAAATTTACTTAGCAAACTTCTTAACAAAATGCGTTGGAACAAACTTTTCTTAAGAAAGTTCTTAAGAAAGAGCTTCGTAAGAATATTTCCTTAAGAAACTTCTTACGAAAATGCATCGGAAGATACTTTACTTAAGAAACTCCTTAAGAAAGTGCTTCCTAAGAAAATTTCCTTAGGAAACTTCCTACGAAATTGCGTAAGAAGAAACTTTTCTTAAATGACTTCTTAAGTACGTGCTTCCTAAGAAATATTCCTTACGGAACTTCTTAAGAAAATTCGTTTGTACGAGCTTTCCTTAAGAAAGTTCTTAAGAAAGTGCTTCCTAAGAAAATTTACTTAGGAAACTTCTTACGAAAATGCGTCGGAGGATACTTTTCTTATGAAACTGCTTCCTAAGAAAATTTCCCTTGGAAAGTTCTTAAGAAAATGCGTTGGAACAAACTTTTCTGAAGAAAGTTATTAAAAAAGTGCTTCCTAAGAAAATTTCCTTAAGAAACTTCTTACAAAAATGCGTCAGAAGATACTTTTCTTAAGAAACTTCTTAAGAATGTGCTTCCTAAGAAATATTCCTTAGGAAACTTCTTAAGAAAATGCGTCGCAACAAACTTTTCTTAAGAGAGTTCTGAAGAAAGTGCTTCCAAAGAAAATTTCCTTAAGAAACTTCTGACGAAAATGCGTCAGAAGATACTTTTCTTAAGAAAGTTCTTAAGAAAGAGCTTCCTAAGAAAATTTCCTAAAGAAACTTCTTACGAAAATGCATCGGAAAATACTTTTCTTAAGAAAGTGCTTCCGAAGAAAATTTCCTGAGGAAACTTCTTACGAAATTGCGTCGGAAGAAACTTTTCTTAAGGGACTTCTTAAGAAAGTGCTTCCTAAGAAATATTCCTTAGGAAACTTCTTAAGAAAATGCGTCGGAACAAATTTTCTTGATAAAGTTCTTAAGAAAGTGCTTCCTAAGGAAATTTCCTTAGGAAACTTCTTGCGAAAATGCATCGGAGGATACTTTTCTTATGAAACTGCTTCCTAAGAAAATTTCCTTAGGAAACTTCTTAAGAAAATGTGTCGGAACAAACTTTTCTGAAGAAAGTTCTTAAGAAAGTGCTTCCTAAGAAAATTTCCTTAAGAAACATCTGACGGAAATGCATCAGAAGATACTTTTCTTAAGAAACTTCTTAGGAAAGTACTTCCTTAGAAAATTTCCTTAAGAAACTTCTTACGAAATTGCGTCGGAATAAACTTTTCTTAAAGAACTTCTTAATAAAGTGCTTCCTAAGAAATATTCCTTAGGAAACTTCTTACGAATATGCGTCGGAGGATACTTTTCTTAAGAAACTGCTACCTAAGAAAATTTCCTTAGGTAACTTCTTAACAAAATGCGTTGGAACAAACTTTTCTTTAGAAAGTTCTTAAGAAAGTGCTTCCTAAGAAAATTTCCTTAAGAAACTTCTTACGAAATTGCGTCGGAATATACTTTTCTTAAGAAACTTCTTAAGAAAGTGCTTCCTAAGAAATATTCCTTAAGAAACTTCTTACAAAATTGCGTTGCAAGAAACTTTTCTTAAGGAACTTCTTAAGAAAGTGCTTCCTAAGAAAATTTACGTCGGAAACTTCTTAAGAAACTGTGCCGGAACAGACTTTTCTTAAGAAAGTGCTTCCTAAGAAAATTTCGTTAAGAAACTTCTTACGAAAATGCTTCGGAAGATACTTTTCTTAAGAAACTTCTTAAGAAAGTGCTTCCTAAGAAATATTTCTTCGGAAACTTCTTAAGGAAATGCGTCGGAACAAACTTTTCTGAAGAAAGTGCTTCCTAAGAAATTTTCGAAAGGAAACTTCTTAAGAAAATGCGTCGAGGGATACTTTTCTTAAGAAACTGCTTCCAAAGAATTTTCCTTAGGAAACTTCTCAAGAAAATGCGTTAGAATAAACTTTTCCTTAGGAAAATTTTCGTAAGAAGTTTCTTAAGGAAAATTTCTTAGGAAGCACTTTCTTAAGAACTTCCCTTAAGAAACTACCTCCTAAGAAAATTTGCTAAGAAAATTTCTCTTAAGAAACTGCTTCCTAAGAAAGTTCTTCAGAAAGTTCTTACGTAAATGCGTCGGAGGATACTTTTCTTATGAAACTACTTCCTAAGAAAATTTCCTTAGGAAACTTCTTAAGAAAATGCGTCGAAACAAAGTTTTCTTAAGAAAGTTCTTGAGAAAGTGCTTCCTAAGAAAACTTCCTAAAGAAACTTCTTACAAAAATGCGTCACAAGATACTTTTCTTAAGAAACTTCTTAAGAAAGTGCTTCCTAAGAAAATTTCCTTAAAAACCTCTTATGAAATTGCATCGGAAGAAACTTTTCTTAAGGAACTTCTTAAGAAAGTGCTGCCTAATAAATATTCCTTAGGAAACATCTTAAGTAGAGGCGTAGGAACAAACTTTTCTTAAGAAAGTGCTTCCTAAGAAAATTACCTTAAGAAACTTGTTACGAAAATGCATCGGAAGAAACTTTTCTGAAGGAACTTCCTAAGAAAGGGCTTCCTAGGAAAATTTTCCTTGGGGAACTTCTTAAAAAAATGCGTCGGAACCAACTTTTCTTAAGGAACTTCTTAAGAAAGTGCTTCCTAAGAAAATTTCCTTAGGAAACTTCTTACGAAAATGTATCGGAAGATACTTTTCTTAAGACATCTCTCAAGAAAGTGCTTTCTAAGAACATTTCCTTAGGAAACTTCTTACGAAATTGTGTCGGAAGAAACTTTTCTTAGGAAACAGCTTCCTAAGAAAATTTCCTTAGGAAAGTTCTAAAGAAAATGCATCGGAATAAACTTTTCTTAAAAATGTTCTTCAGAAAGTGCTTCCTAAGAAAATTTACTTAAGAAACTTCTTACGAAAATGCGTCAGAAGATACTTTTCTTAAGAAACTTCTTAAGAAAGTGCTTCCTAAGAAATATTCCATAGGAAACTTCTTAAGAAAATGCGTCGGAACAAACTTTTCTTAAGAGAGTTCTGAAGAAAGTGCTTCCTAAGAAAATTTCTTAGAAAGCACTTTCTTGAGAGATGTCTTAAGAAAAGTATCTTAGGAAATGCGTCGGAGGATACTTTTCTTAAGAAACTACTTCCTACCAAAATTTCCTTAAGAAACTTCTTTAGAAAATGCGTCGGAGGATACTTTTCATAAGAAACTACTTCCTAAGAAAATTTCCTTAGGAAACTTCTTAAGAAAATGCGTAGGAACAAACTTTTCTTAAGAAAGTTCTTCAGAAAGTGCTTCCTAAGAAAATTTACTTAAGAAACTTCTTATGAAAATGCGTCAGAAGATACTTTTCTTGAGAAACTTCTTAAGAAAGTGCTTCCTAAGAAATATTCCATAGGAAACTTCTTAAGAAAATGCGTCGGAACAAACTTTTCTTAAGAGAGTTCTGAAGAAAGTGCTTCCTAAGAAAAATCCCTTACGAAGCTTCTTACGAAAATGCGTCGGAGGATACTTTTCTTAAGAAACTACTTCCTAAGAAAATTTCCTTAAGAAACTTCTTTAGAAAATGCGTCGGAGGATACTTTTCATAAGAAACTACTTCCTAAGAAAATTTCCTTAGGAAACTTCTTAAGAAAATGCGTAGGAACAAACTTTTCTTAAGAAAGTTCTTAAGAAAGTGCTTCCTAAGAAAATTTCCTTACGAAACTTCTTAAGAAAATGCGTCGGAGGATACTTTTCATAAGAAACTGCTTCCTAAGAAAATTTCCTTAGGAAACTTCTTAAGAAAATGCGTCGGAATAAACTTTTCTTAAGAAAGTGCTTCCTAAGAAAATTTCCTTAAGAAACTTCTTACGAAAATGCATCGGAAGAAACTTTTCTTAAGGAACTTCCTAAGAAAGTGCTTCCTAGGTAAATTTTACTTAGGACACTTCCTAAGAAAATGCATCGGAACAAACTTTTCTTAACAAAATTCTTAAGAAAGTGCTTCCTAAGAAAATTTCCATAGGAAACTTCTTACGAAAATGCGTCCGAAGAAACTTCTCTTAAGAAACTACTTCCTAAGAAAATTTCCTTAAGACACTTCTTAAAAATGCGTCGGAGGATACTTTTCTTAAGAAACTGCTTCCTCAGAAAATTTCCATAGTAAACTTCTTAAGAAAATGTGTTGGAACAAACTTTTCTTAAGAAACTTAAGAAAGTGCTTCCTAAGAAAATTTCCTACAGAAACTTCTTACAAAAATGCACCGGAAGATACTTTTCTTAAGAAACTTCTTAAGAAAGTGCTTCCTAAGAAAATTTCCTTAGGAAACTTCTTACGATAATGCGTCGGAAGATGAGTTCTTAAGAAAGTGCTTCCTAAGAAATTTCCTTAGGAAACTTCTTACGAAAATGTGTCGGAGGATACTTTTCTTAAGAAACTACTTCCTTAGAAAATTTCCTTAGGAAACTTCTTAAGAAAATGCGTCGGAACAAACATTTCTTAAGAAAGTTCTTAAGAAAGCGCTTCCTAAGAAAATTTCCTTAAGAAACATCTTACGAAAATGAATCGAAAGAAACTTTTGTTAAGGAACTTCTTAAGAAAGTGCTTCCTAAGAAATTTCCTTAGGAAACTTCATAAGAAAATGCGTCGCAACAAACTTTTCTTAAGAGAGTTCTGAAGAAAGTGCTTCCTAAGAAAATTTCCTTAGGAAGCTCCTTACGAAAATGTGTCGGAGGATAGTTCTCATCAGAAACTACTTCCGAAGAAAATTTCCTTAAGAAATTTCTCACGAAAATACATCGGAAGAAACTTTTCTTAAGGAACTTCCTAAGATAATGCTTCCTAGGTAAATTTTACTTAGGAAACTTCTTAAGAAAATGCGTCGGAACAAATTTTTCTGAAGAAAGTTCTTAAGAAAGTGCTTCCGAAGAAATTTTCCTAAAGAAACTTCTTACGAAAATGCATCGGAATAAACTTTTCTTTAGGAACTTCTTAAGAAAGTGCTTCCTAGGAAAATTTCCTTAGGAAACTTCTTAAGAAAATGCGTCGGAACAAACTTTTCTTAATAAAATTCTAAATAACATGCTTCCTAAGAAAATTTCCTTAAGAAACTTCTTACGAAAATGCGTCGGAATATACTTTTCTTAAGAAACTTCTTAAGAAAGTGCTTCCTAAGAAATATTCCTTAAGAAACTTCTTACGAAATTGCGTTGGAAGAAACTTTTCTTAAGGAACTTCTTAAGAAAGTGCTTCCTAAGAAAATTTACTTCGGAAAGTTCTTAAGAAACTGTGCCGGAACAAACTTTTCTTAAGAAAGTTCTTAAGAAAGTGCTTGCTAAGAAAATTTCGTTAAGAAACTTCTTACGAAAATGCTTTGGAAGATACATTTCTTAACAAACTTCCTAAGAAAGTGCTTCCTAAGAAATATTCCTTAGGAAACTTCTTAAGGAAATGCGTCGGAACAAACTTTTCTGAAGAAAGTGCTTCCTAAGAAATTTTCCAAAGGAAACTTCTTAAGAAATTGCGTCGGGGGATACTTTTGTTCAGAAACTGCTTCCAAAGAAATTTCCTTTGGAAACTTCTTAAGAAAATGCGTTGGAACAAACTTTTCTTAAGAAAGTTCTTGAGAAAGTGCTTCCGAAGAAAACTTCCTAAAGAAACTTCTTACAAAAATGCGTCACAAGATACTTTTCTTAAGAAACTTCTTAAGAAAGTGCTTCCTAAGAAAATTTCCTTAAGAAACTTCTTGTGAAATTGCATCGGAAGAAACTTTTCTTAAGGAACTTCTTAAGAAAGTGCTTCCTAATAAATATTCCTTAGGAAACTTCTTACGCAGAGGCGTAGGAACAAACTTTTCTTAAGAATGTTCTTAAGAAAGTGCTTCCTATGAAAATTACCTTAAGAAACTTGTTATGAAAATGCATCGGAAGAAACTTTTCTTAAGGAACTTCCTAAGAAAGGGCTTCCTAGGAAAATTTTCCTTGGGAAACTTCTTAAGAAAATGCGTCGGAAGAAACTTTTCTTAAGGAACTTCTTAAGAAAGTGCTTCCTAAGAAAATTTCCTTAGAAAACTTCTTACGAAAATGCATCGGAAGATACTTTTCTTAAGAAATATCTCAAGAAAGTGCTTTCTAAGAAAATTTCCTTAGGAAACTTCTTACGAAATTGTGTCGGAAGAAACTTTTCTTAGGAAACAGCTTCCTAAGAAAATTTCCTTAGGAAAGTTCTGAAGAAAATGCATCGGAACAAACTTTTCTTAAGAATGTTCTTCAGAAAGTGCTACCTAAGAAAATTTACTTAAGAAACTTCTTACGAAAATGCGTCAGAAGATACTTTTCTTAAGAAACTTCTTAAGAAAGTGCTTCCTAAGAATTATTCCATAGGAAACTTCTTAAGAAAATGCGTCGGAACAAACTTTTCTTAAGAGAGTTCTGAAGAAAGTGCTTCCTAAGAAAATTTCCTTACGAAGCTTCTTACGAAAATGCGTCGGAGGATACTTTTCTTAAGAAACTACTTCCTAAGAAAATTTCCTTAAGAAACTTCTTTAGAAAATGCGTCGGAGGATACTTTTCATAAGAAACTACTTCCTAAGAAAATTTCCTTAGGAAACTTCTTAAGAAAATGCGTAGGAACAAACTTTTCTTAAGAAAGTGCTTCCTAAGAAAATTTCCTTACGAAACTTCTTAAGAAAATTCGCCGGAGGATACTTTTCATAAGAAACTGCTTCCTAAGAAAATTTCCTTAGGAAACTTCTTAAGAAAATGCGTCGGAATAAACTTTTCTTAAGAAAGTGCTTCCTAAGAAAATTTCCTTAAGAAACTTCTTACGAAAATGCATCGGAAGAAACTTTTCTTAAGGAACTTCCTAATAAAGTGCTTCCTAGGTAAATTTTACTTAGGAAACTTCTTAAGAAAATGCATCGGAACAAACTTTTCTTAAGAAAATTCTTAAGAAAGTGCTTCCTAAGAAAATTTCCATAAGAAACTTCTTACGAAAATGCATCCGAAGAAACTTCTCTTAAGAAACTGCTTCCTAAGAAAATTTCCTTAAGAAACTTCTTAAAAAATGCGTCGGAGGATACTTTTCTTAAGAAACTGCGTCCTCAGAAAATTTCCTAAGGAAACTTCTTAAGAAAATGTGTTGGAACAAACTTTTCTTAAGAATGTTCTTAAGAATATGCTTCCTATGAAAATTACGTTAAGAAACTTGTTACGAAAATGCATCGGAAGAAACTTTTCTTAAGGAACTTCCTAAGAAAGGGCTTCCTAGGAAAATTTTCCTTGGGAAGCTTCTTAAGAAAATGCGTTGGAAGAAACTTTTCTTAAGGAACTTCTTAAGAAAGTGCTTCCTAAGAAAATTACCTTAGGAAACTTCTTACGAAAATGCATCGGAAGATAGTTTTCTTAAGAAATCTCTCAACAAAGTGCTTTCTAAGAAAATTTCCTTAGGAAATTTCTTACGAAATTGTGTCGGAATAAACTTTTCTTAGGAAACAGCTTCCTAAGAAAATTTCCTTAGGAAAGTTCTAAAGAAAATGCATCGGAACAAACTTTTCTTAAGAATGTTCTTCAGAAAGTGCTTCCTAAGAAAATTTACTTAAGAAACTTCTTACGAAAATGCATCAGAAGATACTTTTCTTAAGAAACTTCTTAAGAAAGTGCTTCCTAAGAAATATTCCATAGGAAACTTCTTAAGAAAATGTGTCGGAACAAACTTTTCTTAAGAGAGTTCTGAAGAAAGTGCTTCCTAAGAAAATTTCCTTACGAAGCTTCTTACGAAAATGCGTCGGAGGATACTTTTCTTAAGAAACTACTTCCTAAGAAAATTTCCTTAAGAAACTTCTTTAGAAAATGCGTCGGAGGATACTTTTCATAAGAAACTGCTTCCTAAGAAAATTTCCTTAGGAAACTTCTTAAGAAAATGCGTAGGAACAAACTTTTCTTAAAAAAGTTCTTAAGAAAGTGCTTCCTAAGAAAATTTCCTTACGAAACTTCTTAAGAAAATGCGTCGGAGGATACTTTTCATAAGAAACTGCTTCCTAAGAAAATTTCCTTAGGAAACTTCTTAAGAAAATGCGTCGGAATAAACTTTTCTTAAGAAAGTGCTTCCTAAGAAAATTTCCTTAAGAAACTTCTTACGAAAATGCATCGGAAGAAACTTTTCTTAAGGAACTTCCTAAGAAAGTGCTTCCTAGGTAAATTTTACTTAGGAAACTTCTTAAGAAAAGGCATCGGAACAAACTTTTCTTAAGAAAATTCTATAGAAAGTGCTTCATAAGAAAATTTCCATAAGAAACTCCTTACGAAAATGCGTCCGAAGAAACTTCTCTTAAGAAACTGCTTCCTAAGAAAATTTCCTTAAGAAACTTCTGAAAAAATGAGTCGGAGGATACTTTTCTTAAGAAACTGCTTCCTCAGAAAATTTCCTTAGGAAACTTCTTAAGAAAATGTGTTGGAACAAACTTTTCTTAAGAAACTTAAGAAAGTGCTTCCTAAGAAAATTTCCTTAAGAAACTTCTTACGAAAATGCATCGGAAGATACTTTTCTTACGATAATGCGTCGGAAGATGATTTCTTAAGAAAGTGCTTCCTAAGAAATTTCCTTAGGAAACTTCTTACGAAAATGCGTTGGAGGATACTTTTCTTAAGAAACTACTTCCTTAGAAAATTTCCATAGGAAACTTCTTAAGAAAATGCGTCGGAACAAACTTTTCTTAAGAAAGTTCTTAACAAAGCGCTTCCTAAGAAAATTTCCTTAAGAAACATCTTACGAAAAAGAAGCGAAAGAAACTTTTCTTAAGGAACTTCTTAAGAAAGTGCTTCCTAGGAAAATTTCCTTAGGAAACTTCATAAGAAAATCCGTCGCAACAAACTTTTCTTAAGAGAGTTCTGAAGAAAGTGCTTCCTAAGAAAATTTCCTTAGGAAGCTCCTTACGAAAATGCGTCGGAGGATACTTATCATCAGAAACTACTTCCTAAGAAAATTTCCTTAATAAATTTCTCACGAAAATACATCGGAAGAAACTTTTCTTAAGGAGCTTCCTAAGATAATGCTTCCTAGGTAAATTTTACTTAGGAAACTTCTTAAGAAAATGCGTCGGAACAAATTTTTCTTAAGAAAGTTCTTAAGAAAGTGCTTCCGAAGAAAGTTTCCTTAAGAAACTTCTTACGAAAATGCATCGGAAGAAACTTTTCTTTAGGAACTTCTTAAGAAAGTGCTTCCTAGGAAAATTTCCTTAGGAAACTTCTTAAGAAAATGCGTCGGAACAAACTTTTCTTAATAAAATTATAAAGAACGTGCTTCCTAAGAAAATTTCCTTAAGAAACTTCTTACGAAAATGCGTCGGAATATACTTTTCTTAAGAAACTTCTTAAGAAAGTGCTTCCTAAGAAATATTCCTTAAGAAACTTCTTACGAAATTGCGTTGGAATAAACTTTTCTTAAGGAACTTCTTAAGAAAGTGCTTCCTAAGAAAATTTACTTCGGAAAGTTCTTAAGAAACTGTGCCGGAACAAACTTTTCTTAAGAAAGTTCTTAAGAAATTGCTTCCTAAGAAAATTTCGTTAAGAAACTTCTTACGAAAATGCTTTGGAAGATACTTTTCTTAACAAACTTCCTAAGAATGTCCTTCCTCAGAAATATTCCTTAGGATACTTCTTAAGGAAATGCGTCGGAACAAACTTTTCTGAAGAAAGTGCTTCCTAAGAAATTTTCCAAAGGAAACTTCTTAAGAAATTGCGTCGGGGGATACTTTTCTTAAGAAACTGCTTCCAAAGAAATTTCCTTTGGAAACTTCTTAAGAAAATGCGTTGGAACAAACTTTTCCTTACAAAGTTTTCGTAAGAAGTTTCTTAAGGAAAATTTCTTAGGAAGCACTTTCTTAAGAACTTATCTTAAGAAACTACTTCCTAAGAAAGTTTCCTAAGAAAATTTCTCTTAAGAAACTGCTTCCTAAGAATGTGTTTAAGAAACTTCTTATGTAAATGCGTCGGTGGATACTTTTCTTATGAAAGTACTTCCTAAGAAAATTTCCTTAGGAAACTTCTTAAGAAAATGCGTCGAAACAAACTTTTCTTAAGAAAGTTCTTGAGAAAGTGCTTCCTAAGAAAACTTCCTAAAGAAACTTCTTACAAAAATGCGTCACAAGATACTTTTCTTAAGAAAGTTCTTAAGAAAGTGCTTCCTAAGAAAATTTCCTTAAGAAACTTCTTATGAAATTGCATCGGAAGAAACTTTTCTTAAGGAACTTCTTAAGAAAGTGCTTCCTAATAAATATTCCTTAGGAAACTTCTTACGCAGAGGTGTAGGAACAAACTTTTCTTAAGAATGTTCTTGAGAAAGTGCGTCCTATGAAAATTACCTTAAGAAACTTGTTACGACAATGCATCGGAAGAAACTTTTATTAAGGAACTTCCTAAGAAAGGGCTTCCTAGGAGAATTTTCGTTGGGAATCTTCTTAAGAAAATGCGTCGGAACAAACTTTTCTTAAGAAAGTTCTTAAGAAAGTGCTTCCTAAGAAAATTTCCTTAGGAAACTTCTTACGAAAATGCATCGGAAGATACTTTTCTTAAGAAATCTCTCAAGAAAGTGCTTTCTAAAATTTTTCCTTAGGAAACTTCTTACAAAATTGTGTCGGAAGAAACTTTTCTTAGGAAACGGCTTCCTAAGAAAATTTCCTTAGGAAAGTTCTAAAGAAAATGCATCGGAACAAACTTTTCTTTAGAAAGTTCTTCAAAAAGTGCTTCCTAAGAAAATTTACTTAAGAAACTTCTTACGAAAATGCGTCAAAAGATACTTTTCATAAGAAACTTCTTAAGAAAGTTCTTCCTAAGAAATATTCCTTAGGAAACTTCTCATGAAAATGCGTCGGAACAAACTTTTCTTAAGAGAGTTCTGAAGAAAGTGCTTCCTAAGAAAATTTCCTTACGAAGCTTCTTACGAAAATGCGTCGGAGGATACTTTTCTTAAGAAACTACTTCCTAAGAAAATTTCCTTAAGAAACTTCTTACGAAAATGCATCGGAAGAAACTTTTCTTAAGGAACTTCCTAAGAAAGTGCTTCCTAGGTAAATGTTACTTAGGAAACTTCTTAAGAAAATGCATCGGAACAAACTTTTCTTAAGAAAATTCTTAAGAAAGTGCTTCCTAAGAAAATTTCCATAAGAAACTTCTTACGAAAATGCATCCGAAGAAACTTCTCTTAAGAAACTTTTTCCTAAGAAAATTTCCTTAAGAAACTTCTTAAAAAGTGCGTCGGAGGATACTTTTCTTAAGAAACTGCTTCCTCAGAAAATTTCCTTAGGAAACTTCTTAAGAAAATGTGTTGGAACAAACTTTTCTTAAGAAACTTAAGAAAGTGCTTCCTAAGAAAATTTCCTTAAGAAACTTCTTACGAAAATGCATCCGAAGAAACTTCTCTTAAGAAACTTTTTCCTAAGAAAATTTCCTTAAGAAACTTCTTAAAAAGTGCGTCGGAGGATACTTTTCTTAAGAAACTGCTTCCTCAGAAAATTTCCTTAGGAAACTTCTTAAGAAAATGTGTTGGAACAAACTTTTCTTAAGAAACTTAAGAAAGTGCTTCCTAAGAAAATTTCCATAAGAAACTTCTTACGAAAATGCATCGGAAGATACTTTTCTTAAGAAACTTCTTAAGAAAGTGCTTCCTAAGAAAATTTCCTTAGGAAACTTCTTACGATAATGCGTCGGAAGAAGCTTTTCTTAAGAAAGTGCTTCCTAAGAAAATTTCCTTAGGAAACTTCTTACGAAAATGCGTTGGAGGATAATTTTCTGAAGAAACAACTTCCTTAGAAAATTTCCTTTGGAAACATCTTAAGAAAATGCGTCGGAACAAACTTTCTTAAGAAAGTTCTTAAGAAAGCGCTTCCTAAGAAAATTTCCTTAAAAAACATCTTACGAAAATGAATCGAAAGAAACTTTTCTTAAGGAACTTCTTAAGAAAGTGCTTCCTAGGAAAATATCCTTAGGAAACCTCTTACGAAAATGCGTTGGAATAAACTTTTCTGAATAAAATTCTAAAGAAAGTGCTTCCAAAGAAAACTTCCTTAAGAAATTTCTTACGAAAATACGTCGGAAGATACGTTTCTTAAGAAAGTGCTTCCTAAGAAAATTTCCTTAAGAAACTTCTTATGAAATTGCGTCGGAAGAAACTTTTCTTAAGGAACTTCTTTAGAAAGTGCTTCCTAAGAAAATTTACTTCGGAAACTTCTAAAGAAACTGTGTCGGAACAAATTTTTCTTAAGAAAGTTCTTTAGAATGTGCTTCCTAAGAAAGTTTCCTTAAGAAACTTCTTGCGAAAATGCGTCGGAAGATACTTTTCTTAAAACACTTCTTAAGAAAGTGCTTCCTAAGAAATATTCCTTAGGAAACTTCTTAAGAAAATGCGTCGGAACAAAATTTTCTTAAGAAAGTTCTTAAGAAAGTGTTTCCTAAGAAAATTTCCTTAGGAAACTTCTTAGGAAATTCGTCCTAAGAAAATTTCCTTAGGAAACTTCTTAAGAAAATGTGTTGGAACAAACTGTTCTCAAGAAACTTAAGAAACTGCTTCCTCAGAAAATTTCCTTAGGAAACTTCTTAAGAAAATGTGTTGGAACAAACTGTTCTCAAGAAACTTAAGAAAGTGCTTCCTTAGAAAATTTCCTTAAGAAACTTCTGACGAAAATGCGTCGGAACAAACTTTTCTTAATAAAGTTCTTAAGATAGTGCTTCCAAAGAAAATTTCCATAAGAAACTTCTTAGGAAAATGCGTCGAAAGACACTATTCTTAAGAAACTTCTTAAGAAAGTGCTTGCTTAGAAAATTTACTTAAGAAACTTCTTACGAAAATTCGTCGGAAGAAACTTTTCTTAAGAAAGTGTTTCCTAAGAAAATTTCCTTAGGAAGCTTCTTAAGAAAAAGCGTCGGAACAAACTTTTCTTAGGAAAGTTCTTAAGAAAGTGCTTCCTTAGAAAATTTACTTATGAAACTTCTTAAGAAAATGCATTGGAACAAACTTTTATTAATAAAGTTCTTAAGAAAGTGCTTCCTAAGAAAATTTCCTTAAGATACTTCTTAGGAAAATCCGTCGAAATATACTATTCTTAAGAAAGTGCTTCCTAAGAAAATTTACGTAAGAAACTTCTTTCAAAAATTCGTCTGAAGAAACTTTTCTTAAGAAAGTGCTTCCTAAGAAAATTTCCTTAGGAAGCTTCTTAAGAAAAAGCGTTGGAACAAACTTTTCTTAGGAAAGTTCTTAAGAAAGTGCGTCCTTGGAAAATTACTTTAAGAAACTTCTTACGAAAATGGGTCGGAAGAAACTTTCTTAAGGAACTTCTTAAGAAAGTGCTTCCTAAGAATATTTACTTAGGAAACTTCTTGAGAAAATGCGTCGGAATAAACATTTCCTAAGAAAGTTCTTAAGAAAGTGCTTCCTGATACTTGTGATCTGTGTTGGGTTTTCCGTGAAGACGAACGGGTAATTGCAGCACAAAGAGGGTAAGTATTTCCCTCAGTTATGAAACCAAGGTTTATCGAACCAATAGGAATATCAATCCTCAACCGTCTTCAGCGGCTGCACACAAATGAACACACAACTTGCACCCAACATGGGCAAGAGGGTTGTCAATCCCCTTGATCTCGTTATTTGAAAGAAAATGAGGTGTGTAAATCATTATTGATAAATATAAATTGTAAAATAAAATAAAAGATAAATAAAGGAAGCAAGGTAATTGTAGCGTTTGTAAATATATAAGTGAATAGACCAAGGGGCCATAGTTTTCCCTAGCGGCATCTCTCATGTAGGCAGCATACAGTGGGTAACAAATTACCGTTGGGCAATTGATAGAAAAGCGGATAGTTATGCAATTTTCATGGAAATGATCATGTATATATAGGCATCATGTCCATAAGCAAATAGGCCGACTCCTTCCTACACCTATTACTATTACTCCACTCATCGACCGCTATCCAGCATGCATCTAGAGTATTAAATAAAACAGAGTAATGCTTGGAGAACGATGACATGATGTAGACCAAGTAAACTCAATCAATATGAATAAACCCCATCGTTTTATCCTTAGTAGCAACAACACAAAGACACATCTTGTCCCTTACTTTGTCACTGGGATATAGAAACTCGCCAGGTTGAACCTACCACAACGCACCACTCCCACCAATGAAATATCAATCTACTTGGCCAAAGCACATCAATAGATCAGAAAGCATTACAAAGCTATAATGATCATGCAATTAAGAGACAACATATATCAGAGGTATCTCAAATACGTTTCATGAATAATCTGAACATAAACCCACAATTCATTGGATCCCAACAAACACACCGCACAATAGGATTACATCGGATAGATCAAAGCGAAGATGCGATGATCTATTGCAGATCAAGAGATAGAGAGATTGCCATCTAGGTACTAGCTATGGACCCGTAGGTCTGTGGTGAAGTACTCACACATCATCATGAGGCCAGCAAGGTTGATGTAGAGGCCCTCCGTGATCGACCCCCCCTCCGACAGGGTGCCGGAACGGAGCTCCAGATGGCATCGTGACGGAACAGAGACATGCGGCGGCGGAAAAAGGAGGGGCGTCGGGAGAGACACGATGGGGCCACCACATATCAGGGCGCCCCTCACCCCAGGGCACGCCCTGATGTGTGGTGGGGCCCTCGTCGCCCCCACCGGAGAACACCTCAAGTACGTGGTTTAGATGCACTTCCCCCGGGAGGAAACTACCAACAACACCCCTGAATATGAGGGACTCCTCGTCGGACTCAGAATCGCGGTGGAATTGGGAATCAAGAAACTGATCATCCGAGGGGATTCGCAGCTCGTGGTGAAACAAGTCAACAAAGATTATCAGAGCCCACTTGATGAAGGCATACGTGGAAGAAGTGAGGAAACTGGAGGAGCGCTTTGATGGATTGCAAGCAGAGCATGTGCCCCGTACGGAAAACACCATCGCTGATCACCTATCAAAGTGCGCTGCACAAAAGCTCCCTGTGGAACCAGGAACCTTTATCCTTCGCCTCACTCAACCTTCAGTATCCCCATCAACGATGGCCAGGAAAAGAAGAACGCTGAACTCCGGCAAGCATTTCCAGGCAGAGCTTCCCGAAGCCGCTAGTAGAGAAGCTGCCGGAGACAGTCTCGCTTCGCATGGTGAGCAACTTTCTCTTATGGAACCCCAGGTTCTCGTGGTCGAGACAAGCGCTCCCACGGATGAGGAAATGCCTTTGGTCCTAGTTGTCGAGCCCCAGGCTCCAACTTGGGCACAACATATAGTTCGTTTCCTTCAAACAGGAGAACTCCCCGAAGAGCAAGAAGAGGCCAAAAAAGTAGCCCGTCGGTCAAGTATGTACCAGTTTGTCAATGACACTCTGTACAGAAAAAGACCCAACGGCGTGAAATTAAAGTACATTTGCCGGGAGGACGGACTAAGGCTGTTGGCGGAGATTCACGGAGGCGTATGTGGCTCACACATTGGATCTAGAGCTCTTGCCGGGAAAGCCTTCCGACAGGGTTTCTACTGGCCCACTGCCCTCCAAGAAGCAACTAAATTAGTCACAAAGTGTGAGGCCTGTCAGTTCCATTCCAAGAACATCCATCAACCAACGCAAGCTCTCCAGACGATCCCTTTGTCCTGGCCCTTCTCGGTCTGGGGGCTCGATATTTTGGGCCCCTTCCCCCGCGCTGTCGGGGGCTTTGAGTTCTTGTTCATAGGAATCGACAAGTTCACAAAGTGGCCTGAGGTAGAGCCAGTAAGGAAGGTGACCGCGCAGTCAGCTATCAAGTTCATGAAAGGACCGGTGTGCCATTTTGGAGTACCTAACAGAGTGATCACCGACAACGACACCCAGTTCACGAGCCGCGCCTTCATGCAATACATCCAAAACCTTGGAAGCAAGGTCTCCTTCGCCTCTGTTGCCCATCCAAGAAGCAACGGGCAAGTCGAGAGGATGAATGCTGAAGTGCTGCGAGGTCTCAAGACAAGGACTTTCGATAGGCTGCAGAGGAGCGACAAACGCTCGATAGATGAGCTGCCGGTGGTTCTTTGGTCCCTCAGAACGACACCGAATCGAGCTACCGGCCAGACGCCCTTCTCCCTCGTGTACGGGGCAGAAGCAGTGCTCCCCACGCAACTCATATACGGGTCACCTCAGGCACTTGCCTACGATGAAGTAGAGAAAGAGCAGCTACGGCATGACGATGCCATGCTCCTCGAGGAAGATCGTCTCCGGGCTGCTGTGCGTGCTGCATGCTACCAGCAAGCCCTGCGCCGCTATCATAGCCGCAGGGTGCACGCCCGGAGCCTTGAGGAAGGCAACCTTGTCCTTAGGCGCATTCAGTCCGCCAAGGGTACCACCAAGTTGACGCTGAAGTGGGAAGGCCCTTACCGGGTAGAACGAGTCACCAGACCTGGCGCAGTCCATCTAGAGACCGAAGATGGCACCAAGGTGCTTAACTCATGGAATATTGAGCATCTTCGTAAGTTCTACCCATAAGGCGCGGCTGCCGGGCACAGTCCCCGATAGCCACCTTTTGTACAAGCCTTGTCGAAGTTGCATGTGACCCTTTGTACAAAGCCAGGCGCAGACCCTGTGCAACAATAATAAAGCTAGGCATGGCATCATATCATTGCATTGCATGCTTGTTATGCATCTTTTATGGTTGCAATGTCGTCGGCTAATTAAATTCTAGAGATCTGCTAAAGTACTTGTTGAGCCTATAATCCTTGTTGCTACACTCTCTCCTCAAGGGATAGAGACCTCTCGCCCTGTGTGTTTTGCCACCAAATAAATATGGAAGGAGGACGAAGGAACGAGGACGGCGGCCTAGCATACTCCGGAAAGGGATACTGCCTAAAACGAGATAAGTCTAATCACGTATCCCAAGTTTTATGCTCCCTAAAGGAAATCCTACCCTTTTTTCTAACATGTTCGGTGGAGTTCCCTCACTTGGTAAAAACCTTTGTCGGGACGAGTTATTCCCCAGGTCCCGGTACTTATCAGCTCTGAGGGACCGTGCCAATACCGACAAGGACCCCTGCCGAAGAACAACACCAGCCTGCTGCCGGGGGCTCATTCCCCTTTTTGGTGCTCGCGGTTAAAAGTGACCCGGCACGCGGTCCCGTGTGGCAAGAGTAAACACATTGACACAATAGGAACAAAACAAAAAAACGGGGTAGTACTCATAGAAGTGAAATAACATTCATTCATTTGTTTGTCAATACAAATCGGATAAGGATTACATTACGATTGACTAAAGCTTGGCGAACGCCTACATCTTTTGACTTATGAAAAGATAAGTGCCCCGTAATGCCTTTCTTGTCCCTCTCCTCCTAGGAGTTAGGTGAAGAAGAAGTGGAGGGAAAAAGGAGCGCCTGGCTGGGATTCGGCGCTTCCCCGCCAGGACCAGAGGAACGCGTTCGAAGAGCAGAAGGGCCCCATCCCCAGGCAGGGCGGACGAAGCCGACGGAGCGGACAAGACCGACAAGGGGAAAGAAGGCGGAGGGCAGGGGCAGATGGTGGCGCTGCTGGAGCCCAGCTGGTGATGATGGTGCTGCCAGGGAATGCAACGCGTCGGAGCCCTCATCCGCGCTCCCGATGCATCGTGCGTCCCAGACCGCCATCGTCTTCCTCATCGCCACCGCTGGAAGGAACACCTCCGCCGTCGTCCAAGCTCCCGACGCGGGAACCAGGGGACCCCACAGAGAGCATGGTCGTCCCCGGTGGCCAAAGGCGGGGAATTTCCCCCGCCCTTAAGAAGCATGCACAAGTGAAGAACTCCTACCCATACGCGCCATCCAGAACGCTACGGGTGTAGAGCTTCACTGCGATAGACGGCGAACCACGACTCACGAGCGAACAGGTAACCGCCCCATTGCTCCAATCCATGGCACTGCGGTTCTTGCCACGATCAGGCCTTTAAGTCACGAGCGCCCACCGTGAACTCCTCGCTATGCATGCGGCGCGTGTGGCGGAAACGGCCTGAAGTGGTGGGACAGTGCCGACTAGTAAATTGGCAGTTACCCACTCACATTGCGCGCGTGTGCATAAATTTTGGGCCTGACCCAATGGCACTGAGCAAGCGCGTGTGGGCCAGACCTGGGGGCTCCTGTCGGTGCACTAGGACAGGGGTATCTAGTGCCCCTGACTTATGCACATCCAGTAGTAGCAAAACCCGTCGGGAAAAGCTACCACACCACCAAGAAAGCATTCAAGAACCAGACCACGGCAGCAACAACCTGTAGAGGGCCAAGCAAACACTAGCAACACCAGCACAACGGCCCAAGAGGGACCCAAAGCGCACCAGCCGCATCCCCGGAGCCTACCGGGGACCGAGGCATGCTCATCTCAAGAAGACCCGGCAAGCCATCCCCCGACAGGCATGAGCTAACCAGCCACCGCTCCACCGCATCGCGACGCTAGTCACTTGTCGATGCGGTGTTGAAGCCTCAAGCGGCTAGGTAGCTCTTGCTAAGCACATGGCGAAGCACCGGAAGGCAGATTATACCCAGTTGACACCCGTCCAGCAGCGTGTCAAGACGCTAAGCAACGGCCAGATAAGCGGTGGCAAGAGCTTGCCGGGAATGCATCCCCGTGCGCCACCTAGTCTAGTAATCATGGTATTTTGTCCTAAATGCCAGAGTTAGGTATGATAGCTCTGCTAAGCTATCTAATCAATAGATAATGACTGTTTTGCCATTGTGGTTGCCCCTTGCGCTATAAAAGGAGGCCCAAGGCAACCTAGCAAGAGATTTGGACTTTTGGACACTTGTACTCACGTAGCAGCTCTCCTCCAATGGCAACTGTCGTGGTTTTGCCATGGCAGATGCCCTAGTGAAAGGACTTAGGGTTGAGGCCATCGCTACGGTGATTAACTCGAAGGGGTTGGTCGGGATGAAATACACGAGTTTACCCAGGTTCGGCCCCTCACGAAGGAGGTAAAAGCCTACGTCCTGCTTTGTGTTTGTATTGATTGGGTATCGATTACAAGGGAGCGGATTCGCTTGGCCTAGTTCTCGATCAATTGTTTCGTATCTAAGCAGTCGCAGGGACTTGCCTTTATATACAAAGGTCGAGGCCCTGGGCTTTACAATAGTCCAGACCGGGTTACACCTCATAACCGACCTTATCTCTAAGTCGCCTTGCCTTCTCTGGCAAACCATCTCCGAGTGGCTTATGCCTCCGGGTCTCACGCCGTCAACCGACTCTGAGCCTCTCTTTGGCCCATCCGGTAAATCAGGCTTGTCTTGGTCTTCAGGCCTGTTTACGGCCTTATTGCTAAGCCGCCAACTTCCTAACCCGGCCCCTTCCGGGCGGGTCATACCGTGGGGTCATATCCCCAACATTAGGCCCCAGATTGATTTGAACCTATTCATGTCAATCTTCGAGTCTTCTGGTTGGCGAGTCTTGTGCGCCTCATAATCACTTAACCTAAAATAAGTCTTTATGACCCGCCATATAAAATGGATGACGTCATCTCTGAGAAATCTAGAAAATTTCCATGACATCACAACGGATCTTTGCATTAACTGATCAACCCAAAAATTGAGGCGTCGTCTTGGTCAATCATTATCATGTCTCCTCGATTCTCGCGTTGGACTGTTGCTGTTCCACCTTTTCCTTATAAATATGCGCGTGGGGGGGGCATTCCTTCAACTCTCCCCCGCTATCATTCCATCGTCTTCTTCTTCCTCCCGACGCTCCGTGTGACCGAAGCTCCGCCATACCTGCCGGACCGCGCCGTCCACCTCAACAAAGGCCGCTGCATCGACCTGTTGCGACCAGAGTTCATCGACACGCGCCCGCAATCCTCGCACCCTCTCAGGTTCCATCCCTCAGCTTCCTCAGATCCGTGTTCAGATCGCTGGAGTTCCTTAGAGTTCGTCGCCGTTCATCGGAGCTCATGTCATTACCTAAGAAAGAATCATCTTTTACCTTGGAAAGGCTAGCAAAATCGCGCGGTGCCTGGTCTAGTATCCGTTTTACATCTTGAGCAGGTTGCTTCCTCCCCGGAATCAGTGCATTGCTTGCTAGTTCTTCCATCACTGTTTTTAGGGTTAGCAATTATACCCTCTTATCTGCTCCCATAGATCTATAATTGTAGCTGCAACTTCCGAAACTTGTTTGTCCATACTTAGCAGTATTTTCGATATCCACTGTCTTATTAACCCGCCGTCATGCTGCCGGATTGCCCTGGCAAAATATAACCCGCCTCATACCTGTAGTTGACGGCGGCTTATAATTTATCAATGACCCGCCAAATAGCGTCGCCATCTTAGAACCATAATTGGCCTTGTGATGTAGCATTTTTAACCCGCCGTAATTCTATGCCTTTCTACAGCTTTTAACCCAGTTTACCATGGCTAAGGCCCCCGCTTCTTGCGACTGGGTAGCCTCCGGTGTCACCGAGGTTATGCTCAATGACTATGTGGTTATGGGGGTTTTACCGGCTCAGGATGGCATCCATTGGCGGGTTCCTGACAACAAAGTTACTCCCAAGCCCAAGGAGGGGGAAGTTGTCATCTTCACAGATCATCTTCTCCGTGGCTTCTCACCGCCTGGGTAAAAAAAAAATTGGGACGCCTTACACTTTTACAAGCTTCATCCTCAAGATATTGGCCCCAACTCTGTCACCAACTTGTGGCAATTCCAAGTATTCTGCGAAGCCTATCTGCAAGAAAAGCCCACCGTTGACCTCTTCAGAGACTTTTTCTACATCAACCGCCAGACTGAAATCACGGACGGACCGAGTCTTGAGCTTGGAGGCGTTTCCATCCAGAGGCGTTGATTTGACCCGCTGCAGGGTTTCTTGGAGAATGTTGCCGCTGAGCCACCGCAGCGGCTTAATGTGTCAATACACTGGCTAGGTGGACGACCCTCAGCGGTTGAACCAGACGCCTCTGGTAGAGAAAGACCTCAATTTAATTGTCAAGTCACTGCTTGGAGAACCTCAGGAGGTTTGCAACAAGACGGGTTTAAATCCCTTCTATGTTCTTAACCCGGCTCCCGCAGTAAGACCCTTTACTTTAACCTTCCCCCTTTTCCTTTTAGACTTTGCACTTCACACCTCTTTTAACTTTTTTCTGCCAAAGTATGTATGTATGTAGGCTGACTCTCCCTTCTGGAAGAAAAGAATAACTGCAGCCTCTACTGCAAAGAAGAAAACTAAAGCTACCAAGACCCGGGCTCTGGCTCGTCGAAAGAAACCGACAGCTCAAGAGCTGCTCGAACTGGATGAATCAAAGGTAGAACTTGACTCCCTTGGCCTTCTTTTTCATGCAACTTATTGATGCTGACTCCTCTCAGGGTGAAGCGAAAATGAGCCAAGCCGGCGCCGCAGAGGTAACTACCATCTCTCCGACTCAGAACCTTTGCCAAGAGAGAAAATTCGGTGGGTCATCCGGAAAGTAAAGTTTTCACACCCCCTTGCTCACTTGGATCCCAACTTTCTTTTGAAGAAACAACAACATGACTCCAGGCGTCAGACCTGGAGCGGTGGCTCGGATCTAGTGGCCGGCTTATCCAATACACCAGCTCCTCGAAAACGCTGCAATGAGGTATTTCTTAGCTTTGTTTTCATCTCTTTTGTGCATTAACCTCATGTAGCAACCTGCTTATATTGTTCAATTTTGAATTTTCAGGAAACACCTCCATCCTCTGGCGACTCAACTGGCACACAGCTGCCTGCCTTCGTTGTCAACCCCGGGTAATGATTTTTCCTTTGTTGATATCCCAAAATTTGTGTTCATATGCTCATAAACTTGCTCACTTCTATTTCAGGGCGAAGGCAAAAATAAGTAAGAAGCAGAAGGTGGGCGACTCTTCCAAAACCACCAAGGCTTCTGAGCCGGAGAAGGACGTTCTGAATCCCCCTGAAGCCCCAATCCAGAGTTCTGAAGACCCTGCTTCTCATGAAGATGACCCTCCTCCGCAGACTGAGGAAATCTTTTCTGAGGCCATGGACACTGATGTCGACCCGGCCAACATTGGTGACCCGCCAAGCCCGATTCTCCCAACCATTGAAGAAAACCCTTCTGAGAAGGATGACGCTGATGTGGTCATCACCGGGGCGGGTTATAAACCACCACAAGCCTCAACCGTGCTGGCCAAGCATAAAGAAGAGACTCCGTTGCTGGAGAAGGGCAAGGCAAAATTGGACCTGCCAGATTATGCGGACTTCAACGTCAGCGAGCTGCACGCCGGTTATCTAAACCGTCGTCATACAATCCGTGACATGGAGGCCGGCTTAGTAAATTTGATGAAGCAGAAATATGAGGTACAAATATTAACCCCTTTCCACCTTTACCGATATATACTTATGTAGCCCCCAAGGGCCGGCTTATCTTGAAAAAGATGAGCCGGGTCTTCCCATATTCTCTTAAGCAAAAATCTGCATGTAGCCCCCAAGGGCCGTCTTATCTTGAGAAAGATGAACCGGGTCTTCCAGTAATTGAAAGAATCCATATGTAGCCCCCAAGGGCCGGCTTAGCTTGAAAAAGATGAGCGGGATCTTCCAATTATCACTTAGACAAAAAATCCGCTTGTAGCCCCCAAGGGCCGGCTTACCCTGAAAAGGATGAGCCGGGTTTTGCAATACTTTGAAATGACGTACATTAGCCCCCAAGTGCCAAGTGGATTGCTTGCAATGTGCTTGGGACTTGAATATTTTGAAACATGTGCATTAATAATTTCCCATTCGCAAACTATATGCAGGAGGCATTAAGCTCGAAGGAGTCGCATCTTGGCGGCTTAAACAAGAGAGTGGCGGCTCTGGAAACCAAGAACAGCGAGGCTGTGGCAAAGCTACAACTTGCCTTGGAGGACTTAGAAAAACTAACATCTGACTTTACCGCTAAGCGCGCCACCCTTAAGAAGGAAAAGACCGCCTTGCAAAGGCACGCAGAACATGCTGAAACACGACTTAAACCGGTTGCTGAAGAGCTTGCCGGCTTAAAGCAACAAATATCACGAATGACAGCCGCCATCTTCGGTAAGTGCACAAAGTTTACTCTTCATTGAAATATTCCCTCAAAATATGGTAGCCAAACAATGCTAAACTGAGCTTATACTCTTAATTGTCTGTCAGGCGCCAGGAGTGCCAACTTTGGCCAAAATGCTTTGTTGAAGCTAAAAGCCGTCTACTCGTTGACCAAGCAACTATATGGTGGGAGCCTGCGCATACTTGTAGCTGTATCGTCAGGAAAGAAACCGTCAACACCCATCAAGACGGTGCTGGATCAACTGTCATCTGTGCCATCTCAACTTGAAGAGTTGAAGCTTTCATCCGCCCGCGCAGGAGTGATACGTCCATTTTGCATCATGCTTTTATATCGTTATTTATTGCATTAGGGGCTGTTATTACACATTGTGGTACAATACTTATGCCTTTTGTCTCTTATTTTACAAGGTTTACATGAAGAGGGAGAATGCCGGCAGCTGGGATTCTGGACTGGAAAAGGAGCAAATCTGAGATACCTATTCTGCACAACTCCAAAAGTCCTGAAAATCTACGAAGAATTATTTTGGAATATATAAAAAATATTGGGCAAAGAAAATACCAGAGGGGACCCACCAGGCTGCCACAAGCCTGGAGGGCGCGCCCTACCCCCCAGGGCACGCCCTAGTGGCGTGTGGGCCCCCTGGCAGGTTTCCGGTGCCCATCTTCTGCTATATGGAGGGTTTTAAACTGGAAAAAAAAATAAGAAGAGAGCTTTCGGGACGAAGCGCCGCCGTCTCGAGGCGGAACTTGGGCAGAACCAATCTAGGGCTCCGGCGGAGCAGTTCTGCCGGGGAAACTTCCCTCCCGGAGGGGGAAATCGAAGCCATCGTCATCACCAACGATCCTCTCATCGAGAGGGGGTCAATCTCCATCAACATCTTCACCAGCACCATCTCCTCTCCAAACCCTAGTTCATCTCTTGTATCCGATCTTTGTCTCAAAACCTCAGATTGGTACCTGTGGGTTACTAGTAGTGTTGATTACTCCTTGTAGTTGATGCTAGTTGGTTTACTTGGTGGAAGATCATATGTTCAGATCCTTAATGATAATTAATACTCCTCTGATTATGAACATGAATATGCTTTGTGAGTAGTTACATTTGTTTCTGAGGACATGGGATAAGTCTTGTTATAAGTAATCATGTGAATTTGGTATTCGTTCGATATTTTCATGAGATGTATGTTGTCTCTCCTCTAGTGGTTTTATGTGAACGTCGACTACATAACACTTCACCATTATTTGGGCCTAGGGGAAGGCATTGGGAAGTAATAAGTAGATGATGGGTTGCTAGAGTGACAGAAGCTTAAACCCTAGTTTAGGCGTTGCTTCGTACGTAAGTGGCTGATTTGGATCCATATGTTTCATGCTATGGTTAGATTTATCTTAATTCTTCTTTCGTAGTTGTGGATGCTTGCGAGAGAGGTTAATCATAAGTGGGAGGCTTGTCCAAGTAAGGGCAGCACCCAAGCTCTGGTCCACCCACATATCAAACTATCAAAGTAACGAACGTGAATCATATGAACATGATGAAAACTAGCTTGACAATAATTCCCATGTGTCCTCGGGAGCATTTTGCTTTATATAAGAGTTTGTCCAGGCTTGTCCTTTGCTACAAAAAGGATTGGGCCACCTTGCTGCACCTTTGCTACATTTGTTACTTGCTATCCGTTACAAATTATCCTATCACAAAACTATCTGTTACTGATAATTTCAGGGCTTGCAGAGAATACCTTACTGGAAACCGCTTGTCATTTCCTTCTGCTCCTCGTTGGATTCGACACTCTTACTTATCGAAAGGACCACGATAGATCCCCTATACTTGTGGGTCATCAAGACTCTTTTCTGGCGCCGTTGCCGGGGAGTGAAGCGCCTTTGGTGAGTGGAACTTGGTAAAGAAAAATTTATATAGTGTGCTGAAATTTGTTGTCACTTGTTACTATGGAAACTAATCCTTTGAGGGGCTTGTTCGGGGTATCTTCACCTCGACCGGAAGCACAAAGAGTTGCTACTCAACCTACTGAACCTACTGAAAATATTTATTATGAAATTCCTTCGGGTATGATAGAGAAACTGCTAGCTAATCCTTATGCAGGAGATGGAACACTACATCCTGATTTGCATCTAATCTATGTGGATGAAGTTTGTGGATTATTTAAGCTTGCAAGTTTGCCCGAGGATGATGTCAAGAAGAAGGTATTTCCTTTATCTTTGAAGGAGAAGGCATTGACGTGGTACAGGCTATGTGATGATATTGGGTCATGGAACTACAACCGATTGAAATTGGAATTTCATCAGAAGTTTTATCCTATGCATCTGGTTCATCGTGATCGGAATTATATTTATAATTTTTGGCCTTGTGAAGGAGAAAGAATCGCTCAAGCTTGGGGGAGGCTTAAGTCAATGTTATATTCATGCCCCAATCATGAGCTCTCAAGAGAAATTATAATTCAGAATTTTTATGCTCGGCTTTCTCGTAATGATCAATCCATGCTCGATACTTCTTGTGCTGGTTCCTTTATGAAGAAAGATATTGAATTCAAATGGGACTTATTGGAAAGAATTAAATGCAACTCCGAAGATTGGGAACTCGAGGAAGGTAATGAGTTAGGTATAAACCTTAAGTATGATTGTGTTAAATCCTTTATAGACACCGATGCTTTTCGTGATTTTAGCACTAAATATGGACCTTACTCTGAGATAGTAGCTTCTTTCTATGAATCATTTGCTACTCATGTTGATCTCCCCAAGGAGAAGTGGTTTAAATATCATCCTCCCGTTGAAGTGAAAGTAGTTGAACCTATTAAAGTTGAAGAAGAAACTATTATTTATAATGTTGATCCTGTTGTTCCTACTGCTTATATTGAAAAACCACCTTTCCCTGTTAGAATAAAGGAACATGCCCCTGTTAGAATAAAGGAACATGCTAAAGCTTCAAATGTGGTTCATAAGAGTTGTACTAGAACACCTACGCCTCCTGAACAAATTAAAGTTGAACCTAGTAGTGCTATGGTTAAAGATCTCTTGGTTGATAATATTGATGGGCATGTTATTTATTTCTGTGATGAAGCCGCTAGAATTGCTAGACCTGATACTAAAGGTAAACATAGACCTATTGTTGGTGTGCTTATTGTTTCTGTTAAAATAGGAGATCATTGTTATCATGGCTTATGTGATGTGGGTGCTAATGTGAGTGCAATTCCCTTTACCTTATACCAAGAAATTATGAATGATATTGCACCAGCTGAATTAGAGGAAATTAATGTTAGCATTAAGCTGGCTAATAGAGACACTAGAGCACCAATTGGGATTGTTAGAGATGTTGAAGTCTTGTGTGGGAAAATAAAATATCCTACTGATTTTCTTGTTCTTGGTTCCCCACAAGATGATTTTTGTCTCATTATATTTGGTAGACCTTTCTTGAATACCGTTAATGCTAAGATAGATTGTGAGAAAGAAACTGTTACTGTAAGTTTTGGGGATATGTCTCATGACTTCAATTTCTCTAAATTTCGTAGACAACCCCATGATAAAGAATTGCCTAGTAATGATGAAATTATTGGTCTTGCTTCTATTGCTGTGCCTCCTACTGATCCCTTAGAACAATATTTGCTAGACCATGAAAACGATATGCATATGAATGGAAGGAATGAAATAGATAAAATTTTCTTTGATCAGCAGCCTATTTTGAAACACAACCTGCCTGTTGAAATACTTGGGGATCCCCCTCAACCCAAGGGTGATCCTGTGTTTGAGCTTAAACAATTACCGGATACTCTGAAATATGCTTATCTTGATGAAAAGGAGATATATCCTGTTATTATTAGTGCTAACCTTTCAGAGCATGAAGAAAAGAGATTATTGAAAACTCTGAGGAAGCACCGTGCTGCCATTGGATATACTCTGGATGATCTTAAGGGCATTAGTCCCACTCTATGTCAGCATAAAATTAATATGGAGCCTGATGCTAAACCAGTTGTTGATCACCAACGACGGTTGAATCCTAAAATGAAAGAAGTGGTAAGAAATGAAATATTAAAGCTTCTGGAGGCAGGTATAATTTATCCTATTGCTGATAGTAGATGGGTTAGCCCCGTTCATTGTGTCCCTAAGAAAGGAGGTATTACCGTTGTTCCTAATGATAAAAATGAATTGATCCCGCAAAGAATTGTTACAGGTTATAGAATGGTAATTGATTTTAGGAAATTAAATAAAGCTACTAGGAAAGATCATTACCCTCTACCTTTTATTGATCAAATGCTAGAGAGACTATCCAAACACACACATTTTTGCTTTCTAGATGGTTATTCTAGTTTCTCTCAAATACCTGTGTCAAAAGAGGACTAGGAGAAGACTACTTTTACTTGTCCTTTCGGTACCTTTGCTAATAGACGTATGCCTTTTGGTTTATGCAATGCACCTCCTACCTTTCAAAGATGTATGATGGCTATATTCTCTGATTTTTGTGAAAAGATTGTTGAGGTTTTCATGGATGATTTTTCCGTTTACGGAACTTCTTTTGATGATTGCTTGAGCAACCTTGATCGAGTTTTGCAGAGATGCGAAGAAACTAATCTTGTCTTGAATTGGGAAAAGTGCCACTTTATGGTTAATGAAGGTATTGTCTTGGGACACAAAATCTCCGGAAGAGGTATTGAAGTTGATAAAGCTAAAGTTGATGCTATTGAAAAAATGCCATGTCCTACGGATATAAGAGGTATAAGAAGTTTCCTAGGTCATGCTGGTTTCTATAGGAGGTTTATTAAAGACTTCTCTAAGATTTCAAGGCCTCTTACCAATCTCTTGCAAAAGGATGTTCCATTCGTTTTTGATGATGATTGCGTAGAAGCATTTGAAATTCTTAAGAAAGCCATGATTACTGCACCTGTTGTTCAACCACCTGATTGGAACCTACCCTTTGAAATTATGTGTGATGCTAGTGATTATGCCGTTGGTGCTGTTCTAGGACAAAGAGTTGATAAGAAATTGAATGTTATCCATTATGCTAGTAAAACTCTAGACAGTGCTCAAAGAAACTATGCTACCACTGAAAAGGAATTTTTAGCTGTCGTGTTGGCATGTGATAAGTTCAGACCTTATATTGTTGATTCCAAAGTAACTGTTCACACTGATCATGCTGCTATTAAGTACCTTATGGAAAATAAGGATGCTAAACCTAGGCTTAATAGATGGGTTCTTCTGCTACAAGAATTTGATTCGCATATTATTGATAGAAAGGGTGCTGAGAACCCCGTAGCAGATAACTTGTCTAGGTTAGAGAATGTTCTTGATGACCCACTACCTATTGATGATATCTTTCCTGATGAACAATTAGCTGTCATAAATGCTTCACGTAATGCCCCATGGTATGCTGATTATGCTAATTACATTGTTGCTAAATTTATACCACCTAGTTTCACATACCAACAAAAGAAAAAATTCTTTTATGATTTAAGACATTACTTTTGGGATGATCCGCACCTATATAAAGAAGGAGTTGATGGTGTTATTAGACGTTGTGTACCTGAGCATGAACAGGAACAGATCCTACACAAGTGTCACTCTGAGGCCTACGGAGGACACCACGCTGGAGATACAACTGCACACAAGGTATTACAATCTGGTTTTTATTGGCCTACTCTCTTCAAAGATGCTCGTAAGTTTGTCTTGTCCTGTGATGAATGTCAAAGAATTGGTAATTTTAGTAGACGTCAGGAAATGCCTATGAATTACTTTCTTGTTATTGAACCATTTGATGTTTGGGGTTTTGATTATATGGGACCTTTTCCAAAGTCTAACGGGTATACTCATATTCTAGTTGTTGTTGATTATGTTACTAAGTGGGTAGAAGCTATTCCAACTAGTAGTGCTGATCATAACACTTCTATCAAAATGCTGAAGGAAGTTATTTTCCCTAGATTTGGAGTCCCTAGATATTTAATGAATGATGGTGGTTCACACTTTATTCATGGTGCTTTCCATAAATTGCTTGCTAAGTATGATGTTAATCATAGAATTGCATCTCCTTATCATCCCCAAACTAGTGGTCAAGTAGAATTAAGGAATAGGGAGATTCAATTGATCTTGCAAAAGACTGTTAATAGATCTAGAAAGAATTGGTCTAAGAAACTTGATGATGCATTATGGGCTTATAGAACTGCTTATAAAAACCCTATGGGTATGTTTCCGTATAAAATGGTTTATGGTAAAGCATGTCACTTACCTCTAGAGATAGAACATAAAGCTTATTAGGCAATTAAAGAGCTGAACTATGATTTCAAACTTGCTGGTGAGAAGAGGTTATTTGACATTAGCTCACTCGATGAATGGAGAACCCAGGCCTATGAGAATGCTAAGTTGTTTAAAGAAAAAGTTAAGAGATGGCATGATAGAAGGATACAAAAGCGTGAATTCAATGTAGGTGATCATGTCTTGCTATACAATTCTCGTTTAAGAGTTTTTGCAGGAAAACTTCTCTCTAAATGGGAGGGACCTTACATTATCGAGGAAGTGTATCGCTCCGGTGCCATCAAGATCAACAACGCCGAAGGCACAAATCCAAAGGTGGAAACGGGCAAAGAATCAAACATTATATTTCAGGTACTCCCATAAATGTTGAAACCAATATTATCAACACCATAACTCCGGAGGAGTACATTAGGGAGACCTACCAGAATGTTTCAGACTCCGAAAAGGAATAGGTATGTGATACGGTAAGCAAACAGACTCCAAAACTTTTTCAACGGCAATTTTTCTCCGTTTTGGAATATTTAATAATTTAGGAAAATTTAAAGTAGTCCGAAAAGTGCACGAGGAGGTGACAAGCCAGGAGGGCGCGCCCTACCCCCCTGGGCGAGCCCTAGTGGGTTGTGGCCACCCCGTGTACCATCCGGACTCTGTTTTCTTGTGGAATACTCCTTTGGGTCGTAAAAATTCATTATATAATCTCCCGAAGGTTTTGACCTTCATATCACGACAACACTTCCTGTTTTTGTTTTGAGTTGTTTCTGAGCAGATTTAGAGCAATATGTTGTCCCAAGATTCCGATGGGGAGAGCTATGTATCACATTATCTTGCCAATCCCAAGCTCTATGGGGACTTAGATCCTTATGGATTGTTCTCGGAGGAGGAACAAGAAGGCACGTATGAGGAAGGAAGCTCGGATGAAGAAGAGATTCTCCTGCCTCAACCAGGAGATATGCATGTGGAGTTCAGGAAATCAAGCCTCCCAAACACAAGGAGAAAACCCAAGGTTCTATTCATCCCTTCTCGTTTTCTGCAGGAGAGCAAGCAAGAATTATGTCAAAGGATATTAAAGCTTGAGCTGGAAGTAGACAATCTGAGGGAACATAATTTTATGCTTAAGAGGAAACTGGACAAGCTTCCAACTTCATCAACAACTCCATCATCGCCACCTCCGAAGAAAGACAACTAAACACATGGGTATGGGCACTCCCCTTGGCTTGTGCCAAGCTTGGGAGAGGTGCCCCGGTATCGTATCACCATCACACCTTTTTATTTTTATCGTTTTTCTCAGTTCGATCCTTTTGGTTATTTTGATCTAGTAGAATAAAGTTTTTAGTGTGATCTAGTTTTGAGTTTTGCTTTATGTTCCCCCTATGTAAGCAAGTCCAAGAGTTATATAATAAAAAGTAGTTTTGAATTGAGGGCTTTGCATGCTAGCTATGATCTTGAGAAAAAGAAATAGAAAGAAGTATAGAATAAAAGCAAAGAGTATGTATGATGATCTTATGGGGAGTGTTGACTTCACATATAAGAAGTATGTCGATTGAAATTTGTTGTGAGTTGACAAACCTAGTGATTGGTCATTGTTGCAATTAAAAGGAAGTGATAAAGAAAGAGAGGTTCACACATAAATATATTATCTTGGACATCTTTTATGATTGTGAGCACTCATTAAAATATTATATGCTAAGAAGTTGATGTTGGACAAGGAAGACAACATAATGGGTTATGTTTGCTTATTTCCGAATAGAAGTTATATGGTTATAGATCCTTTAACATGTGATGCTTGCTTCCACCCCATATCAGCCAAAACTTCCGCACCAAGTAGAGATACTACTTATGCATCCAAATACCCTTAACCCAGTTTTGCCATGAGAGTCCACCATACCTACCTATGGATTGAGTAAGATCCTTCAACTAAGTTGTCATCGGTGCAAGCAATAAAAATTGCTCTCTAAATATGTATGATCTATTAGTGTGAGGAAAAAAAACTTTATACGAACTTGTGATATGGAAGAAATAAAAGCGACAGACTGCATAATAAAGTTCTTTTTTACAAGCGGCAATATAAAGTGACGTTCTTTTGCATTAAGGGATTGCGCATCCAACTATAAAAGCGCATGACAACCTCTGCTTCCCTCTGCGAAGGGCCTATCTATTACTTTTACTTTTTAGTACTTACCTTTATACAAGAGTCATGGTGATCTTCAGCACTTCCTTTATTTCGTCTTTCTCTCTTGGCAAGCGTCATGTGTTGGGGAATGATCTAGACACATATATCCACTCGGATGTGGGTGATCATGAGTTATTTCTGTTGACATTACCCTTGAGGTAAATAGTTGGGAGGTAAAGCTATAAGCCCCTATCTTTCTTTGTGTCCAATTGAAGCTTTGACCTCATAGGTATCGCGTGAGTGTTAGAAATTATGAAAGACTACAAGATGATTGAGTATGTGGATTTGCTTTACAAGCTCGTATATTGACTCTTTCCGACATTATGATAAATTGGAATTGCTTCAATGACTAAGATCATAGCTTGTTGGTTCTCAATAGAGTTCTTGATTCATGCTTTACCTTGTGAATGAATTGTCACTTTAGCATAAGAAATTATATGTCAATATATGTTGCTGTTCTAAAGATGACCATGATGCCTTCATGTCCGTATTTTATTTTATCGGCACCTCTATCTCCAAACATGTGGACATATTTATCGATTTCGGCTTTCGCTTGAGGGCAAGCGACGTCTAAGCTTGGGGGAGTTGATACGTCCATTTTGCATCATGCTTTTATATCGTTATTTATTGCATTAGGGGCTGTTATTACACATTGTGGTACAATACTTTTGCCTTTTGTCTCTTATTTTACAAGGTTTACATGAAGAGGGAGAATGCCGGCAGCTGGGATTCTGGACTGGAAAAGGAGCAAATCTGAGATACCTATTATGCACAACTCCAAAAGTCCTGAAAATCTACGGAGAATTATTTTGGAATATATAAAACATATTGGGTGAAGAAAATACCAGAGGGGACCCACCAGGCAGCCACAAGCCTGGAGGGCGCGCCCTACCCCCCAGGGCGAGCCCTAGTGGCTTGTGGGCCCCCTGGCAGGTCTCCGGTGCCCATCTTCTGCTATATGGAGGGTTTTGACCTGGAAAAAAAATAAGAAGAGAGCTTTTGGGACGAAGCGCCGCCGTCTCGAGGCGAAACTTGGGCAGAACCAATCTAGGGCTCCGGCGGAGCTGTTCTGCAAGGGAAACTTCCCTCCCGGAGGGGGAAATCGAAGCCATCGTCATCACCAACGATCCTATCATCGAGAGGGGGTCAATCTCCATCAACATCTTCACCAGCACCATCTCCTCTCCAAACCCTAGTTCATCTCTTGTATCCGATCTTTGTCTCAAAACCTCAGATTGGTACCTGTGGGTTGCTAGTAGTGTTGATTACTCCTTGTAGTTGATACTAGTTGGTTTACTTGGTGGAAGATCATATGTTCAGATCCTTAATGATAATTAATACTCCTCTGATTATGAACATGAATATGCTTTGTGAGTAGTTACGTTTGTTTCTGAGGACATGGGATAAGTCTTGTTATAAGTAATCATGTGAATTTGGTATTCATTCGATATTTTGATGAGATGTATGTTGTCTCTCCTCTAGTGGTGTTATGTGAACGTCGACTACATAACACTTCACCATTATTTGGGCCTAGGGGAAGGCATTGGGAAGTAATAAGTAGATGATGGGTTGCTAGAGTGACAGAAGCTTAAACCCTAGTTTTTGCGTTGCTTCGTAAGGGGCTGATTTGGATCCATATGTTTCATGCTATGGTTAGATTTATCTTAATTCTTCCTTCATAGTTGCGGATGCTTGCAAGAGAGGTTAATCATAAGTGGGAGGCTTGTCCAAGTAAGGGCAGCACCCAAGCTCCGGTCCACCCACATATCAAACTATCAAAGTAACGAACGTGAATCATATGAGCATGATGAAAACTAGCTTGACAATAATTCCCATGTGTCCTCGGGAGCGTTTTGCTTTATATAAGAGTTTGTCCAGGCTTGTCCTTTGCTACAAAAAGGATCGGGCCACCTTGCTGCACCTTTGCTACATTTGTTACTTGCTATCCGTTACAAATTTTCCTATCACAAAACTATCTGTTACCGATAATTTCAGTGCTTGCAGAGAATACCTTACTAGAAACCGCTTGTCATTTCCTTCTGCTCCTCGGTGTGTTCGACACTCTTACTTATTGAAAGTACTACGATAGATCCCCTATACTTGTGGGTCATCAAGGAGCTATCTCCGCTTTAAGCCGGGCGAAAGCAAGGCAGTCAGATCTAGACCCGGCGGAGATGGCTAGTGGGTATCCGCAGTACAATGATGATGGAACTGTCTTCAGGGAGTCGGTCTTCTCCAGATGCGTCAAAGAGATAAGGCCATTGGCATGCCAACTTGCAGAAGGGCTAGATTTAAACAAATACCAACCGGCTTATGACAGCAGCAATACTCGCATCAAGGCGCCTATGCATGCAGTGGTCAACTTAACTCCTCAAAGGCGTAAGCACATGTTTGCCCCTGACTTTGACCCCTCCATAATTCTTATTGATGAGGCCACCTTTGAAGAGTTAACCAGCATCGACTCGACCTCGGATGATCTCCAGATGCTCGACAACGAAGACCCGGCGCAGGATGACCCGGCGCCTTCCACCTCCAAGCGCCAAGATGGCACTGATTCTGCTGATCGTAACCCGGCTGACACTGAAGCCGGCTTAGAGTAATGTAGCTCAAAAACATTTGTCTAGAACATCGAAGGGCCCTGCTATTGGCCTTGTAATAGCATAGTGAAAACAGTTGTGACTCTGCCATGCCTTCGTGCATGTTTTGCTAACTTTATACCCTGGCGGCTTAACTGCTGTAGTCGTTATCGAAACATGTGTATACCTGATGTGATCATATTTCGTGACTCTTAAAATCTTGAAAATATGGAAATAAGACCCGCCAGCGGGTCATGCCAGCAATAAGCTTTGACTAATGAGTAGCCATCCAAAGACTTAGAATCTCCTTAGGAAAAAATTCCTGCAAAAAACAACAAACAGAAAATATAGACATGTATACTTTCAGCTGTTGTAAGGCGGCTTTGAAGGCGCAGCCCAAAAGATATCAACCCTTATATATATTTTTGAGAAAACTCAAGATTTTTTGCTTCAAAGAAGCTAGGCATTAATGCCTACAATCCCGTAAGCCGGCTCTCACGTGACATAAATCCATCATTTTAACCTTAACGAGTTCAGGGTCTTAAAAAAGATTGACTGTTAAGAGTATGAACAGGCCACATAGCAGAGAGACTACAGCGGACAGGTGAGTTTATCCTAGCTCTCTGTAAGCCGGATCTCTCGTGACATAAGCGGCCATTTTAACTTTGACTAGTTCAGGGTCTTAAAAAAGACTGACTGTCAAATGTTCGGCGGATCACCTGGCGGAGTAGCAAGTTGCAAACAGGCAGGTTTAACTCAAATATGGCTTTTAAGCCGGTCAAGAGGGTATGAAAGCTAAACTCAATGAGTTGGAAGCCCCCAAGTGACCTTATGAATAATCAACTCCTTGCACAAAAAAATGCTGCATGAAACGGCAGAGGCCCCGAATTATGGGGATGCCGACATTATTATATTGAAAAGGGTATATACAATGACAAAGATATGTACATTGATGAGAGCCATTGACTCAAGTATAGTAAGGCCGAAGATGAGCAATATTCCACGGCCTTTTGGTCTCTTGTCCGAAAGTGTGTGACTTGTCACTTTCCCGCATATCAATGAGGTAATATGACCCATTGTTGAGATTCTTGCTGACCACAAAAGGTCCCTCCCAAGGGGGTGATAGCATATGCATATCTGTCTGATATTGAATCAAACGAAGCACTAAGTCCCCTTCTTGGAACGTCCGGGTTTTAACTCAGCGGCTATGATAGCGACGTAGATCTTGTTGATAAATCGCCGACCGTGTGGCTGCAAGATCTCACTCTTCATCCAAGGCGTCCAGTGTGTTCTAACGCGCCGTCTCATTATCAGTTTCAACGTAAGCGCCACCCTAGGCGAGTCATGACGGATATCACTGGGGAGAACAGCTTTTGCGCCATAAACCATGAAGAAAGGCGTGTACCCTGTTGATCTGTTGGGGGTGGTTCTGATGCTCCAAAGAACTGAAGGTAACTCCTCAACCCAACAGCCAGACGTTCGTTCCAAAGGAACCATACGCCGGGGTTTGATTCCTCTCAAAATTTCCTAGTTAGGACGCTCTGCTTGACCATTAGACTGTGGATGAGCCACCGATGAGACATCAAGGTGGATGTGTTCACTTTGACAAAACTCTTTCATAGCCCCCTTGCCGGGACTGAGCGTTGCGTGTTCTTCGTGTTCCTACGATCAATCCACCAAAAGCAGGAGTAGGGTTTTACGCTTAGCAACGGCCCGAACCTGGGTAAAAATGCCAGCGTCCTGATCGTCGCGCTGTCTCATGCTCTCCGCTCTTTGTGCAACTTGACCCCCCTTGCCGAACCACAAAGGGACCTCTGGTCCCATAGGTGATCGTGTGCATCCGTGCCCCGACAGCCCCCGACGTTCACACAAAGATAGACAATCAAGGATAAATTGTGCTCCAACTTCCTAGCATAACGGGAGACTATACGTGCATGCTTCGGGAATCACAAACCTTAACACCAATATCTTAGTAAACATGATCATCCACTAGTACCTCCCACATATTATCATCTCTATATCGCAAAACTATTGCAAGGAATCAAACATATCATATTCAGTGATCCCCAAGTTTTATGTAGGATTTTATGACTAACCATGCAAATGACCAATTCCTGTTGACTCTCTAAATAGATATAAGTGAAGCAAGAGAGTTTAATTCTTTTTATAAAAGGCCATGCTCTAATAAATATAAGTGAGGCAAAAGAGCATTCTACGAATAACGGTTTGCTATGTGAAGAGAAACATGCAATCCAAACTTCAAATGATATAAGTGAAGCACATGAAGCATTCTATGAAGCCATACTCAAAAGATATAAGTGAAGTCCAATGAGCATTCTATAAATCAACCATGGACTATCTTATACCAGCATTGCGCATAAAAGAAAAGTGAAAACTAAACGCAAAAGACGCTCCAAGATTTGCACATATCACATGAATGAAACGAAAACGAAAACATACCGATACTTGTTCAAGAAAGATGGGGATGCCTTCCGGGGCATCCCCAAGCTTAGACGCTTGAGTCTCCTTGGATATTTACTTGGGGTGCCTTGGGCATCCCCAAGCTTGAACTCTTGCCTCTCCTCCTTCTTCTTATATCGAGACCCCCTCGATGTTCGAACACTTCATCCACACAAAACTTAACAGAAGACTGGTGAGGTCCGTTAGTATAATAAAGCAAAATACTACTTTAAGTACTGTTGCAAACCAATTGTTATTTTATATTTGCATTATCCCTGCTGTATTATAACTTTTCTATGGCTTACACCACCGATAAAATCGATAGTTTCATCAAAACAAGCAAAACAATGCATCAAAAACAGAATCTGTCTTAAACAGGACAGTCTGTAGTAATCTGAACTTTGACCATACTTATGTAAATTCACAAATTCTGTAAATTTAATACAACGTAAATAATTTATATGACAATACTGTGTTAAAATTTCAGCTCATTATCATGCTCCAGTAAAAAATGAAAATTCGGGCACTGGAGTCAAAGTTTCTGTTACAGATTCAGCATTGTTTCTACTGATCTTATGAATCATCCTAAAGGCAAATCTTGGAACAATATAATACAAAAGCACGCAACAGAAATAAATGACTTTCAAAAACTTCCGGGTTGTCTCCCTGGCAACGCTTTCTGTATAGCCATTAAGCTAGGCATAAAGTGCTCAAGTAATGGATCCACCCGGATCCCAAGGTATATCAAAGCCAATTTTAATTAGCAATGATTTGTAATTAAGTAGTGAACACAAAGTGATGTATATCATGCAACAACGAAGTCTAACTCTCTTCCTATGCATCGGCATGTCATACAAGAACAATTCATTCACATTAAGTCAAGGCCAATACATAGCATAAGTAGTTTCTTGCAATTTTATAGTATTGGAAACATAGAGAGGTGAATTTGTAGTTCCTCTCTCATAATAATTGCAAGTAGGATCAGCAAGCACAAGCATATTATATTCATCAAAATCATCATGTGTAGTAGCAAGACACAACCCATCAATATAATCCTTAACAAGAGCAAACTTCTCCGATATAGTGTAGTTGGGAGAATTCAAAAAGATAGTAGGACTATCATGTGTGGGTGCAATAGCAACAATTTCATGCTTAACATACGGAACTATAGAAAGTTCATCTCCATAAGCATAATTCATATTGGAATCTTGGCCACAAGCATAGCAAGCATCAAGTTCATCAAAAAGGGATATTTCAAACAAATCCAAGGGATCATGGCAATTATCATAGCATTCATCCTTCGGTAAGCACGAAGGGTAATTAAACAATGTATGAGTTGAAGAGTTACTCTCATTAGAAGGTGGGCACGGGTAGCTAGTCCGCACTTCCTCCTTTTGTTCTTCGCTCTCCTCCTCATCTTTTTCATCTAATGAGCTCACAATTTCAGCAACTTCCTCTTCCATAGATTCCTGCAAAATATTAGTCTCTTCCAAGGCAGTGGTCATTCTTTCAATAAATTCTTTAACATAAGCATTAGAAGCATAGTTTTCATAGCAGTATTCAAGTATGGCAAATTTTTCAGATTTGTGAAGAGTAGCATCATACTTTTCAATCAAAGAAGCAATTTCATAGGCACCCTTAAAAGCAACAAATTCTTCAATTTTCTCAACATCAAAATAACAATAGGCCTCCTTGGCATAAGGAGATAGTATTTCATTATCATTAAAGACACATTTGTAGGGAAGGTGTTTTTTAGTTTCTTCAGAACAACAAGTAAAATCATGTAATTCACATAAATTCCAAGCATAGCAACACAAAGTATTAATTTGATTCCACAAGAGTTTCCCTTTTTGAGATATGCAGTGTCGCACATAATGAGCATGCTGATTTAATGATTTCCCCTCAATTAAGCTAGTTGGGTTTTCAGCACGCGCACAAAGGGATCGAAGATGATCCAAGTAATATTCTTCAATAGTACGTAACACTAGTGGTTCCTCAACTTTTGGAGCAGCAAGTACATCTTTTTTTTTGGTATTGTGTGTTTCCTACCCATATCTCAAGATAGAAAACAACTTAAAAATAGAAAATAAAAATTACTTAGTGATAAAGCAAACAAGCACACACGAGAATATTCACCCCACGCTATTGCTCCCCGGCAACGGCGCCAGAAAAAGGTCTTGATAACCCACAAGTGTAGGGGATCGTTTGTAGCCTTTTTCGATAAGTAAGAGTGTCGAACCCAACGAGGAGCTAAAGGTAGAATTAATATTCTCTCAAGTTCTATCGACCACCGATACAACTCTACTTTGCGGGAATAAAACCAGAAGTACTTTGCAAGAAAATAAAGAATGTGGAAATAAAAGTTAGGTGCTGTTTTAATAAAAGAACAATAAAAGTAAATAATTTTGTAACAAGCTTTTTTTGTAAAGCAAGAGAAAGATTGTCCATAGGCAATTGAATATGATACAATAGATACTTGTTATATGCAATGAGGGAGAGGCATGAGCTAACATACTTTCTCTACTTGGATCATATGCACTTATGATTGGAACTCTAGCAAGCATTCGCAACTACTAAAGATCATTAAGGTAAAATCCAACCATAGCATTAAGTATCAAGTCCTCTGTACTCCCATACGCAACAACCCACCTACTCGGGTCTGTGCTTCTGTCACTCACACCACCCACCATAGGCAAATCATGAACATATTGCAACACCCTACACCAAGGATACCTCACGCTTGCGTGATGACCCACAAGTATAGGGGATCAATCGTAGTCCTTTTGATAAGTAAGAGTGTCGAACCCAACGAGGAGCAGAAGGAAATGATAAGCGGTTCTCAGCAAGGTAATTTCTGCAAGCACTGAAATTGTAGGTAACAGATGGTTTGATAGCAAGATAATTGGTAGCAAGCAAGTAACGGTAATGGTAAACAAGGTGCAGCAAGGTATCCCAATCCTTTTGAGGCAAAGGACAGGCCAGAACAGTCACTAGTAATAGGCAAAGTGTTCTTGAGGGTACACGGGAATTTCGTCTAGTCACTTTTATCATGTTGGTTTGATTCGTGTTCGCTACTTTGATAATTTGATATGTGGGTGGACCGGTGCTAAGGTGCTGCTCTTACTTGAACTAACAACCTACTTATGATTAACCACCTCGCCAGCATCCGCACCTACGAGAAAAGTATTAAGACAAAGTCTAACCATAGCATTAAACATGTGGATCCAAATCAGCCCCTTACGGCGTAGCGCATAAACTAGGGTTTAAGCTTCTCTCACTCTAGCAACCCATCATCTAATAACTACTCCATAATGCATTCCCTTAGGACCATGAATGGTGAAGTGTCATGTAGTCGACGTTCACATGACACCACTAAGGGAATCACAACATACATATCATCAAAATATCGAACACATATCAAATTCACATGATTACTTGCAACATGACTTATCCCGTGACCTCAAGAACAAAGGTAACTACTCACAAATAATAATCATGCTCAAGATCAGAGGAGTATTGAATAGCATATTGGATCTGATCATATAATCTTCCACCAAATAAACCATATAGTAATCAAACGCAAGGTAATTAACAATACTAGTCACCCACAGGTACCAATCTGAGGTTCCGGTACAAAGATTGAACACAAGAGATGAACTAGGGTTTGAGAGGAGATGGTGCTGTTGAAGATGTTGATGAAGATTGGCCTCCCAAAGATGAGAGGGGTGTTGGTGATGACGATAGCTTTGATTTCCCTCTCCGGGAGGGAAGTTCCCCCGGCGGAATCGCTCCGCCGGAGCTCAAAAGTGCTCCTACCCAAGTTCTGCCTCGAGGCGGCGGCGTTTCGTCCCGAAAGTCCTCCTCTGATTTTTTTTCTAGGTCAAGAGAGACAATATACTAGAAGATGGGCACCGGAGGTGGGCCAGGCTGAGCACAACCCATCAGGGAGCGCCCAGGGGGGCCTGGCGCGCCCTGGTCGGTTGTGCCCACCTGGGGGGCCTCCTCCAGTAGTTTCTAGCTCCAGTATTTTTTATTAAATGTAAAAATAATCTCCATAAAATTTCAGCTTGATTGGAGTTGTGCAGAAAAGGTATCTCTAACGTGCTTTCCTAGGTCCAGAATTCCAGCTGCCCGTATTCTCCCTCCTTGTGTAAACCTTGCATATTATGAGAGGAATGGCATTAGAATCATTCCCCAAAGCATTATTATTCAACAAAACAAAGTAAATAATAGTAGGAAATTATGATGCAAAATGTACGTATCAACTCCCCCAAGCTTAGACCTCGCTTGTCCTCAAGCGAAAACCGATATTGAAAAGCATGTCCACATGGATTGAGAGAGAGGTGTCGATAAAAACAAAATATGAACATAGAAGCAGCATGCTTATTATCATAACAACAATAAACTCTAACATAGGAACTTATTTCAATACATTTTTATCATATAGCTTCTCATGAACAAGTAACAATTCATCACAACATAGAAGTATGAAGCATAAACCTTATTGGGAACCAACAAACTATGTTCTCAGTCAACTTTGCAACTACAATTCATCATCTTTTCAAGAAGGGTCTCATGTAGGAGCCTTTTGGCAAGTCCACATACTCAACCATCATTTAGTCTTCTATGATTGCTAGCGCTCACGACATACCCATGAACAAAAAGTTTCAACTAGACACCTAGGAAGATAGGGGCTTATAGTTTTGCCTCCCAACTCACTCACCTCAAGGGTGATGTCAACAATACTAACTCATGCCCACCCATATCCAACTGGATATATGTGCCTAGATCTTTCCTCACCACATGATGCTTGCAAAAGAAAAAGTAAAAAGGAATACGGAAGAATACTTTGACTCTTGCATAAAAGTAAGTGCATAAACGTAAAAGATATGCCCTTCGCAGAGGGAAGCAGAGGTTGTCATGCGCTTGTTGATTTGTATGCCCAATCCCTTAATGTAAAAGAATGTCACGCTATATTGCCCCCTATGATAGTAGCCTTTATTATGCAGTCCGTCGCTTTTATTACTTTGCCATCATAAGTTCGTATAATGCTCAATTTTCTCTTACACTAATTGATCAAAACACTTTTAGAAGCAATTTTTATTGCCTTGTTGCACCGATGAGAACTTACTTGAAGGATCTTTATCGATCCATAGGTAGGTATGGTGGACACTCAAAGAAAGAGTTTGGTTTGGGTTTTTGGATGCACAAGTAGTATCTCTACATAGTGCGGAATTTTTGGCTAGCAAACATATTGGGCAAGCACCACATGTTAAAGGATCTATGACAATATAACTTCTATGTGGATATGAACAAACATAAATCATTACGTTGTCTTCCTCGTCCAACATCAACAATTTTGACACATAATATTTGATGGGGGCTCAAAATCATAAAAGATGTCCAAGATAGTGTATTTGCATGTGAATCTTCTCTTCCTTTATTAATTCTTTCATGAATTGCATCATTGACCAATGCTATGTTTGCCAATCTCCAATAAATTTTACTACTTATACTTTTGCTTATGTGATGTCATTACTCACCATACTATTAGCATATGATTCTTTTCATTTGTTTTTCTCCTCCTTATTTGATTGCAACAAGAAAGTAGAGAGGCAAAACCTCAAACTAAACTTTATTATATAGCTTTCACTCGATTACATAGATAGATAGGTCACGGAACTAACACACAAAAATAGATCATACTAAAACTTTTATTCAACTAAAGCAAAGGAAAACTAAAGATCGAACTAAAATAGGTAAAGGTGAATAAAAGTGGTGGTGATACGATACCGGGGCACCTCCCCCAAGCTTGGCTCAAGCCAAGGGGAGTGCCCATTCCCATGTGCTCAAGTCTCCTTTGGTGGTGGTGATGAAGAAGGTGGAGGTGTTGATGCAGGTGGTGATGATGATGTAGTAAGCTTGTCCTCCAACTTCCAGGGCAAGGGATCCCCATCAAAGGTTGACGCGAGAGTCCCCTGAGTCCTGCAACTGGCAGCTAAACTCATACCTTTAAATCTAGCTTCATATTCAAAAACTTGGTTTTGAAGATCATAAACTTGGCTATGTAGAAAATTAATTTGTTTGTTGAGGGTGGAGATGATGTCCTTCACAGACTGGCCATCCACCGACTGATCACGGGTGAATTCCGTGATCATGGAGTGATTGGCACTAAGTCCACGCTCCACCATCTTCTGGCACTTGAAGATTTCCTGTTCCACCGCCTCGAGCCTAGCCTCCACGCTTCCGGTCTTCTTGGGTCCTTGAACATCGCGGATGTGGAGCACCCCCTCACGCATCTCAATGGCTTGAGGGTGCTTCATCACCTCCGGCAAGTACGGGTTGATGACCTTCTAGAAGAACTTGTCCTTGGAGGAGCTTGGTGGAGCCATGGAGATTTAGATCTGACGAGAAAACAGCAAGAAACAAGAACAAAGGATTTTTCTGCGATGCGGTCGTCAAAACAGTCGGGGGTATATATAGAGAATTTTTATTCTTGGGAAACAAGTATTTGGAAGGAAAACGGAGTCGGGAAGGCATCCGAGGTGGGCACAACCCACCAGGGCGCGCCTAGGGGTGCCTGGCGCGCCCTGGTGTATCGTGCTCACCTCGATCACCTTCCGGTTTATTTTTTTATTTCCAAAATTCTAAAATATTCCAAAACTGACAAAAAATATTTTTGCGGATTTTTCGGAGTCCGTTTACTTACCGTATCACATACCTCCTGTTTTTAAGTATTCTGGAGTGTTCCGGAAGGTTTGTTTTATGTGCTCCTCCGGTGTCATGGTTTGGATAACATTGCTTTCAACGTTAATAGGCGTACCTGAGATATAATGCTTAATTCTTTGTCCATTGACCACCTTCGGGTTAGTACCTTCGGCGTTATTAATCTTGATAGCTCCAGAACGATAAACCTCTTCGATAATATATGGTCCTTCCCATTTTGAGAGAAGCTTTCCTGCAAAAAATCTTAAACGAGAGTTGAACAAAAGAACATAATCCCCTATTTTGAATTCCCGCTTTTGTATTCTTTTGTCATGCCATCTTTTTACTTTTTCTTTGAATGGCTTCGCATTTTCATAGGCTTGGGTTCTCCATTCATCTAGTGATCTAATATCAAATAACCTCTTTTCACCGGCAAGTTTGAAATCATAGTTGAGTTCTTTAATTGCCCAAAATGCTTTGTGTTCTAGTTCTAGAGGCAAATGACAAGCTTTCCCATACACCATTTTATAAGGAGACATGCCCATAGGATTTTTATAAGCTATTCTATAGGCCCAAAGTGCATCATCTAATTTCTTAGACCAATTCTTACGAGACCTATTGACAGTTTTTTGTAATATTAATTTTATTTCTCTATTGCTAAGTTCAACTTGACCACTAGATTGAGGATGATACGGTGATGCAATTCTATGGTTAACATCATATTTAGCAAGCATCTTACGGAAAGCACCATGAATAAAATGTGAACCACTATCGGTCATTAAATATCTAGGGACTCCAAACCTCGGGAAGATAACCTCTTTAATCATTTTAATGGAGGTGTGGTGATTGGCACTACTAGTTGGAATAGATTCTACCCACTTAGTGACATAATCAACCGCAACCAGAATATGAGTGTACCCACTGGAGGAAGGAAAAGGCCCCATATAATCAAAACCCCAAACGTCAAATGGTTTAACAACAAGTGAATAATTCATAGGCATTTCCTGACGCCTACCGATATTACCAATCCTTTGACATTCATCACAAGACAAGACAAACTTATGGGCATCCTTGAAGAGAGTAGGCCAATAAAAACCAGATTGCAATACCTTATGAGCAGTTCTATCTCCCGCATGATGTCCTCCATAAGCTTCGGAATGACATTTCCGTAGGATTTTTTCCTGTTCATGCTCAGGTACAGAACGTCTAATAATACCATCTACTCCTTCTTTATAGAGATGCGGGTCATCCCAAAAGTAATGTCTCAAGTCATAGATTTTTTTTCTCTTTTGTTGATAAGTAAAACTAGGTGGTATATATTTAGCGACAATGTAGTTAGCATAATCAGCATAACAAGGTGTGTGTTGCGAGACACTTATCGCCGCTAGCTGTTCGTCAGGGAAACTATCATCAATAGGTAGTGGGTCATCAAGAATATTCTCTAACCTAGACAAGTTGTCAGCTACGGGGTTCTCGGCTCCTTTCCTATCGACGATGTGTAAGTCAAATTCTTGGAGCAAGAGAACCCACCTAATGAGTCTAGGTTTAGCATCTTTCTTTTCCATAAGGTACTTTACAGCAGCATGATCGGTGTGAACAATGACTTTGGAGTCAACAATATAGGATCTAAATTTATCACAAGCAAACACAACTGCTAAAAAATCTTTTTCAGTAGTAGCATAGTTTCGTTGGGCACTGTCTAGAGTTTTACTAGCATAATGGATAACATTCAATTTCTTATCAACTCTTTGTCCTAGGACAACACCAACAGCATAATCACTAGCATCACACATAATTTCAAAAGGCAAGTTCCAATCAGGTGGTTGAACAATAGGTGCAGTGGTTAAGGCTTTCTTGAGTGTTTCAAAGGCTTCCACACAATCATCATCAAAAACAAAAGGAATATCCTTTTGCAAAAGATTAGTAAGAGGCCTAGAAATTTTAGAGAAGTCTTTAATGAACCTCCTATAAAAACCAGCATGACCAAGGAATCTTTGAATACCTTTAATATCTTTAGGACATGGCATTTTTTCAATTGCATCAACTTTAGCTTTGTTCACCTCAATACCTCGTTCAGATATTTTATGCCCCAAGACAATGCCTTCATTAACCATAAAGTGGCACTTCCTCAATTCAAGACAAGATTAGTTTGTTCACATCTCTGCAAAACTCGAACAAGGTTGCCTAAGCAATCATCAAAAGAAGTTCCGTAAATGGAAAAATCATCATTAACCATAAAGTGGCACTTTTCCCAATTCAAGACAAGATTAGTTTCTTCGCATCTCTGCAAAACTCGATCAAGGTTGCTCAAGCAATCATCAAAAGAGGTTCCGTAAACGGAAAAATCATCCATGAAAACCTCAACAATCTTTTCACAAAAATTAGAGAATATAGCAGTCATACATCTTTGAAAGGTAGCAGGTGCATTGCATAAACCAAAAGGCATACGTCTATAAGCATAGGTTCCAAAAGGGCAAGTAAAGGTAGTTTTCTCTTGATCAGATTGTGACACAGGTATTTGAGAGAAACCAGAATATCCATCTAAGAATCAAAAGTGTGTATGTTTAGAAAGTATCTCTAACATTTGATCAATGAACGGTAGAGGGTAATGATCTTTTCTAGTAGCTTTATTTAATTTTCTAAAATCAATTACCATTCTATAGCCAGTAACAATTCTTTGTGTAATGAGTTCATTCTTATCATTAGGAACAACGGTAATACCTCCTTTCTTAGGGACACAATGAACGAGACTTACCCATCTACTATCAGCAATAGGATAGATTATACCTGCTTCCAGAAGTTTTAGTATTTTAGTTCTTACCACTTCCTTCATCTTAGGATTCAATCGCCGTTGGTGATCAACAACGGGTTTAGCATCAGGTTCCATATTGATCTTGTGCTGACATAGAGTGGGACTAATGCCCTTAAGATCATGAAGAGTATATCCAATAGCAGCCCGGTGCTTCCTTAGAACCTTCAATAATCTTTCTTCTTCATGTTCTGAAAGGTTAGCACTAATAATAATAGGATATATCTTTTTCTCATTAAGATAAGCATACTTCAAAGTGTCAGGCAATTGTTTCAATTCAAACACGGGATCACCTTTGGGTGGAGGAGGAACTCCAAGAGTTTCAATAGGCAGATTGTGTTTCAAGAGAGGTTGTTGTTCGAAGAAAATTTGATCTAATTCGTTTCTTTCTCGCAAATGCATATCATTTTCATGGTCAAGCAAATATTATTCTAAGGGATCGGTAGGAGGCACAACAATAGAAGCAAGACCAATTATTTCATCCTTATTAGGTAACGCTTTATGACGAGGTTGTCTACTAAACTTGGAAAAATTAAACTCGATCATGAGACACATTACCAAAATTGACACTGACAGTTTGTTTTTCACAATCTATCTTAGCATTGACGGTGCTCAAGAAAGGTCTACCAAAGATAATGGGACAAAAGTCATCTTGTTCGGAACCAAGGACTAGAAAATCAGTAGGATATTTTACTTTCCCACACAAGACTTCAACATCTCTAAGAATTCCAAGTGGTGTGATAGTGTCTCTATTAGCAAGTTTAATAGTGACATCAATGTCTTCCATTTCAGCAGGTGATATTTCATCCATAATTTCTTGGTATAAGGTAAAAGGGATAGCACTCACACTAGCACCTATATCACATAAACCATGATAGCAATGATCTCCTATTTTGACTGAGACTACAGGCAAGCCTTCTATGGGTCTATGTTTATCTTTTTCATCAGTTTTAGCAATTCTAGCAGCTTCATCACAAAATTAGATAACATGCCCATCAATATTTTCTACCAAGAGATCTTCAACCATAGCAACACTAGGTTCTACTTTAATCTGCTCAGGGGTTTAGGTGCTCTTATATTACTCTTACGAACCACAGTTGATACCTTAGCATGTTCCTTTATCCTAACAGGGAAAGGTGATTTTTCAATATAAGTGGTAGGCACAGCTGGATCAACATTGTAAAAATGGTTTCTTCTTTAGCTATGACTGGTTCTTTAATTTCTTCTTTAATAGGGGGGATGATATTTAAACCGCTTCTCCTTAGGGAGATCAACATGAGTAGCAAATGCTTCACAGAAAGAGGCTACTATCTCAGAGTCAAGTCCATATTTAGTGCTAAACTTGTGAAAAGTATCGGTATTCATAAAAGATTTAACACAATCAAATTCAAGCTTTATACCTGACTCATTACCTTCGTCGAGTTCCCAATCTTCAGAGTTGCATTTAATTCTTTCTAAGAGATCCCACTTGAATTCAATAGTCTTCATCATATAAGAACCAGCACAAGAAGTATCGAGCATGGATTGATCATTATGAGAAAGCCGAGCATCAAAATTCTGAATGATAACTTCCCTCGGAATGTCATGATTGGGGCATGAATATAACATTGATTTAAGCCTCCCCCAATCTAGAGCGATACTTTCTCCTTCACGATGCCAAAAATTATATATATAATTCCGATCACGATGAACTAGATGCATGGGATAAAACTTTTGGTGAAATTCCAATTGCAAACGATTCCAGTTCCACGATCCAGATCATCACATAGCCTATACCATGTCAATGCTTTTCCCTCCAAAGATAAAGGGAAAACCTTCTTCTTAACTTCATCTCCGGGTAAACCTGCAAGCTTAAATAATCCACAAATTTTGTTCACATATAAGAGGTACATATCAGGATGTTCAGTTCCGTCTCCTGCATAAGGTTTAGCAAGTAGTTGTTCGAGCATACCCGAAGGAATTTAATAAGTAACATTTTCAGTAGGTGTTGTAGGTTGAGGGGAAACTAATTGTGGTTCCGGTCGAGGTGAAGATACCCCGAACAAACCCCTCAAAGGATTGTTCTCCATAGTAGCAAGTAGTAATAAATTTCAGCACATGGTATAAGTTTTTCCTTACAGATCCCCACTTACCAAGAGCACTTCACTCCCGGGCAACGGCGCCAGAAAAGAGTCTTGATGACCCACAAGTATAGGGGATCAATCGTAGTCCTTTCGATAAGTAAGAGTGTCGAACCCAACGAGGAGCAGAAGGAAATGACAAGCGGTTCTCAGCAATGTAATTTCTGCAAGCACTGAAATTGTAGGTAACTATCATAGCATTCATCCTTCAGTAAGCACGAAGGGTAATTAAATAATGTATGAGTTCAAGAGTTACTCTCATTAGAAGGTGGGCACGGGTAGCTAGTCCGCTCTTCCTCCTTTTGTTCTTCTCTCTCCTCCTCATCTTTTTCATCTAATGAGCTCACAATTTCAGCAACTTCCTCTTCCATAGATTCTTGCAAAATATTAGTCTCTTTCAAGGCAGTGGTCATTCTTTCAATAAATTCTTTAGCATAAGCATTAGAAGCATAGTTTTCATAGCAGTATTCAAGTATGGAAATTTTTTCAGATTTGTAAAGAGTAGCATCATACTTTTCAATCAAAGAAGCAATTTCATAGGCACCCTTAAAAGCAACAAATTCTTCAATTTTCTCAACATCAAAATAACAATAATCTTCCTTGGCATAAGGAGATAGTATTTCATTATCATTAAACACACATTGGTTGGGAGGGTGTTTTTTAGTTTCATCAGAACAACAAGTAAAATCATGTAATTCACATAAATTCCAAGCATAGCAACACAAAGTATTAATTTGATTCCACAAGAGTTTCCCTTTTTGAGATATGCGGTGTTGCACATAATGAGCATGCTCATTTAATGATTTCCCCTCAACTAAGCTAGTTGGGTTTTCAGCACAAGCACAAAGGGATCAAAGATGATCCAAGTAATATTCTTCAGTAGTACGGAACACTAGTGGTTCCTCAACTTTTGGAGCAGCAAGTAATTTTTTTTTGGTATTTTGTCTTTCCTACCCATATTTAAAGATAGAAAACAACTTAAAAACAGAAAATAAAAATTACTTAGTTATAAAGCAAACAAGCACACACGAGAATATTCACCCCACGCTATTGCTCCCCGGCAACAGCGCCAGAAAAAGGTCTTGATAACCCACAAGTGTAGGGGATCGTTTGTAGCCTTTTTCGATAAGTAAGAGTGTCAAACCCAACGAGGAGCTAATGGTAGAATTAATATTCTCTCAAGTTCTATCGACCACCGATACAACTCTACGCACGCTAATGCTTGCTTTACCTAGAACAAGTATGAAACTACTTTGCGGGAATAAAACCAGAAGTACTTTGCAAGAAAATAAAGAACGTGGAAATAAAAGTTAGGTGCTGTTTTAATAAAAGAACAATAAAAGTAAATAGTTTTATAACAAGCTTTTTGTGTAACGCAAGAGAAAGATTGTCCATAGGCAATTGAATATGATACGATAGATACTTGTTATATGCAATGAGGGAGAGGCATGAGCTAACATACTTTCTCTACTTGGATCATATGCACTTATGATTGGAACTCTAGCAAGCATCCGCAACTACTAAAGATCATTAAGGTAAAACCCAACCATAGCATTAAGTATCAAGTCCTCTTTACTCCCATACGCAACAACCCACCTACTCGGGTCTGTGCTTCTGTCACTCACACCACCCACCATAGGCAAATCATGAACATATTGCAACACCCTACAGCAAGGATCCCTCACGCTTGCGTGATGACCCACAAGTATAGGGGATCAATCGTAGTCCTTTCGATAAGAAAGAGTGTCGAACCCAACAAGGAGCAGAAGGAAATGACAAGCGGTTCTCAGCAAGGTAATTTCTGCAAGCACTGAAATTGTAGGTAACAGATGGTTGATAGCAAGATAATTGGTAGCAAGCAAGTAACGGTAACGGTAAACAAGGTGCAGCAAGGTAGCCCAATCCTTTTGAGGCAAAGGATAGGCCAGAACAATCACTAGTAATAGGCAAAGTGTTCTTGAGGGTACACGGGAATTTCGTCTAGTCACTTTTATCATGTTGGTTTGATTCGTGTTCGCTACTTTGATAATTTGATATGTGGGTGGACCCGTGCTAAGGTGCTGCTCTTACTTGAACTAACAACCTACTTATGATTAACCCCCTCGCAAGCATCCGCAACTACAAGAAAAGTATTAAGACAAAGTCTAACCATAGCATTAAACATGTGGATCCAAATCAGCCCCTTACGAAGTAGCGCATAAAGTAGGGTTTAAGCTTCTGTCACTCTAGCAACGCATCATCTAATAACTACTCCACAATGCATTCCCTTAGGCCCATGAATGGTGAAGTGTCATGTAGTCGACGTTCACATGACACCACTAAGGGAATCACAACATACATATCATCAAAATATCGAACACATATCAAATTCACATGATTACTTGCAACATGACTTATCCCGTGACCTCAAGAACAAAGGTAACTACAAACAAATAATAATCATGCTCAAGATCAGAGGAGTATTGAATAGCATATTGGATCTGAACATATAATCTTCCACCAAATAAACCATATAGTAATCAACTACGCAAGGTAATCAACACTACTAGTCACCCACACGTACCAATCTGCGGTTCCGGTACAAAGATTGAACACAAGAGATGAACTAGGGTTTGAAAGGAGATGTTTCTATTGAAGATGTTGATGAAGATTGGCCTCCCAAAGATGAGAGGGGTGTTGGTGATGACGATAGCTCCGATTTCCCCCTCCGGAAGGGAAGATCCCCCGGCGGAATCGCTCCACCGGAGGGCAAAAGTGCCCCTGCCCAAGTTCCGCCTCGAGGCGGCGGCGTTTCGTCCTGAAAGTCCTCCTCTGATTTTTTCTAGGTCAAGAGAGACCTTATACCAGAAGATGGGCACCGGAGGTGGGCCAGGCTGCGCACAACCCATCAAGGCACGCCCAGGGGGGCCTGGCGCACCCTGGTGGGTTGTGCCCACCTGGGGGGCCTCCTCAGGTAGTTTCCAGCTCCAGTATTTTTTATTAAATGTAAAAATAATCTCCGTAAAATTTCAGTTTCATTGGAGTTGTGCAGAATAGGTATCTCTGACGTGCTTTTCTGGGTCCAGAATTCCAGCTGCCGGTATTCTCCCTCCTTGTGTAAACCTTGCATATTATGAGAGGAAAGGCATTAGAATCACTCCCCAAAGCATTATTATTCAACAAAACAAAGTAAATAATAGTAGGAAATCATGATGAAAAATGGACGTATCATTGCACGACACGGAGGGCACCATAGGACAGCACCATATCAACATACGACTCACATCCATAACATCATACCACAATTAACCCGCTGGACAAAAGAGATCTACTCAAACATCATAGGATAGCCAAATATCATTGTGAAATAATATATGGAGTTGAGTACCATGTTTAAGTAGAGATTACAGCGGGGAAGAGAGGTGTTACACCGCTGCATGAGGGGGAGAAAGTTGGTGTTGACCGTAGCAAGATTGTTGATGTAGATCATTGTCACGACGATTGCCCCGACGGCGTTCCGGCGCCACCAGGAGAGAGGGGGAGAGAGCCCCCTCCTTCTTCTTCTTCCTTGGCCTCCACCCTAGATGGTAGGAGAGTACCCCCTCTGGTCCATGGTCTCCATGGCGGCGGAGGGGCGGGAGCCCCTCCGAGATTGAATCTCCCTCTATGTTCTCTTCTGTTTCGCGCTCCTGTTTTCTGGACGAAAACCGTTTCTTATATTCCAGAAGATCCGTAACTCCGATCGGGCTGAAATATTGAGGGGATTTTTATCCAAAAAATAGTTTTCTTGCGGCCTAAGGAGAGCTCTAACCGACATACGAGGTGGACACGGTCCACCAGGCCGCGTTTGGGCTCTGGGCCGCGCCCGGGTAGAAGGCGGAGGCTGTGGGACTCCATTTGCGTTGATTCCACTTCTCAAAATTCATAAATATTCCAAAAAAATCTCCGTAAATTTTTATCGCATTTGGACTTCGTTTGATATGGAATTTCTGCGAAACAAAAAACACACAAAAAACAGGAACTGGCACTGGGCACTAGATCAATAGGTTAGTCCCATAAATCATATAAATTGTTGCCAAAAGTATGTAAAAGTTGTATAATATTGGCATGAAACAATCACAAATTATAGATACGACGGATATGTATCAACTAACAACCTAGGCCTACGCACATGCGCACGGTGTACACGTACACGGACACCATGCATGCACCACACGACACGCACACCAGACGCGCCCGCCGTGGATTATTACACCAACATTCACCCCCTAAGCGACGACCTAGAGGAGTGCCGACCCCTCGACGTTAACGTCCGCCAGGAGAGCTCGCTCTGTCGCCTCCACCTTCTGCGGCCTCGTGCACTCGCGCTTGAAGTGTCCGTGCTAGCCACAGTTGTTGCAGCGACCATGCCTCTTCCCTCCACCGCTAGATGCAGTGCTGCCAGCGCCGTCATTGTCGTGGTCGAAGCCCCCTGCCCGGTGAGCATGAGCTGCTCGCCCGCCCGCTCACCGCCGGCCTGCATGCGCTGCCACATCCGCTCCTCGAAGGCTTTCACATGCCCAAGGGCCTCCTCGAAAGGCATCTCCTCAACATCACATAATTGCTCGGTGCCAGCCACCGCGGCATACAGCCGGTCCGACACGGTGTCGAGCAGCTTCTTGACCATGGTTGTGTCGTCGAGTGTCGCCCCGAGCACCGTGTACCTTGCCGCCATGTTGTAGACCTTGTTGGCGTACATGTCAAGCTCGTCATCGTCCTCCATTCGTAGGCAATCAAACTCGCCTCACAGCATCGCCAGCCGCATAGCCTTCACCCGATTGGCATTAATGAAACGCACTTTGAGGGAGTCCCATACATGCTTCGCCATGGGATTTGTCGCCACCTGCATCAACACCTCCTCCGACAGCGCACACAGCAGCATCACTCGCACCGTCTTGCTCTTGCCGGCATCGATCGCCGCGCCCTCCGTCGGTGCAATCACGCACCACAGCCCCTGGGCATCAAGGATTGCCTCCACCTTATCGCCCAGGAGGTGTAGTTCGTCGTCCTCAGTGGTGGGACCTGCAAGGACATCGCACCACCATCGCCGTCGTACAGATCCAGTGCCATGGCCACCATCGATCACCGCCACAATTTCGCTCTCATACCAATAATTGGGACAAGAATGGAACCATGGCTCGACGACGATCACCGGAGACAAGACGGGCCAAGGAGAGAGGTGCTACTTCTTGAGCTTGCGTTGGTTTTCACTTGAAGAGGAAAGGGTGATGCAGCAAAGTAGATACGTATTTCCCTCAGTTGTTGAGAACCGAGGTATCAACCCAGTAGGAGATACAAGCAAGTCGCCAATGGATGCACCTACACAAATAATCAAACACTTGCACCCAACGCGGAAAAGGGGTTGTCAATCCCTTCACGGTTATTTGCAAGGATGAGATCCTATAGAGATAGATATAATACATTATTAAAACGATAATTAAAGTAAATAAATTGCAGCAAAGTATTTTTGTGTTTTTTAGTTTATGAAAATATAATATGGAAAATAGACCCGAGGGCCATAGGTTTACTAGAGGCTTCTCTCTTGAAGGAAAATAATACGGTGGGTGAACAAATTACTATCGAGCAATTGATAGAAAAGCGCATAGTTATGACGATATCCAAGGCAATGATTATGCATATAGGCATCACGTCCATATCAAGTAGACCGAAACGATTCTGCATCTACTACTATTACTCCACACATCGACCGACTCCTGCCTGCATCTAGAGTATTAAGTTCATGAAGAACAGGGTAACGCATTAAGTAAGATGACATGATGTAGAGGGATTAACTCAAGCAATATGATGAAAACCCCATCTTTTTATCCTTGATGGCAACAATACAAATATGTGCCTCGCTACCCCTACATTGTCACTGGGTGAGGACACCGCAAGATTGAACCCAAAACTAAGCACTTCTCCCATTGCAAGAATTACCAATCTAGTTGGCCAAACCAAACCAATAACTCGAAGAGACTTACAAAGATATGAAATCATGCATATAAGAATTCAGAGAAGATTCAAATAATATTCATAGATAATCTGATCATAAATCCACAATTCATCGGATCTCGACAAACACACCGCAAAAGAATATTACATCGGATAGATCTCCATGAAGATCATGGAGAACATGGTATTGAAGAACATAGAGAGAGAAGAAGCCATCTAGCTACTAGATATGGACCCGAAGGTCTGAGGTAAACTACTCACGCATCATCGGAAGGGCAATGGTGTTGATGTAGAGGCCCTCCGTGATCGAATCCCCCTCTGGCAGATCGCCGGAAAAGGCCCCAAGATGGGATCTCACGGGAATAGAGGCTTGCGGTCACGGAAAAGTATTTTCGTGGCTCTCTTTGGTATTGGGGGAATATTTCTGAATTTATAGGCGAAGAGTTAGGGTTGGACGAGCTACGGGGGGCCCACAAGCCAGGGGGTGCGCCCCCCAGGGGTGTGCCCTGGTGGCTTGGGGCCCACCCGTAGGTCTTCTGGCCTCTTCTCCAAGCCTCCTGGGTTCCTTCTGGTCCAAGAAAAATCAGCGTAGAATTTTATTATGTTTGGACTCCGTTTGATATTCCCTTTCTGCAATACTCAAAAACAAGGAAAAAACAGAAACTGGCACTGGGCACTAGGTTAATAGGTTAGTCCCAACAATAATATAAAATAGCATATTGATGCATATAAAACATCCAAAATAGATAATATATGTGACGCCCCCATTCTCGTCCGTACGATAATCATGCACACAATGCGTACGACCAAGATTAGGGACTCACTGATTGATATCACAACACAACAAAAGACACAAATATAAAGTCATACAGCTTCATATTACAAGCCAGGGGCCTCGAGGGCTCGAATACAAAGCTCGACAAGCACGAGTCAGCGGAAGCAAATAATATCTGAGTACAGACATAAGTTAAACAAGTTTTGCCTTAAGAAGGCTAGCACAAACATAAGCACAGATCGAAAGAGGCGAGGCCTCCTGCCTGGGAACCTCCTAACTACTCCTGGACATTGGCGTTCTCCACGTAGTAGTAGGCTCCAGCGGCGGTGGTGCAGCAGACGTCTCCGGCGTACTCCATCTCTTGGGCTCCATCGTCTGAACGCGGCATCGTATCGAGGGGGAAAGAGAATGCAAAGCAGCGGTGAGTACTCATCCAAAGTACTCGCAAGACTAACATCAGAACTATGCTAAGTATGCATCATTATCAAGGGAAGGGGGTTATATCTGGGCTGACTGCAGAAAGCAAGAATAGGGAGAAGGCCTAGTCCTATCGAAGACTAGCATCTTCAACATCTTGCAGCATTACAAGAGTGCAGATTGGTATCTCACATATAGTCATATTGTTGTAACAAATTTTATTAAGTAACCACGCCCAGAGATCCTTCCTCGACTCCCTGCGAGGAAGCAATCCCGGAGCCACAATTCATTTCAAATTAAATTACAATTATAGTAGTATAAGGTCAAGGTACAACTCCAAGTCGTCATGTTACCGTGGACACGGCTATTCGAATAGATTATTCATCCCTGCAGGGGTGCACCACATATTCCCCAACACGCCTGAGTCACCTCCGGCCGGACACACTTTCCTGGGTCATGCCCGGCCTCAGGATATCAGCACGTCGTCGCCCCACCTAGGCTCAACGAAGAGGCCAGCCCGCAGGTCTTAATCCTAAGCGCGCAGGTTCGTGGGCCCACTTGCCCTTGCACTCCTACACGATGCGAACACAGCCGGAAACAGACCTGGCCCCCTTAATGCAAGCGCGAGCATAACCAGTCCAATCCGGCGCGCGCCACTCCATTGCTGACGTCCGAAGAGCTTCGGCTGATACAACGACGCTGAGTGCCCATAACTTCCCCACGTGAAGGTTAGTGCGTATTAAGGCCAACGACCTAACTCAGATCAAGTACCCAACCCATTAGCATTTTATTAATGCGGGGCAAGCGCGAACCATAGAGTGCAGTCCGTCGCCCCGCCAATAACACTCGAGTGCCTTACCGGCGCACCCCACCAAATATCACTCTCGCGGGTACCCTTGGGGCCGACCCGTCTTCAACATGTTTCTATAACTAGGTCATAGTAACTGTGTGTCTATACACCAAGTGGATATCTGAGGAATCACCCTCGATGGATCCCACTCGAGGTATGAGTAAGCCAAGAGTCACTACCGGTAAATGGGAAGGAGGAATCACCCTCGATACCCATGACCGATAGCTACGCTACAGAATTAACACCGGGAGTGCTAAGTGAGGTATCACCCTCGGCACTCGGTAGTAGCTCTGCAGTGCCATACTAAAGGGGTGTGTGGTGATGTGTCGGTAACGGCTTGTCAGTCATGACGACTGAGTCTTCTGTCTTCAAGTCCTCGGTGTCGTCGATGAAAGCAGGGGCAACTGGGACTAAGGGGGTCTCAGGGGTTCACTGATCAACCTATTCTAGGCAGTTGATATAAAAGCAGGTGTAGTAGCAGTTCATCAAAAACAGGCTATGCATCAGATATAGGGGCTAGCTAATACAGTAGCAAAATCTAATGCAAGAACAAGAGGGAGAAGAATAGGCGATATCGGAATGCTCAAGGGGGTTTTGCTTGCCTTGCTGCTCTGCGGCAAAGGCCTGATCGTCAGTCGCGTAGTCGTACCCGGCAGCAGCGTCAGTCTCGGGGTCTACCTGAGAGAAGAGGGGGGAAGAAACAATAAATATAAAGTAGACAATCGTAACACAAAGCATGACATGGCGATACGCAGTGCCGGGTGTGTCCTAACGCAGTGTTACACGATACCGAGAAAGGGGAAACCCATCCGGGAAAGTTTTCCCAGTTCCGGACAATGTCGGACAGATGACCGGAGGGGGGGGGAATGTTCCAGGTTTGCAGTGTTAGAGGCATGTGACAGCTAGGATGCAGTGCAGAGTTGCCTAAAATCATGTCTAAGTCATATCAGTTATTTTTAGGATTTAAGTTGGATTTATTAACCGGTAGGCATGCACTATTCATCTACCGAAAACGGGCTAAAAGTTGCGGGTTCACCTCCGTAGAGGGTCCCGACACAGAAACAGATGGCACGGTTGGCTTCATCTCGTTTTTCTGGTCACTTTTCATATATAAATTATTTTGATCTGAGCTACGGTTTATTTTATATTAATTTTTAAAGTTTTATTAATATTCTGGAATAAAACAGATTATTTTAATTCGAAAATTGGTTTATTATATCAGCATGACGTCAGCAGTCAACAGGGTCAGTTGACCGGGTCAACTGACGTGTGGGTCCCACGGTCATAGACTGTTTAGTTAATTAACAGATTAGTTTAATTAACAGGTTAATTAAATTTAATTAAACCAGGTTAATTAAGTTAATTAATTATTTAATTAATTAATTAATTAATTTGCTATTATTTATTTTTATTATTTATTATTTTCCATTTTCGTTTAAATCAGGGGCGTGGGCCCCTGATGTCATAGACAGTGGGGGGGGGCTGGCCCGACTGGTCAGCCCCACACACACTCAGGGGAAGGCGCGATGGCCAGGGGGCGCTAGGAGCTGCGCCGGCGGCTCGCCGGCGGCCTGGGCGGTGGCGGTGGGTGGCAAGGCGCGGCGGGCGAGCGGAGCCGCGCGAGGGGCGACGCGGGAGCGCGCGGTGGGTGAGCAAGGGGTGCGCAGCAATACGGGGCCGCGGGCGGGGCGGCAGTGGCGACCGCGAGGCGATGGTAGGCGGCGGCATGGAGCGGCGGCGCGGCGCGCGGGGCGATGCGGGAGGGTGCCCGCGGGGGCCGCGGGGAGCGCGGCGAGCGAGGCACCGGAGCGGCGAGGGGCAAGCGGGGTGCAGGGAGGGCACGAGCGCGGCAGTGGCTTACATCGGCCGTAGGGGGAGGCAGGCTGCGCGGGGAGGAGCTTGGGGAGGCGCCGGCGGGGAAGAGGCCGGCGAGGTGCAGCGGCGTCGTGCGGCGTCGACGGCGATGGCCCGGTGACGGGGCGGCTCGGCCGCGGCGAGCCGGACCTCGGGCTCGGGCAGAGGGGAAACGGGGGCCGGGGGGGCTATGGGAGGCGGCCGACGGCGGCGTGGGGTGGAGGCGCCGGCGTCGGGCGCGGGATCCGGCTCCTCCCGATCCAGATCCACACGAGGGGGAGGAGAGGAGTGAGGCAAGTGGGGGGGGACTAGGGTTTCGGCGCCGCTGGGGGAGGCCATATAGGCCAGGGGCTTGGTGGTCCGGCCGGCTGGGTTTGGCCGGTTGGGGCCGGCCCAGTGGGGAGGGGGTGCTTTTGTTTTTATTTAGTTTTAGTTTTCTGTTATTAGCTTTTATTCATTTCTGTTTTATTTTAGTTGTCGCACTATAGCACTTTTGTAAAATGTGATACTTGGTCCAACATTCGTATTGCATTTTTCTGCAATGCCACAAAAAGTTTGAGAGGCATTGGAAACGATTTGGTATTTTCCATAAGGCAAGAAACATTTAAAATATTGTTTTGGTTTCTGTTTTCAATAATATAGGGCATTAGAATACCTTACAAAATGTTGGTTCCTATTTGATAATTACCTACTGATTATTTGCAATCCAAACATCATTTTAGTTTTCATGTTTGAAGAAATTAATTATTTGGCTTTATTTTAAATTTGAATTATTGCTTTATTTTCATTAAGTGGCAATGTGACTTAGTAAAACATGACCACATGGCACAATATGGTGAGGTTACTGTGGCCTAACACTGGGGGTGTTACAACTCTCCTCGTCTAACAAGAATTCTCGTCCCGAGAATTTAGAGGTAGAGTAAGGGGGAGAAAGTTTGGTTACGAAATTCTAACGAGTCTTCTTGTTCTTGGTTGCTCTTCTCGAAGAGGTTGATTCATGGCACTCATGCCTTTAACTCGCTGTATCAGGGCATCATGATGAAGTCGTCATCCTTTCTTCGAGATCCTTCATCGTCCTACGAATGCGATAAGAGGGAAACCCTTGGTAGAACGTATCCCCACAAGTTGGGTAACTGACGGTGAACTCAAAGAAGAAGGCATGAATTATGTCTCGAGTTGTTACCCAAGGAATTCATTGAGAGCAATATGCGATGGTTCAAAAGTTTCAAACGGGTAGGCAATCATTCGATGCCTGATCAGAAGAGGAAAAGGGGTTCAGAGCAACGAAATAAATATTGCATCTGACACAAGAATAGATCATCCCTTAGGCGGTGACTCGGGAATTACATACGAAGCCAAGTGCAAAAGATACCTTGGAATCAAAGTGGTACAGGAGAGTCAGGTTTCGATCCTGTGGAACTATGGGTTATGGGTCCATCATGTGGATTAAGAGTAGGAAGAGCGGTGACACCTTGCACGGTCTTGCTAGCAAGACATGTCAGAGGATAGTCTGTCAACTATGTCGGCAACAACATCGGTACCAAGGGCGGGGGACGAAGAGAACCATCTTCCTGCTCGTTAAAACGAGGCGGACCAATAGGCAAGGTTCTCGTCCACCGGCGGTTACCGAAATGTTAAGAACAATAGTAACAGGGTCTTACTGACAGAGTAGTACACCGAGGTATTTACCTAAGCAGGGAATTATCACTGCTCAGATCAAATAAATCTCAAAAAGGTTAAACAGACCAATGGAAAGGAAAATGTGATTATCACATTAAACAGACCAATGGAAAGGAAAAGGTGTATACACGAACATTAGGTGTATATCCTTTCCAAGAGCAAGCAGAGCGAGACAATCATAACAAGGCTCCAGGTAGGTAACCATTAAGACAAAGAGGCAAGGAATTTATGATGTTTACCCATACAACGATGTTTGGATAATTGATCAAGACACATTTAGCATTGTGCCGCCAATGTTGTTGCCTTGAGAATTGGTGTACCATAGACAAGCTTCGAGATAGCAACGACATGGTCACTAGATAAAGGACCGGAGTTTGGGAATACAAAGGATCCATCAAGAATATCTCCTAGATTAAATCATAGGATTTCCTCATGGAAGAATGGCAATTCTTGCTGAACAAGGCACTATAATAATATGTCATCGGACCACGTGTGTCCGACAAGACACCACCTTATCGGGTACCTAGAGACCAATGTTATAATTCTTGGAAGATGTTCCAACCATCTTATCTACCCGAGATTCCAGATCTGACTGGTGCCATGACACCTCAGACTTAGCGGGCCTGAGAAGAAAGAGGATGCAACCCAGACCGACGAGTTGACATTTGTAAGATTCTTGGGAAATGAATTATGGAATCGGGTCCCGAAACAAGAGCTCATTATTATGCCAAGGAGAGTATTAGGAGGTGGCTGATGGACTCATCGACAATTCATCGAGAATTCCAAAAGGATGGATTTCCACAATTATGTGAACAAGGAGACGGCATTTGTCAATTCAATTGACATAATGTTGTATGCTCGAGGAAAACATACATCATTAATCATTGGTTGAAAAGGGGCGGCGAAATATGACCGTAGATAGCACGATCAATGTAGAGCGACGGTTCGATAACCAATAGTTGAAGAACGAATTGTCGATCGCTAACTCCAAAGCAACAGGGTTGCTAGAATTACAGAATCCAAGCAGTATCGCTTGCATATTGGTATCCCGGTTAGAATCAACACGGGGACCAAGAAAGAACGGTGATGGTGAGAAGTATCACTATGTCAGGACTTTCTTAAGAGGTGGAGCAATCCTCATAACTTACTCGACATAAAGACAGTAGTACTCCAAGATAGAACATAATATAAGCTGGATAGCAAGTTGCATCCATAACATGGACAAGCTTGCACTGAAAAGAAGTCAAGGGTGTTGTCGATGATAACAAAATCATCGAGGCAAGGAGGGCATTTCTCATCATGAACTCGATTGATATGTTGGAAAAGCATCAGAATGTTGTTGATGATCACGACACTTTTGTCGAGAAGTTTCATGAAGAGGTAATCGATCAGCGACGACAACAAGCAAAGGAAAGATGAAGTGAAGGGTTATCGGAACCACAGATAAGATTACCAGCTCAAAATCAATATTGTCCTTCAAGACAACCAATCGTGATGTTGAAACTTCGATGTAAGCTTAGCATACTGTTGGAATTGTGTCCCGGGGATGAAGGACTTAGGTAGCATGGTCAAGCTTTAGCATGACGATGATGTAGCCTAATAGTTTGGGATGACATCATTGAGTACAAACTCGTAAGCAAAGAAGATTACTATGAGTTGTTGAATGGCAATGCGGACTCGATTCACTATTCGACGTCCTCGGTTGATGACAACCCAGAGCCCATGGAGTGACTATGACAGGGTAAGGTATTACTTCATCTTAAATTCCTAAGATGTAGCGCAAAGACACGATATCCTCGAGATACCAGGGGGTAATACTCGAAGGTAGATCAAAACAGAGGTTGGGCAGGTGCAGTGATCTGCCGAAGACAAGTGCTTGAACTTGTCCAAGAAATGGAACCAAAGAAGATCAATCATGGTCGAAACCACGGTTGCAAAGTACCAAAACATAGATACAAGATCAATCCATACAAAGAGAAGGATTATTGTTACAAGAAGCTCCATGATAAGTCATACACCGGGTCCATGGGCATGAACACGAAGTTCAAGGTCGACTCCCACTTCTTGAAAGCATAACCTCTCATTCACTTCTCGCTTTCGATGAAGTTACAGTGTTGAAATTTTATCGGCCTGAACAACAGAGAATATGACTCGAGAAAACTCTCGGGTTCACACAGATTTGGGAAGGCATAGGTCCAACCCATAGGGGCATTTTAGGAACATACACCACCATCTTCAAGGGTGAATAGCACAAGCTCGAAAGTAGAGCATGGTTGACAAAAGCAGAGGATACCCTCTACCAAAGACATTATGTATCAGGGGAAGAATTCACAAGAATTTTGAATATATATACCACTGTTGGATAATAATCCGCCAAAAGATCTAGCGGACTACAATTGATCCGATGTGAGTAACGATAGTCAATCAGAGACGGAGGTGTGGATGTGAAGGCGGTTACCTTTTTATTGTGAGGAGGTCATCGGGGGGGGGTGAAGATATTTGACCCTTATCTGCGCGAGGACGAGACGGAAAACTCCACCCATCCACCGACAGACTGACCCACGAGCTAGGAAAAGGGTTTCACTATGCGCGCCATTGTTGCATGCATGGCACGGAGGGGCCATGCATGGCTGGCTTCTCTGCTTGAGGGACACGGGTGACACGTACCGTACCGGCGCATGCATGGATAGACTGACGAGACTGTGTTTAACCATGGTGCCTCTCCACTTTGGATAAGAACAAGTGAGAGGTCACCGTGGACGATAGACTTGGGACTGACCACCGATCGACGAGGACATATGAACGTGGAGGACATATGGCACGTGGCCCGATCAGATACAAATAAGTTGAATAGACTTATTTGGACAATCAATCAAGGTTGAATTGTCGGGATCCAACTCATGTTTTAGAAAGACGTCTGAGCCGGATGGATAATTCAAGATAAACAACTGATGACGCACACACGGGTTGAATCTATGAAATCAAATGACAATCACAAAGGACTTAACGAATATTGTTAGTCATATGGGATTATCCACAATGTAACGAGGTGAGAAAGGTCAAGAGTAGTAGGCTACTCAGGATTTCGGTAGACCGGATAGCGTTTCAAAGAATTTTGTGAAAGACAAGAACAACTGGGGACGAACGAATCCTTGACAAGGGTGAGGAATTATTCGTAACTGCTTTCATGCGGTGATGAACTGCAAAGCAGTAAGATCAAAGGATTTGCCGGGACAACGAAGAGTATATTCGGAATCCTCTGACGAAGCAGGTGTTCTTCTGGAATAAGGGCTCTTCGGGAGAAAGTAGTTACGAGAACCTAGAGTTAGAGTAAACAAAATCTTTAACCCGAAAGAGAAGAGGGATCAGAACCCAGAGTAAGGATGAAGAATAAAAGATCCTAATACCACCCGATTGAGATGTGGGCCCGTAAGCCACACAACTATGTTAGTAAAAGTTTTTCAAGTACTAGACTCAACTTCGGCCAAGGAGTTGGAAAGGGGGCTACCTACGGGCAGTTGGCTCTGATACCAACTTGTGACGCCCCCATTCTCGTCCGTACGCTAATGATGCACACAATGCGTACGGCCAAGATTAGGGACTCACTGATTGATATCACAACACAACAAAAGACACAAATACAAAGTCATACAGCTTCATATTACAAGCCAGGGGCCTCGAGGGCTCGAATACATAGCTCGACAAGCACGAGTCAGCGGAAGCAAAGAATATCTGAGTACAGACATAAGTTAAACAAGTTTTGCCTTAAGAAGGCTATCACAAACATAAGCACGGATCGAAAGAGGCGAGGCCTCCTGCCTGGGAACCTCCTAACTACTCCTGGACGTCGGCGTTCTCCACGTAGTAGTAGGCTCCAGCGGCGGTGGTGCAGCAGACGTCTCCGGCGTACTCCATCTCTTGGGCTCCATCGTCTGAACGCGGCATCGTATCTAGGGGGAAAGAGAATGCAAAACAGCGGTGAGTATTCATCCAAAGTACTCGCAAGACTGACATCAGAACTATGCTAAGTATGCATCATTATCAAGGGAAGGGGGTTATATCTGGGCTGACTGCAGAAAGCAAGAATAGGGAGAAGGCCTAGTCCTATCGAAGACTAGCATCTTCAACATCTTGCAGCATTAGAAGAGTGCAGATTGGTATCTCACATATAGTCATATTGTTGTAACAAATTTTATTAAGAAACCACGCCCAGAGATCCTTCCTCGACTCCCTGCAAGGAAGCAATCCCGGAGCCACAATTCATTTCAAATTAAATTACAATTATAGTAGTATAAGGTCAAGGTACAACTCCATGTCGTCCTGTTACCGTGGACACGGCTATTCGAATAGATTATTCATCCCTGCAGGGGTGCACCACATATTCCCCAACACGCCTGAGTCACCTCCGGCCAGACACACTTTCCTGGGTCATGCCCGGCCTCGGGATATCAGCACGTTGTCGCCCCACCTAGGCTCAACGAAGAGGCCAGCCCGCCGGTCTAAATCCTGAGCGCGCAGGTTCGTGGGCCCACTTGCCCTTGCACTCCTGCACGATGTGAACGCGGCCGGAAACAGACCTAGCCCCCTTAGTGCAAGCGCGAGCATAACCAGTCCAATCCGGCGCGCGCCACTCCATTGCCGACGTCCGAAGAGCTTCGGCTGATACAATGACGCTGAGTGCCCATAACTTCCCCACGTGAAGGTTAGTGCATATTAAGGCCAACGACCTAACTCAGATCAAGTACCCAACCCATTAGCATTTTATTAATGCGGGGCAAGCGCGAACCATAGAGTGCAGTCCGTCGCCCCGCCAATAACACTCGGGTGCCTTACCGGCGCACCCCACCAAATATCACTCTCGCGGGTACCCTTGGGGCCGACCCGTCTTCAACATGTTTCTATAACCAGATCATAGTAACTGTGTGTCTATACACCAAGTGGATATCCGAGGAATCACCCTCGATGGATCCCACTCGAGGTATGAGTAAGACAAGAGTCACTACCGGTAAATGGGAAGGAGGAATCACCCTCGATACCCATGACCGATAGCTACGCTACAGAATTAACACCGGGAGTGCTAATGAGGTATCACCCTCGGCACTCGGTAGTAGCTCTGCAGTGCAATACTAAAGGGGTGTGTGGTGATGTGTCGGTAACGGCTTGTCAGTCATGACGACTGAGTCTTCTGTCTTCAAGTCCTCGGTGTCGTCGATGAAAGCAGGGGCAACTGGGACTAAGGGGGTCTCAGGGGTTCACTGATCAACCTATTCTAGGCAGTTGATATAAAAGCAGGTGTAGTAGCAGTTCATCAAAAACAGGCTATGCATCAGATATAGGGGCTAGCTAATACAGTAGCAAAATCTAATGCAAGAACAAGAGGGAGAAGAATAGGCGATATCGGAATGCTCAAGGGGGTTTTGCTTGCCTTGCTGCTCTGTGGCAAAGGCCTGATCGTCAGTCGCGTAGTCGTACCCGGCAGCACCGTCAGTCTCGGGGTCTACCGGAGAGAAGAGGGGGGAAGAAACAATAAATATAAAGCAGACAATCGTAACACAAAGCATGACATGGCGATACGTAGTGCCGGGTGTGTCCTAACGCAGTGTTACACGATACCGAGAAAGGGGAAACCCATCCGGGAAAGTTTTCCCGGTTCCGGACAATGTCGGACAGATCACCGGAGGGGGGAAATGTTCTAGGTTTGCGGTGTTAGAGGCATGTGACAGCTAGGAGGCAGTGCAGACTTGCCTAAAATCAAGTCTAAGTCATATCCGTTATTTTTAGGATTTAATTTGGATTTATTAACCGGTAGGCATGCACTATTCATCTACCGGAAACGGGCTAAAAGTTGCGGGTTCACCTCCGTAGAGGGTCCCGACACAGAAATAGATGGCACGTTGGCTTCGTCTCGTTTTTCTGGTCACTTTTCATATATAAATTATTTTGATCTGAGCTACGGTTTATTTTATATTAATTTTTAAAGTTTTATTAATATTCTGGAATAAAACAGATTATTTTAATTCAAAAATTGGTTTAGTATATCAGCATGACGTCAGCAGTCAACAGGGTCAGTTGGCCGGGTCAACTGACGTGTGGGTCCCACTGTCATAGACTGTTTAGTTAATTAACAGATTAGTTTAATTAACAGGTTAATTAAGTTTAATTAAACCAGGTTAATTAAGTTAATTAATTATTTAATTATTTAATTAATTTATTTATTTATTTGCTATTATTTATTTTAATTATTTATTATTTTCCATTTTCGTTTAAATCAGGGGCGTGGGCCCCTGATGTCATAGACAGTGGGGGGGCTGGCCCCACTGGTCAGCCCCACACACACTCAGGGGGAGCTGCCAACCACACCGCAAAAGAGTATTACATCGGATAGATCTCCATGAAGATCATGGAGAACATGGTATTGAAGAACATAGAGAGAGAAGAAGCCATCTAGTTACTAGCTATGGACCCGAAGGTCTGAGGTAAACTACTCACGCATCATCGGAAGGGCAATGGTGTTGATGTAGAGGCCCTCCGTGATCGAATCCCCCTCTGGGAGATCGCCGGAAAAGGCCCCAAGATGGGATCTCACGGGAATAGAGGCTTGCGGCGGCAGAAAAGTATTTTCGTGGCTCTCTTTGGTATTGGGGGAATATTTCTGAATTTATAGGCGAAGAGTTAGGGTTGGACGAGCTACGGGGGGCCCACAAGCCAGGGGGTGCGCCCCCCCAGGGGTGTGCCCTGGTGGCTTGTGGCCCACCCGTAGGTCTTCTGGCCTCTTCTCCAAGCCTCCTGGGTTCCTTCTGGTCCAAGAAAAATCAGCGTAGAATTTTATTCTGTTTGGACTCCGTTTGATATTCCTTTTCTGCAATACTCAAAAACAAGTAAAAAACAGAAACTGGCACTGGGCACTAGGTTAATAGGTTAGTCCCAAAAATAATATAAAATAGCATATTAATGCATATAAAACATCCAAAATAGATAATATAATAGCATGGAACAATCAAAAATTATAGATACGTTGGAGACGTATCAAGAGGGGACACAGAGGATTTGGTGGCGCACAAACACCTGCCGCACGAAAAACATTTTCTGGTTTTCTCCTCGAGCATGAACTCGCTCACCCTCTGCTCTTACATCGGCCACCGCAAGGTTTCATACCCCGAGCCCGCGCCCTGGGCATGCACCCATGCCTCCACTCGCCGATCGTGTCCACGCTCCGCGCGCTCTGGCCGTGCCCGCGGCGTGCTCGGACGCGCGTGACTTGCGGCGAGCTCCAACAGAACGCCGACGATCTCACCGTGCGGCTCGCCAACAACCTAGACCTACACACGCGTGCATGGTATACACGTACACGGACACCCCCGTGCACCACACGCTCGCACTCACACATAGACGCCACGCCCGCGATGCCGCCCGGACCGCACCCGACGCGTCCGGCACGCGCACACATGCACACCAGATGCGCCCGGCTTATTACACCAAACACACCTCAGGCAAGATTGAAAAATAATACCCACAAAGGATCTGAAGAACTGCGCAACCAAGAAGAATTCCCTTTGTGATCCACCAGCCACGATATTGATCGGAGCACCCAAGTTTCTCCATAACCTGTATTCAAAATTCAACCCCAGTTCGAACCTCGGATGTGAAAGTTCCATGGATAGTGGTCGACGAACTTGGAGCAAGGTCGTCGGTATTGTGGCCGAGGTAGCCGGAGTGACCAATACCGGGTGCTAGGTGGCTGGCATGCCCGGAGTGGCACACTCCAGGAGGCCGCCACCGGTGGCAGGCGGGGTTAACGAGGCGCTAGAGGTGAGGGTGGACGCTACCGAGAGGCGCACCTTCTTGCTTGTTGTTGATGGGCTCTCCAATGTGATTGCTTTCAACTGCTAGACCTCGAAAAAGGAGTCGTGGTGTCTAGGGGAGAGATAATCGATTAATAAGGAGTAACGAAAAAGACATCGGCTACAAGGAGCATGCCTCAACGGAAAAAAAAGCGACTGGATCAGCTTAGAAAATCACACACGCATGTCGAGTGTGCCATGATGAGCTGCCAACCACGTCGTCGCCAACCACCGTGGTGGCTCGCCGCTCGCTTGGTCGACTGCACATAGCCTGGCCATCAGCAGCGGGATGCATGACTACGGGCGGTCGGACAGTCGAGCACCACGTTCACGCGTGGCGAGTTGGGAACATCCACTGTTTGGGGCTCGCTTTCTTTAGTTCGCGTTCGTGATCCTATTCCGGAGTCGCGCCCCGCACACGTCGACTCGCGTCATCTCCCTAGACCGACGACGAGGCCATGGATGCTGAGCAGCCAGCCTCACGTAATGCAGACCCATGGGAACGACACGGCCGCTACCGTAGACCCTGAAAGGACGCGTTTGTCAGGCTTGACCACTTGATAGAGGCGAAGTTGTCCCTGTCTTTCGATGAGATGGTGGCTTTAGTTTTCGGTGGAGTAGACTTTGACGATCCTACTACGACCGTGCAAAGACGTCGCGCCTTAGCAATCGCTAAACCAACTCCGAGAGGTTATTGACCACGCCAGAGCATGATCAACCTGACCACGAGGGTCTATTTCCTGCACGCAAACGAAGAACAAGCAAGAAACTGAAATTGCAATCTGGGTACTGCGAATATAAGAGGAAAGGTTTATTGATGAAAGTGGGTTTCTGTGACGAAGAACGCAAAGTTGCAGCTATGGCGAACCTGTAATCTAAACAAAACACCACTTTCATAAATAAAGCTTTCCTCTTATATTTGCAATATCCAGATTGCAATTTCAGTTTCTATCTTGTTCTTCGTTTGCATGCAGGAAATAGACCCTCGCCGTCAGGTTGATCGTGCTCCGGCGTGCTCAATAACCTCTCAGAGTTGGTTTAGCGATTGCTAAGGCATGACGTCTTCGCACGTTCGTAGTCCGATAATCAAAGTCTACTCCACCGAAAAGGAAAGCCACCATCTCATCGAAAGACCAGGACAACTTCGCCTCTATCAAGTGGTATCGATATACCCCACGGGTATAACCCGCCTAGGTCGTGACCCGGGCTCCACTAAGGCGGCCCATATAGAAGATGTTCATAAGAAGCTCTAGGCCCAGACATGCGGCTCATTGGGTGGGCCGGCTCATCAATGTCGTCCAGACAGCCGACTTAAATATGAAGACATAGCAAATCCTTTTTCCTTGAAGAGCAAGGAAAGGAGGAGTTAGATTAGGTCACGGGCATGATACTCGTGATTTGCGTTGGGTTTTCCGTGAAGAGGAATGGGTAATCGCAGCACACAGTGGGTAAGTATTTCCCTCAGTTATGAAACCAAGGTTTATCGAACCAATAGGAATATCAATCCTCAACCGTCTTCAGCGGCCGCACACAAAAGAACAAACAACTTGCACACAACGCCGGCAAGAGGGTCGTCAATCCCCTTGATCTCGTTATTTGCAAGCAAGTGAGTTGTGTAGATAATTGTAGATGATAGTAAAGTGCAAAATAAAATAAAAGGTAATAAATAACAGCAAGGTAATGATAGAATTTGTGAAAATATAAGTGAATAGACCCGGGGGACGTAGAGTTCTCTAGTGGCATCTCTCATAAGCAAAACATACGATGGGTAAACAAATTACTATTGGCCAATTGGTAGAAAAGCGAATAATTATGTGATGTTCACGGCAATGATCATGTGTATATAGGTATCATGACCATAAGCAAATAGGTCGACTCCTGCCTGCACCTACTACTATTACTCCACTTCAAGAGCGCTTCTATGCTTGCCTCTCTACGTATTAAGTTCATGGCAAACGGAGTAATGCTAGGAGAATGATGACATGATGTAGACAAAGAATACTCAACTAATATGAATAGACCCCATCATTTTATCCTTAGTAGAAAAAATACAAAGACGCAACTTGTCCCCTTCTGTCACTGGGATATAGAAACTCGTCAGGTTGAACCTACTACAACGCACCACTCTCACAGAAGAAATATCAATCTAGTTGGCCAAACTATCTCAATAGATCGGAGAGCATTACGAAGCTATGATGATCATGCAAATAATAATCATAGTAATCAGGTTTGACTCAAATACTTTTCATGAATAATCTGAACATAAACTCACAATTCATCGGATCCCAACAAACACACCATAAAAGGGATTACATCGGATAGATCAAGGCAAAGATCCGATGAACATTGTATTGAAGATCAAGAGAGAGAAAGAGATATTGCCATGTAGGTACTACCCATGGACCCATAGGTCTGTGGTGAACTACTCACACATCATGGTGAGGGCAGCAAGGTTGATGAAGATGTTGGGGAACGTTGCATGGGAAACAAAAAATTTCCTACGCACACGCAAGATCAATCCATGGTGATGAGCATCTACGAGAGGGAGAGTGTATCTACATACCCTTGTAGATTGCTAAGCGGGAAGCGTTAAGAAACGCGGTTGATGTAGTCGAACGTCTTCGCGATCCAAATCGCAGCCGTCCCACGATCTGTCCCGATCTAGCGCCGAACGGACGGCACCTCCGCGTTCAGCACACGTACAGCTTGATGACGATCTTCGCCTTCTTGATCCAGCAAGAGGGAGCGAAGAGGTAGATGAGTTCTCCGGTAGCGCGACGGCGCGGCGTCGGTGGTGGTGGAACTATTCCGGCAGGGCTTCGCCTAAGCACTACCGGAATCTATTTGGTGGAGGAACTAGAGAATAGAGAACTAGCACGTGGACTTGTGTCTTTGGGGGATCTATTCCTCTAGTATATATAGGAGGGAGGGGGAGGAGGCAGCCTCCCTAGGGTTTCCCCTAGGGGTCGGCCGAACCGGGCAAGGAGGAGTCCAATCCACTTCCTACTAGGAAGTGGATTCATATTAGGAAGGAGTCATATTCCTTCCTATCTCCACCTTTTTTCCTCTTGGGCATATGGGCCCTTATGGGGTTGGTTCCCCAGCCCATTAGGGGCCGGTGCGCCACCTCTTGGGCCCATGTAGCCCCCCAGGGTGGGTGGGCCCCACCCGGTGGACCCCCGAAACCCATTCGTCACTCCCGGTACACTACCGGAAATACCCGAAACTTTTCCGGAACCCAAACACCACTTTCCTATATATAAATCTTTACCTCCGGACCATTCCGGAGCTCCTCGTGACGTCCGGGATCTCATCTGGGACTCCGAACAACCTTCGGTCACCAACACATATATCTTAATACTGCCGAAACGTCACCGAACCTTAAGTGTGCAGACCCTGCGGGTTCGAGAACTATGTAGACATGCCTGAGACACCTCTACGGTGAATAACCAATAGCGGGACCTGGATGCCCATATTGGTTCCTACATATTCTACGAAGATCTTTATCGGTTGAACCTCTATGTCAAGGATTCAGTTAATCTCGTATGATGTTCCCTTTGTTCTTCGGTATGTTACTTGCCCGAGATTCGATCGTCGGTATCTCTATACCTAGTTCAATCTCGTTACCGGCAAGTCTTTTTACTCGTTCCGTAATACAAGATACCGTGGCTAACACTTTAGTCACATTGCTTGCAAGGCTTATTGTGATTTTGTATTACCGAGTGGGCCCTGAGATACCTCTCCGTCATACGGAGTAACAAATCCCAGTCTCGATCCATGCCAACTCAACAGACTCCTTCGGAGATACCTGTAGAGCATCTTTATAGTCACCCAATTACGTTGTGACAATTGATACACACAAGGTATTCCTCCGGTGTCAGTGAGTTGCATGATCTCATGGTCATAGGAACAGATACTTGACATGCAGAAAACAATAGCAATAAACTGACACGATCATATGCAACGTTTATAGTTTGGGTCTTGTCCGTCACATTATTCTCCTAATGATGTGCTCCCGTTATCAAATGACATCTCATGTCTATGGCTAGGAAACCTTGACCATCTTTGATCAACGAGCTAGTCTACTGGAGGCATAGTAGGGACACAGTGTTGTCTATGTATCCACACATGCAATTGAGATTCCATTCAATACAATTATAGCATGGATAATAAACGATTATCATGAACAAGGAAATATAATAATAACCATATTATTATTGCCTCTAGGGCATAGTTCCAACAGTCTCCCACTTGCACTAGAGTCAATAATCTAGCTCACATCACTATGTGATTTACATTGTAATGAATCTAACACCCATACAGATCTCGTGTTGATCATGTTTAGCCCTTGGAAGAGGTTTAGTCATCGGGTCTGCGACATTCAGATCCGTGTGTACTTTGCAAATATTTATGTCCTCCTCCTTGATGTAATCGCGGATGGAATTGAAACGTCGCTTTATGTGTCTGGTCCTCTTGTGAAACCTTGGTTTCTTGGCTAGAGCAATGGCACCAGTGTTGTCACAGAACAGAATCATTGGGTTTAGTGCACTGGGCACTACTCCAAGATCTGTCATGAACTCCTTCATCCAGACACCTTCCTTCGCCGCCTCCGAGGCAACGATGTACTCCGCTTCGCATGTAGAATCAGCTACCACGCTCTGCTTGGAACTGCACCAGCTTACCGCACCCCCATTAAGAATAAATACGTATCCGGTTTGAGACTTAGAGTCATCCAGATCAGTGTCAAAGCTTGCATCGACGTAACCCTTTACGACGAGCTCTTGATCACCTCCATAAACGAGAAACATGTCCTTAGTCCTTTTCAGGTACTTAAGGATATTCTTGACCGCCGTCCAGTGTTCCATTCCTGGATCACATTGAAACCTTCCGGCCATACTTATGGCAAGGCTGACATTGGGTCTTGTGCATAGTATTGCATACATGATAGAGCCTATGGCAGAAGCATAGGGGACGACACTCATCTTTTCTCTATCTTTTGCAGTCACTGGGCATTGAGTCTTGCTCAACTTCACACCTTGCAATACAGGCAAGAACCCCTTCTTGGACTGATCCATTTTGAACTTCTTCAAAACTTTGTCAAGGTATGTGCTCTGTGAAAGTCCTATTAAGCGTCTCGATCTATCTCTATAGATCTTGATGCCTAATATGAAAGCAGCTTCTCCTAGGTCCTTCATTGAAAAACTCTTGTTCAAACATTCCTTCACGCTCTCCAACATTTCTATATTGTTTCCAATCAGCAATATGTCATCCACATATAATATTAGAAACACTATAGAGCTCCCACTCACTTTCTTGTAAATACAAGCTTCTCCGTAAACTTGTATCAACCCGAACGCTTTGATCACCTCATCAAAGCGAAGATTCCAACTCCGAGATGCTTGCACCAGTCCATAAATGGATTGCTGGAGTTTGCAAACTTTGTCAGCATTCTCTGGATCGACAAAACCTTCTGGTTGTATCATATACAACTCTTCCTTAAGGAAACCATTAAGGAACGCTGTTTTTACATCCATCTGCCAAATTTCATAATCGAAAAATGCAGCTATTGCTAACATGATTCTGACGGACTTCAGCATCGCTACGGGTGAGAAGGTCTCATCGTAGTCAACTCCTTGAACTTGTGAAAAACCCTTTGCCACAAATCGAGCTTTATAGACGGTGACATTACCGTCCGCGTCCGTCTTCCTCTTAAAGATCCATTTGTTCTGAATGGCCTTTCGCCCTTCATGTAATACTTCCAAAGCCCATACTTTGTTTTCATACATGGATCCCATCTCGGATTTCATGGCCTCTAACCATTTCTCGGAATCCGGGCCCATCATCGCTTCTCCATAGCTCGTAGGTTCATCGTTGTCCAACAACATGACCTCTAATACAGGGTTGCCGTACCACTCAGGGGCAGTACGCGTCCTTGTCGACCTACGAGGTTTGATAGCAACTTGATCCGAAGCTTCATGATCATCATCATTAACTTCCTCTTCAACCGATGCAGGCTCTACAGAAACATCTTTCTGTGCTGCGCTACTCTCAGGTTGAAGTAAAGGTTCAACAACCTCATCGAGTTCTATCTTCCTCCCACTCAGTTCTTTCGAGAGAAACTATTTCTCAAGAAATGTTCCGTTTTTAGCGACAAACACTTTGCCTTCGGATCTAAGATAGAAGGTATACCCAACTATCTCTTTTGGGTATCCTATGAAGACGCATTTCTCCGCTTTGGGTTCCAGCTTTTCAGGCTGAAGCTTTTTGACATAAGCATCACATCCCCAAACTTTAAGAAACGACAACTTTGGCTTGTTGCCAAACCACATTTGATATGGTGTCGTCTCAACGGATTTCGATGGTGCCCTATTTAAAGTGAATACAGCTGTCTCTAATGCATAACCCCAAAACGATAGTGGCAAATCGGCAAGAGACATCATAGATCGCACCATATCCAATAAGGTTCGATTACGACGTTCGGACACACCATTACGCTGTGGTGTTCTAGGCGGTGTCAATTGTGAAACTATTCCACACTGTCTTAAGTGACTGCCAAACTCATAACTCAGATATTCTCCTCCTCGATCAGATCGCAGGAATTTAATCTTCTTGTTACGATGATTCTCAACTTCACTCTGAAATTGCTTGAACTTTTCAAACGTTTCAGACTTGTGTTTCATTAAGTAAATATAACCATACCTACTTAAGTCATCAGTGAAGGTGAGAAAATAACGATATCCTCCGTGCGCCAAAATGCTCATCGGACCGCACACATCAGTATGTATGATTTCCAACAAGTCACTTGCCCGTTCCATTGTTCCAGAGAACGGGGTCTTAGTCATCTTGCCCATGAGGCATGGTTCACATGTGTCAAGTAATTCAAAATCAAGTGACTCCAAAAGTCCATCAGCATGGAGCTTCTTCATGTGTTTTACACCAATATGACCTAAGCGGTAGTGCCACAAGAAAGTGGTACTATCATTATCAACTCTACATCTTTTGGCATCAATGTTATGAACATTTGTATCATCACTATCGAGATTCAATAAGAATAAACCCATCACATTGGGTGCATGACCATAAAAGATATTACTCATATAAATAAAACAACCATTATTCTCTGATTTACATGAGTAACCGTCTCGCATTAAACAAGATCCAGATATAATGTTCATGCTTAACGCATGCACTAAATAACAATTATTCAGGTTCATCACTAATCCCGATGGTAATCGAAGAGCGAGCGTGCCGATGGTGATCACATCAACCTTGGAACCATTTCCCACGCCCATCGTCACTTCGTCCTTTGCCAACCTCCGTCTATTCCGCAGTTCCTGTTTTGAGTTGCAAATGTGAGCAACCGAACCGGTATCAAATACCCAGGCACTACAAAGAGAGTTGGCAAGGTACACATCAATAACATGTATATCACATATACCTTGTTTGGTGTTGGCCGCCTTCTTGTCAGCCAGATACTTGGGGTAGTTCCGCTTCCAGTGACCAGTTCCCTTGCAATGAAAGCACTCAGTTTCTGGCTTGAGTCCAGCCTTGGGTTTCTTCATGGGAGGGGCAACTGCTTTGCCACTCTTTTTGGAGTTACCCTTCTTACCCTTGCCATTCTTCTTGAAACTAGTGGTTTTATTGACCATCAACAGTTGATGCTCCTTCTGAATCTCAGACTCAGTGACTTTCAACATTGCAAACAGCTCGGCGACTGACTTGTTCATCCCGTGCATGTTATAGTTCAACACGAAGCTCTTGTAGCTAGGTGGCAATGATTGAAGAACTCTGTCAGTGATCGCCTCTGGCGGAAGGGGCATCCCCAATTCAGCCAGACGGGTGGAATACCCAGACATTCTGAGTATGTGTTCACTGACAGACCCGTTCTCCTCCATCTTGCAAGCATAGAACTTATCGGAGGTCTCATACCTCTCGATCTGGGCATTCTTCTGAAAGATAAACTTCAACTCCTGGAACATATCATATGCTCCATGACATTCAAAACGTCTTTGAAGTCCCGGTTATAAGCCATACAACATTGCACATTGAACTATTGAGCGGGAGAGACAGACACCCGCCAACAACGTGCCTGCCAGGCGTTCGCAACGTCTGCAGACTCTACTGGAGCGGGTGGTTCACCAAGCAATGCATCAAGGACATAAGCCTTTTGGGAAGCCGTAAGGATAATCCTTAGATTACGGGCCCAGTCCACAAAGTTACTTCCATCATCTTTCAACTTTGCTTTCTCTAGGAACGCATTAAAATTCAGGGGTGCTACTGCGCGAGCCATTGATCTACAACATAAATTTTGCAAAGACAACTTAGACTATTGTTCAAGATAATGAGTTTAGTTAATCATATTACTTAAAAACTCCCACTCAAATTGACATCCCTCTAGTCATTCGAGTGTCACATGATCCAAATTCACCAACTCAAGTCCGATCATCACGTGAGATGAGGTGGTTTCATTGGTGAACATCTTCATGTTGATCATATCTACTATGTGACTCATGTTCGACCTTTCGGTCTCTTGTGTTCCGAGGCCATGTCTGTACATGCTAGGCTCGTCAAGTTTAACCCGAGTGTTCCGCGCGTGCAACACTGGCTTGCACCCGTTGTATGTGAACATAGAGTCTATCACACCCGATCATCACGTGGTGTCTCGAAACGATGAAATTTCGCAACAGTGCACACTCGGGGAGAACACAATTTTATGTTGAAATTTTAGTGAGGGATCACCTTATAATGCTACCGTCGTCCTAAGCAAAATAAGATGCATAAAAGGATTAACATCACATGCAAATCATAAGTGACATGATATGGCCATGAACTTGTGCTTTTGATCTCCATCTCCAAAGCACCGGCATGATCTCCATCGTCACCAGCATGACACCATGATCTCCATCATCTTGATGTCCATCAACGTGTCGCCATGAGGTTGTCGCGCCAACTGTTGCTTCTACGACTATTGCTAACTCATAGCGATAAAGTAAAGCAAAACGGCGAAAATAAAGTAAAGACAACCCTATGGCTCCTGTCGATTGCCGTACTCACCGACATGCAAGTTGTGATATTCTATACAAAACATGATCATCTCATACATCACATATATCTCATCATGTAATTGGCCATATCACATCACAACATACCCTGCAAAAACAAGTTAGACGTCCTCTAATTGTTGTTGCATGTTTTACGTGGCTGCTAAGGGTATCTAGCAAGAACGATTCTTACCTACGCAAAAACCACAACGGTGATACACAAATTGCTATTCAACCTTCTCAAGGACCGCCTTTGTTGAATCCAATCCAACTAAAGTGGGAGAGACAGACACCCGCCAGCCATCTTTATGCAACAAAGTCACATGTCAGTTGATGGAACCGGTCTCTCGTAAGCGTACGAGTAAGGTTGGTCCGGGCCGCTTCATCCCATAATACTGCTGAGTCAAGAAAAGACCAAGGGAGGAAGCAATCTGAGCATCAACGCCCACAAACTCCTTTGTGTTCTACTCGTGATCTCATCTACGCATAGACCTAGCTCATGATGCCACTGTTGGGGAACGTTGCATGGGAAACAAAAAATTTCCTACGCACACGCAAGATCTATCCATGGTGATGAACATCTACGAGAGGGAGAGTGGATCTACATACCCTTGTAGATCGCTAAGCGGGAAGCGTTAAGAAACGTGGTTGATGTAGTCGAACGTCTTCGCGATCCAAATCGCAGTCGTCCCACGATCTGTCCCGATCTAGCGCCGAACGGACGGCACCTCCGCGTTCAGCACACGTACAGCTTGATGACGATCTCCGCCTTCTTGTTCCAGCAAGAGGGAGCGAAGAGGTAGATGAGTTCTCCGGCGGCGCGATGGCGCGGCGACGGTGGTGGTGGAACTATTCTGGCAGGGCTTCGCCTAAGCACTACCGGAATCTATTTGGTGGAGGAACTAGAGAATAGAGAACTAACATGTGGACTTGTGTCTTTGGGGGCTCTATTCCTCTAGTATATATAGGAGGGAGGGGGGAGGAGGCAGCCTCCCTAGGGTTTCCCCTAGGGGTCGGCCGAACCAGGCAAGGAGGAGTCCAATCCACTTCCTACTAGGAAGTGGATTCATATTAGGAAGGAGTCCTATTCCTTCCTATCTCCACCTTTTTTCCTCTTGGGCATATGGGCCCTTATGGGGTTGATTCCCCAGCCCATTAGGGGCTGGTGCGCCACCTCTTGGGCCCATGTGGCCCCCCGGGGTGGGTGGGCCCCACCCGGTGGACCCCCGGAACCCATTCGTCACTCCCGGTACACTACCGGAAATACCCGAAACTTTTTCGGAACCCAAACACCAATTTCCTATATATAAATCTTTACCTCCGACCATTCCGGAGCTCCTCGTGACGTCCGGGATCTCATCCAGGACTCCGAACAACCTTCGGTCACCAACACATACATCTCAATACTACCGAAACATCACCGAACTTTAAGTGTGCAGACCCTGCGGGTTCGAGAACTATGTAGACATGACCGAGACACCTCTACGGTCAATAACCAATAGCGGGACCTGGATGCCCATATTGGTTCCTACATATTCTACGAAGATCTTTATCGGTTGAACCTCTATGTCAAGGATTTAGTTAATCCCGTATGATGTTCCCTTTGTTCTTCGGTATGTTACTTTCCTGAGATTCGATCGTCGGTATCTCTCTACCTAGTTCAATCTCGTTACCGGCAAGTCTCTTTACTTATTCCGTAATACAAGATCCCGTGGCTAACACTTTAGTCACATTGCTTGCAAGGCTTATTGTGATGTTGTATTACCGAGTGGGCCCTGAGATACCTCTCTGTCATACAGAGTAACAAATCCCAGTCTCGATCCATGCCAACTCAACAGACACCTTCGGAAATACCTGTAGAGCATCTTTATAGTCACCCAGTTACGTTGTGACATTTGATACACACAAGGTATTCCACCGGTGTCAGTGAGTTGCATGATCTCATGGTCATAGGAACAGATACTTGACATGCAGAAAACAATAGCAATAAACTGACACGATCATATGCTACATTTATAGTTTTGATCTTGTCCATCACATTATTCTCCTAATGATGTGATCCCGTTATCAAATGACATCTCATGTCTATGGCTAGGAAACCTTGACCATCTTTGATCAACGAGCTAGTCTACTAGAGGCATAATAAGGACACATTGTTGTCTATGTATCCATGTAACACCCTGGTTTTCGCTCCTGGATTTTTCCTTCGCGGGATTTGACTCCCGTCTTTTTTCTCGGTGTTATCAGATTTCTTTCACTCTTGGGTATATGAAGATGGTTATTCAGCCTTGCCTTCCCTATCTAACCAGAAATTCTCCCCAGTCCAACCTTGCCACCCAAGATCCATCTCAGGACTTTGTCATCAGAACCCTACATTCCGAGTTGCCGGAAGGGAAACCCTGATCTTTCCAGTTCCAAAGCAACCCCAATTTCCTTTGATCTTCTGCCTCCCAAACTTTTCCCAGTGATCATCCTATCTTTATAAACCCTGGATATGCAAAAATATTGCCAAGTCATTTGCAATATTTTTCATTTATAATTAATTCCTTTTTCTGCCAGTTAAAGGAATTAAATCCAGGAAAATATCTATCCATCTCCAGAGTTCATGAAAACTTGTGGAGATATTCTTTGTGATAATTTTGAGCTCCCACAAAAATATTGGCCATAATTAAATAAGGGAAATTGCCTTTTCCTATTTAAAGCCAATATTGCATTTTGGGCACTTTCTAAAGGAACTACCATTTTGGTAGCCAGGAAAAATCCCAAATAATTTCTGGAGCTTCTCATATCCATATCTTCCCCATTATCATCAAAATCCCAAGTTCCATAGTTCAAATTTTGAGCACCACATCAATTTGCAAATTCTGTCCAGTTGGGCAATTTGCAAAGGAAGTGCTCTATTCCTTGATCTATTTGAGCTGAAATTTTTCATGGTGGTTAACATTAATAAATCACCCATGGATACCAAAAATCAGCTCAATCCCTCTATCTATCTTTTCCCAGCATTTTCTCCAAGTTTCTGTCCATTTGAAAGCTCTGTGAAGGAAGTACCATTTTGGTGTATGCAAATGGTATGAAACTTTTACAGTAGCTTCATATAATTAAATAATCATCCTCCTCCAAATTTCATCCCAATCCATGTAGCCAATTTGTCCCAGCAAATTTATTTCCATTCCTGACCAATTGGCAAGTTTGCAAAGGAAGTACCATCTACAGTGGTCCATTGGTGCTTAAATTTTGGCACAATGATCACCTTAGTAAATGACTACTCCATGCCAAACCCCAGCTCAATTCACTTAGGGATCCATCCAGAACCAACCGCGAACACCTTTATGTCAGGAACCTTTCTAGAGCCTCTAGTCCATTCCAGGGAAGATGAGATCAAACCAGAGGCATGGGACCCCTCCTGGATGTCAGGACAACGCAATGGACAAGGTGTTGGGTCAAGTCGTGCCACAGAGCACGTTTTGGCGTGGTGACCACGTGGCTGGCATAGCCAAATGCGTGCTCTGCACGTCGGGGCCCTCGGCCACCATCAACACAGCGCGCTCGCGCCACCACGGCGTGTCTCGACTTGTCCAGCACCTCCGCGACATCCTAGAACCCCTCTGGACCCTTCTTCCCCCTCCTCGTTCCCTCTCATCGCGCCACGGCGACCGCCGACATGTCTCTGTCCCGCCCGTGACGCCGTCGTCTTCCTCCCTCCCTAGGCCTCTTCCGCGCTGAGCTATCCCGTCGCCCTGTTGCTCGTCAGGTCGGCCGCTTCCCGATGCCGGGCACCAGCCTGAGCCATCGCCTCCGTGCTCCAGTGCCGCGGCCAGCTCATCGCGCGACATCCTTATCGGCTCGCCGCCGGCCGGCTATTTAAAGCCATCCCCGGGTTCCCCTCGAGCTCACCCCTCCTCCTCCTCACCCTCTAGACCACTCCCGTAACCCCGCCCGGTCGAGCCCCTCGCTGGAGCACGGCAATTTCGCCGGATCTCCACTCTCTGCCTCCGCCCGCGAACCCCTCCACTGGCCCTCCCTTGTGCTCGTGGAGGTGCCTACTGGAGGCGCCACTCTCCGGTGAACCCGCCCCTGCCCTCGCCTGGCCTCCTGGACAACCGGAACCTCGAGCCCGAGCTCACCGGAGCTGCCCTCCGCCGCGGCCGACGTCTCGCCTAACTGCGAGCTCCCCGGCGTCCAACGCCTGCATCATTGGGTGCGCCGTGACGAGGGGGTTACTCCGGTGGTTCGAGCTCCACCGGAGGTGGCCGGAGTTGGCCGGCCGCACGCCAGCGCCGGCGGCCTCCCTCTGCCTGCGAGCGGGAGTCGGGGAAGGAGAGGGGAGCGGGAGGAGAGGAAAGAGAGAGCTGACAGGTGGGCCCCGACCCCGCCCATCAGTGAGAGAGGCACCCGCCAGTGTGGATAAGTGGAAGCATAAATTCAAAAATATGCTTTTATCTTTGAAAAGCACATTTCCTTAGCACTTCGGCTTGAAATGCGCTTCTCTGTGCAGAAGGCGTATTTCTTTCAAATACGTTTTCTGTTTTATCCACCAAGGGCCTGTTTGTGGAGGAATTTTTGCAGATTGGACCCTGATTTTCCACCTCTCATATCTTTTCATCCGTGACTCCGATTCCGGTGATTCCAGCGCCCACATCTTCATCTCGTCGAGCCCGTTATTTTGGTGTCATTTCCACAAGGTGGTCATACAGTGGAAATGACCACTTTACCCTTGCTCTCCTATCAGTCCTCCGAGAGAGAATCCTTTCCGGCGAATCCCTTCCGCGGACTCTCCGCATTTCTTCCCGGAGTATTTCTTCAACCCCAGGCAAGCCGACCATCTGACATATGCTCTACAGCATCGCTCTATGTTATTCTTGTGTGTTTAATCATTAATTATGCTTGTGATAGAAATAGTTTAACTCCTGCTATGTTGCACTTACTATTTTCATTACTAGTTCATAGTAAATAGTTTAAATGCCTAGTTGATGCCCTCATAAGTTGTTGTGGTGAAATACATGCTTACTTAATGAACCTAGTCGATTGATCTAGAGTCACCTGTCCGGGCTTATCCGTGCAGCCACATTTGCCGGTATGGGACGGCCTTGACTTGGTCTGATCGCGTGCTGTTTCACCGGTACCTCCAGACAGGGAAGGTTATGCGCGCGCGCTACCCTGGCCTGGTGGGCGGCGATAACCTTGTGAGCCCAGTTGATAGTTGAGTTTGTGCCGGCGTCCCCGTTTGGGATAGTAGCCCCCGTTTGGGTCTACATAGTTTGGCCACGACGGTGGCAGGTGTCATGAGGACACAGGGGCCACCCAAGGCTGACCTCCGGGGGAGGAAGAGTGCCGGTGGTACGATGAAAGAGTTACGGGTCAGGTAGGTTTTGTTGAAGCAATGCTGGTCCACCCGAGTGGGATCACGAGGCCAGGTGCTTCATGGTGTGGGTAAAGTGCGCAACCTCTCCAGAGTGTAAAATCTATTCGAATAGCCGCGTCCACGGTATTGGACAGCCCGTCCAGACCTCAGTAGATGGTCAACCGTAACAGTGATAATAATGATGAAAGAACTCGTCTTATGCAGACATCAGATAATGTCAGGAATATGATTATGTTAGCCATGGGATGGCTATGAGATGAGTGGTCGGATGACCACATGATTATGTTAGCCATGGGATGGCTATGAGATGAGTGGTCGGATGACTACGTGATTTGGATTGGATTTGGATCAGATTCAGATTGGATCATGAGAATATTCGGAGTATGGAATATTTACTTAGTATGCTTTACTTTATTGTATTTACTTCAGTAGTTATCTTGCTAGATAATCCTATTACGCCATGATAAGTAATATTGCTCTAATAACAAATGCATGCTTGAATGCCATGGATTGCATTGCTTGGTGTATATGCGAGTTTGGTTTGCTTGTGAGTACATTCAAAAGTACTCAGCGGCCTTTAACATGGCCAGGTTCACATAAGGATTCATCGTCCGTCGTCGAGGAGCCGGAGCGTTCGCGGGCTAGAAGAGTAACCTAGTCAGATCCCTGTGGATTGGAGCCGCACCCAGACCCTGCTGCCTTAGATAGAGCTTTTCTGCGGCCATCACCGTTGTAACATATCCCCTGTAAGACTCATATATCCATTAATAGAAATGCCGGTGTTCTTGATACTTGTTGTAAAAACGCATGCCAGAGTGATTTCCTGGGCTGGTATGCGTGGCGACCGTCTGGCTACAGTGGTAATCAGGCGGGGGCGCCACAACGAATGGTATCAGAGCAGCCATGTTGACTATAGGTTATCCTAGCCAGACTTCACTGTCTTGTGTTCAGTAGAAAGCCCAGATGGATTTCAGCCATCTTTGCCACCTGGCACGGCTACTATTGATCATAAGGCAACCCCATAGGTCTTTGGCTCCATCAAACCCCAACTCTCGTGGCCCTTGCCTTCGGTGTGAAATGCTCGCACCCGGCAACGACCCGTGAGCCCTGAAACCCCTAGGTAAACTACATATCCTGACCCTGCTTGCTAACCATGGCATTTCTCTTCTCACTCTAGTTTCCTTTGGGAAACGCTTATGAATTCTATCTCTCCTCGACAACACTATGATCGTTGACCAAGCCACTTTGGCTATGGTCCTGCATCGAGTGTGATGTTCCCTAAGGAAGTAGTAGGAGCTTGACACCAGTGCTACCAGGGGCATTGTGTGGTTTTGCTTCTAAATCCTTAGAGGTGCATCGAGTGCGCTATAATAGTTATACTAGTGGATCCTTGGCCATGTGTATAAGGTCCGCAAAAGATTTGAGCTTTATTTGCTTTTTGGTTTTTCGCGGTTCTTGTTTCTTTTGTCAGTTCCGTTTCTTCGCTCCGACTGGATCCATCCGCAAGAGTTGTCTAAGAAGATCAGCATGCAACCGGGATAATACCCAATAATCCCAATTCAGCAAGAGACCTGTCCAGCTAACTATCTGATACTCGGAACATTACTACCGGATCTGTCAGATATGAAGAATGGGTCAGAAGCAGAATCCGTGTGCAACAGACAAGGCCAGAATATACCTGAGAGAGTTGGCCTCAGAACCGTTCATACCTGAGGAGTAGTCAGATGAACTACCAAGAACATACCCAGTAGGGACAAATGATTCCGTCCTCGACACAAGGATTATTTCAGTCAGTGGGGTGAACCTTGAGTCTTTTCTCCATGGACTCAAGAACCATCTATGATCCACCGAGGACATATCTCAAGAATGTGAATGAGCCAACAGCAGCAACAAAACTCCGGTACGTTGGTACAAATTTCAAAGCATATTTTGAAGTTCACCGATACAAATACAAAATTTTCTGGGCACTGTGAACAAGGTCTGCGAGGAATATGGATAAGTTCACGGTTGCCAGAATCAATGAGAACTTCACATGCTTGGAAGCTCAGCTGAACCGAATGGAATTACCTGTCGACTGCTTATTATCAGCAACACCTGGTCTAAATACAAAAGGGTATTCTGAATTAATTAATGACATGAAGTCTACATCAGTCATGCAACCCTTACAGCAACAATAATCAGACCAGCAGAAGGACAAGTGATGTGCATGACCATCGGAATAGCTTTAGTCAAGGTATGGCCTATACCAAGTTTGGCTCCGCTATGGATACTTCGGAAGGAAGCCAGAACCAGCCATAGATCCAACTATGTACACAAGGCTTCTGGTATAAGGAACCCAACCTTTCCCCACAAGCTACCGAGAAGAGATTACGATACCAGACCGCCAATCTTCCTCGGTACGCCACTTGGTGAGAAAAGCTTCTGGGATATGGCACTCCCATCTTCCACAGCGTGCTACCGCAGAAAACTTCCGGCATAAGGCACCCGACCTTCCGCAGTAAGCCACATGAAGGAAAACTTTCGAGGCACGATACCCAGCCTTCTTCAGCACGCTACCTTGGCAGAAGCTTCAAGCATAAGGAATTCAACCTTCTTCAACACACCATCGTGCCCCAACAAGTGTGTCAGAAGCAAGAACTAGTCTGGACACACATCTGCCTCGGAACTTAGTGGTTATGAAAGGATTTATCCTATACCTGCATATGTTGTGAGCATGCAGTCCAGTGGATCAGTTTATGCGAGCCACTCGTACACAAGAATGACTGTGTTCAGAGAAACATTGGCCCATGTTTAAAAGAAGAATATGAGCACATCAACCCCTGCGAGATATGCAAGAGTAAGTTGTGAGAACAAGCCCGACAAACCGGGAAAACAATCAAGGAGCCGTGTTAGCAGGTCATTACAGGTCCATGAAAGGAACCCTCAAGAACAAGGAAGTGGTGTACAAACGACCTCCGTGATGGTCAACAAGATTCACGAACAGGGTGGTATTACCAACCCTTGTCAGACTCTTGCATATGCGGCCACAACAATGCACTACTTGCGGTTACAAGTGAGATTGTCGCACTCCTCATGGATACGGGCCATCAACCAAGACAAGAGGCTATGCTCCGAAAGGTACACCAAATGACAGCCATACTATGCTTAGCTTAGTGGTCATAGCACGAACTACAGAGGCTATATATGACAGAGTCCTCTCCACGAGCAATAGAGTTTGAAACAAGACATTCAGATAGAATGGCTCAAAGCACGTCGGCACCAACAGCTCATAGACATCATGACATCATGAGAATAAGAGATTACTGTCTATGATTATTTTGTGATCATGTCTGACGTTTCAGTTGAGGATATAGCAGCCATAGTTCAGTCATGTTGATTCTGGATCACCTAAGGGCAAAGTCAGGATGCAGAAGCCAGAAGGAAATGTTAGTATGGAACTCACAACCATACTGAGCATTCTGACACAGCAAAAGAGAACCACCCCTAGTAGCTCGAGGCCATACTAGCACGAGAGCCTGGTACCAGCAAAGGATGTCTTGCCCATAACAGTCAGGATATGAAGCATTACAATAAAACCCGAAGCAGTTACTTCCAGGCCCTGGAAATCGAGCTGTCTGTTGGTACTACCCGCTACCCCACCCAGCAATACCACTACCGGGACAAAAGGTACACCTGACAGGAAAGAGAAGGATTCAAGGAAGTTGTGTGAAGAGATAACATATGGTCCTTCAGAAGAGGCAGCTAAAAGGTCAGAGAACCAACAAAGACAGGACAACTGATGGATCCAAGTCGCACACAAGTAAGTCCCCCTTCCCCGGGAGGTAAGCCTGGAAATCTCGGGGACGAGATTTTCTTAAGGGGGGTAGGTTTGTAACACCCTGGTTTTCGCTCCTGGATTTTTCCTTCGCGGGATTTGACTCTCGTCCTTTTTCTCGGTGTTATCGGATTTCTTTCACTCTTGGGTATATGAAGATGGTTATTCAGCCTTGCCTTCCCTATCTAACCAGAAATTCTCCCCAGTCCAACCTTGCCACCCAAGATCCATCTCAGGACTTTGTCATCAGAACCCTACCTTCCGAGTTGCCGGAAGGGAAACCCTAATCTTTCCAGTTCCAAAGCAACCCCAATTTCCTTTGATCTTCTGCCTCCCAAACTTTTCCCAGTGATCATCCTATCTTTATAAACCCTGGATATGCAAAAATATTGCCAAGTCATTTGCAATATTTTTCATTTATAATTAATTCCTTTTTCTGCCAGTTAAAGGAATTAAATCCAGGAAAATATCCATCCATCTCCAGAGTTCATGAAAACTTGTGGAGATATTGTTTGTGATCATTTTGAGCTCCCACAAAAATATTGGCCATAATTAAATAAGGGAAATTGCCTTTTCCTATTTAAAGCCAATATTGCATTTTGGGCACTTTCTAAAGGAACTACCATTTTGGTAGCCAGGAAAAATCCCAAATAATTTCTGAAGCTTCTCATATAAATATCTTCCCCATTATCATCAAAATCCCAAGTTCCATAGTTCAAATTTTAAGCACCACATCAATTTGCAAATTATGTCCAGTTGGGCAATTTGCAAAGGAAGTGCTCTATTCCTTGATCTATTTGAGCTGAAATTTTTCATGGTGGTTAACATTGATAAATCACCCATGGATACCAAAAATCAGCTCAATGCCTCTAACCATCTTTTCCCAGCATTTTCTCCAAATTTCTGTCCATTTGAAAGCTCTATGAAGGAAGTACAATTTTGGTGTACGCAAATGGTATGAAACTTTTACAGTAGCTTCATATAATCAAATAATCATCCTCCTCCAAATTTCAGCCCAATCCATGTAGCCAATTTGTCCCAGCAAATTTATTTCCATTCCTGACCAATTGGCAAGTTTGCAAAGGAAGTACCATCTACACTGGTCCATTGGTGCTTAAATTTTGGCACAATGATCACCTTAGTAGATGACTACTCCATGCCAAACCCCAGCTCAATTCACTCAGGGATCCATCCAGAACCAACCACAAAAACCTTTATGTCAGGAACCTTTCTAGAGCCTCTAGTCCATTCCAGGGAAGATGAGATCAAACCAGAGGCATGGGAACCCTCCTGGATGTCAGGAAAACGCAATGGACAAGGTGTTGGGTCAAGTCATGCCACAGAGCACGTTTTGGCGTGGTGACCACGCGGCTGGCATAGCCAAATGCGTGCTCTGCACGCCGGGGCCCTCGGCCACCATCAACACAGCGCGCTCGCGCCACCGCGGCGTGTCTTGACTTGTCCAGCACCTCCGCGACATCCTAGAACCCCTCTGGACCCTTCTTCCCGCTCCTCGTTCCCTCTCATCGCGCCACGGCGACCGCCGACATGTCTCTATCCCGCCCGTGACGCCGTCGTCTTCCTCCCTCCCTTGGCCTCTTCCGCGCTGAGCTATCCCGTCGCCCTGTTGCTCGTCAGGTCGGCCGCTTCCCGACGCCGGGCACTAGCCTGAGCCATCGCCTCCGTGCTCCAGTGCCGCGGCCAGCTCATCGCGCGGCATCCTTATCGGCTCGCCGCCGTCCGGCTATTTAAAGCCATCCCCGGGTTCCCCTCGAGCTCACCCCTCCTCCACCTCACCCTCTATACCACTCCCGCAACCCCGCCCGGTCGAGCCCCCCGCCGGAGCACGGCAATTTCGCCGGATCTCCACTCTCTGCCTCCGCCCGTGAACCCCTCCTCTGGCCCTCCCTTGTGCTCGTGGAGGTGCCTACTGGAGGCGCCACTCTCCGGCGAACCCGCCCCTGCCCTCGCCTGGCCTCCTGGCCAACCGGAACCTCGAGCCCGAGCTCACCGGAGCTGCCTCCGCCGCGGCCGACGTCTCGCCTAACTGCGAGCTCCCCGGCGTCCAACTCCTGCATCATTGGGTGCGTCGTGACGAGGGGGTTACTCCGGTGGTCCGAGCTCCACCGGAGGTGGCTGGAGTTGGCCGGCCGCACGCCGGCGCCGGCGGCCTCCCTCTGCCTGTGAGCGGGAGTGGGGGAAGGAGGGGGGAGCAGGAGGAGAGGAAAGAGAGAGCTGACAGGTGGGCCCCGACCCCACCCATCAGTGAGAGAGGCACCAGCCAGCGTGGATAAGTGGAAGCGTAAATTCAAAAATACGCTTTCATCTCTGAAAAGCGCATTTCCTTAGCACTTCGGCTTGAAATGCGCTTCTCTGTGCAGAAGGCGTATTTCTTTCAAATACGTTTTCTGTTTTATCCACCAAGGGGCTGTTTGTGGAGTAATTTTTGCAGATTGGTCCCTGATTTTCCACCTCTCATATCTTTTCATCCGTGACTCCGATTCCGGTGATTCCAGCGCCCACATCTTCGTCTCGTCGAGCCCGTTCTTTTGGTATCATTTCCACAAGGTGGTCATACAGTGGAAATGACCACTTTTCCCTTGCTCTCCTATCAGTCCTCCGACAGACTCTTCGCATTTCTTCCCGGAGTATTTCTTCAACCCCAGGCAAGCCGACCATCTGACATATGCTCTACAGCATTGCTCTATGTTATTCTTGCATGTTTAATCATTAATTATGCTTGTGATAGAAATAGTTTAACTCCTGCTATGTTGCACTTACTATTTTCATTACTAGTTCATAGTAAATAGTTTAAATGCCTAGTTGATGCCCTCATAAGTTGTTGTGGTGAACTACATGCTTACTTAATGAACCTAGTCGGTTGATCTAGAGTCACCTGTCCGGGCTTATCCGTGCAGCCACATTTGCTGGTATGGGACGGCCTTGACTTGGTCTGATCGCGTGCTCTTTCACCGGTACCTCCAGACAGGGAAGGTTATGCGCACGCGCTACCCTGGCCCGGTGGGCGGCGATAACCTTGTGAGCCCAGTTGATAGTTGAGTTTGTGCCGGCGTCCCCGTTTGGGACAGTAGCCCCCGTTTGGGTCTACATAGTTTGGCCATGACGGTGGCAGGTGTCATGAGGACATAGGGGCCACCCAAGGCTGACCTCCGGGGGAGGAAGAGTGCCGGTGGTACGATGAAAGAGTTACGGATCAGGCAGGTTTTGTTGAAGCAACGCTGGTCCACCCGAGTGGGATCACGAGGCCAGGTGCTTCATGGTGTGGGTAAAGTGCGCAACCGCTGCAGAGTGTAAACTCTATTCGAATAGCCGCGTCCACGGTATTGGACAGCCCGTCCAGACCTCAGTAGATGGTCAACCGTAACAGTGATAATAATGATGAAAGAACTCGTCTTGTGCAGACATCAGATAATGTCAGGAATATGATTATGTTAGCCATGGGATGGCTAAGAGATGAGTGGTCGGATGACCACATGATTATGTTAGCCATGGGATGGCTATGAGATGAGTGGTCGGATGACCACGTGATTTGGATTGGATTTGGATCAGATTCAGATTGGATCATGAGAATATTCGGAGTATGGAATATTTACTTAGTATGCTTTACTTTACTGTATTTACTTCAGTAGTTATCTTGCTAGATAATCCTATTACGCCATGATATGTAATATTGCTCTAATAACAAATGCATGCTTGAATGCCATGGATTGCATTGCTTGGTGTATATGCTAGTTTGGTTTGCTTGCGAGTACATTCAAAAGTACTCAGCGGCCTTTAACATGGTCAGGTTCACATAAGGATTCATCGTCCATCGTCGAGGAGCCGGAGCGTTCGCGGGCTAGAAGAGTAACCTAGTCAGATCCCTGTGGATTGGAGCCGCACCCAGACCCTGCTGCCTCAGATAGAGCTTTTCCGCGGCCATCACCGTTGTAACATATCCCCTGTAAGACTCATATATCCATTAATAGAAATGCCGGTGTTCTTGATACTTGTTGTAAAAACGCATGCCAGAGTGATTTCCTGGGCTGGTATGCGTGGCGACCGTCTGGCTACAGTGGTAATCAGGCGGGGGCACCACAATCCACACATGCAATTGAGTTTCCAATCAATACAATTATAGCATGGATAATAAACGATTATCTCATGAACAAGGAAATATAATAATAACCATTTTATTATTGCCTCTAGGGCATATTTCCAACAGAAAAGGCCCTCCGTGATCGATCTCCCCTCCGGCAGGGTGCCGGAACGGAGGTGTAGATGGCCTCCCGTCGGAACAGAGACTTGCGACGGCGGCAAAAGTGTTTCGGGAGCGCTTCTGGTGTTTCTAGGCTATTTTTGAATTTATAGGCCAGAGAACGACGTCGGGAGGCACTCCAGGGGCCCACCACATATCTGGCCGTGCCCCCCCTAGGGGGGCGCGGTTGGATATGTGGTGGGGCCCTGGTGCCTCTCCTGGCCCTCCTCCAAAGATTCTAGGTCTTGTATTGGTCCAGAATAAATCACCAAAAAGTTTCTTGGCAATTGGACTCCGTTTAGTATTGTAACTCTGAAAAGGCAAAAACACGCAGAAAACAGGAACTGGCACTGGGCACCAGGTCAATAGGTTAGTGCTCAAAAATATTATAAATTGGTAAATAAATAGCCAAAAGTATCGTAGAATGATAATATGTCAGCATGGAACAATAAAAAATTATTGATATGTTGGAGATGTGTCAGCATCCCCATGCTTAATTCCTGCTTGTCCTCGAGTAGGTAAATGATAAAAACAGAAATTTTGATGTGACATCCTACCCATTATGTAATCTTTGGTGTGTATGTTCCTTGAGAAATGATGAATTAACAAACAGCAACATAGTAATATTTATAGGTATAAGAAACAAAATCATTAATTTTTCAAAGTATACGATCCTAAAAGAATGTTTACCCCTATTCATCTTATTATATTAGCAAGGCATGACTCCGTCTTCACCACATAGATACAAATGTTAAGCACCATGAGGTCCAAGTCAGGCAATTGGATCGTACTTTTTCAATATGCATCAACTTTTTATTCTTCACACAATACATGAGTATGAACCATTGGACATAGCATATATAGGTGGAATAGAATATGATGGTAGGTATCAAAGGGGTAAAAAGTGGAGAAGATAGTCTCACATCAACTAGGCATACAAACGAGCTATGGAGATGCTCATCGATAGATATCAATGCGAGGAGAAGGGATTGCCATGCAAATGACGCACTAAAGCTATAAGTGTATGAAAGCTCAACTGAAGCTAAGTGGGGTGTGCATCAAACTTGCTTGCTCATGAACTCCGTGGGCATTTGAGGAAGCCCGTCATAGGAATGTACAAGCCAAGTTTATTATATGAAAAGGTAATTCCCACTAGCATATGGAAGTGTCAACATAGGAGACTCTCTATATGAAGAACATGGTGCCACTTTGAGGCACAAGTGTGGTAAAGGATGGTAGCAAAGTCCCTTCTCTCTTTTCTCTCATTTCTTTTTTTTATATGGTGGGCTTTTCTCTTTTTTTATGCCTCCCCCATTTTATATTTTTTATATGGTGGGCTCAATTATCCTCCCCCATTTTTATTTCATTTTTCGTCCGGAGTCTCATCCCGACTTGTGGGGGAATCATAGTCTCCATCATCCTTTCCTCACTCGGACAATGCTCTAATAATAATGATCATCACACTTTTATTTACTTACAACTCAACATGAAGAACTGATATGAAGATATGACTTTGTATGATTGCCTCTGGCAGTGTACCAAGATGTGCAATGATCTAGAGTGACATGTATCAAAAATATGAAGAACGGTGGCTCTGCCACAAATACTATGTCAGCTTTATATGGTCATGCAAAGCATTATGATGATGGACGAACTAGTCATATGAAGTGACGATGGAATTTGCATGGCAATATATCTCGGAATGGCTATTGAAATGCCATAGTAGGTAGGTATGGTTGCTGTTTTGAGGAAGATATAATGAGGCTTATGTGCCACAGAGTGTATCATGTCACGGGGTTTGGATGCACCGGTGAATATTTGCACCGATCCTCGAGGTGAGAATGGGCTATGCACGGTACCGAAGAGGCTAGCAAATATGAGAGGGTGAAGATGCGTATGTCCATGGTGTCACATTAGTCATAAAGAACTCACATACTTATTGCAAAGTTTTATTAGTTTTATCATAAATCAAAGTACTCCTCGCATGCCCCGAGGGAGGAGGTTGGTAGGAGTTAACCATCACGCGCCCCCGACTCAAAAGAACACTAGGATTTTAACGAGGGATATAAATGCTCACATATCATCACCATGCCTCTTTAATTTTTAGATGAATAACAAGTTAACACCTCTTATATCGACACTTCTACTAATTAAAAATTTTGAACTCAGACCTTTTTCATATTACTACATCAATGTCATTAACCCACAATATCTCTACATGTGCTACACGATGGTTTTGATTATCATTCATTGAATACCTAATATTCTTGGACTAGTCTTGTGACCCATGCAAATTACCATCACTATTACTCAGCTCTCAAACAAATATAAGTGAAGAACAAGAGAATATTATTTCTATAAAGTCTACACGCCACTGTGCTAAAAAAGATATAAGTGAAGTACTAGAGCAACTGCCTAGCTCAAAAGATATAAGTGAAGCACATAGAGTATTCTAGAAAATTATCATGGAGGTGTCTCTCTCTCAAATAGGTGTGTCCAGAAAATGATAATTGTGACAAACTGAAAGCAAACAAAAGCAAACGATGCTCCAAGCAAAACACATATTATGTGATGAATAAAAATATAGCTCCAAGTGACATACCGATGGATTGAGACGAAAGAGGGGATGCCCGGAGGGCATCCCCAAGCTTAGACGCTTGAGTCTCCTTAGAATTATACTTGGGGTGCCTTGGGAATCCCCAAGCTTGGGCTCTTTCTACTCCTTATTCCCTAGTCCATCGTGATCACACCCAAAACTTGAAAACTTCAATCACACAAAACTCAACAAAACTTCGTGAGATCCGTTAATATAAGAAACATATTGCATACTTGAGGTACTGTGATAAATTGATTCAAATTCATTTTTGCATAATATGTACTGTATTATAACTTACCCATGGCTTACAACCCCCCCCCCCCCAATATAGTCCATGGCATAATCAAAACAAACAAACTATGCAAGCAAAACAGAATCTGTTTAAAACAGAACAGTCTGTAGCAATATGTAAAGGGCACAAACTTCTGTAACTCTACAAGTTCTGAAAAATTAGGAAAACATACATATTTTGTTTAGAAATACTGTGTCAAAATTTCAGATCATTATCACGCTCCAGTAAAAAATAAAAATTCCTGCACTGGAGTCAAAGTTTCTGTTTCAGATTCAGCATCGTTTCTACTCATCTTGTGAGTCATCCCAAAGGCTTTACTTGGCACAAACACTAATTAAAACATAAAAACACAATCATTATAGAGGAAAAAAAATCATGTTATCACACAAAAACAGAAAGTAAAAACAAAAATAAAGAAACATATTGGGTTGCCTCCCAACAAGCGCTATTGTTTTATGCCCCTAGCTAGGCATAATGCATAGTTTCAAGTGTTGTCATCTTTGACACTCAACCTGGAGGTAGCTATCATGATTGATTAATAAGGTGGTTTAATTCTCTTCCTAGGGAAGTGTTCCATCCCTTTCTTTAATGGGAATTGGAATCTTATGTTTCCCTCTTTCATATCAATAATTGCACCTATAGTTTGTAAAAGAGGCCTTCCAAATATTATGGGACAAGAAGGATTGCAATCAATATCAAGCACAATGAAATATACAGGCACATAATTTTTGTTTGCAACAATAAGCACATCATTAATTCTACCTAAAGGTTTCTTGATGGTAGAATCCGCAAGATGCAAGTTTAGGGAACACTCTTCAATATTAGTGAGACCAAGCACATCACATAAAGTTTTTGGTATGGTTGAAACACTAGCACCAAGGTCACACAAAGCATTGCATTCATATTTATTTTTCTTTATTTTGATATTAGGTTCCCATTCATCATGCAATTTTCTAGGAATAGAAATTTCAAGCTCAAGTTTCTCATCATAAGCTTTTATCATAGCTTCTACTATATGTTCGGTAAAAGCTTTGTTTTGTTCATAAGCATTGGGTGAGATAATAATGGAATGCAGGAAGGAAATACATTCTACTAAGGAACATTTATCCTAATTAAAGTCCTTGTAATCCAAGATAGTGGGCACATCACTAGTTAAAGTTTTGACCTCTCCAAACCCACTTTTTCAGTTTTAGCATTAGAATCATCACCCTCCAAGCAAACGGGACGCTCCTTAACTAAAGTTGACTCATCTCCAGTCCCTTTATCATTTATATTCAGAGATGTAAACAAAGATTCAATAGGAGAAACACCAATCATTTTAAGATCTTCATCATGATTCCGGTAAAAACCGGGTGGAAGAGCTTTTTCTAAGAATTCTCGCTTAGCTCTCAACTTAGCGGTCCTCTCCTTACTTTCATTAATAAATAATTGGATAGATTTAATAGTCTCATTATCATCATGCTTGGGTGGCAAAGACCTTTTTTTAAGAGTTTCAACATCATGAGCAAATCTATCCATGTTTTTATCCAAAGTATCAATCATATGCAACTTTTCTTCTACCGTAGTGTTGAAAACCTTTTGAGAATTAATAAATTATTTAATTGTATTCTCAAGATCAGAAGGTATCCTATTAGAATTTGTAGAAGCATTGCCATATGAATTACCATAAGAATTTCCATAGTTGTTAGAGGAATTAACGGAATACGGTCTAGCATTGAAATTTCTTCTATAAGCATTGTTATTGAAATTATTTCACGAGATGAAGTTCACATCAATAGCATCATTATTTTGCTCAATCAAAGTAGACAAAGGCATATCATCTATTATCTTCTAAAAGGAAAATACGGATAAAAAATAGAGGAATTAGCTAGAAAATCCCACGTTAATTAGAAAGATCTGACCATTGATTGTTAGACTTAGAAATTTGTAGCCATTAGATTTAAGTAAAGATATATTTTGGGTTGATCGTTTACACAGAATAAATATTTTGGGTTGACCGTGTACACAAAATAACTCTTGACACGTTTTTTGAACACAGTACAGACGCAAGCGCTCATATACACGCGCATACACTCACCCCTATGAACGCACACACGCACACCCTACCCCTATGAGCACCTCCGAGAGACTGAGCCGGCATATCATCTTGAAATTTACGAAGTCACCGTAGGCACCTCGTCGTCGACGGGAACGTCTCCTCCCACTGAGTGCGCATCGCCGGAAATCCTGAAATAAATTCAGGAATAAATGCGAGCATCAGGATTTGAACCCTGGTGGGCTGGGGATACCACAGTCCCTCTAACCATCAAATCACAGGTTGGTTCGCAAACTCTTGACACGTTACTAGGTATCTAGGAGACTAGAACACATTCGAAAAAAAAAGTATCTAGGACCACGGACAGAACTATCCCATCTACAAGAAACAAGACTCTCCCATAAAAGAAAAGAAAGAGACCCGTACAAGACTCTTTTTTTCAGTGTCCGACCGGGATATAGATGTGTGTATAGAGAACCATCCGTTTTGCACATGAATATAGGCACTAGCAGGCACCGTTCACGTGTCCATGCAAAAAAAGGCACCGGTCACAGGTATATATTTGCACACACGCAAATAAACTAATATATTTTTCCTCTAAAAGAACTAACTTGTGTTCTGGCTACATAATTAATTAACAGATTGGATCAACATGGAACCGGTAAGCCTAATATAATATTGAACATCCAATGCCATATTTATTCTGTGCTTTTTTTGCGGGTAATAAACTTATATATCGCTGTACTAAGGATCGTTCAGATTACAATCTTTCTTTCTTTTTGCAAAGAAAAATATTACAATCTTTATTACATAAATCAACTACCTCTGGGGTACCAGAACACAATCAAACTACTGTTCTAACCTCAACTCTGGCCACTGACCAAATTCTGGCCACGAGAAACATGAGGGATAGACGTCGTACGTAGAGATCCCAGGTACTTAATTTCCACAATCACAGAAGCAAAGACCGGCCTATACATGACTTCATGATTCACCATGTTCACCGCCGAGATTGAATCTATCTGAATATGAATTATAAATCAATACGTTGGATAGCAAGTGATAGATCGTCCATACATGCACAAAGTTCTTGCCACAATGGTCCCTGAGAATCGACCGTCTATTGCCATTTATCCTTCGATGCTCAATTTTGTCAAACCCATGGGAGGCGGCCACCACTTACTAGGACAATATAAAGAACGTGAAAGAAGAGAACACACTTGAACTATCGATATTTTCAAGGGAACTTGAACTGATATTTAATATACATTTTAGAAATAAAATACAAAGAAATCACGTTGTTCGTGATCCATTTTCATACAAATTACGTCATAAAAAATATGTGTCAGTTCCACTAAAAAAATGTGTACCAGTTACGCACATATAAGTAAACAGGAGATTGCGCTCGCCGTTGCAAGACTCCATAGATTCCATCCATTTTTGAATCTAAGTACAGTTTAGGCCCTAAAAGAATGGATAAATACACATGCTAACACGTTTGGTAGATTATGGCTAAGATTTAATGAGATGTGTCGAATGAATATTATCCCATTTGACAAGATCCGATCATGCACGTACGGGTGTAGCAAGCAAACCTCAAAGTTGTGATTGTTAGTATCCCTTCAGTATATTTTCTAGAGCAGTCCCTTTTCATCTCTATACAAAGGTTTGCAAACCCTAACTAACTTCAATTCCATCTCTGAAGAAAATGCTAAGTATGCTAGGACGTTTCATGGAAGAAGTGCAATATTAGCTAGACCTTCCTTCCCTGCCGTAACTTTCCTCCCATGCTAGGACGAGAAGGTGTGATATATGTATACAAATCTTTAAAATGTGTGATTGGTGGTAGTGATAGATTATTAAACATGATAAATTCACCTATAAGAAAGATTAATAAATTATTAAGGAATCCTTACTATCATGTGAGCTTTGCACAAATTCCATGTTGATGCGAGAAGTTATCAATTAGAAAAAAAGGTTTGATGAAATTTCCATAGTAACACAAGAAAAGAAAATATGTACGAATCCGGCGGTGATATGATGTGGCACATCTCTCCTTCCAACATTTTACAAGTTACTGTTGAAAAGATAAACAAACACAATTGGAGCTTTACGGCTATATTCGAAATAAACAGTACTATCATTTGTTGCCCCAGTCGGTAGAGAGAGAGAGAGAGAGAGAGGGAGGGAGGGAGGGAGAGAGAGTGTCAAATAAATCGTAAAATGATGTTCTTTTTTCGAAAAAATAAACACAGATTGTTCAATTTGTAGGAATAGAAATCTTAAGCTTTTACTACAGATCACATCTTTTTGAAAAATGTTAATGACTCTAAACAACCAATATAAGTCATTTCTACAATATAATCCCACAAAGTTGTATGTAATTTTCAAAGATTTCTAATTAATTACTATGATTTAAGAGCATTTATCATTCCAATTAAATAACTTTTGTTTGTTTTTTCTATTCACGTGAATAATTGCCTAGAATATGGCGGTTCTATAAAGATTTCAATAAGGATTGTTGATGTCCGGCTTGATGCCAAATTGCTTGGTCCCATGGGAGTGAAGAGTATTATGTGGGTGAAAAGCGAGTACAAATCAATAAGTTTTTTAGATGAGAATAGGAAATATTACATGAAATAATAAGTACATATGAGCAATAGGATACATTGACTAGGTTGAAGAGTATGTGTCGAGGTAGCATGAAGATAGTTAGAGAAAATATATAAACTAATACAATCACGGTTCAAAATATAATACAATTCGAGCCCTACTGATTTATGGCAAATGCCAATAATCCTCACACAATTTATGCTCTCGGCACAATATCTACTATCGGCAATGTAACAAATTTGTTGAGCTAATACCAATTATTTTGGATGTGTGGTCTCGCACCATTGATTACCCGAACAAATGCCTTAGGCTATGCTCGCAATATATTTGTTATATTTTTAAAGTTTTATAAGATCCGACTATGAATGCAAGCACAAACCATACAACGACAGGAATAAAGTCAGATTAATCTAAATAGCCATATGAAGAAAACCAATTCATCTACGGACCTACTCTAGAGTATATAGGACACCTGACTAGCGAATGTCCAAATTATTTATTAATTTGGTTGGTGTTCTTGTAGGTTGATGTATGCCCGTATAAACATGGTATTTCAAAGATATCAAACAATATCGTTACATATTTTTAAATAATACATTATTTTCTTATCTATGAGTAACCTAATTATCATATGTTCACATATAGCATAAATATTGGAATTAAACCTTAAAATTTTATATTGTCTATAATATTGTGTATTACACAATAAAGGCAATAAATAGGAGTGTAAAATATGTGAAAAACGTAAACTTAACTAATCAACATTTTCATTTAAAAAAGATCTAGCCCTCGCATTTGCGAGGGCCACCCTACTAGTTGGGATCAACATTAGAATTTTTATTAGCAACCATATTCATAACAGCATCCACCTTTTTCACTCAAAGTAGCGATTTCTTCAACAGAATTTACCTTCTTACCAGTTGGAGCCCTTTCGGTATGCCATTGAGAATAATTTGTCATAATGTTGTCCAGAAGTTTTGTGGCCTCTTCCAAGGTCACATCCATGAAGGTACCACCTGCGGCAGAATCTAGAAGATTTCTAGACACAAAGTTTAGTCCAGCATATAAATTTTGGATAATCATCCACAAGTTTAAGACATGAGTTGGACAATTTCTTATCATCAATTTCATTCTCTCCCAAGCTTGAGAAACATGTTCTTGATCTTACTGTTTAAAATTCATTATTTGATTTCTAAGGGAGATAATCTTAGCAGGAGGAAAATACTTGGCAATAAAAGCATCTTTACACTTATCCCATGTTCCAATACTATTACGAGGTAAAGATGAAAACCAAGCTTTAGCTTTGTCTCTTAGTGAAAAAGGAAATAATTTTAATTTCACAATATCATTATCCATATCCTTTTTCTTTTGCATATCACATAATTCAACAAAGGTATTAAGATGTGATGCGGGATCCTCATTAGGACTTCCCGAAAATTGATCTTTCATGACAAGATTGAGCAATGCAGCATTAATATCAAATGCCTCCGCACTAGTGGCGGGTGGTATAGGAGTACTAATAAAATCATTATTATTAGTATTTGAGAAATCACACAACTTAGTAGTATCTTGATACATGGTGACCACAAAAGCAAAACAAGCAAGGCAGGTAAACTAGCAAGTAAAGCAAACTAGAAGCAAACTAGTAACTAGCAAAGGTAAATATTTTTGTATTTTTGATTTTTATGGGACAAACTAAATATAACAGCAAATAAAAGGAAGAACAGGTGAATGAAATTTTGTGCGAAGTTACTTGATAGTTGGTGATGGTATTCCCTGGCAACGGCGTGAGAAATCCTTCCTGATACTCGTGATCTGCGTTGGGTTTTCCGTGAAGAGGAACGGGTAATCGCAGCACAAAGTGGGTAAGTATTTCCCTCAGTTATGAAACCAAGGTTTATCGAACCAATAGGAATACCAATCCTCAACCGTCTTCAGCGGCTGCACACAAAAGAACAAACAACTTGCACCCAACGCTGGCAAGAGGGTCGTCAATCCCCTTGATCTCGTTATTTGCAAGCAAGTGAGTTGTGTAGATAATTGTAGATGATAGTAAAGTGCAAAATAAAATAAAAGGTAATAAATAACAGCAATGTAATGATAGCGTTTGTGAATATATAAGTGAATAGACCCGGGGGCCGTAGAGTTCTCTAGTGGCATCTCTCATAAGCAAAGCATACGGTAGGTAAACAAATTACTGTTGGGCAATTGATAGAAAACCGAATAATTATGCGACATTCACGGCAATGATCATGTGTATATAGGCATCACGTCCATAAGCAAATAGGCCGACTCCTGCCTGCACCTACTACTGTTACTCCACTTCAAGAGCACTTCTATGCTTGCCTCTCTACGTATTAAGTTCATGACAAATGGAGTAATGCTTGGAGAATGATGACATGATGTAGACAAAGAGTACTCAACTAATATGAATAGACCCCCATCGTTTTATCTTCAGTAGCAACAACACAAAGACACAACTTGTCCCCTTCTGTCACTGGGATATAGAAACTCGCCAGGTTGAACCTACTACAATGCACCACTCTCACCGAAGAAATATCAATCTAGTTGGCCATACTATCTCAATAGATCGGAGAGCATTACGAAGCTATGATGATCATAGTAATCAGGTTTGACTCAAATAATTTTCATGAATAATCTGAACATAAACTCACAATTCATCGGATCCCAACAAACACACCATACAAAGGGATTACCTCAGATAGATCAAGGCAAAGATGCGATGAACATTGTATTGAAGATCAAGAGACAGAGAGAGAGAGAGATTGCCATCTAGGTACTACCTACGGACCCGTAGGTTTGTGGTGAACTACTCACACATCATGGTGAGGGTAGCAAGGTTGATGAAGAGGCCCTCCGTGATCAATCTCCCCTCCGGCAGGGTGCCGGAACAAAGGTGTACATGTCCTCCCGTCGGAACAGAGACTTGCGGTGGCCGAAAAAGTGTTTCGGGAGCGCTTCTGGTGTTTTTAGGGTATTTGTGAATTTATAGGCTAGAGAACGACGTCGGGAGGCGCTCCAGGGGGCCACCACATATCTGGCCGCCCCCCTAGGGGGCGCGGCTGGATGTGTGGTGGGGCCCTGGTGCCTCTCTTGGCCCTCCTCCGAAGCTTCTAGGTCTTGTATTGGTCCGGAAAAAATCACCAAAAAGTTTCGTGGCAATTGGACTCCATTTAGTATTGTAACTCTAAAAAGGCAAAAACATGCAGAAAACAAGAACTGACACTGGGCACTGGGTCAATAGGTTAGTGCTCAAAAATATTATAAATTGGTAGATAAATACCCAAAAAGTATCCTAGAATGATAATATGTCAGCATTGAACAATCAAAAATTATAGATATGTTGGAGACGTATCAGGGCTCTTTATGACCCGGACTCTATTGTAAGCTCATGGGCTCCGCCTATATATAAAGGGGAGCCCTTGAGCTAGAGAGATCAAGTAAGAAACATGCAAACCCTCGAGGGCTAGGTTAGCGACTCCCCATACTTGTAATCGAGATCATCATCAATACACACAAAGCAGGACATAGGCTATTACCTCCATCGGAGGGGCCGAACCTGGGTAAACTCGTCTCTTGTTCCTGACCAACCCCTTTGAGTTGCCACCTAGCGGCGATGGCCTCACACTGAAGTTCTCCTAAGAGAACATCTGCCGTGACAAAACCACGACAGTTGGTGCCTACCGTGGGGCTCTCGCCCGGTGGAGTTGAGTTCTCAAAGGGAGCCCTTCCAGGGTTCGTGAGATTTGCGGTTGGTCAGATGACCAAGAGCCACCGCGGCAAGCTCTACATCGACGATTCGAGCTGGGGCCCCGAGGCTGACTCAATCGAGTACGGGTACTGAGTCCCCTTCGGCAAGATCGATGTCTTCATCGGCAAAATCGGCACGTCGGTGCTCGAGTCGGACATCTGCACCAACATCGTCGAGCCGGATCGGCACGCCCAACCCGGCCAGCGTCAAGCCTGCCGGCGTCATGTCTTCATTGGCTTCACCCAGGGAGTTAGCCTCTCGGATGAGCCTGCAGGCAGCAGGGACACCGTTGTCAACTCTGATGGCGAATCTTCCATGGGAGACACCGAATCAGTCTGTCCCCTTTACGATGGTAGACTTGGGGGCTCTTCGAAAGCAAAAGCTCCTAGGGAGCCACGTGAGCTGCCTCGTCAGGTTACTGTCTATATGGCAGGGACAACAGTGGCTCAAGACTTGTCATCAGTAGGCGTAGCTGGCGGCTCTAGCGGATGAGGCAAGGCGCCGGCTCAAGCCATGATAGATCTAATGACTGAGATGGCGAAGCTGGTAGGAACGCCCGTCACTGCAGAAAACCAGGAGGAGTGCAACACGGAGTTAGTAAAACTCTGTGAGCAGATGACTTAGGTGCAGAAGGAAATTGACGTCGAAAACGCCCGGATAGCGGAGATACAGGCTCGTATCCATAACGAGTCGGAGCGTCTGAAGGCCGAGGCTTGGTAGTTAGGGCTTTGTCGAGACACCTTTGAGGTGGTTTACCAGAGGAGACACCAGAGCCGGCTGCCATTGAATCTCGAGCCATCCCTTTTATTCCCCACTCCGCAGCAGACGCCAGGGGCTGAACGAGCGCGCGAGGATCTCCCTCATCAAGTGGCCTGGCAAACGGATCCGGCTCAACCATCACCGGCTCAGCTGTCACCACCACGGTTCAAGACGCTGCAAGGACACTTTTCCAACCCATTGACAACATGTTAGCGGTGACTCTCAATCTAGAGGCGCTTCCCATCCACAGGAACACCCCGGTCAAGATTGAGGCCAGGAACACCATAGAGATGTTGAAAACAGTGGTGGTGCAGCAAGCGCAGTATTTTTATAGCCGCGATCGGATGCACTCCACCCCGTATGCTAGCCGAAGTAAGAGTCGCCATGTGGAATCTCCAGCTGTTTCTAGCAGTGGACGCAGGCAACAGCCTCAGGTCTCCCCAACCCGGCCTTTGTTGTCAAACGCCCAGGCAGTTGTCAATGCAGCCAGGGCAGCGCGACAGGCAGAGGCGGAAGCGGCGGCAGTGCGGGTGACTCAGCAGCTTCATCCTCAACCAGCAACTACGGGAGTTGGGATGAACAGTAGGATGATTGGGATTCCTTGCTTATCACCGGCTCTCCATGGCGAGCGTATGCCCAAGGACTTCAAGGGGCCTCGTAAGGTACCAAACTACATAGCAGACCTCGAGGCAGCAGCATGGATCAAGAGTTACGAGCTAGCCATGGATATGCTCGACGTCAACGATGTCGTGTGCGTGAAGTACCTGACCATGGTGCTGGAAGGGCCGGCAAGAACATGGCTGAAGAACTTACCACCCAACTCCATCAACACTTGGGCAGAGCTGAAGGAGCGGTTTATCAAGAACTTCTAGGGAACATGCAAGCGACCAATGATGATTATGGATCTTCAACATTGTGTCCAGCGCGGGGACGAGTTGGCTCATCATTGGACTCGTTGGGTTGCTGAAATCATCCACTCATCGGATAGCATCACGGCGGCTCAAGCCATCCTTATCTTGGAGAAAAATTGCCACTTTCATTCGCTGGTCCAAAAGCTTGGCCGTCTCAAACGGAAGGTGCAGGATATGGCTGACTTGTTGGATGTTCTTACCAGATACGCCAAGTCAGACAGCACGAAGGATCCCGGCTCGGATGAGGATAAAACTGGCAAGAACAGGAAAGGCAACGGTGGCAAGGGTCAGCAAAACCATGTGCACAATGGGAACCCAGGGGGACAAGGCAATAACAGCAAGCGGAAACAGCCCGATGGCGGGTTAGAATTTGTTGCTAATACCAACACCGGTTTCAAGAACCAGCATCGCAACAATCGCCCGGGAGGAGCTTACAACGGAAACAAGCTACGCAATTATGAGGAGGCTCTCAAGGCACCTTGTCCCAAACATAGTACCCCGGATAAGCCGTCTACACACTCATGGGAAAACTGTTATATCATGCAGGAATTCCGCAACCAGGCTTTCCAGAATCACCAAGGAGGCAATGGTGGGGACATCCGGGTCAGCTTGGTGAGGGCGGCTCACATGTTGGTTTGTCTGGTGGATTTGCGGGATCAGGTTTCCCTGGCCAGGGCGGCTCAGGGGCAGGTTTTCAGCATCAAGGGAACAATAGCAATGGGCAGCGCTCCGGCCAAGGCAACCAACAACATAATAATCAAACTGGGTTTCAGAGCAATCCCAAGCAATTGAATAGTGGGCAATATCATGTGTTCACCACTAGCACTTGCATGAAGGATCGCAAACGGAAGCAGAGGGCCATTAACTTAGTTGAGCCGGCGGTTCCAAGATACTTAAACTGGTCTGAGCAACCAATTACTTGGAGCCGAGAAGATCATCCTTTGCAGGTTGACAACCCGGGTGGTCTCGCTCTGGTGGTGGCACCACAGGTTGGCGGTTATACCTTGATGAAAGTCCTCATGGATGGTGGAAGTAGCATCAACATTCTGTATTACGACACTTTCCGACGGATGAACCTCCCTGAAAACAATTGCAAACTTCAACTACGGTTTTTCACGGTGTCGTGCCCGGGAAGTCAGCATACCAAATCGGGCGGATCAAGCTTGACGTGGATTTTGGTGATGAATTCAATTACCGATGCGAGCCCTTAACCTTTGAAGTGGTCAAGATAAAAAGCCCTTATGATGCCCTTTTTGGGCAGCCGGCTTAATTTCATGGCCCGGCCCTGTTATGTCTACCTAAAGCTCAAAATGCCAGGTCCAAATGGCACCATAACTGTGAGTGGCAGTAGGAAAATAGCTCAAGAGTGTGAGGAAGGCGATGCAGCCTATGCTAAGTCGGCCTGCGCAGCAGAGGAGTTGAAGTTCTATACTGCCAAAGTTGATCCTGCTGATATGAGCCCCCTCAAGAAGCCCACTATGAGTCTGAGTCATTGCTCAAGTTTAAGCCAGCTGAAGACACAAAGCAGATTGACTTCACACCGGGCGACTCATCTCAGCAGTTCGCTATTGGGACCGGCTTGGATCCCAAATAGGAAAGCGCGCTCATCGAGTTCATCCGTGAGAATCGGGACATCTTTGCATGGAAGCCTTCTGACATGCCTGGAGTCCCGAGAGAACTTGCTGAGCACCATCTTAATGTGGATCCAAAGATGAAACCTGTACGTCAATACCTCCATCGTTTTAATGAGGAGAGACACAAGGCTATTGGAGAAGAGATAGCCCGGCTCCTAGTTGCCGGGTTTATCATTGAAGTTTTTCACCCCGAGTGGTTGGCTAACCCGGTGCTTGTTCTGAAAAAGAATGGTACTTGGTGCATGTGTGTTGATTACACAGATCTCAACAAAGCTTGTCCTAAGGATCCTTTTGCTCTCCCATGCATCGATCAGATCATTGATTCTATGGCGGGTTGTGAGTGATTATGCTTCTTGGATGCGTACTCTGGCTATCATCAGATCAAGATGGCCATTGAGGACCAGGAAAATACGGCTTTCATAACTCCTTTCGGAGCTTTCTGCTATGTCTCTATGCCTTTTGGGCTCAAGAGCGCGGGGGCTACTTATCAGCGCTGTGTTCAGAACTGCCTCCACCCACAGATTGGACGCAACGTTCATGCCTATCTTGATGTTATCGTGGTGAAGTCTCAGAAGAGGGAGACACTTCTGGATGACCTCAAGGAGACGTTTGATAATCTTCGACTGCACCAGATGAAGCTCAACCCGGCCAAGTGCATCTTTGGCATTCCTGCGGGCCAGTTACTGGGCTTTCTGGTTTCCGAACGAGGCATTGAGGCTAATCCATATAAAATCAAAGCAGTGACTTCGCTAGCTAAGCCGGCCAACGTGAATCAAGTTCAATGCATGGCTGGTCGCATTGCAGCGTTAAGCCGGTTTATAAGTTGCCTAGGGGAGAAAGCAATTCCTTTTTATCAGTTGTTGCGGAAGACAGACGACTTCGTTTGGACTAACACAGCTAATGAAGCCTACGAAGCACTCAAGAAGCAGTTGGCTGAGCCGCCGATCCTAGCCGGCCCGAGGGATAAAGAGCCTATGCTCATGTACATTGCAGCCAATTCGAAGGCAGTCAAGGTTGCAGTTGTCGTCGAGGGAAAGGAGGCAGGAAAGGAATATCCAGTACAGCAGCCAGTTTATTTTGTCAGCGAAGTCTTGACGTTATCCAAGCAGTGGTATCCGCATTGGCAAAAGTTAGTTTTCAGCGTCTTTATGGCAAGCCGGAAATTAAAACATTACTTCCAGGAGCATCCAATCACTGTGGTCAGTTCATCACCTCTTGGTGATATGATACAAAATCGTGAAGCTACTTGCCGGATTGCTAAATGGGCAATTGAGCTTCGGCCTCACCAGGTGAAATATGTGCCCCGTACAGCCATTAATTCTCAAGCACTGGTAGATTTCATCAACGATTGGAGTGAGCTACAAATCCCAGAGGATAGGCCAGATACCACGTATTGGACTATACACTTTGATGGATCCAGACAATTGGAAGGCTCGGGGGCTGGAGTTATTTTGTCTTCTCCACGAGGTGACATATTTTGTTATGTCTAACGGCTCATGTTCCCTTGTACTAATAATGCAGCTGAATATGAGGCCCTCTTGCATGGGCTCAGAATGGCTAAGGAGATGAACCTTAGCCGGGTCAGATGTTTGGGCGACTCAGATTTGGTAGCTCAACAAGTCTCGGGGATCTGAGATTCAAAGGACCCCTTGATGGCGGCTTATCGACAGGCAGTCACCAAGGTGGCGGGACACTTTCAAGGGTATCAAGTTGATCACATTGATCGCCGGCTCAAAGAAGCGGCTGATGCTCTATCGCGTCTAGGTTCTTAGCGCAAGCCGGTCCCTCCCAACGTGTTCTTGGACGTGCTTCACAGCCCCTCGGTTAAATTACCATCTGAGGAAGATATCACTATCCCTGACCCTGAGGCACACCTGGTGGTGGCTCTGCATGCTATTCCTGATAGGACGGTACCCTATTTGGCTTATCTGACTCGAGGCGAGCTCCCAGATGAGGAAATCATCACTCGACAGATAATTCGGCGGTCCAAGTCCATGACTATCGTTAATGGCGAGTTACATCGACGAAGCAACACCCGTGTTTTTCAACGATGTGTTTCCCCTAAGGAAGGCTAGGAGATCCTTAATGAAATCCATGATGGCGATTGCGGTCATCACGTCGGCTCACGTTCCTTGGTTGCGAAGGCTTTTCCTCATGGGTTTTATTGGTTGACGGCTCATGCGGACGCAGAAGACATCGTACGCAAGTGTGATGGATGCCAAAAGTTTGCTCGACAAGCTCATGTGCCGGCTCAAGAATTGCGTATGATCCTAATTACTTGGCCATTTGCGTTCTGGGGGCTTGACATGGTTGGCCCGTTTAAGCCGTCTTCTGAAAAGAAAACCCACCTATTGGTGGCGGTTGATAAATTCACCAAGTGGGTCGAGGTGGAACCTATCAGCAATTGTGATGCAGAGACAGCTGTCAAATTTTTGAAGAAGTTGATCTTCCGTTTTGGTTATCCTCATAGCATTATAACTGACAATGGTACCAACTTGTCCAAAGGAGCTATGGAGCAGTTTTGTCAACGTGGACATATCCGGCTTGAACTGGCGGCAGTTGCACATCCACAATCCAATGGATAGGCCGAACGAGCTAATTAGGAAATTCTTAGAGGGATCAAACCCCGGCTTATGGTTCCACTCTAGCGCACTCCAGGATGTTGGGTTGAAGAACTCCCCTCAGTACTTTGGAGTATTCGCACAACTCCAAACAGATCCACTGGATATACACCATTTTTTCTAGCTTATGGAGCTGAGGCGGTATTACCGAGCGATATTCGCCATGATTCCCCTCGGGTCACTGCTTATGTTGAAGCAGATAATGAGCAAGCACGTCTGGATTCTTTTGACACCTTGGAAGAAGAACGTGACTTAGCAGCAGCCAGATCTACTATATATCAGCAAGACCTACGTCGCTATCACAGCCGTAGAGTCCGAAGCCGTACTTTTCAAGAAGGCGACTTAGTGCTCCGTCTGATTCAAGATCAAACAGGGATGCACAAACTTTCCCCACCTAGGGAGGGTCCTTTCGTCATCAGCAGAAACCTCCATAATGGTTCATATTATCTGATAGATTTACGAGAAGGATCATATACCTCCGAAGAGGAAACAACCCGGCCCTGGAACATCGCTCACCTGCGGCCATATTATACTTAGAGCCACCGGCTCCCTTTTTCTTTTCTATAACCCCCCCTGCAAATTCTATAAATACTTCTTTATGTTCAAATATAATAAAGTTGGCACCCCCGAAATTCGGGGTCGCTGTCGTTTCAGCCTACAAATTGAGCATGGGTCTTTATTTTTTGAAACATAAGTCACTTGGGGGCTTCCAACTCAACGAGTCGGCCTTCAATATCCCTCTTTACTAGGCTATAAGCCGCCAAAATATGCTTAAACTTGCCTGTTTGCTTGATGCGACTCCGATCAGGTGACCCTGTGTACTCTTGACAAGTCAATCCATCTGGACCCTGAACTTGTCAAGGTTAAAACATGGCTTGAGTCACGTGAGAGCTGGCATACAAAAAGCTAGGATAAACCATGGGTTATCATACCCGCTTCATTGAAGCAAGACTTGAGCCTCGAAAGCCAGTTTCTTTGCCGAGTCTCTCTAAGCCGGCTTATTAACAGTTCTTTATATTATTACAATATCTTCTATTATTACATTATAACTTTTTAGGTACAATGTTATTCTTACTACCGGCTCATAAATGGGCATCCGGGTTACAAACTGCAGTCATACTATGACCAGTTCAATCACATGTCTTCTGCAACAAAGTTGTGGAAGGGTTCAATCAAGACTTAAGCCTCACAAGCAAGTCTCTTTGCCGGCTCATTTTGACCTCTCTGATTCAATCAAAGGCTCATTAAGAAAAACAAAGATATTCAGAGGCAAGCAAAAGAGCAGCACAATAATATTTTGGCAAACATATCAAAATATCAAAGTTTCGTGACAAGTTTCACCACAACAAGACAAAGTGCAAAAACGTGCGTGATGGCACGACAGAGCATTTCGGAGTTTTGAACTACCCCTATTACAGGCTCACATCAGGAGCCACAAAATATTCATGTTTTTTGCCCAACACTTGGGGGCTTGAGCCGCCTGGCGACTAATTCATCTTCGGAGACTCGCCTTCAAGTTTGTTCCGCATCAGCCGCCTCTGGATCCGCTTCTGTCAGCTCATCTTCGTCTTCACCCTACCGGTCCTTTTGTTGCCACCGAATTGAAAGTAAAGACTCAAAATTTGAAGCCCCCTCAACAAGACTTGACGCATCAACATCAGGAGCAAAGGGTCTCTTACGTCGAGGCGGCACCATATCTGACGGCTCATCTTTGGTTGCATTGATACGCTCATTCTCGTTGGTATATGCAGGATGATACTGCGACATGCTAACTTCTTTCGCTATAAGAGTCGCCAATGACCGATTCTCCTTGAAGCACTTGGCGAAATCAGCATGAGTAAATTTTGAGTTGTCCAGCTTGTATTCAGGAAAGCCGTCTTTCGGAGCCTCCAGATCTAGCTCAGACAAATATGCCTTCGCACGGGCAAGAGCCATGTTCGCTCCTCCATGAGCCGCCGATTTCCGGGTCTCTGTGATCCATTGTGGCCAGTTAATAGTTGCTTCAACATGTCCTTGATACTCCTGGGCGGGTATTTAAGATTCTTCACTGCCATTATGGAGTAAACAAATCCCATGAACAGTTGCTCTACATATGTGAAAATTGCTTTCAATTTCACAATAGGCAACTCCACAAGGGTATGTTCTTTCCGTCCTGCATAACAAAAGCAAGTGAGAAACGAGCCGCCATGTCATCATAATCTGGCAATTCCAAATGAAAGAGTTATGAGTACTTACCAAAGATGGCCGTCAGCATTTCGTTTATCTCTTTCACAAGGGTGGAGTAGTTTTCCTTCAAAGGACCAAGCTTACCCACACCCTTTTCAGGACGTTTTAGAAGGGCACCTTTTTCTTCTTCAAAAAATTTCATGGCCTTCTCAAGACGATCATCCGCTTGATGCGCAGACTCTTCAAAACGAGCCGTCGTAAGATCGGCGTCAACCTTTAGCTTCATCTCTTCTTTAAGGCGTTTCTGCAGTTTCACAACCACATATTCAGCATCTTCAACATATCCCTGACAGGCATGCAAGCGTTATCAATAACTATTTCTACAAAAGCCTCAAGCCTCCTTACAAAAGGCGACTTGACCCTTGGGGGCTATGGCACTTCAAACTTATTTTCATACTATCAAAAGTCCCGTGCAATTGTAAACAATCCACACAGCACTTGGGGGCTAATTTGCCAAAGTTTCGAGTCACAAACAATTACAAGATCCAGCTATTTCACAAAAATAAGCCAGCCCTTGGGGCTACATGATTTCAAGCTTACAAAGCAAGTGTATACTTCTTATGACAGAAGACCCGACTAACTCAAAGATATAAGTCGGCCCTTGGGAGCTACATCAGTGTTCTGTTTTTTTCTACTCAAAGTATAAAGTACCAACTCGTTATGATCATAACAAGTTGGTCCTTGGGGGCAACAGCTACAATCCAATATATCTACTTTGAAGAACCAGCTTACCATTTCCATAATAAGCTGGTCCTTGGGGGCTGAAGACAGAACAGTAAAACAGGAATTTTACCTCATATTTTTCCTTAAGAGCGTTGATCAAATTGATCTCAATTTCCCGGCTCTCAGACAGCCGGGTCAAGTATTGCTGGTGAATATCCTCAACACCAAGTGCAAATAGGTTCAGAATTTCCAATTTGGTTTTTCCTTTGTCCAAATCCACCAGTTCATCCTTGGCTATAACTTTATCTAAAGAGCTGGAAATGACAGGAGCCTGGAAGCCCTTCTTGACAATGACAACGTCCGGATTGCTCTAGTCAGCCGTGGAATGGGATCATCCACATGAGCCGCCGGACAGGAAGGATGCGCCGGGCTTGGGGGATGAGCAGATAAGTCGACCGAGCCGCCTTGGGCCTCCATTGGTGTATCCATAGAAACCGGCTCATCCGGCCTGGGCACCTCAACGTCAGCTGCCGGCTCAACCATGGCATATGGATCATTCTCTCCAGAAGGATCAACTTCAATGGCTGTCCTTTCAGGCGGGGGGTCAAAACGTCCTGTCTTGCAGACCTGAGGTTGACCCGGCAGCACGCCTCGACACAATAGCTTTGGCCCTATAGTTGCCAGAAATCAAGTGTTATACTAAGGAAAGAGTAGCTCAAAGGTCAAATATACAAAATTTGTGCAAGTTCAGAAACTTACCCGCGATTGACGTTAAAAACGGGAAGCTGTGTGGCAAATGAGTCGCCCGAAGACAGAGAAGATTCCTGATAAAGTGAGTTTTAAGAGCTAAGAGGTTGTTTCAAGAGACCGGCTCTAGGACGAGAATTGGTTGGACTATGTGGCACCTCGAGGCGCGGTTTCGAGCCGGTGGCTCATGAGACAAGCCAGGGTCTAAGTCGCCCGAATCACTTAGGGTTTTGCATTTTGATTGACTGGCAAATTGAGCTTTCTTCAAAAGAAAATCGGGAGCTAAGTGAGCGTTTGGATGTGACAGTTTAAACTTTCGTACGGTTTGTCTTGGTTTTCTTGGAACAAACGTTTCTGAGGAACTGGAGGAGATTGGAATAATTACCTCAATATTGCCTGCTTGACTGGATTCTGAATCGTCCTGACAAGAAGGCGCGTCAGCAAGTTCAATAAACAATTGGCCAAGAGAGTCAAGTTCTACCTCAGATTGCTCCCCCAAAGACGATTCAAGAGGCGGGTCATCCCTTTGACCCGATGAAGGAACGGGGACCTGAGGCGTGACCTTCTAGAAGCTAGAATTCTCCTGTAGCAATATAAAGCATATAATGAAAATGGCGGGTTAAAATAAAATTGACGAAGGAAGAAAATATACATGTCAAGAAAGATCAAATACCAGAGGTGGCAGATTCAGCAGATAGAACGGACCCAAGCCGGTGACACTGCACTTCTCCCTTGAGTCAGAGAAGAATCTTTTTGTTTCCTTGTTGAGGGCGTCATCAGATAAGTCCTCGCGGGAAAAGCGTTGAGCGTCGGACGAGTCACCCGAGTAATCACACATCAAGCCGCCCCTCACGCTGATGGGCTGGATCCGCCACTTCAGCCAACAGCGGATCAGGTCAATCCTGGTCAAGCCATGCATGGTTAGGGCCCTTAAATTTGTGCGAAGGGGTGCAATCAGGTCCCTTTCTTCAGTCCTTGGTGATACGTCTCCAACGTATCTATAATTTTTTATTGTTCCATGCTGATATATTATCATTCTTAGATACTTTTTGGGTCATTATTTACCAATTTATAATATTTTTGAGCACTAACCTATTGACTCAGTGCCAAGTGCCAGTTGTTGTTTTCTGCGTGTTTTTTACTTTGCAGATTTCCTTTACCAAACGAAGTCCAATTGCCACGAAACTTTTTGACGATTTTTTCTAGACCAAAACAAGACCAACAAGCCTCGAAGGATAGCCGGGAGCCTCAGGGAGGCTCCATAAGACAAAAAGGCATGACCCCCAGGGGGGCGCGCCTTGATAGCTTGTGGGCCCCCTGTGGCTCTCCCGGCCTCGTTCTTCGGCCTATAAATTCTTATTAATCCTGGAAACCCTGAGGAGAGCCTCGAAAACCTTTTTACGCCGCCGCAAGTCTCTGTTCCGCCGCGATCCCATCCGGAGCTCCGTTCTGGCACCCTGCCGGAGGGGGGATCGATCACGGAGGGCCTCTTCATCAACCTTGCTGCCCTCATGATGATGTGTGAGTAGCTCACCACAGACCTACGGGTCCATAGCTAGTACCTAGATGGCTATCTCTCTCATATGATCTTGAATACAATGATCACCGCATGTTCGCTTTGATCCATCCGATGTAATCCTATTGTGCGGTGTGTTTGTTGGGATCCGATGAAATGTAGGTTTATGTTCGGATTATTCATGAAAAATATTTGAGATACCTATGATATATATTGTCTCTTAATTGCATGATCATTACAGCTTCGTAATGCTCTCCGATTTATTGATGTGCTTTGGCCAAGTAGATTGATATTTCTTTGGTGGGAGTAGTGCGTTGTAGTAGGTTCAACCTGACGAGTTTCTATATCCCAGTGACAGAAAGGGAGAAGATGCGTCTTTGTGTTGCTGCTACTAAGGATAAAACGATGGGGTTTATTCATATTGATTGAGCTTACTTTGTCTACATCATGTCATTGTTCTCAAAGCATTACTCTGTTTTACTTAATACTCCATGATGGATAGCGGTTGATGGGTGGAGTAACAATAATAGGTGCAGGAAGGAGTCGGCCTATTTGCTTAAGGACGTGATGCCTTTATAGACATGATCATTGCCGTGAATATCGCATAACTATCTGCTTTTCTGTCAATTGCCCAACAGTAATTTGGTACCCTCCGTAGGTTGCCTACATGAGAGGTGCCGCTAGCTAGGGAACACTATGGCCCCCGGGTCTATTCACTTATATATTCGCAAACGCAATTGCTACCTTGCTGCCTTCATTTACCTTTTATTTTATTTTGCAATTTATATTTATTAACAATTATCTACACAACTCATTTGCTTGCAAATAATGAGATCAAGGGGATTGACAACCCTCTTGCCCGCGTTGGGTGCAAGTCATTTGTTCTTTTGTATGCAGTCGCTGAAGACGGTTGAGAAGTGATATTCCTATTGGTTCGATAAACCTTGGTTTCATAACTAAGGGAAATACTTACCCACCTTGTGCTGCAACTACATGTTCCTCTTTACGGAAAACCCAACGCAGAACACAAGTATCAGTTGGCCAACGCGAAAATGCTGCATTGCTTTCGAGCCATTCCAGCCCATAACCCGGCAAAGGATTTTCTCCTATAGGGGCAGTGTTCTTGTAGTAGTACCAAGTCTTGTTCCATCCCTTTGGATGACTTGCCAATTTGGAGTCAGGAAAAGGGCTATTCTTTCTCTTCTGAATAGAGATTCCACCAAGTTCACAAGCAGGGCCGTTCTTGGTCTCAGTTTGGCGATTCAAATAGAAAAATTCCCTAAAAAGGGTCACAGACGGCTCGATCTGGAGATATACTTCGCACAGAACTTGGAATTGACAGATATTGGTCATAGAATTAGGACCAATATCCTGAGGCCGGAGCTTGAAGAAATGAAGAAGGTCCCTGAAGAAAATTGAGCCGGGGGGGTCGAAAACCTCTACATAAGTGATCAGAAAAGATAACGACTTCTCCTTGTCGAGCCTGCGGATAAGGCTCTTCTTTGGGAGCATGCCATTCTATTTCCTTTCGAGCCGGTGATACGTCTCGAACGTATCTATGATTTTTGATTGTTACATGCTGTTATATTGTCATTCTTGGATGTTTAACAATCATTTCATAGCAACTTTATATCATTTTTTGGGACTAACCTATTGACATAGTGCCAAGTGCCAGTTGCTGTTTTTTGCTTGTTTTTTACTGCAGAATATCAGTACCAAACGGAGTCCAATCATGATGAAACTTTTTAGAGATTTTTTTGGACCAGAAGAAAGCCAGTGAGCCAAAGAAGCACCCAGGAGGAGGCCCAGGGGGGCAGAAGACACCAGGGCGCGCCAGAGGCCCCCGGCGCGCCCTGGTGGGTTGTGGTGACCTTGGGATCCCCCTCCACCGCCTATGAGCTCTATAAATACCCAAATATTCTAGAAAACCTAGAGGAGTCGACGAAAAATACTTATAGCCATCGCAAGTTCCAGAACCGCGAGATCCAATCTAACACCATCACGGAGGGGTTCATCATCCTCATTGGTGCCTCTCCGATGATGCGTGAGTAGTCCACCATAGACCTACGGGTCCGTAGGCAGTAGCTAGATGGCTTTCTCTCTCTCTCTTTTGATTCTCAATACAATGGTTTCTTGGAGATCTATTTGATGTAATGACTTTTTGTGGTGTGTTTGTTGGCATCCGATGACTTTTGAGTTCATGATCAGTTTCTATCTATGAATATTATTTGAGTCTTCTTTGATCTCTTATATGCATGATTACTTATAGCATCATATTTCTTCTTCAAATCTTTTGTTTAGTTAGGCCAACTAGATCGATTTTTCTTGCCATGGGAAGAGGTGCTTTGTGATGGGTTCGATCTTGCGGTGTCCTCTCCCAGTGACAGAAGGGGCAGCGAGGCATGCATGTATCGTTGCTATTAAGGATAACAAGATGGGGTCTATTCCTACATGAATAGATCTTGTCTATATCATGTCACCGTTCTTATTGCATTACTCCATTTTTCATGAACTTAATACACTAGATGCATGTTGGATAGCGGTCGATGTGTGGAGTAAGAGTAGTAGATGCAGAATCGTTTCGGTCTACTAATCGTGGACGCCTATATAATGATCATCGCCTTGGATATCGTCATGATTATTTGATCTTCTATCAATTGCCCAACAGTAATTTGTTTACCCACCGTGTGCTATACACATGAGAGAAGCCACTAGCGAAACCTACGGCCCCCGGGTCTACTTTTCCAACATATTGCTTTCTGATCTATCTTTTGCCGCTTTTGTTTTCAAGTCCATTATTCCAAAAACCTAAATATACCTTGCTGCACTTTTTATTTGTCTCTTTTATTTTGTGTTCTTGTGTGATCTATCTATCCAATCTATTACAATCTAATCTATCTTTTTATCGTGAAGAGATTGACAACCTCTCTTACGCTTCGGGTTGCAAGTATTTGTTCTTTGTGTGCAGGTACCGTTTACATAGTGTTGCATGGTTCTCCTACTGTTTCGATAACCTTGGTTTCATAACTGAGGGAAATACTTACCGTAGCTGTGATGTATCATCCCTTCCTCTTTGGGGAAATACTGACGCGGTCTCAAGCCGCGTCAAAGGAATTTCTGGTGCCGTTGCCGGGGAGACATCATCAACATCTATCAGGTTCCTAATCACAAATCTCATCTCCTTGTAATTTACATTATTTGCCATTTGCCTCTCGTTTTCATCTCCCCTACTTCACAAAAAATTCCCATTTTATTCGCCCTCTTTTCCGTTTGCCTTTTTGCTTGTTTGCTAGCTTTGCTTGTGTTGCCATGTGCCTTCTATTTTCTTGCATCTTCGCTTGCTAAAAATCTATTGATATGGATCCTCATCCACTTGCTAATCTTTTCAAAAGGCCAAATTATGATGAACCAATTTCTAGTGAGTTGAGTGCACTTGGTTATCTCTATGAAGTTTTGTTTGAAAATCATGAATCTGAAAATTTTGATGAAGTGTTGAAAGAAGAACTTTATAAGGTGATTCATGATAGCTCCTTGATTGAAAAGCATGATTGCAATGATGTTACTATAAATTCTATTAATATCAATTATGTTAATTATTTGCAAAACTACAAGCTTGGGGTTGATAATTTTGTCATGTCCACTTCTTATTGCAATGATCATGATTGAGGTGATAATGCTTCTTATGATCTTGAAAATTTATTTAAGCCTCATGTTGAATATGTTATTGATAATAATGTTTGCAATAGTATCGAAAGTGGGTTTGGAAGAGCGTCAACTTTAGATAAAAATAATCCCACATATTTGGAGAGTGTTCAATCTTATGATTTTTTTTTGATAAAAGTGGGTTTGGAGAGGTCATAACTTTAGTTGATGATAATCCCACTATTTTGGAAGATGATAAAAACTTTATGCACGTTGATCATAAAGAGAGTATTGTTTATGATAGATATATTGTTGAATTTGATTATGATCCTACATGTAATTATTATGAGAGAGGAAATTATGGTTGTAGAAATTTTCATGATAGTAAATTACCTCTCTTCATGTTGAGATTGCTATTGTCTCTTTCTTCTTCCTTCCATATGCTAGTTTTTGCTTGCCTTGATAATTTGTTTGCTTATAAAATTCCCATGCATAGGAAGTATGTTAGACTTAAGTGTGTTTTCCATATGCTTCATGATGCTCTCTTTGTGTTGCTATTATTATTTTTCATGAGGGCATCATTGAAATCTCAAGCCTATCTTAATGGCTATAAAGAAAGAGCTTGTTGGGAGGCAACCCAATGAATAAAATTTATTTTTGCCTTTTTCTTTCTGTTCTTGAGTGTTGACACAATTATGCTACTGTTATGATTTTGTTTTTATGTTTTAATTAGTGTTTGTGCCAAGTAAAGCCTTTAGGGTGACTTACAAGATGAGTAGAAACGATGCTGAATCTGAAACAAAATCTTTGACTCCAGTGCAGGAACTTTCATTTTTCACTGGAGCATGATAATGATCTTAAATTTTAACACTATATTGCTATACAAATTCTTTACGTTGTCCTAATTTTTCAGAATTTTTAGAGTTACAGAAGTATGGTTAGAGTACAGATTACTACAGATTGTTCTGTTTTTTTATAGATTCTGTTTTCGTTGCATTGTGTGCTTATTTTGATGAATCTATGGTTTGTATTGGAGGTTATAAGCCATGGTAAAGTTAGAATACAGTATATATAATGCAATAATAAAATATGAATGGGTTTGCAGCAGTACTTAGAGTGGTGATTTGCTTTATTATACTAACGGATCTCACGAAGATTTTGTTGAGTTTTGTGTGATTGAAGTTTTCAAGTTTTAGCTGAGATCACGATGGATGAAGGAATAAGGACTGAAAGGAGCCTAAGCTTGGGGATGCTACAGCACCCCTAAGATAATATCCAAGGAGAAACAAGCAACTAAGCTTGGGGATGCCCCGAGTGGCATCCCCTCTTTCTTCTAACAACCATCGTATTTTACTTGGAGCTATATTTTTATTCGTCACATATCATGAGTTTTGCTTGGAGCGTCTTGTATTATTTGAGGCTTTTCTTGATTTGCTTTTTATTTTGTCACAAGTATCCCTGATGTACACACCTATTTGAGAGAGCCAAAATTATGCTATATATGATTTGTTAGAATTGCTCTATATGCTTCACTTAAATTTTTTGAGCTATGGAATTGCTCTAGTGCTTCACTTATATCTTTTTAAGCACGGTGTGCTTTAAATTTTTGAAGAAATGCTCTCATGCTTCACTTAGATCAATTTGAGAGTTAGTAAATTTTGAAGAAATTCTCTCATGCTTCACTTATATTATTTTGAGAGATGAAATTTTTATGCTCATGTTCTTCACTTAAATTTATTTGAGCTTGTCAAAAGCAATGGCAATATATGAAACTAGTCCCAAAGTGATAGATATTCAAGAGGGATATAATAAAAACTTTCATGAAGATCATTGGAGAAATCAAACTTGATTCCTTGTAATAGTTTTGAGACATGATGATAGTAATATGTGAGTCATGTTGGTGAGTAATTATGCTTTAGTAAGAATATTGGTGTTAAGGTTTGTGATTCCCTATGCAAGCACGAAAGTCAATAGTTATGCAATGAAATTACATCCTACTTATGGGGCATTATTCGGTGTTAGTTATGCTTAATGCCATTTATGTGAATTTTCGTTTCTTGGTTGGTTGCTTCTCAATCTATTTGCTAGCCTCCACTTGTACTAAGTAGAAATACTACTTGTGCATCCAAAATCCTTAAACCCAGTTTTGCCTTATGAGTCCACCATACCTACCTATATGCGGTATTTCCATGCCGTTCTAAGCAAATTTGTATGTGCCATATCTAATTTTCAAAATGAATTTCCTTTTTGTGTGATCGTACCGCTCATGAAATGGTAGGGGGTGTCCAATATTTTTCCATGCTAGATGGGTTATTCTCAAGATGAGTGTTTATTCACTTCTCATTGCACGAGAGTACGGCAGTAATAGGGATGCCGAGTCCCGAAATGAAAAGAAATTTACTTTATGTTGTCAAATAATAAATTCCTTCGAAAGTGTTGGTATGGAAGGAAACCGTGGCTACGGCTAGCCATGGATTGTGAAAGAATGGTGGAAAAAAGAATAAATTTATTTTTTGCTTGGGAACCGCCTATGATGTATCTAGCATGGAAAGTATTGAGAACTACTCGGTCATTTTCATTGACAGGAAAGGCATGCCACCCAAAATATTTCTCTCTCTCAATTTAAGCTTTGAGCTCTGGAACCTCTATAAATCCCTACGTCCCTCTGCGAAGGGCCTATCTATTTACTTTATGCAATTTTTATTTATAATTTGAGTCTCCATCTTCTCTTATAAAGCACCAACTATGGGGCACTATGATCCTACTTGTGCATTGGGTGTAGTTAATATTTGAGTGTGTTTCATGAACGGGTCAATGATTGAGCATGATGGGCTAGGGATAACTTTCTTTAGTGTTGATATTTTGAAAGACATGGTTGCTTGTTGGCATGCTTGAGTATTAAAGTCTTTATGTCAAAACTAGACTATTCCTTTGAACCATCTAAAAGTTCAAATGTCCATGCTACAAAAGAAAAGAATATGTGATGAACATGTTAGGCAGCATTCCACATCAAAAATTCTGTTTTTATCATTTACCTACTCGAGGACGAGTAGGAATTAAGCTTGGGGATGCTGATACGTCTCCAACGCATCTATAATTTTTGATTGTTCCATGATGTTATATTATCATTCTTGGATGTTTTACAATCATTTTATAGCAACTTTATATCATTTTTTGGGACTAACCTATTGACATAGTGCCAAGTGCCAGTTGCTGTTTTTTGCTTGTTTTTTACTTCGCAGAATATCAGTACCAAACAGAGTCCAATCACGATGAAACTTTCTGGAGATTTTTTTCGGACCAGAAAAAAGCCAATGAGCCAAAGAAGCACCCGGGAGGAGCCCAAGGGGGCCAGAAGACACCAGGGCGCGCCAGAGGCCCCCGACGTGCCCTGGTGTGTTGTGGTGGCCTCAGACCCCCCCTCCACCGCCTTTGAGCTCGATAAATACCCAAATATTCCAGAAACCCTAGGGGAGTCGATGAAAAATACCTCCAGCCGCCGCAAGTTCCAGAACCGCGAGATCCAATCTAACACCATCACGAAGGGGTTCATCATCCTTATTGGTGCCTCTCCGATGATGCGTGAGTAGTCCACCATAGACCTACGGGTCCGTAGGCAGTAGCTAGATGGATTTCTCTCTCTCTCTTTTGATTCTCAATACAATGGTCTCTTGGATATCTATTTGATGTAATGACTTTTTGCGGTGTGTTTGTTGGGATCCGATGAATTTTGAGTTAATGATCAGTCTCTATCCATGAATATTATTTGAGTCTTCTTTGATCTCTGATATGCATGATTACTTATAGCCTCATATTTCTTCTTCGAATCTTTGGTTTAGTTAGGCCAACTAGATCGATTTCTCTTGCCATGGGAAGAGGTGCTTTGTGATGGGTTCGATCTTGCGGTGTCCTCTCCCAGTGACAGAAGGGGCAGCGAGCCACACATGTATCGTTGCTATTAAGGATAACAAGATGGGGTCTATTCCTACATGAATAGATCTTGTCTACATCATGTCACCGTAGTTATTGCATTACTCCGTTTTTCCATGAACTTAATACACTAGATGCATGCAGCACTGGTGCATTGACGTGTTATACAAGCGGTTTTTAACCCCTTTCAGTGACGCGGTTTCAAACCGTCACCTTGCTAGTGTGGGCGATAGGGGGGCCCATCGCACACGCTATACATCCCACACTGTTCAACACAAAAACTGTTTGCAATTTGGATTAGCATCACACACGGTTATTTCACAAAAACTGTATGTAATGTGCGATTCATTGCACATGATTTAAAATAAAAAACTGTGTGTGATGTAAATAACATCACACACAATTGAATCCAAAAAACTGTGTGCAATGTGTGATCTTAACGACGTGTTAATTAGTCCTAAAATCAGCCAGACATAATCAATTTACTCTGATCATCTTTTGACAATCAAACATAATGCAAAAATGCACAGTCAAAATCCACTCTATGATTTGTTTTCAAGCTTTGTCATACAACATACAAAAGTACAAACGTGCATCTCACATCACATGACAGCCAACACATACAACTAACAATCACATCTAATTATGTCGTAAAGCTTCATCAGTCTCTTGTTCATCGATGACATCAACTTCCAAACCTTCCTAGATTTTTTATTGTATCCCATCCTAAAAAACCAAGAGAAAAGGGTTACAAGGTCAAAAAAAAGTAAATCCTTACACAGAGCAGGAATTCAGTGTTGAGGCTCCTCTACACCTTCGATCATAAAAAAAATCAAAAAAAATCTAGCAAAATCCAAAAAATTCCAATCTTTTTTTGCATGGTAGATAATTTGGTGCGAGAGGTTCACTCCAAATTTCAGATCATTTGAACATTTGAGTGTCCCTCGGCAAAAAAGACAAATTTGGGATCTATAAAAAAGTTTATTGTTCATGTATTGTTCTGGCCCAATTTGTCTTTTTTGCTGACAGTGAGTCAAATTTCCAAATGAGATGAAATTTTGAGCATACCTCACGCACTAAATTATCTAACATGCAAAAAAAATTGGATATTTTTGAATTTTATTTCTATTTTTAATGATTTTTTTACATTACATACTCAAGTATCCTACTTGTAATTAGTTCTTACACTAGTTATGCATATATTTTTTTCAAAAAGTATAGCAAGAGAAACTTCAGGACGTCACAAGAGAGATTTTGTGATTAGTTTGATGTCTTGGAGAATATTGATGGATGAGAAGAATCAAGAATCGATTAGGTGGCTAGAGACATCATACTTAGACATACAAAAAACAAGATTAGATTAGTACTATCCGGCAAGCTAGCTAGCAGCCAGCCTGGTGGATGGATTCTTGGAAAGAGATGCACGTGAAGCGAGCTTACATGGCCACGAACTGCACCTCCATGAGGCTGCCTCTCGGGATGCATAACTTGTTAAAGCAGTTGTGCCACCGGATAGAGATCCCGGAGCTGTACGGCCGCTTCATGCTCGTGCTTGCGTCTACGGCCGACGACGAGCCTCATGGCGTCCATGGCACCCGCTTCACGCACGGTCGCACGACGCCGAGCGACCCCGCCGTGTCCTGCTCCTAGTCGAAGCTTGGAGCAGGCATCGTCTGACTCGCCGGCCATGACATGGAAGAAGTGTGTGTTATGTTTGTGGTTCTACAGGACGTTGGATTGATGCTAGTTAGATATATGTATGGATATGGTAGAGTACGTGGTGAGGAGATAAGGCTAGATATTTTTCTTGGATGTGAAGTATGGACAGATAGATTCATGTCATGTCATCGATCCAAGGCTTCAATCTCTTCACCAATAAGAATTCAGTACACATATGTGTGCTTTCTTGTCAATTGATTTTTGCCCTCACACCATCAAAATAATTGTGAATCCTTCTCAAATTTTTATTACAGTATTCTGAGGTCTTATATTGACACCATGCCAAGTTTCATATTTATTAGACACTATTTATATTTTCTAGAATTAAAATACCAATAAACTTCATGTTCACGGTTGATTCTTGCCACATAGATATTTGAATTTTATATTTATTTCTTGTACGAGGCACACACATATACTCACTGTCCTAAATATGGTTTTTCAAATTATTTTTGTATATTTTTTTCTGTACTCGTAGTTCAAATTTGAATATATCCGTTAAATGACTAGAAATGTAGTTAATGACTCAAATATAGCAAATGAGCTCCGAAAAGTGTCAAATTTTAATGTGGAGGATTCTATGGTGTATCTTAACTGTAAAAAAAAATTCAAGGTCAAATGATAAAGGAAAACATAAGTTAGCCACCAATTTGGTGCATTCACTCTCGAAACCATGATCGTTCCTCGGAGGTTGTCAGATTTCAAAAGGATGTACATCAAAAAAATGTGAAACCTTCTCAAATTTTTACCACATCCATGTGAGGTCATATCATGACACTATGCCAAGTTTCATATTTTTCAGACTTCATTTACAGTTTTTATAATTTCAATACCAATAAACTCCATGTTCATGGTTGATTCTTGCCGCATATGTCTAATAAATTTCTATTCATTTCTCATATGAGGCATACAAATATACTCAATACCCTAAATATGATTTTTCAAATCATTTTTGCATACTGTTTCATGCATTCGTAGTTCAAATTTGAATTAAATCCATTAAATGACTGGAAATGCAGTTAATGACTCAAATATAGCAAATGAGCTCTGAAAAGTGCCAAATTTTAATAGGGAGGATTTCTATGGTGCATGTTAAGTGTAGAAAAAAAATTACAAGTCAAACGACGAAGGAAAATGTCTGTTTGCCTTCAAACATATCACGCAAACCATTATTATTTGGAAAAATAATAATTTCAGGAATCACACACGGTTCCATTTATGAAAGTGTGTGCGATGACAGGCTACATTGCACACACAATGTATGCAAAAAACGTGTGCAAGGCATCACACACATTTGCATTTTTAACATCGTGTGCAGTGATATGCTACATCACACACACACTTTTTGCAAAAAATGTATGCATGCCATCACACACGGTTGCATTATAATAACTGTGTGTAATGATATAGTACATCACACACACATCATTTAAAAAAACCATGTGCAAAGCATCACACACGGTTACATTTTTCAAACCATGTGCAATAATAGACAACATCACACACACATTTTTTGGAAAAATTGTTTGCGCGACATCGCACACAATTATATTTTCGAAATGTGTGTGATGTTACGACATCACAAACGCTTTTTTCCCTAATGTTACATCACACATGCTATGGTGTACATCGCAAACAGATTTTTCGAAGGGTCTCTGATTGATGTGTCGTCTTTGGACCATCCTGCAGTAGTGCAGGATAGCGGTCGATGTGTGAAGTAATAATAATAGATGCAGAATTGTTTCGTTCTACTAATCTTGGACGTGATGCCTATATAATGATCGTCGCCTTGGATATCGTCATGATTATTTGATCTTCTATCAATTGCCTAACAGTAATTTGTTTACCCACCGTGTGCTATACTCATGAGAGAAGCCACTAGTGAAACCTACAGCCCCTGGGTCTACTTTTCCAACATATTGCTTTCCGATCTATCTTTTGTCGCTTTTGTTTTCAGATCTATTATTCCAAAAACCCAAAAATAACTTTCTGCACTTTTTATTTGCCTCTTTTATTTTCTGTTCTTGTGCGATCTATCTATCCAATCTATTACAATCTAGTCTATCTTTTTATCGTGGAGAGATTGACAACCTCTCTTACGCGTCGGGTTGCAAGTATTTGTTCTTTGTGTGCAGGTACCGTTTACATAGTTATGCGTGGTTCTCCTACTGGTTCGATAACCTTGATTTCATAACTGAGGGAAATACTTACCGTAGCTATGCTTCATCATCCCTTCCTCTTTGGGGAAATACCGATGCAGTCTCAAGCCATGTCAGCCGGCAGGAAACCTTGGCTCATAAGGTTCTCCAAAGTAAGTTTGGATTCTTGGGTCCTGACCCAATTGCAGAGTTTGGAGTTCTTAGGGGCCATGGCGTGTTATGGAACAGCTACAAGGGAGATAGGGAAAATAAGCCGATGCTTATTATAAGTCTCCAATTACTCATAAGACCAGACAAATTAAGTTTTGAAAGACGTCAAGCCGGCAAAATCAGCAGAAAGACGTTTAAGCCGGCAAAATCAAGTAAGGGAGTACGAAGGCATATCGCATCTCCACAAGACTTAGCAGAAATTTTGCACAAACAAGTTTCTACAAAGACGTCCTTTGAGATGGATCTAAATAAACGCGAAAAAGAGAGGTAAATGTGCTCTAGCTAGCGGAGGAACCAAAACTGAAGCAGTAGCAGGTACTCTTCAATGGTTCATTTCAGATCTATTTGCAAGAAATATAATGCGGAGACCGCAACAAGATTATGAATACTAAAAGAATAAGGAGCCTACGGATCTGCAAGCGATTGTTCGTATGAACACGATGAGCACGATATGAACGTTGGAAGGATCAAACCCTAATGGGAGAAAGGGTGTACCGGATCTTGGTCGAAGCAAGATGGGGATGGCCGTGTCTACCCCGGTGACCGCGAGAGAGGTCCGGTGGTGTAGGCGATGCATTTCGAGAGAACCTGACGTCGTCCTTGAAGCTCCGGTGGTGCTCGGTTGTGAAGAGGGGCGCAAGGAAGATGGAGAGGAAAGTGAATAACGAGGCTTGGTTGACCTATTTATAAGGGAAAGAAACTGAAATGACACCACGCGAGATGGAACGGTCGCAGCAAATTCGTGGTGAGGATTGCGCCTGGATTTTTGCGTCGGCCCGGATTTGGTGCTATTTTCAAAAGATTTGCCATGATGACTCTAGACGACAACGGTCAGCAAGATGACGTCACAAAAGTATTGATTGGAAAAATACTAAGTCTAAACAAGGGGCCGATGACCCGGCATAATCTTGACTCGGACTAAGTTCTCTTGCCGGCTCATAAGTTGATCTTAGGTTCTAGTTTTCAGCATGTTCAAGATGGAGTCTAGCATGGATGAATCCAAACTAAACTGGGGGCTACTGTCGTGGATATACTCCATGGGTATAACTCGCCTAGGTTGTGACCCGTGCTCCACTAAGACGGCCCATACAGAAGATGTTCATAAGAAACTCAAGGCCCAGATAGGCGGCTCATTGGGTGGGCCGGCTCATCAACGTCATCCAGTAGGAGGATCACTACCACCCAATACGCAGCACCTGCACACAAATAACAAATACTTGCAACCCGACGCGAAAGAGAGGTTGTCAATCTCTCTTCAGTAAAAAGATAGATTAGGTAGTGATAGATAGGAGAGATAGATCTCTCAAGAACACAAAATAAAAAGGGCAAATAAAATATGCAGCAATATGTTTTTAGGTTTTTGGTTTTGTAGATCTGAAAACAAAGAGGCAAAAAAAGATAGATCGGAAAGCAATATGTTGGAAAAGTAGACCCGGGGACCGTAGGGTTCACTAGTGGCTTCTCTCATTAGTATAGCGCACGGTGGGTGAACAAATTACTGTTGCGCAATTGATAGAAAATCGAATAGTCATGACGATATCCAAGGCGATGATCATTATATAGGCATCACGTCCAAGATAAGTAGACCGACTCCTACCTGCATCTACCACTATTACTCCACACATCGACCGCTATCCAGCATGCATCTAGTGTATTAAGTTCATGGGAAAACGGAGTAATGCAATAAGAACAATGACATGATGTAGACAAGATCTATTCATGTAGGAATAGTCCCCATCTTGTTATCCTTAATGGCAACGATACATGCGCGTCTTGCTGCCCCTTCTGTCACTGGGAAAGAACACCGCAAGATCGAACCCATCACAAAGCACCTCTTCCCATGGCAAGAAAAATCGATCTAGTTGTCCTAACTAAACCAAAGATTCGAAGAAGAAATACGAGGCTATAAGTAATCATGCATATAAGAGATCAAAGAAGACTCAAATAATATTCATGGATAGAAACTGATCATGAACTCAAAATTAGTCGGATCCCAACAAACACACCGCAGAAGTTTACATCAAATAGATCTCCAAGAGACCATTGTATTGAGAATCATAAGAGAGAGAGAGAGAGGAAGCCATCTAGCTACTGCCTACGGACCCGTAGGTCTATGGTGGACTACTCAAACATCATCGGAGAGGCACCTATGAAGAAGATGAACCCCTCCGTGATGGTGTTTAGATTGGATCTCTAGGTTCTGGAACTTGTGGCGGCTGGAATTGTGTTTCGTCGATTCCCCTAGGGTTTTCGGAATATTTGGGAATTTATAGGCATCAGAGGCGGTGGAGAGGGGTCCCGAGGAGGGCACAACCCATCAGGGCACGCTGGGCCCCCCTGGCACACCTTGTGGGTTGTGGTCTCCACGGCCCACCTCTCCGGCACTTCTTTGGCCCACTGGGTGTCTTCTGGTCCAGAAAAAATCTCCAAAAAGTTTCGTCGCGATTGGACTCCATTTGGTACTGATATTCTGCGAAGTAAAAAACAAGCAAAAATAGCAACTGGTACTTTGGCACTATGTCAATAGGTTAGTCCCAAAAAATGATATAAAGTTGTTATAAAATGATTGTAAAACATCCAAGAATGATAATTTAACAGCATGAAACAAGCAAAAATTATAGATACGTTGGAGACGTATCAGCTTCCCCAAGCTTAATTCCTACTCGTCCTCGAGTAGGTAAATGATAAAAACAGAATTTTTGTGGAATGCTGCCTATCGTGTTCATCTCATATTCTTTCCTTTTGTATAGCATGGACATTTGGACTTGTAAATGATTCAAAGCAATAGTCTAGTTTTAACATAATGACTTCAATACTCAAGCATGCCAACAAGCAACCATGTCTTTCAAAATATCAACACTAAAGAAAGATATCCCTGGCCCATCATGCTCAATCATTGATCCATTCATGAAACACACTCAAATATTAGCTATGCCCAATGCTCAAGTACGATCATAGTGGCCCCTAGTTGGTGCTTTATAAGAGAAGATGGAGACTCAAAGTAAAAATAAAAATCATAAAGTAAATAGATAGGCCCTTCGCAGAGGGAAGTAGGGATTTGTATAGATGCCAGAGCTCAAGGTTTAAATTGAGAGAGAGAAACTATTTTTGGTGGCATGCTTTTCTTGTCAACGAAAACGACAAAGTAGCGCACAATACGTTCCATGCTAGATATATCATAGGCGGTTCCCAAACAAAAATTAAAGTTTATTCCTTTTTCCACCAAACTTTCACTTTCCATGGCGGGCCGTATCCACGGTTGCCTTCCATGCCAGCACTTTCCAAGGAATTTATCATTTGACAACATAAAGTAAATATTTTTTCTTTTTCATTTCGGGAATGGGCATCCCTATTACTGCCACAGTGTCGTGCAATGACAAGTGAATAAACACTCATCTTGAGAATAACACATCTAGCATGGAAAAATATTGGACACTCCCCACCGTTTCATGAGCGGTACGAGCACACAAAAGAGAAAATTTATTTTGAAAATTTAGACATGGCACATACAAATTTGCTTGGAACAGCATGGAAATACCGCATATAGGTAGGTATGGTGGACTCATAAGGCAAAACTTGGTTTAAGGATTTTGGATGCACAAGTAGTATTTCTACTTAGTACAAATGGAGGCTAGCAAATAGATTGAGAAGCAACCAAACCAAGAAACGAAAATTCACATAAGCGAGCATTGAGCATAACTAACATCGAATAATGCACCATAAGTAGGATGTAACTTCATTGCATAACTATTGACTTTCGTGCATGCATAGGGGATCACAAACCTTAACACCAATATTCCTACTAAAGCATAATTACTCACAAACATGACTCACATATTACTATCATCATGTTTCAAAACTATTACAAAGAATCAAGTTTAATTTGTCCAATGATCTTCATGAAAGTTTTTATTATATCCTCCTTGGATATCTATCACTTTGGGACTAGTTTCATATATTGCCATTGCTTTTTTTGACAAGCTCAAACAAATTTAAGTGAAGCACATGAGCATAAAGATTTCATCTCTCAAAATAGTATAAGTGAACCATGAGAGGATTTGTTCAAAATTTACTAACTCTAAAATTAATCTAAGTGAAGCATGAGAGTATTTCTACAAAACTTTCCAAGCACACCGTGCTCAAAAAGATATAAGTGAAGCACTAGAGCAATTCTATAGCTCAAAAAGTTTAAGTGAAGCACATAGAGCAATTCTAACAAATCATAGCATAATTTTGGCTCTCTCAAATAGGTGTGTCCAGCAAGGATACAAGTGACAAACTAACAAGCAAAGCGAGCAAAGATACAAGACGGTCCAAGTAAAACTCATGATATGAGACGAATAAAAATATAGCTCCAAGTAAAATACCGATGGTCATTAGAAGAAGGAGGGGATGCCACTAGGGGGCATCCCCAAGCTTAGTTGCTTGTTTATCTTTGGATGTATCTTGGGGGTGCGGTAGCATCCCCAAGATTAGGCTCTTTTCACTCCATATTCTTTATCCATCGTGATCTCACCCAAAACTTGAAAACTTCAATCACACAAAACTCAACAAAATCTTCGTGAGATCCGTTAGTATAATAAAGCAAATCACTACTTTAGGTTCTGTTGAAAACCCATTCATATTTTATTATTGCATTATACCTACTGTATTTTAACTTTACCATGGCTCATACCCTTCAATATAACCCATAGATTCATCAAAACAAGCACACAATGCAACGAAAACAGAATCTGTCTTAGGCAGAACAGTCTGTAGTAGTCTGTACTCTAACCATACTTATGTAACTCTAAAAATTCTGAAAAATAAGTAAAACGTAAGGAATTTGTATATCAACACTGTGTTGAAATTTCAGCTCAAGATCATAAAAACACAATCATAACACAGGCATAATTGTGTCAACACTCAAAAACAGAAAGTAAAAAGCAAGAAAATAATTATTCATTGGGTTTCCTCGCAACAAGCGCTATCATTTTACGCCCCCAGCTAGGCATAACGCATAGATTCAAGTATTGTCTTCTTTGGTTTTGGATCCATAGGATGCCCTCATGATTGATTCATATGGTGGCTTAATTCTTGTTCTAGGGAAGTGTTCCATACCCTTTCTCAAGTGAAACTGAAAACGAATATTGCCTTCTTTCATATCAAACACAGCACCTATAATGCGTAAAAACGGTCTACCAAGTATAATAGGACAAGACGGATTGCAATCAATATCAAGCACAATAAAATCCATGGGCACATAGTTCCTATTTGCAAGAATAAGAACATCATTAATTCTTCCCAAAGTATTTTTAATAGTAGAATCCGCCAAGTGCAAATTAAGAGAACATTCTTCAATATTGGTGAGACCAAACACATCACATAAAGATTTCGGAATCGTGGAAACACTAGCACCCAAATCACATAAAGCAAAGCACTAATAATTTTTAATCTTGTATTTTTAATGGTAGGTTCGCACTCATCATGTCATTTTCTAGGAATATAAATCTCCAACTCCAACTTTTCCTCAAAAGATTTCATCATGGCATCAACGATATGTTTAGTAAAAGCTTTATTTTGCTCATAAGCATGGGGTGAATTCAACATGGATTGCAGCAAAGAAATACATTCAATAAAATAGCAACTATCATAATTAAAGTCTTTGCAATCCAAAATAGTGGGCACATCACTAGTTAAAGTTTTGACCTCTTCAAACCCACTTTTATCAAAAATTTCATCAAGATTTTCACCCTCCAAATTATTGGGACGCCTTCTAGCTAAAGTTGACTCTACTTCAGTCGCTTTATCATCAATCTTAACATTACTAAACAAGGAATCAATAGAAGAAACACCAATCACTTTAAGATCTTCATCTTTTTTATGAAGGCAATCACTAGAAAATGACTTTTCTAAGATTTCTCTTTTAGCTCTAAGCATAGCGGTTCTTTCCTTATTTTCATCCATAGATACATATAAAGCTTTAATTGATTAATCAATCTTAGGCACAAAAGCTTTCAACTTGAGATTTTCAACATCATGAGAAATTTTATCAATGCTTCTAGACATATCATCAATCTTATTCAACTTTTCTTCTATCGTAGTATTGAAAGCCTTTTGCGCATTGATAAATTATTTAATATTAGTCTCAAGATCAGAGGTGTTTCTATTATTATTTTATGAGGAATTATCATAGGAATTACCATAATTATTAGAGGAATTTCCCGGAAAAGGCTTAGGATTAAAATTACCTCTATAAGCATTGTTATTGAAATTGTTGCGCGAGACAAAGTTCACATCTACGGGATCACTATTTTGCTCAATCAAGGTAGACAAAGGCACATCATTTAGATCAACAGGAGCATTTTTACTAGCAACCAATTTCATCAAAGCATCAACCTTATCACTCAAAGTACTAATTTCTTCAACCGAATTAACTTTTTTACTAGTAGGTGCTCTTTCGGTATGCCATTGTGAATAATTTGCCATGATATTATCTAGAAATTTAGTAGCTTCACCCAAAGTAATCTCCATAAAAGTACCACCTGCGGCGGAATCTAAAAGATTTCTAGAGACAAAATTCAACCCCGCATAAAAATTTTGTATCATCATCCAAAGATTTAAACCATGAGTAGGACAATTTCTTAGCATCAACTTCATTCTTTCCCAAGATTGTGCAACATGTTCATGCTCAAGTTGCTTAAAATTCATGATTTGTGTCCTTATGGAAATAATTTTCGCAGGCAGAAAATACTTAGTGATAAAAGCATCCTTGCACTTATTCCAAGAATCGATACTACTGCGAGGCAAAGAAGAAAAACAAATTTTTGCACGATCCCGCAAGGAAAAAGGAAATAATTTCAACTTCACTATATCATTGTCCACATCTTTTTTCTTTTGCATATCACACAATTCTACGAACGTGTTTAGATGGGACGCGGCATCCTCATTAGGATTACCGGCGAATTGATCTTTCATGACAAGATTCAACAAAGCGGCATTAATATCACAAGACTCCGCACTAGTGGCGGGAGGAGCAATCGGAGTACTAATAAAATCATTGTTATTAGTATTGGAAAAATCACACAACTTGGTGTTCTCTTGAGTCATCGTGACCACGCAAACAAGATTGCAAGCAAGGAAGAGATCCGGCAAGAAAAAGGCAAGCGAAAAAGAGGGCGAATAAAATGGAAAATTGGTGAAGTGGGGGAGAGGAAAACGAGAGGCAAATGGCAAATAATGTAATTGCAAGGAGATGAGATTTGTGATTAGGAACCTGGTAGATGATGATGGAGTCTCCTCGGCTCCTACGATAGGCACGTTGTCGGCGTACGACACCTATGGGATCGCGTGGATCCCTTTTTATGGTTCGGCAGGGAGAAAGGTGTGCACAAAGAGCAGATCCAATGATCAACGCGAGGGATTTTTACCCAGGTTCGGGCCGCTGGGAAGCGTAAAACCCTACTCCTGCTTTAGTGTATTGTGAGTCTTTGAGCTCTGGCTCCACGAGTGCTATGTGATGAACAGTACATAGCCGCTACACATGCAAGCTGGGCCAGAAGGTCCTCTCCCCTGTAGCTACGCCTTGGGCCTCCTTTTATATGTCAAAGGGGTCACCAACAGTGGCGAAGTACAAGAGGTGTAAAGTTGCTACAGTATTATCATACATAATACTGACGGCATAGGACAAGCGCATTAAATGCTCCGTTTAGGTGTCCCTAACTTTCTTGGGGACGGAAAAAGGGGCCGTCCCATCAGCACCGCTTAACCCCATCGCCGTTAGTGCCTTGACACGCACTCAGGAAGACAGGACCTGTCTGACAGGCTGGTCGCTGCGCTGGAGTGGTGACAGGCTGGCGAGGTCTTGCCGGGTGCAAGTCTTGCCGGGGCTTCGCAAGCCATCCCGGCAAGATCTTGCCAGGATCCCAGCCTTTGGTCTTCTATCTTCTGATCATTGACTCGAATGCCTCCTTGACATTCCCGCATTTGCATTCAGCTGTCCCCCGGCAGGCCTTGCCGCTGGTGTGGCTACAACTGTCCATGCACAAGTATGGGGTAATAAAAAGCCCAAACTTTAGTACACCGATAGGAGCCCCCGGGCCTATGCCATACATGGGTACGAGGCGTTGTTGGGCTAGGCCCAAACAGTGCACAGGCACGCATGGCAGGAGCCAGCAGTTGCAATCATTCCATTTACTGCGCCCCCCCACGATGCTCGTTGAATGCGCGACGTGGGATATGTGCGCGGAGCGGCCGTAACTGCAGCGCGCTCGCAAAAGCGTTTCCATATCTGACTAGCAAAGAGGCAACCCCACGCCTTCCCCATAAAAAGGAATCCGCAGAGGCGCTTGCTCATTTACCTCCTGTCCTTTCCAATCTGGGAACCGCCGTCGTCTCCTTCCTCGAGCCCGAAACAGAGCCTCCCCACTCACCCGCCGCCTCCACGCCCCCACCGTCCTCGGCCTCTGCCCCCATAGTCTCCACGCCGCCCAAGGCAAGCAGGGGCAAGGAGGTGAAAGACGCCGTCACGGAGAGCGAGCTGGCGAAGATGTGGAGGGAGCACATCGTCTTCACTTTGACGCTCGATGCGAGCGCTCTGAAGGAGCGATACCAGTGCATGTGGGCGAAGGAGACGAAGGCTCATCCTGCTACTCGCGTCAGTCCAGGTTCCTCCAAGAGTGGCCCAGATAAATTCCCTTTCTTTACCGATTACTTTTACTGCGGGCTCTGTCCCCCGTTCTCTGATTTCTTCAACGACATCATGTACACATACGGCTTCCAACTCTTGGATTTTACGCCGAATGCCGTGGCATGCATGTCAGTCTTTGCTCATCTCTGTGAAAATTTTGCCGGAGTAGTCCCTAGCACAGCCCTCTTCCACCACTATTTTATTCCCCGCATTCAAAGGGGAGACGCCCTTTCTGGTTCTATCGCTTGGATTCCAAGGACATGGAACAAGGATATATACCCAGATGGCGTCTACCGCGAGAAGTGGGAAGAATGGTGGAGCAAGTGGTGTTGGATTCAGGAGAAGGACATCCAGCCTTTCTGTTCGCCTCGACAAACCAAGATGGCTCGCGGCAATGACTGGAGCGCTCTCGATTCTCAAGACGAGAAGCTCACAGTTGCAATTACCAGGATTCACCGCCTCAAAGCTGCCGGGCTCACAGTAGAAATGGTTGGCTCTGATTTCCTTTGCCGGCGCATCGCCCCTCTGCAGAACAAAGGGAGACCAGCCTGGGAGTTCCGGAATGCGGCAGATATCATGAGGCTGCGCCCTGGTTTGAATAACAACCTGACGCTCATGCAGCACATGGCTCTCTGCCACAAACTATTCAGGCCTCACGGGAAATACAAGCTGCCGGCTAGCGTAGTTCCTTTGTGCAACAACTCTGCCCTGGCCTCAATCATCGCCATGATGCCGGTGTGTAATGCTCACGGCATTGACGGAACTTGGGAAGAGCCATCCGCAGAGCAGGCACAAGAGTTTTTCGACAACTTGTCGGAGAGGGCCATCCGGGAAGAACCTATCCTCATCCGCCCCACCACTGAAGAAGAAGTGGCGTATATTGCCAGCAGGGTGGAAGAGGCAAATCTTGCCGCGGAGGCCGGCAGCGCTGGCTTCACAAAAGGGGAAGCCAGTGAAGAAGAAGTGATCTCGGAGGGAAAACTTGCCGGGCAGGACGAGGTTGCCGGGGAGCAGAGTGGCACAGCTGCCGGGGGCCCCTCTGCCGAAGATACAGTCGAGGAGGAGCTGCACGAGGAGCCCCCAGCTCCCGAGAAGACGAACCGTGTTCTCCGGAAAGCCACCTCTGGTGCTTCAGCCCAGCAACCTTCCGGGAGTGGTGCAGCCCCCGGCAAGGCAAGGTCACACCAACCCTCCGCATCTGCCACAACCAAGCGACCCAGGACCGCTCCTTCACCTCCCCGCGCGGATACCGTGGCGGAAGTCGACTTCGACCTCTCTGCCTTTAGCTCCGAAAGCGAAGAGTAAGGATCCTGTCACATCTTCTAACTTCTGGATTTCTGATTTTGCTTATCTTGTTTGCCTTGCTTTGGCCTATCCCCGCAGAGATACGGAAACATTGGAGCAAAGGGCGGCGAAGAAGGCGAAGACTTCAACGGGCGATGAGCCGCCGGCAAGCACCACAGGTGCGCCCAAGCCAATCATCAACCCGGAGCCCAGCCCACGACGCAGTCCTCAACACAGCCCCCAGTGTGAGTCCATTACTCATTTCCCACTGGCGAGCGTTGGGACGTGTATCTTCACCACCAACATCGTCGGGCTTGCAGAAGGAGAACAGCAATGAGGAGAGCCATCGGAGGCCGTCCCTGATGTGCCGCCTCTATCAACTGCGCCGCCCAGAGGCGGGTCTTCGGCAAGGGCTTCCGCTGAAGAGCCCATTCTTGTTGGGGAGGAGCCGGCAAGCACAGGCACCGACAGCCCTACACCGGCAACCAACGTTGCCGGGAAAGGGGAAACCACCTCTCAACAACTTGGCGCAGGTAAACCCTTGCCTCAGAGTACTTGTCATTCTATCTTTATATTCTTTTTTTTTTGTCTTCTTGAACTTCAACCTTGGTCTCATCTTGTTTCCCCTTCTCTGGCTTCCAGATTCCCCCTTGATGGAACAGATGGACATCGACGTCGTCATCGAGGAGACCGCTAGGGACGCTGCCGCCGAGGCCACCAGAGAAACTGCTGACGAGGCCGCCAAGATCGCACAGGAAGAAACCACCAAGGAGTCTACTGAGGAGGCCGGGACGGAGTCCAGTGGCCATACTGACGGCGTTCCTGCCGCAGGAGCGCCAGGCGCTACGCCGGCCACGGAGCCCCCAGCTGCCGATGAGGCGGCTGCTGAGGATCAGCCGTCAACATCCGAAGTCCCCTCTTCAAGCAGATATCTCAAGGCTGGCGAGAACCTGTTCGTCAACATACCAGGAACGGCAACCACTGGGGTGCCAACTGAAGGCGAAATCTTTGACGAAGAAGTCGTCACTGCTACCGGGCTCGAAATCACTGATGATCCAGGTGCCAGCAGAAAATCCAAGGAAGAAAAGCTCCTCCAAACCATGAGCGACAACTTTCAAAAGCTCCAGGTGCTCTACCGCACTCGAAAGTAGAAGCTGGACTCCAGGGCAGCAGTTGTTGAAGCAGCGGAGGCGGATCTCCAGAAGCGCGTTGAGGAAACGCAAGCCTGGTATGCCGAAGCTTTCCAAGAGCTAAAAAATGGTCAGGTGCAGCTGAGCCAAAACTGGAACGAACTCCTCATGAAGCAGTCTGACATCGTGAAGGCGCAAGAGGAGGCCTCGCAACAGGCTTCTGCAGAGGCAGCTCGCCTGACGGAATGCCGTGTCGGGCTTGACGCCTATGAAGAGGACCTTTCTGCTCGCGAGAAGGCGCTTGCCGACAAGCTCCGCAGCAAGGATGAAGAGATCGAAAAGCTTGTTGCGCAGCGGACCCAGGAGCTGGAGCAGAAACACAAGGAGACGCTCGAAGCTCTGACTGTAGATCATGTCGGCAAGCTAAAGGAAGCCATCGATGCTGCCGGAGCTGCAGAGGCTGCCAAGAATGAACTAGAGCAGAAGGTGAAGAAGCTGGAAGCAGATCTTGAGGATCACGGCAAGGAGCTCTCGACACTCAAAACCGAAAGGGAGAAGACTCTCCACAGCCTGATGGAGATGCAAGTTGCCGTATCCGACAAGACCAAACAGCTCTCTTCAGCCAACGAATCCATTGCCGATCTGAAGCTGAAGCTGACCACGCTGGAAGAGTCCCTCGAGAACAGCATGGCTCGCGAGAAGGCCTTGGTCAAAGATCTCCGGAATGAGGAAGACCTGCTCAAGAGCGCCGCCGCCACCCATAATGACTATGTGACAGGCGTTCAGATCTGGACTGAGCGCCTTGTCGATGTCGCGGAAAGGCTTGCGGCACAGCTGTCCACCATGGGCCTGCAAAATTTCAATCTATCTTCCAGCGACAGGGTGTCTCCGAGTGCTAGGCTGACCATGTTCTTCGAGGGCCTGATTGATGCCCTGGAGCAGCTCCATTCTGATCGAGCAACCCGTCTGGCAAACGAATCCCGCAAGCTCTGCCGGGCCGTCCTCCTCAAGGTGCTCACCAAAGTGGCATACAAGAACCCCGGCATCAACTTCACCAACGTCCTCGACCGCCTGCCGAAGGATGTGGACGTCAAGGCACTTGAAGAACTTGTTGCGCCCATCGTCGACAAGGTGAACCAAGTCAAGAGGGTCGAAGGCCAGCGCAGGGACTAGCTGCTTCACTTCCCCTTGTCGCCACCATTCCATGCCAAAGACAATTTTATCTTAAGTTAGAATCGCGGCAACAATTAATGTAATATAACTTGCTATATTCTGAATGAATGTATGTTATTTCCCTTGTCTGATTTCTTTTTGTATGGAAAAAACCCTACGCTTATTGGGAACTTGCCGGCGCGCGCACCCTTGCCGCGAGCGCTAGGTGCGGGACTTTAGCAGCCTGCTGGAGGTGCCGCTACCGGCAAGAAACCTTGATGTTTTCAGTGCGGCCACTTAAACTGTTGAGCGGACTCGAAACAAAATAAGGGCGCAACCGATCATGACAAGGTTCCTTCGCGTGCAGGTTTCCCATACATAGATCGGAACCGTTCAAGGAGAATAACCTTACAAAACAAAAATTTGCTTAGAGTTTCTACAACTTAACTTTTCGTTGCTGTACTCCTTCCGACAAGATGTCAACCTTGAACGTCACCTGTCGGTATCCATACCACCATTCCCCCCCCCCCCGGCAAACTTGCATGCGAGGGAACCTTCTGTCCTTTGAGAAAAAGAAAGAAGAGAAAATAGAGATATGGAACCTTCGCGGTTCGTTAACGCTTACTGGGAGCAAGTGCAATACAATGTCTTAGACAAGCATGCATATAGATAAACATGGAAATCGGCAAGAATTGTAAAACACTTAATCTTATTCAACTACGCACAGGGTCTGTGCCTGGCTTTGTACAAAGGATTATATGCCTTGCCGGCAAAACTCGTACAAAAGATGGTTGCCGGGGGGCCCAGCAACCGCGCCTTATGGATAGAACTTACGAAGATGTTCGATATTCCAGGAGTTGCTCACTGGAATGCCATCTTCGGTCTCCAGGCGGACTGCGCCAGGCCTGGTGACTCGTACTACCCGATAAGGGCCTTCCCACTTCGGCGTCAACTTGTTGGAATTCTTGGCCGACTGAACGCGCCGAAGAACAAGGTCACCTTCCTCAAGACTTCGGGCATGAACCTTGCAGCTATGGTAGCGGCGCAAAGCTTGCTGGTAGCGTGCAGCTCGCACAGCAGCCTGAAGACGATCTTCCTCAAGGAGCGTAACGTCATCTTGCCGCAACTGCTCTTGCTCAAGCTCATCATAAGCGAGCACTTGAGGTGACCCGTATATGAGTTCCGTGGGGAGAACTGCTTCCGCCCCGTATACCAGGGAGAAAGGTGTCTGGCCGGTGGCTCGATTTGGTGTCGTTCTGATTGACCAAAGAACCGCCGGCAGCTCATCAATCCAGCGTCTTCTGCACTTGTGCAGCTTGTCGAATGTTCTTGTCTTAAGACCTCACAACACTTCAGCATTTGCCCTTTCTGCCTGGCCGTTGCTCCTTGGATGAGCAACAGAAGCAAAACAGATCTTGCTGCCAAGGTCCTGGACATACAGCATGAAGGTGTGGCTTGTGAACTGTGTGCCATTGTCGGTGATGATCCTGTTTTGTACACCAAAACGGCAAACTAGTCCTTTGAAGAACTTGACGGCTGACTGTGCTGTCACCTTTCTCACTGCTTCCACTTCCGGCCACTTTGTGAACTTGTCGATTGCGACGTACAAGTACTCAAAGCTCCCGGTAGCACGGGGAAAAGGACCCAAAATGTCGAGCCCCCAGACCGAAAATGGCCAGGAAAGAGGGATTGTCTGAAGAGCTTGAGCTGGTTGATGCAATTTCTTTGAATGGAACTGGCACGCTTCACACTTGGTTACTAGTGCAGTTGCATCCTGGAGAGCAGTAGGCCAAAAGAAACCTTGCCGGAATGCCTTACCGACAAGAGCTGTTGATCCTATGTGGGAGCCACATATGCCTCCATGTATCTCTGCCAACAGCTCCAGTCCATCCTCCTGAGGAATGCACTTCAATTTCACACCGTTCGGTCTCTTTCTGTACAGGACATTGTCCACAAACTGGTACATATTAGACCGACGGGCTACTTTCTCCGCTTCTTCCTGTTCTTCGGGGAGTTCCCCTGTTTGGAGGAATTGAACAATATGCTGTGCCCATGCTGGAGCCTGAGGCTCGACAGCAAGGATTAAAGGCATGTCTTCTGCCGCGGGAGCGTTTGTCTCTACGGCAAGGGCTCGAGGCCCTGCCGAAGCCCGTTGCCCCCCGGCAGGCTTGGCGTTGTTTCCGACAACTTCCTTGCCGGCAAGATTCTTGTCGGCAGCTTCTGGGAGCTCTGCAGGAAAGTACTGGCCGGAACTCAACTTCCTTCTCTTATTTTGCTTCGTTGATGGTGCTATGGATGGCTGAGTCAATTGAAGCACGAAAGTCCCTGGTTCCACAGGTAACTTGAGGGCAGCGTGCTTTGACAGGTCATCGGCAATGTTGTTCTCTGTACGAGGAACATGCTCTGTTTGCAGACCGTCAAAGCGCTCCTCCAACTTCCTCACTTCATCTATGTAAGCTTCCATCAACGGGCTCTGATAATCTTTGTTAACTTGCTTGACGACAAGCTGTGAATCACCTCTGATGATGAGCTTCTTAATTCCAAGGTCTGCCGCGATCCTGAGACCGGCAAGCAGCCCTTCATATTCCGCAGTGTTGTTTGTCGACTTTTCCCGGGGAAAGTGCATCTGAATTACATATTTGAGGTGCTCTCCGGTGGGTGCGACAAGCAGCACGCCAGCACCGGCGCCTTGTAGCGAGAAAGCCCCATCAAAATACATAATCCATTCTTGACTTGTTTCCTTGCCGGGGAGAGTTATTTCTTGAATCTCTTCGCCCGACGTTGGGGTCCATTCTGCAATGAACTCTGCCAAGGCTCTGCTCTGAATAGTCGAAGTACTTTAAAACTTGAGACCAAAGCTTGACAGCTCCAATGCCCACTCCACAATCCTGCCGGTCGCATCTGGAATTCGTAAAATCCGTTGCAACGGAAAGCGAGTGACAACGGTGATCTCATGTGCTTGGAAATAATGGCGCAGCTTCCTCGAGACCATAAGGAGGCCGAAGAGCAACTTCTGCACGCCAGTGTATCTTGACCTAGCCCCCTGCAAAAGGGAGCTGACAAAATAAACTAGGCGCTGCACCATCTTCTTCCTATGTGTCGCTTCATTTGACAACGCAAATCCTGCCTTGTCGGCACCAGACTCTGCCGGGGAAAATCCTGGCTCGTCGCTTGGCGGTCCTGCTTCTGCCGCTGCTTCTTCGTCGACTTCTCTCTGCGCCACTAACGCAGAACTAACCACTTGATTCGTTGCCGCCAGGTATAGCAACAACGACTCTTGTGGTTTAGGTGCGACTAGTATTGGCGGAGAGGAGAGGTACCTCTTCAAATCCTGCAGCGCCGCCTCCGCTTCCGGAGTCCATTTCATTGGACCTGCCTTTTTCAAAATTTTGAAAAAGGGCAGGGCGCGCTCAGCAGATTTAGAGATCAACCTACTCAGGGTGGCAACGCAGCCAGCAAGACGACGCACATCTTTGACGCGTCTTGGCGCTTCAATCTGCTCAATCGCCTTGATCTTGTCGGGATTCGCTTCGATCCCGCGCTGAGACACAAAGAACCCGAGAAGCTTGCCGGACGGAACGCCAAACACGCACTTCTCAGGATTGAGCTTCAAGTTGATCTTGCGCAGATTTGCAAACATCTCTTCTAAATCTTGTATGAGCGTTGCTTTGTCCTTGGTTTTGACCACTATGTCATCCATATAAGCTTCCATATTTCTATGTAGCTGGGGTTCAAAACCAATCTAAACTGCTCTTGCAAACGTTGAACCAGCACTTTTCAACCCGAAAGGCATACGTATGAAGCAATACGTACAACATGGGGTGATAAATGCAGTTTTCTCTTCATCTTCTTTAGCCATGAAGATCTGATGATACCCTGAATAAGCATCAAGAAATGACAGCAGATCACAGCCGGCAATGGAGTCCACAATCTGGTCAATGCGCGGCAAGGGAAAGGGATCTTTTGGGCAGGCTTTATTGATATCTGTATAATCAATACACAGCCTCTATTTTCCATTCACCTTGCACACTACAACTGGATTGGCCAACCATGTTGGATGGAGCACTCCTCTGACCAAACCTGCCGCTTCCAACTTCCTAATTTCCTCGGCAATAAATTCTTGACTCTCCAAGGCTTGCTTCCTAACTTTCTACTTGACGGGCCGTGCATGAGGACAGATAGCAAGATGGTGCTCAATTACCTCCCTGGGAACACCGGGGATATCAGATGGTTGCCATGCAAACACATCGACATTCGCCCGCAGGAAGGCAATGAGCGCGCTTTCCTATTTGTCATCAAGGGTGGAACTTATGGTGAAAGTTCCTCCCGTGCCATCCTCCTTGACGGGCACCTTCTTAGTTTCTGGTGGAGCTGCCTTAGACTTCTTGCTCTTGCCGATGGAGCTCTCTGGAACATCCTCAATAGGAGCGAAGCACCCCGAGGAGGTGCCCTTGCCGGAGTGTGTGTGAGAGGTCTTGCCGGTCTTCTTCCCCCCGGGTGCTTCAGCGGCAGGAGCAAGTGCCTTGGCGGCAGGTGCTGCAACTGCCTCCCGGTAAAGTTGGTCGGCGCAGACAAGCGCATCCTTCTTGTCGGAGCTGACAGAGATGACGCTCATCGGCCCAGGCATCTTCAATACGTTATAAGTGTAGTGCGATGCCGCCATGAACTTGGCCAGCGCTGGACGGCCAAGGATCCCATTATATGGCAACGGAATCTTGGCGACGTCGAAGACAATCTTCTCTGTCCTGTAGTTCAGGTCACTACCAAATGTGACTGGTAGTGTGACCTTACCCTTCGGCTGGCTCCTTCCTGGATTGATCCCTTGAAACGTGCCCGTTTCCTCGAGATCTCCATCAGGAATTTGCAACCTTTTAATCACCTCAGGTGAGATCAAGTTCAAACCGGCCCCGCCGTCGACTAACATTTTCGTCACTTTGAGGTTGCGAATCGTTGGTGAAACCAACAATGGCAGACACCCGACCGCAGTTGTGCGATCAGGGTGATCCTCGGTGTCAAAAATGATAGGCGTGCTGGACCATTTCAATGGTTTCCGGGCATCGATGGATGGCTCTGTCGCATTAATCTCGCACGCTGACTGTTTAAGTCGGCGGTGAGAAGAATGCAACGAGGCACCCCCGTCAACACACATGGTCTCTGTAGCTTTTTGAAATCCGTGCTCGCTGGACTCGTCGTCCTCCTCATTGTCATCATCACCCCCCTCTTCCTTGTCGCGGCCTCGAGCGGGCCTCTCCTTCTGTTGCTTCGCCTTGCCGCGGCGACCTCCTCGGCCACCGCGTTTCTTGCCGGACCCCTCCGCACCATCCTAGGCCTTCTCCTTATCTCGCCTTTCATATTCGGCTTTCTGCTTCTCGACAAGCTGCTCAACTTGCCGGCAGTTTTGGAGATCATGACCCTTGGTGCGATGGATCTTGCAGTACTGATTGTCGGAGCCCTCCGGCTTGTCGGCAGCCGCCAAGGCCTGACAGGAGGCGCACCCGGCAACACCCTTGCGGGGGCCGTCAACCTTGGTCTTCTTGGCGGTGTCGAGGTTGCCGGATTCCTCGACGGCAAGCACGGCATTGCCCTTGCGTTTCTTGTTACGCCGTCGGCCCTTCTTTGCTGGGGCGGCGGCGTCTTCGTCTTCAGAGTCGACTCCAGCGCCAGCATCCTCGCCGGGGAATCTCCTCCCTTCTTCAGCTCGAGCACTCTTATCCGCCAGAGCATAGAGCTCGGCAACATCCCTGACTTTGTTCATCGCCAGCTCTTCGTGCATCCTGCGGTTGCGCACGTTCTGATGAAACGTGCTGACAACAGCGGCAGGATGAACGTCTGGGATGTTGTGGTGTATACGGCTGAATCTTTGTATGTACTTGCACAAGGTTTCGCTCTCCTTCTGGGGGATGAGATGCAAGTCACTTTCCTGGCCAGGAGCTTGGTGGCCTCTGGTAAAGGCGCCAACAAACTCATGACACAGATCTGCCCAGGAAGAAATGGAATTTTCCGGCAGATGCATCAACCACGACCTGACGTTGGGCTTAAGCACCAACGGGAAGTAGTTGGTGAGTATCTTGTCGTCGCGAGCCCCGGCAGCCTACACCGCAATGGTGTAGATGCTCAAGAACTCTGACGGGTGAGTCTTGCCGTCGTACTTCTCCGGGACCTCCGGTTTGAACGTTCGGGAATTGGGCCACTGGACTCGCCACAGCTCACGGGTAAAAGCTGGACAACCCACCTCATAAGGTAGATCGATAGGATACCCTGGCGCAGGCTTGTCAACAGGGGGTCCTGCACGCCTATCAGATTGATGGCGCGCTTCCCGCCGCCGCTCGATGGTAGTCCGAGCGTCTTCTTTGCTTCGTTCCCGAAGAACTTGACGTTGATCGCGGCGAGTTCGCCGATCAGACGACGCCGTTGAATCATCATTACAGGAGTCGGTCCGTCGAGTCAGCGACCGCTGTTGCCACTGTGGAGGAGAGTGTACCGTAGTCGTACCGCCTCTAGTCTTTTTGCCATCGGCGCGTGCCGGCTTGATGGACTGCCGCCGCGAGGGCTCCGCCCGCTGTGGCTCATCTCCATCAGCGAGGCCGATGAGGCTCTGAATAGTAGCTCTCCACTCTTCAAGCTTCTCCGCAGCAGGAGGAAAATTCAGGAGCAGCTGTGCTCGTGCCAGTGCCTCTGCTGGAGTAGGCGGCGGTGAAAGATGCGAGGAACGTGAGGTGCTCTGACTTCTAACCGTGTTAGAAGGAGCTCCATCATGGTCCCGTGACCGCGCGCCACTTCCACCAGCGTTTTGGCGTGCATGCTGGCTCCGGGCATCTTGAGAGTGATGCCCAGGACTCTTTTCTTGGGGACGCTTCGAACCACCAATGTCGCGGCGCTGCTCATCGCGTGCGACCTGAGAAGGCCGCGGCGCACGCGCTGGCGTGGGTGTCTTAGAAGGCGCCCCTCCATCCCTGGAGTTCACTATGCCGCCCGTAGGCAGCACAGCTCCGTCCTTAGATCTAGTGGCGCGTGGGTTGCCGTCGCCGCTGCGAACGACGCCGCTCACCTGGCTTTGATACCCAGAACATCATGGAGGGTCAGGGCCTCCACCTCCTCCGCCTGTGTCCACACCGTCGCCTGTCCGTGTAGCTACTGGCACACCGGACATGAATGGACCGACCGCCGTGAAACCCATCTTCTTGGGAGCCATGGCGATGAAGATGATGAAGAAACCGGCGCGCTAAGCGCTAGATTAGGTTCACGCAACCTCTGACCCTACCTGGCGCGCCAAAGATGTCGACGTACGAAACCTATGGGATCGCGTGGATCCATTTTTATGGTTCGACAGGGAGAAAGGTGTGCACAAAGAGCAGATCCAATGATCAATGTGAGGGATTTTTACCCAGGTTCGGGCCGCAGGGAAGCGTAAAACCCTACTCCTGCTTTAGTGTATTGTGAGTCTTTGAGCTCTGGCTCCAGGAGCGCTATGTGATGAATAGTACACAGCCGCTACACATGCAAGCTGGGCCAGAAGGTCCTCTCCCCTGTAACTACGCCTTGGGCCTCCTTTTATATGTCGAAGGGGTCACCAACAGTGGCGAAGTGCAAGAGGTGTAAAGTTGCTACAGTATTATCATACCTAATACCGACGGCATAGGACAAGCGCATTAAATGCTCCGTTTAGGTGTCCCTAACTTTCTTGGGGACGGAAAAAGGGGCCGTCCCATCAGCACCGCTTAACCCCATCGCCGTTAGTGCCTTGACACGCACTCAGGAAGACAGGACCTGTCTGACAGGCTGGTTGCGGCGCTGGAGTGGTGATAGGCTGGCGAGGTCTTGCCGGGTGCAAGTCTTGCCGGGGCTTTGCAAGCCATCCCGGCAAGATCTTGCCGGGATCCCAGCCTTTGGTCTTCTATCTTCTGATCATTGACTCGAATGCCTCCTTGACATTCCCACATTTGCATTCAGCTGTCCCCCGGCAGGCCTTGCCGCTGGTGTGGCTACAACTGTCCGTGCACAAGTATGGGGTACTAAAAAGCCCAAACTTTAGTACACCGACACACATAGAAGAGACCGCTTCCTCCCCGGCAACGGCACCAGAAATTCCTTTCACATGGCTTGAGACTGCGTCGGTATTTCCCCAAAGAGGAAGGGATGATGTAGCACAGCGACGATAAGTATTTACCTCAGTTATGAAACCAAGGTTATCGAACCAGTAGGAGGATCACCACCACCCAATAAGCAGCACCTGCACACAAATAACAAATACTTGGAACCCGACGTGAAAGAGAGGTTGTCAATCTCTCTTCGGTAAAAAGATAGATTAGGTAGTGATAGATAGGAGAGATAGATCTCTCAAGAACACAAAATAAAAAGGTCAAATAAAATATGCAGCAATATGTTTTTGGGTTTTTGGGTTTTTGGGTTTGTAGATCTAAAAACAAAGAGGCAAAAAAAGATAGATCGGAAAGCAATATGTTGGAAAAGTAGACCCGGGGGCCGTAGGGTTCACTAGTGGCTTCTCTCATGAGTATAGCGCACGGTGGGTGAACAAATTACTGTTGGGAAATTGATAGAAAATAGAATAGTCATGACGATATCCAAGGCGATGATCATTATATAGGCATCACGTCCAAGTTAAGTAGACCGACTCCAGCCTGCATCTACCACTATTACTCCACACATCGACTGCTATCCAGCATGCATCTAGTGTATTAAGTTCATGAAAAAACGGAGTAATGCAATAAGAATGATGACATGATGTAGACAAGATCTATTCGTGTAGGAATAGACCCCATCTTGTTATTCTTAATGGCAACGATACATGTGTGTCTTGCTGCCCCTTCTGTCACTGGGAAAGAACACCGCAAGATCGAACCCATCACAAAGCACCTCTTTCCCTGGCAAGAAAAATCAATCTAGTTGGCCTAACTAAACCAAAGATTCGAAGAAGAAATACGAGGCTATAAGTAATCATACATATAAGAGATCAAATAAGACTCAAATAATATTCATGGATAGAAACTGATCATGAACTCAAAATTCATCGGATCCCAACAAACACACCGCAAAAGTTTACATCAAATAGATCTCCAAGAGACCATTGTATTGAGAATCATAAGAGAGAGAGAGAGGAAGCCATCTAGCTACTGCCTACGGACCCGTAGGTCTATGGTGGACTACTCACGCATCATCGGCGAGGCACCAATGAAGAAGATGAACCCCTCCGTGATGGTGTTTAGATTGGATCTCGAGGTTCTGGAACTTGCGGCGGCTGGAATTGTGTTTTGTCAACTTCCCTAGGGTTTTCAGAATATTTGGAAATTTATAGGCATCAGAGGCGGTGGAGAGGGGCCACAAGGAGGGAACAAGCCATCAGGGCGTGCCGGGGCCCCCCTGGCTCGCCCTGGTAGGTTGTGGTCTCCACGGCCCACCTCTCCGGCATTTCTTTGGCCCACTGGGTGTCTTCTAGTCTAGAAAAAATCTCCAAAAAGTTTCATCGTGATTGGACTCCGTTTGGTACTGATATTCTGCGAAGTAAAAAACAAGCAAAGACAGCAACTGGCACTTTGGCACTATGTCAATAGGTTAGTCCCAAAAATGATATAAAGTTGTTATAAAATGATTATAAAACATCCAGGAATGATAATATAACAGCATGGAACAAGCAAAAATTATAGATACATTGGAGACGTATCAGGCCGCTGTGGAGCGCTCGGGCGGGAGGACCTTTAGTCCCCGTTGGTAACACCAACTGGGACTAAAGACTGCCACGCGTCAGGCGCTGCCAAGCCCTATGGTTTAGGTTTTTTTAGAGGGGGTTTAGGGTTTTGGAGGGGTCGTTTTTCATTTTGTGTTTCCCTTTTCTTTTATATTTATATTGTATTTTCACATGGTTACACATATTAATATACAACATCAGTACAAATTATGGAAGAACAACATCCAACATTAGTACAAATTAGATGGATGCAATAGACCAAGTTGAATTAGAGGAAAATACGATGTTGCGATTTGCAACATCGTATTTTCCTCTAATTCAACTTGGTCTATTGCATCCATCTAATTTGTACTGGTATATGTCATATAACAACTCATCATCATCATCATCTTAATCAACTCATCATCATTCAACATCCAACAACTCATCATCATCTTAATCAACTCCTCATCATTCTAGTTGCTATCATACTAGTAAAACAGCTCTTCACCATTCTAGGTAAAATAGCATAAAAAAGGTAAACTCCTCATCATTCTGGTTGTTATCATACTAGCAAGTGACCAAGTTATCACAAGGTTGAAACACTAACTACTTCTCTCTCGGAGGTAAAAAAGCATAAAAAAAGGTGAACTCCTGCATCTCCCCATTGAAGAATACAGATCAACCTATCTCCAACTTGTGGGATGCGCAAGTATTCTTCTCCAATTGGTAGCATGGATGCTTTTATTGCATTTCTCCATCCTTTGATTTTCAGGGTTTCTTCACTATGAGATATCGTGTATTTACCATGGTAATTCGTCGGGATTGGCCGTAAGCTAACCATATGCAAATCACCTTTGATAAACATCAATTTAGGAACGGTCTCTGGCGGGAGTACCTATTGAAGAACATAAGTAATAATAACATAGTTAGCAAACTAGTTTTGCTTAAGAAGAATGTATGAAAAAGATGTACTACTGACACAATAGTAAAAAAATCTTACAAGGTAGTTTTAAGTGATGTTATAATGGTTCAACTTGTGCACTAGTGGCACATATCCATGATAATTGTTGCCAATCCTATAATTGTTCTTCTTATATTCCTTAACATCATGAATAAATGAGATGAGATGATTTTTCTCCAACCAAGTAAGCTCGGAGTCATAACTGTAGTAGGTCCGATCTATTATCTGCCGTGTAGTTCTTGTAGCAGAGAAATAAGTTGATAATTTAAAATAAAGAAATTTAGTCGGTATGAGTACCAAATACTTTTCAATAATCAATATAAATTACCTAACAAATATGTTGACAAACTCACCTGGAGGTAGAACTGGAATCAAGTCATCTGCATGCACCCAATTTCTATATTATTATCACGAACATCGTCATTACCTAGACCGAAGGTAATGTTCATGTCCTCATCCAACCCATACGCCTTGCAAAATGCTCTCCAATTAGAACAACCAAATTATGTGTGATCTTCTTCATTTTTTACCTTAACAACAAAAGTGTAATGCTCCGTTCTTAGGTGAGCTATCTTAGGCTCTGTACTATCCTTCTCTTTGAAATGGAACTTGTCGAAGACAATGAATCTTGCATGGCAGGGAACGCACTAGTCGAATTGTACAAAACAAAATTAAAGATTAATTAAAGCAAAAAAGGCACACGTCATACTTCATTAACAAAAAATACACGCCGTCTTTACATACTGTAATAATTTCAAAGTCATCATGTAGCTTGACGGTGAAGGACGTATCGTTGTCTAGGTGAGGATAACGGTTGCATATGTTGGGGAACATTGCATGGGAAACAAATTTTTTCCTACGAACACCCAAGATCTATCCATGGGGATGAGCATCTACGAGAGGAGAGATTGGATTTACATACCGTTGTAGATCGCTAAGCGAAAGCGTTAGGAAACGCGGTTGATGTAGTCGAACGTCTTCGTGATCCAAATCGCAAGGCGTCCCGCGATCCAATCACGATCTAGCACCGAATGGACAGCACCTCCACGTTCAACACACGTACAGCTTGATGACGCCTTCACCTCCTCGATCCAGCGAGCGATGGTGAAGTAGTAGCTCGAGTACTCCGGCAGCACGACGGCGTGGTGACGGTGGTGGTGAAGAACAATCTCTGTAGGGCAGAAACTATGACGGAGGATGAACTAGAGGGGCGGGGTTGCCGGCACACGGCTTGGGGAAATCTTGATGTGTTCCGGGTGCTAGCCCTGCCCCTCTATTTATATGTTGAGCCCTGGGGTCGTTTCTTGGAGAAAGAGCCTCCTCAAAGTTGGTTTGGCCCGCAAGGCAAGAGTCCTCCTCGGACTCCAGGACCAGACGCCAGGGTCCTCGGCGTCTGGCCCCTGCCCTCCGCAAAACTCCTTTTTGCACCTTCCTAAAGCCTCGTGGGCTTTACCCCTTGGCCCAAATAAAGTGTTCTTGTACCCGAACATTTCGGAAAACATCTGAAACCCCTTCCGGTGAATTCTGGAACCCTTCCAGAGACCAAACACTATTATCCCATATATCAATCTTTACCTCCGGACTATTCCGGAGCTCCTCGTCTTGTCCGGGATCTCATCCGGGACTCCGAACAACCTTCGACCACCAACATAATAAGTCAACTATACTTATATCGTCACCAAACGTTAAGTGTGTAGACCCTGTGGGTTCGAGAACTATGTAGGCATGACCGAGACACCTCTACGGTCAATAACCAATAGCGGGACCTGGATGCCCATATTGGTTCCTACATATTCTACGAAGATCTTTATCGGTTGAACCTCTATGTCAAGGATTCAATTAATCCCGTATGATGTTCCCTTTGTTCATCGGTGAAAGGACGTGGATGTCACCTAGAGGGGGGGTGAATAGGCGCTTTAAAATAATTACGGTTTAGGCTTGAACAAATGCGGAATAAAACTATCATTTAATTAGTCAAGCACAAAACCTAAAACAACTAGGCTCACCTATGCGCACCAACAACTTATGCTAAGCAAGATAGACAACTAAGTGATAGCAAGATATATAACAAGAAACAATATGGCTATCACAAAGTAAAGTGCATAAGTAAAGGGCTCGGGTAAGAGATAACCGAGGCACGCGGAGACGACGATGTATCCTGAAGTTCACACCCTTGCGGATGCTAATGTCCATTCGGAGCGGTGTGGAGGCACAATGCTCCCCAAGAAGCCACTAGGGCCACCGTAATCTACTCACGCCCTCGTACAATGCAAGATGCCGTCATTCCACTAAGGGACCCTTGAGGGCGGTCACCGAACCCGTACAAACATGGTTGGGGCAAACTCCACAACTTAATTGGAGGCTCCCAACAACACCACAAAGCTTCACCACAATGGATTGTGGCTCCGAGGTGACCTCAAATGCTCGGGGCAATCTCCACAACCTAATTGGAGACCCCGAAGCTTGCCCGGAGCTTTGCACCACAATGATTGAGCTCCGAGACACCACCAACCGTCTAGGGCGCCAAAGCACCCAAGAGGAACAAGCTCAAGGGTGCTCAAACACCCAAGAGTAATAAGCTTCTCAACTTCTCACTTCCACGTATCACCGTGGAGAACTCAAACCTATGCACCAAATGCAATGGCAAGGGCACACGGAGTGCCCAAGTCATTCTCTCCCAAATCCCACCACAACAACTAATGCTATGGAGGAAAAAGAGAGGAACAACAAAAAAGAACACGAAGAACTCCAAGATCAAGATCCAAGGGGTTCCCCTCACAAAGAGGAGAAAGTGATTGGTGGAAATGTGGATCTAGATCTCCTCTCTCTTTTCCCTCAAGAACTAGCAAGAATCATTGGAGGGACTGAGAGTTAGAAAGCTCGAAGAAGGTCAACAATGGGGGAAGAACACAAGCTCAAGAGTTAGGGAGCAATGGGGAAGAAGACCCCCTTTTATAGGTGGGGGAAAATCCAACCGTTACCCCCACAGCCCGCACACAAGCGGTAGTACCGCTCAGGGGAGCGGTACTTCCGCTTATACCCGTCCTGGAACAACAGAGCGGTAGTACCGCTCAGGAGGGAGCGGTACTTCCGCTTAAAAAAAAATAAGCGGCACTACAGGGCGGTAGTACCACTCGGTAGTTCCGCTTAAAAAAATAAGCGGTACTTCAAGCAGCTCTTCAGGGCAGTAGTACCGCTCGGTACTTCCACTTAAAAAAATAAGCGGTAGTTCGAGCGGCTCTTCAGGGCGGTAGTATCGCTGGAGCGGTACTACCGCCCAGAAGAGCGGTACTACCACCTGTTCAGAGAAAAACAGCTCTAGCAATAAAACTGCCATAACTTTCGCATACGAGCTCCGAATGGAGCAAACTCAAGCTTGTTGGATATCACACGACAAGTACTATCCAAACAGCTTGTTGGTAATCCTAAGAAGAGTCAGTATGAAAATGCCAATGATATAGAGATGTGAAACCTCTATCAATGAAGAACCGGCAAAAACTCCAACATCGAAAACATCATAGAAAATGCATATGGACTTCGTTTTCGATGAACTTGAGCTTGTCATGAAGCTGACCATAAGCTCAAGAACCCACATAGAGAAAATCCAACCAAGTACCAAGAAAGATGATGATGCCAATAATGCAATGGTTTGAGCTCTCAACGAACGATACGATCAAGCTACTCACTTGAGAGCCCCCCTTGATAGTACGGCTATCGATCCTATAACCCGGTCTCCCAACTACCACCATGAGACCGGTAAAATACAAAACCCTATCAAGGTCAAACCTTTGCCTTGTGCATAGTCCACTTGAGCTAGATGATGACGATCTTGCCCTTCTCAAGATGGACCACCTTTCTTGATTGCGTTGGCTCGATGAAGACTAGTTGATTGCTCCCCCATACTCCACTATGGGTGAGCCACTCTTTGGCACATCTTCACAAGTCCATTTTCACCACAATGAACGGCAAGCTTCAAGCATGATCTCTCCATGATGCTTCACTTGAACTTGCACACCGCAACCTTGATGACGATCACCACTTGATGTCATCCTCCATGGGTTGTATGAGATCTTCCTCTTGACGCAAGCCCATGGAAATATACCTAACCACACAACGAACTCTCATGTAGACCATGGGTTAGTACACAAAGCGCAATGGACAATGCTTACCATACCATGGGATCACTTGATCCCACTTGGTACATCTTGTACGCTTTGTGTGTTGATCAACTTGATTCACTCTTTGACTTAGTCTTGATCAACCTTGTATCTTATCTTCTCTATGACCAATCTTTGGATAAAACCTTGAATACCACCTTGGTCACCATATAAACTCCTTGAAACCAACAGATGGACTTCAAGAAGTGCCTATGGACAAATCCTTCGAATATAACTTAAGGCAACCATTAGTCCATAGGGATTGTCATCAATTACCCAAAACCACACATGGAGAAATTTGCTCTTACAATCGATATGTTACTTACCCGAGATTCGATCATCGGTATCTCCATACCTAGTTCAATCTCGTTACCGGCAAGTCTCTTTACTCGTTCCGTAATACAAGATCCCATGACTAACTCCTTAGTCACATTGCTTGCAAGCTTCTTGTGATGATGTATTACCGAGTGGGCCCAGAGATAGCTCTCCGTCACACGGAGTAACAAATCCCAGTCTTGATCCATGCCAACACAACAGTCACCCATTGTTTGGTTGTGTTGTGGGACAAATGCCATTTACTTATCTCGAGTTGCCCATGGGGACAACACGTCCATCACTTGTTGATCTCATGCCCCTTGTTTCCTCGGTTCAGAGAAGGATCCCACCTGCAGCCTCTCTGCTGGACTATGGTTCGAAGCTTACCCTTGTCAATTCCGTTGTCACTTCCCTTGCCATCTATGCCATGTGCTCGATCAAACTCCATCCCAGAATTGTTGAGCACTTGGACAAGCTCCGTAGGTGTTGTCTATGGCAGAAAAAATCTGAAGATGGTCTCAAAGGGAACTCACTTGCTGCGTGGGACCTTGTGTGCCGCCCAAAACTCCAAGGGGGGCTTGGAATCATCAATCTCAAGGTGCAGAACCAAGGGCTCTTAATGAAGCAACTACACAAATTCTATAACAAGGCAGAAATCCCCTGGGTCCAATTGATTTGGAGTACCTACTATACCGAGAAAGTGCCACATGCTTCTGATCCGTGTGGATCCTTCTGGTGGAAAGATTTGCTGCAACTCTCGGATGTGTATAGAGGGGTGACGACGATCAAGGTGGCTATGGGTGACACGGTCTTGTTCTGGAAAGACCTCTGGCAAGATGATTTGTTGTCAATCACTCACCCCCGGGCTTTCTCGTTTGCCAGAGAAGAAGATATCACTGTCAAAAAGCTGCTCATGTCTGAAACTCTGGGCCAGGTATTTCACTTGCCGTTGTCCGTCGAGGCAAGGATGGAGGTCAATGACTTACAGCAGATAACTAGTCACATTGATCCTGGGGATAACAATAATGACTCTTGGTCCTGTGTTTGGGGGTCCCCTGAATTCAGGACGAGCAAGTTTTATAGTCATTGTTTTTTCGAGATGCAGATCGATGAAGCATTCAAGTGGGTTTGGAAAACAAAGTGCACTATGCAATGGAAAATGTTCCTCTGGTTTCTGTTGGCCGACCGGTTGAACACCAGAAATATGTTGAGGAGAAGACACTATAAGATTGCTAACGATGATTATAGTTGCTTGCTTTGCAACAACCCACCAGAGGAGTGCTTGGTTCACCTTTTCTTCAAATGTCCATTCAGTGTGGTCTGCTGGAAAACACTAGGGATTGCATGGCCTCAATCTGATTGTAGACTTCAGATGGTGCATGCTGGTAGGGCTGCCTGGGATAAACCCATGTTCATGGAAGTTTTTGCTGTGGCTGCTTGGGGGATATGGAAGGAACGAAATGACAAACATTTTAGAGGTATAGCCCCATCCCATGCCTCGTGGCTGGCCAGGTTTAAGAAGGACTTTGCACTACTGGTACACAGATCTAAGCAGGAGCTAGCCCCCTTTATACTCTCTTTTGTGCATTCTCTGTAACATCTTCCCGTATATTCTCCTTGTAAGTCTGCAGCTCACCTCATCTCCGATCCCCCTGCTCCCCCCCCCCCCCACTGACCAATGTAAATAGTTTGTACAGCTGACTCCTGACTTTTCATAAAATATAAGAAAGTCAGTGGGAGCCTTTCCCACTGTCGTTAGCCCTAAAAAAACACAACAGTCACCCTCGGAGATACCTGTAGAGCATCTTTATAGTCACCCAGTTACGTTGTGACGTTTAACACGCACAAGGCACTCCTCTGGTGTCAGTGAGTTACATGATCTCATGGTCATAGGAACAGATACTTGACATGCAGAAAAGAATAGCAATAAACTTGACACGATCATATGTTATGTTCATAGTTTGGGTCTTGTCCATCACATCATTCTCCTAATGATGTGATCCCGTTATCAAATGACAACTCTTGTCGATGACTAGGAAACCATTGCCATCTTTGATGAATGAGCTAGTTCCTTAGAGCCTTACTAAGGGCACATTGTTGTCTATGTACCCACACATATATTTGCGTTTCCAATCAATACAATTATAGCATGGATAATAAACATTTATCATGAACAAGGAAATATAATAATAACCATTTTATTATTGCCTCTAGGGCATATTTCCAACAGTCTCCCACTTGCACTAGAGTCAATAATCTAGTTCACATCACTATGTGATTAACACCCAATGAGTCCTGGGGTTTTATCATGTTTTGCTTGTGAGAGAGGTTTTAGTCAACGGATCTGCAACATTCAGATCCGTGTGCACTTTTCAAATCTCTATGTCATACTGTAGATGCATCTACCATGCTCCACTTGGAGCTATTCCAAATGGTTGCTCCACTATACGTATCTGAATTTCTACTCAGAGTCATCCGGAATTGTGTCAAAGCTTGCATCGACGTAACCCTTTACGATGAACTCTTTATCACCTCCATAATTGAGAAACATTTCCTTAGTCCTCAAGTTACTAAGGATAATTTTGACCGCTATCCAGTGATCCACTCCTGGATCACTCTTGTACCCCTTGACACACTCATGGCAATGCACACACACCAGGTGCGGTACACAACGTGGCATACTATATAGAGCCTATGGCTAAGGCATAGGGACGACCTTCGTCCTTTTTCTCTCTTCTACCGTGGTCGAGCTTTGAGTCTCACTCAACTTCACACCTTACAAATCAGGCAAGAACTCTTTCTTTGACTGATCCATTTTGAACTCCTTCAAAATCTTGTCAAGGTATGTAATCATCGAAAGTTTTATCAGGCGTCTTGATCCATCTTTATAGATCTTGATGCCCAATTTTCAAGTAGATTTATCCAGGTTTTCCTTTGAAAAACTCCTTTCAAACTACCCTTTATGCTTTCCAGAAATTCTATATTATTTCCGATCAACAATATGTCATCCACATATACTTATCAGAAATTCTATAGTGCTCCCACTCACTTTCTTGTAAATACAAGTTTCTTACAAACTTTGTATAAACCCAAAAACTTTGATCACTTTATCAAGGTGTATATTCCAACTCCGAGATGCTTGCCCCAGTCCATAGACGGATCGCTGGAGCTTGCACACCTTTTAGCATCCTTAGGACCGAGAAAAGCTTTTGGTTGTATCACATACAACCTTTCCTCATGGAAACCGTTTAAGGAAACTCTATTTTGACATCCATCTGCCAGATTTCATAATCGAAAACGCAGCAACTGCTAACATAATTCCAACTGACTTCAGCATCGCTACGGGTGAGAAAGTCTCATCGTAGTCAACTCCTTGAACTTGTCGGAAACTTCTTTGTGACAAGTCAAGCTTTATAAATGGTGACATTTACCATCAGCGTCTGTCTTCTTATTAAAGGTCCATTTGTACTTAATGAACTGCCATCTAACGGGCAAGTCTACCATAGTCCATACTTAGCTTTCATACATGGATCCTATCTCGGATTTGTTGGAATCTGGGCCCACCATCGCTTCTTCATAGCTCGTAGGTTCACTGTTGTCCAACAACATGACGTCCAAGACAGGATTGCCGTACCACTCAGGGGCGGTGCGATTCCTTGTCGACCTACGAGGTTCCGTAGTAACTTGATCTGAAGTTTCATGATCATCATCATTAGCTTCCTCTTCATTTCATGTAGGCGCCGCAGAAACATCTTTCTACATCGTGCTACCATCCGACTAAAGTGACGGTTCAATAACCTCATCAAGTTCTACCTTCCTCCCACTCAATTCTTTTGAGAGAAACTCTTTCTCGAGAAAGGACCTGTCTTTAGCAACAGACACTTTGCCCTCGGATCTGAGATAGAAGGCATACCCAATTGTTTCCTTAGGGTATCCTATGAAGACGCATTTGTCCGCTTTGGGTTCGAGCTTATCAGGATGAAGTCTTTTCATGTAAGCATCGCATTCCCAAACTCTAAGAAATGACAACTTAGGTTTTTGCCAAACCATAATTCATACGGTGTCATCCCAACGGATTTAGATGGTGCCCTATTTAAAGTGAATGTAGTTGTCTCTAATGCATAACCCTAAAACGATAGTGGCAAAACGATAAGAGACATCATAGTACGCAACATATCCAATAGAGCACGACTACGACGTTCGGATACACCACTACACTATGGTGTTCCAGGTGGCGTGAGTTGTGAAACAATTTCCACATTGTCTTAAGTTGCATGCCAAACTCGTAACTCAGATATTCACCTCCATGATCATATTGTAGACATTTTATCTTCTTGTCACGATGATCTTCAACTTCACTCTGAAATTGCTTGAACTTTTCAAACGTTTCAGACTTGCGATTCATTAAGTAAATATACCCATATCTACTCAAATCATCAGTGAAGGTTAGAAAATAATGATATCCACCGCACGCTATAACACTCATTGGACCGCATACATCAACATGTATCATTTCCAGTAAGTCACTTGCCCGCTCCATCATACCGAAAAACGGGGTCTCAGTTATCTTGCCCATGAGGTATGGTCCGCATGTCTCAACCGATTCGAAATCGAGTGAGTCCAAAGATCCATCAGCATGGAGTTTTCTTCATGCGCTTTACACCAATATGACATTTAGCGGCAGTGCCACAAGTATGTGGTACTATCATTATTAACTTTGCATCCTTTTGGTATCAATATTATGAACATGTGTATAACTACGATCGAGATTCAATAAACCATTCACATTGGGTGCATGACCATTGAAGGTATTATAGATGTAAACAGAATAACCATTATTTTCTAACTTAAATGAATAACCGTATTGCAATAAACATGATCTAATCACGTTCATGCTCAACGTAAACACCAAATAACATTTATTTAGGTTCATCACTAATCCCGAAGGTAGAGAGAGCGTGCGATGGTGATCACATCAACCTTGGAAACACTTCCAACACACATCGTCACCTCGCCCTTAGCCAGTCTCCGTTTATTCCATAGCTTTTATTTCGAGTTACCAACATTTAGGAACTGAACCGGTATCTAATACCCAGGTGCTACTAGGAGTACTAGTAAGGTACACATGAATAAAACATATATCAAATATACTTTTGTTGACGTTGCCAGCCTTCTTACCTACCAAGTATCTAGGGCAGTTCCGCTTCAGTGACCGTTCTCCTCATAATAGAAGCACTCAGTCTCGGGTTTGGGTTCAACCTTGGGTTTCTTCACTGGAGCGGCAACTGGCTTGCCATTCTTGAAGTTTTCCCTTCTTGCCCTTGCCCTTCTTGAAACTAGTGGTTTTACTAACCATCAACACTTGATGCTCCTTCTTGATTTCTACCTTCGCGGTGTCAAACATCGCGAATAGCTCAGGGATCATTTTCTCCATCCCTGGCATGTTATAGTTCATCACGAAGCTCTAGTAGCTTGGTGGCAGTGACTTGGAGAACTATGTCAATCACTATCTTATCTGGAAGATCAACTCCCACTGGATTCAAACGATTGTAGCACCCAGACAATCTGAGCACATGCTCACCGATTGAGCTATTCACCTTCATCTTGCAGGCAAAGAATCTTGTTGGAGGTCTCATACCTCTCAACATGGGCACGATCTTGAAATCTCAATTTCAGCTCTTGGAACATCTCATATGCTCCGTGACGTTCAAAACGTCTTTGGAGCCTCAATTCTAAGCCGTAAAGCATGATACACTGAACTATCAAGTAGTTATCAAAAAGGTGCATGTCTGATGTTCTCAACACCCACAGACGACGCTTGAGGGGGCGGCGCACCGAGCGGTGCATCAAGGACATAAGCCTTCTGTGCAGCAACTGAGGACAATCCTCAGATTACAGACCTAGTCCCCATAATTGCTACTACCATCTTTCAACTTAGTTTTTCTCTTAGAACGTATCAAAAACTAGGAGAGCTACAGCATGAGCTATCGATCTACAACATAAACTGCAAAGATATTTTGACTATGTTCATGATAACGAGTTCAGTTAATCATATTACTAAAGAACTCCCACTCAAATTGACATCCCTCTGGTCATCCGAGTGTTACATGATCTAAATTCACCAACCCAAGTCCGGTCATCACGTGAGATGAGGTGGTTTCAATGGTGAACATCTCCATGTTGATCATATCTACTATATGACTCATGTTCGACCTTTCAGTCTCTTGTGTTCCGAGGCCATGTCTGTACATGCTAGGCTCATCAAGTTTAACCCGAATGTTCCGCATGTGCAAAACTGGCTTGCACCCATCGTATGCGAATGTAGAGTCTATCACACCCCATCATCACGTGGTGCTTCAAAACGACAAACTTTCGCAATGGTGCACACTCGGGGAGAACACAATTTTATCTTGAAATTTTAGTGAGGGATCACCTTATAATGCTACCGTCGTCCTAAGCAAAATAAGATGCATAAAAGGATTAACATCACATGCAAATCATAAGTGACTTGATATGGCCATGATCTTGTGCTTTTGATCTCCATCTCTAAAGCACCGGCATGATCTTCAACATCAACGGCATGACACCATGATCTCCGTCATCATGATCTCTATGATTGTGTTGCCATCGGGGTTGTCGCGCCAACCATGCTTCTACTACTATTGCTACCGCTTAGCGATAAAGTAAAGCATTACATAGCGCTTAATGATTGACACGCAGGTCATACAATAATTAAAGACAACCCTATGGCTCCTGCCGGTTGCCGTACTCAACGACATGCAAGTCGTGATAATCTATACAAAAACATGATCATCTCATACATCACATATATCTCATCATGTCTTGGCCATATCACATCACAACATACCCTGCAAAAACAAGTTAGACGTCCTCTAATTTGTTGTTGTATGTTTTACGTGGCTTCTATGGGTATCTACCAAGAACGATTCTTACCTACGCAAAACCACAACGGTGATATACAAGTTTCTATTTCACCTTCTACAAGGACCACCTTTCTCGAATCCGATTCAACTAAAGTGGGAGAGACAGACACCCGCCAGCCATCTTTATGCAACAAAGTTACATGTCAGACGATGGAACCGGTGTCTCGTACGTGGACAAGTAAGGTTGGTCCGAGCTGCTTCATCCCACAGTACCGCCAAATCAAGAAAAGACTAAGGAGGGAAGCAATCTAAATGTCAATGCCCACAAACTCCTTTGTGTTATACTCGTGATGCCATCTACGCATAGACCTAGCTCATGATGCCACTGTTGGGGAACGTTGCATGGGAAACAAAAAAATTCCTACGAACACCCAAGATCTATCCATGGGGATGAGCATATACGAGAGGAGAGATTGGATCTACATACCCTTGTAGATCGCTAAGCGGAAGCGTTAGGAAACGTAGTTGATGTAGTCGAACGTCTTCGCGATCCAAATCGCAAGCCGTCCCGCGATCCAATCACGATCTAGCACCGAACGGACGGCACCTCCACATTCAACACACGTACAGCTTGACCACGCATTCACCTCCTCGATCTAGCGAGCGATGGTGAAGTAGTAGCTCGAGTACCCCGGCAGCACGACGGCGTGGTGACGGTGGTGGTGAAGAACAATCTCCGCAGGGCTTCGCCAAGCACTACGGAAACTATGACAGAGGATGAACTAGAGGGGCGGGGTTGCCGGCACACGGCTTGGGGAAATCTTGATGTGTTCCGGGTGCTAGCCCTGCCCCTCTATTTATATGTTGAGCCCTGGGGTCGTTTCTTGGAGAAAGAGCCTCCTCAAAGTCGGTTTGGCCCACAAGGCAAGAGTCCTCCTCGAACTCCAGGACCATACGCCAGGGTCCTCAGCATCTGGCCCCAGACGCCAGGGTGGCCTCCGCAAAACTCCTTTTTGCACCTTCCTAAAGCCTCGTGGGCTTTACCCCTTGGCCCAAATAAAGTGTTCTTGTACCCGAACATTTCGGAAAACATCTGAAACCCCTTCCAGTGAATTCCGGAACCCTTCCGGAGACCAAACACTATTATCCCATATATCAATCTTTACCTCCGGACTATTCCGGAGCTCCTCGTCATGTCCGGGATCTCATCCGGGACTCCGAACAACCTTCGGTCACCAACATAATAACTCAACTATACTTATATCTTCACCAAACGTTAAGTGTGTAGACCCTGCGGGTTCGAGAACTATGTAGACATGATCGAGAAACCTCTACGGTCAATAACCAATAGTGGGACCTGGATGCCCATATTGGTTCCTACATATTCTACGAAGATCTTTATCGGTTGAACCTCTATGTCAAGGATTCAATTAATCCCGTATGATGTTCCCTTTGTTCATCGGTATGTTACTTGCCCGGGATTCGATCATCGGTATCTCCATACCTAGTTCAATCTCGTTACCGGCAAGTCTCTTTACTCGTTCCGTAATACAAGATCCCGTGACTAACTCCTTAGTCACATTGCTTGCAAGCTTCTTGTGATGATGTATTACCGAGTGGGCCCAGAGATACCTCTCCGTCACACGGAGTAACAAATCCCAGTCTTGATCCATGCCAACACAACAGTCACCGTCGGAGATACCTGTAGAGCATCTTTATAGTCACCCAGTTACGTTGTGACATTTGATACACACAAGGCACTCCTCCGGTGTCAGTGAGTTACATGATCTCATGGTCATAGGAACAGATACTTGACATGCAGAAAACAATAGCAATAAACTTGACACGATCATATGCTATGTTCATAGTTTGGGTCTTGTCCATCACATCATTCTCCTAATGATGTGATCCCGTTATCAAATGACAACTCTTGTCCATGACTAGGAAACCATAGCCATCTTTGATCAACGAGCTAGTTCCTTAGAGGCTTACTAGGGACACATTGTTGTCTATGTACCCACACATGTATTTGCGTTTCCAATCAATACAATTATAACATGGATAATAAACATTTATCATGAACAAGGAAATATAATAATAACCATTTTATTATTGCCTCTAGGGCATATTTCCAGCAGCATATACCCCTGTCATCCCAGCACAAAGGGCACTCAGGGATCCTCCCCTCGTCGTCAGATGATGTCGATATTTCCTGTGTTCATGATTCTAAGATTAAAAATCGACGGAATTTTTTTTCTTAATGCTCATTGATTCTAAGATTAACAATTTAGTATTTAAATTAGAATGCATTCAATAAGCAAAAACTGAATCATAGTAGTCAGCCGCCGGTGAGGTTCGATCTGAGGGGTGAGGGATGGCAAGGAGGGTTATTATTTTTAGCAAGATCATCATATAATATCACTAATACATCTCGAATAATCCAGTCAATGCATCATCAAATATTATCACTAATACATCTCGATTATTATCATATAATATCACTAATACAGCTCGAATATTATCGAATAATCCAGTTGACTTGTGGTTCCTGAGCCGCGGGCGGTGGACGCCCAAAGAGAAGGAACCATCACAGGATCATAGCTCGGGTGAGATCCCTGAAGAAATTGCCAGGTATTGGAGAACCTGACGTCCAACGCAACCATGTAGTGACGGACATGCTCGTCCTCCTCCCTGACACAGCAACGTACCACCTCCTCAAGGACCGGCTCCCTCTGCACCGATAGTGGCCCATGCGACCACCACCAAAGAAGCTCCGGGTCGACGACGAGACCCCAATTCCTCACCAAGTTGCGCGCCCCGAAAGGTAGCACCTCCTAGTGCCATCCCGGTGGAGCCTAGTCCCGAACATGGCACCTGTCAAACTGGTTGTCGCCGCCGAGTCGACAACGAGGATGCGGGACGGGCATCGTCGCCTTTAGATAAAGACAAAACTAGATACCATCATATATTCGTCATCACCACCGGTTCATCTATTCATCACCATCGGTTCATCTCATCGAACCATAAAAAACATCTCAAATTATCTACACTATCTAACTATCATCTAAACTATCTAAGAGTAGGGCATTTTGGATACCAAGCTCCATGGAGCCCTTTATATTTAAAAATTCAAAATTCATAAATTTGAATTTCATTTTTTTTTTGAAAAAATACACATGTATACAAGGATGTAAAGTGTATGTGTGAAAAATTGCACACATGTACATTATGTATCTAGTTATATGTGCGAAAATTTGCACACATGTATGAAGGATGTAAAGTGTATGTGTGAATATTATCAATCTATCAATCATCTACCTATCTAACTATCATCTACACGACCATAATTGACTACGAACGCTCTCAATTGACATAGCAAAATTCGTGGCTGTAGGGGCTCTAGTCACGCCGGCGATGAAACACGGCGGCGGCGAGCTTCGGTCGCGGTGGCCAACGGGGGAGAAATCGACCGAGGGGAGAGAGGAGCAGGAGCTCATGGCGAAGCTCGGGGAGGAGGGCGAGGAGGTCCGGCAACGAGGAGCGGGGGTGGCGAGGCTCGGGGAGGAGGGCGAGGAGGTCCGGCGACGGTCAGCGGGCTCGGGGACGGCCCGGAGGTGACGAAACAATGACGGCGATCTCCGGCAGCCTGGCGGCGTCGTGGTGATTCGGCGTCGGGGGAGGGAGAGGAGAGGAAGATTGAGGAAGGGAGAAGGCGCGGTTAAATACCCCAGGCTCTTTAGTCCTGGTTGGTGCCACAAACCGAGACAAAAAGCCTACCATTAGTCCCGGTCGGAGCCACCAACCGGGACTAAAGCTAAATTTCAGACGAAAGGGCGCGAAAGTTTAGGCCTTTAGTCCCGATTAGTGGCACCAACCAGGACTAATGCTAAATTTCAGCCCACGAAAGGGCGTGAAAGCTTAGGCCTTTAGTCCCGGTTTGTGGCACCAACCGAGACTAAATCTATTTTTCGTTTAGCTCATTTAGTTTTAGACCTTTTCAGGATATTTTAGCATATTTTAGCTCAAATTTGCACACTAGCTCAAATTGATACCAAGCTCATTCCTGTTAAATTCCAAAGCCATTGAATTCCTCTAAGTACCTCTATTCATCATCAAACACCTTCTGCCAAAATCTCTCTCTCTTACATAGCTCAAAATATTGGTCAAAACCCTCAATTACCCTTTCTGGATATTTCAAGCTTTTGAAATATTTACAAAGGAAATATTCACCATAAATTCCAAGAAAATTCTAGCATGTCACAAATACAAATTTTGCCCATCTCTAGGGGTTGACAAAGTTACATTGGCAACTTTCTCCCATTGATCTCAAATTTGTACCACATTGCCAGATGGTCATGAGCATCACCCCCATCAAGTGCCACAAGTTGGAGAACAAGTTAACTTGATCAAAGCTTGTCAAAACCCCCACCATTGCTACTGAGCCCCTGTTAAATTCCAAATTCTAAAAGGATAAGAATAATTGAAAATTCATAACTTAATAAAGATTCATCACACCCAAAACACATATATACCCTAGCTCTTACAAAGATTCCCTTCGGTTTGTCCGAAGTGGGACTTTCCAGCTGTCGGAGAAACGACACCTATGGGGTCACAAGGATCCCTTTACGATTCGGCGGGGAGAAGGTTTGCACAGAGAGCAGAACTGATGATCAACACGCAGGGATTTTACCCAGGTTCGGGCCGCAAAGATGCGTAAAACCCTACTCCTGCTTGATTGTATTAGGTGTGTTCTAGCTCAGTTCTAGGAGCGCTAAAGTAGCAGCTACACATGCACAATGAGCTCTAAAAGATCTGATCCCCCCTGTAGCTATGCCTTGGGCCTCCTTTTATACTCTCGAAGGGGTCACCAACAGTGGCAAAGTACAAAGGTGGCGCACAGTAACTACATGAGGTGTAAAGTATCTACAGCGCTTATCATACCTAATACTGACGGTTTAGGACAAGAGCATTAAATGCTCCGTCTAGGTGTCCCTAGCTTTCTTGGGGCTGGAAAAAGGGGCTGTCCCATCGCACCGCTTAAGCCCATCCACCGCTAGCGCCTGACACGTTACCAGGAGGACAATAGCTAAAGGACAAGCTGATGACCGCACTGGAGCGATGACAGGGCAGCGAAGGCTTGCCGGGTGCGATCCTTGTCGGGGCTACGAGCCATCCCGGCAAGATCTTGCCGGGCTCCAGCCTTCAGCCATCAATCTTCTGATTATTATTGTCTTGAATGCCTTCTCATTCCGGCAAAGGGCCTTGCCGGGGAATTCGGTCCTTCCCCCAAGCTCAGTAGCAAGGAGGCTTGCCGAGGGCTGGTACGCACCCGGCATGGTCTTGCCGGCTCTAGGAATCCTGCCGCGGTCGCCCGCGCACAAGTCAGGGTAATAGATACCCTGGTTTTTAGTACACTGACAGGAGCCCCCGGGCCTGGGCCACACATGCGCGCGCGGCGCTTGTTGGGCTAGGCCCAAAACAGTGCGCGGGCACACGCGGCCGCAGTTTTTTTGTAATAATGACAGTTGATGGCTTCTCCCCTCGTTGCGTGCATTTGTGTTTCCCACTGTCCGCCGACAAACATCTTGCCGGCTGAGCTCTCTGGCACGCCCTCAATGGGAGCGCAGCACTCCGGAGAGGTGCGCTTGCCGGAGTATGCGCCAGAGGTCTTGCCGGGCCTTGGGCTTGCCGGTGATGCGCAGGCTTGTTCCCGGTTGCATCTCCCGCCTGGAGACTGTAACTTGCCGGGGAGCTCTCTGGCACGTTCTGAACGGGAGCGCAGCACTCTGAAGAGGTGCGCTTGCCGGAGTGTGCGCCAAAGGCCTTGCCGGGCCTTGGGCTTGCCGGCAGTGTGGCATATAGAGCAAGATGACGGCAGGGGTCGCGGGCTCAAAAAGGAGCGCCGCGTCGTGCGATAAAGAGCCAGCCCCCGGGCTTCCCGTAAAGGATATCGCGGGTGCTATGCTCGATTCATGAACCATCCTTGCCGTCCCTTCCACCTACCGTGGATGCCTCACTGCTGCCTCGTCAACCTCCAGCACGGCGCCCTCGGCTTCCCGGAAGTGAAGTACTTTTGCGCATATATGGTGCTGCAATGGCACACACAAAAGAAGTAATTCGTCTTAGTCAAACCAATCTTTATGCATGCAATACATGTTTCTTTATGCTAAGATAAATGTTTGCTCTCCTCTTGATTAAGCCCGTCCTCGTACACATCTTACATCCTACGCCATCCGGAAACCTTGCCGGCGCGTACATTTGCCGCGAGCGCTTTGAGGAACGGGTCCTTAGCAGCCTGCTGGAAATGCCGCCACCGGCAAGGCGCCTTGCCGGGCCAAAACGCAGCTGCTAAGTTTGCCGAGCGGACTCGAGGCGAAACTAGAGCACGGGTTATCCACGGCAAAGTTCCTCCGCGTGCAGATTGATGTACAAGGACAGAAGAATCAATCAAGACAACCCACGCTTGCCGGATGACTTTCCGGTGCGCACGCCCCAGTCGGCAGCGCTCGAGGAACGGGTCCTTAGCAGCTGGCCGGGGACGCCGCCTCCAGGAAAGGTTAACCTTCCCAAAGCTTGCGCAGCCGTCCATGTTGTCGAGCGGACTCGAGACAACTCGGGGCGCTACTGGCTCTGGAAGGCTCCTTTGCGTGTTGGTTTAAGGAGCGAGTGAAGATAGCAAAAGAAGCATGATTGGTACAGATCTTTGTGACTTATCTTTTCTGCCATCCATCTCGCATAGCGAGGCTGCACTCGTGGTGACGGCCGGCGGCTTGCTCTCAAGAAGGTTATTCCTTAGGGCGCAGCCAGCCCCCGAGCTCGCCTTCCATGCCTCAGCCCGACCGCCGTGAAGCCCTTCTTCTTGGGGGGCATAGCGATGATGGTGATGAAGAAACTGACGCGCTAATCACCAGATCAGATCCGCACAGCCTTCACCCCCTACCTGGCGCGCCAAAGATGTCGGAGAAACAACACCTATGGGGTCACAAGGATCCCTTTACGATTCGGCGGGGAGAAGGTTTGCACAGAGAGCATAACTGATGATCAACACGCAGGGATTTTACCCAGGTTCGGGCCGCAAAGATGCGTAAAACCCTACTCCTGCTTGATTGTATTAGGTGTGTTCTAGCTCAGTTCTAGGAGCGCTACAGTAGCAGCTACACATGCACAATGAGCTCTAAAAGATCTGATCCCCCCTGTAGCTATGCCTTGGGCCTCCTTTTATACTCTTGAAGGGGTCACCAACAGTGGCAAAGTACAAAGGTGGCGCACAGTAACTACATGAGGTGTAAAGTATCTACAGCGCTTATCATACCTAATACTGACGGTTTAGGACAAGAGCATTAAATGCTCCGTCTAGGTGTCCCTAGCTTTCTTGGGGCTGGAAAAAGGGGCTGTCCCATCGCACCGCTTAAGCCCATCCACCGCTAGCGCCTGACACGTTACCAGGAGGACAACAGCTAAAGGACAAGCTGATGACCGCACTGGAGCGATGACAGGGCAGCGAAGGCTTGCCGGGTGCGATCCTTGCCGGGGCTACGAGCCATCCCGGCAAGATCTTGCCGGGCTCCAGCCTTCAGCCTTCAATCTTCTAATTATTATTGTCTTGAATGCCTTCTCATTCCGGCAAAGGGCCTTGCCGGGGAATTCGGTCCTTCCCCCAAGCTCAGTAGCAAGGAGGCTTGCCGGGGGCTGGTACGTACCCGGCATGGTCTTGCCGGCTCCAGGAATCCTACCACGGTCGCCCGCGCACAAGTCAGGGTAATAGATACCCTGGTTTTTAGTACACTGGCACCAGCTATAAGTCCGGAAACTCACTCGAGAGAAAGTGATGACGGTGAAGCCGCCGGTCACATCCCAGAGTGGGATCTTGGGGTATAAATTTTTTTATTCGCGTGTATCCCATGCTTATGATTGCGCCGTAACCATGGACAATCTTCATCATTTAACAGGATGCTTGGGTCAGTCTTCACTGTGAAGGGAGGAATTTCATCAAACTTTTCATAATCTTCTGACATGTCTGTCTTGTCCTCCACTCCCACGATGTTTCTTTTCCCTGAAAGAACTATGTGGCGCTTTGGCTCATCGTATGATGTATTCGCTTCCTTATCTTTCCTTTTTCTCGGTTTGGTAGACATGTCCTTCACATACAAAACCTGTGCCACATCATTGGCTAGGATGAATGGTTCGTCTATGTACCCAAGATTGTTGAGATCCACTATTGTCATTCCGTACTGTGGGTCTAACTTTACCCCGCCTCCTGCCAGATTGACCCATTTGCACCAAAACAAAGGGACCTTAAAACAAGGTCCATAGTCAAGGTCCCATATCTCCTCTATGTAACCATAATATGTGTCCTTTTCCCTATTGGTGTTTGCTGCATCAAAGCAGGCACCACTATTTTCGCTGGTGCTGTTTTTATCTTGGGCGATCGTGTAAAATGTATTCCCATTTATCTCGTACCCTTGGAAAGTCACTACAGTCAAAGATGGTGTCCTGGCCAACAAGTACAGCTCATCTTCAATGGTGGTATAATTCGTGAGCTGTGTTTGCAACCAACCGTCGAAAGTCGCCATGTGTGTTTGTTTACTCCGGGGGTCAGACTGCTCCGGGTTCTTGGAGCGTACAATATCCATGTGTTCCTCGATATACGGGGGCCACCAATGTAGAACTTTGTAGAACTGTGTAGTGTGCTTGAGTGAAAGAATGCCCATCCCTACATATTATTGCTTTAGGTCCTAGCATGCCTTTTCCACTCAGTCTCCCCTCATGTCGCGATTGAGGAACACCAATCGGCTTAAGGTAAGGAATAAAGTCAACACAAAACTCAATAACCTCCTCTGTTCCATAGCCCTTGGAGATGCTTCCTTCTGGCCTAGCATGGTTATGAACATATTTCTTTAAGACTCCCATGAACTGTTGGAAATATGCCCTAGAGGCAATAATAAAATGGTTATTATTATATTTCCTTGTTCATGATAAATGTTTATTATCCATGCTATAATTGTATTGACTGGAAACGCAAATACATGTGTGGATACATAGGCAACACTGTGTCCCTAGTAGGGATGTAAATGGTATGGATAATTACCGTTCCGAATCCGCATCTGCATCCGTTTTTAAGGATATGGTATGCACTTCCACAAATCCGACGGATACGGATGCGGATATGGTTTTTGTTCAACCGGATATCCGACGAATATGGTAGCGGATATGGTATTGATAATATCCGACGGATGTGGATTATCCGGCATTTTTTGCGGATTATCCGGTGTTACCAAATAGGATTATCCGATAAATTTGGTCCAATTTGGTCCAATCGACAAGCCCAAATACCCAATTAATTAGACCACTTAGTAGAATCACCACATATAAATAGCATATAAACTTAACCCTAATAACACCGTCGTATGACTGTACACATCGCATGTACATACAAGCATAGCCAGTAGACTTGAGAACACGTACTGTACAAGGTAACGTAGCTAATATTTAAACAGATTCTAATATGGACTAGAGAACACTATGAACCTATGATGTCTAATGTCTTGCTTGCTGCAGCATGTCAGCTATTAATTTCATTGATCAGTAAAAATTTATTGGTTACTTATACATTATACTTCTTTGCATAGATCATGATAGATATTATGGAAAATATGTACACATATTTTTTTTATCCGTTTTCAGTCCGAGTCCGCTCCGCTTCCGCTCCGAATCCGTACTCCGATATAATCCGTATTCGAATCCGCATCCGGTCATTATCGGATCCGTTCCGAATCCGACAAAAAAATGCGGTAAAGGATATGGTAAAGCCATTATCCGATCCGATCCGATCCGTTTACATCCTTAGTCCCTAGTAAGCCTCTAATGGACTAGCTCGTTGATCAAAGATGGTCAAGGTTTCCTGGCCATGGACATGAGATGTCATTTGATAACGGGATCACATCATTAGGAGAATGATGTGATGGACAAGACCCAAACTATTAACGTAGCATGGAATCCCGAATGAGATCCCAGAGGTCATAAAGGTGACCGAAGGTTGTTCGGAGTCCTGAATGAGATCCCATACGTCACGAGGAGCTCCGGAATGGTCTGAAGGTAAAGATTTATATATAGGAAAGTGGTATTTGGGTTCTGGAAAAGTTTCGGGTATTTCCGATAGTGTACCGGGAGTGACGAATGGGTTCCGGGGGTTCACCGGGTGGGTCCACCCACACGAAAGGGCCCCATGGGCTATGGGAGGAGGTAGACCAGCCCCTGGTGGGCTGGCCGAACCCCCCACCAAGGCTCATGCGTCTAGGGAGTGGGACAAAGGAAACCCCAAAGTGGGGGAAGGAAAATCCAATTATGGAAGGGGTCCTACTTGGAGTGGGATTGGAGGTGGACTCCTCCACCTCCTAGTTCGGCCGACCCCTAGGGGAAACCCTAGGAGGATCCCTCCTCCCCCTCCCTCCTATATATACTAGAGGAATAGAGCCCCAAAGCCATGGCCACGTGCTAGTTCTCTATTCTCTAGTTCCTCCACCAAATAGATTCCGGTAGTGCTTAGCGGAAGCCCTGCCAGGATAACTCCACCATCACCACCACCACGCCGTCGTGCTGCTGGAGATCTCATCCACCTATCCGCCCCCTCTTGCTGGATCAAGAAGGCGGAGATCGTCATCGAGCGGTACGTGTGCTGAACGCGGAGGTGCCGTCCGTTCGGCGCTAGATCGGGACGGGTCGTGATTGGATCGCGGGATGGATAGCGATTTGGATCATGAAGACGTTTGACTACATCAACCATGTTTCTTAACGCTTCCCGCTTAGCGATCTACAAGGGTACGTAGATCCACTCTCCCTCTCGTAGATGCCCATCACCATGGATAGATCTTGCGTGTGCGTTGGAAAATTTTTGTTTCCCATGCAACGTTCCCCAACAGTGGTATCAGAGCTAGGTCTATGCGTAGATGAGATCACGAGTAGAACACAAAGGAGTTTGTGGGCGTTGATGCTCAGATTGCTTCCTCCCTTGGTCTTTTCTTGATTCAGCGGTATTGTGGGATGAAGCGGCCTAGACCAACCTTACTCGTGCGCTTACGAGAGACCGGTTCCATCAACTAACATGTGACTTTGTTGCATAAAGATGGCTGGCGGGTGTCTGTCTCTCCCACTTTAGTTGGATCGGATTCGACAAAGGCGGTCCTTGAGAAGGTTGAATAGAAATTTGTGTATCACCGTTGTGGTTTTGCGTAGGTAAGAATCGTTCTTGCTGGATACCCATAGCAGCCACGTAAAACATGCAACAACAATTAGAGGACGTCTAACATTTTTTTGCAGGGTATGTTGTGATATAATATGGCCAATGACATGATGAGATATATGTGATGTATGAGATAATCATGTTATGTATAGATAATCATGACTTGCATGTCGATGAGTATGGCAACCGGCAGGAGCCATAGGGTTGTCTTTAATTATTGTATGACCTGCGTGTCAATCACAAGCGCTATGTAATGCTTTACTTTATCGCTAAGCAGTAGCAATAGTAGTAGAAGCATGGTTGGCGTGACAACCCCGATGGCAACACGATGATGGAGATCATGTTGTGATGCCGGTGACGATGGAGATCATGCCGGTGCTTTGGAGATGGAGATCAAAAGCACAAGTTCATGGCCCTATCATGTCACTTATGATTTGCATGTGATGTTAATCCTTTTATGCACCATGTTTTGCTTAGGATGATGGTAGCATTATAAGGTGATCCCTCACTAAAATTTCAAGGTAAATTGTGTTCTCCCCGAGTGTGCACTGTTGCGAAGGTTCGGCGTTTCGAAGCACCACGTGATGATTGGGTGTGATAGACTCTACGTTCGCATACAACGGGTGCAAGCTAGTTTTGCACATGCAGAACACTCGGGTTAAACTTGACGAGCCTAGCATGTACAGACATGGCCTCGGAACACAAGAGACCAAAAGGTCGAACATGAGTCACATAGTAGATATGATCAACATGGAGATATTCACCATTGAAACCAACTCATCTCACGTGATGATCGGACTTGAGTTGGTGAATTTGGATCATGTGACACTCGGCTGACCGGAGGGATGTCAATTTGAGTGGGAGTTTTTAAGTAATATGATTAACTAAACTCATTATCTTGAACAATAGTCTAAGTTGTCTTTGCAAATTTATGTTGTAGATCAATAGCTCGCGTTGTAGCTCCCCTGTGTTTTTGATATGTTCCTAGAGTAAACAGAATTGACAGATGGTAGTAGCAATTATGCGGACTAGGTCTGTGATCTGAGGATTGTCCTCAGTTGCTGCACAGAAGGCATAGGTCCTTGATGTGCCGCTCGGTGCGCCACCCCTCAAGCGTCGTCTGTGGGTGTTGAGAACATCACACAGGCACGTTTTTTTATGACTACTTGATAGTTCAGTGCGTCATGCTTTACGGCTTAGAATTGAGGCACCGAAGACGTTTTGAACATCACGGAGCATATAAGATGTTCCAAGAGCTGAAATTGAGATTTCAGGCTCGTGCCCGTGTTGAGAGGTATGAGACCTCCAACAAGATTCTTTGCCTGCAAAGATGAAGGAGAATAGCTCAAGTGGTGAGCAAGTACTCAGATTGTCTGGGTGCTACAATCGCTTGAATCAAGTGGGAGTTGATCTTCCAGATAAGATAGTGATTGACATAATTCTCCAAGTCACTGTCACCAAGCTACTAGAGCTTCGTGATGAACTATAACATGCTAGGGATAGAGAATATGATCCCTGAGCTATTCGCCAATGTTTGACACCGCGAAGGTAGAAATCAAAAGGAGCATCAAGTGTTGATAGTAAGACCACTAGTTTCGAGAAGGGCAAGGGCAAGAAGGGAAACTTCAGGAATGGCAAGCCAGTTGCCGCTCCAGTGAAGAAACCCAAGATTGAGCCCAAACCCGAGACTGAGTGCTTATGTAATAAGGGGAACGGTCATTGGTAGCGGAACTGCCCCAGATACTTGGTAGATAAGAAGGCCGGCAACGTCAACAGAAGTATATTTGATATACGCGTTATTGATGTGTACCTTACTAGTACTCCTAGTAGCACCGGGGTATTAGATACTGGTTCAGTTGCTAATGTTAGTAACTCGAAATAAAAGCTACGGAATAAACAGAGACTAGCTAAGGATGAGGTGATGATGTGTGTTGGAAGTGTTTCCAAGGTGGATGTGATCACCATCGCACGCTCCCTCTACCTTCGAGATTATTGTTGAACCTAAATAAATGTTATTTGGTGTTTGTGTTGAGCATGAGCATGATTAGATCGTGTTTATTGCAATACGGTTATTCATTTAAGTTAGAGAATAATGGTTATTCTGTTTACATGAATAATACCTTCAATGGTCATGCACCCAATGTGGATGGTTTATTGAATCTCGATTGTAATGATACACATATTCAGAGTATTGATGCCAAAAGATGCAAAGTTAATAATGATAATACCACATACTTGTGGCACTGGCACTAAGGTCATATTGGTATAAATCGCATGAAGAAACTCCATGCTGATAGATCTTTAGACTCACTCGATTTCGAATCGCTTGAGACATGCGGACCATGCCTCATGGGCAAGATGACTAAAGACCCCGTTTTCGTACTAACGGAGCGGGCAAACAAACTTATTGGAAATGATACATGTTGATGTATACAGTCCAATGAGTGTTGAAGCGTGCAGTGGATGTCGTTATTTTCTTACCTTCACTGATGATTTGAGTAGATATGAGTATATTTACTTGATGAACCACAAGTCTGAAACATTTGAAAAGTTCAAGCAATTTCAGAGTGAAGTTGAAAATCATCGTGACAAGAAGATGTCTACGATATGATCGTGGAAGTTAATATCTGAGTTACGAGTTTGGTATGCAACTTAAGACAATGTGGAAATTATTTCACAACTAACGCCGCCTGGAACACCATAGTGTGATGGTGTGTCCGAACGTCGTGGTAGTGCACCATTGGATATGGTGCGTACTACGATGTCTCTTGTCGATTTGCCATTATCATTTTGGGGGTTATGCATTAGAGACAAATACATTCACTTTAAAATAGGGCACCATCTAAAGTCCGTTGAGATGACACCGTATGAATTATGGTTTGGCAGAAACCTAAGTTGTCATTTCGTAGAGTTTGGGAATGCGATGCTTATGTGAAAAGACTTCAACCTGATAAGCTCGAACCCAAAGCGGACAAATGCATCTTCATAGAATACCCTAAGGAAACAGTTGGGTATACCTTCTATCTCAGATCCAAGGACAAAGTGTTTGTTGCTAAAACGGGTCCATTCTCAAGAAAGAGTTTCTCTCGAAAGAATTGAGTGGGAGGAAGATAGAACTTGATGAGGTTGTTGAACCTTTACTTCAACCAGAGAGTAGTTCAGCACAGAAATATGTTTCTGTAGAACCTACCTCAGTTGAAGAGGAAGCTAATGATATTGATCATGAAGCTTCGGATCAAGTTATTATCGAACATCGTAGGTCGACAAGGGCACGTACTGCTCCTAAGTGGTATGGTAACCCTGTCTTGGAGGTCATGTTGTTGGACAACGATGAACCTACGAGCTATGGAGAAGCGATGGTGGGCCCAGATTCCGACAAATGGTTAGAGGCCATGAAATCCGAGATAGGATCCATGTATGAAAACAAAGTGTGGACTTTGGAAGTATTACCTGAAGGGCAAAAGGCCATTCAGAATTAATGGATCTTTAAGAAGAAGACGGACGCGGACGGTAATGTCACTGTCTACAAAGCTCGACTTGTGGCAAAGGGTTTTTCACAAGTTCAAGGAGTTGACTACGATGAGACTTTCTCACCCGTAGCGATGCTTAAATCCGTCAGAATTATGTTAGCAGTTGCTGCATTTTTCAATTATGAAATCTGGCAGATGGATATCAAAACATCGTTTCCTTAACGGTTTTCGTGAGGAAAGGTTGTATGTGATACAACCAGAAGATTTTGTCAGTCCTAAGGATGCTAAAAGGTATGCGAGCTCCAGCGATCCTTCTATGGACTGGAGCAAGCATCTCGGAGTTGGAATATACGCTTTGATGAGGTGATCAAAGCTTTTTGGGTTTATACAAGTTTACAGAGAAGCTTGTATTTACAAGAAGTGAGTGGGAGCACTATAGAATTTCTGATAAGTATATGTGGATGACATATTGTTGATCGGAAATGATGTAGAATTTCTGGAAAGCATAAAGGGTTGTTTGAAAGGAATTTTTCAAAGGAAGACCTGAATAAAAGCTACTTCAATATTGGGCATCAAGATCTATAGAGATAGATCAAAAACGCCTGATAAGATTTTTCAATGAGTACATACCTTGACAAGATTTTGAAGGAGTTCAAAATGGATCAATCAAAGAAAGAGTTCTTGCCTGATTTGTAAGATGTGAAGTTGAGTGAGACTTAAAACTCGACCACGGCAGAAGAAAGATAAAGGACGAAGGTCATCACCTATGCCTTAGCCATAGGCTCTATAAAGTATGCCATGCTGTGTACCGCACCTAATGTGTGCCTTGCCATGAGTCAGTCAAGCGGTACAAGATTGATCCAGGAGTGGATCACTGGACAGCGGTCAAAATTATCCTTAGTAACTAGAGGACTAAGGAAATGTTTCTCAATTATGTAGGTGATAAAGAGTTCGTCGTAAAGGGTTACGTCGATGCAAGCTTTGACACCAATCCGGTTGACTCTAAATTGTAATCCGGATACGTATAGTGGAGCACCATTGGAATAGCTCCAAGTGGAGCGTGGTAGCAGCATCTACAGTATGACATAGAGATTTTGCAAAGTGCACACGGATCTGAACGTTACAGACCCGTCGACTAAAACCTCTCTCACAAGCAAAACATGATCAAACCCCAGAACTGTATGGGTGTTGGATTCATTACAATGTAAATCACATGGTGATGTGAACTAGATTATTGACTCTAGTGCAAGTGGGAGACCGTTGGAAATATGCCCTAGAGGCAATAATAAAATGGTTATTATTATATTTCCTTGTTCATGATAAATGTTTATTATCCATGCTATAATTGTATTGACTGGAAACGCAAATACATGTGTGGATACATAGACAACACCGTGTCCCTAGTAAGCCTCTAATGGACTAGCTCGTTGATCAAAGATGGTCAAGGTTTCCTGGCCATGGACATGAGATGTCATTTGATAATGGGATCACATCATTAGGAGAATGATGTGATGGACAAGACCCAAACTATGAACGTAGCATGTGATCGTGTCAGTTTATTGCTATTGTTTTCTGCATGTCAAGTATATGTTCCTATGACCATGAGATCATGTAACTCACTGACATCGGAGGAATACCTTGTGTGCATCAAACGTCACAACATAACTGGGTGACTATAAAGATGCTCTACAGGTATATCCGAGGCTGTCTGTTGAGTTGACATGGATCAAGACTGGGATTTGTTACTCCGTGTGACGGAGAGGTATCTTAGGGCCCACTCGGTAATACAACATCACAATGAGCCTTGCAAGCAAAGTGACTAAAGTGTTAGCCACGGGATCTTGTATTACGGAACGAGTAAAGAGACTTGCCGGTAACAAGATTGATCTAGGTATGGAGATACCGATGATCGAATCTCGGGCAAGTAACATACCGATAAACAAAGGGAACATCATACGGGATTAACTGAATCCTTGACATAGAGGTTCAACCGATAAATATCTTCGTAGAATATGTAGGAACCAATATGGGCATCCAGGTCCCGCTATTGGTTATTGACCGTAGAGGTGTCTCGGTCATGTCTACATGGTTCTCGAACCCGCAGGGTCTGCACACTTAACGTTCAGTGACGTTTCGGTAGTATTGAGATATATGTGTTGGTGATAGAAGGTTGTTCGGAGTCCCAGATGAGATCCCGGACGTCACGAGGAGCTCCGGAATGGTCCGAAGGTAAAGATTTATATATAGGAAAGTGGTATTTGGGTTCCGGAAAAGTTTCGGGTATTTCCGGTAGTGTACCGGGAGTGACGAATGGGTTCCGGGGGTCCACCGGGTGGGCCCACCCACCCCAAAGGGCCCCATGGGCTGTGGGAGGAGGTAGACCAACCCCTGGTGGGCTGGCCAACCCCCCCCCCCCCCACCACCACCACCAAGGCCCATGCGGCTAGGGAGTGGGACAAAGGAAACCCCAAAGTGGGGGAAGGAAAATCCAATTATGGAAGGAGTCCTACTTGGAGTAGGATTGGAGGTGGACTCCTCCACCTTCTGGTTCGGCCGACCCCTAGGGGAAACCCTAGGGAGGCTCCCTCCTCCCCCTCCCTCCTATATATACTAGAGGAATAGAGCCCCAAAGCCACGGCCACGTGCTAGTTCTCTATTCTCTAGTTCCTCCACCAAATAGATTCCGGTAATGCTTAGGCGAAGCCCTGTCGGGATAACTCCACCATCACCACCACCACGCCGTCGTGCTGCTGGAGATCTCATCTACCTCTCCACCCCCTCTTGCTGGATCAAGAAGGCGGAGATCGTCATCGAGCTGTACGTGTGCTGAATGCGGAGGTGACGTACGTTCGGCGCTAGATCGGGACGGATCGTGATTGGATCGCGGGACGGCTAGCAATTTGGATCGCGAAGACGTTCGACTACATCAACCGCGTTTCTTAACGCTTCGCTCTTAGCGATCTACATGGGTACGTAGATCCACTCTCCCTCTCGTAGATGCTCATCACCATGGATAGATCTTGCGCGTGCGTAGGAAAAATTTTGTTTCCCATGCAACGTTCCCCAACATGAACCTCTCAAAGGGGAACATATTGTGTAGAAATACAAGACCCAGAATGGCAATCTCTTCGACTAGGTGAACTAGGACATGCGTCACAATATTGAAGAAGGATGGTGGGAACACCAACTCGAAACTGACAAGGCATTGGACCAAATCATTCTGTAAGCTTGGTAGGATTTCCGAATCGATTACCTTCTGAGAAATTGCATTGAGGAATGAACATAGCTTCACAATGGCTAATCGAACATTTTTTGGTAGAAGCCCCCTCAACGCAACCGGAAGCAATTGCGTCATGATCACGTGGCAGTCATGAGACTTTAGGTTTTGGATTTTTTTTCTCTGCCATATTTATTATTCCCTTTATATTCGGTGAGAAGCCAGACGGGACCTTCATACTGAGCAGGCATTCAAAAAATATTTCCTTCTCTGCTTTGGTAAGAGCGTAGCTGGCAGGACCTTCATACTGCTTTGGATGCATGCCGTCTTTTTTGTTCATACGTTGCTGGTCCTCACGTGCCTCTGGTGTATCTTTTGTCTTCCCATACACGCCCAAGAAGCCTAGCAGGTTCACGCAAAGATTCTTCGTCACGTGCATCACGTCGATTGCAGAGCGGACCTCTAGGACTTTCCAATAGGGTAGCTCCCAAAATATAGATTTCTTCTTCCACATGGATGCGTGTCTGGTAGCATCATTCAGAACAGATTGATCGCCAGGACCCTTTCCAAAGATTACTTTTAAATCCTTGACCATATCAAATATATCATCACTAGTACGGTGGACAGGCTTCTTCCGGTGTTCTGCCTCACCTTTGAAATGCTTGCCTTTCTTTCTTAAGGGATGCCTGGTCGGAAGAAATCAACGATGTCCCAGGTACACATTCTTCTTACATTTATCCAAATATATACTTTCAGTCTCATTTAAACAGTGCATGCATGCATTGTATCCCTTGTTTGTCTATCCTGAAAGGTTACTAAGAGCAGGCCAATCATTGATAGTTACAAACAGCAACGCTCGTAGGTCAAATTCCTCCTATTTGTGCTCATCCCACACACGTACACCTTTTTTATCCCACAACTGTAGAAGTTCTTCAACTAATGGCTTTAGGTACACGTCAATGTCGTTGTCGGGTTGCTTAGGGCCTTGGATGAGCACTGGCATCATAATGAACTTCCGCTTCATGCACAACCAAGGAGGAAGGTTATAGATACATAGAGTCACAGGCCAGGTGCTATGACTGCTGCTCTGCTTCCCAAAAGGATTCATGCCATCTGTACTTATACCAAACCATAAGTTCCTTCCGTCATCTGCAAAGTCCGGCCACTTTCTCTCGATTTTTCTCCACTGCGACCCATCAGCGGGTACTCTCAACATCCCGTCTTTCTTACGGTCTTCTTTGTGCCATCGCATAAATTTGGCATGCTCTTTGTTTCTGAACAGACGTTCCAACCGTGGTATTATAGGATCATACCACATCACCTTCGCAGGAACCCTTTTCCTGGGGTGCTCGCCCTCAACATCACCAGGGTCATCTCGTCTGATCTTATACCGCAATGCACCGCATACCGGGCATGCATTTAAATTCTCATACTCCTCACCGCGGTAGAGGATGCAGTCATTAGGGCATGCATGTATCTTCTGCACCTCTAATCCTAGAGGGCAGAGAACCTTCTTTTCTTCGTACGTACTGTCAGGCAATTCGTTATCCTTTGGAAGCTTCTTCTTCATCAGTTTTAGTAACTTTTCAAATCCCTTGTCAGATACACCATTCTCTGCCTTCCATTGTAGCAATTCTAGTGTGGTACCTAGCTTTGTGTTGCCATCTTCGCAATTTGGGTACAACGATTTTTTGTGATCCTCTAACATGCGCTGCAACTTCAACTTCTCCTTTTCACTTTCGCATTCTCTCTGTGCATCAACAATGACCCGACGAAGATCATCAGCGGGCACATCTGGTGCCTCTTGATCTTCAGCTTCCCCCGTTGCAGTATCACTGTATTCAGGGAACATAGGATAGTTGTCATCATCCTCTTCTTCTTCATTGTCTTCCATCATAACCCCTCTTTCTCCGTGCTTGGTCCAACAATTATAGCTGGGCGTGAAACCGGACTTAAGCAGGTGGGTGTGAAGGACTTTCGGGGAAGAGTAGTCCTTCCTATTTTCATAGTGAACAAATGGACAACACATAAAACCATTCAGACTGTTTGCCTCAGCCACACCGATAAAATTATGCAGGCCCGTAATGTACTCGGCAGTGCGTCGGTCACCGTACATCCATTGCCGGTTCATCTGCATTATATAATTAAGTATATGAAAAACCGTTACAGAACATCATGAATAGATAAATGACCAAATTAATACAAGTTCATCACATTAAAACCAAAGTACAGTAGTGATCAAATGTTATTACTGCAAAATAAATACATAAAGTTCATACATAGTTCTCATAAACAACATACAACTATCTAGAGCATCTAAAACATACATTGAAACTAATATACAACTATGTAAAACATTTAAATGCAACAACAAATGCGATCAAAATCGCAACTAAGGTAACAATTGATCCAACAGCATAATGATACTAAGCCTCTTTATCAATGGCATATTTTCTAATCTTTCTAATCTTCAAGCGCATTACATCCATCTGGATCTTGTGTAGATCGACGACATCGGCAACATGCAACTCCAATTTCATCTTCTCTTCTTCAATTATTTTCAATTTTTATTTCAAGTAATTGTTTCCTTTTTCAACTAAATTGAACCTCTCGACAAGAGGGTCAGTTGGAATTTCCGGTTCACATACCTCCTACGTAAAAATATCTATGTCAAGTTGGTCGGCATAATTGTCATAAAAACTAAATGAAACAAATAGTTATAAAAGATAATATACCACATTCGAATCATAGACCGGACGAGAGCCGACGGGGGCGGATATCAAAACCATGGCACTATATAATAACAAACAATAATACAAGTAAGAAAATTATACAAGTAACTATATCTAAATCATACAAGTAAAAAAAATTTAAAAAAAGAGATAAGAACAAGAGGCTCACCACGGTGGTGCCGACGACGAGATCGAGGCGATCAACGGCGGTGAGGACGGGGACGAGAGCTTGGAGGTTAGAGGAGAAGAAAGAGGAGAAAGCTTGAGTGTAGCTCGGGCACCTCATATTAATGGCATCATGCTCTCAGGCATTTCATCGAACACCTCTTGTGCATTGGAAGGGAAAACAAAGTAGCACACACCTCCCACCTTCTATGAGGCAAAAACAGAGGAGAGGGCGGGCAGGGTCGAGGGTATATATAGGCAAACTTGTAGTCCCGGTTGGTGTCTAAAACCGAGACTGAAGAGTGACCTTTAGTCCCGGTTTGTGACTCCAACCGGGACTAAAGGTCCCACTCGAACCAGGACCGATGCCAGCCGAGCCCCGCCCGGTGTCCTAGCCGCTCGAACCGGGACTAATGCTAACATTAGTCCCAGTTCGTAACGCGACCAGGACTAATGCTCCGATCGGGCTAGAACGAAAGGCCGATTTTCTACTAGTGCACCTCGCCTGCCGCCTATTCATGCATGTTGTGTACTTCATCCATCTCGATTTATAAGGCATGTGCGTCGTCTTAGGTTGATAATTTAACTATCTAAATATACTATAACACTAATCTCTCTAAAATTGGAGAGCCCACATTCAATTGAGGTCTCCAATTGACATTGTGGCACTCGATTTTGACCTGGTCAAGAATTTCTCAAAGCTCTCTCATTTAATTATTTTATTTATACCTCTATAACACTATACTCCTTAGTATTAAAGAGTCCACATTCAGTTGAGGTCTCCAAGACTCCAATTAAAATTGGGTCATCCGATTTTGACCGGGTCAACACTTTCTCAAAACTCACTCGTTCAATTCTTTAGACAAATACACTATGCTTCCTAATGGGTTTGGTTTACGATTTTGACCGAACCAAAAGTTTTTCGAATCAACAACAACCGGCCTATAAAAACACATCAATCACGCCCATGCAGCCGTCGACGTAGAAATTTTCCCACATATATAAGTTTGGTTAGCATATAATATAGAATCACACCACGAAAGACCCATCAAATTACTGAATTATAAATAAAAATAAAACACACTATGTCATCTCCCCCACACATCAAACAAAATATTTCATTAGTTTCAAAATATAAGGGGTATTGGTTTTTTGGAAAGTAAAATTCTTCAACTTTGACCAAGTTGAGAGCAAAAATATCGACATCCATAATATTAAATAAAAAATATGAAAATTCATTTAACGATGAATCTAATCACAACAATTTGATATTATGTATTTTGATATATTTATCTACAAATTTAATCAAATTTAAAAGGTTTGACATTTTAAAAAAATACACATTGTATTTTGAAACAGAGTGATTGGGTTTTTTTAATCTAACAGCGCAGCAAAGCGCACCCAGTCCTTCTAGTATGTATTATACTTGATGAAAAATATATGCTTAGAAACTACATCCGTTTAAGAATCCAATGATATACTTTTGATGACATATAACTCATATTTAGCTAGTTAAATCAATGACCTAGAACTACCCGCATGCTCTATAAACCGTGACGGAGGGAGTAAGAAAAGGTGCTCCAGATCCCAAATTGGGTGAATGGACTTAAAAAAGGTAGCACATGTGACAGATTTAAAACCAAGGTTGGTTTCTTCATCATTTGAACTGCTGTTTTAAATACGAAATTGACTCTCGTGGCTAAAATTGTGGCGTCGAAATGCTTTCAGGTTAGGCTGGACATATGATGGGAATTCACAATGGATAATGATTTCTGCAAGTGCAAGAGAATTCTAGTGAACCTTGCAATCATTATATGAACCTGCTTCATTTAGTTGAACTGTGTACATAGCATTCTTTGTTCATGCATGCATTGACACCATTGTGTGAAATTCATGCTTATGTATCTCAATATGGCTCAAAAAAGTATATGTAGCTGAAATGGCGATCTCAAAGTCCATTTTTTTTCATGCTTTTAATGTGTTAAAATGTTTTCGGCTTCCGTCACAATGCACGGGCCTTTTGCTAGTTTATAGTACTGAAAAGAACTACAACTTCCATTATACTCTTGTCATACTGTGATAAGCGTTACAGTACATGGTTAAACAATTTCAGCCACATTTGGTACTGTTGAAGATACGTGTTGACATTCTAATCATATAATACGTCTGTGTAGACTATGATATGTTTGGCAACACTCAAACAAAGTGGGCAGGGTAGATTTGTTCTCTAGCTGGAATGTGCCAAAACACGAAATAACGATACTTGGCATTGTACACGTTGAAGGACAATTTGAATTAGCTTCAGCGATGATATATGTACGTATTAGACAGCAGCCTGCTCTATACGTTTATCAGGTAGGACGTTGGAACATTAGCCTTTTCCTTCAGTTAGTCGACAGCCAAACCAAATTCTATCAATATTTTTTGAAGAAAAAAAAGGATAGCCAAACTTAGCCATTGCTGAATGTATAGAGAAGATAATTATAAGCTGTCCTATGTACTGAAATCATTGCAAGCTGTTCCCTCTTGCCTTCAATAATACGGTAAATGGCACATAAATTTAGCATCATACAGCGCATATAGGAGAATTTTCATTCAACTTGCCATTTTTGTTAATGAAATAGACAAGATTAATAGAAGTAGTGTACTAAAAGGCTAGATATAAACAGGCACAGAAGAACAACATACAACTGGGATACACCGCGTGTTGGCATGTTTTTTCTGGCAAATCCAATGATAACCTGAAACCATGAGAGCTACGCCAGGTGTTTTCTCCGCAACTACTAATCACACAGGATAGTAGGGCATGCTAATGCAGCAGGCTTTTGAATTACCTACCAAACAGTAATGTATCACCATTCCTTGTCCTGCCTAACACTCTCTAGTTTGCTCTACTTCTCTTGTGAGAACCAGGATCCATGATGGACGGTTTCTCATGATGTGATATCTTGAACCTATCACGCACTTCAACCAAGAGTGATGGAAAGTTCTGCATCAAATGTAAATACTCGGCAGATGTGGCAACAATCTTGAAATTGTCACCATCGTCAAGGAAATCAAGGCACCCAGCTTTGAGTTTGGGGCAGACATGGTCCTCTGCCAGCTCCAACATTGAAACCACACTGTCTGTTGTGATACCGATGCCACATAGCTTGCACTCACAAATCGTCTTTAGTCCCTCTACCGCATACCTATCAGCCGCTACAAGCAGATGCTGGTATTCTGCCACGGCTGAAGCCACGTTGGCATCAGGTAGGGAACCATGATACATGAAATGGAGCATAGACCTGAAGGTAGAGGCCTCCATGTCTTGGATGGTGATAGGCGTCCTCCTGCCTTCAGCCATGGGGCCATAGAGCTCCGCTCTGAAGACTGGCGATCGAGAAGCGAGCACGAGGCGGTGTGCACTGAAGCTCTCCCCGCCAACATCGAAGGAAACATCAGTGAGGTCTTGTTCATCCGACATCACAGCGAGATGGTGGCCCAAACTCGGGAGGAGCTCCTCCTCAACCGATGAAGCTGGAGGTGTCCAGTTGATGTCCACGGAGCACAGTACCACGAAGTAGTTGTCGACCACACAGTTGGCCTTGACAAGGTCCCTCCCTGCTCTCAGAAAATAACCTCCTGCCATGAACCCAGCGACAGGGTCGTCCGCAGTACTCCCTATCCCCATGGAAGGGGCAGGTGAGCCGGTCTTGTCGAGGAAAACCATGCGTGTGGACACTTTGACATCGCCATCCAGAACTGGGTTATCCCGCACCATGAGATTGACCACAATGTCGCGGCTGGAGTATGGAGGCAACTGAATTGCGACACATTTGCATCCAGCAATGACGGTGGTCGCGTGCACAGACCGGCCAGCGGGGGGGTCCTCGGGCGATGAGAGTCTCACCCTGAAATGGAACTGACGACTGTCTCTTGTAGGGAGTATTTCGCAATCGGATGGCTTGCCTTGGAGAGAATTGCCAGTATACCACTAGTAAAAACCGGGAGTTCCAAAATAGCACTCGAAAAACCGAGGTTGCCAAAATACCACTACAATTTTCGTTTTTGAAGCCAAAACAACACTGCCGTGAGATGTCAAACTATTTCTGTTAGTCAAACTGTTAAGTGCTTGTCAGATTTCTCAAAATTCCAAAATTGCCCCTCCTCATCTAAACCTAGCCCAGCCCAACCCGATCCCATTCTCCTCCTCCATTCCGTCCAATCCCATCCATGGCGGCGCGCCACACCACCCCTGCGCCACGCCGGCGCTGCCTCCCAGCCGATCCCCTCTAGCTCCCCCTCCCGACCACCGCGACCTGCTCCGCCGGCGCACCCTGCTCCGCCAGACCTCCGACGCGTCCTGCTCCGCCGACGCGCCGCTGCTTCGGCTGCACGGACGCGCTGACGCGGCACTGCTCCGACTGCACCGACGCACCCACGAAGTCGACGGCGACCGCGGCTTGCTCTGCCGACGCGCCGCTGCTTCGGCTGCACGGACGCACCGACGCGGTGAGTTAATCAAAATTCGAAAACATTAGTTGCTTCATTTGCTCTGTTTGTTTCAGAACTTGCAACCTGAAACCTGAAACCTGTCTGCAGAGAGCACCACCTCCTCTCTGAATTTCTACAAGACGCGCAGTTACAGCTCAACGTGGAGTCTGAATACTGGAGGTTTTCAATTGACAGTCATTTATATGTGCTTTGCTATATGAACAATTGTGGCAACAAAAAGCGATCCTAATGTAGTAAGAGCGTACTAATATGCTTGTCAGATGTCTATTAAACTTTGTGTGCTGAATTTAAATTGGCTGTCACTATATACTTAGGAGGCAGTGACATAACAGTATATGCATGTGCAGATTTACACATGGTTAAAGTAGAGGCTTGGCAAGAACTATTTTCTTAGTAGTAACAAGTCAGGAGTTGATTGTTGCTTCAGTAGCGTGTCATACATTCTAATCATCAGGTCATGTCGTCTGGGATCAAACTGTGCTATTGTATTATACTTTCTCTTGAGCTTGCATATCTGCTATTGTATTATACTGAACATACTACATGATGTAGGGCCTTAAAGTCCGAAAGCTTTTGCTTCTGCTTCTAATGCTGTTGGAACCTGCGTAGATGCTGAAACAAATATTTTCTTCTTCGATCCTTCCCTTGCATCATGTATTAATACTCCTAGGCCTGCATGATTAATTGTGCCTGCAAAAGAAGAAGAATAAGGATTCTTCCAGGCTGCATCTACTTTGTCTAAAACTACAGATGCTTATATAACTAATCTGACCAATTTTTATAGGCTTTAGTTATGTACTTTTTTGTTACTTGCTTAGTTTAACTTGAGCTAAACAAGTTTTGATCTCAGAAACTTCACAGTCCACGGTCCCACCTCCATACCGGACCGGCTCGTCCCCGCGCCTCCAGTTCTCACCGACGACGCCAGACCGGCTTGCCCACATCGACCTCGACCTCGACAGGCTCTTCAGCAAAAGTATGAATTTTTTCAACCTATTTCTCTAGTATCTGTCATTGCAAGTGCAGCAAATTTTAGAATTTGCTGTCTTTGTGTTTCAGAGTTGATTTGATGGACGAATTCAGAGTAGAAGTAGATGTTCAGTCTTACTTGACCGTGGCTCAGATAAATGCTGCTGTGGAGGAGAAGTTCAGGTGGTCTAGTGATCAAAGAATGACTATTTGGTATGGAACCGGTGATGACACAGTCCCACTGATTTGTGAAACAGAGATAGCTGAATTATTTGATAGATGTTCTGGAACGAAAGTTGTACGGTTTGGTGTGACCATTGAGAGCAAACAACCACACAATGAACGTGCTCCTGCTGTAGCTGAGAAGGAGAATGCTCCTAGCACTGCCGAGAAGGAGGATGATCAGCCGGTTCATGCACCATTCTTTTTTTGGCCGAAGCAAGCTTATGCAGGGGAGTATGAGGATGATGAGCCTGTGGGATGTAATGGAGAGAGCACATATTTGCAGGAGGAGAATGATGTGTCGAAGGAGAATGGCGAGTCACAGAATAATGCCGAGCCGGAGGTAGTTGCTACAAGAGTCCCATTGGGAACACTAGATGTTCCCAATTCTTATGATCCACAACATGTGGTAGGAGATGATGAGACTTTACTTGCTAACAATGTGGCTCCTACTTATATCCATGACAAAACAAATCCTCGACTCGAAGTTGGAGCCACATTTCCTAGCTCTAAAGCATTTAAAGTTGCATTGAGGCAACTAGCAATTAGAGAAGATTGGTCCTTTGACATGGAGTATAGTGAACCTCAGAGATTCAGGGCTTGTTGAACTTCTGGATAAGCTTAGGGAAATGATCATGATAATGCTAGAGAAAAGGAGAGCGGTGGCTGGAAAACTTCTAGGTTACATACTACCTAGTGTGATAAAAGAGTTGAATCTGAAGAGTAGAGGGCTGCATTACTTGGAAGCAAGAGCATCACCAAATGTAGCCGAGATTTCAGGAAATGGATGGAGGCACACCGTCAATTTGGAGAAAAAAGAGTGTTCTTGTAGGAGATGGCAGATTTGTGGCAAGCCATGTACACATGCTCTCCGGTTCATATTCTCCAAACAAGCCAAGCTAGAGGAATATGTTGACGAGTGCTTCTCCGTGGAGAGATTCAAAGCGGCATACAAGGGAGTTCTCATGCCAATAAGGGGCAGGTCACAATGGCCCAAGGTAAATCCTGGTTTTGATATGATTCCTCCTAAGCTTACCAAGAGTGCCGGACGTCCAAGAACTAGGAGGATAAAAAATTATACCGAGGGTGGAGGTAGAAGACATAAATGCAAAAGGTGTGGGCAAATAGGCCATCTAAAAAAGACATGCAAAGAGCCGGAGATTGAAAGTGACGCTGATCGAGATGCTACGCCTCCTCCACGATAATTATTTTGTGTGTTTGAATTTCTTCCACTTGGTTCCAAATGTCTTGCATATTAATTGCTAACACTACACATATTGAATTGTAGGAAAAAATCAAAGGTTGAAGCAAGCATTGCAACAACTTCTTCTCCAAAGACACCAACTAAGCAAGGTACTCAACTTGGCACTCCTACAACTCCAATGACAAGGCAGAGGGCTGCAGCAATTGCAATTGCCTCTTCACCTCCAAGTGAATCTACAAGGAGCAAAACCGTTGCTCCTAGCCCTCTTCGGCAAGTTTAGTGCATTTTCTTATGAGAAAAATGCTCTTTTGCTTATGATGTGTCAACCATGAGAACCACACTCTTTTGTTTGAAGAGTAGTGGTCTGAACAATTATGTGTTGATGTCATCCTCTTTTGGACCAATATGTACCATTGTTGGTGCTGAAATGTTGTCAAAAAGACTTGTGCTGCTGAAATGTTGTCAAAATTGCTGCTGAAATGTTGCCAACTTGTGCTGAAATGATGTATGTTTTTTCTGTGAAAGTGTGCTGTTTTGTTGTGATAGTGTGCTGTTTTGCTGTCAAATTGTACTGAAATGGTGTGAAAAAGTGCTGTTTTGCTGTGAAAGTGTGCTGAAATGGTGTGAAATTGTGCTGTTTTTGCTGTTAAAGTGTGCTGTTTTGCTGTGAGAGTGTGCTGAAATGGTGTGAAAGTTTGCTGTTTTGCTGTCAAAGCGTGCTGTTTTCCTGTGAAAGTGTGCTGAAATCCTGCCATACTCACTTGCTACTGAATTCTAAGCTTAGCATGTGAAGAGGTAAGGGCACATATGTCTTTTTTGGATGATGTTAGACTCAGTTAGACACTAGTGGTATTTTGGCTAGAAAAAACTGAAATGAGTGCTATTTTGGCAAGTCGGTTTTCACTAGTGGCATTTTGGCATGTTCGGTTTTCACTAGTGGTATTCTGGCTATTTGCTCCTTGCCTTGGGCCATGATGAGGAGCTTGGCAGGCCACTGCCAGCCAGGATGGTGGCGGAAGAGTGCGGCCAGGAGGCAGCAACACCGGCTGTTGGAGCCGATCTGGAGGAACGGCGAGGACGGAACTGACCACCGGCGGGAACGGCGCAGGCCCTGCTTGGGGGAAGACAGCATATATATCACAAATCAAGAACAAAATCCATACATCCTCTGAGTCGATCTGGATTCGGGGGCCAAGGTGGACCTCCTGTGCGGTACAGGGGCAGCTCGGTCCGGCGGCGCCGCGGGTGGGGGGGTGGAGCGGCGGTGGAGGCGGAGATTAGGGGCGGGCACGGCTCAGACGGAGGGACCTGACGGACGGCGGCGCAGCGGATCTCGTGGCCGGATTTTGTGGAGGGGCGGAGGCGCCGGATCCGCACGCTGTCGAGCCGACGGGGCCGACGAAGATGGCAGCGGCCGAAACCTAAAGGGCCATGGTGGCCTCTCTGCGCGTGCGTGGTTGGTTGGGGCTTTCTTCGGGGAGAAAAGAACGAGCTGGAAGATTGGGCTGTATGGAGTAGGAAGACTAAGTTTTTCGAATTTGCCAACATTTTTCGAATTCGTCAAATCTTAATATTTGAAGTCGTGAAAACCTTTTCATATTCATGAATTTCTAAATCCATTAAAAAATATTAGTTAATATTTTTCAATTAATGAAAAAAAATCGAATTCACGACCTTTTTTGATTTCGTCAAAAAAATTCAAAATCATGAACAACTTTTTGAATATGTGAACATTTTATAAATTACTTTTAATTAATAAATTTACAAAAATAATTCTAATTAATAAACACTTTATAAATTTTTGAAAATAAATTTTATTTTTTGTGAACATTTTTTCAAATTCACTCATATTTTAATATTTGTGAGCGTATTCTAAATTCATAAACATTTTTTCATAATTAGGAAAATATATTATTTTAAAAATATTTGTAGAACATTTCTAAAACTAGAGGGAAAAAACGTGAAAATTTTGAAAGACAAAAAAGGGAGAATGCGGTTGTGGACGCATGCCTCAACGCATGTATGGCCCTGGCCCATTTACTGCACGTTCTATGAGCGATCCCGAGAGCAACTAACCAACCAAGGGTTACCCCTTAGAGGCTCCCGCAAGGGTCACATTTGACATGTGAGCGTGTCAAGTGGTGCACCCAGCTGCCGCCACGTGTCGCGTACTAGACGCTTCCTCTTAGTTTATTTTTTGCGTTTTTGAATTTTAGATAGATTTTTTTGTTGGATTTTTTATTATTCCCTGGTTCCCTAGGTTTTGGAGCAAAAAAAATGTGAAACACAGTTGTTCTTGAAAAGGGAAAAAAATGTGTTTCTCGTGCTTCCACGAGAAACGCATAATGGCTTCCGCGAGATGAGAAGCACAAATTTCCCTTTCCGGAAAATAGATTTGTGCTTCTTGGGAAAAGTATTTGCTTCTCGAAAAGGGAAAAAGGTGAAAACCCGCAACCGTACTATCGAGCATCGGTTTATTCTTTCCTTTTTGTTGCCGGCTTCTTTTGGATTTTTTACTTTTTGGTATTTTTTTGGGTTTTTTCATGAACAAAAAAGTTTGTCGAAAAATATTAACATGGTATTATTTTTGAAGATCTTGATGGAGAAATTCAACGGTGAAGACACTTTAGAATTTGAACGCACGGTTCAACAAATAAATCATTTTGAATAAACAAATCTATGGAAAAAAGATAACGGCTAGGTTGCGACAAGTGGTGCACATGCAGTTAATATTTTGAATGTCCGAGAAGGTGGGATGACCTTTGCAAGGGGTGCCCCTTAACTAGCTATACGTAACAGCACATGTAAAGGCTATATCACCTGTTGAGAGACGCTAGAGGATACCCCGCGCGTTGCAACAGGACATTCAACAATGATTTAAAGAGATATGGAAAAAAATGAAAATTGGTAATGTGTGATTTCTATTAAATTGACACATTTTAGCGCAGAAAAGTAAACAGTGATCCATCTTGTCAATTCCAAGCTCATCGATTTAATGAAATTACATGTACAACTATAGCTATAGAGGCTTTGAAGAATACTTCGTTGTGACCTACAGTGAGGAGGGTAGTAGAACAACACATACCAATGGCTTACAATTAGAGAATAAGGAATGAAGGAATACCGTATTTGACCAAGTATAATGAAGGAAACTAATGATAATTACCCAGACCAAACTCTTACCTTTTTTTTTGCGAACCCACCTGTGGTTGGATGGTTAGAGGGACTGTGGTATCCCCAGCCCACCAGGGTTCAAATCCTGGTGCTCGCATTTATTCCTGGATTTATTTCAGGATTTCCGGCGATGCGCATTCAGTGGGAGGAGACGTTCCCGTCGACGACGAGGTGCCTACGGTTACTTCATAAATTTCAAGATGATATGCCGGCTCAGTCTCTTGGAGCTGCTCATAGGGATAGGGTGTGCGTGTGTGCGTTCATAGGGTGAGTGTATGCGCGTGTATATGAGCACTTGCGTTTGTACTGTGTTCAAAAAAAAAAACTCTTACCTTTTTTTTCGAGGATTACCAAACTCTTACCTAATAACTGACCTTGCGATCCGACATGAGCTATGGCCATAGTAGCGGATGGGAAATACTCCCTCCGTCCCATAATATGAGAGCGTTTTTAATACTGGAGAAAGTAGTCGGTTTCTGTGATTTTCCTTACAGTCCGTTTTTTGGTATGATTATAGTAGTGCCAGTAAGTGTGACTGTTGTAATCAGGGCAATCTGAAAATGCAGAAACAATGCATGTTTCAGGCATGTATTTTTCGTACGATCATGATGGCTTCGCGGAATGCAAGCCTGAGGTGCGAAATCGCTGCTACGAGCGGCGGCTGAGATCTATAGCAGGAAGAAGGGGTGGGCACCAATGGTGCTCAGAATCTCTACCTAATGAAAAAGGAGCGTCTTTGGCTGTATTTTCGATGTGTCGGTAATAACAGACAGGTTGTATTACCTGTTTCACTTCATGAAATGAAATTGGGGCTATGCTCCTTATAATTGGAAAAAAAAAGAGAAGCACAAAAGTTTAATTCCCCAAAATATGGGGAATTAGATGATGAGGATTAAGGAAGGAACAGGGGTGGGCTAAAGATGCTCTTAGCTCTCAGCCCTCGAGAAGCACATTTACATGCCTGCAAAACTCAAAACTGAAACTAGACAACACGCTGCTAGCTTAAAGAGAGAAATATATCTAAGCAAGATATTTACACATACGAGCTGGAACAAACAACATGCACCCCTTCATGTCAGCAACTCAGCATGCAAGTACAACATTTTTGTAAATCCAAGTACCTCTACATGACTACACAGAAGGCAGCCTGCAGGAGGGATTTCAGTGCAGGGCCTGCCACGACAAGGCATTCCTCGCCTTTTGTCCATAGCAACGCCAAGGCATTGTGCAAGTGAACAGAAGAAAGGTAGATGTATACGGTGGAAAATTCACTACACGGATGATATGTTTCCAAAAGACGGGGAAAATACGGCCTGGGCACGATCAAACTATGCGGATGAGACTGTGGGAAGTGCAAGAGCGGGAGGATCAGTATTGCCGGACGCTTGGTTATATGACGTTATTTCTGTGCGATGAAGAGGTCAGCTAAGAGCGGGAGGATCAACGTCGCCCGACGCTTGGTGGGCTGAGGGCAAGACAGGAAGCCGATAACATGGTCACGAAGGACGATGTGGTGGTCGAAGATTCTGGTTCTGCTGCCACGTCCTCAGCGGCGGCGTGCCCCGGCTCGTGGTCGGCGGCGGCGGCGAGCCCCAGCTCGTAGTCGGCAACGGCGGCAGCGGCAAGCCCCAGCTCATAGTCGACGGCGGCGTACACCAGCTCGTGGTCGTCAGCGGCGGCATGCCCCAGCTCGTGGTCGTCGTCGTTGGCGTGCCCCAGCTCATGGTTGGTGGCGGCCACGGCAGCGGCGAGCCCCAGCTCGTGGTCAGCGGCGGCGGCGGCGACCGGTGCGGCGAGCCCCAGCTCGTGATCGGCGGCGGCGGCGGCGATTGGTGCGGTGAGCCCCAGCTCCTGGTCAACGGCGGCGGGTGCGGCAAGCCCCAGCTCGTGGTCGGCGGCAGCAGCAGCGACGGCATGCCCCACCTCTGGGTCGTCGGCATGAGGCGGGACATTCCCAACCTCCATGTGACCGGCATCCCTGTAGGCCTTCATTGCCCTGTCAAACTCAGCCTTATACGGTGCTTGGTCCTGTTCAATCAGAACATCAAATCAGGAGAGCTGTATATATCATCGTTAGTACAAGAAGAGTAAAAAGTTCACAAATACAACAACCGGTTGACGTACAACCAGAGCACACTACCAAAGGTCAACTAGCCAGAACAAACACAATCAGTTGAAGCACTTAAACCAAATGCCCACGCCAGTTTTAATTTGGTTGATGACTATTAAGGACAGGAGAGAAACAATTGTCAGACACCCTATTGGCCATTGCTCCTCCCCCTCCAAATCACCCAAACGACCAGAACACACACGTCCTGATGACTTCTGGTTAGATCAAAGGAAGGATACTAACCCAGGATAATTTAAGCAAAAAAGGACGGAACGGCGCCAAAAACTGTGAGTTCTGTGGTGCTCATGAATGTACTGATCATTTACTTTTTACTTGTTCGATGACTCGTTTCCTTTGGAATATAGTTAGGAGTGCTTTGGGCAACCCCAAAACCCCCAGGTCTTTTTTTGAACTTTGCCAGAATTGTCTTCCTAACTATACTGGCAAAGATCGTGCTGTTGTATCTAGTGGTGCTGCTGCTTTACTTTGGACTATCTGGAGAACAAGAAATATATCTTGCTTTCAAAGTTCTCTGCCTACAGACCCTACTGACATAATTTTTACATTGTGTTCCCTTCTGGATTTGTGGGCTGTGTTACAAAAAAAGGGGTGCGAAACTGCTTACGAAGGTAAGGCCTGACATGACCAACCGACTTAGCCTAATACAAAATACTTAACTAGCTTACTTTGTAACTACGAATTGCATAACAGATAGTTGCTAAATTAAATAAGGTTTGATCTGAACTCACAGCCTTGGACATCTGCCTCCACTTATCACTGCCTGCCTTGTTTATCTGCGAACCAAAAGTGGATTTCAAAATCGAACTATAGCCATGATACATCTAATTGGTGAGACATAAAAGAGTAGATGCTTACAACTGTGGACATTGTGATATTGGGATGCTCCACCATATACTCTTGTCTAAACTTCGCACTGCAGCAAAAGCACATACATATTTGGATTAAGGATTAATTAGAGCAACCACTCAAACAAAGAATAATAAATAGAGTGATCTTACAGAAAACGGAAAAAAGCGCTCATGGGTAATTTGGGCCTGTTGGGGTACTTGGTTCCCTTTGCTCTCCTCATGGCAAGTCTTCCCCTACAGCACATGAGATTGTCATAAAGTACAAACAAGAAAAAAAAATTGTCGGAAATGATATGTTTTCTTTCATCTGTTTTTTCCAAGTGCGCATCTATACATGTACTAAAAGTAGAATTGTTGACATAGATAAACTGGGTCATTCATAACCTGAGCAGTAAGCCCACAGTCAACAAGTTTGAGATAGAATCAGAAAACTAACCTCTGGCCGCAGCCGCAGCCGTCGGACCTCGTCACAGACTTCATCTTATGAAATCTCTCGGCGGACCGATGCAACGGGATAGTCTGCAAAAACCTGCAGCATTTTATCAACGCAAGCACTGCCGATTTTGGGTACAAAAAATGACATCACTGCTCAGAACATGATAAGTTGTTCTAGAATTAACTAGTAAGCAATATGCAGTTCCTGGACAAGTTGCTATAGTGCCTTAGGTCTGTTTTTTCGCTCTGGACATGTTGGTTTCTGAAAATATAATGGCCGTTTTGCGCACGACAACCGTTGTTCAATCACAAAATGAAATGCGTAACACCCTATAGGATTACTAACTTACTACTAGCACTTGCTTCATCAAGTGAAAAAGCACTGCTGACTCTGACCAGCAAGGCGGTGAAGGGATAACCAGCACTGGGAAGGGGAGGGGGCTGATTGGGCGTTTTGTACTAGCAAATTGAGAGCCGCAAATTCGATTTCAGCTGCCGACTGCGATTTTGCTTTCTAGTTGGCGGGGGGAGCAGGAAGGGGTGGGGAGCTGTGCGGCGGGCCGGAGGCGTACCAGAGGCGGGGTCCGGGCGTCCGGCGGCGTAGCAGAGGCAGCGGGCGGCGCCGGAGAGCGCTGCCGCGCGGTGGGGGAAAGCGACCCGGACGCTCGGTCGCAGCTGCAGGCGAAGAAGCCGGGAGGGGGATCGGCCGAGCAGGGAGGGAGGGCGGCGGGGGCAGGGAGCGCCGGAGCGGACGCGGTCGACCGGCACGGGAACTGGAGAGGCCGGCGGGGGGAGCACCTTTTTTTTTCGAGGTCAGGAAAGAGGAAAGGTAGCAACTTTTTTTTTTTTTTTTTGAGCGGTAGGAAAGGTAGCAACTAGAAACGTCGCGGGGCTTTGGTTGTTAGAAATGGGTGGGACGGCTCGGTGCGGCCCATGTACAGTTTCTCTTTTCTTTTTTGACGAAAGTTTTTCTTTCTTTTCGGAGTCAGTATTAAGCTTAATGTTATAGGCAAAGATTTTGACTAATGCTTCTTCACATCTGTGGAGCTAGCACATGCCAATTTCAACAGATTGAAAATAGCATAAGCTTCGGGCAATTTGACAGAGGAAAAACTAAGAATAATACATTTCTTTGGAAGAAAAGTGAATCATGGGAGTGAATTAACCCTAAATTAAACACAAAAAATTATAAGGAAAATAATATTATGCAACTGTGTGAAAATAACATAACTTGTAAACTTTTACTTTCTCTAGCCTTCTCATCCCTCCTACACTAATATACCAAAAAAATGAAGTTTTCTAAGAAGGGAAGAATTAGTGGCATATGTATTGCCCTTAAAGGAAAAGGTAAATGAAATAAAAAGTTAAATAATGAAAAATATTGCGCGCAATATATATAAAAATTGCATTTTTTAATAATATGCAAGAATAAGCGCATAATATTGAAAATGCACATGTTTTAAACAAAAAATATGATTTTCTATAATATGCAAGAATAATCATATACTAATGGAATTTCGCAAAAATAAAGTTTTCTAAGAAGTATTTAATTAGTGACATTGGTATTACCCTTAAAAAGAAATAAAAACTAAAACAAAACCAAAAGTGCACACAATTTTACAAGAATGAATGAACTAGTGGCCTTCGTATTACCCTTTAAAAGAAATGAAATAAAAATTAACAAAATGTGCACACAATTTATACATAAATTGTGTTTTTTATAATATGCAATAATAAGCATATAAGACTGAGATTGTGAAGAAAAAAGTTTCCTAAAAAGGAATGAATTGGTAGCATTTTTTTTAAATAGTGGCATTGGTATTACCCTTAAAGAACAAATAAAAATAATAATGAAGTTTTCTAAAGAATGAAGAATTAGTGGCATTGTATTAGCCTTTAAGAAAATGAAAAAAGCAAACAAATAAGGAAAAATTGCACACAATATACAAAAAAATTGCACTTTTTATAATATGCAAGAATACGGATATAATAGTGGAGCTTCAAATAGTAAATTTTCCAAGAAGGAATGAATTAGTGACATTTGTGTCACACTTAAAGAAGAAAGAAAATGAAACAAAAATAAAAACAAAATAATGAAGTTTACTAATGAAGAATGAATTAGGGGAATTGGTATTACCTTTCAAGAAGAAAGAAAACAAAAAAAAAATGTCAAAGTTTGCACAGAATTTACATAGAAATTGAACCTTTTATAATATGTAAGAATAAGCATATAATAGTGGAATTTTGGAAAAATATTTTTCTAAGAAGGAATTATTTAACGGCATTGGTATTGCACATAAAGAAGAAAGAAAATGAAACAAAAAGGAAAACAAAATAATGAAGTTTTGTAAGAAATGATGAATTAGTGACAAAATAAAATAAAATAAGAGATTTTTTGCACTTAAATTGCATATTTGTTAAATTTGCAAAGATTAATCATATAATAGTGCAAATTTGACACACATTGTATAGTATTTGTGCAAATATTTACACCCACCCAACATCCCAAAAATACCCATAAAATAAAAAAATAAATGCAAAACTTCTAAAAAGAGAAAAGCTGGAAAATAAAGGTAGAAAGGGAAAGACTGGCACACCTCCTAATGTCCGTTAAGGAATCGACTGGACCAAAAAGAATTGTGGCAAGTCGATTTAACACACTCCAAACACCTCAGAGAACAAAATAAATAGCATGAACTGGAAAGCCAGATCGACGGCCACAAAATCGACTGATCCAAAATAAAATTTCAGATGACTTACATGCAACTCAATTGGTAAAATATACTCCCTCCCTCGCTTGTTACATGGTGCTCTCGTTTTTGTGTCATTTTACTTTCACCATAAATTCATCCACAATATAATTAGTACACGTCGTAAAAATTACTCCATTAAAAACTACGTTCTAATATGAATTGGATGGTATTATTTTTGTGACAAATAAGATATGTTTTTGTGTAAAATTATTAGGAACACTAAAACAAATCGGCATGCAATTCCTTCGGGGGCATAGTAGCATCCCGCGCACTGCAATGCCCTCGCCCCCACCACTCTCGCGACCACCCACGACAGATCCATAGCGGTACTTGGGCCGGTACAACTGCCCAAAACGCTACCAAGGGGTGGTTGCAAAGTCCCGTGCGGTAGTACTCCCTAGGACACCGGATGTACCAACTATTTTCCAATAGCCGGAACTACTATGCCGCTACCGCGTGGGTACCCGTGCCGAACCCAAGTGAAAGAGCATGGTAAGCCCATGTTTGCTTTTGGTAATTGATGACAATCTCTATGGACTAATGTTTGCCTTGAGTTATATTTGAAGGGTTTGTTCACATGTTTTGCTTGAAGATGATTCGTTGGTTTCAAGGTTATAAGTAGAAGATTATGTGTTGACAAAGGTGTTATTCAAAGAGTTATACAAAGATCGGTCATGCAAGAGTTGCAAGCATGCATGTCTTGAAAAAGTAGATTATATGAATATTCATGTTTACCTTCAAGACACCATCTTTATGAAGAGAGAAGATATGATACAAGGTTGATCTAGACTAAGTAAAAATAGTGATTCAAGATGATCTACAAACAAAACATAGAAGATGTACCGAGATATGATAAGCATTGTCCATTACTCTTTGTGTACTAATCGTGCGTTAATGGAAATATCTCAAATGACCCATGGAGGTGACATCAAGTAGTGATTGTCATCAAGGTTGAGTTGTGCAAGTTCAAGTGGAGCATCACAAAGAGATCACATGCTTGAAGCTTGCCGTCCATTCTCGTGATAATGGACATGTGAAGATGCGCCTAAAAGAGGCTCACCCATAGTGGAGTATGGAGAAGCAATTCACTAGTCGTCATTAAGGACAGTAAAACCGAGCCTAATCCGAGCCCTATGAGACATCCAAGCTTCCTACTGTCAGATTTCGTGTCTTGATAATTGCTGGCCATCCGATACACTTCCTCTCGAATTTGTAATTGCTCGGAACATGTGCCTGACCCACAACTATGATCATGGCTGCTAGAGAGGTACAGTTGTCAGAATTTCTGTATTTGAATTGCTCAGAAGGTCTTCCTACTTCAAACACAAATGTGTTTATCCAAGAGGCACAAGTACTGCCAGAGTTCACGTTCAGGTATATTGCTTTGCCTCCTTGGCTACCACTGTGGCACTATCACCGCTTCATTTGGTTTGACAAGAGTTGTGATTTTCATTATGAACATGCACTTCTGTGGATACTTGAGCGGTCCACATTAATGGTTCTTACAGTTTGCAACTTCATGTTACAAATTGTTTGAGAGACAGGCCCATCAATTCATTTCCAGTTCGGATTACTGCTTTTTGCATGTGTTGTGTTTTTAACTTGCCAAACAGGACATAAGTTAGTGATATAAAGAAGAAACACAAGTTCTAGAAATACGATGATTTTTTCTGGCAGATGGCTAATTATAAATATATGACTAGCTTCTACCAGAACAACCATAAGAATTTGACAATTTTTAGCATCTCCTTTTTCTATTATTGTGTATTTTTTGTAGAAAAAATAGTTTAATGCACGACTTGATGTACATCTCCTGAGTACATGGATGAACTAATGGGTGATCCATGCAACTGTGTTTCGATTTATCTACTTTTAGAGTAGGATGTCAAAGCGAGCATGCCGAGAACTTTTGAGCCATCTACTTGAAGGAATTTAATTTGTTATAGGTGAATATTTTGATGTTACAAATTTGAATGCAACCATTTATTAGTATGCTAAACATGTTTACCTGATAAAACTACCTGATATGTATACAATGGATAATACTCAGTTTGGGGCCCAGTGTATCATGTGCGTTTGGAGTTTGACATTGATAAACAACGGTGGAATGACCACGATCAATCTACTTTGCTGCTTCATCTTGTAGTACAAAAATGTTATGCTAAATTATCATCATTATGATTTGGAATAAAGAATTTCTAGGTGTCATCTTTTTCTTCTTACATTAGTATTTGGAATAAACAATCCCTTGATTCTTCTTGTACTTATGGTTGTTCAAATTGTATGGTCCTTTCATTTCTAAAATTATCTTTTCCGTGCATTATTTTAGAATAAATAGCTCTTACATTTTATGGGGTTTCTTGCCAAATGGGTCCTCCTACTCTATGTGCATTCTTTTTCGGAGCCTCTACAGCTATTTGTCATGAGCATAGGGCATTGTTGCATCTTATCTGGCTGTGTACAAATTTATCACAATATTACCCTTTATGTTGCATCTTTAATTTAGTCCTCAAGTATGTTTATCTTCTTGTTCATCAGATTTGATGAGATACTAATGTTGTTGCGACCATAATAGGTGGTGATTTTTGTACATGCATTGAACCAACTAAAATAGACATTGATTCTGTAGCTTCTTCCTTGGTAAGAATAATGTACGCTCATCTTTGCATAGTTTGTATATAGTTAAGTTTGTAATGTACATGACCAAGTGTGGCTACATGGCTCACCAAATAGTATTTGTTGTGTCTTGAACTGTTATTTATACAAAAAATTCATCTGTATTGATCTGAACAGAAAGGACATGGTTGCATTTTCCTCTGTATATGTAGTACTTCCACTAATCTTTTTTTCCTATACAAATATACAAGATGCAAGTATTGGGAATATCAAATGCACCAACGGTTGAAGGAGCTCACCCATCAACTCAGATCATTGCAACTTCCCACATGCCGTTGATTAATCCATCCATTTTAGTCACATCAGATACTCCATCCTTTAATTATATTGCCGATGTAACTAAGAGAAAATAGGACTTTCTAAGGATGTCAGACTATTATTATTTCAATGTGTTTTCCTGAGAAGCTTTGTCAAGATTAGCATAGTGATCAGTTTCATGGATTGCCATTTGTTTTCACTTTCCTTGTATGACCACCTCTTGGAAAATTCATGGTCATGAAATGCTTATGTTGTAGACATACGATCCAATTTATGAGATGCTAGAAAAAACTATGTAGACATGGAACTAAGAGGATGGTCAATATGACCCGGAAAATATACAAGATGATAATTATATAAAATGATAAATATTGGCTTAGCTCCAGAAGTTAGGAATTCAATTATTTTATGTCTATCTATTTGTAAAATTATATCACTATTGAAAAAATAGACAGGCGCAGCAACGCGCGCCAACCATGATCTAGTCAAGTCAATGCAATCAAGAAGGGTGGTCCAACTTGAGGAGGTCAAGATTGTCATCATCTAGATCAAGTGGACTATGCGCGAGGCAAAGGTATATCCTTGATAGGTTTTCTATGTTACCGGTCTCATGGTGGTAGTTGAGAGACTGGGTTATAGGATTGATTGTCGTACTATTAAGGGGTGCTCTCTAGTGAGTAGCTTGATCGTATCATTCATAGAGATCTCAAACCATTGCATCCTTGGCATCATCTTTCTTGGTTCTTGTTTGGCTTTTCTCTATGTGAGTTTTGGAGCTTGTGGTCATCTTCGTGACAAGCTCGAGTTCATCATAACAGATTTCGTATGCATCATCTATTGTGTTTTCGATGGTGGAGTTTTTGTCAGTTCTTCTCACATGGAGGTTTCACACCTCTATATCATTGGCATATCTATCATACCACCTATATATAATTAGCATAGCTCCAGTCGTTAGCTTCCTATCAAGCTTGAGTTCATCAAAATCAGAATTCATTTGCAGAAGTTATGGCAGTTTTGGTATTCTTGCATCCATCTATTTTGCTAGGGAAAGTTTGTTGTACATAGGCGGTAGTACCACTCAGCTCCACGGTAGTACCGTTTAAGCGATACTTACGTAGTGAGCTACCACAACCACTACCACCTGCGCTGAGGCTTCTGTGCAAGTCTTTGTTGCCCTCACGACGCTAGCGGCAGTAGGATGGTAGTACCTCTTGAGCGGTACTTCCGCTTCCTACTATCGATGTTACTACCGCTTGTGTTCGTAGGATGAGCAAGCTTACGTTGAACTACCACTTTAAGCGGTAGTACCGCTTGAGCACGGGTTGTGTGCATAGCGGTTGGATCTGAGCCCCCCTTCTATAAAAAGGGGTCTTCATCCCCATTGCTCCCAAAGGTTTTGGATAGGTTTTCTCATCCATTATTGACCTCCAAAAGCTTGGGATTCTCTCTATTCGTCTCATGAACCTTGCATCTTTTTCAGGGAATAGAGAGAGGATATCTAGATCTACATTTTCACCAATCACTTTCTCCTCTAAGTGAGGGAAACCCCTTGGATCTAGATCTTGGAGTTCTTCGTGTTCTCCTTATTCTTCCTATTACATTCCTCCATAGATTTTGTTGTTGTGGTGGGATTTGGGAGTGAGGTATGTTGGAAATATGCCCTAGAGGCAACAATAAAATGGTTATTATTATATTTCCTTGTTCATGATAATCGTTTATTATCCATGCTATAATTGTATTGATTGGAAACTCAAATACATGTGTGGGTATATAGACAACACTGTGTCCCTAGTATGCCTCTAGTAGACTAGCTCGTTGATCAAACATGGTCAAGGTTTCCTAGCCATGGACATGAGATGTCATTTGATAACGGGATCACATCATTAGGAGACCCAAACAATGAACGTAGCATATGATCGTGTCAGTTTATTGCTATTGTTTTCTGCATGTCAAGTATATGTTCCTATGACCATGAGATCATGTAACTCACTGACATCGGAGGAGTACCTTGTGTGTATCAAATGTCGCAATGTAACTGGGTGACTATAAAGATGCTCTACAGGTATCTCCGAGGGTGATTGTTGAGTTCGCATGTATCAAGACTGGGATTTGTTACTCCGTGTGACGGAGAGGTATCTCAGGGCCCACTCGTTAATACAACATCACAATAAGCCTTGCAAGCAATGTGACTAAAGAGTTAGTCACGGGATCTTGTATTATGGAACGAGTAAAGAGACTTGTCGGTAACGAGATTGAACTAGGTATAGAGATACCGACGATTGAATCTCGGGCAAGTAACATACCGATTAACAAAGGGAACATCATACGGGATTAACTGAATCCTTGACATAGAAGTTCAACCGATGAAAGATCTTCGTAGAATATGTAGGAGCCAATATGGGCATCCAGGTCCCACTATTGGTTATTGATCGTAGAGGTGCCTCGGTCATGTCTACATAGTTCTCGAACCCGCAGGGTCTGCACACTTAACATTCGGTGACGTTTCGGTAGTATTGAGTTATGTATGGTGGTGACCGAAGGTTGTTCGGAGTCCCGGATGAGATCCCGGACGTCACGAGGAGCTCCGGAATGGTCCGGAGGTAAAGATTGATATATAGGAAGTCCCGTTTTGGTCACCGGAAAAGTTTTGGGTATTTCCGGTAGTGTACCGGGAGTGCCGGAGGGCCATCGGGAGGGGCCACCCACGCCGGGAGGTCACATGGGCCTTAGGAGTGCCTCACCAGCCCTTAGTGAGCTGGGCAAGCCAGCCCCTAGAGGCCCATGTGGCTAGGAAAGTGGGAGAAGGAAACCCCAAGGTGGAAGGAAGGAAAACCAAGTAGGAGAAGGAATCCTACTTGGAGTAGGATTGGTGGAAGCCTCCACTTCCTCCACTTCGGCCGAAGTCCCTAGGGGGAAACCCTAGGGCTGCCTCCCCCCTCCCTCCTATATATACTAGAGGAATAGAGCCCCAAATCACAAGTCCACGTGCTAGTTCTCTATTCCCTAGTTCCTCCACCAAATAGTTTCCGATGGTGCTTAGGCGAAGCCCTGCCGGAATAGTTCCACCACCACCACTGCCGCGCCGTCGCACTGCCGGAGAAGTTATCTACCTCTCCGCTCCCTCTTGTTGGATCAAGAAGGCGGAGATCGTCATCGAACTGTACGTGTGCTGAACGCGGAGGTGCCGTCCGTTCGGCGCTAGATCGGGACGGATCGTGGGACGGCTGCGATTTGGATCGTGAAGACGTTCGACTACACCAACCGTGTTTCTTAACGCTTCCCGCTTAGCGATCTACAAGGGTATGTAGATCCACTCTCCCTCTCATAGATGCTCATCACCATGGATAGATCTTGCGTGTGCGTAGGAAATTTTTTGTTTCCCATGCAACGTTTCCCAACAGTGGCATCATGAGCTAGGTCTATGTGTAGATGAGATCACGAGTAAAACACAAAGGAGTTTGTGGGAGTTGATATTCAGATTGCTTCCTCCCTTGGTCTTTTCTTGATTCGGCGGTATTGTGGGATGAAGCGGCCCGGACCAACCTTACTCGTACGCTTACGAGAGACCGGTTCCATCAACTGACATGTAACTTCGTTGCATAAAGATGGCTGGCGGGTGTCTGTCTCTCCTACTTTAGTTGGATTGGATTCGACAAAGGCGGTCCTTGAGAAGGTTGAATAGCAATTTGTGTATCACCATTGTGGTTTTTGCGTAGGTAAGAATCGTTCTTGCTAGATACCCGTAGCAGCCACGTAAAACATGCAACAACAATTAGAGGACGTCTAACTTGTTTTTGCAGGGTATGTTGTGATGTGATATGGCCAATTACATGATGAGATATATGTGATGTATGAGATGATCATGTTTTGTATAGAATATCACGACTTGCATGTCGCTGAGTACGGCAACCGGCAGGAGCCATAGGGTTGTCTTTAATTTATTTTCGCCGTTTTGCTTTACTTTATCGCTATGAGTTAGCAATAGTCATAGAAGCAATAGTTGGCGCGACAACTTCATGGCGACACGTTGATGGATATCAAGATGATAGAGATCATGGTGTCATGCCGGTGACGATTGAGATCATGCCGGTGCTTTGGAGATGGAGATCAAAAGCACAAGTTCATGGCCATATCATGTCACTTATGATTTGCATGTGATGTTAATCCTTTTATGCATCTTATTTTGCTTAGGACGACGGTAGCATTATAAGGTGATCCCTCACTAAAATTTCAAGATAAAATTGTGTTCTCCCCGAGTGTGCACCGTTGCGAAAGTTCGTCGTTTCGAGACACCACGTGATGATCGGGTGTGATAGACTCTACGTTCGCATACAACGGGTGCAAGCCAGTGTTGCACGTGCGGAACACTCAGGTTAAACTTGACGAGCCTAGCATGTACCGACATGGCCTCGGAACACAAGAGACCGAAAGGTCGAACATGAGTCATATAGTAGATATGATCAACATGAAGATGTTCACCAATGAAACCACCTCATCTCACGTGATGATCGGACTTGAGTTGGTGAATTGGGATCATGTGACACTCGAATGATAAGAGGGATGTCAATTTGAGTGGGAGTTTTTTAAGTAATATGATTAACTAAACTCATTATCTTGAACAATAGTCTAAGTTGTTTTTGCAAAATTTATGTTGTAGATCAATGGCTCGCGCAGTAGCACCCCTGAATTTTAATGCGTTCCTAGAGAAAGCTAAGTTGAAAGATGATGGAAGTAACTTTGTGGACTGGTCCCATAATCTAAGGATTATCCTTACGGCTTCCCAAAAGGCTTATGTCCTTGATGCACCGCTTGGTGAACCACCCGCTCCAGTAGAGTCTCCAGACGTTGCGAACTCCTGGCAGGCACGTTCTGATGATTACTCAATGGTTCAGTGTGCAATGTTGTATGGCTTAGAACCGGGACTTCAAAGACGTTTTGAACGTCATGGAGCATATGATATGTTCCAGGAGTTGAAGTTTATCTTTCAGAAGAATGCCTGGATCGAGAGGTATGAGACCTCCGATAAGTTCTATGCTTGCAAGATGGAGGAGAACGGGTATGTCAGTGAACACATACTCAAAATGTCTGGGTATTCCACCCGTCTGGGTGAATTGGGGATGCCCCTTCCAGCAGAGGCGATCACTGACAGAGTTCTTCAATCACTACCACCTAGCTACAAGAGCTTCGTGTTGAACTATAACATGCTCGGGATGAACAAGTCAGTCGCCGAGCTGTTTGCGATGTTGAAAGTCGCTGAGTCTGAGATTCAGAAGGAGCATCAAGTGTTGATGGTCAATAAAACCACTAGTTTCAAGAAGAATGGCAAGGGTAAGAAGGGTAACTCCAAGAAGAGTGGCAAAGCAGTTGCCCCTCCCGTGAAGAAACCCAAGGCTGGACCCAAGCCAGAAACTGAGTGCTTTCATTGCAAGGGAACTGGTCACTGGAAGCAGAACTGCCCCAAGTATCTGGCTGACAAGAAGGCGGCCAACACCAAACAAGGTATATATGATATACATGTTATTGATGTGTACCTTACCAACTCTCGTAGTAGTGCCTGGGTATTTGATACCGGTTCGGTTGCTCACATTTGCAACTCAAAATAGGAACTGCGGAATAGATGGAGGCTGGCAAAGGATGAAGTGACGATGCGCGTGGGAAATGGTTCCAAGGTTGATGTGATCGCCATCGGCACGCTCGCTCTTCGATTACCATCGGGATTAGTGATGAACCTGAATAATTGTTATTTAGTGCCTGCGTTAAGCATGAACATTATATCTGGATCTTGTTTATTGCGAGACGGTTACTCATTTAAATCAGAGAATAATGGTTGTTCTAGTTATATGAGTAATATCTTTTATGGTCATGCACCCAATGTGAGGGGTTTATTCTTATTGAATCTCGATAGTGATGATACACATGTTCATAACATTGATGCCAAAAGATGTAGAATTGATGATGATAGTGCCACTTTCTTGTGGCACTGCCGTTTAGGTCATATTGGTGTAAAACGCATGAAGAAGCTCCATGCTGATGGACTTTTGGAGTCACTTGATTTTGAATCACTTGACACATGTGAACCATGCCTCATGGGCAAGATGACTAAGACCCCGTTCTCTGGAACAATGGAACGGGCAAGTGACTTATTGGAAATCATACATACTGATGTGCACGGTCCGATGAGCATTGAGGCGCGCGGTGGATATCGTTATCGTTATTTTCTCACCTTCACTGATGACTTAAGTAGATATGGGTATATTTACTTAATGAAACACAAGTCTGAAACGTTTGAAAAGTTCAAGCAATTTCAGAGTGAAGTTGAGAATCATCGTAACAAGAAGATTAAATCCCTACGATTTGATCGAGGAGGAGAATATTTGAGTTATGAGTTTGGCAGTCACTTAAGACAATGTGGAATTATTTCACAATTAACACCGCCTGGAACACTACAGCGTAATGGTGTGTCTGAACATCGTAATTGAACCTTATTGGATATGGTGCGATCTATGATGTCTCTTGCCGATTTGCCACTATCGTTTTGGGGTTATGCATTAGAGACAACTGCATTCACTTTAAATAGGGCACCATCGAAATCCGTTGAGACGACGCCATATGAACTATGGTTTGGCAAGAAGCCAAAGTTGTCGTTTCTTAAAGTTTGGGGATGTGATGCTTATGTCAAAAAGCTTCAGCCTGAAAAGCTGGAACCCAAAGCGGAGAAATGCGTCTTCATAGGATACCCAAAAGAGATAGTTGGGTATACCTTCTATCTCAGATCCGAAGGCAAAGTGTTTGTCACTAAAAACGGAACATTTCTTGAGAAATAGTTTCTCTCGAAAGAATTGAGTGGGAGGAAAATAGAACTTGATGAGGTTATTGAACCTTTACTTCAACCTGAGAGTAGCGCAGCACAGAAAGATGTTTCTGTAGAGCCTACATCGGTTGAAGAGGAAGTTAATGATGATGATCATGAAGCTTCGGATCAAGTTGCTATCGAACCTCGTAGGTCGACGAGGACGCGTATTGCTCCTGAGTGGTACGGCAACCCTGTCTTAGAGGTCATGTTGTTGGACAACGATGAACCTACGAGCTATGGAGGAGCGATGATGGGCCCGGATTTCGAGAAATGGTTAGAGGCCATGAAATCCGAGATAGGATCCATGTATGAAAACAAAGTATGGACTTTGGAAGTATTACCTGAAGGGCGAAAGGCCTTTCAGAATAAATGGATATTTAAGAAGAAGACGGACGCGGACGGTAATGTTATCGTCTTTAAAGCTTGACTTGTGGCAAAGGTTTTTTCACAAGTTCAAGGAATTGACTATGATGAGACTTTCTCTCCCGTAGTGATGCTTAAGTCCGTCCGAATCATGTTAGCAATAGCTGCATTTTTCGATTATGAAATTTGGCAGATGGATATCAAAACAGTGTTCCTCAACGGTTTCCTTGAGGAAGAGTTGTATATGATGCAACCGAAAGGTTTTGTCGATCCAGAGAATGCTGACGAAGTTTGCAAGCTCCAGCGATCCATTTATGGACTGGTGCAGGCATCTTGGAGTTGGAATAAGCGCTTTGATGAGGTGATCAAAGCATTTGGGTTTATACAAGTTTATGGAGAAGCTTGTATTTACAAGAAAGTGAGTGGGAGCTCTATAGCATTTCTAGTGTTATATGTGGATGACATATTACTGATTGGAAACAATGTAGAATTTTTGGAGAGTGTAAAAGAATATTTGAACAAGAGTTTTTCAATGAAGGACCTAGGAGAAGCTGCTTTCATATTAGGCATCAAGATCTATAGAGATAGATCAAGACGCTTGATAGGACTTTCACAGAGCACATACCTTGATAAAGTTTTGAAGAAGTTCAAAATGGAACAGTCCAAGAAGGGGTTCTTGCCTGTGTTGCAAGGTGTGAAGTTGAGTAAAACTCAATGCCCAGTGACTACAGAAGATAGAGAAAAGATGAGAGTCGTCCCCTATGCTTCTGCCATAGGCTCTATCATGTATGCAATGCTGTGCACAAGACCAGACGTCAGCCTTGCCATAAGTATGGCCGGAAGGTTTCAAAGTGATCCAGGAGTGGAACACTAGACGGGGGTCAAGAATATCCTGAAGTACCTGAAAAGGACCAAGGAGATGTTTCTCGTTTATGGAGGTGATCAAGAGCTTGTCATAAAGGGTTACGTCGATGCAAGCTTTGACACTGATCCGGATGACTCTAAGTCTCAAACCGGATACGTATACATTTTTAATGGTGGTGCGATTAGCTAGTGCAGTTCCAAGCAAAGCGTGGTAGCCGATTCTACATGTGAAGCGGAGTACATAGCTGCCTCGGAGGCGGCGAAGGAAGGTGTCTGGATGAAGCAGTTCATGACAAATCTTGGAGTTGTGCCCAGTGCACTGGACCCAATGACTCTGTTCTGTGACAACAGTGGTGCCATTGCTCTAGCCAAGGAACCAAGGTTTCACAAGAGGACCAGACACATAAAGAGATGCTTCAACTCCATCCGCGATTACATCGAGGAGGGTGACATAAATATTTGCAAAGTACACACGGATCTGAATGTCGCAGACCCATTGACTAAACCTCTTCCAAGGGCTAAACATGATCAGCACCAGAACTGTATGTGTGTTAGATTCATTACAATGTAAATCACATAGTGATGTGAGCTACATTATTGACTCTAGTGCAAGTGGGAGATTGTTGGAAATATGCCCTAGAGGCAATAATAAAATGGTTATTATTATATTTCCTTGTTCATGATAATCGTTTATTATCCATGCTATAATTGTATTGATTGGAAACTCAAATACATGTGTGGGTATATAGACAACACTGTGTCCCTAGTATGCCTCTAGTAGACTAGCTCGTTGATCAAACATGGTCAAGGTTTCCTAGCCATGGACATGAGATGTCATTTGATAACGGGGTCACATCATTAGGAGAATGATGTGATGGACAAGACCCAAACAATGAACGTAGCATATGACCGTGTCAGTTTACTGCTATTGTTTTCTGCATGTCAAGTATATGTTCCTATGACCATGAGATCATGTAACTCACTGACACCAGAGGAATACCTTGTGTGTATCAAATGTCGCAACATAACTGGGTGACTATAAAGATGCTCTACAGGTATCTCCTAGGGTGACTGTTGAGTTGGCATGTATCAAGACTGGGATTTGTTACTCCGTGTGATGGAGAGGTATCTTAGGGCCCACTCGGTAATACAACATCACAATAAGCCTTGCAAGCAATGTGACTAAAGAGTTAGTCACGGGATCTTGTATTACGGAAAGAGTAAAGAGACTTGCCGGTAACGAGATTGAACTAGGTATAGAGATACCGACGATCGAATCTCGGGCAAGTAACATACCGATTAACAAAGGGAACATCACATGGGATTAACTGAATCCTTGACATAGAGGTTCAACCGATGAAAGATCTTCGTAGAATATGTAGGAGCTAATATGGTCATCCAGGTCCCGCTATTGGTTATTTACCGTAGAGGTGTCTCGGTCATGTCTACATAGTTCTCGAACCCGCAGGGTCTACACACTTAACGTTCGGTGACGTTTCGGTAGTATTGAGTTATGTATGGTGGTGAACGAAGGTTGTTCGGAGTCTCGGATGAGATCCCGGACGTCACGAGGAGCTCCGGAATGGTTTGGAGGTAAAGATTGATATATATAGGAAGTCCCGTTTTGGTCACCGGAAAAGTTTCGGGTATTTCCGGTAGTGTACCGGGAGTGCCGGAGGGCCATCGGGAGGGGCCACCCACGCCGGGAGGTCACATGGGACTTAGGAGTGGCTCACCAGCCCTTAGTGGGATGGGCAAGCCAGCCCCTAGAGGCACATGCGGCTAGGAAAGTGGGAGAAGGAAACCCCAAGGTGGAAGGAAGGAAAACCAAGTAGGAGAAGGAATCCTACTTGGAGTAGGATTGGTGGAAGCCTCCACCTCCTCCACTTCGGCCGAAGTCCCTAGGGGGAAACCCTAGGGCTGCCTCCTCCCCCCTCCCTCCTATATATACTAGAGGAATAGAGTCCCAAATCACAAGTCCACGTGCTAGTTCTCTATTCCCTAGTTCCTCCACCAAATAGTTTCCGACGGTGCTTAGGCAAAGCCCTGCCAGAATAGTTCCACCACCGCCGCCGCCGCGCTGTCGCGCTACCGGAGAACTCATCTACCTCTCCGCTCCCTCTTGCTGGATCAAGAAGGCAGAGATCGTCATCGAGCTATACGTCTGCTGAACGTGGAGGTGCCGTCCGTTCGGCACTAGATCGGGACGGATCGTGGGGCGGCTGCGATTTGGATCGTGAAGACGTTCGACTACACCAACCGCGTTTCTTAACGCTTCCCGCTTAGCGATCTACAACGGTATGTATATCCACTCTCCCTCTCATAGATGCTCATCACCATGGATAGATCTTGCGTGTGCGTAGGAAATTTTTTGTTTCCCATGCAACGTTTCCCAACAAGGTACTTGACCACTTCTCGTGTTCTTGCCATTGCATTAGTTTCATAATTTTGATTTCTCCACGGTGACACGTGGAAATGAAAGTTGAGAAGCTTATTACTCTTGGGTGTTTGGGCACCCTAGAGCTTGTGCCTCTTGGGTGCTTGGGCGCCCTAGACGGTTGATGGTGTCGCGGAGCTCAATCATTGTGGTGTAAAGCTCTGGGCAAGCGTCGGGGTCTCCAATTAAGTTGTGGAGATTGCCCTGAGTAATTTGTACGCGTTCGGTGACCACCCCCAAGGGTTGCCAAGTGGACGGGTTTGTTGATCACCCCCCAAGGGTCGCCATTTGTACGGGTTTTATGACCGTCCTCAAGGGTCCCTTAGTGGAATCATGACATCTTGCATTCTGCGAGGGCGTGAGGAGAATACCGTTGCCCTAGTGGCATTTTGGTAAGCATTGTACCTCCACACTGCTCCAACTGGAAATTAGCATCCACAAGGGTGTGAACTTCGGGATGCATCATCGTCTCTGTGTGCCTCGGTTATCTCTTACCCGAGCCCTCTACTTATGCACTTTACTTTGTGATAGCCATAGTGTTTCATGTTATATATCTTGCTATCACCTAGTTGTTTTTCTTGCTTAGCATAAGTTGTTAGTGCATATAGGTGAGCCTAGTTGATTTTGATTTCTGCCTAAATTAAACACTAGTTTTATTTCGCATTTGTTCAAGACTAAATCATAATGATTTTGAAGCGCCTATTGATATATCTCCAATGTATTGATAATTTATGAAGTATTCATGCCACAGTTACCTATGTTTACATATTTTTATATGGTTTTGATGCACTTTATATAATTTAATTAGAACTAACCTGGACTGACGCTATTTTTAGCAGAATTACCGTGGTGTTGTTTTTGTACAGAAAATAAAAATTCTCGCAATTGCCCGAAACTTTTTAATGAGTTTTTCTGGAACAAATAAGAAATACTGGAGCGAAGAACCACCGAGGAGGGCCACCAGGTGCCCCCAAGCCATCAGGGCGCGACCACCCCCTGGGTGCGCCCTGATGACCCTCAAGTATAGGGGATCTATCGTAGTCCTTTCGATAAGTAAGAGTGTCGAACCCAACGAGGAGCAGAAGGAAATGACAAGCAGTTCTCAGTAAGGTATTCTCTGCAAGCACTGAAATTATCGGTAACAGATAGTTTTGTGATAAGATAATTCGTAACGGGTAGCAAGTAACAAGTGTAAATAAGGTGCAACAAGGTGGCCCAATCCTTTTTATAGCAAAGGACAAGCCTGGACAAACTCTTATATAAAGCAAAGCGCTCCCGAGGACACATGGGAATTACTGTCAAGCTAGTTTTCATCATGCTCATATGATTCGCGTTCGTTACTTTGATAATTTGATATGTGGGTGGACCGGTGCTTGGGTGCTGCCCTTACTTGGACAAGCCTCCCACTTATGATTAACCCCTCTCGCAAGCATCCGCAACTACAAAAGAAGAATTAAGATAAATCTAACCATAGCATGAAACGTGTGGATCCAAATCAGCCCCTTACGAAGCAACGCATAAACTAGGGTTTAAGCTTCTGTCACTCTAGCAACCCATCATCTACTTATTACTTCCCAATGCCTTCCTCTAGGCCCAAACAATGGTGAAGTGTCATGTAGTCGACGTTCACATAACACCACTAGAGGAGAGACAACATACATCTCATCAAAATATCGAACGAATACCAAATTCACATGATTACTTATAACAAGACTTATCCCATGTCCTCAGGAACAAACGTAACTACTCACAAAGCATATTCATGTTCATAATCAGAGGATTATTAATGATGATCAAGGATCTGAACATATGATCTTCCACCAAGTAAACCAACTAGCATCAACTACAAGGAGTAATCAACACTACTAGCAACCCACAGGTACCAATCTGAGGTTTTGAGACAAAGATCGGATACAAGAGATGAACTAGGGTTTGAGAGGAGATGGTGCTGGTGAAGATGTTGATGGACATTGACCCCCTCTCGATGAGAGGATCGTTGGTGATGACGATGGCTTCGATTTCCCCCTCCGGGAGGGAAGTTTCCCCGGCAGAACAGCTCCGCAGGAGCCCTAGATTGGTTCTACCCAAGTTCCGCCTCGAGACGGCGGCGCTTCGCCCCGAAAGCTCTGTTATGATTTTTTCCAGGTCAAAACCCTCCATATATATAGCAGAAGATGGGCACCAGAGGGCTGCCAGGTGGGCCACAAGCCACAGGGGCGCGCCCAGGGGGGTAGGGCGCGCCCCCTGGCTTGTGACTGCCTGGTGGGCCCCCTGATGTATTTCTTCCGCCCAATATTTTTTATATATTCCAAAATAATTCCCCGTAGATTTTTCAGGACTTTTGGAGTTGTGCAGAATAGGTATCTCAGATTTGCTCCTTTTTCAGTCCAGAATTCCAGCTGCTGGCATTCTCCCTCTTTATGTAAACCTTGTAAAATAAGAGAGACAAGGCATAAGTATTGTACCATAATGTGTAATGACAGCCCATAATGCAATAAATATCAATATAAAAGCATGATGCAAAATGGACGTATCACGCCCTAATTAGCTTGGGACCACCTCGTGGCTCCATTTAGCGTGATTCCAATGCTGAAAAATCCTATAAATACCAAGCCCCCAAAAGTTAACCTAGAACTTTCTCTCCGCTGCCTTAACCCTCTGTACTGAAGAAAACTCATCCGGAGCCTATTCTGGCACCCTGCCGGAGGGGGTAACCATCACCGGAGGCCATCTTCATCATCCCGGTAGTGTCCATGACGAAGAGGTAGTAGCTCACCCTCAGGGCTGAGGGTATGTACCAGTAGCTATGATCTCTCTCTCTCTCTCTCTCTCTCTCTCGTGTTCTTGAGATGTCACATTCTTGATGTATCATGAGCTTTGTTAATATAGTTGAGTCATATGGTGTTCTTCCCTTGCTATCTTGATGTGATATGAATTGAATCTTTCCCTTTTAGGTTTTGTTATGTCTGATTGAATATTGGATTTGAGATCACTTGATGTATGTCTTGCATGTGGATACCCGTGGTGACAATGGGGTGTTCTATTGATTCACTTGATATATGTTTTGGTACTCAACTTGCGGATTCCCGTGGTGACAATGGGGTAATCTACGCATATGGGTTGATACACGTTCTTGTCCTACTTTCTCCGATAGAAATCTTGGGGTGCTCTGTGAAGTTCTTTCTGTTGGATTGAATATGATGAATCTGAAATTGTTTGATGCATGTCAAATAATTAAACCCATGGATACTTGTGGTGACATTGGAATATCTAGGTGACATTAGAGTTGTTTGATGCGTATCATACGATGTTATTTTAGTACGAACTCTAGGGTTGTTTGTGACACCTATAGGAATAGCTCAATAGATTGATCGGAAAGGATAACTTTGAGGTGGTTCTACTACCTACAACAATTTCATCTTATGTTCTCCGCTACTCATGAACTTTGGAGTGATTCTTTATCGCACGTTGAGGGATGATCATATGATTCTATTATGTTTGCATTGTTGAGAGATAGCACTAGCGAAAGTATGAACCCTAGGCCTTATTTCCAAGCATTTATATAATGTTTTGCTCTCTGTTTGTCCCTTGCTACCTTGCTGTTTTTATATTTTTAGATTACAATATCATCCATATTGCACTTGTATCACCATCTCTTCGCCGAACTAGTGCACCTATACAATTTGCCTTAAAAAATTGGGTGTGTTGGGGACACAAGAGATTTCTTCTATTTGATTGCGGGGTTGTTTTGAGAGAGACCATCTTCATCCTACACCTTTCATGGATTAATAAACCTTAGGTCATCCACTTGAGGGAAAATTGCTACTGTCCTACAAAACTCTACGCTTCGAGGCCCAACAGAGTCCACAAGAATAAAGTTATATAGTATACATCACCTATTCACCCCTCTCTAGGTGAGATTCACGTAGGGCCGAGCCGGCAAAATCTGGGTGCGTGTGTGAAACTCTAAAATGGGACATATCTTCCAATGGCCGAGCTAAAGAAAAAATGGGGTTCCTAATTTTTTTTGGGAGTAATCTAAAGGAGAGCATAGAAAATGTTTAAATTCCAAACCATATATATATATAGAAACACTATTCTGATCACGGGATCAGAATATTATTCTGATCACGGGTTGAACTTCCTGAGTTACACAACCCTGAACTTCCCTCTGTAGGAACCCGACCTTCGGGCTATCTTCGCAACCGTGTCTTCCCGCGCGAATTTTTCTGGTCAGTCGTGTTCTATGTGATGTAAGTGTAATCTGGGAATGGTTTTTAACAACTAAATGCCCATTTTAAATAGGAATCCCGCTCGTTGGCGGATTTGCTCTCGGGGATGTGATGAACTTGCTTCTGCTGCAATTTTACTGCCTAAGTTGTTCGACCTGGACTTCCCCGAGTGCTAGGTTGAACTTCCGGCAAAGTGCCCAAATTGGTCTTGCAATATACCGTTGGAAAGCTTTGGACACCAGTATAACAGCCTTGGTTGAATTTTTGGCAAAATGTACACGGTTTAAGAGCAGTTTTGAAAACCGTTTTTCTTCATACAAAAAACGTGAATAGTATTTTCGACGCTATTTCTAAACCGTTCATCGGAATGAGTCAAATGAGATGGCGTTGGATAGCTGCTGCAAATCCGCTCATTTCACATGTTGAACGTTTTTCCAAATTCCCTACGGTTAAAGAGGAATTTAAAAAATGGCGGAATTTCTGAAACCGAACAGACGGGTTCGTATTTCGGGGTTGGTTTCAAAATGGCTAGTCCTTTCGACGCATATGATATGGCGTTGGAAAGCTTATGAAAATGCGCATCTTTCCATATAAAAATTTTGTTCAAACTATAAACGGTTCAAAAGTAATTTAGAAAATGGCCGAATCTGTACCGAGTGCGTATTTTCACGTTATTTTCTCAACGGCTCGTCGGAATGAGGCAAATGATATGGCGTTGGAAAGCTTGAAGAAATGTGAAACTTCTATATGTAGACTGTTTTTTTCAAGTTCTTTACAGTTTTAAGTCAATTTCGAAAATGGCTGAAAACGTATTTTGGCCGTAATTTCTAGAAATTTTATCGGAATCGGGCAAATAATATACCGTTGAAAAGCTACGGAAAATGCGCAACTTTTTCATGTAGATGGTTTTCTCTAATTCCTAGCCGTTTTCACGCAATTTCGAAAATGGCGAGATGACGCGTTCTGCCTTTTATCGCGAAACAGAATCTTCGAAAATGCACCGCGTGAAGAACTTGAACTTCATCGGCACGTCTACCTGAACTTCACTCTGTTTCTTCACGTGCTGTTTTTTGCTCGTAGCACTCCATCCACTCACCGGAATTGAGCAAGTGTTATACCGATGCAAAGCTGTTGTAAACAGGAACTTTTCCGTCTTGATCATTTTTTTCATACTCGCGACGGTTTAAAAGATTTCCATCTATAATTCATTTAGCGTAGTAGTTGAACTTCCTGCTGTTTCCACGTTGAACTTCTGTCGCATATTTTTGTTTGTAATTTCTCACCCATTTGTCTTTTAGCATACTCGCACTAGAGATCTCGAACTGCACCGGGAGGAGCACGTGAACTTCTTGCAACAAATCTTTTAGGCTTTTAGTTTTTTATTCATTTTATTCTCATTTGAAATGCATTCCGTATAGTAGTTGAACTTCCCGGTGTTTTCACTTTGAACTTCTACCACGTATTTTTGTTCGTAATTTCTCACTCGTTCATCGGAGTTGCACAAATGAAGAAAATTGAATTTTTTGAACTTCTTAGTTTTATTCTTTAGTAACGAAGAAAATTGAGTTTTTTGAACTTCTTTGTTTTAAAATTTTGAACTTCTTGGTTTTATTTTTTTAATAATGTGAAAAATCCGATTTTTTTATAGACATCGAACTTCACCATTTTTGAAATTTGAACTTCTTAGTTTTATTGGTTAGTAACCGGGAAAATGCTTTTTTATATAAACAATGATACCGTGCCGTTATTTTAATTTGAACCTCTAGTTTTTATAGAATGGGGAAAATCATTTTTTATACAATCTTTTGAAATGCTCCTCTTTTTAATTTGAACTTCTCTGATTTTTTTAGAAACGGGGAAAATCCATTTTTATAAAGATTTTTGAAGTACTTTTTTGTTGAACTTCTTGCTCAATTTTTGTGAACTTCCAAATTTGTCTTTTAGATATTAAAAACTTCATTTTTTTTAATGTTGACCTGCTTCGGTTTTTAAATTTGAACTTCTTATAGAATTTTGTCGCGACATTTTATGCGGAGAGAGAAATAGACATACACACATATGCGGAGAGAGAAATTATATGTGCACACGCTTAGTAATACACGAACCTTCTGGGAAGTAATACATGAACTTCTTTGTACAGACTTTTTTCTCACGTTCACATGCACATTTGTTTTTCAAAACAAAAGCTCATGAGAATACATTATGGCAAAAAAATGGAAACATGCACGCATATATAAGGGGTTGGGCAAAACAACAAACTGTGTGTATATGGCCATGGAAAGCTGCAGCAAACTAGCATAAGAGATAGAGAAGGAGGCCCCCCCCATTTGTGCCCACATATGGCCACTTGATGGCCACGTACTTGAAGATTGTTGCAAATTGAGTTACTAGTAACGATGAAAGAACGAACCTACGCGGACAAGTGTATATGTGGCCTGTTTTTTTTCTTCTGGACAGACCAAACAGAATCAAGTTGTACTCACAATCAGCAACTGATTGCACCTCTCGCACCTGTCGTACCATCACATGTAACTTTCCAGCATCCATGGAGAAGAAGACTGTCATTTGCACTACTCCTAGTGTCGTTTGCACTAGCATCCACTTTGCCCGCATGATGCACCTCTCTGCACTGAGTGTGTGGTTACCAACAACACCAAAAAAACAAGGAATAATCTATCTGAACCTTAACCCCAATCCTCTCTGAACTGCAGTCCCCCTCAAACTGATGTGTCCATCACTGCAGAGTAGGGATGAGCTGGGTTCTCATGGTAAGCCGTTGCAACCCCTCCATGGAGATAGCTCTGCAGCGCCTTGAGCAGGGCATCATGAACTGCAGCACCCAGCTACAGTGAGCCTGCCATGACAAGAGGAGATGCACGATGGGGCTGGGCCAGGCCGGTCTGTTCGGTGACAGACGGCTATTGGACGACGTACGAGGCAAACGAGGATGTGCATACCTCTGGCTCACGGAGTCACCGGCGGGAGGCCGCGTTGACTCTGCTGCAAAAGCTCGTCCTCCTCATGCCGTCGTGGTCGGCGACGAGCAGCAGGACGGGCGGCCTTCGACGGGAGCAGCTGAGCTCGCCGGAGCGAGGGACATCGAGTTTTTCTGAGCTCGCCCCGTGCTCCCGAACTGCCCTTCGTACCGCCGCTGAAGTCCAAACCCACCTCGCCCTGAAGGAGGGGGCGGCCTCGCACCGGAAGGAGGCCAGGGCAGTGGTCAGGAGGAGGTATGGGCGGCAGCTTCGCGCCGGAAGTAGTTGGGGGCGGCGGCGCACCAAGAGGAGGCGGGGGCGGCCTCATGCTGGAAGGAGGCAGGGGCGGCGGCGCACCAGGAGGAGTCGGAAGGAGGCAGGGGCGGCGGCGAGCCGGAAGGAGGCGGGGTGGGAGGTGCGCCGGAGCCGGGTGGGCGGCGGCCGGAGGTGAGCTGGCGGGTTGGTCGGGAGGATTGGGGAGGTTTGCGGGGGAAGGTGGCCGACGGGGATAAGGTACGGGGTGCTCGGGTTTTTCTTTTGCGCTCGCTCCGTTCTCTGGAACATACAATCGCCCTATATAGGGCTGATTGTGATCCAAATAACTATTCTAATCCTGGGATTAGAATAGTGCTACTCTCTCTCTCTCTATATATATATATAGTAGTGTTTCAGTAGAAGTAATAAATACTCAATACCTTTTGTTTCCATTGATTATCAATATTGGCAGATTTATCTTTGAAGCAACAAGGCTTGCTCGTAGGTGCCTAGGAAGATAGAAGAGAACAGACAGTTAAGACTAACTCTAGTACACTTGATAAAATCCAGCAAACCACCTGATAAATGGCAGTAAAATAACGGGACAAGTACACTGAAATTCGGACAACGTATAAACTAAACCTTAGACAGCCTCTGCACTAAAAATTCGACAACACAACACTGAATTTGTGTACAACAAAAAAATGAAATTGGGACAACACATACTGACATGCACTGCAATTTTCATAGCAACTACCAAGACGAATGAAATTCTGATAGAAAATACAATGAATTATGGACATTAACAAGACTGAATCAGGGGTACTTGTACGTCAATAACAAGGCTGAATCAGTTCAAGGATGACTGACAAGGAGGAGGGGAACCAAGTGGCACATCGTGTTGGCTTCCAGAGTATAAGGTGCGCCAAGCTGTAGAGATTGGTGATGTTATGGGCAGCGCCATCACCGAACGGCGGAGAGACAAGCCGACGAACCGCACCAGCTCCCTGACCTTCTCGACGGGGTCGTGCAACAAGTCCTCATACCGAATGATGGAGCGACATGCGGCGGTGGTTGCGTATTATTGACCCACAAGTATAGGGGGTCAATCATAGTCCTTTCGATAAGTAAGAGTCTCGAACCCAACAAGGAGCAGAAGGAAATGACAAGTGGTTTTTAGCAAGGTAATTTCTGCAAGCACTGAAATTGTAGATAACATGTAGTTTGATAGCAAGACAATTGATAACGAGCAAGTAACGGTAACGGTAAATAAAGTGCAGCAAGATAGCCCAATCCTTTTGTGGCAAAGGATAGGCCAAAATGGTCTCTTATAATAAGCAAGCATTCTTGAGGGTACACGGGAATTTTATCTAGTCACTTTCATCATGTTGGTTTGATTTGCGTTCTCTACTTTGATAATTTGATATGTGGGTGGACCGGTGCTTGGGTGCTGTTCTTACTTGAACAAACCTCCCACTTATGATTAACCCCCTCGCAAGCATCCGCAACTACGAGAAAAGTATTAAGATAAAATCTAACCATAGCATTAAACATTTGGATCCAAATTAGCCCCTTACGAAATAGCGCATAAACTAGGGTTTAAGCTTCTGTCACTCTAGCAACCCATCATCTAATAAATACTCCACAATGCATTCCCTTAGTTCCAAAGATGGTGAAGTGCCATGTAGTAGACGTTCACATGACACCACTAAGGGGAGCACAACATTCATATCATCAAAATATCGAACACATATCAACTTCACATGATTACTTGCAACATGACTTCTCCCGTGACCTCAAGAATAAAGGTAACTACTCACAAATGATATTCATGATCAAGAGCAGAGGGGTATTAAATAGCATAATGGATCTGAACATATAATCTTCCACCAAATAAACCATATAGTTATCGACTACGAGATGTAATCAACACTACTAGTCACCCACATGTACCAATCTGAGGTTCCGGTACAAAGATTGAACACAAGAGATGAACTAGGGTTTGAGAGGAGATGGTGTTGTTGAAGATGTTGATGAATATTGGCCTCCCAAAGATGAGAGGGTTGTTGGTGATGACGATGGCTTTGATTTTCCCCTCCGGGAGGGAAGTTCCCCCGGCGGAATCGCTCCGCCGGAGGGCAAAAGTGCTCCTGCCCAAGTTCCACCTCGAGACGGCGGCATTCCGTCCCGAAAGTCCCCTCTTTATTTTTTCTAGGTCAAAAGACCTTAAATACCAGAAGATGGGCACCGGAGGTGGGTTGGGCTGGCCACAACCCACCAGGGCGCGCCTGGGGGGCCTGGCGCGCCCTGGTGTCTTGTGGTCACCAGGTGCCCCCCCTCCGGTAGTTATTTGCTCCAGTATTTTTTATATATTCCAAAATAATTCTCCATGAAGTTTCAGCTTATTTGGAGATGTGCAGAATAGGTCTCTCTGATATGCTTTTTCAGGTCCAGAATTCCAGTTGCCGGCATTCTCCCTCTTTGTGGAAACCTTGGATATTATGAGAGAAAAGGCATTAGAATTACTCCATAAAGCATTATTATGCATAAAAACATTATAAATAACAGCAGGAAATCATGATGCAAAATGGACGTATCAACTCCCCCAAGCTTAGACCTCGCTTGTCCTCAAGCGAAAGGCGATATCGAAAAACATGTCCACATGGTTTGAGAGAGAGGTGTCGATAAAAACAAAATACGAACATAGTAGCATCATGCTTATTATCATAGCAGCAATAAACTTTGTCATATGACCTTTTCATATAACTTTTATTATATAACTTCATCATATAACTTCTCATGAAAAAGTAACAATTCATCACAACAGAGAAGTATAAAGCATAAACCTTATTGAAAACCAACAAACTATGTTCTCAGTCAACTTTGCAACTACAATTCATCATATTTTCAGGAAGGGTCTCGTGTCGGAACCTTTTGGCAAGTCCACATACTCAACCATCATTTAATTTTCTATGATTGCAAACACTCACAGCATACCCATGAGCAAAAAGTTTCAACAGGACACATATAAAGATAAGGGCTTATAGTTTCACCTCCCAACGTATTCACCTCAAGGGTGATGTCAACAATAATAACTCATGCTCACTCATATCCAACCGGATATATGTGCCTAGATCTTTCCTCACCACATGATGCTTGCAAAAAGAAAAAGTAAAAGGGAATATGGAAGAATACTTTGACTCTTGCATAAAAGTAAATACATAAAAGTAAAAGATAGGCCCTTCGCAGTGGGAAGCAGAGGTTGTCATGCGCTTTTTAGTTTGTATTCCAAATCCCTTAATGCAACAGAACGTCACGTTATATTGCCCCTTATGATAGCAACCTTTATTATGCAGTCCGCCGCTTTTATTACTTTGCCATCACAAGTTCGTACAACGCTCAATTTTCTCTTACACTAATTGATCAAACACATTTATAAGCAATTTTTATTGCCTTAGTGCACCGATGATAACTTACTTGAAGGATCTTACTCAATCCATAGGTAGGTATGGTGGACCCTCAAAACATGAGTTTGGGTCTAGGGTTTTTGGATGCACAAGTAGTATCTCTACTTAGTGCGGAATTTTTGGCTAGCAAAGATATTGAGCAAGCACCACATGTTGAAGGATCTATGACAATATAACTTCTATGTGAATATGAACAAACATAAATCATTACGTTGTCTTCCTTGTCCAACGTCAACAATTTTGGCATATAATATTTAATGGGGGCTCACAATCATAAAAGATGTCCAAGATAGTGTGTTTGCATGTGAATCTTATCTTCCCTTATGAATTCTTTCATGAATTGCATCATTGACCAATGCTATGTTTGTCAATCTCCAATACATTTTACCACTTATACTTCTCCTTATATGATGTCATTACTTACCATTAGATTAGCATATGATCCTTTTCATTTATTTCTTTTTTATTTTGATTGCAACAAGAAAGTAAAGAAGCAAAAGCTCAAACTAAACTTTATTATATAACTCTCACTCGATTACATAGATAGATAGATCACGAAACTAGCACTCTAAAATAGATTATGCTAAACTTTTATTCAACTAGATCACGAAAGAGCTAAGGATTGAACTAAAATAGGAAAAGGTAAATAAAAGTGATGGTGATACGATACCGGGGCATCTCCCCCAAGCTTGGCTCAAGCCAAGGGGCGTGCCAATACCAGTGTACTCAAGTCTCCTTTCGTGGTGAAGATGATGAAGGTGGTGATGATGAAGTGTCACACTTTAGCCTCAATAGGTACTCCAATTTACGGATGACGCTCCGAAGGGTGATGATGCACTCCTCTAGCAAAATATTTTCACGAGTGAGAAATTTATTCTGAACACGAACCACTTCGAGAGCCCTAAAAGCTTCAATCTCAGTGGGGGTGAGATGATTGTAATAAGGTCGAAGGGTATCTTCTTCTTCCTCCTCCTATGTTGGCATGGATTGCCCTCCTTCTTGAGCTTGATCCCTCATAGCTTCCTTGCCCTTAACCTCATTGTTGGCTTCTTTTGGCTCCTCTCTCTTCAGCTCCATCTTCATCAACCAAGCATCTTCTTCTACGTTATTGGAGGAGGGAGAAGACATGATGCCTGGCTTGATAGATCTGATAGGAAAACAACACAAAACAAGAACAGAGAATTTTTCTACGATGCGGTGGTCAAATCAATCGAGGGTATGTATAAAGATTTTTTTATCTTGGGAAACAAGAATATGGAAGGAAAACGGAGTCGGGAAAGTGCCCGAGGGGGGCACAACCCACCAGGGCGCGCCAGGGAGGGCAGGCGCGCCCTAGTGTATCATGCTCACCTCGGTTGATTTCAAGTTTATTTCTTATTTTCCTAATTTTTGTAATATTCCAAAACTAACAAAAAATATTTTTGTGGATTTTTTCGGAGTCCGTTTACTTACTGTAACACGTACCTCCTCTTTTTCAGGATTCTGGAGTGTTCCGGAAGGTTTCTTTTATGTGTTCCTCCGGTGTCATGGTTTGCATAATATTGCTTTCAACATTAATAGGCATGGATTGCCCTCCTTCTTGAGCTTGGCTCAAGCCAAGGGGCGTGCATCATCTAGTGTTTAATTCTTTGTCCATTGACCACCTTCGTGTTAGTACCTTTGGCATTATTAATCTTGATAGCTCTAGAACGATAAACCTCTTCGATAATATATGGTCCTTCCCATTTGGAAAGAAGCTTTCCTGCAAATAATCTAAAACGAGAGTTGTACAAAAGAACATATTCTTCAACTTTGAATTCCCGCTTTTGGATTCTTTTGTCATGCCATCTTTTAACTTTTTCTTTGAATAGTTTGGCATTTTCATAAGCTTGGGTTCTCCATTCATCTAGTGAGCTAATATCAAATAACCTCTTTTCACCGGCAAGTTTGAAATCATAATTGAGTTCTTTAATTGCCCAAAATGCTTTATGTTATAACTCAAGAGGCAAATGACAAGCTTTTCCATATACCATTTTGTATGGAGACATACCCGTAGGATTTTTATAAGCTGTTCTATAGGCCCAAAGTGCATCATCTAGTTTCTTAGAACAATTCTTTCGAGACCTATTGACAGTTTTTTGTAATATTAATTTTATTTCTCTATTGCTAAGTTAAACTTGACCACTAGATTGAGGATGATAGGGTGATGAAATTCTATGGTTAACATCATATTTAGCAAGCATTTTACGGAAAGCACCATGAATAAAGTGTGAACCACCATCAGTCATTAAATATCTAGGGACTCCAAACCTAGGGAAAATAACTTCTTTAAGCATTTTTTAAGGGGGGTGTTATGATCAGCACTACTAGTCGGAATAGCTTCTACCCACTTAGTAACATAATCAACAGCAACCAAAATATGAGTATAACCATTAGAGGAAGGAAAAGGTCCCATATAGTCAAATCCCCAAACATCAAATGGTTCAATAACAAGTGAATAATTCATAGGCATTTCCTGACGCTTACCGATATTACCAATTCTTTGACATTCATCACAAGACAAGACAAACTTACGGGAATCCTTGAAGTGAGTAGGCCAATAAAAACCAGATTGCAATACCTCGTGAGCAGTTCTATCTCCCGCATGATGTCCTCCAGAGGCTTCGGAATGACATTTCCGTAGGATTTGTTCCTGTTCATGCTCAGGTACACAACGTCTAATAATACCATCTACCCCTTCTTTATAAAGGTGTGGGTCATCCCAAAAGTAATGTCTTAAATCATAGAAGAATTTTTTCTTTTGTTGGTATGTGAAACTAGGTGGTATATATTTAGTAACAATGTAGTTAGGATAATCAGTATACCAAGGAGTGTTTTGGGAAACATTTATTGCAGCTAACTGTTCATCAGGAAAACTATCATCTATAGGTAGTGGGTCATCAAGAATATTTTCTAACGTCGACAAGTTATCAGCTACGGGGTTCTCAGCTCCTTTCCTATTTGTGATATGTAAATCAAATTCTTGAAGCAAGAGAACCCACCTAATGAGTCTAGGTTTAGCATCTTTCTTTTCCATAAGATATTTTATAGCAGCATGATCAGCGTGAACAATAACTTTGGAATCAACAATGTATGATCTAAATTTATCACAAGGAAACACAACTGCTAAAAATTCTTTTTCAGTAGTAGCATAATTTCTTTGGGCACTGTCTAGAGTTTTGCTAGCATAATGGATAACATTTAATTTCTTATCAACTCTTTGTCCTAGAACAGCACCAACAGCATAATCACTAGCATCACACATAATTTCAAAGGGCAAGTTCCAATCAGGTGGTTGAACAATAGGTGCAGAAGTTAAGGCTTTTTTGAGTGTTTCAACGGCTTCTACACAATCATCATCAAAAACAAATGGAATATCCTTTTGTAAAAGATTAGTAAGAGGCCTAGAAATTTTAGATAAGTCTTTAATAAACCTCCTATAGAAACCAGCATGACCAAGGAAACTCTGAATACCTTTAATATCTTTAGGACATGGCATTTTCTCAATTGCATCAACTTTAGCTTTATCCACCTCGATACCTCGTTCAGATATTTTATGCCCAAAGACAATACCTTCATTAACCATAAAGTGGCACTTCTCCCAATTCAAGACAAGATTAGTTTGTTCACATCTCTACAAAACTCGATCAAGGTTGCTTAAGCAATCATCAAAAGAAGTTCTGTAAACGGAAAAATCATCCATGGAAACCTCCACAATCTTTTCACAAAAATCAGAGAATATAGCAGTCATACATCTTAGAAAGGTAGCAGGTGCATTGCATAAACCAAAAGGCATACGTCTATAAACAAAGGTTCCAAAAGGACAAGTAAAGGTGGTTTTCTCTTGATCAGGTTGTGATACATGTATTTGAGAGAAACCAGAATATCCATCCAAAAAACAAAAGTGTGTGTGCTTAGATAATCTTTCTAGCATTAGATCAATGAAAGGCAGAGGGTAATGATCTTTCCTAGTAGCTTTATTTAATTTTCTAAAATCGATTTCCATTCTATAGCTAGTGACAATTCTCTGTGGGATAAGTTCATTTTTATCATTAGGAACAACATCAATACCTCCATTCTTAGGGAAACAATGAACGGGACTTACCCATCTACTATCAGCTATGGGATAAATTATACCTGCTTCCAGAAGCTTTAATATCTCAGTTCTTACCACTTCTTTCATCTTAGGATTCAATTGTCGTTGGTGATCAACAACAGGTTTAGCATTAGGTTCCATATTGATCTTGTGCTGACATAGAGTGAGACTAATGCCCTTAAGATCATCAAGAGTATATCCAATAGTAGCCCGGAGCTTCCTCAGAATTTTTAATAATCTTTCTTTGTCATGTTCTGAAAGGTTAGCACTAATAATAACATGATATATCTTTTTCTGATCAAGATAAGCATACTTCAAAGTGTCAGGCAATTGTTTTAATTCAAACACAGGATCCCTTTAGGTGGAGGAGGACCTCCTAGAGTTTCAATAGGCAAATTGTGTTTTAGGAGAGGTTGTTGTTCAAAGAAAATTTTATCTATTTCATTTCGTTCATGCAAGTGCACATCATTTTCATGGTCTAGCAAATATTGTTCTAGCGGATCAGTAGGAGGAATGGAAATAGAAGCAAGACCAATTATTTCATCCTTACTAGATAATTCTTTATTATGAGGTTGTCTACGAAACTTCGAGAAATTAAATTCATGAGACACATCACCAAAATTAACACTGACGGTTTCTCTCTTGCAATCTATCTTAGCATTGACGGTGTTCAAGAAAGGTCTACCAAAGATAATGGGACAAAATTCATCTTGTGGGGAACCAAGAACTAGAAAATCAGTAGGATATTTTATTTTCCCACACAAGACTTCAACATCTCTAACTATCCCAAGTGGTGTAATGGTGTCTCTATTAGCAAGTTTAATAGTAACATCAATGTCTTCTATTTCGGCGGGTGCTATATCATTCATAATTTCTTGGTATAAGGTAAAAGGAATAGCACTCATACTAGCACCCACATGACATAAACCATGATAGCAATGATCTCCTATTTTAACTGAGACAACAGGCATGCCAACTACGGGTCTATGTTTATCTTTTTCATCAGGTTTGGCAATTCTAGCAGCTTCATCACAGAAGTAAATAACATGCCCATCAATATTTTCTACCAAGAGATCTTTGACCATAGCAACACTAGTTTCTACTTTAATTTGTTCAGAGGGCTTAGGTGCTTTAATATTACTTTTGCGAACCACAGTTGATACCTTAGCATGTTCCTTTATCCTAACAGGGAAATGTGGTTTTTCAATATAAGCAGTAGGCACAACTGGATCAACATTGTAAATGATGGTTTGATCTTTAGCTTTTACCGGTTCTTTAATTTCTTCTTTAATAGGGGGATGATATTTAAATCACTTCTCCTTAGGGAGGTCAACATGAGTAGCAAATGATTCACAGAAAAGAGGCTACTATCTCAGAGTCAAGTCCATATTTAGTGCTAAACTTGTGAAAATCATCGGTATTCATAAAATATTTAACACAATCAAACTTAAGCTTAATAACTGACTCATTACCTTTGTCGAGTTCCCAATCTTCAGAGTTGCGTTTAATTATTTCTAAGAGATCCCACTTGAATTCAATAGTCTTCTTCATAAAAGAACCAGTACAAGAAGTATCGAGCATGGATCGATCATTATGAGAAAGCCGAGCATAAAAATTCTGAATAATAATTTCTCTTGAGAGCTCATGATTGGGGCATGAATATAACATTGACTTAAGACTCCCCCAAGGTAGGGCGATCCTTTCTCCTTCACGAGGCCAAAAATTATATATATAATTCCGATCACGATGAACTAGATGCATAGGATAAAACTTTTGGTGGAATTCTAATTTCAATCGATTCCAATTCCATGATCCAATATCATCACATAGCCTATACCATGTCCATGCTTTTCCCTTCAAAGATAAAGGGAAAACCTTCTTCTTAACTTCATCTCCGGGTAAACCTGCAAGCTTAAATAATCCAAAAAATTCATCCACATGTATTAGATGCATATCAGGATGTTCAGTTCCGTCTCCTGAATAAGGATTAGCTAGCAGTTGTTCTGTCATACCCGAAGGAATTTCATAACCAATATTTTCAGTAGGTGCAGTAGGTTGAGGGGCAACTAATTGTGATTCCGGTCGAGGTGAAGATACCCCGAACAAACCCCTCAATGGATTGTTTTCCATAGTAGCAAGTGACAATAAATTTCAGCACCTAGTATACGTTTTTCCTTACCGATTTCCACTTACCAAGAGCGCTTCACTCCCCGGCAACGGCACTAGAAAAGATCCTTGATGATCCACAAGTATAGGGGGTCAATCATAGTCCTTTCAATAAGTAAGAGTGTCGAACCCAACGAGGAGCAGAAGGAAATGACAAGCGGTTTTCAGCAAGGTAATTTCTGCAAGCACTGAAATTGTAGGTAACAGGTAGTTTCATATAAGGATAACTGATAACGAGCAAGTAACGGTAATGGTAAATAAAGTGCAGCAAGATAGCCCAATCCTTTTGTGGCAAAGGACATGCCAAAACGGTCTCTTATAATAAGCAAGTGTTCTTGAGGGTACACGGGAATTTCATCTAGTCACTTTCATCATGTTGGTTTGATTTGCGTTCGCTACTTTGATAATTTGATATGCGAGTGGACCGGTGCTTGGGTGCTGTTCTTACTTGAACAAACCTCCCACTTATGATTAACCCCCTCGCAAGCATCCGCAACTACGAGAAAAGTATTAAGATAAAATCTAACCATAGCATTAAACATTTGGATCCAAATCAGCCCCTTACGAAATAGCGCATAAACTAGGGTTTAAGCTTCTGTCACTCTAGCAACCCATCATCTAATAACTACTCCACAATGCATTCCCTTAGGCCCAAAGATAGTGAAGTTCCATGTAGTCGACGTTCACATGACACCACTAAGGGAATCACAACATTCATATGATCAAAATATCGAACACATATCAACTTCACATGATTACTTGCAACATGACTTCTCCTGTGACCTCAAGAATAAAGGTAACTACTCACAAATGATATTCATGCTCAAGATCAGAGGGGTATTAAATAGCATAATGGATCTGAACATATAATCTTCCACCAAATAAACCATATAGTAATCAACTACGAGATGTAATCAACACTACTAGTCAACCACAGGTACCAATCTGAGGTTCCGGTACAAAGATTGAACACAAGAGATGAACTAGGGTTTGACAGGAGATGGTGCTGTTGATGAAGATTGGCCTCCCAAAGATGAGAGGATTGTTGGTGATGATGATGGCTTCGATTTCCCCCTCCGGGAGGGAAGTTCCCCCGGCGGAATAGCTCCACCGGAGGGCAAAAGTGCTCCTGCCCAAGTTCCGCATCGAGACTGCGGCGTTCCATCCCGAAAGTCCCCTCTTTATTTTTCTAGGTCAAAAGACCTTAGGTACCAGAAGATGGGCACCGGAGGTGGGGTGGGCTGGCCACAACCCACCAGGGAGCGCCCGAGGGGCCTGGCACGCCCTGGTGTCTCGTGGTCACCAGGTGGCCCCCCTCCGGTAGTTATTGGCTCTAGTATTTTTTAGATATTCCAAAATAATTCTCCGTGAAGTTTCAGCTTATTTGGAGATGTGCATAATAGGTGTCTCTGATATGCTTTTTCAGGTCCAGAATTCCAGCTGCCGGCATTGTCCCTCTTTGTGTATACCTTGCATATTATGGTAGAAAAGGCAGTAGAATTACTCCATAAAGCATTATTATGCATACTTTTTTTATAAATAATAGTAGGAAATCATGACGCAAATTGGACGTATCATGTGTGTGTCGACGCCGATTTGCTCTGGATGCTATCGATCTCGTTCGAGATCGAGGCATCGAGCAGGCGGCCTGGACGCTTGATTCATGCGGAGTCGCGGATGCGCCAGTGGCCCAACACCTAGGAAGAAACATACGTCAGTCTACATAAACATTTGAGGCCCCCAGAATCTATGGGCCATGTGCGGGCCACACATTATGCACACCTATGGGCCCGACCCTGCATCCATGTCCTTTCACCAAGGGAATCACCCCTTGGGCGGTGGTTGTTCAGGCACAATAGCTGGTAGTACTTGATGACCCACAAGTGTAGGGGATCAATCGTAGTACTTTCGATAAGTAAGAGTGTGGAACCCAACGAGGAGTAGAAGGAAATGACAAGTGGTTTTTAGCAAGGTAATTTCTGCTAGCATTGAAATTGTTGGTAACAGGTAGTTTGATAGCAAGATAATTTGTAACGAGCAAGCAACGGTAACGGTAAATAAGGTGCAGCAAGGTAGCCCAATCCTTTTGTGGCAAAGGACATGCCAAAACGGTCTCTTATAATAAGTAAAGTGTTCTTGAGGGCACACGGGAATTTCATCTAGCCACTTTGATCATGTTAGTTTGGTTCGCGTTCGCTATTTTGATAATTTTATATGTGGGTGGACCGGTGCTTGGGTGCTGTTCTTACTTGAACAAACCTCTCACTTATGATTAACCACCTCGCAAGCATCCACAACTACGAGAAAAGTATTAAGATAAAATCTAACCATAGCATTAAACATTTGGATCGAAATCGGTCCCTTACGAAATAGCGCATAAACTAGGGTTTAAGCTTCTGTCACTCTAGCAACCCATCATCTAATAACTACTCCACAATGCATTCCCTTAGGACCAAAGATTGTGAAGTGTCATTGACGTGGCTTGAGACTGCGTCGGTATTTCCCCAAAGAGGAAGGGATGATGCAGCACAGCGACGATAAGTATTTCCCTTAGTTATGAAACCAAGGTATCGAACCAGTAGGAGGATCACGCAACACTATGTAAACAACACCTACACACAAAGAACAAATACTTGGAACCCGACGCGAAAGAGAGGTTGTCAATCTATCCACGGTAAAAAGATAGATTAGGTTGTGATAGATTGGATAGATAGATCTCGCAAGAACACAAAATAAAAGTACAGCAAGGTATTTTTGATTTTTTTGGAATAATAGATCTGAAAACAAAAGCGGCAAAATATAGATCGGAAAGCAATATGTTGGAAAATTAGACCCGGGGCCATAGGTTTCACTAGTAGCTTCTCTCATGAGTATAGCACACGATGGGTGAACAAATTACTGTTGGGCAATTGATAGAAGATCAAATAATCATGACGATATCCAAGGCGATGATCATTATATAGGCATCACGTCCAAGATTTGTAGACCGAAACGATTCTGCATCTACTATTATTACTCCACACATCGACCGCTATCCAGCATGCATCTAGTGTATTAAGTTCATGGAAAAACGGAGTAATGCAATAAGAATGGTGACATGATGTAGACAAGATCTATTCATATAGGAATAGACCCCATCTTGTTATCCTTAATAGCAACGATACATGCGTGCCTCACTGCCCCTTCTGTCACTGGGAAAGGACACCGCAAGATCGAACCCATCACAAAGCACTCCCATGGGAAGAAAAATCGATCTAGTTGGCCTAACTAAACCAATGATTCAAAGAACAAATACGAGGCTATAAGTAATCATGCATATAAGAGATCAAAGAAGACTCAAATAATATTCATGGATAGAAACTGATCATGAACTCAAAATTCATCGGATCCCAACAATCACACCGCAAAAGTATTACATCAAATAGATCTCCAAGAGACCATTGTATTGAGAATCAAAAGAGAGAGAGAAAGCCATCTAGCTACTGCCTACGGACACGTAGGTCTATGGTGGACTACTCACGCATCATCGGAGAGGCACCAATGAGGATGATGAACCTCTCCGCGATAGTGTTAGATTGGATCTCGCGGTGGAACTTGCGGCAGCTAGATGTATTTTTCGTCGACCCCCCTAGGGTTTCTAGAATATTTGGGTATTTATACAGCTTAGGGGCGGTGGAGAAGGTTCCCAAGGCGGCCACAACCCATCAGGGCGCGCCCGGGGCCCCTGGCGCGCCCTGGTGGGTTGTGGGCGGCCTGGGCTCCCTCCTGGTTACTTCTTTGGCCCAATGCCCTTCTTCTGGTCCAAAACAATTCTCCAAAAAGTTACGTCGCGATTGGACTCCGTTTGCTACTGATATTCTACAAAGTAAAAAACAAGCAAAAAATAGCAACTCGCACCTGACACTATGTCAATAGGTTAGTCGCAAAAATGATATAAAGTTGCTATAAAATGATTGTAAAACATCCAAGAATGATAATATAACAGCATGGAACAAGCAAAAATTATAGATACGTTGGAGACGTATCAGCATCCCCAAGCTTAATTCCTACTCGTCCTCGAGTAGGTAAATAATAAAAACAGAATTTTTTATGTGGAATGCTGCCTAACATGTTCATCACATATTCTTTTCTTTTGTAGCATGGACATTTGGACTTCTAGATGGTTCAAAGCAATAGTCTAGTTTTTACATAAAGACTTTAATACTCAAGCATGCTAACAAGCAACCATGTCTTTCAAAATATCAACACTAAAGAAAGTTATCCCTAGCCCATCTTGCTCAATCATTGATGCATTCAGGAAACACACTCAAATATTAACAACACCCAATGCACAAGTATGATCATAGTGCCCCCTAGTTGGTGCTTTATAAGAGAATATGGAGACTCAAATTAAAATTAAAAACTGCATAAAGTAAATAGATAGGCCCTTCGCAGAGGGAAGTAGGGATTTGTAGAGGTGCGAGAGCTCAAAGTTTAAATTGAGAGAGAAAAATATTTTGGATGGCATGCCTTTCCTGTCAACGAAAATGACAAAGTAGTTCTCAATACTTTCCATGCTAGATACATCATAGGTGCTTTCCAAACATAAAGTAAAGTTTATTCCTTTTTCCACCGTTCTTTCATAATCCATGGCTAGCCGTATCCACGGTTGCCTTCCATACCAACACTTTCCAAGGAATTTATTATTTGACATCATAAAGTAAATTTCTTTTTCATTTCGGGACTGGGCATCCCTATTACTGCCGTACTCTCGTGCAATGACAAGTGAATAAACACTCATCTTGAGAATAACACATCTAGCATGGAAAAATAGTGGATACCCCCTACCGTTTCCTGAGCGGTACGAGCACACAAAAGGAAATTTATTTTGAAAATTAGAGATGGCACATAAAAAAATGCTTAGAATGGCATGGAAATACCGCATATAGGTAGGTATGGTGGACTCATAAGGCAAAACTGGTTTTAAAGATTTTGGATGCACAAGTAGTATTTCTACTTAGTACAAGTGGAGGCTATCAAATAGATTGAGAAGCAACAAACCAAGAAGCGAAAATTCACATAAACGGGCATTGAGCATAACTAACACCGAATAATGCACCATAATTAGGATGTAATTTCATTGCATAACTATTGACTTTCGTACTTGCATAGGGAATCACAAACCTTAACACCAATATTCTTACTAAAGCATAATTACTCACCAACATGGCTCACATATCACTATCATCATGTCTCAAAACTATTACAAGAAATCAATTTTAATTTGTCCAATGATCTTCATGAAATTTTTTAATATATCCCTCTTGAATATCTATCACTTTGGGACTAGTTTCATATATTGCCATTGTTTTTGACAATCTCAAACAAATTTAAGTGAAGAACATGAGCATAAAGATTTCATCTCTCAAAATAATATAAGTGAAGCATGAGAGGATTTCTTCAAAATTTAGTAACACTCAAATTAATCTAAGAGAAGCATGAGAGTATTTCTTCAAATTTTCAAAGCACACTGTGCTCAAAAAGATATAAGTGAAGCACTAGAGCAATTCCATAGCTCAAAAAATTTAAGTGAAGCATAAAGAGCAATTCTAACAAATCATAGCATAATTTTGTCTCTCTGAAATAGCTGTGTCCAGCAAGGATACAAATTACAAACTAACAAGCAAAGCAAGCAAAGATACAAGACGCTCCAAGTAAAACTCATGATATGTGACGAATAAAAATATAGCTCCAAGTAAAATACCGATGGTCATTAGAGGAAGGAGGGGATGCCACTCGGGGCATCCCCAAGCTTAGTTGATTGTTTCTCTTTTGATATATCTTGGGGGTGATGTAGCATCCCCAAGCTTAGGCTCTTTTCACTCCTTATTCCTTCATCCATCATGATCTCACCCAAAACTTGAAAACTTCAATCACACAAAACTCAACAATATCTTCATGAGATCCGTTAGTATAATAAAGCAAATCACCACTCCAATTACTGTTGAAAACTTATTGAAATTTTATTATTGCATTATATCTACTGTATTTTAACTTTACCATGGATTATACCCTTCAATACAACCCATAGATTCATCAAAACAAGCACACAATGCAACGAAAACAGAATCTGTCTTAAACAGAACAGTCCGTAGTAATCTATACTCTAACCATACTTTTGTAAATATAAAAATTCTGAAAAATTAGGACAACGTAAAGAATTTGTAAAGAAATACTTTGTTAAAATTTCACCTCATTATCACGCTCCAGTAAAAAATACAAATTCGCGCACTCGAGTCAAAGTTTCTTTCAGATTCAGCATTGTTTCTACTCATCTTATGAATCATCCTAAAGGCTCTACTTGGCACAAACACTAAATAAAACATAAAAAAGACAATCATAACAGAGGTATAATTTAGTCAACACTTTAAAACAGAAAGAAAAAAGATGAAAATAAATTTATTCATTGGGTTGCCTCCCAACAAGCGCTATCGTTTTACGCCCCTAGCTAGGCATAATGCATAGATTCAAGTATTGTCATCTTTGGTTTTCAACTCCTCAATCACACAACTAGATTTCTTCAAGAATTTGGCATGCACACTCTCAATGACAACACTTCTAGGAATAAGACCAAAAATTTCATTCTTGTAAATAGGGTCTTTTACTATTTCAACAAAATTGGGATGAATACTAATCATTTAAAATCTCCCTTGTGGCTACTGGATGTAGCACCTTTGTTCTTAGTGACTTGCGTGGTCTTACAAATTTTTACGAGAGTTTTTTCAATAGTTTTAACATAAGAAAAGGCCGAACTCAAGTTACTAAAAATTTCTTCCAACTTATCAATCCGGTAAGGACTTTCTTCTATTCTTTTGTTAACTACGGTTTCCTTTTCCTTTAACAATTTAAAGGCATCTCCCGCTTTTGACCCAATTTTATTAGCAATATTATGCATTTTCTTATCCAAATTTCAAGATGTTCTTTGGTAATCATCGTTTTTTTGATAGCATCTAGCCTTTCGATGACATGTTCGAGGGTTAAAGTTGTTTCATTAATCATGAGAAATGGCGATCCCACTAAACTTCCCATAGCATTAAAAGCGTCCAATGATGGACACATCAAGAAGTTCCCACCGGTAATCGTATCAAGGATGAATCTATACCAAGTGGTGATGCCCACATAAAAACTGCGAAGGAGAACAATGGTAGATTGCTTATGACTAGATCTATTATGAGCATTGCAAATCCTATACCAAGCATATTTTAGGTTCTCCCCTCCCCTTTGCTTAAAATTAAGAACTTCATTCTCGGGAGTACACGCAATAGAGGAAGAACTAGCCATAACGACAAGGTAGATAAACCAGAGATCTGACGAGAAAAAGGCAAAAAAGAGGGCGAATAAAACGGCAAATTTGGTGAAGTGGGGGAGAGGAAAACGAGAGGCAAATGGCAAATAATGTAATTACAAGGAGATGAGATTTGTGATTAGAAACCTGATAGATGTTGATGGTGTCTCCTCAGCGCCAGAGATTGGTGCGTTGAAGAGATTGCTTCCTCCCTGGCAACGGCGCCAGAAATTCCTTTGACGTGGCTTGAGACTGCGTCGGTATTTCCTCAAAGAGGAAGGGATGATGTAGCACAGCGACAGTAAGTATTTCTCTCAGTTATGAAACCAAGGTATCGAACCAGTAGGAGGATCAAGCAACACTATGTAAACAACACATGCACACAAAGAACAAATACTTGCAATCCGACGCGAAAGAGAGGTTGTCAATCTCTCCACGGTAAAAAGATAGATTAGGTTGTGATAGATTGGATAGATAGATCTCGCAAGAAAACAAAATAAAAGAGGCAAATAAAAAGTGCAGCAAGGTATTTTTATTTGTTCTGGAATAATAGATCTGAAAACAAAAGCGGCAAAAGATAGATTGGAAAGCAATATGTTGGAAAAGTAGACCCGGGGGCCGTAGGTTTCACTAGTGGCTTCTCTCATGAGTATAGCACACGGTGGGTGAACAAATTAATGTTGGGAAATTAATAGAAGATCAAATAATCATGACGATATCCAAGGCGATGATCATTATATAGGCATCATGTCCAAGATTAGTAGACCGAAACGATTCTACATCTACACTAGTGCAACGACGTGCTATACAAATGGTTTTTAACCCCTTTCCGCGACGTAGTTCCAAACCATTGCCTTGCATGTGTGGGCGATAGGGGCGGTCCATCCCACACGACACCGCAAACCCGTGGCCAACGAACGCAAACGATCTGCAAATATAATCGTGTGCGTTGCAGGAACAGATCGCACACATAATCTTTTCGGCCTACGTGTGGGGTTTGCAATCAATCACACACGTCCAAGATGAGTGAAACGCGTCTAATTGCTCATGGAAAACAAACAGAGTTTGACCTTTGACCGTTTGCGAAACGTTACCTAATCCACACGGGCCATTGTAGACACTATGTGTGATATCTTCATCATCGCACACGAGATTTATCTGGGAACCGTGTACCATGTATAACATCATCGGACACGTTTCTCGAAAAATGTACCATGTACCGTGGTTTCATGTTGGCTCACGTGTGAGATACGGTGCTATCGCAAACGATTGAGTAGCTCCTACGCACACGTACAAGTGTTGCAAACCGTTTGCGATTTCTTATGTATCACCGACGTTTTAGATTATATCTCGGTTGCGCTATGAGTTGCGTGTGCTTTCTGTTCTGGACTACACACGCTTAGTTGCTTGAACCGTGTGCACTGAAATTGCCAGGTTATTGTAAAATATCGTATTTAATTCACCCTGCAAATAGCAAATTCGCCACAATATGCAATCGACAAATAGTGTCCACATGAAGAACATTCATCATAATTCGCCACAATATGGAATTGGACGAATAGTATCCACAAGCAGAGGATTCATCATAATTCACGACAATATGCAATTGAGAAAATGCTAGCTAAATTCCACAACTGTTAAGCCGACATATCCAGTACATAATCATAGTGTACGAAATACGAAGACATGATCACATGGAAAATAATGCATCCATGTGTATATGTTTAGCTGATAACACTATATGAATGCGTACTTATTTTTAGGAGATTTGAATCCGGAAATCTTCGACGTCTTTAGAGGGCTTGATATAGTGTTTCAGAAAGAAGGTGCTGATAAATTTCCTAACAGACAACAATTCATCGGCGGCGAGCGGTCAAAAATCATGGGTGCCAAGATCAGCTGCATGTCTTTTAGATCAGAATGTGACATACGTGTGGAGTAGAAGATAGTAATTAAGAAGCAGACTTATGATACGTCTCCAACGTATCTATAATTTTTGCTTGTTCCATGCTGCTATATTATAATTCTTGGATGTTTTACAATCATTTTACTACAACTTTATAATATTTTTGGGACTAACCTATTAACCTAGAGCCCAGGGCCAGTTCCTGTTTTTTCCGTGTGTTTGAGTTTTACAGAAAAGGAATATCAAACGGAGCCCAAACGGAATAAAAATTTACGGTGATTTTTTATGGACCAGAAGAGACCCACGGAGCATCGGAGTTGGGCCAGAAGATCCACGAGGCAGTCACAAGCGACAGGGGCGCGGCCCCCCCTAGGGCATGCCCCCCTGGCTTGTGACTCCCTCATGGCCCCCCTGGACTTGTTTCCACCGCCATAAATTCCTATAAATACAGAAACCTCCGAAAATAAACCTAGATCGGGAGTTCCACCGCCGCAAGCCTCCAGAGCCACGAAAAACCAATCGGGAGCCTGTTCCGGCACCCTGCCGGAGGGGGAAACCATCACCGGAGGCCATCTTCATCATCCCGGCGATCTCCATGACTAGGAGGGAGTAGTTCACCCTCGGGGCTGAGGGTATGTACCAGTAGCTATGTGTTTGATCTCTCTCTCTCTCTCGTGTTCTTGAGATGGCACGATCTTGATGTATCGCGAGCTTTATTAATATAGATGAATCATATGGAGTTTTCCATTCTCAATCTTATTGTGATGAATTGAGTTTTCCCTTTGAAGTTTACTTATCGGATTGAGTCTTTAAGGATTTGAGAACACTTGATGTATGTCTTGCGATGGGATATCTGTGGTGACAATGGGATGTTCTATTGATCTACTTGATGTATGTTTTGGTGATCAACTTGCGGGTTCCGTGACCTTGGGAATCTATGCATAGGGGTTGGCACACGTTTTCGTCTTGACTTTCCGGTAGAAACTTTGGGGCACTCTTTGAAGTTCTTTGTATTGGATTGAACATGATGGATCTGAAATTATGTGATGCATATAGTATAATCAAACCCACGGGTACTCGAGGTGACATTGGGGTATCTAGGTGACATTAGGGTTTTGGTTGATGTGTATCTTAAGGTATTATTTTAGTACGAACTCTAGGGCTATTTGTGACACTTATAGGAATAGCTCATAAGATTGATCAAAAAAGATAACTTTGAGGTGGTTTCGTACCCTACAATAATTTCTTCGTTTGTTCTCCACTATTTGTGACTTTGGAGTGAACTCTTTGTCGCGTGTGAGAGATTTACATATGATTCAACTATGTTAGTATTGTTGAGAGAACTTGCACTAGTGAAAGTATGAACCCTAGGCCTTGTTTCCAAGCAATTATACAACGTTTTTGCTTACTTTTGTTACTTGCTACCTTGCTGTTTTTATATTTTCAGATTACAAAAACCTATTTCTACCATCCATATTGCACTTGTATCACCATCTCTTCGCCGAACTAGTGCACCTATACAATCTACCATTGTATTGGGTGTGTTGGGGACACAAGAGACTCTTTGTTATTTGATTGCAGGGTTGCTTGAGAGAGACCATCTTCATCCTACACCTCCCACAGATTGATAAACCTTAGGTCATCCACGTGAGGGAAATTTGCTACTGTCCTACAAAACTCTGCGCTTGGAGGCCCAACACGAGTCTACAAGAAGAAGGTTGCGTAGTAGACATCAACTTACTGGTTTTATCCTGTCAGCATCGACACCACATTCAGCATGTCTGCATAGGTTCATCATGTGTGCACAAACATAGTATCCACATAGGCTGGTACCTTGTTGTTGCTGAGGACACTGAAATTTTTTGTACATTATTAGTCATGTATTTACCCTGTTAGGAACAACCTAACCGGTGTAAGTTGTTTCTTCTTTTTTCTATGGAGAAAAATAGAAAGAGGTTTACTTAGAAACTTGAACATCTGACTAGCATTTTCTGAAAATAACAGATTTCGTTGTCTTACCGGAGAAACGATCACGTGCTGCAGAGGTAGTTGGCGGTCGAACCGCTTCCCTCCTAAAGTTATGTTCTTTGACAATACACTGGAAATGAAGATGAATTTTCAAACACTCAATTCTGGAACCAGATATGAACACAACGCATTAACATCAAAGAATGCAATACCTATCCATGAAATCCCGAAGATGACTCAGATCCTGAGGCGCATTTGACTCTCTGAGAGAATCCACGTAGTAAACTGTGTTGCGTTTTGGAACAATGACCACCAAGATCCAGTGACCTCTACAGTTTAAGAAAACCATGAACGTACGAACTATGTCTGAAACTGAAAGACGATCAATGTATGCCTGGTTGTGTATTTACACTTACTGTTCATGATATGGCCACATGAAGAATTCTCCTATCTGTAAGTCGAACAAGATCTTGGCGACAAAATCAATGGAAGCTGTGCGTGAGTCATTATCTTGTAACAAAACGCCGTTTGTTAAATCAGGATCTATGAAATACGCATGCACCCTTGTTGTTCGCTGCGTCGTCAATCCCCTCAGAGGAATACATTATAGTTAGCTTTTTTGTCATTTACAGCCTTGTATGGAGAAGATGATCAGAGTTTGTGAAGTACTGACAACATCAAGCATTTGACAAGAGTGGCAGCAAGCTCATCGAAGTTGAAGAAAAGATGAAAGTCCTCGAATTCCACACTGATGGTACCTGGAACGTGAGAGAAATGACATTGGTCATAGTGCAATTCCACAATGTTAGTATCTTCTCCTTCCGACATTCTGTCCATGCAATATTTATGTAACTTGCGAGCACTAGAACTGCACTCGTCCCAAAAATCGCCAACAAGGAATGGCTGGCCATGTTTGTACCTGCGTTTCTCAAATGTGTCTACTTCCATACTAGAAAGTTGCTTTTGAAGGTCTGCTTCAGACATGTGGTCAGAACCGGGATTACCCAGCCCTTCGAAAACCTTATTGTTAATTTGGGTGCGGTCGATGATTGTTTGTAGAAGGAGGCTCTTGGTCCCATCCCTCCTCGCTCTTTGGAGGCCCAACTTCCTGTGTGCAACCGTGCCCGCTTCTGTCTTCTTAGCTGAAGCACTTCTTGTTTGACGTCTGGTTTCATCAACGACATGCTGCTGAGAAGCGTGTGAAGGTACGATGGACTGCTAAATAGATGATGCTGCTGTGACGGACTGCTGAGCTGTAGTGCCAGAGTCGACGGACAGCTGACCAGTCGTTGAAGCTATTCTGGGCTTCTGAGCAGCTGGTGCCAACGTGTCGGTGCGTTCATGCGGCTGTGACAACGTGTTGGTTTGCTGAGCAGGCAGTGCCGACACATCGGTATGCTTATCAGGCGGCTGCGAACCGCTGGACTGATGAGCAGGTGGTTCCTGACTTTCGGAGTGCTTAGCAGGCGGTCCCGGACTTTCGGCCTTCTTACCAGGTGGTTCCAGACATTCAGACTCATTAGCATGCGGTTCGGTCGGGTTTATCTGGTGAGCATGCAGTGCCAATGTGTCTGCACTTTCTGCTTCAGTGGGTAGCATCTGAACCGATGATACGTCTTCAGCAGTTGTAGGCCTTGCCACAGGCTGCTCAGGACGGGACGATGACCTGGCCTCTATGGCAGGAAGTCGGTAGGGCTGATCATAGGTTGATGCCTCGGGCATCTGATTCCCAAGAGTATGTTCATCGGGGGAATCACACAAGATCTGCTGTGGCGAGATGAGAGTCACTGGTTCGAGGGCGACATTGGTTTCTTTTGGGGGGGGGGGGCTGGAGGGGTCTCATCCAGGAAGTATATTTCTTTCCGTGGCCACTGAATATGATTTAACCGTGTTTCTGCCAAGGTCCTCTACTCATCAGGGTCCCCAAGGACATTCTTCAGGGCAAAATCACTGAATCCAGGCTTTATTTCAGTCACGTAGCACTTCACACAACCCTGCTTCAATGGCACATTGTCCAACAAGAGACCCCCGTCAAAGTCAGGGTTGTAAACCCACGCTGTTGCACATTTTAAAGAACCTTCATAATGTGTAAGCACGGCCCTCACTCTCTCCCCTGTCCATATAGAGCAGATATAGCACCATCATGTCCAGCTACAGCATCATTGTTGCTGGGGTCAGCTGATTCACAGCTACTCTTGTGCGGTGTTGCCATACAATAAGTGGCATCATCCATGCCGACATCCCCTTGCGTCTCCTAGCTATCTCTCAGCATTTGTGTCTTCTCCTGCATATATAACTCCTCAACTTCCTTTCGAACTACAGGATACATGTCCCTCTTAATCTTTTTGCGCAAGTCTCTCTGCTTATAATCACTCCTAGCTTTTTTCATGCTGAGCCTCTCTTCTTTGCTTAGTGAGAAAGCCCTCTTGTGTGGGACATTGACCCCAATACCCCTAGCACGGCCAGGGGGCTCTTTGGTAGTTAGAGCCTCGGACAGAATGTCACATGGCCCTGAGTTCCTGTACAACCTTCAAGTGTTTTTGGAAGCCTTTGCCATCACATCATACAGTTCTTGGTCTGCTGAGTTTTCAAAGTAATAAGAACCGTCTCGATGCCTCTTTGCATGTGCCCGCAAGTAGTCCCTAGCACGAGTGCCCCTAATTTCACTAAATGCCGGTTTGCCACCCGCAGCTACTGCATCTTTGTCCTCCTGCTCCCATATCGGTTTCATGCCATAGTATCCTGCCACACCCATCCGGTGGGGGTGTGTGTTCTTCTTCTGAAGTTCCGATTGCATGGCACTCTTCTTTATAAACTCTTCACTGGCCCTGGCCCTTTTGAATTCTGTCCAATCTTCCCTTGTAATTTGGGGGTACGAGGGGATTGGGTCCTTGCCTTGACTGAAGAACTTCTTGTACAACACATGCTTCCAGTTTCTCCAAGCATCCCTGGCCTTCTTCAGTGCAGCATGTTCCACCTGCTCTCTCCACTCCTTAGGAATGTTGAAGTATGCCATGATTTCACGGACTATCCTCTGCCGTGTTTCTGTACCAGCCTTCCGAAACCCCGGCAGATTAATGTTGAGCCTTGCCCTGCCAACAAATCCACACACACTCCTAAACCTCGTGCGTGCTTTATCAGGTTTAGTTGGAGCCCAAGACTTCAAATCGATGTCAGTTACTTCGTATACACCTTTAGGCTGGTGTGTGGGCTTTCTTGGAGTGCTCTTCCGGCTCTTGACCAGATGGGTGATTGTGGCAGCTCTATCCCGTTCATCATTTCTTGGTACACGATCATCTGTTCCAGACATGTTGGCTTCGGACTCAGATGAAGATACATCGCCAGACGTATGACTGTCGTCGCTGTTAATAAACATCTACAGAGTACACATGCAAAATTCAAAAAAGGGGGATAAACATTAAAAAAATGTAACAGCTTGGAAGCTAGCTGTCTAAACATGGCATGTGATCATTTGGAAATGTACGGCTAATCTGTTCGTTTAGTGTGACTCGTGCGCACATGATATGTAATTCGACAATAGCTAATTGGAACAAATACAGCTTATATGTTAGAAGGAAGTTGATGAACATAAGTACGCTCTCCATTATTTTATAATCATTTTGGGGACAAACCGAACCCAATAGGAAAAGGGATCGCAAGATAATAGACCTCACCGCGATGAAGGGCAGCAACTAACCAGTTTTTTTGCAAATCCGGCAGGAGAGGCGAGGGTACAGGATCGATATGCTCGATGGCGGCTGGCGAGCAAATGAAGACGGCGAGGTGTGGGCAGCCACGTGTTAGGAGCGGCAGTGAAGGGTAGGGTTGACGACGGGAAGCGGGTACACGGCCGGGTTGAGCACGACGGCGCCGGAAAGGGTTCTGGTGTGGATCTGGGGGACGGGAGGGGGAGGGAGCTAGCTGTCGATGGACTTTGGGTAGAATACGCGGACAGATGAGCAAAACGGGGGAGGGTGCGGGTTTGGGGGGAGGGGAGGGGGGTGAGGGAGTCCTGGACTAAGGGGTCCTCGGGCCGCCGGCCTATCTCTCATAGGCCGGCTTGGTGGGCCGCTCTCTGATTATCGCAGGAAGGGCCGGGCTATGCGACGACCCCGTATTCTAGAAGGAAACCTCCGAAGACGCGACGTGCACTCCAAGTCAAGATGAGGGGATCAGCGTCTTCACTTCCGGCTGGAGACTTATCATGTGTATACCCTAGGTACCCCCGGTGTCTATATAAATCGGGGGGTTTAGATCATAGAGGGCAGGTGAACTCATCGAGGGTTTAGCTACTTGATATCGAGGTAGATCGACTCTGTAATCTTCATATACATCAATACAACCAAGCAGGACGTAGGGTTTTACCTCCATAGGAGGGCCTGAACCTGGGTAAACATCGTCTCCTTCATCCCCTGTTGCCCATCAATTCTAGATCCACAGCTCGGGAACCCCTACCCGAGATCTGCTAGTTTTGAGACCGACATTGGTGCTTTCATTGAGAGTTCCGCTGTGGGATCGCAAGAGGAATCGATGGCTCGCCTAATCATTAGCAATGAAGTCCGTAACAGGGACTCCTTCGTCCCCGAACAGATTTTTGCTTTCGGCAGCATCGTGCTGCACGCCGACCCGACCAGCCACCCTGGTCGGATCAAAAGTCTCGCCGCCGATCAAGAGATCAGATTCGGGAACCTAGAGTTCTCCGTAGACTCTCGGGGCGATCTTTCATTCGTTAGGCTCATGATCTCATCTGACGAGCCCGAAGTCTCCGAAGCCTTAACTTCGGATCTCCTTCTCGACTCCGCCCTCGGGTCTATCCCTGCCGATGATCTGGCTCTTAGTCCGGATCCGGTTACATTACCTGAGGGCCAGGGGTCGGCCCCTGCCGAACACACTCTTTGTACGGACACGTTGGAGGTTAACTCCAAAAGTCCTAGGCAGATCGATCCAGTCGAGCTCTCGACGATCAATGAGGCGCTGGAACAGATCCTATCAATAAAAATCATAGACGACCCAACCTCGACCCATGCTCTGATCGGTCTGAAGGTGGGCCATGGGGAATTTTTCGACCCACCCACCACCCACTTGGTAGCCACTATCGAAGACTTAACCGATATGCTGGACTACGCCTCTGAGGAGGCAGAAGACATGGATGAAGAAGACGGCGCCCCCTCCCCTGTCAACACTGGGCGATGGACTGCCACCTCCACCTACGGCGTCTACATGGTAGACACCCCTGACGCTAAGGGCGATCGCACCCCTAAGAAGAATGGCGATAAATCCAGTGAGGATCCATCAAGGTGCCGGAAACAGCGCAAACGATCTAAGGCAAACAAGGGAAGGGAAGCCATTGCAGGCACCGGGGAAAACGACACCCCGGAAGACCTCGACGACCTTGAAGTCCCCGAACAGCCACTAGAGGACCAGGATAGGCCGGAAGATCGGCGCGACACCGAGGATCTTAATGATTCTGAGGACGAGAACTACCTTCTCCTTGTCGAGGAGGAGGACAACCTGGAAGCCGAAGACTTCACCATCCCGGAAAACCCTGCGGATCAGGAACGGTTTAGGCGGCAGCTTTTAGCCACCGCCCGAAGCCTGAAAGCAAAACAACAGCAGCTCAAAACTGAACAAGACACCCTCAATGATAGATGGACGAGGGTCTTGTACCAATCTACCGGACCAACCCAAGAGCTACCCATGCCGGCGGCTGCTGCCACAGTTCGATGACGAGGTCCTTGAAACATCCTCTCCCAGGCATACTCCGTACGACCAGCCGGGCCGCCCTCCTCGAGGACGGGATAGGACGGCCGGCGAGGCCGAGTACAGACCGGCGTTACCTCGCAGGAGAGGAAAAGCAAAGCCTAAGGACAGGTATGACTTACGACAGGACCTGGATTATAGAGCAGGCCACACAAGATCCATCTACGGATCTAGAGGGTACTCCCCCGCTAGACGGGACGGGTACCAGTCTTGGCTCGACCACAACAATAGAGGTAGGGAACAAAACCGGGCCCGATCGACCACCGATCGTAGGCATGACATAGCTCGGGTCAGAGGCGCTGCCCACCCACTGTGCTTCACAGACGAGGTGATGCAGCATCAGTTCCCTGAAGGGTTTAAACCCGTTAACATAGAGCAATATGACGGGACAACAGACCCAGCCGTGTGGATTGAGGACTTCCTCCTCCACGTTCATATGGCACGAGGAGATGATCTCCATGCCATCAAGTATCTGCCCCTAAAACTTAAGGGGCCAGCTCGACACTGGTTAAACAGTCTCCCCGAGAATTCCATCGGGAGCTGGGAAGAGCTCGAGGATGCCTTCCAATCTAACTTCCAGGGCACTTATGTCCGGCCACCGGACTCCTCCGACCTGAGCAATGTTGTCCAGAAAGCAGGTGAATCGGCTCGGCAATTCTAGAATCGGTTCCTGACCAAGAAAAACCAGATTGTTGACTGCCCAGACGCCGAGGCAATAGCCTCCTTCAGACATAATATCCGGGACGAGTGGCTAGCTCGTCAGCTCGGCTAGGACAAGCTGAGGACAATGTCCGCCCTTACCTCACTTATGACCCGCTTTTGCGCGGGTGAGGATAACTGGCTAGCTCGACGAGACCATAACCCCGAAGACCCCGGCACCTCCGAAGTCCGGGATGGAAATGGGAAACCACGACGTAACAAAAACAAACGCCGGCACAACAACGGCGATGCTGAGGACATGGCCGTTAATGCCGGTTTCCGCAACCCAAAATCCGGACAGCAGAAGAAACCTTCTAAAGGAAATCGAGACGGACCTACCATGTTGGACAAAATCATGGATAGGCCCTGCCAGAGCCACGGCACCCAAGACAAGCCCGCTACCCACACCAACCGTAATTGTTGGGTATTCAAACAAGCTGGCAAACTCGCAGCCGAAGAGCAAGGCAAGGGCCCACGCAGCGAGGACGATGACGAGCCCCGCGGTCCAAGCAATGAAGGACAAAATCAGTTCCCTCCAGAGGTAAAAACTGTGAACATGATATATGCCACTCACATACCAAAAAAGGAGAGGAAGCACGCCCTTCGGGAGGTCTATGCCGTAGAGCCCGTAGCCCCGAAGTATAACCCATGGTCGGCTTGCCCGATCACCTTCGACCGACGGGACCATCCGACCAGTATCCGTCACGGAGGTTCGGCAGCCCTCGTCCTAGACCCCATTATCGATGGGTATCACCTCACTAGAGTCCTAATGGACGGAGGAAGTAGCCTTAATCTGATTTACTCAGACACGGTGAAAAAGATGGGTATAGATCCGTCAAGGATCAAACCTAGCAACACTACCTTTAAAGGAGTGATCCCAGGCATCGAAGCCCGCTGCTCGGGCACCGTGAATCTGGAAGTAGTGTTCGGCTAGCCCGACAACTTCCACAGCGAAGACTTGATCTTCGACATTGTCCCTTTCCGCAGCGGTTATCACGCCCTACTCGGTCACACATCATTCGCTCGCTTTAACGCCGTCCCCCACTACGCGTACCTGAAGCTCAAGATGCCCGGCCCAAGGGGGTCATTACTGTCAACGGCAATACAGAGCGCTCTCTTCGAACTGAGGAACACACAATGGCCCTGGCAGCCGAATTCCAGTACGGCGACGATAGGCCGACGCCCAAATCAGCCATAAAGGCACGCCAGGCTAGTAAACGAGCTCGGTCTCAACCCGAACTCCCGGAATCATCTTCCGCCGAACAAAAATAGGGATACGCCCCCCACAACACATCCCTAGTTCCCGTAAAATATGTGCCAAGACGGCACAACTTCGCGCTCAAAATACCATGGGCAGCTGTGGGGACCCACTATCAAGGGGAAAGTGTTCGGCTGGACCGGACTACTGCCAACACATGTCTTCGGACAAATCACAGGTACCATCTAGGACCTTCCAAGCATAAAGCTCATCCACACTGCAGCGACTTCTCAAGATGTTCTTCCCAAGGTCTGTTCGCCGATAGCAATCACCTTTAAAGGAATGCAACCCCCTCGGGAGCAAAGGAGCAGACATGCGACAGGGCACATTGAGGACGTCAAGCCACCCATCGAAGACCCCGGGTAAAACCTCTCCTTTGTAAACTTTATTTTTTTCATTTCAAAATACCTGTAACAGTTGCCTCGGCAGTTTGAGTTATAAGAATTCATCAGAAATAAAGACCATCCTTTACGGCCTCCTCGCTGTATTTTATGTCACATACTCTGTTCTCTACTCACCGATGCCGATAGCAAAGCTGTTCGGTACATATTACGATGCGACCGGCTAATAGACCGGGGGCTTGACTATAAAAATCGCCCCAAGCATAACCCCGACACTATTGTTTATGTGTTCGGCGTCTCGGATGTTGCATTATATGAATCGGTTCCGAATTATGTCTTGGGTCAATGGTTGGGTTGCCCGGCTCCTGTGTTTGCCCTCTTACGTTCCACTCATTCGGCTAAAAGGGTAAACAGAGAACCACTGCGATTGTGCTTCCAGCTCGCCTGGTCAAGTACCTCAGTGGAGAAAGCCGAAAACTGACTGTCATAATAAGCGAGAACCGGTTTGCAATCCGAGCATAAGTGTCAAACTAAAAATCGATAGAGGTTTTTCCGTGTTATACGAGGGGTTTGTACGATTACAAACCATGTGATGCTGGTTTCAACCTCGGTGTATCCAAATATCACAAAACACTGGGGGCTAGTCATCAGCCCCCGCTGTCAAGCTCCTATGGCTAAGTGAAAGCACTAAAGCATCATAGTCCGATTGCCTTGTTCCCCTCGCACTACCGCCTTCGGGCACCGATACGTCGGCTAAGGGTCACAGTGCGGAGGTAGAAACACCTCATGTAGTATCTATGGGGGCTGAAGCCGACGACTCGCAACTTTCAGATAAAATGGCCACATAGGAGTCAAAAATAATACAAAGCTTAAAAGACATGATAAACCATGCAACCGCATTATAAAGCGGAACAGTCATCGGATACATGACAAAACGCTCATTCATAAATTAGATCCTTAGGGCATTGGGCTTATATCGCCCGAGCACCATCCATCACGGTGGAAAAGTATTGCTCGGGGCGCCTATGCTCCTTCCCAGGGGATGGATGCATGGTGGCCATCTCGGTCAGCTTGAGCCTCGGCCAATGCATCATGGTCCTTGCAAAGGCCATCCGAGCTCCCTCGATGCACGTAGAACGCTTTAGAGCATCAATCCGAGGCGCGGCGTCGCACGGTTTCTGCACCAAGCCAAAGTAACTGTTCGGCAACAGCTCAGCAGGCCACAACCAGATGCAGAGGTCCTTCATGGCAGGCTCCGGCATCCTGTGTAGCTCCATCAATTGTTTCATCTGATTGCTCAGGAGGGGAGGATGCTCGGGGGCTTGAAATTGCACCCAGAACAGCCGAAGCTCAACATCCCCATCCCGAGAGGCGAAGTATTTGTTCGCATCCGCTGCACTCCTCGGGAGGTCCGTAAAGGCGCCTAAGGAACACCACACCCGGGTGAGCAATGCAAACCTGTTACCACCAAAGGCACATTGCAGTAAGTACGGCTTACCATCCGCAATCGCCTTGACTTGGTGGAGCGCTTCTTCAAAGAACCGCCTATCAACTCGCTTTGCTTTGAGCTCGGATTTCAGCGTGGATAGTTCGGTGGCCTGGTCTTCGTTCTTTTGCTCAAGGGCCTCGCACTTCGTGCTGGCATCCTTGAGCTCCAGCTGCACCTCTGCCACCCGGGCCTCATGCTTGTCGCTCACGGCTTTTAACGCCGACAGTTCGGCTGCCGCTTGTTCAGCCGCCGCCTTCTCATCCGCGGCCTCCTGCCTCACCTTTTTCAACTCGGCCTTGAGGTTCTCGACCTCCGCGGCCACAGCTATGGTAACAATGAGTAAATAACACTTAGGGATAACAATCCGGATATCTCAATCAATAAGGATAGACAATATCCCGAATGATGCAATTCGGACTCACCTTATGTCTCGTCAAATCTCTTGTTCAGGAGATCGAGCTCCTCATCGGAGCTATTGAGCTTCCGGTTTAGCTCGACAAGCTCCACTGCGTTGGCGGCCGCCACCGATGACGAGGCCTACAAAACAACTTATGTGCATTAAAACTCCCGAGCTGTCGGATTCAGACCCTCTGCTAAGTACTCTCCGGAGCTCTTAGAATAATGAGGGACAAAGGGTACCTTGAGCATCGTTACTAATTTTTGGACATTTGACCCCCGGGTGGGATTTTCAAACTCACCCAGGGCTCGGGGGCTACTACACTTATAAGGATTGCATAAAGTTGGTAAATTAACTTTTTCTAGAAAAAAGAGTATTACGTGGCTCACCTTGAAGCCTGTCAAGAGACCGTTGAAGGCCTCTTTCAGTCCACTATCAACAGACTGAATGCCTTGCAGAACCGCACCCATAAGGGCGCGGTGATCTTCGGCGATGGAGGAGCCGGATAAAGCTTCCTCCATCACGGCTGGCCACCCAGTCATGGGCGGCACCGGTGGTGACCTGCCAACCCTCCCTCTGGTGGGGGATTGGGCTGGCAGCTCCGGAGGCATAGAGCGCTCCGGAGATGTCCTCGGAGGGGGCTGGACTGGACTTCGTTCCCCCTCTTTAGTTGCCAGGAGATGTTCCTCCTCCTGGTCTTCGGCGGCCAAGGTATTAACCTCAGCCATAACGTCGTCACCCCCGCCGCCGGTGTTCGGCTTAGAAGGAGCCTGGCACGATACACCTCCGCGGCCTCCTTCGAGACCTCAGGAGGCGTAGGATGTGACGCAGTCCCACTTTCCGCCAGGTCGGTGGGCAGAGACTCCCCGTTTGAGATTTGGTCGGTGGGGAGATCGCGTGGTGGGCTGCAAATTGAAATACGTTCGCCCATTTAGCATTAAACGCTCTATATAAGTGACCCAGAGGGTCTTCGGATTCATACCTCTGGGCTGGGGGCTTAACCCTTGGGTTCCTTCGGGGAACCTTTTCAAAAGCCTCAGACTCCTTATCGGAGTCCGAGTTATCGTCGGCGAGGACTGCCTTTGTTCGGCATGTCCTCTTCGGGGAAGGAGGAGGTAGGTCCTCCGTGGCGTCCGCTGACGCCGCCCTTTTCCTTGTGAGGGGGGAGTAGCCCTCCTCTTTGTCCTCGTGCTCTTCCTCATGAGTGGAAGAGGCATGGGTCTCCTCGGACTTAGTGTCCGGAAGACCCCTTAGACGAAGACCCTGTCGGGCCTCCTTCTTCTCCCCTTTCTTCTTCTTCTCCTTCTTCTCTGGTGCCGAATACGGCTCCACGACGAGCATCTCCGTCAACAGATCCGACCGAGGGTCTTCGGGCTGTGGGGTCGGACAGTCAATTTGCACGGCCTTGCTCAGCCATTCCTGTGAAGATGAGGGAGAAGGGGTTCAGTTCTTTGTCAAAAAACAAAGCCGGAGAATTAAAGTTTTATCATACCTTGGTAGGAGGGGTTTCGGCGTCAAGACCGGTGTCCTCCTCCTCGGCCGGCCAGCTCTTCTGGGGCTTGAATAGCACTTTCCACAATTTCTCGTGGGTAGTGCGGAAGAATTGACGCACGGTGGTCGGGTCCTCGAGCTGGTAAGCCCACATTGGGGAGGCCCAGTGCTGGCAGGGGAGGAGACGGTGGTGGAGCATGACCTGGATCACGTTGACCAGCTCGATTTTGGCCTCAATCATCGCGGAGATGCGCTTCTGCAGCGATTTTACCTCTGCGGCCGACCCCCAGTCAAGGCCTTTCTTGAGCCACAAGGTTAACCTCGCGGGGGGTCCGGATCTGAACTCGGCAGGTGCCACCCAGTCCGCACTCCTTGGTTCGGTGATGTAGAACCATTCCTTTTGCCAGATCTTGACCGTGTCGATAAAGGTGCCGTCCGGCCACTCGACATGGGGGAGCTTGCTGATTACCACCCCTCCACAATCCGCATGCGTGCCCGCAACTGTCTTCGGCTTGACGTTGAACACTGTGAGCCACAGGCCGAAGTGCGGCTGTACCCGCAGGAAGGCTTCGCAGACGATGATGAACGACGAGATGTGCATGAAGGAGTTCGGGGGGAGGTCATGGAAATCTATCCCGTAAAAGAACATGAGGCCCCTGACGAAGGGGTGGAGCGGAAAGTCCAGTCCCCGGATGAAATGGGGGACGAACACCACCCTCTTGTCCGGCTTCGGTGTGGGAACCACCTGATTCGCCTCTGGAGCGCGGTGGGCGATGTTGGCGGAGAGGTAGCCGGCACGCTTTAGCTCCCGAATGTCGTTGTCGGTGACGGAGGAGGCCTCCCACTTGCCCATGGAGCCTGAACTTGCCATGGCCGAACTCGGAGGGAAGATTGAGGAAGAACTGGATCTGGGCTCTCGGAGATTGGGAAGGTTGAGGAGGCAAAGGGTGCGAATTTGGAGCGTAAATAGGCCTTGGGGGTTTTCTCCCTTTTGTGGGGTACCGTAATACCAAGAGCCCCCCTTTTACTGCGCCGCTGAAAGCACATTTGCTCCCTTGGTGGTTTTGGTAATTAATAACAACATATATGTCATTGAACTAATGTTTTCCACTAAGTACATTTCAGGAAAAGTTCAGTCATAGGGATTGCAAAAGGATTGAGGAGATTGTGGAGAAGCCCCAAGATGCAAGGAAATGGATTGGCAAAGCTTCAAGCAAGAGGACTCTACATTTTACTTTGTGAGAAATCACTTTGAGTCCATAGGAAAGCCAATACTATTAAAAGGGGGTAAGGTACTGTTGGTGAACAAGATGCTCCACGTGCACAAGAGATAGTCACCAAAAACACCCACAAACTCTTCCACAAAAGTCTGTCCAAAGCCAAATATCCAAAATCGGTGTAACCAACAATTCCCACTCGGTCCCACCGATTCCCAAACTCAGACAAACCCATGCCAAACCCTAGCCAGTCGGTGCAACCGATTCTGCATCGGTGCCACCGAGTTCGGGTTGCCAACTTTTTGTTACCTCGATTCACAAAATCGATACCACTAAGTTTTCTGGATCGACGTCACTAAGTTGTGCAATCTGACCGTTGGTCACCTTTTCGGTACCACCGAGAATTATATATCGGTCTCACCGAGATTCAAAAGTTACTGCCTTTTGGTCACTTCGGTACCACCGAGTTTTACACTTCGGTGTCACCGAGTTGGTCACTTTAGGTGTAACGGTTGGATTTTCGGGGATGCCTATATATACCCCTTCACCACCACCCACTCGCAAGAGAAGCACTCAGAACTATTCCATACTTGCCCCATCCTATTTTCTGAGAGAGAGCCACCTACTCATGTGTTGAGATCAAGCCATTCCACTCCATCCATATGAATCTTGATCTCTACCCTCCCCATGTTGCATTCTACCCAATCAATCTCTTCCACCAAAGCCAAATCTGTGAGAGAGTGATTGTGTGTTGAGGAGTCTATCATCTTGAAGCACAAGAGCAAGGAGTTCATCGACATCACCGAGCCTATTACCTTTTGGAGGGTGGTGCCTCCTAGATTGGTTAGGTGTTGCTTGGGAGCCTCCTACTTCGTGTTATGGAGTTGAACCAAGAAGTTTGTACGGGCAAGGAGATCGCCTACTTCGTGAAGATCTACCCATAGTGAGGCTAGTCCTTCATGGACGGAAGCCGTTATGGAATAGTCGAGGTTGCTACTTCGTGGACCCTTCGTGGGTGGAGCCTTCCGTGGACTCTCGCGACTGTTACCCTCCGTGGGTTGAAGACTCCATAAACATGGACGTACGATAGCACCACCTATCGGAACCACGGGAAAAATCTTCGTGTCTACAAATTGGGTTTGATCTTCCTCCCTACCCTCTACTTCATATGCTTGTCTTTACTTTCCGCTGCTATACTCTTAGACATGCATGTGTAGGGTGTGCTTGACTTGCTATCATTGCTAAAATCTGCCAACACTTAAAATTGGGAAAAGGTAGAACTTTTATTTGGTCAAGTAGTCTAACCACCCCCCTCAAGACATACTTTCGATCCTACAAGTGGTATCAGAGGTTTGGTCTCCATTGCATTGGTTTCACAACCTAGGAGAGTATGGTATCTAGTGAGGGAAATTATCACCGTAGAGGTCCGTACTTTGATGGCACTAATTTTGCTAGTTGGAAGCACAAAATGAAAATGCATATTCTTGGTCATAACCGTGCCGTATGGGCTATTGTTTGTGTTGGTTTGCAAGGTGAATTCTTTGGTGATGGAAAGGAACCGGATCGTGAAGCGACCGCGGATGAATTGAAGATGTTGCAATACAACGCTCAAGCATGTGACATTCTCTTCAACTGCCTATGCCCCGAAGAATTCAACAAAATCAGCCGTCTTGAGAATGCCAAGGAAATTTGGGATACTTTGGTTGATATGCATGAAGGTACCGAATCTGTGAGAGAATCCAAGTTGGACGTTCTTCAAAGTCAGCTTGACAAGTTCAAGATGAAGGATGGTGAAGGAGTCGCGGAGATGTACTCTAGGCTAGCTCTCATCACCAATGAGATTGCCGGCTTAGGAAGCAAAGAGGTGACCAACAAATTCATCATCAAGAAGATACTTCGAGCTTTGGATGAGAGATACGACACCGTGTGCACATTGATCCAAATGATGCCCAACTACAAAGATCTCAAGCTTACGAAAGTCATTGGAAGGATTGTTGCTCATGAGATGACACTCAAGGACAAAGAAGAGCTTCACAACAAGTCTAGCGGTGCTTACAAAGCCACAAGTGATGCTCTCGCAACTTCAAGCGACAACCTTGTCACCAATGAAGAGATAAGCCTCATGGTCAAGAAATTCAACAAGTTCTACAAGAGTAGAGGCAAAGATCGAAGATCCAACTCAAGATATGAAGAGAAGCGTTCGTCAAGTCGTGACCGAAACTGCTACAATTGTGGGAAGCCCGGACACTACTCCAATGAGTGCACGGCTCCCTACAAACGAAGAGAAGAGTCACCTCGAAGACGAAGCTCAAGGAATGAATCACCTCAAAGAGAAAGAAGGAGTAGAGATGATCGTTTCGAACGAAGACCCTCAAGGAGAAGTAGGGACTCGGAGAAGAAGGACAAGTATACCAAGAGCTACTCAAGAAGAAGGCATCAAGCTCATGTTGGTGAATGGGTTTCGGGCTCCGAATCCGACAACAACTTCGAGAGAAGCTATCACTCCATCTCCGACTATAGTCAAGATGAAGGTGTTGCCGGACTTGCACTTGTAACCTCCAACTCCTACGACTTATTTTATTCACCAAATGAAGGGAGTGGAAGTTGCTTCATGGCTAAAGGCCCTAAGGTATCACACCCCGAATACCTTGACTTTGATAGTGATGAAGATGATTTACTTTGTGATGATGACTTGCTCTTTGATAAAACTAGTGATGTTAGTCAAAATGAACTTGATAATTCTCATGCTAGTCAAGATAAATCGCTTGATGATGATAAGATGAAAATAGAACAACTAACTAAAGAATTAAACACTCTTAAGTTAGCTCATGAATCTACTCTAGAAGATCATAGAGAGCTTGTAAGGACTCATGAGAAGCTACGCTTCGAGAAGCTCACCTTGGAGCAAGAACATGAGTTTCTTAAAGCTATCAATGACGATCTCTGAAAGAAGACTTCATCTTATCTAGCCAAACGGTTACTCTTGTCTACATTCAAGCCACAAGTTAAACCTACACAAACTAGTAACAAAGGCAAGAAAGGTTCTTCATCTAGTAGCAACAATAAAAATGTTAAATCTAATGATGTTGCTCCTAGCAGTTCTATTGATTCCACTAATGATGATTCTCTTAGCCAAGTTACACTTGAGCAAGAAACGCTTTATTGAAAGGAATTATAGAGAAAGGTATCTACAAGAGTCTTGCCGGGTGCAAACAATTTGAGGAAATTATACGCAAGCACAGAGGATACCGGAAGAACCATGGCATTGGCTACTTCAACGCAAATGGAGTCGAATGGGAAGAAGGTCAATATCCCAAGCCCAAGTTTGTTCCTCAAAAGGAGAAGTATGAACATACTCCCCCCAAGGGAACAAGCTTTCAAGATTACCTTCCTCCACAAGACCACAAGGGAAAAGGAAAGCTTCATGATAACATTGACACATTTGAAGATGAATCCCTAGCCATGGTGAAGTGGGTTCCCAAGGCTACTCCAAGCTCTACCTCAACAAATGCCACTTCAACACCAAGGATCCCCATCAACTTGATGTGGGTCCCCAAGAAGAAGAACTAGAGAAGTTCTTGAGGGGTGACTCCGCCAATGAAATTCACTCAAATTCATTATTGGCAAGGACTATTTGCAATTAACTCCAACTCTATGCAATAGTTCAAGGAGTCACACATTCCCTCAAAGGTAAGCAAGGGACAAGGTAATCAACAAATCCATGGACATCATCATGTATACTTTGCACTCCATGTCCATAGATATCCTTGTATTTGTCTCTTGTGTGTTGGGACTAACCCATGTAGGTGAGAAGAGTAAGGAAACAACAAGGATGCTCCCAACTCATGGTGATCTTCATCAACCTTGAGCATCCACCACTACCTCATCAACATGAAGTCTCCTATGACAAACCCAAGGCTAGTTTATCCCTCCTATGGGGGGATGTCACATCAAGGGGGAGCTTTACTCTAAGACTTGAGTTAAAGCATCTCTTAGCATGTGACAACATTAAATGCTTTATGTAAAAGTGGTAACCCCACTTGTGCTTAAACGATGAGTATGACCTATGATCAAGTATTCTTACTTGGCTCCTAAGTCAATATACTCACATATAGATGACTCCGTCATCGCCAAAATGCTGGTTAGATGCTAGTATGTTTGTGCATGTTTGTCATGATTTCATTTGACATCTTATTATGTGAGCATGTTGGTCTGTAATTCTTTATCCATTCGAGGACATCCAATTGTTGATATTTGACTTTTGATTTTCTTTTGCCAATTGGATGGACAAGAATGCCTAGGACCACTCTCTAGCTATCTATGCTTTCTCGTATCATATTCTATTCTTGCTGCATCACAAAATTTGAACAAGTACTTTTCGATCTCTCTGTGCGAGGAGCACTCGGAGTTCTGTATCGACAAAGGACTGACCATTAAAACTTCCCAAGTGCATCTCGGTGGAACCAACCCAAAATCTCAGTCTCACCGAATGCCTAGGGTTGATCTGGTTTTCTATCTCAGTATCACCGATTCCATCTTCTCGGTTACACCGAGTTTCCCTGTCAACAGACAGTAGAGGAACTCGGTGACACTGAAAAGTTAGAACCGGTGTCACCGACAGCCATGGGTTTATATAGAGGCAGACCCAACTTTTGAAATCTATTCCTCAAACGTCATCCCCTCCGAAACCCTTGCTACCGAACCAAGGCCCCTAGTCATCGCCTTCGTCTTCTCGAGCCCCTCCGCCGTTGGAAGTCCCCGCAGTCGACGGAATCCTCTCCCCCATCGCCGCCGTAGCGAGATCGTCACCGAGCTAGGGTACGATTTCGTCCCCTCATGTGCTCCCCTCTCCGAATCTTGCGCATTAGGACTTTTCCATCGATAATCCACAGTTTGAGATTGATTCCCCCACAAGAAACTCCAGTAGAATAGCGAACGAAAGATTTTTGAGGGTTTGCCGTCCGCAACTTGAATCTCGGTGGAACCGACGCAAAAGAATCGGTAGCACCGATTCACTTTTCTGGTCGACTGAGAACAATCTCGGTGAAACCGAGTGCCCATTTTCGGTCTCACCGAAAGTGGTGCCAAGTTTCTGTTATGGAGGTTGTTTGTCTCGGTAGGTCCGAAATGTTTGCTTCGGTTGTACCGATATGCATTTGGCAGAATGCAAAACTTGAAAAAATTTAGTTCAATCTTTTGAAAATGTCTACATTTTGTGATGACTCAACCCCTTCCACTCTTCTATACTCTATTCACAGGGTCAGGTATGTCAGATGCTGAAGACAGCCAGAATGACTCCAGAGAGAGAAATGTTGACATGAGCTCAGGCACTAGTCCTGATGAGAGCTTTGATGATAATCCTAGCTCACCAGATTTGCCCAAAGCTGCAACTAGGACAAGGAGGAAGCTCAACTCAGATGAAGAAGATGAAGACTTTATTCTTGAGGAGCAATCCAAGAAAGACACTGCTGCCAAGAGCACTACTGTTGCTGCCACTTTTTCCAAGAAGAAGAAAACAGTGAGGAAAGAGTATGCTAGTGCAGAAGCTATGAGAGCACCAGAGAGTGCTAGGGCAACAATGACTATTGTGCCCCCAAAGAAGTATTTTCCTAAGAAGGCAGGAGAGAAGAAGAGATCCAGGAAGAGGATCATTCATGTCATGGGCAGGCCTACTTCAATGTATGAAGATCCAGCAGAGACTGAGGCTGCAGAGGAAGAGGAAGAGCCAGCTGCCAAGGCTCCTCCTAAGAAGAAGACAAAGCTTATGGTTGATGCTATGCCTAAGGATACATCATCCAAGGGCACCAAGACTGCACCCAAGAAGGCTGCTGCTGCTGAAAAGCCTAAGAGGTTCTCCAGAGAGATACCAGCTTCTAGCAAGAACAAGACTTCTACCTTTAGGGAAGCTGATGATGATGCTATGACTGCTTTGATGAAGCTTAGACCACACCTTTCAGAGCATAATGCCAGCCATCCAGTTGCTGAGGACATGAAGAAGAGGAAGGACTCTGGTTTGAGAGATTGGAGAGCTATTGACCCCTATTCTCAGAGGAAGAAAACTGCTGTGGACTACAGATTTTTCACTAAGGAGCAACAAGATTTCTATGAAACAATCTTCCTTGATAAGAACCCTGCTGTGAGTGACATGAGGTACGTTGACTGGAAATTCATCAAGGAGAATGAAGACTACTTTCCAAGTGTGCAAGATAACTTCCATTGCATTGGTCTGGATGAGTTTGTTGGAAAGGAATTCACTGCTTGGAATGATGAAATCATCATGCAATTCTACTCCACTGCACATTTCTATGGAGATAGTAGAATTGTATGGATGACTGAAGGAGCAAGGTATGAGTCAACTGTTGATGAGTGGGCTGCTATCTTAGGAGTCCCAAAGGTACAACCAGGAGATTTGGATGTCTATTCTAAATCCAAGGAGAGTCACAATGCTATGAAGGACATGTACAAAGAGATCCCTGCTGCAAACTTGAAATCTCACAAGTTAGGATCCATCTACTTCCTCCAGGCAGGTCTGCGAACCATCAACACCATCTTTAGGCATACCTTGATGCCTAAGTCTGGAGATGACAAGATGATAAGAGGCTATTCTATCAACATGCTGATCCATCTTGATAATCACACCAGGATCAGGGTTATGGATCTAATAGTGGAGACTGTGAAGAGGGTTCCTGCTGATCAGAAGTGCTCATGCTGCTATGCACCCTACATCCAGATGCTTATCAACTCCAAGTTGGAGAAGCACATCTTTGCACTCAACAGGCCACATTTGCCCCTACAGCCAGATCTAGAAGACAACATTGTGGTGATGAACCCAGATCATCCCACCTCAGCTGCAGCACAGGCAGAGGCAGAGGCAGCTAGAGCCACTAGCGCTCAAGTCCCTAGATCCAGGAACGAGCAAATGGATCTCTTGATCAGTACCGTTCAGGGCATGCAGAAAGATATCAAGGACATCTTGGCGAATCAGCATAGTCTTGTGAGGATCATGGAGAACAGAATCAAGACTTTAAATGACAAGGTGGATGGGCTGACCAAAACTATGAATGAGCTCAAGAAGGAAGTTGATAGCATGCCCAGTCCCCACACTACAGATGATGAGGATAACTCACCTCTCAGGCCATGCACTCAGTTCACTACTCAGGCTAGATCAGCCACAGTGCTAGCTCCAGAGTTGAGGCCTTCTTCATCAGCACCTGCTACAGCCTCTTTAGCTCCATCAGCTCCTCCAGTTCCTCCAGTTGCTACTCCAACTCCGTCCATGACGTCAGCTGAAGTCTTCGCCGATGCCGTTCTCTCGACTCCTTCATCAACCACTGGAGGAGATCAGCCCCAGAAGGACGCTTAGTTATATACCTTTGAACTTTTTGGTAACTTGTTGCCAAAGGGGGAGAAGATGTATATAGATCTTTAGGCTTCGAGAGAGAGAGCGTTGCTTTTTATCGTTCTTTCAAAACATTTGATGTCTTTTGGTTTGGATGTGTTAAACTTTGTTGGTGTTTGATCATACACTTGATGTGTATTGCTACTACTTCCTATCATTTTGATGATTACGAGATAATCATTCACCTTTGCTTGATTGTGTTGTGCTATATTATTCATTCATATTATTCTCGCACACCACCAAGTTGTATGTGACATGGAAGACTGCCCCATGTACCAAATCGATTGTGCATTTGCATTCAAACGCAAATTCAAAATAATGCACAAATTTATGGGGAGCTTTTGCTTATCACATACTTCTCAAAGCGACGATTATATTCATTGATTATATCATATGTCGAAGCTTTGATCTATATGTTGTCATCAATTACAAAAATGGGGGAGATTGAAAGCACATTTGCTCCCTTGGTGGTTTTGGTAATTAATAACAACATATATGTCATTGAACTAATGTTTTCCACTAAGTACATTTCAGGAAAAGTTCAATGATAGGGATGGCAAAAGGATAGTGGAGATTGTGGAGAAGCCCCAAGATGCAAGGAAATGGATTTGCAAAGCTTCAAGCAAGAGTACTCTACATTTTACTTTGTGAGAAATCACTTTGAGTCCATAGGAAAGCCAATACTATTAAAAGGGGGTAAGGTACTGTTGGTGAACAAGATGCTCCACGTGCACAAGAGATAGTCACCAAAAACACCCACAAACTCTTCCACAAAAGTCTGTCCAAAGCCAAATATCCAAAATCGGTGTAACCAACAATTCCCACTCGGTCCCACCGATTCCCAAACTCAGACAGACCCATGCCAAACCCTAGCCAATCGGTGCAATCGATTCTGCATCGGTGCCATCGAGTTCGGGTTGCCAACTTTCTGTTACCTCGATTCACAAAATCGATACCACCGAGTTTTCTGGATCGGCATCACAGAGTTGTGCAATCTGACCGTTGGTCACCTTTTCGGTACCACCGAGAATTATATATCGGTCTCACCGAGATTCAAAAGTTACTGCCTTTTGGTCACTTCGGTACCACCGAGTTTTACACTTTTGTGTCACCGAGTTGGTCACTTCAGGTGTAACGGTTGGATTTTTGGGGATGCCTATATATACCCCTTCACCACCACCCACTCGCAAGAGAAGCACTCAGAACTATTCCATACTTGCCCCATCCTATTTTCTGAGAGAGAGCCACCTACTCATGTGTTGAGATCAAGCCATTCCACTCCATCCATATGAATCTTGATCTCTAGCCTCCCCAAGTTGCTTTCTACCCAATCAATCTCTTCCACCAAAGCCCAATATGTGAGAGAGTGATTGTGTGTTGAGGAGTCTACCATCTTGAAGCACAAGAGCATGGAGTTCATCGACATCACCGAGCCTATTACCTTTTAGAGGGTGGTGCCTCCTAGATTAGTTAGGTGTTGCTTGGGAGCCTCCTACTTCGTGTTATGGAGTTGAACCAAGAAGTTTGTACGGGCAAGGAGATCGCCTACTTCGTGAAGATCTACCCATAGTGAGGCTAGTCCTTCGTGGACGGAAGCCGTTATGCAATAGTCGAGGTTGCTACTTCGTGGACCCTTCGTGGGTGGAGCCCTCTGTGGACTCTCGCGACCGTTACCCTCCGTGGGTTGAAGACTCCATAAACGTGGACGTACGATAGCACCACCTATCTAAACCACGGGAAAAAATCTTCGTGTCTACAAATTGCGTTTGATATTCCTCCCTACCCTCTACTTCATATGCTTGTCTTTACTTTCTGCTGCTATACTTTTAGACATGCATGTGTAAGCTGTGCTTGACCTTCTATCATTGCTAAAATCTGCCAACACTTAAATTGGGAAAAGGTAGAACTTTTATTTGGTCAAGTAGTCTAATCACCCCCCCCCCTCTAGACATACTTTCGATCCTACAGCCGCAGGCCTCGCCACTTCCCGAAACAATCGTACTGTTATGCGCGCGTGGGATAACCCAGGGCATTAATCATATCCCGTAAGAAACGGGACACGATCTACACGTTGATAAGACGTGCCAATGGAGAAATGGCCTCGAACCGCGAATCAAGTTTTTGTAACCGGCTCAGCGGTCGTGATAGGCCACGACCCTTCGTCAGAAAGGTTGTCAGGAAATACTGTTCATACTTTGACGTTCGGCCTTCGAGGTTAACCGACTTATGGCATCCGGATAACTACATGTTCGGATAACTACGTGTCATTGGCGGCTGGACTAGAGCCAGCCGATCATAAAGGGGGAAAAGAACTGAAAGCACATTTGCTCCCTTGGTGGTTTTGGTAATTAATAACAACATATAAGTCATTGAACTAATGTTTCCACCAAGTATATTTCAGGAAAAGTTCAATGATAGGGATGGCAAAAGGATTGTGGATTACCCCAAGATGCAAGGAAATAGGTTGGCAAAGCTTCAAGGAAGAGGACTCTACATTTTACTTTGTGAGAAATCACTTTGAGTCCATAGGAAAGCCAATACTATCAAAAGGGGGTAAGGTACTGTTGGTGAACAAAATGCTCATACGTGCACAAGTGATAGTCACCAAAAAACACCCGCAAGCTCTTCCACAAATGTCTGTCCAAAGTCAAATATCCAAAATCGGTGCAACCAACACTTTCCACTCGGTGCCACCGATTCTCATACTCAGACAGACCCAAGCCAAACCCTAGCTTTTCGGTGCAACCGATTCCATTCCGGTGCCACCGAGTTTGGGTTGTCAACTTTCTGTTACCTCGATTCACAAAATCGGTACCACCGAGTTTGTTGAATCGGCGTCACCGAGATTGGGCAATCTGACCGTTGGTCACCTTATCGGTGCAACCGAGTTTTATATATCGGTCTCACCGAGATTCAAAAGTTGTCACCTTTTGGTCACTTCGGTACCACCAAGATTAACACATCGGTGTCACCGAGTTGGTCACTTTAGGTGTAACGGTTGGATTTTTGGAGATGCCAATATATACCCCTTCACCACCACCTACTCGAATGAGAAGCACTCAGAACTATTCCATACTTGCCCCATCATATTTTCTGAGAGAGAGCCACCTACTCATGTGTTGAGATCATGCCATTCCATTCCAACCATATGAATATTAATCTCTAGCCTCCCCAAGTTGCTTTCCACCAATCCCATCTCTTCCACCAAGCCAAATCTGTGAGAGGGTGATTGTGTGTTGAGGAGTCTATCATCTTGAAGCACAAGAGCAAGGAGTTCATCGACATTGCCGAGCCTATTACCTTTTGGAGGGTGGTGCCTCCTAGATTGGTTAGGTGTCGCTTGGGAGCCTCCTACTTCGTGTTGTGGAGTTGAACCAAGAAGTTTGTAAGGGCAAGAAGATCGCCTACTTCGTGAAGATCTACCCATAGTGAGGCTAGTCCTTCGTGGACGGAAGCCGTTATGGAATAGTCAAGGTTGCTACTTCGTGGACCCTTATGGATGGAGCCCTCCGTGGACTCTAGTTCAATTATTTTTTTAAATGCATGATCATTTTTTAAATCAGCGAAAATTTTATGAAGGAATAAACTATTTTGTAAGTCATGAACAGTTTTTGAGTTTTTAAGATATTTTCCATTTATGAACATTTTTTGACATGGCAAAATTTTGTTCAGTTTAATTAATTTTTTTAATACACAAACTTTTTAAATAATCATGAACAATTTTTTATTCCCCGAACATGTGTTTTCAAAATTTTGACCGTCTTTTGAATAAGCAAACATTTTACTAAAAAATTGCGAATATTTTTTGAATCCACGAACATTTTATGATTTATTAAAGATTTTATTTCAAAATTTTCGTTTTTGATAAAATCTGAATTTTTTGAAGTCCAAAATTATTTAAATTAGAAAAAACGAAAATGAAAAAGGAAATAAAAAATAAAAAAACGAAACTAAAAAACCCGGCCATTTCGGCATGTGGCGGCCCAGACGGGCGCGTTGCGTCTGCTCCCAGCGCGCAAAGCACAATATAAGAGGTCCCTCTGCATGGGCCAGCCCAAACAGGGGATTCCCCTGTATGGAACATTTTTTTATCACTTATAGATGGTATTGGTGGGTAATATTTTGTAACTTTGGAGGTAATTTTCATGATGTACCACGAGAAGCAATAGCCCCTCTTTTTTATTATTAGGTAGGTATAGATTAGATGTACATATCCTGAGAAAGACCACCGACCGGACGGCTTGCATACCATCCGGCTGAGATGAACGACTTCTCGACCATGAACAAGGAGGCCTCACCGTGCCGTCGCAGCCGCCATTGCAACAATCAACCGGGTCTGACCGGGCCCTAGTTATTAAAACATGGGCTCTGAATGGATAAGAAGAACGGCGAGACCTATGCGAACAACACGGTCGACGTCCGGTGCAAGTACGTCACGGCCGGGCTCTGGTGAAAGTACGACGCAGACGACCTTTGCCTATTTCTGACGAGGAATCGGACTATTGACGGGTCGTGAACACAGTAGCAACGTCCTGTCGGGTGGGAGAACAGGCAAGCAGCAATGAATCCGCTCTTGCTCTACCGCGCCTCTCTCTCTGCGGCATTTCATCGGGTTTGTTGTGCGGCGCAGACGCACCTGTTTTGCTCTACGGCGCACCACCGATGATCTTGTTGTGCGGTGTGTTGCAGCCTCTCGTCGGTGATGCGTCTATCTTGCTCTGTGGCGTTGTCGCGCCCTGCGCTAAGGGTCTGCTCAACCCTGGCAATGACGTGCAACACATCATTGTCCGACGCGTTGCCGGGGACACCCTCGGCCTCGATGGGCCGTTGCGTCTGCACCTGATTGTTTTCCTCGTCGAGGTGGTTCATGGCAGAGGCGGCGCTTCGTCAGGTTGGCCTGCTTGGAAATGATAGAGAGGCGCGTGTGTCGCGCGCCGCGTAGGCTTATGCTCAATCGCTTGTGGCCAGAAACCGATGGGGAGGTGACGGCAAACGGTGGCGTGTTCGGATAATTCCATCAATGGAAAACTTAGGAAAGAAGGAAGCCCGATAAGAACGAATTTTTTGGGGATTTTGGCGAGCCGGGAAGGAAGCTTGCGCAGTTACGCGCGACAACATGCACGGTTGCGCGGGAACAGGCTCACTGACGCCTCTTTGAGTTGACGCGAGGCCAAACGAAACACATGTGCGGTGCTCAAGGTTGCACTTAAATCCTCCGGAGGGAATGCAGTGACAAGACGTGTGAGATGAGGTCGGGATGATGCGCAGGCAGATGGGTAACAATAAAAAAATGTCTGTGATTTAATTACATAGCAAACGGTCGTTCCCTACGCAACGTCGGTAATGATTTCATCAATCGCAAACAATTGTTTATCAGCAAGCGTTTGCCTACAACACACACAACTTATTAGCAGGAATCGTCTATGTTATTTTTGGTGTTCACACACGATTCTGATTACTGCATGTTTGTCGGGTATCACACATATCTTGTTACGCCGAATCGTTTGTGCTCTGCTGGATCATCGCAAAAAGTTCATCCGAGTGACATGTATGCCGTCTGTCACACACATCTTTATCTGGATAATCGTTTGTGTTCTGCTGGATCATCTCAAACAGTTCGTATCGATCAACGGTATGCCACGTATTGCACAAGCAACTCGTATCTCAATCGTGTTTGATGGATCAGTCATCGCACACAGTTTATTTTATTGGGGACGGTTTTATAACCATATCGTTTGCGATTCATGTGTCGTATACAGTTTGATCGAATGGTCTCCTATACATGTGCCAGTTTTGGATCTTCCTACATAAAAGTCCACCTTTTTTTAATGTCTCCCTACTGCACATAGACAAAAATGACATGTAAGCAGGCTTATATCCAACTATTGCAGTTGATCTTAATGAGAATAGAGCCTCTACACAAAAGTTACAAAGTCATAGGATTACAGTAATTCCTCTGCCAACTAGCAATCATACACCCTGGAGCACAATTTCTCCCCCGGCAAGCATCAATATATTAACGCGCTCCATAAAATTACAGCCTAGAAAATAGACAACGGATACAAGTATACGTACATGGAGCTCGCCACAGTACGTCACAACGTGTCCACTAGCACGCTTATTTATATATATGCGTACCAACCTCAATTTAAAGGGGAATGGGATCGAGGAAGAGCGCAGTGATGAGGTCCTTGAGGTCACTGCCATTGGTGTAGCCGTCCCTGCCGCGAAGGTAGATGACCTCACTCGTCCTCGCTATGTTCACCGCCAGCTGCGCTGCTGGAAGCATCGTGCGATCCATCTCCATGCATGCCCCGTTCACCAACCTCCATCTGTGCTCTATCATTGCGGTGATCGCCGTCACGGCCTCTTCCCCCGACACGCCCTTCTCCAGCATGTAGCACTCCACAGCGCTAGCCACATCCTTCTTGTTCTTACCCAGCTGCACCAAAACAATATACATTATTTTCTTGGAGCATACGATATGTGCCTTCCTCTATTTCTAAATATTTGTTTTCTTATAGTCTGTATGCATGGGCCAAACATTTTGTTAGTTTGACCATCAGTTCGGAACAAATTATCAACATTGGCGATATCAAATTGTACGATTAAATCAAAACCTCCATAATATAATTATTTTTGCCAAGGGAACAAAATATATATAAAAGATTTTTGTAGTATCACACTAGAGACTATGCCAATGTCTTAAAAGGACACATTGTCAAACAAAGGGAGCAGTACCTTGTAAGAGGCGACATCATTGAGTAAGCGGATGATTTGTGCACCCATGCGGACCGCCTCAGGAACCGTAAATGTCCACTCTAACACCTCTTGTGTTGCCATGGCGTCGTAGCCCATGAGAGCCACGAGGACAAGCATCAACAACCCTGATGACATGATAGACACCTCCTCGTGTTCCCCCCAGCTCGGCTGGTACTTATCACTATACCACTGGGCCTCCTGCAAATAATATGCCGCCTGTAGTTGGTACTGCAACATTTAAAACACACTATTTGTTAGTTAGTATTTCATGTGATGAATTTGTATCTAATCTAATAGTTTTCAATATATTCAAATAGTAAAATTTTGCAGCTTTGGTTTGATCTGTGTCTTAAATATTTGAAGCATGATGAAGTAGTTTAGAAGAGAATAGACATATTGAATGCACCAATTATAATTTTTGTTTCTATGTCAATTAGTGCGCATACCGCCTTTTTGGCAAAAGACATGCGATACTTCTCGTTTGGTTCCAAAAGATCCTCAAACTCTTTGAAGTTGCCCAGCGTTTTGATGTACAACGCACGCAAGTATTTAGGTAGAACAGAAGCCGCACTTTCATCCCATCTGCATAAAACATATGCACCTTAGTAAGTGCATTTGGGATGCCTCCCTACTAAGTTTTAATGAATACTGAACTTTGACAGTAAAACACAATTGTTATATTATAATCAAATAGAGCTATAGATCAGTTTTCTCTATGTTAAATTGGAAAGAAATGAGTTGACCCTACACACTTACTTTTGCATGGCTTCCGTGAGACTACGACACTCCTCTAAGTTGGCATGGACATCATAAGTATCATCCAAAAGTGACACCAATCCAAATGCCTTGGCGAACATCAATCGTGCACGTGAGTGCTCCTCCTCATGGATCACTCCACACGTCCAAAAGTAGAACTCCACCGTACGGTCGCGAGCGTAAGTTAGATTCACAGTGTCATAAAGATCCCTCCACCACCTGTGGATAAAAAGTAAAAATGCCAAGTAAATTCACTATACCTACTGTTTACTAAACAGTGGCGATTTTGCTTCTGGAAAATGTTTAAGAGATTGTACATTCGTTTTCTCTTTTTTGTTTTATAGAATTGTTTTAACTTTCGTTCATGTTTCTCTTTATCGGGCAACATACCAATCCTACTCTACATATAACATACGTAAATTGATGTTTTGCTAAGAATTGCACATTTTCGTTCCTATAATTTAGGGTAAGTTAGTACAGGTTTAGATGATTGAAATTTACAAAATGTTTAAGCAGAAAATTTGCAGAACTGGAATTTTTGTGAGGGGCTTACATGGACAGAGCCTTTAGCTCCCTGAGGTGAAGGGACCTCATGAGGCTAGAGTGGAGCTTAGCGAGCTCTAGCAGCGTGCCGTCGTGCATCTTCTCATGTGCATACTCACCGATGTAACGCATGGCCTCTAGTTGTCTCGTGAAACGTGGAAGAGGGTGGTCAAGGGCACGCACGACCTGCTCCGCTGTGGGTGAAAGGAGCTCGCGTTTGGTGGCCATCTCCTCAAGGAGGCGCCGCGTGAATGCCATGGCGTCGTCAAGGGTCGCGTTGGCATCACCCGGTACAGCCATGTGAGCAGCGTGGTACAAGCTCAGGAGAGAAATCGGGTCACTGCTCAGGCTTGAGCTGAAATTACCTGAATCATCCCTGAATTTGTCCAACACATCTGCATGTATGTACCATTGAATTCAAACTCATTAATATGCATCAATCATGCATTAAGTAGTTTTTTTTTTCTGATAATGTTAATTTTATTGAATCAAAAGTTTCACCAAAGACCACAATGACCTTAACAACTAGCTGAGTCGACTTAGGAAAGAAATTATGGGACTAAGGAAAAATAATTTCTCAGACATCTTAGAGATAACATTTAATTACCTGTAGACACCCATATTCCGTGTTGCCGAAGCAGACGAAATTGAGTAGCAGCAATGTGAAGGTTGTTTGGGTCGATAACAGACTCCTCCTTGCTGGCATCATGTATATGGCTTATGGCCATGTGGATCTCCTCACGGAAATGACCATCTATGCCAAGACGCTCGAGCGTGTCAACCAATGTCACTGCATCAACCACGGTTGGTTTGGCCTTCACGGCGTCAAACATCCCACGCACGTGCCTCTTCAGCTCCTCCACCCTCTTCCTCATCAACTCCTCCGACATCTGCATACATAGCCAGATACCCACACAAAAACTTGCAAGTAAACAAAATGAAAATATTGTTGTTCATTTAGCTTATGGAATAATAAATAGATGCCATTTTATCCATTTTGACACCCCCCCCCCCCCAGCTTTTGTATGTACATATATATTGTAATATTCTGAAATTTTTTATTATAATTTCATATAAAATATCCAAATAAATTGACCCTACGCTTTCCATTTACAGACGGATGTAGTATATGTTCTTGTTATGTTTTCGTAGTGTATTGTCATTGAAATCCATAGATAAAGGTTTTGCACTTCTCAAGATTGTTTTAATCTTGAACCGCGCAAAGATTGCCCAAACAAATGATTAACAGTTGAATATGCATGCCTTGGTAGGGGGAGGGACGTAGGTGATGAAGAAGTCACCCCACACGGATGGGGCAAAGGTGCCGCCAACAACATCAGCACCGTTGGGCACTGCAGTGCCATTGTCCTCGGCGTTGTTCATCTCCAGCTTCCTGACGGCGGCGGCGGCAGCACAGCTGGCGTCCATCTCAATGGTAGTATGGGCACCGTTGTGTAGTAATTGCAAGTTGCTTGAAGAAGTTGTAAGACATGTGCTGCATGCGGATCTCTATTTATAGACCCTGAATCCCTGGGTGCGATACCTAGGATCTGGATCCAGCACACCGGTTTCACTTCCTTGTAACAAACAAATTTCTAGTCGTCAATCTAGTCAAAAACAATTGAATGGGCCTACATCTAAGACAAATCAATTTTGTTTTACATGTAAGACAAAACAACTGAAGGAGCGGAGGAATCTTATGGCGTGTTGGACTATAGCATTTTCCTGCCAAAGCCACATCTAGAAAGTGGGTTGGCTGACGTACAGACAAATATATTCTACGGTTACGCCAGCCGCTTCTCTAATACATTTATACATGATCACATGAATTTCAAATATGGGAGCTCTTCCAATATCTCCCGGAATATTTCGTGTAGATACTTAAAAGTAATATGCATATTGTTTTGTCTCAAATATAAGTTATTTTGACGTAAACTTATTACTTCTGCAAAAATATGTTTATTATTGCTTATTTTCGTGTAATGCTGGTGTGTTTAATTGATACAAAGCTTCAGCTCCTTCCTAACAAGGGAAAAGAAATTTGCTGGTTAAATTTATGCTTTTGGACATCATACCTACCTCTTCTGTTTGCAGGGATCGTACCTACCTTCCCTTGTAAGGTTCCGTAGGAAGTAGACGCCAAATCTCTAGCAGCCATAACATTATTGATCACTAGATTGGTGGGGAATAAAACTGGGGGGACCAGCCACATATCATTTGACAATGCCAGATCACTATGGAAGAATCGTTTCACAGTGTATCGAGGAATCTTGCAGTTGCAGCGTGGCACCTTGTTTAGAGCATGAGTGACGTGCGCTGTTATTAATTTCGTCCCGCATTATACGAAAGAAATTTTTTATCTTCCGGCTCTCCCTCGTCTTGGCAAGACGAGCACGCAGGTTGTGATGCCAACTGTCGAAGTGTGTCGGGCTATCCTGGCGCGCTCGATGTCTTTGCCGAGCTCCAGCCTCTAGTTCCTGTAAACTATACTCTGACGCGCGTGCTGCTGACGCTCGAGAATTGGACCAAGTCCGACGACGGTGACGCGACTAGATGCAGATAGAGCATGGCACGGACCTAGCGGGCAACATCAGGCATGCCATGGAGCTTGTCATGGTTGCATATTTGCACGCGTGGAGTGGCATGCGATTGGGGTAGCGCACCCCGGTAGCCATCACTACTAGAATTTTCCTATACCCCGGGTGTGAGGCTCTTCGCCGAGAGTCAAATTACGAACACTCGGCAAAGTAACAGACGTCGAGAGAGTCCCTCGCCAACAGGGGCATCTCGGCAAACACAGGATATTGCCGAAAGTAGGCTTCGGCAACATGGCAACACTCGGCAAAGTTTTGTCACGTGGCACATCCGGTGGCGGATAACGGCACGGTCACGGTTTGGCTTCTTTACCGAGAGTGGCACTCGGAAACGATTTGGCATAGATTTTGTCCCATCTCCCCTACCGACAAACAGAAAGACATGTGTTTAAATAGTCCGATAGTCCAATTACATTATGCTTTGGTGTTCATCATTAAGAATATGATCCAACCGTACCGTTACCGAGCGCAGCTCTCGGAAACGAAACAGTTTCCCAGTGTAGCTCTCGGTAAGGATAAGGCTCCCATCAAACTTTAGTCCCACCTCGGCCAGAGACAAGCAAGATGACTTGTTTAAATAGTGGGACAGTACAGATGCAGTAAGCTTCGGTATTCATTACACTCCTGTTTAGAAGATGGACTATCATGGATAGAGATTCATAGTGATAGGCCATCTTCCTAATGATGGATGCCGGCGCATATCATTAATTCAATTATTATTATTTTGAACTCATTTATTGTTATTCTAGGGTTTCATCGTCGGAAATTGCAGATCAGCAAGGCGGCACATGTGCACACAAGGGAGGGGTATGCCCTACCACCGGGTCATGTTGCTCCGTTGGCCTCGAAACTTCCCGTGCTCTCAAAGGAGGCCATCGCATGACACGCGCCAGGCCTCTGTATTTTTTGGACCCGCGTCCAATATTTGTGACATTTATTGCGCTACTAGGGTTTCACCGCCGGAAATTGCAGATCTGCAAGGCGACACATGAAATCATGCCCGAAAGCGGCATGGAAAATCATTTGTGATGTCCTTGTGACATGCGTAGGCGTTGTGCATACGCGGTAGGGGCATGCCCTGCCACCGCGCGGCGGGGGCGGGGGGGGGGGGGGGGCGGGGGGGGGGGGGGAGTACCTCGATGACATGCCTGATGCAACCGTTTAAATCCTCTCGTATGATACTGGAATTTCTCGAGAGCTGGCACGGTGGCATCACATGGCCCCTGTAGGGTGTGGTAAAAGTCTGAGCACGTTTCGAATAAGTCTCCCCTGAAGCCACTTGTAAACCGCACCATCTACGAGCTAGTCTCTGCATATCAAGAGGGAACATGTTGGATTTGTGCAGGAAGTGCGGGTCATGTTGCTCTGTTGGCCTCGAAACTTCTCATGCTCTCGAAGGAGGCCATCGCATTACACGTGCCAGACCCCGCATTTTTTGGACCCGCATGCAATATTTGAAACATTTAGTGCTCTGCTAGGGTTTTAGCGTCGGAAATTGCAGCTGCAAGATGGTGCATGAAATCATGCCTCGAAGCGGCATGGAAATCCCTTTGTGATGTCCTTGTGACATGCGTGGAGAATGTGGTAAAAGTTTGGGCGCGTTAAGGACTTATTCCGAGAGTACCTCTTGGTATATGTTGCCTTTTTCGAGCGTACCTCTCTCGGTAAAAAGTAAACCGTAGATTTGGTTTAGGACCTTTACCGAGAGCTACCCTCGGCACAAGGTGAACCCTAGATCTAGTGTTGGACCTTTACCAAGTCCAGCACTGACAGGCTCTTGGGAAAGGTCCACGGGACACTTAAGTTTCTTCCCCGTTGGGCTTTTCTCATTTCTTCACATCAGCTGTCCCCATCCCTCCACCGCCCCTCCCCGTCGATGCCCCCCGCCCCCTCCCTGCCAACACCCTCCCCTACCCCGCCGACGCCCCCCTCCGGCCGGTGCCTTCCCCCACCAACACCCCCACCCCCCACCAGACGGCACCCTCCTCTACCCCGTCGGCGGCCTCACCCACCGGTCGGCACACCCTACCCTCATTTGATGAGCTTGGATGAATGCTAGATGTTAGATGTTTGCTAGATGTTGGATAAATGCTAGATGTTAGATGAATGGTAGATGTTGGATGAATGCTATATGGATGTATGCTAGATGTTTGCTTGGATGAATGCCATATGGATGTATGCTAGATGTTTGCTTGGATGAATGCTATATGGATGTATGCTAGATGAGTGCTATGGATGAATGCTATATGGGTGCTATGGATGAATGTATTAGTTTTTTGTAGTTGTTTTTATGTAGTATTTTTCATAGTAGTTTGTAACTAGTAATTTTTGTAGTAGTTTTTATATATTGATTTTGATAGTAGTTTGTATGTATTCGTCTTTATCTTGAGCGAGTGTCGATCATATTTGACAGATAAGAGATGTTTTCAGAGGAATGCCAGTTGCGATGCTTTTGATTGTATGATTGATGAATGCTTACGTGGATGATGTATGATGTGCTATTTTAACCTTGCATTCCTTCTCTGCCCCTTTTTTTCTTTCTTTGTAGATAAAATTGTATGCGGTATACAGAGGTAGGTGTCCAGGAGTGTACGATTCATGGTTTGAATGCAATGAACAAGTGCTTCGTTAAGAAGGCAGTTCCCACGACTCGTTCAATAGCAGAGAGAAGGCAGAGTATCATTACAATCAGTATGTGCTTAACCAGAAGAGAAAAACTGAATTAGGCAATGGTGCAGGCCAGAAAGGGCTTATCGGGTTTTGTGGATTGAAGAACTTGATAATTCTCTTCCAGTTCGTCATAATTATGGTGTTTCTTTTATCATGTGGTCGCATGTAGACATGCATTGACCACTTTGTTTTTTTGTTAGTAGGCACTTGTACTAAAGAGCTACTTTGTGATTTCAAATTAATCTTGTGTGAACTATTTATATAATGCTTATGTTAGTTTGTTGTTAAACTTTGTGACTTTAAATGCAAGTTTGTATATTGTATATTTATTTTTGCTGGAGGGATCAGAGGGAAAAGCTATAGAAATTGTACCGGGACACTAAAATTTACCGAGAGCTGCTCTCAACAAACTGGCATGAGCTGGGAGGTCCTGCACTTTGTTGTGGCAGTTATGCCGAGAGTGGCTCTCTGTAAAGAACTGACGGAACCATCGGACGTGAAGTCACTTTATTTTGCTGAGAGGCATTGCTTGGCCCTTGGCAAAGAGTTTGCCGAGTGTCCGTGTTTTGGCTCTCGGCAAATTCCTGTTTGCTGAAGAGGTGTACGTCGGGTGGACTTTGCCGAGTGCAACTTTCGACAAAGGCTTTGTTGAGGGTTTTCGGCTCTTTGCCGAGTGTTTCTCACTAGTAGAAAATAGGGCTTTGGTCCTGGCCAGATAAGAACATTAGTCCCGGTCGTGCTACGAACCGGGACTAGTGGCAGCATCAGTCCCGGTTCGAGAGGCTAGGACGCCGGCCGGGCCTCGGCAGGCATCAGTCCTGGATCGGATGGGACCTTTAGTCCCGGTTCCAGCCACCAACCGGGACTAAAGGGGGTGCTGCCCTTTAGTCCCGGTTTGTGTCTAGAACCGGGACTAAAGGGCCTTTAGTCCCGAGTTTAGACACAAACCGAGACTAATGTTTTGCCTATATATATATCTGCCCCCCATCTCCTCTGTTTTTTGGCCGTGGAAGGGTGGGAGGTGTGTGCTACTCTGTTCACACCTCCTATGCACATGAGGTGTTTGATGAAATGCCCGAGCCGCACTTAAGCTTTCTCCTCTCCAAGCTCGACCTCCAAGCTACATTTTCCCCAAGATTTATTTAGGTTTGGCGGTGCACCAACTACACAAGTGTTCTACAAGGTTAGCAACTTCATCCTTTCATCTCTCACTGCTAGTTTAGCTCATTTCAAATGCTCTAGAAGTAGGGTGGTATGTGGGTTTTAGTGGAGGAGTGTATGTGTGAGTTTATTTGATTTAGATGCACAATTTGAGCTCAAATTAACTTCTTACTTGTATTATTGTTTGTTATTATATAGTGCCATGGTTTTGGTAGACGCCCCTGTCGGCTCTCATCCGGTCTATGATTCCGATGTGGTATATTATCATTTATTACTATTTGTTTCATTCAATGTTTATGACAATTATGCCGACCAACTTGACATAGATGTCTTTATGTAGGAGGTATGTGAACCGGAAATTTTAACCGACCCTATTGTCGAGAGGTTAAATTTAGTTGAAAAAGAAAACAATTATTTGAAAGAAAAATTGAAAAGAATTGAAGAAGAGAAGATGAAATTGTAGTTGCATGTTGCCGATGTCGTCGATGTACACAAGATCCAGATGGATGCAATGCACTTGAAGATTAGAAAGATTAGAAAATATGCCATTGATAATGAGGCTTGGTATCATTATGTTGTTGGATCAATTGTTACCTTAGTTGCGATTTTGATCGCATTTGTTGTTGCATTTAAATGTTTTACATAGTTGTATGTTAGTTTCAATGTATGTTTTAATTAGATGCTCTAGAGAGCTGTATGTTGTTCTGTGAGAACTATATGTTTGAACTTTATGAAATCCCTTTGCAATAGATGGGTTTTCGTACGAAACCCTCATACTTCGAAAGAGATTGCCCAGTTTTGTACACGAAGTGCATCCAGTTTTTGTCGTAACCCTCTAAACCTTTTAGCACATGCTATGTGGTGAAATTATGATACCATGCCAAGGTTCAACCTTTTCAGAGTTCATTTGCAGTGCTTTCCAAATTCAGGGTCGTTTAGCTCAAAATAAATCATTAAATGCATGAAAAATAGCAAACGAAGTAGGAAAAGGGTTGAAAATTGATGATGTGGCTTTGCATGGTGCATATTGAATGCATAAAAAGTCTGGAGTTAAACTATGTTAAAAAAATGAAATTCCTTGCAATAGATGAGTTTTCGTACGAAACCCTGATACTTCGAAAGAGATTGTCCAGTTTTATACACGAAGTGCATCCAGTTTTTGTCGTAACCCACTAAACCTTTTAGCACAGACTATGTGGGTGAAATTATGATACCAGGCCAAGTTTCAACTTTTTCAGAGTTCATTTGCAGTGCTTTTCAAAATCAGGGTCGTTTAGCTCAAAATAAATCATTAAATGCATGAAAAATAGCAAACGAAGTCGGAAAAGGGTTGAAAATTGATGATGTGGTTTGGCATGGTGCATATTGAACGCACAAAAAGTCTGGAGTTAAAACATGTTAAAAAAATGAAATCCCTTTGTAATAGATGAGTTTTCGTATGAAACCCTGATACTTCGAACGAGATTGTCCAGTTTTGTACACGAAGTGCATCCAGTTTTTGCCGTAACCCTCTATACCTTTTAGCACATGCTATGTGGGTGAAATTATGATACCATGCCAACTTTCAACTTTTTCAGAGTACATTTGAAGTGGTTTTCAAATTCAGGATCGTTTAGCTCAAAATAAATCATTAAACGCATGAAAAATAGCAAACGAAGTCGGAAAAGGGTTGAAAATTGATGATGTGGCTTTGCATGGTGCATATTGAATGCACAAAAAGTCTGGAGTTAAAATATGTTAAAAAAATGAAACCCCTTTGCAATAGATGAGTTTTCGTACGAAACCCTGATACTTCGAAAGAGATTGTCCAGTTTTGTACACGAAGTGCACCCAGTTTTTGTCGTAACCCTCTAAACCTTTTAGCACATGCTATGTGGGTGAAATTATGATACCATACCAAGTTTCAACCTTTTCAGAGTTCATTTGAAGTGCTTTTCAAATTCAGGGTCGTTTAGCTCAAAATAAATCATTAAATTCATGAAAAATAGAAAACGAAGTCGGAAAAGGGTTGAAAATTGATGATGTGGCTTTGTATGGTGCATATTGAATGCACAAAAAGTCTAGAGTTCAAATATGTTAAAAAATAAAATCCCTTTGCAATAGATGAGTTTTCGTATGGAACCCTGATACTTCGAAAGAGATTGTCCAGTTTTGTACATGAAGTGCATCCAGGTTTTGCCGTAACCCTCTAAACCTTTTAGCACATTGATACGTCCATTTTGCATCATGCTTTTATATTGATATTTATTGCATTATGGGCTGTTATTACACATTATGGTACAATACTTATGCCTTTTCTCTCTTATTTTACAAGGTTTACATGAAGAGGGAGAATGCCGGCAGCTGGAATTCTGGACTTGAAAAGGAGCAAATATGAGAGACCTATTCTGCACAACTCCAAAAGTCCTGAAAAGTTATGGAGAATTATTTTGGAATATATAAAAAATATTGGGCGGAAGAAATATCAGAGGGGACCCACCAGGAGGTCACAAGCCAGGGTTGCGCGCCCTACCCCCCTGGGCGCGCCCCTGTGGCTTGTGGGCCCCCTGGTAGGCCTCCGGTGCCCATCTTCTGCTATATGAAGGGTTTTGACCTGGAAAAAATCATAAGGGAGCTTTCGGGACGAAGCGCCGCCGTCTCGAGGCGAAACTTGGGCAAAACCAATCTAGGGCTCCGGCGGAGCTGTTCTGCCGGGGAAACTTCCCTCCCAGAGGGGGAAATCGAAGCCATCATTATCACCAACGATCCTCTCATCGAGAGGGGGTCAATCTACATCAACATCTTCACCAGCACCATCTCCTCTCCAAACCCTAGTTCATCTCTTGTATCTGATCTTTGTCTCAAAACCTCAGATTGGTACCTGTGGGGTGCTAGTAGTGTTGATTACTCTTTGTAGTTGATGCTAGTTTGTTTACTTGGTGGAAGATCATATGTTCAGATCCTTAATGATAATTAATACTCCTCTGATTTTGAACATTGATATGCTTTGTGAGTAGTTACGTTTGTTCCTGAGGACATGGGATAAGTCTTGTTATAAGTAATTATGTGAATTTGGTATTCGTTTGATATTTTGATGAGATGTATGTTGTCTCTCCTCTAGTGGTGTTATGTGAATGTCGACTACACGACACTTCACCATTATTTGGGCCTAGGGAAGGCATTGGGAAGTAATAAGTAGATGATGGGTTGCTAGAGTGACAGAAGCTTAAACCCTAGTTTATGTGTTGCTTCGTAAGGGGCTGATTTGGATCCATATGTTTCATGCTATGGTTAGATTTATCTTAATTCTTCTTTCGTAGTTGCGGATGCTTGCGAGAGAGGTTAATCATAAGTGGGAGGTTTGTCCAAGTAAGGGCATCACCCAAGCACCGGTCCACCCACATATCAAACTATCAAAGTAACGAATGCGAATCATATGAGCATGATGAAAACTAGCTTGACAGAAATTCCCATGTGTCCTCGGGAGCGCTTTGCTTTATATAAGAGTTTATCCAGGCTTGTCCTTTGCTACAAAAAGGATTGGGCCACCTTGCTGCACCTTTGCTACATTTGTTACTTGCTATCCGTTACGAATTATCTTATCACAAAACTATTTGTTACCGATAATTTCAGTGCTTGCAGAGAATACCTTACTGGAAACCGCTTGTCATTTCCTTCTGCTCCTCGTTGGGTTCGACACTCTTACTTATCGAAAGGACTACGATAGATCCCCTATACTTGTGGGTCATCAAGACTATTTTCTGGCGCCGTTGCCGGGGAGTGAAGCGCCTTTGGTGAGTGGAACTTGGTAAGGAAAAATTTATATACTGTGCTGAAATTTACTGTCACTTGTTACTATGGAAAGTAATCCTTTGAGGGGCTTGTTCGGGGTATCTTCACCTCGACCGGAAGCACAAAGAGTTGCCCCTCAACCTACTGAACCTACTGAAAATATTTATTATGAGATTCCTTCGGGTATGATAGAGAAACTGCTAGCTAATCCTTTTGCAGGAGATGGAACACTACATCCTGATTTGCATCTAATCTATGTGGATGAAGTTTGTGGATTATTTAAGCTTGCAGGTTTGCCCGAGGATGATGTCAAGAAGAAGGTATTTCCTTTATCTTTGAAGGAGAAGGCATTGACATGGTATAGGCTATGTGATGATATTGGATCATGGAACTACAACCGATTGAAATTGGAATTTCATCAGAAGTTTTATCCTATGCATCTGGTTCATCGTGATCGGAATTATATTTATAATTTTTGGCCTCGTGAAGGAGAAAGAATCGCTCAAGCTTGGGGGAGGATTAAGTCAATGTTATATTCATGCCCCAATCATGAGCTCCCAAGAGAAATTATTATTCAGAATTTTTATGCTCGGCTTTCTCGTAATGATCAATCCATCCTCGATACTTCTTGTACTGGTTCCTTTATGAAGAAAGATATTGAATTCAAATGGGACTTATTGGAAAGAATTAAACGCAACTCTGAAGATTGGGAACTCGACGAAGGTAAGGAGTCAGGTATAAACCTTAAGTTTGATTGTGTTAAATCCTTTATAGACCCCGATGCTTTTCGTGAATTTATCACTAAATATGGACTTGACTCTGAGATAGTAGCTTCTTTCTGTGAATCATTTGCTACTCATGTTGATCTCCCTAAGGAGAAGTGGTTTAAATATCATCCTCCCATTGAAGTGAAAGTAGTTGAACCTATCAAAGTTGAAGAAGAAACCATTACTTATAATGTTGATCCTGTTGTTCCTACTGCTTATATTGAGAAACCACCTTTCCCTGTTAGAATAAAGGAACATGGTAAAGCTTCAACTGTGGTCCGTAAGAGTTGTACTAGAACACCTACACCCCCTGAACAAATCAAAGTTGAACCTAGTGTTGCTATGGTTAAGGATCTCTTGGTTGATAATATTGATGGGCATGTTATTCATTTCTGTGATGAAGCTGCTAGAATTGCTAGACCTGATACTAAAGATAAACATAGACCTATTGTTGGCATGCCTGTTGTTTCTGTTAAAATAGGAGATCATTGTTATCATGGCTTGTGTGATGTGGGTGCTAGTGTGAGTGCAATTCCCTTTACCTTATATCAAGAAATTATGAATGATATTGCAGCAGCTAAATTAGAGGAAATTGATGTTACCATTAAGCTTGCTAATAGAGATACTATAGCACCAGTTGGGATTGTTAGAGATGTTGAAGTCTTGTGTGGGAAAATAAAGTATCCTACTGATTTTCTTGTTCTTGTTTCCCCACAAGATGATTTTTGTCCCATTATATTTGGTAGACCTTTCTTGAATACTTTTAATGCTAAGATAGATTGTGAGAAAGAAACTGTTACTGTAAGTTTTGGGGATGTGTCTCATGAGTTCAATTTCTCTAAATTTCGTAGACAACCCCATGACAAAGAATTGCCTAGTAAAGATGAAATTATTGGTCTTGCTTCTATTGCTGTGCCTCCTACTGATCCCTTAGAACAATATTTGCTAGACCATGAAAACGATATGCATATGAATGGAAGGAATGAAATAGATAAGATTTTCTTTGATCAGCAGCCTATTTTGAAACACAACCTGCCTGTTGAAATACTTGGGGATCCTCCTCCACCCAAGGGTGATCCCGTGTTTGAGCTTAAACAATTACCGGATACTCTGAAATATGCTTATCTTGATGAAAAGGAGATATATCCTGTTATTATTAGTGCTAACCTTTCAGAGCATGAAGAAAAGAGATTATTGAAAACTCTGAGGAAGCACCGTGCTGCTATTGGATATACTCTTGATGATCTTAAGGGCATTAGTCCCACTCTATGTCAGCATAAAATTAATATGGAGCCTGATGCTAAACCAGTTGTTGATCACCAACGACGGTTAAATCCTAAAATGAAAGAAGTGGTAAGAAATGAAATACTAAAGCTTCTGGAGGCAGGTATAATTTATCCTATTGCTGATAGTATATGGGTTAGTCCCGTTCATTGTGTCCCTAAGAAGGGAGGTATTACCGTTGTTCCTAATGATAAAAATGAATTGATCCCGCAATGAATTGTTACAGGATATAGAATGGTAATTGATTTTAGGAAGTTAAATAAAGCTACTAGGAAAGATCATTACCCTCTACCTTTTATTGATCAAATGCTAGAAATACTATCCAAACATACACACTTTTGCTTTCTAGATGGTTATTCTGGCTTCTCTCAAATACATGTGTCAAAAGAAGACCAAGAGAAGACCACTTTTACTTTCCCTTTCGGTACCTTTGCTTATAGACGTATGCCTTTTGGTTTATGCAATGCACCTTCTACCTTTCAAAGATGTATGACTGCTATATTCTCTGACTTTTGTGAAAAGATTGTTGAGGTTTTCATGGATGACTTCTCCGTTTACGGAACTTCTTTTGATGATTGCTGGAGCAACCTTGATCGAGTTTTGCAGAGATGTGAAGAAACTAATCTTGTCTTGAATTGGGAGAAGTGCCACTTTATGGTTAATGAGGGTATTGTCTTGGGACACAAAATCTCCGAAATAGGTATTGAAGTTGATAAAGCTAAAGTTGATGCTATTGAAAAAATGCCGTGTCCCACGGATATCAGAGGTATAAGAAGTTTCATTGGTCATGCTGGTTTCTATAGGAGGTTTATTAAAGACTTCTCTAAGATTTATAGGCCTCTCACTAATCTTTTGCAAAAAGATGTTCCATTCGATTTTGATGATGATTGCGTAGAAGCATTTGAAATTCTTAAGAAAGCCTTGATTTCTGCACCTGTTGTTCAACCACCTGATTGGAACCTACCCTTTGAAATAATGTGTGATGCTAGTGATTATGCCGTTGGTGTTGTTCTAGGACAAAGAGTTGATAAGAAATTAAATGTTATCCATTATGCTAGTAAAACTCTAGACAGTGCTCAAAGAAACTATGCTACCACTGAAAAGGAATTTTTAGCAGTTGTGTTTGGTTGTGATAAGTTCAGGCCTTATATTGTTGATTCCAAAGTAACTGTTCACACTGATCATGCTGCTATTAAATATCTTATGGAAAAGAAAGATGCTAAACCTAGACTTATTAGATGGGTTCTTCTGCTACAAGAATTTGATTTGCATATTATTGATAGAAAGGGTGCTGAGAACCCCGTAGCAGACAACTTGTCTAGGTTAGAAAATGTTCTTGATGATGCACTACCTATTGATGATAGCTTTCCTGATGAACAATTAGCTGTCATAAATGCCTCGCGTAATGCTCCATGGTATGATGATGATGCTAATTACATTGTTGCTAAATTTATACCACCTAGTTTCACATACCAACAAAAGAAAAAGTTCTTCTATGATTTAAGACATTACTTTTGGGATGATCCACACCTTTATAAAGAAGGTGTAGATGGTGTTATTAGACGTTGTGTACCTGAGCATGAACAGGAACATATCCGACGCAAGTGTCACTCCGAGGCCTACGGGGGACACCACGCTGGAGATAGAACTGCACACAAGGTATTACAATCTGGTTTCTATTCGCCTACTCTCTTCAAGGATGCTCGTAAGTTTGTCTTGTCTTGTGATGAATGTGAAAGAATTGGTAATATTAGTAGACGTCAGGAAATGCCTATGAATTACTCACTTGTTATTGAACCATTTGATGTTTGGGGTTTTGATTATATGGGATCTTTTCCAAAGTCCAACGGGTATACTCATATTCAAGTTGCTGTTGATTATGTTACTAAGTGGGTAGAAGTTATTCCAACTAGTAGTGCTGATTATAACACTTCTATTAAAATGCTTAAAGAAGTTATTTTCCCTAGATTTGGAGTCCCTAGATATTTAATGACTGATGGTGGTTCACACTTTATTCATGGTGCTTTCCGTAAATTGCTTGCTAAGTATGATGTTAATCATATAATTGCATCTCCTTATCATCCTCAGTCTAGTGGTCAAGTAGAATTGAGCAATAGAGAAATTAAATTGATCTTGCAGAAGACTGTTAACAGATCCAGAAAGAATTGGCCTAAGAAACTTGATGATGCATTATGGGCTTATAGAACTGCTTACAAAAACCCTATGGGTATGTCTCCATATAAAATGGTTTATGGTAAAGCATGTCACTTACCTCTAGAACTAGAACATAAAGCTTATTGGGCAATTAAAGAGCTCAACTATGATTTCAAACTTGCTGGTGAGAAGAGGTTATTTGACATTAGCTCACTTGATGAATGGAGAACCCAGGCCTATGAGAATGCCAAGTTGTTTAAAGAAAAAGTTAAGACATGGCATGATAAAAGGATACAAAAGTGTGAATTCAATGTAGGTGACCATGTCTTGCTATACAATTCTCGCTTAAGATTTTTTGCAGGAAAACTTCTCTCTAAATGGGAAGGGCCTTACATTATCGAGGAAGTATATCGTTCCGGTGCCATCAAGATCAACAACGCCGAAGGCACAAATCCTAAGGTGGTAAACGGGTAAAGAATCAAACATTATATCTCAGGTAGTCCCATAAATGTTGAAACCAATATTATCAATACCATGACTCTGGAGGAGTACATTAGGGAGACCTACCAGAACGTTTCAGACTCCGAAAAGGAATAGGTATGTGTTACGGTAAGCAAACCGACTCCAAAACTTTTCCAATAGCAATTTTTATCCGTTTTGGAATATTTAATAAATTAGGAAAATTTAAAGTAGTCCAAAGAGTGCACGAGGAGGTGACAAGCCAGGGGGCGCGCCCTACCCCCCTGGGTGCGCCCCTGTGGCTTGTGGCCACCCCGTGTACCCTCCGGACTCCGTTTTCTTGTGGTATACTCCTTCAGGTCGGTAACATTTCATTATATAATCTCCCAAAGGTTTGGACCTTTTTATCACGACAATACCTCCTGTTTTCGTTTTGAGCTGTTTCTGCAGCAGATTTAGAGCCAGATGTCTTCGCAAGAGTCGGTCGGGGAGAGCCGTGCCTCTCACCTGACACCGGGGCTGGAGCATATAGAGAAGCCAACCACTTCGGGCAGGCCACGGAGGAAGTGATGGAGGCCGACTTGAAAAGGATGGATGCTATGGAGGAAGACCAAGAAGTTACCTCTCATCTACAACCTGGAGCCATGCTGGAGGAACTTCGGAGCTCGGCAATTCCGAATCCGGTCATCCCTCCCCATGCTAAATTTCTTACTTATGAAAATATGAAAAAGAGTGTTGCTTCTTCCCCCGCAGCAATGAATCATCCATGGGTGATGGGAGCTCTAACCGTCACGGGAAAACTCCGCAAGGAAATAATGGATCTCAGACAGCAAAATAACAAGCTGGAGGAGGAGAATCGTATTCTGAGGGGCATCATCGCCAAGAATATAACATCACCACCTCCGAAGAAAGACAACTAAACACATGGGTATGGGCACTCCCCTTGGCTTGTGCCAAGCTTGGGGGAGGTGCCCCGGTATCGTATCACCATCACATCTTTTACTTTTATCGTTTTTCTAGTTCGATCCTTTTGGTTATATCTTGATCTAGTAGAATAAAGTCTTTAGGGTGATCTAGTTTTGAATTTTGCTTTTTGTTCCCCTTATGTAAGCGAGTCCAAGAGTTATATAATAAAAAGTAGTTTTGAGTTGAGGGCTTTGCTTGCTTGCTATGATCTTGAGAAAAAGAAATAGAAAGAAGTATAAAATAAAAGCAAAGAGTATATATGATGATCTTATGGGGGGTGATGACTTCACATATAAGAAGTATGTCGATTGAAATTTGTTGTGAGTTGACAAACATAGCGATTGGTCATTGTTGCAATTAACAGGAAGTAATAAAGAAAGAGAGGTTCGCATATAAATATATTATCTTGGACATCTTTTATGATTGTGAGCACTCATTAAAATATTATATGCTAAGAAGTTGATGTTGGACAAGGAAGACAACATAATGGGTTATGTTTGCTTATTTCCGAATAGAAGTTATATGGTTATAGATCATTTAACATGTGACGCTTGCTTCCACCCCATATCAGCCAAAACTTCCGCACCAAGTAGAGATACTACTTGTGCATCCAAACACCCTTAACCCAGTTTTGCCATGAGAGTCCACCATACCTACCTATGGATTGAGTAAGATCCTTCAAGTAAGTTGTCATCGGTGCAAGCAATAAAATTTGCTCTCTAAATATGTATGATCTATTAGTGTGAGGAAAATAAACTTTATACGAACTTGTGATATGGAAGAAATAAAAGCGACAGACTGCATAATAAAGTTCTTTATCACAAGGGGCAATATAAAGTAACATTCTTTTGCATTAATGGATTGCGCATCCAACTATAAAAGCGCATGACAACCTCTGCTTCCCTCTGTGAAGGGCCTATCTGTTACTTTTATTTTCTAGTACTTACCTTTATGCAAGAGTCGTGGTGATCTTCACCATTTCCTTTAATTCGCCTTTTTCTCTTGGCAAGCGTCATGTGTTGGGGAATGATCTAGACACATATATCCACTCGGATGTGGGTGATCATGAGTTATTTCTGTTGACATTACCCTTGAGGTAAATAGTTGGGAGGCAAAACTATAAGCCCCTATCTTTCTCTGTGTCCAATTGAAGCTTTGACCTCATAAGTACCGCGTGAGTGTTAGCAATTATGAAAGACTAAAATATGATTGAGTATGTGGATTTGCTTTACAAGATCTTATATTGACTCTTTCCGACGTTATGATAAATTGGAATTGCTTCAATGACTAAGATCATAGTTTGTTGGTTCTCAATAGAGTTCTTGATTCATACCTTACCTTTTGAATGAATTGTTACTTTAGCATAAGAAATTATATGTCAATATATGTTGCTGTTCTAAAGATGACCATGATGCCTTCATGTCTGTATTTTATTTTATCGACACCTCTATCTCTAAACATGTGGACATATTTATCGATTTCGGCTTTCGCTTGAGGACAAGCGAGGTCTAAGCTTGGGGGTGTTGATACGTCCATTTTGCATCATGCTTTTATATTGATATTTATTGCATTATGGGCTGTTATTACACATTATGGTACAATACTTATGCCTTTTCTCTCTTATTTTACAAGGTTTACATGAAGAGAGAGAATGCCGGCAGTTGGAATTCTGGACTGGAAAAGGAGCAAATATGAGAGACCTATTCTGCACAACTCCAAAAGTCCTGAAAAGTTACAGAGAATTATTTTGGAATATATAAAAAATATTGGGCGGAAGAAATACCAGAGGGGACCCACCAGGAGGTCACAAGCTAGGGGGCGCGCCCTACCCCCTGGGCGCGCCCCTGTGGCTTGTGGGCCCCCTGGCAGGCCTCCGGTGCCCATCTTCTGCTACATGGAGGGTTTTGACCTGGAAAAAATCATAAGGGAGATTTCGGGACGAAGCGCCGCCGTCTCGAGGCGGAACTTGGGCAGAACCAATCTAGGGCTCCGGCGGAGCTGTTCTGTCGGGGAAACTTCCCTCCCGGAGGGGGAAATCGAAGCCATCGTCATCACCAACGATCCTCTCATCGAAAGGGGGTCAATCTCCATCAACATCTTCACCAGCACCATCTCCTCTCCAAACCCTAGTTCATCTCTTGTATCCGATCTTTGTCTCAAAACCTCAGATTGGTACCTGTGGGTTGCTAATAGTGTTGATTACTCTTTGTAGTTGATGCTAGTTGGTTTACTTGGTAGAAGATCATATGTTCAGATCCTTAATGATAATTAATACTCCTCTGATTTTGAACATTGATATTCTTTGTGAGTAGTTACGTTTGTTCCTGAGGACATGGGATAAGTCTTGTTATAAGTAATCATGTGAATTTGGTATTCGTTCGATATTTTGATGAGATGTATTATGTCTCTCCTCTAGTGGTGTTATGTGAACGTCGACTACATGACACTTCACCATTATTTGGGCCTAGGGGAAGGCATTGGGAAGTAATAAGTAGATGATGGGTTGCTAGAGTGACAGAAGCTTAAACCCTAGTTTATGCGTTGCTTCGTAAGGGGCTGATTTGGATCCATATGTTTCATGCTATGGTTAGATTTATCTTAATTCTTCTTTCGTAGTTGCGGATGTTTGCGAGAGAGGTTAATCATAAGTGGGAGGTTTGTCCAAGTAAGGGCATCACCCAAGCACCGGTCCACCCACATATCAAACTATCAAAGTAACGAATGCGAATCATATGAGCATGATGAAAACTAGCTTGACAGAAATTCCCATGTGTCCTCGGGAGCGCTTTGCTTTATATAAGAGTTTATCCAGGCTTGTCCTTTGCTACAAAAAGGATTGGGCCACCTTGCTGCACCTTTGCTACATTTGTTACTTGCTATCCGTTACGAATTATCTTATCACAAAACTATTTGTTACCGATAATTTCAGTGCTTGCAGAGAATACCTTACTGGAAACCGCTTGTCATTTCCTTCTGCTCCTCGTTGGGTTCGACACTCTTACTTATCGAAAGGACTACGATAGATCCCCTATACTTGTGGGTCATCAAGACTATTTTCTGGCGCCGTTGCCGGGGAGTGAAGCGCCTTTGGTGAGTGGAACTTGGTAAGGAAAAATTTATATACTGTGCTGAAATTTACTGTCACTTGTTACTATGGAAAGTAATCCTTTGAGGGGCTTGTTCGGGGTATCTTCACCTCAACCGGAAGCACAAAGAGTTGCCCCTCAACCTACTGAACCTACTGAAAATATTTATTATGAGATTCCTTCGGGTATGATAGAGAAACTGCTAGCTAATCCTTATGCAGGAGATGGAACACTACATCCTGATTTGCATCTAATCTATGTGGATGAAGTTTGTGGATTATTTAAGCTTGCAGGTTTGCCCGAGGATGATATCAAGAAGAAGGTATTTCCTTTATCTTTGAAGGAGAAGGCATTGACATGGTATAGGCTATGTGATGATATTGGATCATGGAACTACAACCGATTGAAATTGGAATTTCATCAGAAGTTTTATCCTATGCATCTGGTTCATCGTGATCGGAATTATATTTAATATTGGATCATGGAACTACAACCGATTGAAATTGGAATTTCATCAGAAGTTTTATCCTATGCATCTGGTTCATCGTGATCGGAATTATATTTATAATTTTTGGCCTCGTGAAGGAGAAAGAATCGCTCAAGCTTGGGGGAGGATTAAGTCAATGTTATATTCATGCCCCAATCATGAGCTCCCAAGAGAAATTATTATTCAGAATTTTTATGCTCGGCTTTCTCGTAATGATCAATCCATCCTCGATACTTCTTGTACTGGTTCCTTTATGAAGAAAGATATTGAATTCAAATGGGACTTATTGGAAAGAATTAAACGCAACTCTGAAGATTGGGAACTCGACGAAGGTAAGGAGTCAGGTATAAACCTTAAGTTTGATTGTGTTAAATCCTTTATAGACCCCGATGCTTTTCGTGAATTTATCACTAAATATGGACTTGACTCTGAGATAGTAGCTTCTTTCTGTGAATCATTTGCTACTCATGTTGATCTCCCTAAGGAGAAGTGGTTTAAATATCATCCTCCCATTGAAGTGAAAGTAGTTGAACCTATCAAAGTTGAAGAAGAAACCATTACTTTTTGGTAACTTGTTGCCAAAGGGGGAGAAGATGTATATAGATCTTTAGGCTTCGAGAGAGAGAGCGTTGCTTTTTATCGTTCTTTCAAAACATTTGATGTCTTTTGGTTTGGATGTGTTAAACTTTGTTGGTGTTTGATCATACACTTGATGTGTATTGCTACTACTTCCTATCATTTTGATGATTACGAGATAATCATTCACCTTTGCTTGATTGTGTTATGCTATATTATTCATTCATATTATTCTCACACACCACCAAGTTGTATGTGACATGGAAGAGTGCCCCATGTACCAAATCGATTGTGCATTTGCATTCAAACGCAAATTCAAAATAATGCACAAATTTATGGGGAGCTTTTGCTTATCACATACTTCTCAAAGCGACGATTATATTCATTGATTATATCATATGTCGAAGCTTTGATCTATATGTTGTCATCAATTACAAAAATGGGGGAGATTGAAAGCACATTTGCTCCCTTGGTGGTTTTGGTAATTAATAACAACATATATGTCATTGAACTAATGTTTTCCACTAAGTACATTTCAGGAAAAGTTCAATGATAGGGATGGCAAAAGGATAGTGGAGATTGTGGAGAAGCCCCAAGATGCAAGGAAATGGATTTGCAAAGCTTCAAGCAAGAGTACTCTACATTTTACTTTGTGAGAAATCACTTTGAGTCCATAGGAAAGCCAATACTATTAAAAGGGGGTAAGGTACTGTTGGTGAACAAGATGCTCCATGTGCACAAGAGATAGTCACCAAAAACACCCACAAACTTTTCCACAAAAGTCTGTCCAAAGCCAAATATCCAAAATCGGTGTAACCAACAATTCCCACTCGGTCCCACCGATTCCCAAACTCAGACAGACCCATGCCAAACCCTAGCCAATCGGTGCAATCGATTCTGCATCAGTGCCATCGAGTTCGGGTTGCCAACTTTCTGTTACCTCGATTCACAAAATCGATACCACCGAGTTTTCTGGATCGGCATCACAGAGTTGTGCAATCTGACCGTTGGTCACCTTTTCGGTACCACCGAGAATTATATATCGGTCTCACCGAGATTCAAAAGTTACTGCCTTTTGGTCACTTCGGTACCACCGAGTTTTACACTTTTGTGTCACCGAGTTGGTCACTTCAGGTGTAACGGTTGGATTTTTGGGGATGCCTATATATACCCCTTCACCACCACCCACTCGCAAGAGAAGCACTCAGAACTATTCCATACTTGCCCCATCCTATTTTCTGAGAGAGAGCCACCTACTCATGTGTTGAGATCAAGCCATTCCACTCCATCCATATGAATCTTGATCTCTAGCCTCCCCAAGTTGCTTTCTACCCAATCAATCTCTTCCACCAAAGCCCAATATGTGAGAGAGTGATTGTGTGTTGAGGAGTCTATCATCTTGAAGCACAAGAGCATGGAGTTCATCGACATCACCGAGCCTATTACCTTTTAGAGGGTGGTGCCTCCTAGATTAGTTAGGTGTTGCTTGGGAGCCTCCTACTTCGTGTTATGGAGTTGAACCAAGAAGTTTGTACGGGCAAGGAGATCGCCTACTTCGTGAAGATCTACCCATAGTGAGGCTAGTCCTTCGTGGACGGAAGCCGTTATGCAATAGTCGAGGTTGCTACTTCGTGGACCCTTCGTGGGTGGAGCCCTCCGTGGACTCTCGCGACCGTTACCCTCCGTGGGTTGAAGACTCCATAAACGTGGACGTACGATAGCACCACCTATCGAAACCACGGGAAAAATCTTCGTGTCTACAAATTGCGTTTGATATTCCTCCCTACCCTCTACTTCATATGCTTGTCTTTACTTTCTGCTGCTATACTCTTAGACATGCATGTGTAAGCTGTGCTTGACCTTCTATCCTTGCTAAAATCTGCCAACACTTAAAATTGGGAAAAGGTAGAACTTTTATTTGGTCAAGTAGTCTAATCACCCCCCCCCTCTAGACATACTTTCGATCCTACAGCCGCAGGCCTCGCCACTTCCCGAAACAATCGTGCTGTTATGCGCGCGTGGGATAACCCAGGGCATTAATCATATCCCGTAAGAAACGGGACACGATCTACACGTTGATAAGACGTGCCAATGGAGAAATGGCCTCGAACCGCGAATCAAGTTTTTGTAACCGGCTCAGCGGTCGTGATAGGCCACGACCCTTCGTCAGAAAGGTTGTCAGGAAATACTGTTCATACTTTGACGTTCGGCCTTCGAGGTTAACCGACTTATGGCATCCGGATAACTACATGTTCGGATAACTACGTGTCATTGGCGGCCGGACTAGAGCCAGCCGATCATAAAGGGGGAAAAGAACTGAAAGCACATTTGCTCCCTTGGTGGTTTTGGTAATTAATAACAACATATAAGTCATTGAACTAATGTTTCCACCAAGTATATTTCAGGAAAAGTTCAATGATAGGGATGGCAAAAGGATTGTGGATTACCCCAAGATGCAAGGAAATAGGTTGGCAAAGCTTCAAGGAAGAGGACTCTACATTTTACTTTGTGAGAAATCACTTTGAGTCCATAGGAAAGCCAATACTATCAAAAGGGGGTAAGGTACTGTTGGTGAACAAAATGCTCATACGTGCACAAGTGATAGTCACCAAAAAACACCCACAAGCTCTTCCACAAATGTCTGTCCAAAGTCAAATATCCAAAATCGGTGCAACCAACACTTTCCACTCGGTGCCACCGATTCTCATACTCAGACAGACCCAAGCCAAACCCTAGCTTTTCGGTGCAACCGATTCCATTCCGGTGCCACCGAGTTTGGGTTGTCAACTTTCTGTTACCTCGATTCACAAAATCGGTACCACCGAGTTTGTTGAATCGGCGTCACCGAGATTGGGCAATCTGACCGTTGGTCACCTTATCGGTGCAACCGAGTTTTATATATCGGTCTCACCGAGATTCAAAAGTTGTCACCTTTTGGTCACTTCGGTACCACCAAGATTAACACATCGGTGTCACCGAGTTGGTCACTTTAGGTGTAACGGTTGGATTTTTGGAGATGCCAATATATACCCCTTCACCACCACCTACTCGAATGAGAAGCACTCAGAACTATTCCATACTTGCCCCATCATATTTTCTGAGAGAGAGCCACCTACTCATGTGTTGAGATCATGCCATTCCATTCCAACCATATGAATATTAATCTCTAGCCTCCCCAAGTTGCTTTCCACCAATCCCATCTCTTCCACCAAGCCAAATCTATGAGAGGGTGATTGTGTGTTGAGGAGTCTATCATCTTGAAGCACAAGAGCAAGGAGTTCATCGACATTGCCGAGCCTATTACCTTTTGGAGGGTGGTGCCTCCTAGATTGGTTAGGTGTCGCTTGGGAGCCTCCTACTTCGTGTTGTGGAGTTGAACCAAGAAGTTTGTAAGGGCAAGAAGATCGCCTACTTCGTGAAGATCTACCCATAGTGAGGCTAGTCCTTCGTGGACGGAAGCCGTTATGGAATAGTCAAGGTTGCTACTTCGTGGACCCTTATGGATGGAGCCCTCCGTGGACTCTCGTTCAATTTTTTTTTTTAAATGCATGATCATTTTTTAAATCAGCGAAAATTTTATGAAGGAATAAACTATTTTGTAAGTCATGAACAGTTTTTGAGTTTTTAAGATATTTTCCATTTATGAACATTTTTTGACATGGCAAAATTTTGTTCAGTTTAATTAATTTTTTTAATACACAAACTTTTTAAATAATCATGAACAATTTTTTATTCCCCGAACATGTGTTTTCAAAATTTTGACCGTCTTTTGAATAAGCAAACATTTTACTAAAAAATCGCGAATATTTTTTGAATCCACGAACATTTTATGATTTATTAAAGATTTTATTTCAAAATTTTCGTTTTTGATAAAATCTGAATTTTTTGAAGTCCAAAATTATTTAAATTAGAAAAAACGAAAAGGAAAAAGGAAATAAAAAATAAAAAAACGAAACTAAAAAACCCGGCCATTTCGGCATGTGGCGGCCCAGACGGGCGCGTTGCGTCTGCTCCCAGCGCGCAAAGCACAATATAAGAGGTCCCTCTGCATGGGCCAGCCCAAACAGGGGATTCCCCTGTATGGAACATTTTTTTATCACTTATAGATGGTATTGGTGGGTAATATTTTGTAACTTTGGAGGTAATTTTCATGATGTACCACGAGAAGCAATAGCCCCTCTTTTTTATTATTAGGTAGGTATAGATTAGATGTACAGATCCTGAGAAAGACCACCGACCGGACGGCTTGCATACCATCCGGCTGAGATGAACGACTTCTCGACCATGAACGAGGAGGCCTCACCGTGCCGTCGCAGCCGCCATTGCAACAATCAACCGGGTCTGACCGGGCCCTAGTTATTAAAACATGGGCTCTGAATGGATAAGAAGAACGGCGAGACCTATGCGAACAACACGGTCGACGTCCGGTGCAAGTACGTCACGGCCGGGCTCTGGTGAAAGTACGACGCAGACGACCTTTGCCTATTTCTGACGAGGAATCGGACTATTGACGGGTCGTGAACACAGTAGCAACGTCCTGTCGGGTGGGAGAACAGGCAAGCAACAATGAATCCGCTCTTGCTCTACCGCGCCTCTCTCTCTGCGGCATTTCATCGGGTTTGTTGTGCGGCGCGGACGCACCTGTTTTGCTCTACGGCGCACCACCGATGATCTTGTTGTGCGGTGTGTTGCAGCCTCTCGTCGGTGATGTGTCTATCTTGCTCTGTGGCGTTGTCGCGCCCTGCGCTAAGGGTCTGCTCAACCCTGGCGATGACGTGCAACACATCATTGTCCGACGCGTTGCCTGGGACACCCTCGGCCTCGATGGGCCGTTGCGTCTGCACCTGATTGTTTTCCTCGTCGAGGTGGTTCATGGCAGAGGCGGCGCTTCGTCAGGTTGGCCTGCTTGGAAATGATAGAGAGGCGCGTGTGTCGCGCGCCGCGTAGGCTTATGCTCAATCGCTTGTGGCCAGAAACCGATGGGGAGGTGACGGCAAACGGTGGCGTGTTCGGATAATTCCATCAATGGAAAACTTAGGAAAGAAGGAAGCCCGATAAGAACGAATTTTTTGGGGATTTTGGCGAGCCGGGAAGGAAGCTTGCGCAGTTACGCGCGACAACATGCACGGTTGCGCGGGAACAGGCTCACCGACGCCTCTTTGAGCTGACGCGAGGCCAAACGAAACACATGTGCGGTGCTCAAGGTTGCACTTAAATCCTCCGGAGGGAATGCAGTGACAAGACGTGTGAGATGAGGTCGGGATGATGCGCAGGCAGATGGGTAACAATAAAAAAATGTCTGTGATTTAATTACATAGCAAACGGTCGTTCCCTACGCAACGTCGGTAATGATTTCATCAATCGCAAACAATTGTTTATCAGCAAGCGTTTGCCTACAACACACACAACTTATTAGCAGGAATCGTCTATGTTATTTTTGGTGTTCACACACGATTCTGATTACTGCATGTTTGTCGGGTATCACACATATCTTGTTACGCCGAATCGTTTGTGCTCTGCTGGATCATCGCAAAAAGTTCATCCGAGTGACATGTATGCCGTCTGTCACACACATCTTTATCTGGATAATCGTTTGTGTTCTGCTGGATCATCTCAAACAGTTCGTATCGATCAACGGTATGCCACGTATTGCACAAGCAACTCGTATCTCAATCGTGTTTGATGGATCAGTCATCGCACACAGTTTATTTTATTGGGGACGGTTTTATAACCATATCGTTTGCGATTCATGTGTCGTATACAGTTTGATCGAATGGTCTCCTATACATGTGCCAGTTTTGGATCTTCCTACATAAAAGTCCACCTTTTTTTAATGTCTCCCTACTGCACATAGACAAAAATGACATGTAAGCAGGCTTATATCCAACTATTGCAGTTGATCTTAATGAGAATAGAGCCTCTACACAAAAGTTACAAAGTCATAGGATTACAGTAATTCCTCTGCCAACTAGCAATCATACACCCTGGAGCACAATTTCTCCCCCGGCAAGCATCAATATATTAACGCGCTCCATAAAATTACAGCCTAGAAAATAGACAACGGATACAAGTATACGTACATGGAGCTCGCCACAGTACGTCACAACGTGTCCACTAGCACGCTTATTTATATATATGCGTACCAACCTCAATTTAAAGGGGAATGGGATCGAGGAAGAGCGCAGTGATGAGGTCCTTGAGGTCACTGCCATTGGTGTAGCCGTCCCTGCCGCGAAGGTAGATGACCTCACTCGTCCTCGCTATGTTCACCGCCAGCTGCGCTGCTGGAAGCATCGTGCGATCCATCTCCATGCATGCCCCGTTCACCAACCTCCATCTGTGCTCTATCATTGCGGTGATCGCCGTCACGGCCTCTTCCCCCGACACGCCCTTCTCCAGCATGTAGCACTCCACAGCGCTAGCCACATCCTTCTTGTTCTTACCCAGCTGCACCAAAACAATATACATTATTTTCTTGGAGCATACGATATGTGCCTTCCTCTATTTCTAAATATTTGTTTTCTTATAGTCTGTATGCATGGGCCAAACATTTTGTTAGTTTGACCATCAGTTCGGAACAAATTATCAACATTGGCGATATCAAATTGTACGATTAAATCAAAACCTCCATAATATAATTATTTTTGCCAAGGGAACAAAATATATATAAAAGATTTTTGTAGTATCACACTAGAGACTATGCCAATGTCTTAAAAGGACACATTGTCAAACAAAGGGAGCAGTACCTTGTAAGAGGCGACATCATTGAGTAAGCGGATGATTTGTGCACCCATGCGGACCGCCTCAGGAACCGTAAATGTCCACTCTAACACCTCTTGTGTTGCCATGGCGTCGTAGCCCATGAGAGCCACGAGGACAAGCATCAACAACCCTGATGACATGATAGACACCTCCTCGTGTTCCCCCCAGCTCGGCTGGTACTTATCACTATACCACTGGGCCTCCTGCAAATAATATGCCGCCTGTAGTTGGTACTGCAACATTTAAAACACACTATTTGTTAGTTAGTATTTCATGTGATGAATTTGTATCTAATCTAATAGTTTTCAATATATTCAAATAGTAAAATTTTGCAGCTTTGGTTTGATCTGTGTCTTAAATATTTGAAGCATGATGAAGTAGTTTAGAAGAGAATAGACATATTGAATGCACCAATTATAATTTTTGTTTCTATGTCAATTAGTGCGCATACCGCCTTTTTGGCAAAAGACATGCGATACTTCTCGTTTGGTTCCAAAAGATCCTCAAACTCTTTGAAGTTGCCCAGCGTTTTGATGTACAACGCACGCAAGTATTTAGGTAGAACAGAAGCCGCACTTTCATCCCATCTGCATAAAACATATGCACCTTAGTAAGTGCATTTGGGATGCCTCCCTACTAAGTTTTAATGAATACTGAACTTTGACAGTAAAACACAATTGTTATATTATAATCAAATAGAGCTATAGATCAGTTTTCTCTATGTTAAATTGGAAAGAAATGAGTTGACCCTACACACTTACTTTTGCATGGCTTCCGTGAGACTACGACACTCCTCTAAGTTGGCATGGACATCATAAGTATCATCCAAAAGTGACACCAATCCAAATGCCTTGGCGAACATCAATCGTGCACGTGAGTGCTCCTCCTCATGGATCACTCCACACGTCCAAAAGTAGAACTCCACCGTACGGTCGCGAGCGTAAGTTAGATTCACAGTGTCATAAAGATCCCTCCACCACCTGTGGATAAAAAGTAAAAATGCCAAGTAAATTCACTATACCTACTGTTTACTAAACAGTGGCGATTTTGCTTCTGGAAAATGTTTAAGAGATTGTACATTCGTTTTCTCTTTTTTGTTTTATAGAATTGTTTTAACTTTCGTTCATGTTTCTCTTTATCGGGCAACATACCAATCCTACTCTACATATAACATACGTAAATTGATGTTTTGCTAAGAATTGCACATTTTCGTTCCTATAATTTAGGGTAAGTTAGTACAGGTTTAGATGATTGAAATTTACAAAATGTTTAAGCAGAAAATTTGCAGAACTGGAATTTTTGTGAGGGGCTTACATGGACAGAGCCTTTAGCTCCCTGAGGTGAAGGGACCTCATGAGGCTAGAGTGGAGCTTAGCGAGCTCTAGCAGCGTGCCGTCGTGCATCTTCTCATGTGCATACTCACCGATGTAACGCATGGCCTCTAGTTGTCTCGTGAAACGTGGAAGAGGGTGGTCAAGGGCACGCACGACCTGCTCCGCTGTGGGTGAAAGGAGCTCGCGTTTGGTGGCCATCTCCTCAAGGAGGCGCCGCGTGAATGCCATGGCGTCGTCAAGGGTCGCGTTGGCGTCACCCGGTACAGCCATGTGAGCAGCGTGGTACAAGCTCAGGAGAGAAATCGGGTCACTGCTCAGGCTTGAGCTGAAATTACCTGAATCATCCCTGAATTTGTCCAACACATCTGCATGTATGTACCATTGAATTCAAACTCATTAATATGCATCAATCATGCATTAAGTAGTTTTTTTTTTCTGATAATGTTAATTTTATTGAATCAAAAGTTTCACCAAAGACCACAATGACCTTAACAACTAGCTGAGTCGACTTAGGAAAGAAATTATGGGACTAAGGAAAAATAATTTCTCAGACATCTTAGAGATAACATTTAATTACCTGTAGACACCCATATTCCGTGTTGCCGAAGCAGACGAAATTGAGTAGCAGCAATGTGAAGGTTGTTTGGGTCGATAACAGACTCCTCCTTGCTGGCATCATGTATATGGCTTATGGCCATGTGGATCTCCTCACGGAAATGACCATCTATGCCAAGACGCTCGAGCGTGTCAACCAATGTCACTGCATCAACCACGGTTGGTTTGGCCTTCACGGCGTCAAACATCCCACGCACGTGCCTCTTCAGCTCCTCCACCCTCTTCCTCATCAACTCCTCCGACATCTGCATACATAGCCAGATACCCACACAAAAACTTGCAAGTAAACAAAATGAAAATATTGTTGTTCATTTAGCTTATGGAATAATAAATAGATGCCATTTTATCCATTTTGACACCCCCCCCCCCCCCCCCCAGCTTTTGTATGTACATATATATTGTAATATTCTGAAATTTTTTATTATAATTTCATATAAAATATCCAAATAAATTGACCCTACGCTTTCCATTTACAGACGGATGTAGTATATGTTCTTGTTATGTTTTCGTAGTGTATTGTCATTGAAATCCATAGATAAAGGTTTTGCACTTCTCAAGATTGTTTTAATCTTGAACCGCGCAAAGATTGCCCAAACAAATGATTAACAGTTGAATATGCATGCCTTGGTAGGGGGAGGGACGTAGGTGATGAAGAAGTCACCCCACACGGATGGGGCAAAGGTGCCGCCAACAACATCAGCACCGTTGGGCACTGCAGTGCCATTGTCCTCGGCGTTGTTCATCTCCAGCTTCCTGACGGCGGCGGCGGCAGCACAGCTGGCGTCCATCTCAATGGTAGTATGGGCACCGTTGTGTAGTAATTGCAAGTTGCTTGAAGAAGTTGTAAGACATGTGCTGCATGCGGATCTCTATTTATAGACCCTGAATCCCTGGGTGCGATACCTAGGATCTGGATCCAGCACACCGGTTTCACTTCCTTGTAACAAACAAATTTCTAGTCGTCAATCTAGTCAAAAACAATTGAATGGGCCTACATCTAAGACAAATCAATTTTGTTTTACATGTAAGACAAAACAACTGAAGGAGCGGAGGAATCTTATGGCGTGTTGGACTATAGCATTTTCCTGCCAAAGCCACATCTAGAAAGTGGGTTGGCTGACGTACAGACAAATATATTCTACGGTTACGCCAGCCGCTTCTCTAATACATTTATACATGATCACATGAATTTCAAATATGGGAGCTCTTCCAATATCTCCCGGAATATTTCGTGTAGATACTTAAAAGTAATATGCATATTGTTTTGTCTCAAATATAAGTTATTTTGACGTAAACTTATTACTTCTGCAAAAATATGTTTATTATTGCTTATTTTCGTGTAATGCTGGTGTGTTTAATTGATACAAAGCTTCAGCTCCTTCCTAACAAGGGAAAAGAAATTTGCTGGTTAAATTTATGCTTTTGGACATCATACCTACCTCTTCTGTTTGCAGGGATCGTACCTACCTTCCCTTGTAAGGTTCCGTAGGAAGTAGACGCCAAATCTCTAGCAGCCATAACATTATTGATCACTAGATTGGTGGGGAATAAAACTGGGGGGACCAGCCACATATCATTTGACAATGCCAGATCACTATGGAAGAATCGTTTCACAGTGTATCGAGGAATCTTGCAGTTGCAGCGTGGCACCTTGTTTAGAGCATGAGTGACGTGCGCTGTTATTAATTTCGTCCCGCATTATACGAAAGAAATTTTTTATCTTCCGGCTCTCCCTCGTCTTGGCAAGACGAGCACGCAGGTTGTGATGCCAACTGTCGAAGTGTGTCGGGCTATCCTGGTGCGCTCGATGTCTTTGCCGAGCTCCAGCCTCTAGTTCCTGTAAACTATACTCTGACGCGCGTGCTGCTGACGCTCGAGAATTGGACCAAGTCCGACGACGGTGACGCGACTAGATGCAGATAGAGCATGGCACGGACCTAGCGGGCAACATCAGGCATGCCATGGAGCTTGTCATGGTTGCATATTTGCACGCGTGGAGTGGCATGCGATTGGGGTAGCGCACCCCGGTAGCCATCACTACTAGAATTTTCCTATACCCCGGGTGTGAGGCTCTTCGCCGAGAGTCAAATTACGAACACTCGGCAAAGTAACAGACGTCGAGAGAGTCCCTCGCCAACAGGGGCATCTCGGCAAACACAGGATATTGCCGAAAGTAGGCTTCGGCAACATGGCAACACTCGGCAAAGTTTTGTCACGTGGCACATCCGGTGGCGGATAACGGCACGGTCACGGTTTGGCTTCTTTACCGAGAGTGGCACTCGGAAACGATTTGGCATAGATTTTGTCCCATCTCCCCTACCGACAAACAGAAAGACATGTGTTTAAATAGTCCGATAGTCCAATTACATTATGCTTTGGTGTTCATCATTAAGAATATGATCCAACCGTACCGTTACCGAGCGCAGCTCTCGGAAACGAAACAGTTTCCCAGTGTAGCTCTCGGTAAGGATAAGGCTCCCATCAAACTTTAGTCCCACCTCGGCCAGAGACAAGCAAGATGACTTGTTTAAATAGTGGGACAGTACAGATGCAGTAAGCTTCGGTATTCATTACACTCCTGTTTAGAAGATGGACTATCATGGATAGAGATTCATAGTGATAGGCCATCTTCCTAATGATGGATGCCGGCGCATATCATTAATTCAATTATTATTATTTTGAACTCATTTATTGTTATTCTAGGGTTTCATCGTCGGAAATTGCAGATCAGCAAGGCGGCACATGTGCACACAAGGGAGGGGTATGCCCTACCACCGGGTCATGTTGCTCCGTTGGCCTCGAAACTTCCCGTGCTCTCAAAGGAGGCCATCGCATGACACGCGCCAGGCCTCCGTATTTTTTGGACCCGCGTGCAATATTTGTGACATTTATTGCGCTACTAGGGTTTCACCGCCGGAAATTGCAGATCTGCAAGGCGACACATGAAATCATGCCCGAAAGCGGCATGGAAAATCATTTGTGATGTCCTTGTGACATGCGTAGGCGTTGTGCATACGCGGTAGGGGCATGCCCTGCCACCGCGCGGCGGGGGCGGGGGGGGGGGGGGGGGGGGCGGGGGGGGAGTACCTCGATGACATGCCTGATGCAACCGTTTAAATCCTCTCGTATGATACTGGAATTTCTCGAGAGCTGGCACGGTGGCATCACATGGCCCCTGTAGGGTGTGGTAAAAGTCTGAGCACGTTTCGAATAAGTCTCCCCTGAAGCCACTTGTAAACCGCACCATCTACGAGCTAGTCTCTGCATATCAAGAGGGAACATGTTGGATTTGTGCAGGAAGTACGGGTCATGTTGCTCTGTTGGCCTCGAAACTTCTCATGCTCTCGAAGGAGGCCATCACATTACACGTGCCAGACCCCGCATTTTTTGGACCCGCATGCAATATTTGAAACATTTAGTGCTCTGCTAGGGTTTTAGCGTCGGAAATTGCAGCTGCAAGATGGTGCATGAAATCATGCCTCGAAGCGGCATGGAAATCCCTTTGTGATGTCCTTGTGACATGCGTGGAGAATGTGGTAAAAGTTTGGGCGCGTTAAGGACTTATTCCGAGAGTACCTCTTGGTATATGTTGCCTTTTTCGAGCGTACCTCTCTCGGTAAAAAGTAAACCGTAGATTTGGTTTAGGACCTTTACCGAGAGCTACCCTCGGCACAAGGTGAACCCTAGATCTAGTGTTGGACCTTTACCAAGTCCAGCACTGACAGGCTCTTGGGAAAGGTCCACGGGACACTTAAGTTTCTTCCCCGTTGGGCTTTTCTCATTTCTTCACATCAGCTGTCCCCATCCCTCCACCGCCCCTCCCCGTCGATGCCCCCCGCCCCCTCCCTGCCAACACCCTCCCCTACCCCGCCGACGCCCCCCTCCGGCCGGTGCCTTCCCCCACCAACACCCCCACCCCCCACCAGACGGCACCCTCCTCTACCCCGTCGGCGGCCTCACCCACCGGTCGGCGCACCCTACCCTCATTTGATGAGCTTGGATGAATGCTAGATGTTAGATGTTTGCTAGATGTTGGATAAATGCTAGATGTTAGATGAATGGTAGATGTTGGATGAATGCTATATGGATGTATGCTAGATGTTTGCTTGGATGAATGCTATATGGATGTATGCTAGATGTTTGCTTGGATGAATGCTATATGGATGTATGCTAGATGAGTGCTATGGATGAATGCTATATGGGTGCTATGGATGAATGTATTAGTTTTTTGTAGTTGTTTTTATGTAGTATTTTTCATAGTAGTTTGTAACTAGTAATTTTTGTAGTAGTTTTTATATATTGATTTTGATAGTAGTTTGTATGTATTCGTCTTTATCTTGAGCGAGTGTCGATCATATTTGACAGATAAGAGATGTTTTCAGAGGAATGCCAGTTGCGATGCTTTTGATTGTATGATTGATGAATGCTTACGTGGATGATGTATGATGTGCTATTTTAACCTTGCATTCCTTCTCTGCCCCTTTTTTTCTTTCTTTGTAGATAAAATTGTATGCGGTATACAGAGGTAGGTGTCCAGGAGTGTACGATTCATGGTTTGAATGCAATGAACAAGTGCTTCGTTAAGAAGGCAGTTCCCACGACTCGTTCAATAGCAGAGAGAAGGCAGAGTATCATTACAATCAGTATGTGCTTAACCAGAAGAGAAAAACTGAATTAGGCAATGGTGCAGGCCAGAAAGGGCTTATCGGGTTTTGTGGATTGAAGAACTTGATAATTCTCTTCCAGTTCGTCATAATTATGGTGTTTCTTTTATCATGTGTTCGCATGTAGACATGCATTGACCACTTTGTTTTTCTGTTAGTAGGCACTTGTACTAAAGAGCTACTTTGTGATTTCAAATTAATCTTGTGTGAACTATTTATATAATGCTTATGTTAGTTTGTTGTTAAACTTTGTGACTTTAAATGCAAGTTTGTATATTGTATATTTATTTTTGCTGGAGGGATCAGAGGGAAAAGCTATAGAAATTGTACCGGGACACTAAAATTTACCGAGAGCTGCTCTCAACAAACTGGCATGAGCTGGGAGGTCCTGCACTTTGTTGTGGCAGTTATGCCGAGAGTGGCTCTCTGTAAAGAACTGACGGAACCATCGGACGTGAAGTCACTTTATTTTGCCGAGAGGCATTGCTTGGCCCTCGGCAAAGAGTTTGCCGAGTGTCCGTGTTTTGGCTCTCGGCAAATTCCTGTTTGCTGAAGAGGTGTACGTCGGGTGGACTTTGCCGAGTGCAACTTTCGACAAAGGCTTTGTTGAGGGTTTTCGGCTCTTTGCCGAGTGTTTCTCACTAGTAGAAAATAGGGCTTTGGTCCTGGCCAGATAAGAACATTAGTCCCGGTCGTGCTACGAACCGGGACTAGTGGCAGCATCAGTCCCGGTTCGAGAGGCTAGGACGCCGGCCGGGCCTCGGCAGGCATCAGTCCTGGATCGGATGGGACCTTTAGTCCCGGTTCCAGCCACCAACTGGGACTAAAGGGGGTGCTGCCCTTTAGTCCCGGTTTGTGTCTAGAACCGGGACTAAAGGGCCTTTAGTCCCGAGTTTAGACACAAACCGGGACTAATGTTTTGCCTATATATATATCTGCCCCCTATCTCCTCTGTTTTTTGGCCGTGGAAGGGTGGGAGGTGTGTGCTACTCTGTTCACACCTCCTATGCACATGAGGTGTTTGATGAAATGCCCGAGCCGCACTTAAGCTTTCTCCTCTCCAAGCTCGACCTCCAAGCTACATTTTCCCCAAGATTTATTTAGGTTTGGCGGTGCACCAACTACACAAGTGTTCTACAAGGTTAGCAACTTCATCCTTTCATCTCTCACTACTAGTTTAGCTCATTTCAAATGCTCTAGAAGTAGTGTGGTATGTGGGTTTTAGTGGAGGAGTGTATGTGTGAGTTTATTTGATTTAGATGCACAATTTGAGCTCAAATTAACTTCTTACTTGTATTATTGTTTGTTATTATATAGTGCCATGGTTTTGGTAGACGCCCCTGTCGGCTCTCATCCGGTCTATGATTCCGATGTGTTATATTATCATTTATTACTATTTGTTTCATTCAATGTTTATGACAATTATGCCGACCAACTTGACATAGATGTCTTTATGTAGGAGGTATGTGAACCGGAAATTTTAACCGACCCTATTGTCGAGAGGTTAAATTTAGTTGAAAAAGAAAACAATTATTTGAAAGAAAAATTGAAAAGAATTGAAGAAGAGAAGATGAAATTGTAGTTGCATGTTGCCGATGTCGTCGATGTACACAAGATCCACATGGATGCAATGCACTTGAAGATTAGAAAGATTAGAAAATATGCCATTGATAATGAGGCTTGGTATCATTATGTTGTTGGATCAATTGTTACCTTAGTTGCGATTTTGATCGCATTTGTTGTTGCATTTAAATGTTTTACATAGTTGTATGTTAGTTTCAATGTATGTTTTAATTAGATGCTCTAGAGAGCTGTATGTTGTTCTGTGAGAACTATATGTTTGAACTTTATGAAATCCCTTTGCAATAGATGGGTTTTCGTACGAAACCCTCATACTTCGAAAGAGATTGCCCAGTTTTGTATACGAAGTGCATCCAGTTTTTGTCGTAACCCTCTAAACCTTTTAGCACATGCTATGTGGTGAAATTATGATACCATGCCAAGTTTCAACCTTTTCAGAGTTCATTTGCAGTGCTTTCCAAATTCAGGGTCGTTTAGCTCAAAATAAATCATTAAATGCATGAAAAATAGCAAACGAAGTAGGAAAAGGGTTGAAAATTGATGATGTGGCTTTGCATGGTGCATATTGAATGCATAAAAAGTCTGGAGTTAAACTATGTTAAAAAAATGAAATTCCTTGCAATAGATGAGTTTTCGTACGAAACCCTGATACTTCGAAAGAGATTGTCCAGTTTTATACACGAAGTGCATCCAGTTTTTGTCGTAACCCACTAAACCTTTTAGCACAGACTATGTGGGTGAAATTATGATACCAGGCCAAGTTTCAACTTTTTCAGAGTTCATTTGCAGTGCTTTTCAAAATCAGGGTCGTTTAGCTCAAAATAAATCATTAAATGCATGAAAAATAGCAAACGAAGTCGGAAAAGGGTTGAAAATTGATGATGTGGTTTGGCATGGTGCATATTGAACGCACAAAAAGTCTGGAGTTAAAACATGTTAAAAAAATGAAATCCCTTTGTAATAGATGAGTTTTCGTATGAAACCCTGATACTTCGAACGAGATTGTCCAGTTTTGTATACGAAGTGCATCCAGTTTTTGCCGTAACCCTCTATACCTTTTAGCACATGCTATGTGGGTGAAATTATGATACCATGCCAACTTTCAACTTTTTCAGAGTACATTTGAAGTGCTTTTCAAATTCAGGATCGTTTAGCTCAAAATAAATCATTAAACGCATGAAAAATAGCAAACGAAGTCGGAAAAGGGTTGAAAATTGATGATGTGGCTTTGCATGGTGCATATTGAATGCACAAAAAGTCTGGAGTTAAAATATGTTAAAAAAATGAAACCCCTTTGCAATAGATGAGTTTTCGTACGAAACCCTGATACTTCGAAAGAGATTGTCCAGTTTTGTACACGAAGTGCACCCAGTTTTTGTCGTAACCCTCTAAACCTTTTAGCACATGCTATGTGGGTGAAATTATGATACCATACCAAGTTTCAACCTTTTCAGAGTTCATTTGAAGTGCTTTTCAAATTCAGGGTCGTTTAGCTCAAAATAAATCATTAAATTCATGAAAAATAGAAAACGAAGTCGGAAAAGGGTTGAAAATTGATGATGTGGCTTTGTATGGTGCATATTGAATGCACAAAAAGTCTAGAGTTCAAATATGTTAAAAAATAAAATCCCTTTGCAATAGATGAGTTTTCGTATGGAACCCTGATACTTCGAAAGAGATTGTCCAGTTTTGTACATGAAGTGCATCCAGGTTTTGCCGTAACCCTCTAAACCTTTTAGCACATTGATACGTCCATTTTGCATCATGCTTTTATATTGATATTTATTGCATTATGGGCTGTTATTACACATTATGGTACAATACTTATGCCTTTTCTCTCTTATTTTACAAGGTTTACATGAAGAGGGAGAATGCCGGCAGCTGGAATTCTGGACTTGAAAAGGAGCAAATATGAGAGACCTATTCTGCACAACTCCAAAAGTCCTGAAAAGTTATGGAGAATTATTTTGGAATATATAAAAAATATTGGGCGGAAGAAATATCAGAGGGGACCCACCAGGAGGTCACAAGCCAGGGTTGCGCGCCCTACCCCCCTGGGCGCGCCCCTGTGGCTTGTGGGCCCCCTGGTAGGCCTCCGGTGCCCATCTTCTGCTATATGAAGGGTTTTGACCTGGAAAAAATCATAAGGGAGCTTTCGGGACGAAGCGCCGCCGTCTCGAGGCGAAACTTGGGCAGAACCAATCTAGGGCTCCGGCGGAGCTGTTCTGCCGGGGAAACTTCCCTCCCAGAGGGGGAAATCGAAGCCATCATCATCACCAACGATCCTCTCATCAAGAGGGGGTCAATCTACATCAACATCTTCACCAGCACCATCTCCTCTCCAAACCCTAGTTCATCTCTTGTATCTGATCTTTGTCTCAAAACCTCAGATTGGTACCTGTGGGGTGCTAGTAGTGTTGATTACTCTTTGTAGTTGATGCTAGTTTGTTTACTTGGTGGAAGATCATATGTTCAGATCCTTAATGATAATTAATACTCCTCTGATTTTGAACATTGATATGCTTTGTGAGTAGTTACGTTTGTTCCTGAGGACATGGGATAAGTCTTGTTATAAGTAATTATGTGAATTTGGTATTCGTTTGATATTTTGATGAGATGTATGTTGTCTCTCCTCTAGTGGTGTTATGTGAATGTCGACTACACGACACTTCACCATTATTTGGGCCTAGGGAAGGCATTGGGAAGTAATAAGTAGATGATGGGTTGCTAGAGTGACAGAAGCTTAAACCCTAGTTTATGTGTTGCTTCGTAAGGGGCTGATTTGGATCCATATGTTTCATGCTATGGTTAGATTTATCTTAATTCTTCTTTCGTAGTTGCGGATGCTTGCGAGAGAGGTTAATCATAAGTGGGAGGTTTGTCCAAGTAAGGGCATCACCCAAGCACCGGTCCACCCACATATCAAACTATCAAAGTAACGAATGCGAATCATATGAGCATGATGAAAACTAGCTTGACAGAAATTCCCATGTGTCCTCGGGAGCGCTTTGCTTTATATAAGAGTTTATCCAGGCTTGTCCTTTGCTACAAAAAGGATTGGGCCACCTTGCTGCACCTTTGCTACATTTGTTACTTGCTATCCGTTACGAATTATCTTATCACAAAACTATTTGTTACCGATAATTTCAGTGCTTGCAGAGAATACCTTACTGGAAACCGCTTGTCATTTCCTTCTGCTCCTCGTTGGGTTCGACACTCTTACTTATCGAAAGGACTACGATAGATCCCCTATACTTGTGGGTCATCAAGACTATTTTCTGGCGCCGTTGCCGGGGAGTGAAGCGCCTTTGGTGAGTGGAACTTGGTAAGGAAAAATTTATATACTGTGCTGAAATTTACTGTCACTTGTTACTATGGAAAGTAATCCTTTGAGGGGCTTGTTCGGGGTATCTTCACCTCGACCGGAAGCACAAAGAGTTGCCCCTCAACCTACTGAACCTACTGAAAATATTTATTATGAGATTCCTTCGGGTATGATAGATAAACTGCTAGCTAATCCTTATGCAGGAGATGGAACACTACATCCTGATTTGCATCTAATCTATGTGGATGAAGTTTGTGGATTATTTAAGCTTGCAGGTTTGCCCGAGGATGATGTCAAGAAGAAGGTATTTCCTTTATCTTTGAAGGAGAAGGCATTGACATGGTATAGGCTATGTGATGATATTGGATCATGGAACTACAACCGATTGAAATTGGAATTTCATCAGAAGTTTTATCCTATGCATCTGGTTCATCGTGATCGGAATTATATTTATAATTTTTGGCCTCGTGAAGGAGAAAGAATCGCTCAAGCTTGGGGGAGGATTAAGTCAATGTTATATTCATGCCCCAATCATGAGCTCCCAAGAGAAATTATTATTCAGAATTTTTATGCTCGGCTTTCTCGTAATGATCAATCCATCCTCGATACTTCTTGTACTGGTTCCTTTATGAAGAAAGATATTGAATTCAAATGGGACTTATTGGAAAGAATTAAACGCAACTCTGAAGATTGGGAACTCGACGAAGGTAAGGAGTCAGGTATAAACCTTAAGTTTGATTATGTTAAATCCTTTATAGACCCCGATGCTTTTCGTGAATTTATCACTAAATATGGACTTGACTCTGAGATAGTAGCTTCTTTCTGTGAATCATTTGCTACTCATGTTGATCTCCCTAAGGAGAAGTGGTTTAAATATCATCCTCCCATTGAAGTGAAAGTAGTTGAACCTATCAAAGTTGAAGAAGAAACCATTACTTATAATGTTGATCCTGTTGTTCCTACTGCTTATATTGAGAAACCACCTTTCCCTGTTAGAATAAAGGAACATGGTAAAGCTTCAACTGTGGTCCGTAAGAGTTGTACTAGAACACCTACACCCCCTGAACAAATCAAAGTTGAACCTAGTGTTGCTATGGTTAAGGATCTCTTGGTTGATAATATTGATGGGCATGTTATTCATTTCTGTGATGAAGCTGCTAGAATTGCTAGACCTGATACTAAAGATAAACATAGACCTATTGTTGGCATGCCTGTTGTTTCTGTTAAAATAGGAGATCATTGTTATCATGGCTTGTGTGATGTGGGTGCTAGTGTGAGTGCAATTCCCTTTACCTTATATCAAGAAATTATGAATGATATTGCAGCAGCTAAATTAGAGGAAATTGATGTTACCATTAAGCTTGCTAATAGAGATACTATAGCACCAGTTGGGATTGTTAGAGATGTTGAAGTCTTGTGTGGGAAAATAAAGTATCCTACTGATTTTCTTGTTCTTGTTTCCCCACAAGATGATTTTTGTCCCATTATATTTGGTAGACCTTTCTTGAATACTTTTAATGCTAAGATAGATTGTGAGAAAGAAACTGTTACTGTAAGTTTTGGGGATGTGTCTCATGAGTTCAATTTCTCTAAATTTCGTAGACAACCCCATGACAAAGAATTGCCTAGTAAAGATGAAATTATTGGTCTTGCTTCTATTGCTGTGCCTCCTACTGATCCCTTAGAACAATATTTGCTAGACCATGAAAACGATATGCATATGAATGGAAGGAATGAAATAGATAAGATTTTCTTTGATCAGCAGCCTATTTTGAAACACAACCTGCCTGTTGAAATACTTGGGGATCCTCCTCCACCCAAGGGTGATCCCGTGTTTGAGCTTAAACAATTACCGGATACTCTGAAATATGCTTATCTTGATGAAAAGGAGATATATCCTGTTATTATTAGTGCTAACCTTTCAGAGCATGAAGAAAAGAGATTATTGAAAACTCTGAGGAAGCACCGTGCTGCTATTGGATATACTCTTGATGATCTTAAGGGCATTAGTCCCACTCTATGTCAGCATAAAATTAATATGGAGCCTGATGCTAAACCAGTTGTTGATCACCAACGACGGTTAAATCCTAAAATGAAAGAAGTGGTAAGAAATGAAATACTAAAGCTTCTGGAGGCAGGTATAATTTATCCTATTGCTGATAGTATATGGGTTAGTCCCGTTCATTGTGTCCCTAAGAAGGGAGGTATTACCGTTGTTCCTAATGATAAAAATGAATTGATCCCGCAATGAATTGTTACAGGATATAGAATGGTAATTGATTTTAGGAAGTTAAATAAAGCTACTAGGAAAGATCATTACCCTCTACCTTTTATTGATCAAATGCTAGAAATACTATCCAAACATACACACTTTTGCTTTCTAGATGGTTATTCTGGCTTCTCTCAAATACATGTGTCAAAAGAAGACCAAGAGAAGACCACTTTTACTTTCCCTTTCGGTACCTTTGCTTATAGACGTATGCCTTTTGGTTTATGCAATGCACCTTCTACCTTTCAAAGATGTATGACTGCTATATTCTCTGACTTTTGTGAAAAGATTGTTGAGGTTTTCATGGATGACTTCTCCGTTTACGGAACTTCTTTTGATGATTGCTGGAGCAACCTTGATCGAGTTTTGCAGAGATGTGAAGAAACTAATCTTGTCTTGAATTGGGAGAAGTGCCACTTTATGGTTAATGAGGGTATTGTCTTGGGACACAAAATCTCCGAAATAGGTATTGAAGTTGATAAAGCTAAAGTTGATGCTATTGAAAAAATGCCGTGTCCCACGGATATCAGAGGTATAAGAAGTTTCATTGGTCATGCTGGTTTCTATAGGAGGTTTATTAAAGACTTCTCTAAGATTTATAGGCCTCTCACTAATCTTTTGCAAAAAGATGTTCCATTCGATTTTGATGATGATTGCGTAGAAGCATTTGAAATTCTTAAGAAAGCCTTGATTTCTGCACCTGTTGTTCAACCACCTGATTGAAACCTACCCTTTGAAATGATGTGTGATGCTAGTGATTATGCCGTTGGTGTTGTTCTAGGACAAAGAGTTGATAAGAAATTAAATGTTATCCATTATGCTAGTAAAACTCTAGACAGTGCTCAAAGAAACTATGCTACCACTGAAAAGGAATTTTTAGCAGTTGTGTTTGGTTGTGATAAGTTCAGGCCTTATATTGTTGATTCCAAAGTAACTGTTCACACTGATCATGCTGCTATTAAATATCTTATGGAAAAGAAAGATGCTAAACCTAGACTTATTAGATGGGTTCTTCTGCTACAAGAATTTGATTTGCATATTATTGATAGAAAGGGTGCTGAGAACCCCGTAGCAGACAACTTGTCTAGGTTAGAAAATGTTCTTGATGATGCACTACCTATTGATGATAGCTTTCCTGATGAACAATTAGCTGTCATAAATGCCTCGCGTAATGCTCCATGGTATGATGATGATGCTAATTACATTGTTGCTAAATTTATACCACCTAGTTTCACATACCAACAAAAGAAAAAGTTCTTCTATGATTTAAGACATTACTTTTGGGATGATCCACACCTTTATAAAGAAGGTGTAGATGGTGTTATTAGACGTTGTGTACCTGAGCATGAACAGGAACATATCCGACGCAAGTGTCACTCCGAGGCCTACGGGGGACACCACGCTGGAGATAGAACTGCACACAAGGTATTACAATCTGGTTTCTATTCGCCTACTCTCTTCAAGGATGCTCGTAAGTTTGTCTTGTCTTGTGATGAATGTGAAAGAATTGGTAATATTAGTAGACGTCAGGAAATGCCTATGAATTACTCACTTGTTATTGAACCATTTGATGTTTGGGGTTTTGATTATATGGGATCTTTTCCAAAGTCCAACGGGTATACTCATATTCAAGTTGCTGTTGATTATGTTACTAAGTGGGTAGAAGTTATTCCAACTAGTAGTGCTGATTATAACACTTCTATTAAAATGCTTAAAGAAGTTATTTTCCCTAGATTTGGAGTCCCTAGATATTTAATGACTGATGGTGGTTCACACTTTATTCATGGTGCTTTCCGTAAATTGCTTGCTAAGTATGATGTTAATCATATAATTGCATCTCCTTATCATCCTCAGTCTAGTGGTCAAGTAGAATTGAGCAATAGAGAAATTAAATTGATCTTGCAGAAGACTGTTAACAGATCCAGAAAGAATTGGCCTAAGAAACTTGATGATGCATTATGGGCTTATAGAACTGCTTACAAAAACCCTATGGGTATGTCTCCATATAAAATGGTTTATGGTAAAGCATGTCACTTACCTCTAGAACTAGAACATAAAGCTTATTGGGCAATTAAAGAGCTCAACTATGATTTCAAACTTGCTGGTGAGAAGAGGTTATTTGACATTAGCTCACTTGATGAATGGAGAACCCAGGCCTATGAGAATGCCAAGTTGTTTAAAGAAAAAGTTAAGACATGGCATGATAAAAGGATACAAAAGTGTGAATTCAATGTAGGTGACCATGTCTTGCTATACAATTCTCGCTTAAGATTTTTTGCAGGAAAACTTCTCTCTAAATGGGAAGGGCCTTACATTATCGAGGAAGTATATCGTTCCGGTGCCATCAAGATCAACAACGCCGAAGGCACAAATCCTAAGGTGGTAAACGGGTAAAGAATCAAACATTATATCTCAGGTAGTCCCATAAATGTTGAAACCAATATTATCAATACCATGACTCTGGAGGAGTACATTAGGGAGACCTACCAGAACGTTTCAGACTCCGAAAAGGAATAGGTATGTGTTACGGTAAGCAAACCGACTCCAAAACTTTTCCAATAGCAATTTTTATCCGTTTTGGAATATTTAATAAATTAGGAAAATTTAAAGTAGTCCAAAGAGTGCACGAGGAGGTGACAAGCCAGGGGGCGCGCCCTACCCCCCTGGGTGCGCCCCTGTGGCTTGTGGCCACCCCGTGTACCCTCCGGACTCCGTTTTCTTGTGGTATACTCCTTCAGGTCGGTAACATTTCATTATATAATCTCCCAAAGGTTTGGACCTTTTTATCACGACAATACCTCCTGTTTTCGTTTTGAGCTGTTTCTGCAGCAGATTTAGAGCCAGATGTCTTCGCAAGAGTCGGTCGGGGAGAGCCGTGCCTCTCACCTGACACCGGGGCTGGAGCATATAGAGAAGCCAACCACTTCGGGCAGGCCACGGAGGAAGTGATGGAGGCCGACTTGAAAAGGATGGATGCTATGGAGGAAGACCAAGAAGTTACCTCTCATCTACAACCTGGAGCCATGCTGGAGGAACTTCGGAGCTCGGCAATTCCGAATTCGGTCATCCCTCCCCATGCTAAATTTCTTACTTATGAAAATATGAAAAAGAGTGTTGCTTCTTCCCCCGCAGCAATGAATCATCCATGGGTGATGGGAGCTCTAACCGTCACGGGAAAACTCCGCAAGGAAATAATGGATCTCAGACAGCAAAATAACAAGCTGGAGGAGGAGAATCGTATTCTGAGGGGCATCATCGCCAAGAATATAACATCACCACCTCCGAAGAAAGACAACTAAACACATGGGTATGGGCACTCCCCTTGGCTTGTGCCAAGCTTGGGGGAGGTGCCCCGGTATCGTATCACCATCACATCTTTTACTTTTATCGTTTTTCTAGTTCGATCCTTTTGGTTATATCTTGATCTAGTAGAATAAAGTCTTTAGGGTGATCTAGTTTTGAATTTTGCTTTTTGTTCCCCTTATGTAAGCGAGTCCAAGAGTTATATAATAAAAAGTAGTTTTGAGTTGAGGGCTTTGCTTGCTTGCTATGATCTTGAGAAAAAGAAATAGAAAGAAGTATAAAATAAAAGCAAAGAGTATATATGATGATCTTATGGGGGGTGATGACTTCACATATAAGAAGTATGTCGATTGAAATTTGTTGTGAGTTGACAAACATAGCGATTGGTCATTGTTGCAATTAACAGGAAGTAATAAAGAAAGAGAGGTTCGCATATAAATATATTATCTTGGACATCTTTTATGATTGTGAGCACTCATTAAAATATTATATGCTAAGAAGTTGATGTTGGACAAGGAAGACAACATAATGGGTTATGTTTGCTTATTTCCGAATAGAAGTTATATGGTTATAGATCATTTAACATGTGACGCTTGCTTCCACCCCATATCAGCCAAAACTTCCGCACCAAGTAGAGATACTACTTGTGCATCCAAACACCCTTAACCCAGTTTTGCCATGAGAGTCCACCATACCTACCTATGGATTGAGTAAGATCCTTCAAGTAAGTTGTCATCGGTGCAAGCAATAAAATTTGCTCTCTAAATATGTATGATCTATTAGTGTGAGGAAAATAAACTTTATACGAACTTGTGATATGGAAGAAATAAAAGCGACAGACTGCATAATAAAGTTCTTTATCACAAGGGGCAATATAAAGTAACATTCTTTTGCATTAATGGATTGCGCATCCAACTATAAAAGCGCATGACAACCTCTGCTTCCCTCTGTGAAGGGCCTATCTGTTACTTTTATTTTCTAGTACTTACCTTTATGCAAGAGTCGTGGTGATCTTCACCATTTCCTTTAATTCGCCTTTTTCTCTTGGCAAGCGTCATGTGTTGGGGAATGATCTAGACACATATATCCACTCGGATGTGGGTGATCATGAGTTATTTCTGTTGACATTACCCTTGAGGTAAATAGTTGGGAGGCAAAACTATAAGCCCCTATCTTTCTCTGTGTCCAATTGAAGCTTTGACCTCATAAGTACCGCGTGAGTGTTAGCAATTATGAAAGACTAAAAGATGATTGAGTATGTGGATTTGCTTTACAAGATCTTATATTGACTCTTTCCGACGTTATGATAAATTGGAATTGCTTCAATGACTAAGATCATAGTTTGTTGGTTCTCAATAGAGTTCTTGATTCATACCTTACCTTTTGAATGAATTGTTACTTTAGCATAAGAAATTATATGTCAATATATGTTGCTGTTCTAAAGATGACCATGATGCCTTCATGTCTGTATTTTATTTTATCGACACCTCTATCTCTAAACATGTGGACATATTTATCGATTTCGGCTTTCGCTTGAGGACAAGCGAGGTCTAAGCTTGGGGGTGTTGATACGTCCATTTTGCATCATGCTTTTATATTGATATTTATTGCATTATGGGCTGTTATTACACATTATGGTACAATACTTATGCCTTTTCTCTCTTATTTTACAAGGTTTACATGAAGAGAGAGAATGCCGGCAGTTGGAATTCTGGACTGGAAAAGGAGCAAATATGAGAGACCTATTCTGCACAACTCCAAAAGTCCTGAAAAGTTACAGAGAATTATTTTGGAATATATAAAAAATATTGGGCGGAAGAAATACCAGAGGGGACCCACCAGGAGGTCACAAGCTAGGGGGCGCGCCCTACCCCCTGGGCGCGCCCCTGTGGCTTGTGGGCCCCCTGGCAGGCCTCCGGTGCCCATCTTCTGCTACATGGAGGGTTTTGACCTGGAAAAAATCATAAGGGAGATTTCGGGACGAAGCGCCGCCGTCTCGAGGCGGAACTTGGGCAGAACCAATCTAGGGCTCCGGCGGAGCTGTTCTGTCGGGGAAACTTCCCTCCCGGAGGGGGAAATCGAAGCCATCGTCATCACCAACGATCCTCTCATCGAAAGGGGGTCAATCTCCATCAACATCTTCACCAGCACCATCTCCTCTCCAAACCCTAGTTCATCTCTTGTATCCGATCTTTGTCTCAAAACCTCAGATTGGTACCTGTGGGTTGCTAATAGTGTTGATTACTCTTTGTAGTTGATGCTAGTTAGTTTACTTGGTAGAAGATCATATGTTCAGATCCTTAATGATAATTAATACTCCTCTGATTTTGAACATTGATATGCTTTGTGAGTAGTTACGTTTGTTCCTGAGGACATGGGATAAGTCTTGTTATAAGTAATCATGTGAATTTGGTATTCGTTCGATATTTTGATGAGATGTATTATGTCTCTCCTCTAGTGGTGTTATGTGAACGTCGACTACATGACACTTCACCATTATTTGGGCCTAGGGGAAGGCATTGGGAAGTAATAAGTAGATGATGGGTTGCTAGAGTGACAGAAGCTTAAACCCTAGTTTATGCGTTGCTTCGTAAGGGGCTGATTTGGATCCATATGTTTCATGCTATGGTTAGATTTATCTTAATTCTTCTTTCGTAGTTGTGGATGTTTGCGAGAGAGGTTAATCATAAGTGGGAGGTTTGTCCAAGTAAGGGCAGCACCCAAGCACCGGTCCACCCACATATCAAACTATCAAAGTAACGAACGTGAATCATATGAGCATGATGAAAACTAGCTTGACAGAAATTCCCATGTGTCCTCGGGAGCGCTTTGATTTATATAAGAGTTTGTCCAGGATTGTCCTTTGCTACAAAAAGGATTGGGCCACCTTGCTGCACCTTTGCTACATTTGTTACTTGCTATCCGTTACGAATTATCTTATCACAAAACTATCTGTTACCGATAATTTTAGTGCTTGCAGAGAATACCTTACTGGAAACCGCTTGTCATTTCCTTCTGCTCCTCGTTGGGTTCGATACTCTTACTTATCGAAAGGACTACGATAGACCCCCTATACTTGTGGGTCATCACACATGCTATGTGGGTGAAATTATGATACCATGCCAAGTTTTAACTTTTTCAGAGTTCATTTGAAGTGCTTTTCAAATTCAGGATCGTTTAGCTCAAAATAAATCATTAAATGCATGAAAAATAGCAAACGAAGTCGAAAAATGGTTGAAATTGATGACGTGGCTTTGCATGGAGGATATTGAATGCACAAAAAGTCTGGAGTTAAAATATGTTAAAAAATGAAAATCCCTTTGCAATAGACGAGTTTTCGTACGAAACCCTGATACTTCGAATGAGATTGTCCAGTTTTGTACACGAAGTGCACCCAGTTTTTGCCGTAACCCAATAAACCATTTAGCACATGCTATGTGGGTGAAATTATGATACCATGCCAAGTTTCAACCTTTTCAGAGTTCATTTGAAGTGCTTTTCAAATTCAGGGTCGTTTAGCTCAGAATAAATCATTAAATGAATAAAAAATAGCAAACGGAGTCGGAAAAGGGTTCAAAATTGATGGTGTGGCTTTGCATGGTGCATATTGAACGCACAAAAATTCTGGAGTTAAAATATGTTAAAAAATGAAATCCCTTTGCAATACATGAGTTTTCGTACGAAACCGTGATACTTCGAAAGAGATTGTCTAGTTTTGTACACGAAGTGCATCCAGTTTTTGCCGTAACCCTCTGAACCTTTTAGCACATGCAATGTGGTTGAAATTATGATACCATGCCAAGTTTCAACCTTTTCAGAATTCATTTGCAGTGCTTTCCAAATACAGGGTCGTTTAGCTCAAAATAAATCATTAAATGCATAAAAAATAGCAAACGAAGTCGGAAAAGGGTTGAAGATTGATGATGTGGCTTTGCATGGTGCATATTGAACGCACAAAAAGTCTGGAGTAAAAATATGTTAAAAAAATGAAATCCCTTTGCAATAGATGAGTTTTCGTACGAAACCCTGATACTTCGAAAGAGATTGTCCAGTTTTGTACACGAAGTGCATCCAGTTTTTGCCGTAACCCTCTAAAACCTTTTAGCACATGCTATGTGGGTGAAATTATGATACCATGGCAAGTTTCAACCTTTTTAGAGTTCATTTGCAGAGCTTTTCAAATTCAGGCTCGTTTAGCTCAAAATAAATCATTAAATGCATGAAAAATAGAAAACGAAATCGAAAAAGGGTTCAAAATTGATGATGTGGCTTTGCATGGTGCATATTGAATGCACAAGAAGTCTGGAGTTAAAATATGTTAAAAAAATGAAATCGATTTGCAATAGATGAGTTTTCGTCTGAAACCCTGATACTTCGTAAAAGATTGTCCAGTTTTGTACACGAAGTGCATCCAGTTTTTGCCGTAACCCTCTAAACCTTTTTAGCACATGCTATGTGGGTGAAGTTATGATACCATGCCAAGTTTCAACTTTTTCAGAGTTCATTTGAAGTGCTTTTCAAATTCAGGATCGTTTAGCTCAAAATAAATCTTTAAATGCATGAAAAATAGCAAACGAAGTCGGAAAAGGGTTGAAAATTGATGATGTGGCTTTGGATGGTGCATATTGAATGCACAAAAAGTCTGGAGTTAAAATATGTTAAAAAATGAAAATCCCTTTGCAATAGATGAGTTTTCGTACGAAACCCTGATACTTCGAAAGAGATTGTCCAGTTTTGTACACGAAGTGCACCCAGTTTTTACTGTAACCCAATAAACCTTTTAGAAAATGCTATGTGGGTGAAATTATGATACCATGCCAAGTTTCAACCTTTTCAGAGTTCATTTGAAGTGCTTTTCAAATTCAGGGTCGTTTAGCTCAAAATAAATCATTAAATGCATAAAAATAGCAAACGAAGTCGGAAAAAGGTTGAAAATTGATGATGTGGCTTTGCATGGTGCATATTGAATGCACAAAAAGTCTGGAGTTAAAATATGTTAAAAAATGAAATCCCTTTGCAATAGATGAGTTTTCGTACGAAACCCTGATACTTCGAAAGAGATAGTCCAGTTTTGTACACGAAGTGCATCCTGTTTTTGCCGTAACCATCTAAACCTTTTAGCACATGCTATGTGGGTGAAATTATGATACCATGCCAAGTTTCAACCTTTTCAGAGTTCATTTGCAGAGCTTTTCAAAATCAGGGTCGTTTAGCTCAAAATAAATCACTAAATGCATAAAAAATAGCAAACGAAGTCGGAAAAAGGTTGAAAATTGATGATATGGCTTTGCATGGTGCATATTGAATGCACAAAAAGTCTGGAGTTAAAATATGTTAAACAATGAAAATCCCTTTGTAATAGATGAGTTTTCATACGAAACCCTGATACTTCGAAAGAGATTGTCCAGTTTTGTACACGAAGTGCACCCAGTTTTTACCGTAACCCAATAAACCTTTGAGAAAATGCTATGTGGGTGAAATTATGATACCATGCCAAGTTTCAACCTTTTCTGAGTTCATTTGAAGTGCTTTTCAAATTCAGGGTCGTTTAGCTCAAAATAAATCATTAAATGCATAAAAAATAGCAAACGGAGTCGGAAAAGGGTTCAAAATTGGTGATGTGGCTTTGCATGGTGCATATTGAACGCACAAAAAGTCTGGAGTTAAAATATGTTAAAAAAATGAAATCCCTTTGCAATAGATGAGTTTTCGTACGAAACCGTGATACTTCGAAAGAGGTTATCCAGTTTTGTACACGAAGTGCATCCAGTTTTTGCCGTAACCCTCTGAACCTTTTAGCACATGCTATGTGGTCGAAATTATGATACCATGACAAGTTTCAACCTTTTCAGAATTCATTGCAGTGCTTTCCAAATACAGGGTCGTTTAGCTCAAAAAAAATCATTAAATGCATGAAAAATAGCAAACGAAGTCGGAAAAGGGTTGAAAATTGATGATGTGGCTTTGCATGGTGCATATTGAATGCACAAAAAGTCTGGAGTAAAAATATGTTAAAAAAATGAAATCCCTTTGCAATAGATGAGTTTTCGTACGAAACCCTGATACTTCGAAAGAGATTGTCCAGTTGTGTACACGAAGTGCATCCAGTTTTTGCTGTAACCCTCTAAAACCTTTTAGCACATGCTATGTGGGTGAAATTATGATACCATGGCAAGTTTCAACCTTTTTAAAGTTCATTTGCAGAGCTTTTCAAATTCAGGCTCGTTTAGCTCAAAATAAATCATTAAATGCATGAAAAATAGAAAACGAAATCGAAAAAGGGTTGAAAATTGATGATGTGGCTTTGCATGGTGCATATTGAACGCACAAGAAGTCTGGAGTTAAAATATGTTAAAAAAATGAAATCCCTTTGCAATAGATGAGTTTTCGTCTGAAACCCTGATACTTCGAAAAAGATTGTCCAATTTTGTACACGAAGTGCATCCAGTTTTTGCCGTAACCCTCTAAACCTTTTTAGCACATCCTATGTCGGTGAAATTATGATACCATGCCAAGTTTCAACTTTTTCAGAGTTCATTTGAAGTGCTTTTCAAATTCAGGATCGTTTAGCTCAAAATAAATCATTAAATGCATGAAAAATAGCAAACGAAGTCGGAAAAGGGTTGAAAATTGATGATGTGGCTTTGTATGGTGCATATTGAATGCACAAAAAGTCTGGAGTTAAAAAATGTTAAAAAATGAAAATCCCTTTGCAATAGATGAGTTTTCACACGAAACCCTGATACTTCGAAAGAGATTGTCCAGTTTTGTACACGAAGTGCACCCAGTTTTTACCGTAACCCAATAAACCTTTTAGAAAATGCTATGTGGGTGAAATTATGATACCATGCCAAGTTTCAACCTTTTCAGAGTTCATTTGAAGTGCTTTTCAAATTCTGGGTCGTTTAGCTCAAAATAAATCATTAAATGCATAAAAAATAGCAAACGAAGTCGGAAAAAGGATGAAAATTGATGATGTGGCTTTGCATGGTGCATATTGAATGCACAAAAAGTCTAGAGTTAAAATATGTTAAAAAAATAAATCCCTTTGCAATAGATGAGTTTTCGTACGAAACCCTGATACTTCGAAAGAGATAGTCCAGTTTTGTACGCAAAGTGCATCTAGTTTTTGCCGTAACCATCTAAACCTTTTAGCACATGCTATGTGGGTGAAATTAAGATACCATGCCAAGTTTCAACCTTTTCAGAGTTTATTTGCAGAGCTTTTCAAAATTAGGGTCGTTTAGCACAAAATAAATCATTAAATGCATGAAAAATAACAAACGAAGTCAGAAAAGGGTTGAAAATTGATGATGTGGCTTTGCATGGTGCATATTGAACGCACAAAAAGTCTGGAGTTAAAATATGTTAGAAAAATGAAATCCCTTTGTAATAGATGAGTTTTCGTACGAAATGCTGATACTTCGAAAGAGATTGTCCAGTTTGTACACGAAGTGCATCTAGTTTTTGCCGTAACCCTCTAAACCTTTTAGCACATGCTATGTGAGTGAAATTATGATACCATGCCAAGTTTCAACTTTTTCAGAGTTCATTTGCAGTGCTTTTCAAATTCAGGATCGTTTAGCTCAAAATAAATCATTAAATGCATGAAAAATAGCAAACGAAGTCGAAAAAAGATTGAAAATTGATGACGTGGCTTTGCATGGTACATATTGAATGCACAAAAAGTTTGGAGTTAAAATATGTTAAAAATTAAATCCCTTTGCAATAGATGAGTTTTCGTATGAAACCCTGATACTTCGAAAGAGATTGTCCAGTTTTGTACACGAAGTGCACCCAGTTTTTGCCGTAACCCTCTAAACCTTTTAGCACATGCTATGTGGGTGAAATTATGATACCATGCCAAGTTTCAACTTTTTCAGAGTTCATTTGAAGTGCTTTTCAAATTCAGGATCGTTTAGCTCAAAATAAATCATTAAATGCATGAAAAATAGCAAACGAAGTCGGAAAAGGGTTGAAAATTGATGATGTGGCTTTGCATGGTGCATATTGAACGCGCAAAAAGTCTGAAGTTAAAATATGTTAATAAAATGAAATCCCTTTGTAATAGATGAGTTTTCGTACGAAACCTTGGTACTTGGAAAGAGATTGTCCAGTTTTGTACACGAAGTGCATCCAGTTTTTGCCGTAACCCTCTAATCCTTTTAGCACATGATATGTGGGTGAAATTATGATACCATGCCAAGTTTCAACCTTTTCAGAGTTAATTTGAAGTGCTTTTCAAATTCAGGGTGGTTTAGCTCAAAATAAATCATTAAATGCATGAAAAATAGCAAACGAAGACGGAAAAGGGTTGAAAATTGATGATGTGGCTTTGCATGGTGCATATTGAACGCACAAAAAGTTTGAAGTTAAAATATGTTAAAAAAATGAAATCCCTTTGTAATAGATGAGTTTTCGTATGAAGTGCTGATACTTCGAAAGAGATTGTCCAGTTTTGTACACGAAGTGCATCCAGTTTTTGCCGTAACCCTCTAAACCTTTTAGCACATGCTATGTGGGTAAAATTATGATACCATGCCAAGTTTCAACTTTTTCAGAGTTCATTTGAAGTGCTTTTCAAATTCAGGATCGTTTAGCTCAAAATAAATCATTAAATGCATGAAAAATAGCAAACGAAGTCGGAAAAAGATTGAAAATTGATGACGTGGCTTTGCATGGTACATATTGAATGCACAAAAAGTTTGGAGTTAAAATATGTTAAAAATTAAATCCCTTTGCAATAGATGAGTTTTCGTATGAAACCCTGATACTTCGAAAGAGATTGTCCAGTTTTGTACACGAAGTGCACCCAGTTTTTGCCGTAACCCTCTAAACCTTTTAGCACATGCTATGTGGGTAAAATTATGATACCATGCCAAGTTTCAACCTTTTCAGATTTCATTTGGAGTGCTTTTCAAATTCAGGGTCGTTTAGCTCAAAATAAATCATTAAATGCATGAAAAATAGCAAACGAAGTCGGAAAAGGGTTGAAAATTGATGATGTGGCTTTGCATGGTGCATATTGAACGCGCAAAAAGTCTGAAGTTAAAATATGTTAATAAAATGAAATCCCTTTGTAATAGATGAGTTTTCGTACGAAACCTTGGTACTTGGAAAGAGATTGTCCAGTTTTGTACACGAAGTGCATCCAGTTTTTGCCGTAACCCTCTAATCCTTTTAGCACATGATATGTGGGTGAAATTATGATACCATGCCAAGTTTCAACCTTTTCAGAGTTCATTTGCAGTGCTTTTCAAATTCATGGTCGTTTAGCTCAAAATAAATCATTAAATGCATGAAAAATAGCAAACGAAGTCGGAAAAGGGTTAAAAAATAGCAAATACTAATTACTTAGCAGAAAAGAAAATATAATATTATTAGGTTAACAAAAAGTATTTTATAATATTCTTCATTTTTAGTGCTTTTTTAATTTCATGGTCATTTAGGTGAAAAAATCTCTAGTTATGATTAAAATAATATTACCTTAAAATTATATTAAATTTATGCAACTAAAATTATCAAATTATTTTTTGTTAAAAACTTTAATAGCAAACTAAAAAGCTTTTATAAACCTCTAGTTATGATCAAAGTATAATTTTGCAAAAAATAACATAAAAAATAAAAAAAATGCCCGCCTACTAGGGTCATTTAGGTCAAAAAAATCTCTAGTCATGAGAATAATAATATTAAATTTAAATTATATTAAATTTTTACAACTAAAAACTCTAATAGCAAACTAAAAAGCTTTTATAAAACTCTAATAGCAAAAGGAATCAACTAAAAAGAATCAATTATAATATTTTGTTATGATCAACTAAAACAAAATTATAATATTCTTCAATTGTAAAAAGAATCAACTAAGAAGTATTTATAAGAGCATCTCCAGCTGTTGGCCCCCCAGGGGGCCGAAGTAGCGCCGCCTGGGGCCGAGCCGGCGCTAAAATCGGCCTGGGGGGCTCGTTTTCCCAGTCGAGCCCCCGGGGTCGCCCCCCAACCGGCGCTTTCGGCCCATTATCGGCATAGAATCAGCCCAAATTCGGCCCAGATTCGGCGCTATTTCGGCTTTAAAATCAACAAAATCGGCGCTGTTTCGGCATAAATTCAACAAAAAACTGAATGTTTCGTACCAAAGTTCATCATAGAAATTAATACAAAATCAAATAGTTCAATGAAGCAAGTTCCAATATAAATTAAAACAAATCGAGCTAGGCGTTTCCCTTGAGCCTCCATAGGTGCTCCACCAGATTGTCTTGCAGTTCTTGATGCACTTGTGGGTCTCGGATCTCCTGGCGCATATTGAGGTAGGCAGTCCATGTTGCTGGTACCTGGTGATCAACAACTGCAAGAGGTCCCATCCTGTGATATGGTTCAAGATCAAACACTGGCTCTTCCTGCTCGCTCTCAATGATCATGTTGTGCAAGCAGACACAACAATTCATGATCTCCCACATCTGCCTTTTGGACCAGGTCATAGCGGGGTACCGGACAACAGCAAATCACGATTGGAGCACACCAAATGCTCGCTCGACATCTTTCCTGCAAGCCTCCTGACACTTAGCAAAGTGTGCCTTCTTTGGCACCACAGGTTTTGAGATAGTCTTCACAAATGTGGACCATCTCGGATAGATACCATCTGCTAGATAGTATCCCTTGTTGTATTGGCGTCCATTGACCTCAAAGTTCACCGGAGGAGCATGACCTTCAACAAGCTTGGCGAAGACATTCGAGCACTGCAAGACGTTGATATCATTGTGAGTTCCTGGCATACCAAAGAAGGAGCACCAAATCCATAGGTCATGTGTGGCTACTGCCTCAAGTACCACACTGCAACCACCTTTGGCGCCTTTGTACATCCACTGCCAAGCAAATTGGCAGTTTTTCCATGACCAATGCATGCAGTCGATGCTTCCAAGCATCCCTGGAAATCCTCTTGCTGCATTCTGTGCTAGGATTCGAGCAGTGTCTTCAGCATTGGGTGATCGCAAATATTGTGGTCCAAACACTGCCACCACTGCCCTGCAGAACTTGTATAGACACTCAATGGTGGTGGACTCGGCCATTCGCCCATAGTCTTCTTGTATGTCCGCGGGAGCTCCGTATGCAATCATCCTCATAGCTTGGGTGCATTTCTGAAGTGAGGAGAATCCAACTGTGCCAGTGCAATCCTTCTTGCAAACGAAATAGCTGTCGAACTCCCGGACGGAATTAACAATCCTGAGGAAGAGCTTCCGGCTCATCCGGTAGCGACTCCGAAATACTTTCTCACCGTGCAATGGAGAGTCGGCGAAGTAGTCGGCGTAGAGGATGCAATACCCCTCCATCCGACGCCTCTGCTTGCTCTTGCACCGGCCCGGCGCCGAGCCACCTCGTCGGGGCCTGTCATTATTGACGAACAGGCCGGCCAGCGAGGCGAGTATCATGAGGTGCTCCTCGTCGGCGGTGTCGGCCTCGGCTTCTTCCTCCAACAGGGCCGCGAACGCCTCCTCGTCGTCCGAGTCCATGGCCGAGCAGGCAAAACGACGAACACCTTGTCGGCGTGACGGGCGAGCAGCCACCGGCGCCCTGCCGGCGTGGTTTGGGCCGGAGGACGGCGATGGGCGAGGGTCGGGGGAAGCGAAATCCGGCGAGGGGGGGCGAAGTGGGGCCTTCTAGCGGTGGCGCAGTGGCCGTGAACAGGCGAGGGGCGCCGGGGTCGGCATTGGGGAGAACGCGCGGGGCGGGGGGTGGCTCGGGCGAGGAAAAGGACGAGATTCGCCTGACAGTGGTGTCCCACACATCGGTTCACTACAAGAAATATGTCAACTTGTGACCTTCTGTCAGTGACCCTGGAAGAAATGGTCGTAAATCTATGACCATTTGAGACCAATTGGTCGTAAGCTGTTCGGAGGTCTCCAAACCCTCAACTATAACGACCATTTTGGTCAGAAAGGTCGTAATTTCCTTACACGAAATGGTCGTAAAGCAGACAACACTGATCCGCTGCCTTATTTCTAGCTGATCACGACCAATACAGATGGTCATAACCTTGTAAATTGTGGTGGGTTGCGATGACTAGGCGCCACCTCATCAGTTTTGCCTATGTGTCATGTCCATGTGTCAATTTTTTCCCTAGGTTGTGAAGCAACCTATATTTCTGTTATTCCCAAAATTCCCAAACAATTCTCATAAATTCTTTGGATTATATCTTCGTCAAATATGTCAAAAACCTTCCTTGCCTAGTTCAAAAATAATTCAACAATATTCTTTTTCCTATTCTGTTCAGAACAGCACTTTGTGAAGGAAGTGATATTTATATATTCTTGATTGCCCTCAAAAATTTTGGGCACTCTTTCCTATCCAAATCATTGCCTCATGAAAAAATTCAGCTCCATTTGCGCAGTAAATCTTCCTCGGCAAATTTTCAAAGTTTTTGTTCAGCTAGAAGCTTTGCGAAGGAAGTACTAGCTATGCATATCCTAATGAGTTGAATTTTTTCCACATCTTCTATGTGCCTATATCATAGCTCTCCAAAAACATTTAGCCCCATCTAAGAATCCATGAGAGCTCACCATCCAATCTTTGTTTCTGGTAATATTTTCAGTTTGTGAAGCAACTATATTTTATATTGCTTTATAATTGCGGCAAATTTACCAAGACATGACCCTGCCCATAGAACCTCCCTCCACCAAATTTCAGCTCATTTAATTTAACCACTTTCCCTCAATATTTTTCCCAATTTTCTGTTCACTGGAGAGCATTGTGAAGGAAGTACCATTTTTATATATCCAAATGGCATGAAATTTATAAAGTGACTTCATATACCCAAATTATCACTCTCCTCCAAATTACAGCTCAATCAAATCAACTATGTGAGCCCAGGTTCAATTTCTATTTTATGGCCAGATTGGCACATTGCAAAGCAAGTGCTATCTAGATCCCTCCTATTACCCTTAAACTTTTTGGGCACTCTTCCATACCCAAATCATTGCCACATGATAATATTAAGCTAAATTTTCCTAGTAAATCTTCCTCAGAAAATTTCCAAAGTTTCTATCCAGAGAGAAGCTTTGTGAAGCAACTATATTATATATTGCTTCATTATTTCTGAACATTTACCAGGGCATGACCATACCTATGTAACTTACCTACACCAAATTTGAGCTCATTTCATTTATCCAGTTTCTCTCACTAATTTTCCCAAGTTTCTGTCCAGAGAAGAGCATTGTGAAGGAAGTACCACTTTGGCATGTCCAAATGGCATCGATTTTCTACAGTGCTTTCCTATGCCCAAATAACCATCCTCCACCAAATTTCAGCTCAATCCATTCATTATTTTGAGCCCAGCTTCAACATTCATATTTCTGTCCAGTGTGGTACTTTGCAAAGCAAGTACCACCTAGGCTCCTCCATTTGAGCTGAAAATTTGTGAAAATAGTCTTCTTAGTAGATGATCAATCTCAGCAAAAACTCACGCCCATTGTCCATGTGCATTTCCCGTACCGCTTATCAAACACTTGGCTGTTAATTCATGTTTGAGCATAGTTCGGTCTCCTCGTGAGAATCTGCTGTTGTCATTTTCTTCCTAGCACCTACCTGGGGAGTGCCCAACCCACTAGACATGCCTAGGCCACCCAGAATGCATGGCAACGCCACGGTCATGCGGTGACCACGCGGCGGGCATGCGAGTTTACGCGCTCTGGAGTTGGGGCACTCGGCCACCGTCCAAACCTCGACGTATCGCCACCAAACCATGTATTTCTGATTAAATAGATACTTATGTAACTACAAATGATTTTTTGAAAAAATAAAGAGCAAACTATAAGGCAGCTGCAGTTCAAATTTGACCCGCTTCCAGCTGAATCGGCAGAGTTTTGTCTTTTTCACTAGAGGTGGAGAAAGCTTTTGGCACCCAACCATTTTGTCAATTGTGCATTAAATATGGCCTAATATTTTATAAAAATGATTTGTTCCAATTTTGCAACAAATATTTGGTAGGTCCTTCACAAAAAAACTCATTTTGGGCCCTCGAAAAAAGGAAAATGAATTTTTTGTGCAAAGAAAATGAAAACTCCCTTTGGCAACATTGTTTGCCATTTCAACATGCACCCTTGTGCACAATATGAGATCATTTGAACAAACTATGCCATGAGTGTGGCCATAAGATTGATCATTTGGCTTGAAAGCCATGAATCTTCACACATGATAGCTCATTTCTGAGAACACTTTTTTAAAATAATTACCGTATTACAAGTTTATTATTTTTCCTGGTAACTTGGTCACATATGATGACACAACGCGAAGGTTTTACAATTTTTTTATTTTTTTGAATTATTTATGCCCGTTTCAAAATGCGGTCAAAACGGCGGGCATGACCGTTCATAGCTAGGGGTTGAATCTTGCCAAAATTTTGTTGGATCTCTGATTAAATAGATACTTCTTTACCTAGAAATGATTTTTGGAAAAAATAAAGAGCAAACTATGAGGCACCTCTAGTTCAAATTTGACCCGCTTCCAGCTGAATCGGCAGAGTTTTGTCTTTTTCACTAGAGGTGGATCGAAAGCTTTTGGAACCCAACCATTTTGTCAATTGTGCATTAAATAGAGCCTAATATTTTATAAAATTGATTTGGTCTAATTTTTCAACAAATATTTGGTAGGTCCTTCACAAAAAAAACTCATTTTGGGCACTCGAAAAATGTTAAATGAAATTTCCGTGCAAAGAAAATGAAAATTCCCTTTGGCAACATTGTTTGTAATTCCAACATGCACCCTTGTGTACAATATGAGATAATTTGAACAAACTATGCCATGAATGTGGCCATAAGATTGGTCATTTGGCTTGAAAGCCATGAATCTTCACACATGATAGCTCATTTCTGAGAACACTTTTTAAAAATAATTACCGTATTACAAGTTTATTATTTTTCCTGGTAACTTGGTCACATATGATGACACAATGCGAAGGTTTTACAATTTTTTGATTTTTTTTGAATTTTTTATGCCCGTTTCAAAATGCGGTCAAAACGGTGGGCACGACCGTTCCTAGCTAGTGGTTGAAACTTGGAAAACTTTTGGTGTTTATGTGATTAAATAGATACTTATGTACCTAGAAATAATTTTTGGAAAAAATAAAGAGCAAACTATGAGGCAGCTGCAGTTCAAATTTGACCCGCTTCCAACTGAATTGGCAAAAATTTGTCTTTTTCACGAGAGGTGGATCAGAGCTTTTGACACCCAACCATTTTGTCAATTGTGCATTAAATAGAGCCTAATATTTTATAAAATTGATTTGGTCTAATTTTGCAACAAATATTTGGTAGGTCCTTCACAAAAAAAACTCATTTTGGACACTCGAAAAATGGAAAATGAAATTTCCGTGCAAAGAAAATGAAAAATTCGTTAGGAAACATTGTTTGCCATTCCAAGATACAAACTTGTGTAAAATATGATATCATTTGAACAAACTATAACATGAATGTTGTCATAAGATTGATCATTTGGCTTGAAAGCCATGAATCTTCACACATGATAGCTCATTTCTGAGAACACTTTTTTTAAATAATTGTCATATTACATGTTTATTATTTTTCCTAGTAACTAGGTCACATATAATGACACAATGCGAAGGTTTTCTGATTTTCTGATTTTTTTTTGATTTTTTCATGCCCGTTTCAAAATACGGTCAAAACGACGGGCATGACCGTTCCTAGCTAGTGGTTGAATCTTGGAAATTTTTTGGTGTTTCTCTGATTAAATAGATACTTTTGTAGATAGAAATGATTTTTGGAAAAATTAAGGAGCAATCTATCAAGCAACTGTAGTTCAAATTTGACCCGCTTCCAACTGAATCGGAGGAAATTTGTCTTTTTCACGAGAGGTGGATCAAAAGCTTTTGACACCAAACCATTTGGTCAATTGTACATTAAATATGACTTAAAATTTTAGAAAAATGATTTGGTCCAATTTTGCAACGAATATTTGGTAGGTCCTTCACAAAAAAACTCATTTTGGGCACTCGAAAAATGGAAAATGGATTTTTCGTGGAAATAAAATGAAAACTCCCTTTGGCAACATTGTTTGTAATTCCAAGATGCAAACTTGTGAGAAATATGGAATCATTTGAACAAACTATGAGGCAGTTGTAGTTAAAATTTGACCCGCTTCCTAGTGAATCGACGAAAATCCCACCTAGTATGAAACTACCTCTAGTTATTCGAGGGAACAATACTTAAACATTGTCATAAAAAGAGAAGGGGACTTACTGCCGGGCGTCGTGGTGCTGCGTTGGAGCTCCCCGACGCTGCAATGGAGGTTCACCGGGCACTGTGGTGCTGCGTTGGAGCTCTTGGCGCGCCGTTGAGAGCTGCAATGGAGCTTCGTGGGGATGTCATTGGTGCTGCGTTGAAGTTTTTTCACGCTCGGTGCTGTCGTGACATATTGATGTGATCGAATGACCACCAATGCACAGATCAGGCGGCTAGCTAGGCGGATGATTTCTAGACAAAATCATCCGACTGACTCGTAGCAGCCGCCTATTGTTAATCGATTACGACCAATTTAGATGGTCATAACGTCATCAAAGCCTGTACTTCGTTCTGATTGGTCTACGAGCATGTCACGCGGATCAAGCATTAGAGACCGTCGGATACTCCCAGATCCAACGGCCCACACCCTCTCACCCACCCAAAGGGAGCTCCTCTCTCCACCGCACACCCTCTCTCGCGCAGCGAACCCTAGCGCTCCCCGATCCAGACCCCTCCCCTCCCCTTGCCGCCACCCACCTCCACCACCCACCCCTCCCCTCGCCGTCACCTACCCCCACCACCCACACCTCCCCTCGCCGCCACCCACCTCCGCCACACCTCCCCTCCCCACCTCAGATCCTCTCCCCTCTCCCCACTCCCAGATCCAACTTGCCACCAGAGAACGAGGAGGTCGCGACTAGGATCTTCGAGACGCACCGCTCCATGCCGCCGGCCATGGAGGCGGTGGTCGTCGACGCGGGGTCCAAGCTGCTGAAGGCCGGCATCGCACTGCCCGACCATGCCCTCGGGCTGGTGAGTCGCCAGATCTCCTCTGCTCCCGTTCGATGCGCTCGAGATTTCACGGGGCATTATGCGTATGTGTGACCCTCCCTGTTCGATGCGTGTGTGTGTGCGGTCAGGTGATGCCCTCGAAGATGAAGACGGAGGTGGAGGAGAGTGAGCTGGCTGAAGGCGGGGCGGTTCCAACCCTAGCCGCCGCAGTGGGTCACCGGCGCCGCGTCTTCCTCACCTCTGTCAGCCGACAGCACCAAGGGTCGCTCTCCTCTTGCCTTCATGCGCGCCAGCAACCGGGACCTGCAGCCTCAACCACCGGCGTCGGCATCACGTCAGGGCAGGTAACCCCCAAACCCCCTCCCTTCTGCTCCGTTGGTGATGCTCATTTAGGGGTCGCTGCCACTGGAACTCGAGTTGGAAGCACCGAATCTGGTTTGGAGTGCTGCTGCCAACTAGATCAGGGAGAGTTCCTTTTGCCGCCTGTCAGTTAGGCTGTCGAGCACCAACAGTTCCATTCTGCTAGAATATTTTCTGCACAAGTTCAGAAAAAGCATAGCAAACAACAAACAGTAATGCTTTGGCAGGCAGAGCTATTCAGATTTCAGAGTGAAACTGCTGGCGATCCATTCAGTTTAATTAACAAAAGAACTGCACATGATCTCATGATCTCACCGGTAGCCGGTTAAGTTAAACCAAACGGCACCATGGCTTCTTTTGCATAAAGAAATGTCTGTCACCAACAAAATTAATCGGCCCATTTATTGAATTGTAGGATGGTTGGCTTTCTATGATTAACTCTTGTTGGTATGTTTGTCTTTTCTATCTCATAATCATGTCTATGAAGTGGTGTGCTTGAAAACCAAGGACTACTTCTATTCCTTGTCGGTGTTCTTTTTATTGTGGTATAAGATGAACCAGCACAAGAGCGGCAACTACTACACTAATAGTCTAGCACTACTTGCACCAAGCTTCGGCTATTTGATGTGGCGTGTAAACTGAACTCCAAGTGGGCAGTACCTGTTTAATTAGATTAGCAGATGCTAATGAACACAAGTGGAAAGGAAGGCAATAGTATACAACCTAGTGTAAATTGCAAGGTTGCTAGCTAGTGATTGTTTATATATTTATTTACAACCTGCTGAGTACTTACCAGGTTGTAGCGACTAACCACCACGCGTTTGGTACCCTTTTTTTGCATACTGTTTACCGGTTTACGTGTGTAGTGTACGACTACTGCTACCAGTAACACAAGTAACCAACAAACTCAGAACTCAGAACTCGCCCATGGGTCCATGACCGACAAGTGCGTGCACTACCCGACACCGATCGGCACGGCGAGCCCGGGCTCGCATCGTGTCCGGTCCGGTCGCATCACTGCTCGACCACGACCGGGGCTGGTGGAGTTCTCGTGTGTGGACCACATGGATTTTGCTGCCACCTGGATTTGTATATATGCAAGCATCTTCATGCTGTTTGTATTGTCTGGATTGCAAGAATTTCAGCTTTCGGTGACTGCACTTAGTTTATCTTCTCTGAATAATCAACCATTTGACATAGATATGTTGTGTACATTCTGGACCCCCCAAAATGACACAATTGATATGTATATGCTGCAGTTTCTGTAACTTGGCATTTCTACATGGCTTCTTTATATTGGCAATTATACACTGATGATGATGTTTACCTGCACTGCTTAATTTTGTTTATCTTGATCTTGATGGAAAAAACATCACATGTTTCTTTTCTGTCTAAGACACAACAAACATGTCTTTTTCATTGTTGAGCTTAATTATGGGCTCTTGTGCAGCAGCAACCGTTGATTTCGATTTCAGCTGATCAATCATCTGTCCTTCTTGTGCAGCACAAGGGTTCCATGGGGGTACAACAGTAGCAAGACGACCATGACTCCATCAAGTGCAAGCTCCAGGTACTAATCCCACTCAGCTCTTTCCTGTAGCGCATCCATTACTCATACCCTTGCTGCCCCCAAATCACGAGCGATGAGATAACGTCATGGAGAGTGGGAATTTTTGTTTCCTAGCTTAGCAATCGAGTTAAAGCAATGTCATGGAAAGCTCCTCCTGTTTAGTTGAACCATATATAGTTCAACTAAATAACTAGGCTCATACACAAACATGCATTTTTCATTGTTGAGCAAAAACAGAGTTGCATATGATTGCTAGGTACTAGTAGTCTAGTTGTATTCGAGATGCGATACATTGAAGGTTAATTATACATATCCACACAGCAAGTATACAGTATTGTACTATACATTTCACATATGTGTCCTATCTTTGAAGCTCTACAATATCCATGTGTATACAATAATTTACCGAATGAGGCACTATGATTCTGAATTCTTAGGTTGTTAGCTCTGGCTTCATAAGCAAACTTATGTGAATATACTACGCTTGCTGTTGATCATCTGGTGCACTAGTATGCAGTTCTCATTGTCAGTTCTTGTTTTCTTGATTCATTTATACTATACGATTCAGGTCTTATACTTTGCCAGTAGGTAGCTCATACTGTCTGCTGTGCAAATTGTGTAGAGGCTATATCCTAGAAATGCAAACCGTTGTTCTTTATGGGTGTACCATGCTATTGAAATTACAGCGTGAACACAGATGGATGAGTTATTTATGCTTATCAGTTTCTTCTTTGTCGTTCACTTGCAGTGCCTACTGTACTGATATGAAAGGTCAAGCATGGAGGTTTCAAGAGCATCCCTTCGTCCTGGTAATGTTTTTTTTGTTCCTTCTTAGTCTGCTCTAGTGGATCCTCTGAATCGAATCACGTGTCCTTTGTTCATCTTAATTAGAACATTTGACCATTTGCGAATTATGGTTTGTTAATTGTAGATTATCTTTCTAGTGTGCCCGGCAGAACTCTGCAGTTTGCTTGCTTTGGGACAACACGAGGTATGCTCTGTTTCCTCTCTTGTTATTTACCTCTTCAGATTTAGCACCCACCATTAGTTTGCAGTACAGTCTCTATCAGTCAAACTAATTGATTCACGCAAACATCCAGTAAATGGCTGAACTATAGCTCTCAATGATTTCTCTCCACTTTGAAATGCAGATCTGATTCCTCTTTATGTTCAGCGCCAAGGATCTCACTGTGGGGTGTGCTACTGCTACGGTGCCCACATTTGCTTCCATTTCCGCTCACAAGCATATGCACCTGCACGTCTAGTCTGTGGTAATTTGTTTTAGTCCGTGGTGGATCTCTCCATCTCTTGCATGCTCTGGTTGATCTTGGTTGGAACATTTGGCCATTTGCTATTATAGTTTTTAACTGATAAATTATCTTCTTGTTCGCACTAGTCTAATTTCCATACATGAACTGTTTGTGGAAATGCTCGTGTCATTGTCCAACTGTCTTATAAGTGTATTGTTGTGGATGAGGTGTGCTGTATGTTATCAATTGGCATCTAAATTAGTTCATCTTTCGACTTCCCTACCTGCTATAATGTGCTTGCAAGCTTAAATTTTGTGCTTCTATTACTACGTGCTATAATGTGCTTGGGAGCTTAAATTTTGTGCTTCTATTGCTATGTGCCGATCTTTTGCGGTAAAATAATGATGTTAGATGTCTGTTGGTTGCTGTATATGGGCAAGACGAAATGAATCCTGCTGTGTACTTGTCAATTCTAGCTTATATTGGTGTTTTGCGATCCTATTCTAAATGTGTGCACAGAAGTTCAGTTACCTTCTGAAAAAATTGGTGCATTTTTTTTGTTTCTCAAATACAAAATAGCTTGCTCATTTCAGCTATGGCATCCCTACTGTTAGCTTTCATATTGTGTCTCTGTTTTCTTTTATGAGAGTATCTCATTTTAACTAGCTGGAGAACAAAAAGCATGGTACTAGCTCAATTTGTGTTATCATTCTAAATAACTATCCTTTTCTTGAATGGTTTGTTCATAATATATTTGCCCCAGTTTTTTTGATTCTTCTCTACTGATTCATGTAACAGGGCGACCGAGGAAGGCATGTTGCCGTTTTGTTTGTTCCCAGCCCTGGCTATGGTTGTCCAGCGAGTCCGGCATGTTGTTCATGAGGGGAGCATGTGCTTAGTTTGTGATTGCTATGGAAGGAGCTTGTAAAGCTTGTAGAGCTTGTAAAGTACTGTATTACACTTGTAGTCGTTACTGTGATTGCCATTGTATTACATGATCTGGTTGCTCTTATTTGAAGTATCATGTGTGTTTTCTGTCTCGGCCAATTTAAATACTAGTTGAAATATGAAGACTATGAGCCTGATAGATGGGACCTACTTACCAGAACATGACAAATGGGACCCAGTTACCAGAACCTGACAACGGGGACCCACCTGACTAGTTGACCCATTTATAAAAAATGAAAAATGAAGCTGTTGAGACAAAAAGGCCATGGCCCAAAAATAAAAAGGCTGCAATGTTGGGCTTGGCCCATGAAGCCGACCAAAAATTGATAGGGAAAAAATATAAAAAGGCTGAATTGTTGGGCTCGGCCCATGTAAAACACTAAATTGGACCGGGCTGATTCTTATCAACGACCTTTTCATTTGGTCACAATTGTGCCATGTCATCTTGCCACGTTGGATCCGACGTGGCCTGGGCAGACAACCAGTGACCAAAACAATAGGTCGTAGGGCCAACGACCTTTTGTTTTGGTCGTTGCGTTCAACGACCTTATCACAAAGAAGGTCGTTAAGTTTCATTAATGACGGTCAGCTTTTGACCAACTATTTTTGGTCACAAAAAGGTCACAAATGAAAAACAATGACCTTTGAGTGACCAATATTGATGGTCGCAAGTTAGCATATTTCTTGTAGTGGTTTGTTATCGCCGGAGCCCCCCAAGAGGCCCCCAGCGCCCTGGGTTCGGCCTGGGTTCGCCGGCCCAAAAAAGGGCTCTAACCGGCGAAAAACGGGGTCCTAGGGGCGCGACTGGGCCGATTTTTCGACGCCGGTGATGAAAAAAGGGCCTCGGGGGGTCCTTTGGGGCAGCGACTGGAGATGCTCTAAACCTCTACTTATGATCAAAATATAATTTTGTAAAAAATAACATAAAAAATTAAAAAAATGCCCGCCTACTAGGGTCATTTAGGTCAAAAAATCTCTAGTTATGAATAAAATAATATTAACTTAAAATTATATTAAATTTATGCAACTAAAAACTCTAATAGCAAACTAAAAAGCTTTTATAAAACTCTAATAGCAAAAAGAATCAACTAAAAACAATCAATTATAATTTTTTGTTATGATCAACTAAATCAACATAAAAATAAAAAAAATGCCCGCCTACTAGGCCACCATGGCCTGCATACGACTAGAAACCCAACTATACATGGTCCAGGATGTAGGCCCATGGGGCAAGTAGGCCCAACAGGCGAGAGAGGAATGTTAGGCCTGCAAAGCCTGCATTAGACAGGAGCTCGACACGGTAGCCGCAGTAGGGCTTATAAACCACTGCAAGCGCCTCTCGCCAAGCGAGGTGGGACTAAATTTCCACCGCCCCGCGGCTGTGCAAGACCTTTAGTCCCGGTTGGTGGCTCCAACCGGGACTACACTAGTAGAAAACAGACCTTTCGTCCCGAGCATTAGTCCCAGTCTGGTCACGAGCCGGTACTAAAGATGGTATTAGTCCCGGTTCGTGCCGGCTCCAACGGCTAGGAGCAGGGCGACCTTTAGTACCGGCTCGTGAGCGATCTTTAGTACCGGTTCGTATCACGAGCCGGTACTAAAGGGGGCGTGGCAGGCTGTTGGTCAGACTTGGGCCCCGCTTGCACCTTTAGTACCGGCTGGTGATACCAACCGGTACTAAAGGGCAACCTTTAGTACCGGTTGGTGTCACCAGCCGGTACTAAAGACTTCCTACATATACGCTTCGTCCGCAGCCGATCGAAGGGGCTCTCATTTCTCTGTTTTCTCCCCTGTTCTTCTTCTTGCTCGAAGCTCATCCTCCATTTTGCCAAGGATTTGTCAAGATTTAAAGGCACCCCATCTATCCAAGTGTTCATAAAGGTTAGCAACTTTGCTCCTTCATCTCTCATTGCTAGATTAGCTTGTGGTATGCTCAAAGATATGTGATTTGTGGGTTTTAGCTAGGTTTTGGAGGAGTGATCATTATGTGGGAGTTTATTTGATTTATATGCAATTTGAGCTCAAATTAACTTGTTAGGTTGCATATGTGTAGGTGTGGTTTATTTGGTGCCTTCCCATCCCCGTCCTAACCACCGTCGATCTTCCGCACCGTCTCGTCGCGGCACCGGCCACCTTGGTGAGCCTCTTGTTCTTCTTAAAACCTTTTTGTTAAAAAAAATTACTTGTATGATTTAGATAGTTGCGTGTACGATTTACTTACTTGTATTATTGTTAGTTATTCTATAGTGTCATGGTTATGGTATCAGCCCACGTCGGCCCTCGTCCAGTCTATGATTCAGATGTGGTATGTCGTTATCTTTTATAACTATTTCACACATCATCTAATGTCTATGACAATTAATTATGCCACCAAATTGACGTAGATGTTTTTATCTATAGGAAGTAGTTGAACCAGAAATTCCAACCGACTATGCAATTCTGCTCGAGAAATTAACACAAGCTGAAAAAGAAATTGATCATTTAAAAGAAAAATTGAAAAGAACTGAAGATGAAAAGATGGGATTGGAGTTGCATGTTGCCGATATAGTCGATGATCACAAGAACAAGATGGCTGGAATGCGCTTGAAGCTTAGAAAGATTAGAAAATATGCCTTTGATAAAGAGGCTTGGTATCAGTATGCCGTTGGCTCAATTGTTACTTTAGTTGCGATTATGATCGCATTTGTTGTTGCATTTACATGTTTTAGATAGTTGTATGTTGTTTTATGAGATGTATGTATGAACTATAAGTATCTATTATTTGCAGTAATAACATTTGGTCACTGCTAGCTCTACTTTTGGTTGTAATGTGATGATGAAGTTGTATTAATTTGGTCACTTCGATGTTGTGTAGTGAACATGAGCCGGCAATGGATGTACGATGACCGACTAAGTCCAGGGTTTCTTAATGGCCTGCATGATTTTATTCGTGTGGCTGAGGCAAACAAGCAGAATGGTTTCATGTGTTGTCCATGTCGTGACTGTAAGAATGATAGGAATTACTCTACCTCAAAAACCCTTCACTACCACCTGCTGAAGTCCGGTTTCATGTCCGGCTATAGCTGTTGGACCAAGCACGGAGAAAGAGGGGTTATAATGGAAGACAATGAAGAAGAAGAGGATGATGACAACTATCCTTTCGCCGATACAACAATGGGGGAAGCTGAAGAAGAGGCATTAGATGAGCCCGCTGATGATTTGGGTCGGGTCATTGCTGATGCAAAGAGAAACTACGAAAGTGACAAGGAGAGGTTGAAGTTGAAACGCATGTTAGAGGATCACAAGAAATTATTGTATCCAAATTGTGAAGATGACCAGAAAAAGCTGGGTACCACGCTGGAATTGCTGCAATGGAAGGCGAAGAATGGTGTAACTGACAAGGGATTTAAAGAATTGCTGATAATGATAAAGAAGATGCTTCCAAAGGATAACAAATTGCCTGAAAGTATGTACGAAGCAAAGAAGGTTGTCTGCCCTCTAGGATTAGAGGTGCAGAAGATACATGCACGCCCTAATGACTGCATCCTCTACCGCGGTGAGGAGTACGAGAATTTGGATGCATGCCCGGTATGCGGTGCACTATGCTATAAGATCCCCCGCGATGACCCTGGTGATGTGGAGGGCAAACGCCACAGGAAGAGGGTTCCTACCAAGGTGATGTGGTATGCTCCTATAATACCACGGTTGAAACGTTTGTTCCAAAACAAAGAGCATGTCAAGTTGTTGCGATGGCACAAAGAAGAACGTAAGAAAGACGGGATGTTGAGAGCACCCGCTGATGGGTCGCAGTGGAGAAAAATTGAGAGGGAGTTCGAGGACTTTGCAGCTGACACAACGAACTTATGGGTTGGTCTTAGTACAGACGGCATGAATCCTTTTGGGGAGCAGAGCTCCAGTCACAGCACCTGGCCCGTGACTCTATGTATCTACAACCTTCCTGCTTGGTTGTGCATGAAGCGGAAGTTCATTATGATGCTAGTGCTCATCCAAGGCCCTAAGCAACCCGGCAATGACATTGATGTATACCTAAGGCCACTAGTTGATGAACCTCTACCGTTGTGGAAAAAACCAGGTGTACGTGTGTGGGATGCGCGCACACAGAAGGAAATTGACCTACGAGCGTTGCTGTTTGTAACCATCAATGATTGGCCTGCTCTTAGTAACCTTTCAGGACATACAAACAAGGGATACAATGCATGCACGCACTGTTTAGTTGATACTGAAAGTATATATTTGGATAAATGTAAGAAGAATGTGTACCTGGGACATCGTCGATTTCTACCGATCAAGCATATCTTAAGAAAGGCAGGCAACCATTTCAAAGGTGAGCCAGATAACCGGAAGAAGCCTGGCCTCCGTACTGGTGAATATATATTTGATATGGTCAAGGATTTACAGGTAATCTTTGGAAAGGGTCCTGGCGGACAATCTGTTCCGAATGACGCCAACGGACACGCACCCATGTGGAAGAAGAAATCTATATTTTGGGAACTTGAATATTGGAAAGCCCTAGAAGTCCGCAATGCAATCGACGTGATGCACGTGACGAAGAATCTTTGTGTGAACCTGCTAGGCTTCTTGGGCGTGTATGGAAAGACAAAAGATACACCGGAGGCACGGGAGGACAAGCAAAGAATTAACGAAAAAGATGGCATGCCTCCAAAGCAATATCAAGGTCCTGCCAGCTACGCTCTTACGAAAGAAGAGAAGGAAATCTTTTTTGAATGCCTGCTCAGTATCAAGGTCCCTTCTGGATTCTCGTCGAATATAAAGGGAATAATAAATATGGCAGAGAAAAAATTTCAAAATCTAAAGTCTCATGACTGCCACGTGATTATGACGCAATTACTTCCGGTTGCACTTAGGGGGCTTCTACCGGAAAATGTTCGATTAGCCATTGTGAAGCTATGCGCATTCCTCAATGCAATTTCTCAGAAGGTAATCGATCCAGAAATCCTACCAAGGTTACAGAATGACCTGGTCCAATGTCTTGTCAGTTTCGAGTTGGTGTTCCCTCCATCCTTCTTCAATATTATGACGCACGTTCTAGTTCACCTAGTCGAAGAGATTAACATTCTGGGTCCTGTATTTCTACACAATATGTTCCCCTTCGACAGGTTCATGGGAGTCTTAAAGAAATATGTTCATAACCGTGCTAGGCCAGAAGGAAGCATCACCAAGGGATATGGAACAGAGGAGGTTATTGAGTTTTGTGTTGACTTTGTTCCTGACATTAAGCCGATTGGTCTTCCTGAATCGCGGCATGAGGGGAGACTGGGTGGAAAAGGCACATTAGGAAAGAAAGAAGCAATAAATATGGACGGGCATTCTTTCACTCAAGCACACTACACGGTTCTACAAAATTCCACCTTGGTGACTCCATATATGGAGGAACACAAGGATATTGTACGGTCCAAGAACCCGGAGCAGTCTGACCCTTGGATTGAACGTAAACACATGGAGACTTTTGCCGGTTGGTTGCAAACAAAGCTCATCAATGACAACGATGTTCCAGATGAACTGTACTGGTTGGCCAAGACACCAAGTTCGACTGTAACGACTTTCAAAGGGTACGAGATAAATGGGAATACATTTTACACGATCGCCCAAGATAAAAAGAGCACCAACCAAAACAGTGGTGTCCGCTATGATGCAACCAACTTTCAAGACACATATTATGGTTACATAGAGGAGATATGGGAACTTGACTATGGACCTGATCTTAAGGTCCCTTTGTTTCGGTGCAAATGGGTCAAATATACTGGAGGCGGGGTACAGGTAGACCCGCAGTACGGAATGACAACAGTGGATCTCAACAATCTTGGATACACAGACGACTCATTCGTCCTAGCCAATGATGTGGCTCAGGTTTTCTATGTGAAGGACATGTCTAGCAAACCGAGGAGAAAAAAAGATAAGGAAGCGAATACATCATACGATGAGCCAAAGTGCCACATAGTTCTTTCAGGGAAAAGAAACATTGTGGGAGTGGAGGACAAGACAGACATGTCAGAAGATTATGAAAAGTTTCATGAAATCCCTCCCTTCAGAGTGAAGACTGACCCAAGCATCATGTTAAATGATGAAGATTCTCCATGGTTACGGCGCAATCATAAGCAAGGGACAAACACGCAGAAAAAGTCTTACACCGCGAGATCCCACTCTGGGATGTGACCGGCTTCACCGTCATCACTTTCTATGTGAAGAACATGCATGCATTTTCTAGCATGGTATCTTTGTAACAGTTTGTACACGAAGTGCATCCAGTTTGTACACGAAGTGTAACAGTAACCCTCTCAACTCTTTAGAAGTTGGTATGTGGGTGAAATTATGATGTCATGCCAAGTTACAACCTTTTCAGAGTTCATTTGTACTGCTTTTCAAATTCAGGGTCATTTAGCTCAAAATAAATCATTAAATGCATGAAAAATATCAAATGAAGTCAGAAAGGGTTGAAAATTGATGATGTGCCTTTGAATGGTGCATATTGAACACACAAAACGTATGGAGTTAAAATAAGTTATTAAAAATGAAATCCCTTTGTAATAAATGAGTTTTCGTCCGAAACCCTCATACTTCGAAGAGATTGTCCAATTTGTACACGAAGTGCATCCAGTTTTTGCCGTAACCCTCTCAACTCTTTAGAAGTTGCTATGTGGGTGAAATTATGATGTCATGCCAAGTTACAACCTTTTCAGAGTTCATTTATACTGCTTTTCAAACTCGAGATATGACATTTCAAATGCCATTTAATCAAATTGTCTTATACAGCAGTTGAAGTTGTTCAAACATGCATGGAATTGCCATAAACAGATTCTTTATATTTTTCTGATATTTTTTCATATATTATTTATTTCCATTGGAGTCATAGATTTGTTTCTATGATTTTTTAAAGTTTAGGGGTTTTCCTGAAAATAATAATGAAATGTTGAATTAAAAAACCTTTAGTACCGGTGCGAGCCACGCACCGGTACTAAAGGTCCACCGCCCCGCGCATTTTTTGGGGAGGACCTTTAGTACCGATGCGTGGCTCGCACCGGTACTAAAGGGTCTTTAGTACCGGTGCGAGCCACGCACTGGTACTAAAGGTCCTCCACGTATAAATAGTGGAGGACTCGTCCCGGTGCGAGCCACGCACCGGGAGAAGTTCATTTGCGCGCCGCCAGGCTGTCGGAATCCGCCGTCGCCGCCGCCCGCCGCCCCGACCCCGCCGCCCCGACGCCGCACGCCGCCCCGACCCCGCCGCCCCGACGCCCGCCGCCCCGACGCCGCCCGCAGCCCCGCCGGCCGCCCCCGCCCCTGCCGCCGTGAGTCTGCCCTCTTTTTTTTAAGGTTTAATTTAGATTTTGTTTAGATTTTGTTTAATTTAGATTTTGTTTAATTTAGATTTTGTTTAATTTAGATTTTGTTTAGTTTAGGTTTAGTTTAGTTTAGGTTTAGTTTAGGTTTAATTTAGTTTAGATTTAGATTTTGTTTAGTTTAGGTTTAGTTTGGGTTTAATTTAGTTTAGATTTTGTTTAGTTTAGGTTTAGTTTAGGTTTAATTTAGTTTAGGTTTAGTTTAGTTTTAGGTTTAGTTTAGGCCCCCCCGCTAGATTTTGTTTAGGTTTATTTACATTGTCGGGGGTCGAGGATCGAGGGGAAAAGGAGTCGAGGATCGACCCTGACACGACATCACCGACAACCCGACCCCCGACACGACACCCCAACACGGCACCCCCGACACCCCGACCCCGACACGACACCCCCCGACACCCCGACCCCGACACGACACCCCGACACCCCGACACGGCACCCCCGACCACGACACAGCACCCCGACCCCGACACGACACCCCCGACACCCCGACCCCGACACGACACCCCGACACCCTGACACGGCACCCCCGACCACGACACAGCACCCCTACCCCGACACGACACCCCCGACACCCCGACACGACACCCCCGACACCCCGACCCCGACCACGACACAGCACCCCTATTTAGTTAGTTAGTTAGTTAGGTTATCAGGTTAGTTTAGTTAGTTTAGTTAGTTAGGTTAGTTTAGTTAGTTAGTTAGTTAGGTTCTTAGGTTATTAGGGTATGTGTTAATTTTGTTAATTTTGTTAGATGCTAAGTGTTATTTAATTTGTTAAGTGTTATTTAATTTGTTAGATGCTAAGTGTTAATTTTGCTAAGTTTTATTTAATTTGTTTTCATAATTAAGTGTTTCTTCTCGACGTCGACGATGCCGATCCCGCATCCTCATCGTCGAGTCGCCGGAGGAGGTCACTTGCTTGATTATTAATTATCTTATTGAATTCTATTCTTTTGCAAAGTGCGCGAAGCAGCCACAGGGGACAAATTTATGTGGATACTTCCTCTGCGAGAACATTTGCATCCAGACCGAAGGCCGTATACGTCGCAGAGGAGCACGTGAAAGACAACTCCAGGTTTGGCAGATGATGTCGAAGCTCTCAACCGAGCAATGCTTTGTAGCACTTCAAGAGGAATTTGCGGCATTTCTTCTTCAACATGTCATTGATGTAAACGGAGAGCACTATTACTTACCGCCGCCTCAATAATGCCAGCAAATCAGTAGTAGAAAACTGAGATTTCATCCGGAGCACTAGCTAGCTAGTCCCGGCCGGGTTTTGGGCCTTAAGTTATAAGTCCAGAATATATATGGATGTGTAATTCCATTTGTATATATACTGTGTATGAGATATTGTATATTATATTACATATATATATATGCATCAACTTGTGTAATTAATGTTTACAGTATGTAGCACCGTAAAATAAATTTGAAATGAATGGAAAACACAATAAAAAGAGAGGAAAACTAAAACCTAATTAAAAGCAAAAACAAAAAAAACAGAACACTTAGTACCGGTTGGTATCACCAACCGGTACTAAAGGTCCTCCACCACCTGCCCACGCAGGCAGCCACGTGGTGGGCCTTTAGTACCGGTCCGTGGTCCAACCGGTACTAAAGGTCTGGACCTTTAGTCCCGACCCTTTAGTACCGGTTGGGGAATCGGTACTAAAGGCACATCCCGACCGGGACTACTGATGGACATTCTACTAGTGCTAAAGGCCCCCCTTTAATCCCGGTTGGAGCAACCAACCGGGACTAAAGCCATTTGCTTCCCGCCCTTTTGCCTGGTGAAATTCACCTTTAGTCCCGGTTGGTATCTCCAACCGGGACTAAAGGGGGGCCTTTAGTCCCGGTTGCAGCCACCAACCGGGGCTAAAGGATGGGGTATGGATTTAGGAAATTTTCCAAAAGCCATTTGCAGTTTCGGTCTCCTCCTCTCGCCCGACGTCCCCGACGACCACCTCGATGTAGGAGATATGCCATAGAGGCAATAATAAATGTTATTGATTATCTCCCTATTCATAATTAGGTTTATATTCCATGCTATAACTGCTATGGTTCTCGAGTCTACAATAACCACGAGGCTCGGAGGAAGACTCATATGCACGTGTGGAATAATAAACGCTAAAATGTATTCCTAGTCTTGCCACTAAGACTAGCTCAAGTGTTGCATGATGGTTCTGTTTTTCTGATCATGGGCATGTCTATGCCAGCAACTTTGAGGGCACAATGTTAGAAGAACATTTGTGTTGAATCGACCCGAATTGATGTTATGCTATGAGATACATTCGTCACAAGTTAAATGGTTAATAACACAGAGATGGTTAACGTTTGCATGATTCCTTAGACCATGATTTCTTCATGCTTGCTTCATGAACTTTGGGGTTTGTTAAACGTCATCCGTAAATGGGTGGCTATTACGGCGGCTTACGGGTTCATGGAAAAGTATGTCAAGTAACTTGATAGCTCAAGATTGGGATTTCCTCCTCCGACGATGGAGAGATATCTCTGGGCCCTCTCGGTGTTACGGTATCCATCATCGTCTGGCCAGACACTTTGTGATTTGATCACGGGGATGCCGGAACACGGGAACGAGAAAAGAGAACAATACCGGGAACGAGGTAACTGGCATAGTGAACAAGTTGTTGATCCACGGGGATGCCAACATGTCTCACCTCGGGTATTTGTAACATATCGCGTAGCAACAGGAATAGCACACGGCAACTGGAGGTTCACTCGAATATTCATTCGTGTGGGTATAGGGGTCAATATGGGTGTCCAGGGCTCCGACGTTGATCATTGATCGGATGGGGTTCTGGGTCATGTCTATACTCCACCGAACCTATAGGGTCACACGCTTAAGGGTCATCTATATGCTGAATACTAGACAGGGAGTCTGAGAGAAATTCACCGAGACAGTTTCGGAGACAATGGAAGAGTTCCGGAGAGAGAACATCGGAAGAGTTTCGGTAAAACCGAAAAGTTGTTTCGGAGTGTACCATTAAGTCAAATTGGTTTCGGCACATGCCTGGAAATTATTGGAGGGTACCAGAATTGTTCTGGTAACTTTTGAGATTTTTCAGAGACAAAAACCGGAAATGCTCCGGACTGCCGGAACCGCTTTAGTTGCTTTTCACAGATGGAAATCACTAAATCGAAAAGTTGTTTCGGAGTACACCATTAAGTCAAATTGGTTTCGGCACACGCCTGATAATTCTTGGAGGGTGCCAGAATCATTCTGGAAGAAAAACCGGAAATGTTCCGGAGCTGCCAGAACCGCTTTGTTTGCTTTTCGCAGATGAAAATCACTAATCCGGAATTGTTTCGGAACGCGTTGAAAATTATTTTAGTGGGTACTGGAAATTTTCTAAGCCCACATAAATATTTTCGGTTCGAACGGACGCTGAAAAATGTCATCATGAATAGTGAAAGTGTTTTTTGGGTGGCTTCTTGGAGAAGCCACCTTGAGGGCCCTTTGGTATTTTCCCCCTTGGCTTCTTGGAGAAGCCACCCTTGGGCTTGGCCTATAAATAGGGGTGGAGTTGGCTGCCTAAAGACTTACTCTTTCTCACATACAAGTGCCATGCATGATCTGGCTTTCTCTCTCCCTCCCAGCGAAATAGTTTCGTAGAGCCGAAAGGCTGTCTGGGTTCCGGTGGGAACTAGTTCTGGATGGCGAAGCCCTGCCGGATATATGACACCATATGTGTGCAACTCTGTAGAGAGATCGTAGTTTCGGTCTTAGTTCGAGAGTGCCTCCCGAAGGGCTGTCCGAGTGACTGTCCAAGTTTTGAAGGTCCTCCCGCAGGGCTGTCCGAGTGACTGTCCGAGTTTCGATGGTCCTCCCGAAGGGCTGTCCGCGACACCGTCCGAGGGACTCTTCGACCGCCTCCCGGAGGGCTGTCCGTGAGGCAGATGAGGGTATACATCCTCGCGGTTGGGAGGTTGTAAATCCTAGCTGCGGGGATCTGCACCGCCGATCGTCATCGACTCTACTTCCGCTGCGCTACGAGTCGGTAACGAAAAGTTCAAACCTTGTATGCAGCCTCCGTAGTGGTCCTGGGCTGGTGCGTAGGTCGTAAATTTTTGTTTTCTGCTGCGTTACCCTACAGTGGCATCATGAGCCGTACTATGCGTAGATACAGGTTGCGATCTAGAATACATAGAGATGTATGGGTGTTGCACAATATAATTAGGTAGTAGATGAGTTCTATTACTGAAAATTATTTGTGCTGGTAGCAGATGAAATCTGTTACCCGATGTTCTTGTTGCTTCCCTGGAATTTGCATATTTCTGATCTTGATAACAGTATGGTGGAGTTTCAATGTTCTGGCAATCCGCGATCCTGATTGATCAACGAAGTGCTAACAGTTCATTGAATTCCACCGTAGTTAAAAAGAAAGATGAAATTTCGCAGACAAAAGGGCAATGCAGATATGATCTGCACGGGGGTCATGCGTATGACGAAGTTTAGTATGGGGCTCGAGATTTTATTATCTCGTGTTTCATACACCCCGCAATGTTAATCTAGCGACTTGGATTATCATGCTTGATGATGGACGTTGGTAGCTTCGGTTTGTTTCCAAACCTTAGAAGCCACGTAAAACAAGTTTTTGCATGAACCGAATAGAGGCGTCTAACTTGGTTTTGCAGGATGGTTTGCATGTGCATATGATGTGGTATAGCAGTGCTCATATTAATTTGATTATGTATGAGATGACTATATGATGTAATATTAACATGACCTGCGTGTCATGATTCGGCATGATGGCTGGAGCCATATGATTGTCAGTTTAATGACCAGCGTGTCAACCTTAAGTAATGCACTTATTTTATTAGCTATAGAGATAGCAATATTATCTGGTGCATCGACAAGGTGGTGGCAATCTTCGCGAAGGTGAACACCAACGCGAATGCCGAAGACGAAGAAATGATTGACTTCTCCGTCAGAAGGGGCTATACCATGTCATGCTAATTATGAATTGCCTGAGATGTTTATCCCTTATGATGCACCCTTCTTGATTGCGCGGTAGTCGCTTTTTATTAGGGTGATCTCTCACTTTAAAATATCAAAGTAGTTAGTGTTCACCCAAGTGTAGCACCATCTGAAATTCGTATCTTTTCGGGGTGCGCCATGTCCACATGGGTACGAACGAATCGAGAGGAATGAGGCGGGTGAGGTCAGACCTCACAGCAAGATCACTTGGTTGTCTTTGACGTTCAGGCAGGATAGTCCTGAGCTCGGAACACACCCATCGAAAGATGAACAAGAGTCACATAAAGATGTGATTGGCAAGTTTGCCTACCGATTAAAATTCCCGTCATCAGTGATGTCCACATCAATGGCGTTTAATTGAAATGCGGATCTTGAATCACTCACAATCAATTATGAGAGATATTGATTTGAGTGGGAGCGCACTTTAGAATTAATTCTTTTAATTCCTAGTGCAATTAATTTTGGACATTGTCTAAGTGTAATTTGCATGATAGTTGTAGAATAATGGCTCGCGTTTCCACCTTCCCTATTAATATTGAATAAGCTGTTATTTATCTGGTTAAACTTTACGGTTGGTAACATAATATAAGGAATGTCCTCAAGAGTGCCGAGAAGGACTTTGTCATATCGCATACTTTCGGTATTCTCCCGCTAATGCTATGGATGGTATGACTCTCGTCCTTCGATCCAAAAGCTAAAATTCCGTTACGGTCAAGTGAAATATGTTTGCTTCCATGAGACCCGAACTTCGAAAGTTTGGATAGTTATGTGATATTCATGGAATCTGAAAATCATTTTCAGAGACAGACAAAGGCTAAAAGATATGAGATATCCAAAGCAATGTTTGTTTGCAAAACATTAGTAAAGTGTTTACTATACATTGGACTGATAAAAAAGGGATCCAGAAGAACGCATGTCATATGATATGAAGGTGAATAAAACAACAACTTAAAGAGAAAGGAACTGTCCGAAGGGTGTTAGTGAAACTTTTCACGCCTAGGAAGTCCAGGGCTAACGCCACTCTTAAGTTGGGTGCTTCTTCTGAGAGTAGGAGAAATACTGAAAGTTAAACTGTTAGAAGTATGAAGGCAGAAAGAAAGAAGACTGGAATATCCAGCTCATGTATGAATGTCATACAATTTTTTGATGTATAGAACGCTAGTCAAAGATATAGTTCTTGGGAATTATGGTTAAACATGTTAATCACTAATTCTTGGGTATTGTGAGTTGATCACAAAGATACCCGCTCGATTGCATTCTGTTGCAACTCGATGTAAGAACTACTACGGCCTAAAGGACTTGTCGGAAATGAGGTTTAGATACGCGCTGGGAACATAGCACATGTTACTATACCTTCCATCAGTGTATTACCTATGTATTTATTTTCATAATCCATTTAGAGTTTCACACTCTAGCCCTTTGCATAAGGTATCTTGCAAGAAGGTTGTTCATAAGAGAACTTTTGATGTTCGGTGATATGAATAACATAAGGGCCATACTTTCATTATGAATGAGACGTGTGTTATGAATATTGATAATAATACATTACCTCTGGGTTTACTTTCATAATTCATTTTAGAGTTTCAGACACTCTAGCCCATTGCACAATGTTTGTTGCAAAAGAGTTGTTCATAAAAACAACAATTGTTGTTCAGTATTATGAATAACATGAAGGGCCATGCTTCCATCCTAGATGGGATGTATGTTATGAATATTGATGGAAATATGATACATCCATAACACTGACGCTAAATGTCGCAAGACTAAAAGAATACCACACAAGTGTGGCACTGCATTTGGTCACATTGGAGAAACCCGCATGGAAAATTCCATTATGATGGATTTTGAAGTCATTTGATTTTGAATCATCTGACACTTGCAACTTTCCTCTGAAAAGTGAAGTGAATGAAATACCGTTCACAGGCCATAAGGAACGAGCAAAGAACATATTGGTGATCATACATTATGATGTGTGTAGTCCAATAAATGTTGTTGCAAACAGTGGATTTGTCTACCTTCAAAAATGACTCAATTAGATATATGGATATTTACTTGATGAGATGTAAGTCTGGATCTTTTGAAATCATTCGAAAGGTTTTCAAAAATGAAGTAGAAGTTATTGTAACAAGAAAGTTATGTTTCTGCAATTTGATTGCGGAAAGGAATATTTGAGTTACAAGTTTAGCGAATGTCTGATGAGTTATGAAAGGGGTTTCATAACATGCACCTCCCGGAACACCACTGCAAGTGGAAAGTCCGTGAAGATGTAACCGAACCATTTATGACATGGTAAGATCAAAGATGACATAAATAAATTTGCCATTATCCCTTTTAAAGAGTGATGCTTTAGAGACTGTGGCTTTTACACTGAAAAGAGCTCCATCAGGTCTGTTGAAATGACGCGATGGTATGGTACGCCCAAGCATGTTATATCTTTTCTTGACATTTGGAATATGGGGCTTGTGTAAAAGGTTACAAACCTATTCCAAATCAGACAAGTGCTACTTTGAAGGTTATCCCAAGTCATTGGGTATTCCCCCACCACTATACCGAGGCAAAGGATTTTGCCACAAAACGGTATGTTTTTAAAGAGAATAGTTCTTACAAAAGGTGAGTGGGAGGACAGTGCAACTCGATGAGATAACCAGTATCTTCGTCATCAGGTCAAAGGAAAGGAACCTTGGAAGTGATTCCGGAGTTTCCTACTGCGACTGATACGGAAGTCTCTACAATAAAATGTATGGACTTCGGTCGAACTTGCAGCTGAACCACGTAGTCAAGGCTCGTGCAAACCTCTCAGGTGCGCAAACGAGATATTGTTGTTGGACAACAGTATACCTACGATACACAAGGAAGCGGTGATGGGCCCTGACTCCGAAATTGGCTAAATGCCAATACAATCCGAGATAGTTTCCATATAAATGTTTCAAGATTAAAATCTTGATACACCTTTCGGAAGGCTTAGAGTCTAACGAATATTTATGGAACTAAAAACTGATACGGATAAAAATGTTTTATCCATAAAGCTCGACTTGTTGAAATAACAAGTTCAAGGAGTTGACTACGATGAGGTTGTTTCACCGTAGCGATGCTTAAAGTCGGTTCGGGTTGAACTAGCAATTAATACATATTTCAATCATGAGATATGAAACATGGATGACGAAAGGATTTCCATCTGATGGAAATGTAACCAAGGACTTGCATGTGTTACAGTCCAAGGTATTTTGTCAGTCTAGAGGATGCTAGTAAGTATGCAAACTTCAGAGTTCCAGCAATGGACAGAAGAGAGCAAAATGGAGTTGGAATCTTCGTGTTTTGATGAAATGGTCGAAAAGGGTTTTTGACTTCATCAATGGGTAACGAAGATGCTTGTGATTCAAGAAAAATAAGTGGGAGCATAATAATATTTCTAAAAACCTTGTGTGCTTGACACATTGTTAATTGGAAATAAATTTCTTGACACGAATTAGGACTTCATTTGAAAATAGTTTTTTCGATGAAGTGCTTGGGCTAAATAGCCTTGATATTAGGCATGATGAACTATGGAGATAGATTTACCTAATGGGGCTGAGCAAAGATACATATTGACAAAATGCTAAAACCTTTTAGCATTGAAAAACGTCAAGGAGTGATTCTTGCCGAAGTCACATGGAAAGAGTTTTTGCAAGACTCGGTGTCCCAAAACACTGATGAGCAAAATACATGATGGTGATTCCACACACTCTTGTGTTTGGATTAATCATGTATTCCATGGTATGTAAAAACAACCAGATATGTCCAATACTCCAAAGTTGTTGCGAGTATAGATACCAAAGTGACCAAAGTACTGATCATGGGACAACAGTGAAAGATGTCATTGAGTACTAGAGCAGTACTGATGACATGTTTTCTCACAAGCAGAGATTATGAAGTGCTGGTTGTAAGTAATTACATTGATACAGTCTTCATCAATGCTCCATGCGATTTTCGATTTAAAGTTAAGGGTTTTTTGTGTAATACACAACATGGTGGCACGGTAGTTGGAAAATGTTCCAAACAAAATACTGTGGCGAATTCTATAACAAAGGCTAAGTAGGTTTACGCTTTAGAAGCGACAAAGAAGTTGTTGAATCATATAGTTCATTCATGAACTTAGTATGGTTCCAAGATGGCTTTGGTCTATGCGACACTATTGCAGATAGTTGCTCCATAGCTCAGTCTGAGAAATCAGGTTGCGACCAATGATTCACACATATGCAAGGCCAAGTCCACACAAAATATGAATTTTGTGAAAGCGTGAAAACGCAAGGATATGCAAAGTTACACACGGAGCTGAAGTCGTCAGATCCGTTGGACATCAGGCTATACCACATGCGAAGCATATTTTACACCAGTGTGCCACAGGTGTAAAGTGCATTAGCATTAACTAGATTATTGACTCTAGTGCAAGTGGGAGTCTGTAGGAGATATGCCCTAGTGGCAATAATAAATGTTATTGATTATCTCCCTGTTCATAATTAGGTTTATGTTCCATGCTATAACTGCTATGGTTCTCGAGTCTACAATAACCACGAGGCTCGGAGGAAGACTCATATGCACGTGTGGAATAATAAACGGTAAAATGTATTCCTAGTCAGGCCTCTAAGACTAGCTCAAGTGTTGCATGAATGTTCTGTTTTCCTGATCATGGGCATGTCTATGCCAGCAACTTTGAGGGCACAATGTTAGAAGAACATTTGTGTTGAATTGACCCGAATTGATGTTATGCTATGAGATACATTCGTCACAAGTTAAATGGTTAATAACACAGAGATGGTTAACGTTTGCATGATTCCTTAGACCATAAGAGTATCGAGTTTCTTCATGCTTGCTTCATGAACTTTGGGGTTTGTTAAACGTCATCAGTAAATGGGTGGCTATTACGGCGGTTTACGGGTTCATGGAAAAGTATGTCAAGTAACTTGATAGCTCAAGATTGGGATTTGCTCCTCCGACGATGGAGAGATATCTCTGGGCCCTCTCGGTGTTACGGTATCCATCATCGTCTGGCCAGACACTTTGTGATTTGATCACGGGGATGCCGGAACACGGGAACGAGAAAAGAGAACAATACCGGTAACGAGGTAACTGGCATAGTGGACAAGTTGTTGATCCACGGGGATGCCAACATGTCTCACCTCGGGTATTTGTAACATATCGCGTAGCAACAGGAATAGCACACGGCAACTGGAGGTTCACTCAAATATTCATTCGTGTGGGTATAGGGGTCAATATGGGTGTCCACGGCTCCAATGTTGATCATTGATCGGAACGGGTTCCGGGTCATGTCTATACTTCACCGAACCTATAGGGTCACACGCTTAAGGGTCATCTATCTGCTGAATACTAGACAGGGAGTCTGAGAGAAATTCACCGAGAAAGTTTCGGAGACAACGGAAGAGTTCCGGAGAGAGAACACCGGAAGTGTTTCGGTAAAACCGAAAAGTTGTTTCGGAGTGTACCATTAAGTCAAATTGGTTTCGGCACATGCCTGGAAATTATTGGAGGGTACCAGAATTGTTCCGGTAACTTCTGAGATTTTTCAGAGACAAAAACCGGAAATGTTCCGGACTGCCGGAACCGCTTTAGTTGCTTTTCACAGATGAAAATCACTAAACCGAAAAGTTGTTTCAGAGTACACCATTAAGTCAAATTGGTTTCCGCACACGCCTGCTAATTCTTGGAGGGTGCCAGAATCATTCTGGAAACTTCTGGGAATTTTCCGGAAGAAAAACCGGAAATGTTCCGGAGCTGCCGGAACTGCTTTGTTTGCTTTTCGCTGATGAAAATCACTAATCCGGAATTGTTTCGGAACGCATTGAAAATTATTTTAGTGGGTACTGGAAATGTTCTAAGCCCACTTAAATATTTTCGGTTCGAACGGACGCTGAAAAATGTCGTCGTTAATAGTGAAAGTGCTTTTTGGGTGGCTTCTTGTAGAAGCCACCTTGAGGGCCCTTTGGTATTTTCCCCCTTGGCTTCTTGGAGAAGCCACCCTTTGGCTTGGCCTATAAATAGGGGTGGAGTGGGCTTCCTAAAGACTTACTCTTTCTCACATACAAGTGCCATGCATGATCTGGCTTTCTCTCTCCCTCCCAGCGAAATAGTTTCATAGAGCCGAAAGGCTGTCTGGGTTCTGGTGGGAACTAGTTCTGGACGGCGAAGCCCTTCCGGATATATGACACCGTATGTGTGCAACTCTGTAGAGAGATCGTAGTTTCGGTCTTAGTTCGAGAGTGCCTCCCGAAGGGCTGTCCGAGTGACTGTCCAAGTTTTGAAGGTCCTCCCGAAGGGCTGTCCGAGTTTCGATGGTCCTCCCGAAGGGCTGTCCGCGACACCGTCTGGGGGACTGTTCGACCGCCTCCCGGAGGGCTGTCCGTGGGGCAGATGAGGGTCTACATCCTCGTGGTTGGGAGGTTGTAAATCCTAGCTGCGGGGATCTGCACCGCCGATCGTCATCGACTCTACTTCCGCTACGCTACGAGTCGGTAACGAAAAGATCAAACCTTGTATGCAGTCTCCATAGTGGTCCTGGGCTGGTGCGTAGGTCAGAATTTTTTGTTTTCTGCTGCGTTACCCTACACTCGACGCCGCCAGGCTGCCGGACCTCGCCGTCGCCTCCCCGAGCCCACTGCTCGTCGCCGCCACCGACGCCGTACCCGAGCCCTGATCCTGTCGCCGCCCCCGACGCCGTCCCCGTCGCCACCCCCGACGCCGCCCCCGTCACCGCCCCGGCCGCCGCCCCCGTGCCCTGATCCTGTCGCTGCCCCCGACGCCACCCCCGTCGACGCCCTCGACGCCGTCACCTTGCCCTACCCCGACGCCGCTCCTCGACGCCGCTCCTCGTCGCCGCCCCCGTCGCCGTCCCCGTGCCTGCCCCGACGCCATCCCCGAGCCCGCTCCTCGCCGCTGCCCCCGACGCCGTCCCCGTGCCCTGCCCCGACGCAGCCCGCTAGCTCCTCGTCGCCGGCCGAACCTCCCCGAGAATCGCCGCACCCCCGAGAGCCCGTCCTCGCCGTCGTCCACGAGCCCTCGCCACCCCCGCTGTCAGCCGCCCCGGCCCGATGCATCTAAAAGAAAAAAATCAAGAAAAACAGAAAAAATTACATATACATACATCTTTTGTGATTGCTTAGTATGTGAATTTAGGGTAGAAAAATAGTTAATTTTTTATGTGAAGTTTGTTACGTGACACTTAGTTAATTTGTAACATGCATGAAGTTTGTTATGTGTGACAACTTAGTTTGTAACAATATCTTTTGTGGGGGGGGGGGGAGCTAGCGGGCGGGGTCGTTAAAACATAACCCCGATAACTTCGACATGAGGGGGGGGTCGTTAAAACATAACCCCGATAACTTCGACATGAGGGGGGTCGTTAAAACATAACCCTGATAACTTCGACATGAGGGGGGGTCGTTAAAACATAACCCCGATAACTTCGACATGAGGGGGGGGGGGGGTCGTTAAAACATAACCCCGATAACTTCGACATGAGGGGGGGTCGTTAAAACATAACCCCGATAACTTCGACATGAGGGGGCGCGGGGTCGTTAAAACATAACCCCGATAACTTCGACATGAGGGGGGGGGGTCGTTAAAACATAACCCCGATAACTTCGACATGAGGGGGGCGCGGGGTCGTTAAAACATAACCCCGATAACTTCGACATGAGGGGGGTCGTTAAAACATAACCCTGATAACTTCGACATGAGGGGGGGTCGTTAAAACATAACACCGATAACTTTGATTTTGAGGCATATGAAAACATGATTTGCACGTCAGACGATAGGCAAAAGATCGTCCGCATAGTATCCTCTCCCGAAAGATAGGACGATTCATCGGACATGAGGGGGGGAGGAGTCCTCGACGATCGTTTGAAACTGACTGTTATAAAACTTGTCAACTTTGCATGATGTGATATGCATATGATTACTTGTTGTGATTAGGTCTATGTTTGCCACTAATCCATCTCTCATGGTTGTATATTGCCATGTTGTGATATTTGCAGAAACTATGGACAGAGACTTAGAAAAAGAAGAGTTGCTGGGGGATATAATCCGCGACGGAGGTGATGATGATATCTTGTCGTATCTAAACGACACCGATGGTGATGGAAGAGAGGATGACGGCCCCGATGATCTAATGGAGGAGGGAGGAGATGACGGCTCCGGTGATCGAATGGAGGAGGAAGGAGATGACGGCTCCGCCGATATTGGAGCCTTAACTGTTGCAAAGTCCGGCGAGGTATATATATATTAATTAAGCCTCTGCTGACTAGATGCATTAATTGTTTTGTATGTACATATATTAACGCTTCTTTCTTCTTTTAGTCCTCCGGATTGAGACAAACTTCTATAACGAGACGAGGCCCGAAGAAAAGGTTGGATAAGGATGAAAGATTCACGATCGAAGAAGTCGCTCCAGATGGCAAACCGATTGCTCCCACGCAGACCAAAGACAAATTTATACATCAGTGCGGAGTTATTGTTAGGGACAACATCACGATCAGCATCCAAGAATGGAACAAGAAGAAGGACGATGAAGTTTCTTATGTGGACGATAGACAAAAAGATGACCTTTGGACCTCGTTGATGACAAATTTCAGCCTACCGCCAGAGGAGGATATAAATAACCCAGTTATACAGCAAAAAGTCAAGGCGTTTGCTCTTAAAAAGATGGCAGAACTATTCAAGAACTGGAAGAAACTATTGAACAAAAAGTTTGTCGATAAAGACGAGACTCCAGAATTCACCGGTCAATATACGAATATAAAAGATCACTCGCCCGCATTCGTACAAGAAGTCTGAGAAAGGTAAGAAAAGGTCACAGACAAATATGATAAATGCTGAAAGAAGAAGTATCACCATGTTACGGGGTCAGGTGGCTACAACGTTGCCCGGCCTACGTGGGACAAAGCTGAGAAAGACCTACTTTCTAAAGAGGTCCAACCAGCGACATTGAACTGGCCCGATCGGTGTAGGACTTGGTTCTTCGGGCATGGGGGGACTTTGGACCCAGAAACAGGGAAGTGTGTTTTCACAAAGCTCAACTTGAGACACCCGTCAAAATGATTTTCGCAGCAATCAAGGAAGTGCAGGAAGGGAGGTTCCATCCCGATAGAGAGAAGGACGTGCTGTCAAATGCCCTCGAGAATCCTGAACACCCTAGACGAACTAGAGGCACATCAGGCTCCGTTCCATGGAAGTATGGGTTTCCGGACATCACTGATTATAGAAGCCAAGGGAGAAAGAAGAGAGAGGAAGCAAACCGGATGCAGAAGATGGAAGAAAGATTAGCGTTGCTAGAGGCAAGTCAGCGAGCTATTACCGGCCCACCATCTCAGCAGCACGAAGATCCTTCAGTCGATACTGCCCACGAAGCTACCCCACCATCTCAACGAAAAAGCAGAGTGGCTTCCACGGAGCTCGTTCAGCCTGATATCACGGCTCCAATCTACCCCGTGGATGGTATCACGGAGAGGGAACATTGTGAGCTAATTGTGAAATGCCATAACCTAACCTTGAAGGTGGCGGTCGGCTATGTCTTACCTCCTGCACCTGGCGGAACTTTCCATTGCAATCCGATTCCAGATGGCTATGCTGTTGTCGGGGTGGATAAAGTTTCCAACGGATTTGAGGATCTGGACCTTGAGTACCCTATAGGTGAAGGGGAGACTCGTGTGATAAATGCCCTAAGGACTACAATTCTATGGAGAAAGGAAAACATCGTGCTTCCAAACTGGACGAAGCCTCAGCAGACTCAGCCGGAGGAGGCCCCTCAACAGACTCAGCCGGAGGAGGCCCCTCAGCAGACTCAGCCAGAGGAGGCCCCTCAGCAGAATCCTCCTCCGCCTCAGCTCATGTCTCCGCCGCGTCAGCGAACTCCGCCTCCTCCGCTGCGTCAGCGGACTCCGACTACTCCGCCACGTCAGCTAACTCCGCCGCCTCAGCAACGGCGAAAGAGAGCCGCCGCCGCTCAGGCGACTAGCAGTAGTACAACAACGAAGAAATCCAGAGCAGGGCAATGTGTCAAGAAGGCTGAGGTAGTAGTATCCTTAAGATACGAGCATGGGAAGCCTCTCGTCAGACGTGAGGAGGTCCGCCGTCTACCAATGATGATGCGACAATTGCACGAATGGTACTTGAAAACCTGCAAGGACGGGACTGACAATATCTTCGTGGGAATAAAAAATGAACACTTCTTCAATGGAGAACAGGCGTTGTTCGTTGAATTTGAAGAAATTTTTCAGTTATACAATCAAACTGCCCTCGACAAAACTATCGTCAGTTGCTATTGTCTGTAAGTATTTTTTTTCTGTAATTAAGTCTCTAGCTCAGCTCGTTCATTGCATGTATAATTATCGTTACACTATATTATGCAGATTGAAGATCCTCGAATGCAGAAAACAACAAATCAATGACATTGGGTTCATTAACCCAGATAACATAAATGAACATACGTTAAAAAAAATTCCCGCTGAAATAGAGAAAAACTTGCTAAATGCGTTACTTGGACAACAAAACAGAAGGGAAATACTATTTCCTTACAACTTCAAGTAAGTGTTATTATCTTGTGCACATTCTGTTTCGCTTACTCGAGGTTAAGTGCAATTAATGAGTAATGCGTGCGCAGTTTCCATTTTATTCTGCCAGCCATTCAACTTGACGAGGGACAAGTAATTGTGTTGGACTCGAGACGTAAAGACCCTAAGGAGTGGACGGATATGAGTCAAATGATTCAGAAGTAAGTTCAATCATTATCGCACCATATCGGCAACTTTCGTTTATTTCCTGATATCAAGTAATCATTTTCTTTGCCGGGCAGGGTTTGGAAAAGGTTCACCAACCAGGTTGTTGGTGACTGGAAAAAGGAGCTGCGATTTTTACACCCCAAAGTAAGTACTACTAGCTAGTACCGCGCATCTCTCATTGATTCTAGTTTCAATACCATTATCATGCTTGATTATCATTTTGATTGAACCCTGTTCTCATAAAGTGCTTGTGGCAGGGACCCGGGACTAATGTATGTGCATACTACGTTTGCGAGTTCATTCGCCACTCGACCTGTGAGCGGGGCATATCTTTAGAACAATTTGAAGTACGTAAACAATATTCACATTTTTATTTTATTACCATCAATTGTGTTGAGTTTCATTCATATATATATATATTGACCCCCTTCTTTAAATTAGATCTGGCGGAAGCGGGACGAACTCCTACCAACTGATCGCATACGAGCAATTCAAGAGGAATTGGCGGGATTCTTTGTTGAGCATGTCATACATGAAGACGGAGAATACCATCGGGATTTCAAATGCGATTTGGGTAATTAGATATCAGGGATCGTAAGAGATATTATATTGTATATATGCATGATCGTAACAGATGTTTATATTGTATATATGCACCAACGTGTACTATATGTAGTAGCGTCGAATAGGTCAACGAAAGCTTGTTGTTCGACCAACAAGCGTGGAAAAACAGAGGTCACTCTCTCTATATATTGATCATGAGACGATGTTGTGTAACTAATGGTTCCTTCATTGCTTACTAGCTAGCGTCGAGATCTCTCTATATGTAGTAGCTAGCGTCGACCAAGCACGGAGAAAGAGAGGTCACTTCTCTCTATATATATGTAGTAGCTAGCTAACACAATATGAAACCCCTAAACCCCTCCTTTCAAAAAAAAAACCCAGCGCCTGGCAGCTGCTGACGTGTGGCTGCCTTTTAGTCCCGGTCGGTGTTACCAACCGGGACTAAAGGTCCTCCTGCATGGGCGCCCCACAGGGCCACGTGGAGCACCACTAGTCCTGGTTCGTAACCCAACCGGGACTAAAAGTGAGGGCCTTTAGTCCCGATTGTTTAGTCCTGGTTGCAGAACCGGGACTAAAGGCCCTCTGGAACCAGGACTAAAGGCCCGTTTTCTACTAGTGTCTGGCACTCGGCGTACCTGTGGATTCACGTTGACATCAAAGCATGAGTTGTGTTACGTCGGTCCACTACAAGGCGGCGGATATGGAGCAGGAGATGACACATGTGGACGCATCAGGCAAGCTCTGTTGTATTTTGTAGACAACAACTGAGAATGCAGTCCGATGCGTGGTGCCAGTCGCATTGCCCTCGGAGCCAAGTACTCCCTCCGTCCCATAATATAAACGAGAAAGCTAGCGTCCAGTCGACTGGACGTTAGCGACAGATCCGCATGATCCCCTCCACACGATCCCCTGATTCGTTTTACTACCGATTTTTATTTCCTTGTGTTGAAAACCGTAGTACGTCCGGTTTCGTTTCTATGTTTTTCTTCACTATTGATTTATCTCGCAAAAAAAGAGGACATCGGGAATCGAACCTTGTACCTAGTGGTTTAGTCCTACTCTTGCTAGCCATCTGGGTTAATACCTCACTAGTGCTTAGATACAAGTTAGGCTGCTTTTATTTCCACAAGAGCTGCTAGTGCATTACTAAAACATAGCCCGGGGTGTGTGAGTTGTTGATTACATACCCTGATAACTTCCATATAAATACATGGTAATACACGCACATCGTGGCTGGTAACTCACGCGTAAACATCGTGATAACTTTTGAGCCAAGAAAAAAGTTGTTGACAAACATACACTCGTAACTTATATGAAAAATTAACATGGTAATATACGCACAGTAGAGCTGATAATTTATTTAGCCTAAGTGTGGTAAATTTTTGACTAGGGGAAAAAGTTGTTGAACCGTCCTTCCGTGGTAACTCATGTCTACTAGCATGGTAATCTACCCACATCAGCGTTGATAACTTACTTAGCCGAGACATGGTAACTATTTTTGACTTGCGAGGGGGGGGGGGGTTGTTGAAAAATCACATGGTAAATTATGTATAGAAAGCATGGTAACATGCGCACAACCAAACTCATAATTCACGCACAAACAACATGGTAATTTTCATCTGGGGTGGATTGTTTGAAAACATACCCCGATAACTTTCGTGTTAATAGCAAGGTGCTATACGCACAGTATACGTACAATAGATCTGATAATTTACTTAGCCGAAGTGTGGTAATTTTTTGACCAGGGGAAAAAGTTGTTGAACCGCCCTTCCCTGGTGACTCATCTCTAATAGAATGCTAATCTACGCACATCAGCGTTGATAACTTACTTAGCCGAGACATGGTAACTAATTTTCACTTGCGAGGGGGGGTGGTTGTTGAAAAATTACATGGTAAATTACGTATAAAAAACATGGTAATGTGCGCACAACCAAACGTATAACTCACCCACAAACTATTTTTAACCTTTTCGTACTGTAGTTACCAGCCTAATAATGATATAGTTATCATGTTGCTCATACCATATTTATCACGCTGGTCATGCCAAAGTTAACAAGCCAATCTTTATTATTATTTCTGATATGATAGTAATAAGAAAGGTTCAAATAACATTGCTTATCTACAATAGACAACAAAAAAAGGTGGCTTAGTTGGTTATTAGGCTCAATAGCTATTGCATAGAACTGAGTTTGAATCCTCATTCAAACAATTTTATTTTCCTTTTATATTATGCAGCGAAAAACCGGAAAAAAAAACACTAGCGGTTCAGTACGGTTTTTGAGAGAAGGAAAAAAATCAGTGGAAGCGAGCATGAGACGATAGCGATCAGGTAGGAATGAATCATTCGGATCTGTCGCTAACGTCCGGTCGACTGAAAGTTAGCACAGTCCTAATATAAAATGTTATTACATCCAATATACTCACATATTAAATATAATAACATCTTATATTGTGGGACGGAGGGAGTCCTTTCTAGCATGTTTGTTGCAACATCTCGTGTTATATGTAGGTTATGCGGGGATCAACGCGTAAATATGCAAGTCGCAGCATGACCACACTGGACTGCGAGTGGCGAGCGCCCGCCTTGGCAATTGCGGGCTGGCCGCTGGCCGCCTTTCTTGCATCCCGAGGCACGAGGACTTGTACGCCTCCGTAGAGAGGCCACTCCAGCTCACGCGGATCACCGCCTCCCGAAGGTACAGCCTGCCAACCAGATCTTGCCTGGATTTTTCTCTCTCGATCAGATCGGTTCTGAGATTTGCATCCTGCTGCATGTTCCCGCCAGATCAACCACATGCTCGTTGGGCTTGTGAGGTCGCAGATCGGGTTGCCGTTTCAGTGTTGTTTCCCATGGTGTATGCGTATGTTCTTCTCGCTGTGTTTGTGGGCGCCCAACGGTGGTGGTGCTTGCCCTTGCTCGGTGGCTGATGTCGAGCTTCTCCTGCTGTGGATTGTGCATTGTGAAGCGGGTGGTGAGCGATGTTTTGAGGCTTGGATATCGGGGCGAGGATCCTAGAAAGCGGTCTATAAATCGCGTTGAACCAGACTAAAAGAAGGAATCGGAAAGAGTAGGCAAGTCGGCGTCCATGCTCGCCCTGTCGGTGCTCATCCTGAAGACCTGAACGCATCATTCTTGGTACCCTTCAGCGTGCTTAACCGCATGGACAAATGGGGAGTTGATCTGGACCAACTGCAGGGTGCTCGTGCGATTTTGTTCCAAACCTTCGTGGTTTTCGACTCCATTGCATTTGCTTGTTCTGTCATCAGCGGCGGAGGCAGGGGGGCCGGCAAGGGCCCTGGCCCCCCTAACATCATGGATTTGCTGCATCTTTTCTAATGAACAGTGCGAAATTAGTGATAATTAGCTGCTAAAAATCAATTTATCAATGGTTTGGCCCTCCCCAATCAGTTTTAAGAGCACTTGGTCCCCCTAATAGAATTTTCCTACCTCCGCCACTGTCTGTCATGGCCACATATTTCTGTGCCTGCACGGGTTTTGCCATGCTAGATGGTCTGGCACGCCTGAAGAACCTGATGAGCGGAACATTTTACGTTATCATGGCAGCTCCGGCTCTGATTGTTGCCGTGGCTCTAGCACTGTACCTGGTGCTACCTTCGATGTCCTTTGCTTTGCCCATTATTGTCGCAGACTTCAATATTTTACTACGCTTCCTCTACAGATTCTTGAAATCCAAGATCACATCTATTGGGGCTCATCGATCTTTCAGCTGTGCAAGCTAGGGTTAGGTTTCCAAAACTGGCGCGCATCTTGTTGTTTCAGCGCAGTGCTATAAAACCGTTGTGGGTCGTTCCTTCTGCTTCAACCAGGCTGTTTTGGGTAGTAGCAGCTTTCTTCTTTGTGTATTTCATACCAACCTCAGTTGTCCAATTTTTCAACCAAGTAGCAGTATTTAAATTTTCCCTTTACTTTCTGTACTATTGTTTTCTCAATGGTTTCATCAATAACTGGCATGGTGACTTCAGGCTAGATTTATGTGAAGCTGTTTTTTTGCATTTGAATATATGCCTTGGCTGTTGAACTTAATATACTACTCCCTCCATCTCAAAATAAGTACAATGAGGGAGTGTGTGTGTATATATATATATATATATATATATATATATATATATATATATATACACACAGTTGCTGCAAATTTCATATCAGAATGCATAGATAGAAATTAACGAAATGACATCAATGGTTTCTACTGCATAGAGACACTACATTTTCACAGGAACATTTTTCACACATGCACATACTGACATGCCTGAATCGGGCAAAGCTTTGGTAGATTCCTGATTGAGATGTAGTACAAGATAGACAACTGTGTTCTTGATTCATTTCATCATGCTATTGCTCACTCACTTCAGTTCCTCCCTTGCCGAAAGGCGATGGGACTGATTAGGGTAGTAACTAATACTCCCTCCGATAAAAAATTAAGTGTCGAGGTTTTAGTTCAAATTGAACTAAAATCATGATGATTATTTTTTATCAGAGGGGAGCACTAGATTCACTTGACATCTTCCTCTTGCGTCTCCGCGGAGGATCGAAGAAATCGCAAGGAAGGATCACAGGCTCAATGGTACTGTAGTCACGAACAAGCCCAAACCACAGGGGCCTCTTGCTGCGCATGTCAAAGCTAAAAATGTAATCACACTCCTCCAGAAAACCCCTGATCATCCTCCTCCTGAGGTACATGTTAGCCAACACCAGGCAGAGGGCGCCTCCCGGCAGCAGGACCGGGTACTGGGGCTCCACGCCTCTCGCCTCGGCATCATCCATGAAGCGGACCTGCCTCCGAAACTCTCTGCACGGACATGGGTAACCCTCCTGATCCTTCCTCCACCGGCGGCGATCCAGGTCCAGAGTCCACACCTCCACCACCGGCTCGCTGCGGCCATGACGAGATGAGCAATGTCGGTCGAGGCAGACGAACTGGATGGAGCCCCCAATGCAGCTGACGGTCCGCGTCTTCTTCGCCGACTCCCCCTGGTCCTCCAGCAGGTACCCGTAGGGCAGGCTAATGAAGTCGAACTTCACGGCAGAGTCGTCCCCAGTATTGTGCAGGTCGTTGCCATCGCAGCACACGAGGCCTTGATAGAGGTCGGCCCAGAAGAGCTTCCCTTGGAAGGAGAACATCTCGTCCGCCGAGAAGGCGTCGGGAATCTCCGGGAAGTGCCGCACCTTCACCTTCCATGCGCCAGTTGCCGGAGCGCACACACAGAGGAGCTCACGGTCGACACGCTGGGGCCAGAACTTGCGCGCCAGGAGGACGAGTTCGTAATCGTCCCCCCTGCCAGCGCCGGTGAAACTGGGGACCGGCGCCGCCGTGTAGGAGGCCACGACACCGGCCGGCACGTAGGGGGCCATGCGGAGCGACGTGTCGGTGGCGTCGTAGACGACGTAGTAGACGCGCTCGCTGTGGTGCGGGACGCGGAAGACCACGATGACGACGAGGAGCCGCTCCGTCCCGATTTTAATGGATGCCTCGGCGCCCACGGCGCCATGGGGAACCCTGCCGAACTCCGCTTCGATGCTCCGACGGGCCTCATCGCTCAGGCAGATGCACATGGAGGAGGTGAGGTCCGCGCGTTGGGCGCCGCGCACGTTGAGCGTGAGGCCTTCCAGCACCTCGCCGCCATGGTCGCCGCAGCCGATGGCCTGCTTGCGGTGGCAGTCGATCCTTGCCCAGTCTTTCCCCGGCGTGAACGTGACGGCTGCCTAATCTTTTCTCCACGGCTTGAAGCTGAGGCCGTGCACGGCCATGCGGCTCCTGAGCACCATGAAGGGGGCGGCCATGGCCGCATCCATGGCTGATGGTGTGGAGGTGGGACGGAGAAGGGGCTCGATCGGTAGGTGCGGCACCGGTGAAGGAGAGTAGTTGGATCAGGGGATTACATAGATTGGGAAATTTGTGCAAGAAATTGTTTTTTTGAGCAAGATGTGCCAAGAAAAGATAGCAGATGGCCATGGCCCAATAGGAAGTAAAGTTATTTTTTTTGCGGGTGCACTAGGGAGTAGTTAAATGGTAGTTAATTCAGCGCAGAGTTTCATCATCGCCTCCGATTCCAAGCAGGTCATCAGTGATATTCACAGAGGAAGCAGTGGGAGATATGGAGCTATTATTACTGAAATAAACTCTAGGTCTTCTTCCTTTACTTGTAATTTTATGTTTGAAAGTAAAGCGACGAATCATGACGTCGATAGACTAGCCAAGTTTGCACATTCTTTGGATCAGGGGAGACGCATGTGGTTGTCGGTTCCGCACGATCCGTTTTGTATCCCACAAATTGTGGAATTTGAATGAATAAAGACTTGGTTGAATCCTAAAAAAAGGTTAATTCAACGCAGAAGGCGTCAGTCCCTTCGTTTTTTTAGAAGAACGTCAGTTTCGCACCACGTTCGGTGTTCCCTGAAATATCTCCACCCAGACCCTTCCCCTACCTTATCATGTTCTTTTCACCTCAGCCGTGCCCCTGGCCGCCAAAGAGCTCCTCATCGCGCCGCCTAACAAGTGAACTTGGCGAGACTGCTGGTAGTGCGCTAGGCGCAGCTCGTCGCTGCATCGCAACCTCGGGTTGCTGCGAGGTCCGCCCTCTTGCGTCATGTCTTTTCCCTCCTCCATGGTGCAAGCCTGGCCGTCGTGCGGGCCGCACTGATGCAAGCTGAGCATGGCTGCTGCGAGCGGCAGTGACGCCCAGCGAAGTTCGCAACTTGGGGCCGTGGATCTGCGTCAACGAGCCATCCCCAACCATAACCGGCGCCGCGCTGTTGCAATTGCAACGGCAGAGCGGCGGCAACGAACAATGGCAGTAGTGACGCCAGTGGTGCCGTGACATGCATCACGTATGTTGCAAAAAAAAAAAATTCAGCCACATCACATGTTTGTTACAAAAACTGAAGACAAAAAAAAAATCTGCAATAAGTCGTTTGTTGCAAAAGTTTTCTGCAAAAGACCCTTTGTTGCAGAAGTTTTCTGTAACAAGACTTCTGTTGCAAAACATTTATACAATAAAACCTTTGTTGCAGAAGTTTTCTGCAACAATAGCTATGTTGCAATGGTGGAAGACCTAGCTCGTCCGCAAGATGACACCATATACAACGGCTCGTGAACCGGCCGATCTTTTAAAAAGATCAGCCGGCGAACGCGTAGCACGCCCCTACAAATTTCTATGTTTAACAATCAATGATCCGATCTGTCTGATTATTGTGGGAATTTCTAGCATAATTCATTGTTTTTTACCCGTAATTTTCTTTTATATATAATAGATAGAAGATAGATATGGTGATGTAAATTATTATACGTTACCATGCACATTTAATTATCTGATTAACATGCTTCACAATTTTTTTTTGAATGTTTACAACTTACAACTCGATCATGACCAATCTTAATTGCACATAGCAATAAAACCGATGGAAGACGGTGGCACGTCTTTGATCTTAGCAAGACTACAATCACTTGATTCTCATGGCAGAAGCGATCGTCCAATAGTAGATAAAGGCAAATACTAAGAAAATGAAAAATAACACTGCCAAGCTTCGGCTACAAATCCCACGGTACCTCACAGGGACCCGGTCTCGGCGTTGTTGAGGGAGCGCATAAAAGATTGTGTGCGACCATGTTAGGAAACCAAGCCTCAACTGTAATGCACGCGCATGAAGAAGCAACATGAAAACCGGCACGAGCTGTGGTATGATGACAAGAACACCAAATGGGCAGACAGTGACGGCGATCCATACACCACCATAGGGAACTGCCGCCAAATACACCCCCGCTGCAAAGACGACAATAATAGAAAGGGACGCTAAACGAAGGGACACCCCTCCCAAGGCAAGATACTTGTAGCGCGTCTTCCTGTCCGTGAAGGAAAACCCGGCGAAAGTGCAACAAGAGGTGGCAATCGCAGAGAAGGCAAACGCCATGGCAGCAGATATCATCATTATCCTATAAGCAAATGCCCTTGATAGGCTCCCCTGGTTGGGTGGTATCCTGTAAACAAATGCCCTTGATATGCTCCCGTGTTGGCTTGAATCCACTGAACCACCATAGAATTTTGTCATTGTGAAAGGCGCCGCAAATGCTATGGTCAAGATGAGCACCGCACCAAGGCCCACCAAGCTGGCGGACTTGCTGATTGATTTGGATTCCTTCTCCTTGTCGGGCACTGCCAAGTTTTTAACGAATTGATCCCTTCGCCAGGTGCCGTAATCAGCTCCAGCTAGTATAAGGTCATACATAATCCATTGCCGAGGAGACTAGTGCAAGAGTATAGACAACCCAATTAGTGATGGCATACAACAGAAACACATAATGTTAATTGTACGGAATGCATGTATCAACTGCTTCTTTATCGATAATCTCAATTAGATGGTTCCTTTTACGAACATATCTTGTAATTAAAAAAAATCCTACTGGTGCCAATATGAACCGCATGGAGTCCCTTTGTAGAACTCTTACTGACTTACTGTCTATCACTTCCTTTGTTTCTCTGTATTTATCTATTATCATCCCACTAAACAATGTAATAAGATTAGACTTTGCATCAATGATGAAGAGGTCAGAGGTAATGAAGCTTATATTTTCTATAAAAAGTAAGCATCTAAATCAATACTACATCAAATCAAAATAATATCTAACAAACGAATACCATCCATACCCAATTAAATGCATACTGCAACAACTTAAAATTTTGAATTTGTGAATAAAATTAGAGAGTGAAAATATTACATTAAGTTCTTAATTACACTAATTCTATTTCAAAAAAGTTGTCACCTAATTTGACACAATTAAAATGAAGGGAGGGAATACTACTTTTCCGTGCAAAATTGTCCATTTGATCAACTAGTAATCATGCATGTGCAAATGATGTTTACTTATAACATAATTAAAATATTCACAATTTACATTCATCTTGTCATGTCAATGTGGGAGAATACAATAAAAACTTGATGCTTTTATACAATTATTTTTTCCATGACCATTGGAAAATCAATATAAAATTGAATTAGCCAATCTATCAATGAAAGTTTGGCTATAACATAATTGAGTTATGCAAAAAAGGCCAACTTGAGTTGTTGATGTGGAATAGTGCAATAAAACCATGTAATTTAATACTCCCTTTATTTGATCATATATATTATGAGCACAAACAAAATTTAATCGAATAGAGAATCATTGTTTTCATGAAAAATTAGAAAAATGTTGTTTTAAAAAGTAAATGAAATGCACACCTGGAGAGAAAAGACACACTTTTTGATATACCTATTTATTATTTAGAATATATCTCTTTATTATTTTGAATATTCCTCATTACTAGATACCCAAATAGAGTTCTATGAAAATGTTCATTTGAGTCCACATATTTTATATTATTAACACATATATTACTTTTTTATACAAAAAGTATACTCTAAATCCTAAGGCTCTGGTGATATTTTTTCATAGCATTTGTATTTTTCATTTTATAATAACTAATAAAGCATAGTAATAATGATAAGGTGTAATTGATCCGTTCAAGAGGTGTATTGATTGTCACACTAACTCCCATAATTATATACTTCTAATATTTATGCCATTGTTCTGAACCTTTGGATTAGTTCAAACAGGATAGAGAAAAATATATGTCAAAGTTACTCTTAAATGCTAAGATGTATAATTTACTTGATAAGAAGTTGAAACCCTAGCAAATAACATACCGGATGTAATGATAGACCGGCTGGTGGGAGGCTCAATTGTGCAAGATCGAGAGGTGTACGCGCCTCCTTGTTTGTGACACTCAAATATACTTTCCTTTTTTTTTTTGCGGGTGAATAAATATACTTTCCTTGTTCGCAGTAACAAACAAAACATGAACTGATTTCCTTGCAGTACCGCCAAATGGAGAGCTGTATTCCCGTTTGTATCGCTGGTGTTAAAAATTCTTGAGAACTTATCTTCAGAGCATACATATTTTATGACATAGTATTGTGGCAGTTGGAAATGGCCCAGATGTAGAAGCACCTGATCCAACATCCTCTGATTTTCTCGATAAAAGTCATCGAGTCACCTCCGACGGTGATGGGGTGTTTCACATCGCTGCAAGGTATCGTAATTTTGGAATAATGAGTGAAATGAATTCGACGTATACAGAACTCGCAGGAGCGCTCTTATCAGCAGTGAACGACAGGGGAGATACAACACTGCATTGTGCGGCTGCTGGAGGGAGCGATGTTATGGTCGATTATATTTTGGTGAAAATGAATCAAGTTACTGTGGCCAAGCTTCTGAGGGCCCAAAATCTCAAAGGAGAGACGTGCTTACACGAGGCAGTGCGCCACGGACATGTGAATATTGTGACAAAACTTATTGCGAAAGACTTGGAACTTGCTGAAATTGGCAGGCTCACGCTGGTGCAGATAGTGGACAATGAGGGTATATCTCCACTCTACTTGGCTACCACTTTACGAAGGGATGCTGTTGTTCAGGAGCTCACAAAAAGGCCAGACAATCCAGATGATAAGTATATGGCGTCCTGCGTAGGACCTGCAGGGAAAACAGCATTGCATGCTGCTGTGGTTCTCCTAGACAAAGGTGTGTATGTATGTATGTATGTTAACTGATGTCTTGTCAGTACCATTTTCATCCATTGTTTTTACCAGGCATCGGTAGTTTTGTTTTCTCCATCTTGTTCTGATGGATACAAATTGATTTGACAGTAACATTACAGCATATTATTACTAATCTAGATAATCACAGTAGCATGAAGCCATGAACAGCAACATATATATCAGCGTCACTGATGAACTCTCACCGGCACAGGAAGAGCACATCTTCACTGCCATCTGTGTCCAAAGATAAACACGACTCAATGTATTACAATGTCTCAAAGGTTCGAAATAAAATAAGAACAGTAACATGTATATTTACAATTTATAAGAACAGTGACATGTAAATAAGAACAGTTATACTTACCACAGTAGGATCCTCTCCTGCTGTTCCCATGACAGGAAAGAAAAAGGCACCTTTGCAACTTAGAAATCAGAAAGCCTGTTGCTAAACTGTCATCCATGTTGGATATAAAGCATATCGTAACTTGCTCCTGGTGTTCTGGACACTATAACATTGACTAAGATTGCAACTAATAAATAGACCACTAGATAACCTACAAGAGATTTAAAATCTTTTGCTTTATGGCATAACCAAATTAACCAAGTACTCCCTCTGTCCCATAATATAAGTTGTTTCTTGACACTAGACTAGTGTCAAAAAACGTCCTACAGTATGGGACGGAGGGAGTAGTAACTAACACAAAGCTCTAACAACAGGAACCACTGTGGTCTCCCCAAAAGAGTACCAAAAGAAAAGTCATATTCCTATGTAGAATGCAAAAAAAAAAAAAAATCCTATTCTTATGCAGAGTGCGTAGTTCCCAAATGTGTATACTGGGGTATCGAAAATTTGACGTTACTACTTACTTCAGCCTTACCTGGAGCTTACTGAAAACAACTAAACAACTATGTGCATTGCTCATCTATCTTGTTAGCTTCCTGAAAACAATAGTTCTTACTTTTATGAAAGTTAATTTTGAGACTTGAGAACTGTTCGAATATACAGAGAATCAGTTTTTAATATCTTGTACCCACACAAATTATGTGGGAAATAACTCCCCTTGTTTGCCCATCCTCCTTGGTCTCTCAATTATAATATCTACCATGTCTGCGAGACTGCGCCAATTTTAAATAAAAGATAAAAGTGGGGATGGAGGGTCATCCTGTTTTAGTCCTTTGTGGATTTTGAAAAAAATGTTGATAGAAGACTGTGGAGGCTTTGTTTTCTCTTTTGTTTGTTCTTGATCCCCTGCATCAGGACCCCAATATTTATAGAATGCCTTTTCGTTCAGTCTAATTAGGAAACCTGATGGTAGAATTCTCACCAAGCAATCGAATGATGGTTAATCTTGTAAACGTTATTTGCAGGGCTGGTTAAGACTCTGCTGGACTGGAATGCAGGTCTTACTACGCAGGTAGATGAATTTGGGAGCACTCCTCTGCACTTTTTGGCATCGCTCTCCTTGCAACGCAGGGAACCCAATAGTATTGTGCAATACCTGTACAAGGTGCCACATTTCTTTAATTATCTGAGAAAGTGTCTGTATTGCAAACCGGCCCAAGACTCTAGTATCGTGAAACTTATTATGGGTAAAGACCAAGATTCTGCCTTGCATGCAGACTCTTCAGGATCAGTGCCCATACACATAGCTGCTGCGCATGGGAGACTTGATATTGTCACTAAGTTGCTTGAGGAGTGTCCCTACTGTGAGTCATCACGCACTGCTTCTGGCCAGACGTTTCTTCATGTCGCAGTCGAAAAAGAGAAGCTTGACATTGTAGAATATGTTTGTGGAGCAAAGAAATTCAACAAAATTCTGAACGCAGAGGATCAAGATGGGAATACAGCCCTTCATCTGGCTGTAATTAAGGCAAGTGAGAATGCCGTAAATACCACAAGTGAGAAAATATTTTGTACTTTAATGTCGACCACGGATGTTGGCCTCAGTTTTGCAAACAAGGAGGGGCACACGCCTCTTGATCTGGCTTTCTTCACTACCGGAATAACCACCTATGCCGACGGCCTTAGGCCTTAGGCCGTCGGCATATGCCCAAAAGCCGTCGGCATAGGGCTACACCGACGGTGGCCGTCGGCGTACCTCCGTCGGCAACTCGAACGTCGGCGTACCCCCGGGCGGCCGTCGGCATACAAAAACTGTCGGCATAGGCATGTACGCCGACGGCTTCCGTACAGCCGTTGGCTTCCGTACAGCCGTCGGCGTAGATACCCCCTCGGCAACGAATTGGGACTGACGGCCGTTGACGGCGAAGCCGTCCATTCAGGCGTCGCCACATGGCCGCTCCACGCAGCTCCCGGTGACCTTCTACGCCGACGGTTATGCCGCCGGGATAGTTTTATCTGTATGCCGACGGCCTAGCCGTCGGCGTAGAAGGTCACCAGGAGCTGCGCAAAGCGGCCACGTGGCCCACTATCCCGACGGCATAACCGTCGGCATACAGAGAAAACTATCCCGACGGCATAACCGTCGGCGTAGAAGGTCACCAGGAGCTGCCACGTGGCGAAACCTGGTGCCTCGTGCCATCTACGCCGACGGTTATGCCGTCGGGATAGGTACCATAGAATTTTTTCCCCAAATTATTTGGTTCAAATACACAGCATATACACAACATATACAGCAAATGCACAGCATACACAACATGACAAGTTCAAGGTAGGCAACATAGTTCAACATAGGCATAGTTCAACATAATGACAAGTTCAACATAGGCATAGTTCAACATAATGACAAGTTCGACAAAGCCAACAACATCATCACCGCCAAAGGCTTAAGCGCCATCACTTCCACCGCCAAAGCCGAGGTAGCCAAAGCCGAGGTCGTCACCGCTAGCGCTACCACCACCGCCACCGCCTCGCCAGACCGGAGTGACTGGGCTTTGTGACTCAGGAGTGGAACCATAAGTAGCACCACCACCAGCGGATGATCCACCGGTTCCCTGCATGTTTGAAAAGAGATGGGAGGGCAATATATGATTGTATTGAATAAACGGTAAGTTGTGGTTGAATAGTTTGGTGATGTACTAATCGGAGTGCCATAGTGTTCTGCCAGGAATTGTTCAAACGTAGGCGGCACTGGTTGTGGTCCAGGTGGTGGTGGTGGTGGTGGCAGTGTAGGAATCTGCCCGGTTGCCATAGACGCAACCACAAGCTCCGTCATGCGGCTGTTGTACTCAGTGGCTGCTGCAACTCTCTCGTTCCAGTCGAAGAGTTGCTGACGTACGAAGTCCATGTAGGCCTACAAATATGACATGATGGAACTCATAAAACATAGCAATGCGGAAAATAAAGGTCGAAAGAAAGAAGATAAGAGGGAAAATACTTACAGAGTTCTGCTGGGCTAGGAGTGACAGTGTAGAGGACGCACTGGGGCGCGGGCGCTGGCTCGGCCTCGGGTCGGTAGCGCGGATCCGCCTGTAGGAGACAGAAGGGGTGATCACAGAATCCAGAATCGGATGCCGACCATGACTCTTCGGCCCTATGCTGACGGCGGCCCTCTCGTCGGTATCCACAGACAAGGGGTCTGATGTGCCAGGATTCCACTTCTGAAACTCCTTCGTGTATGACGTCAGGTTCTCCCCGGTATGGCCGTAGTACTCACTCTCGCCGGCCTTGGGATTAGGCCGCACACGGGCGAGCTTCCACGACTCGATGTCTGAGAGCGGCCGCTTCAATTTCTCCTCCTGCACCGCCAAACAGAGGTTAGTCATACATAATAACATACGGTAAAGAGAAGATCAAGAATGTTTCATGTACATAGATATACCTGAAGTTTCTTGTGGCGCCAGTGGTTTCGGTTTCCCTGACGGTGTGTTCCGTCGGTACCTCGATTAGCCTTGTTTATCTTGCTCTTGGCAGCAAACTCTGCGTCCTCGCCGACCCACAGATCCACCAATCCCTCCCATCCATCATTCTTTCCAAAGCACCAATCAGGACGCACCTACATAAGAAGCATAATGGCATGTGACCACGAAACAATGAAATTTACCACAAACGTCGTAATGAAAAGTCTGTTATACTTACCAACATGTACTGCTCCTTAGTCAAGGTAAGGTTATGCTCCTTCACGTCATCCTTGGTCACCTTCTCGTTACATACCTCGTGATAATAATGCAAGATGGCCACCCAGCGCACCTCATACTACAACTGACGGGCCTGCTTCCTCACAACCCGCAACAAGAACTCATCGGCCTCGGCCTTGTCCTCCTCAAGAACTCTATAGAATTTCTACAGTCATTCATGAAACCAGAATGGAACAAGCCATGAGTTAAACGATTTGATGATAAACTATGAAAGTAACTCAAGAATTGTGCTTCTCAAGAGAACTTGCCCAAAACTTTGATATCACGGCCTTAGCGGCCGTCACATGGGTTGGGTGGAAGGCCGCTTCGTAGTGCTCCCAGCACGTGGCCAAAATCTTGCGCTCCTCGTTGTCTCGGTCCGGAGCGAACATCCCCGGCCAAAGCTTCTTCAACAGGATAGTGAGGATGCCGTTTGGAACACGGGCACCTTGAGAATATTCCCAGCTACTGCAAAAGAATGAAAATATTAGCATGTGTACAATCAAAATGATGCTATGTGTTTAAAATATTATTAAGGGGCACTTACCTTTCCCCCTTGGGCTTAATGAGCCACTTCATCTCCTCGGTATCAGGAGCTTTTGGGAGTCGCGCACCACCACGCAGCCAACCCTTCTACTTGCCACCCCCCTTCCCGCCACCACCATCATCACCGCCACCCCCCACCCCGCCAGCACCCCCCTCCTCGCCACCATCCCCCTCCTCGCCACAATCCCCCTCCTCGCCACCACCCCCCTCCTCGCCACCATCCCCCTCCTCGCCACCATCCTCATCCTCCTCCCTAACCTCCTGCTCCTCCTCCTCCTCCCTAACCTCCTGCTCCTCCTCCTCCTCCTCCCCAACCTCCTGCTCCTCCTCAGAGGTTACCTCACTAGAGAAGGGTCGCGAAGATGACCCCCCTAGGCCTCTCCCCCCATCACGTCCTCCTCTAGGGGCACCTCTCCCTCGACCTCCCTGTGAGAACTCATCGTCAAGTAGTCGGGAGGGGACATTGTGGGGTCGACCACTCCGACTAACCTTCGCGGCGAGTTTGCTTAGCAAACCAGTACCATCGGCCTTGCCCTTTCCCATACTTAGCGAACCTGCATTGAAAAGAGAATAAAAAGTTAGTGTATTAATAATGAAGGAGTAGACATAATAAAAAGGAATAAAAAAAGTGCATTCATAATAATAAACCATATAAAAAAAGACATATTAATAGAACATACAAATAAGACATGGAACATACATCTGCTAGAACCCATACGAATCATCACTGTTGTAACCGTTTCCTCGACCGGTCTCATCATCACTATCACGCATATCATCTTCGTTGTCTGACGTAGGTGCAGGCTCTTCCTCGTCTTCAGCGTATTCATTTAATTTCTCTAGCATAAGTATGTCTTGGTCGTTCACAATGGTCTCGCCATCATTCCGTGCATCCTCATCGTTTGGATCCACATCAACATCACCCAAGGCATCAGCGTCATTGTATCGAACCACATCAACATCATCAAGTTGCTCTTGATAGAACACTCCCTCGTATGTCATGGGGTTAATGTAGAAGTAATCGTCATCGTCCGGGTCCGGTAGCTTACCATGTGGCGCCACCTTGAACACAACTTCCCAACCCTTTAGGTACTCTTTCTGGCATGGGTAGGGCAGATAATAAACTTGTGTGGCCTGGGTAGCCGCAATAAAAAGATCGGCTCCTGCATAAACGGTGGATGGTTTAACTTCGACCAAACCAAGGGAAGGCGTATGTCTCAACCCCTCATATGGGTCGAACCATCGGCATTTGAACACAGCTAGATTTAGGTCCTCGCCCCCAAGATCGAATGATAGCTCGTATATTTTTCCTACCCTTCCGTAGTACTCAACTTCATTTTCTCCTGGGGTGTACACTCCTGTGTTTATAGTTTTGGGATCAGGCCGGCTGTTCTGGTGATCCTCTGTATGGAAGCGATACCCATTCACATCATACTTTTCACATTTCATGACCCGAGCGTTAAAACCCATGGAAACCCATCTCAATTCGTCATCCATAGAGGTGTTCGGATCTTTTCCCTACAAGTTTAATTGAAATTGATGGGTGCATTAGTTCCATCAACTAATAAATGTTGAACTAGGAAGTTGAACTAGGGGAATGTGAAAAATTACTTTATCCATGAACCAAGCAACAAAAATTTTCCTGCCAGAGGCACCGTTCCGTAAAAGAGTAAGTGCCTCCGCTTTAGTAGGAGGAATCATTCCCGTCCACTCCTCATGTAGGAATTGACTAAAAGAAGAAAATCGGTGTTAGAACGAGACTCATCCTCAACGAATTGCATAAAGGAATGGTGTAGCGGTATTACCTCATCCACTCTTCCTCGACTTCCTTGATGTTGTGCAAGACATAGAACATGATGTCCTCCCACTCTTGTTCTGGCATGTTATAAGGTTTCGAACCCCCAGCCCGGCCACATTGCCCGTTGAATAGATCGAGCTTGGGTTTATACTTGGGCTCTTCTATATTGTATCGAGACACCTTATTATGCAGAGTGGGAACGTGGTCTGGGTAGTACGACGTCCTGAGGTCTGACACCTCCTCTAGGATAACTGCCTCAGCTATGGAAGCTTTAATCTTAGCTTTGTTTCCACATTTCTTTCTGAGATGCTTGTTCTGTCTCTCAGGGCCGTACTGCCAACGATTCTGCACAGGGCCCCCCAACAATACCTCCTTCGCGAGGTGCAAAATGAGATGTGTCATCGGAGTAAAGAAGCCTGGCGGGAAGATCTTCTCTAGCTTGCATATCAAGTCTGGTGCCTTCTTATGCAATTGTTCAATCACCTCGGGACATACTTCTTTAGCACATATCGTGCGAAAGAAATGGCTTAGCTCCGCAAGCACTCGCCAGACACGCTCGGGGACATAGCCTCGAACCATCACCGGAATTATCCGCTCAATCCATACATGATAGTCATGACTCTTGAGCCCGGTCACTTTGCCCGTTGAAAGATTGACCCCCTTACTTATATTTGATGCATAACCATCAGTGAACTTCACAATGTGTTTGAGCCACATAAGTGCTTCCTTCTTTTCTAGCGGTTTAAGGACGAAGTCAGCATCTGGTTTGAACCAGTTTCTTCGACCGTCTGTTGGAGGCCGCATGTTTAGCCGTGGTCTATCACAAATTTTCTGTTGATCGGCTCTAGCTTTAACGTTATCCTTTGTCTTATCAGGAATGTTGAGGATCGTGGAAAAAAGGGACTCTGCGACATTCTTTTCGGTGTGCATCACATCGATGTTATAAGGAAGTTTGAGGTCCTTGAAATAGGGAAGCTTCGTGAACGGGGTAATGTGAGTCCAGTTGTGCGTCTCACCATATCCCTCAAAGCGTTTCGCTTTGCCTTTGCCTTTGCATTTGCCTGGGCCTTCGCCTTCACTTTCCCCTTTGCCTTTGCCTTTGCCTTTGCCTTCGCCTTTAGGCTTGAGAGCTTTTAGCTGAGCAAGAACATATGCCCCAGAAAACGTTGGAATCTCGTTTACTTCATCGACAACCCGGCCTTTCGTGAAGTTCTTCTTGTCTTCCCTGTCTGGATGGTCTGCAGGGAGGAACTATCGATGCATGTCAAAGGCTACATACTTGCCACCCTTCTGTAGCCAAATAAAACGTAGAGCCTGCATGCACACTGGGCATGGCATCTTCCCACTTGTACACCATCCGCAAAATAGGGCATAGCCGGGAAAGTCATGCATGCAATACATCAACCAAACTTTCATCAAGATTTTTTTTTGCAGATGTCGGTCGTATGTCAACCTCGGGAAGTACCAACAATGGAGCAAATCATCCACCAGCGGCTGCATAAACACTCCCAAATTCTTTCCCGGGTAATCAGGCCCCGGAATGATCAGCGACAAGAACATGGTCTTGCGTTGCATTACGACACCGGGAGGGAGATTGAGCGGAATAACAAACACGGGCCAGTAGCTGTATGGATTGGACGACATACCATATGGATTCAACCTGTCACCTGTTATCGCAATCCTGATATTCCCTGCCTCGGCTGCTTCCTCGGGGTACTCTTTATCGAATGACTTCCATGCTTCAGCTTGCGATGGATGTACAAATTTTTTATCGTACATTTTCCCTTCCTTGTGCCACTTCATCATTTTGGCAGACTCCTCCGTGATGAAAAGGTGCTGCAGTCTTTCTATGAAATGGAGATACCGAAGAATCTTTACGGGGATGTCTAGTTGCTTCTTCTCACCATGCTCATCGACCACCTCAAGGTACCGAGAGGAACCGCACTCCCTACAGTACTTGTCACCGGCATACTCGTGCCTAAACAAAAGGCAATTCTTCGGACAAACATCTATTTTCTCATATTTCATAGATAGTGCCTTCATGATTTTCTTCGTAGCGTACATGCTTTTCGGCAGTTCATGACCCTCAGGAAGGCTGTTAGCCCATACTCCCAGAAATGCTTCGAAGCAAGCTTGGGTGCAGCCGTACTCAGCCTTGACTGCCATCAGTTGCGAGATGGCATCCAACTGAGAAATTTTGGCACCCGCATAAAGAGGTTTCTTTGACGAGGCCAAGACCTCCAAGAAGGCCTTTGCGATTGCCTCCGACTCCTCCGGTTCATTCTATGAAGGTGTTGTATGTGTCGTCTCAGCAGCAAAGACATCATCTAGCATGTTTCTAACCCCATCGTCCTCATAACCACCGATGCGTTGTCGCATCACGTCCTCTCTACCACGGTCCCGCTCGGCAAAGTTTATGGGCATGTTAAAGTCTTCCATATATCCAAACGTGCGAAGGTGCAAAGTCATTTCTCCCTGAGCTCTACGGTGATGTCTTTCACATTTTGCACAGGGGCATTCTGGGTTAATTATCATTGGAGGACGGAATATCTCCTTTAAGAACACATCGGTTTTCTCGACCCACTCTGTTGTCACTTGATTCCGACGGATAAAACCATTGTACATCCACTGATTATCTGCCATCCTCTGCTTTATCACGAGCCACACAACAAAATTATGGATTCATTAAAATTAATCACATACAATTTTTATTTTCTACCGGGTTGACGAGAAACGGCACTGAATCCACCTACATCTCTAATAGGTAAAGAGGGTCCTAATCCCACCCGAGGATGTGTAGATTGAGTACGTTCTCCATGTTCTACCCCGTTCCGAGACAAAATTTCGGCAGCACCTCCCCGCTGTTCTCCAGATACACGTCTCGGCAAATAGCCGAGAGAATGTACTCCGGAGAACAACGGGGAGGCGTCGCCGAAATCCTGTCTCGAAACGGGGTAGAGCATGGAGAACGTACCCAATCTACACATCCTCGGGCTGTCCGTGGAAAACGCTGGACAATCCGAAAAAGTTGCGGTGATAAATATGCAATTGAATGCATATTTATCGATGCAACCATTTCGGACGGGAGACGCCTAGGTTACGCGACTTGACGAGAAAAGAAAATCTAGTGACATGATTAAAAGAGTGTACAAGGTTAAGGTGGATTCGTAGCTCACCCTCGGCTGTAGAGGAAGTAGTCAAACAGCGACGAGATCACGGACCAATGCCTTCGACGACGATGACTCCAAAGATATGCAACCCCACAAAGCCTGTAAATTTTACCGACAAAAAAACTTAGATCATCAAGTGTCAAAAACTTAGATCACGGACTAATTACATCAGCTCACTAATAATTATCCCCTTCATTTATTTGAATGAAATTAATACAACACCACCAATTCCACTCCATATTACATCAGCTCACTAATAATTATCCCCTTCATTTATTTGAATGAAATTAATACAACACCACCTACTCGACGATTTCGGTCTATATATCTACACCGATTGAGAAACTTTCTATTAGCAGTCCAAGTCGTACATATCCATCCTTTCGTGATCAAACTAACTATAATCCTACATATATATCAAATTGACTTATTATCCAAGCACTAACAGTAGGTAAAAAGCTAAAAAAAGGAAAATATCAGCAGCAGAGCCGGTGCTCACCAGTAGCAGAGGGCCGGCAAGGGGGCGCCGGACCGCCGGAGCCGCGGCCGCGGCCAGCTCACCAGCAGCTGCGGGGCGGGAAGGGGGCGGGGACTACGGGGCCGGGAAGGAGGCGGGGACGACCGGGCCGGTGCGGGGACGGGGGCGGGCGGGGACGGCCGGCGGCGATGCTGGGCGGGCAGGGACGGCCGGCGGCGCTGCGGGGCGGGGACGGCCGGCGGCGCTGCGGAGCGGGGACAGGGGCGCGCGGTGAAGGGCGGGGAAGGGGGCGAGCAGTGCGGGGCGGGGACGCCGCGATGCGGCCCGGGCGGGGGCGGCGGCGGCTCAGAAGGGGGCGGGGGCGGCGGGCCGGAGCAAGCGGCGGCGGGGAGATCGAGGGGCGGCCCGTGCGTAGATCGAGCGGCGGCGCGTGCGTGGATAGGAGGCGGGGAACGAGTGGTCGCGGGGTGTGGGGGAGGGGCCGGCCGATCGAGTGGATAAGGTGGGCGGTATGCCGACGGTGTAACCGTCGGCATAGGTTTTGTCCACCTATGCCGACGGTTAGGCCGTCGGCATACCTTTTTTTTAGTACACATGATTACTTATTTCAGTTATGTCATTAGTGATTTCGTCAGATCTGAATAATTCTTATTTTATTTGAACAAATAGTATCATGCTTAGCTTCAAGAGCTGCCGGAAGAAGAAGAAAGAACATAAAGATTTGTGAGTTAGTTCTCAGGTGTTGGATTTTGACTTCTTGAAAAATATTAACCCAAGAGAGCGGGTACATGTATATACCTTTTTTTGGGTGAAATACCGCATCTGGAAGAACCCGTGCGATGTTTCGGTGGCATGGCTACCCCCGGAAGCCCCACCGACCGGACTAACCCTAGCACCGTTGACCCGGCGATCTAACCTTTGACTTTCGCCGGACGGGCTTTGAACAGTTGACTCTTCCACCTGGTTGCGATAGGTCGGCCCATTAGAACATCCCCGCACACGGTCTGGACCCAACCCACCACTAGATTCCCTCCGGTTCTACCGGACGCGCATGATTCCCCCCTCCAAGTGACGGCGGCACTGCCGTCCGTGGAGGGGAGCCTAACCCCGGAGCCCCAAGACTGGCGTCTACGCATGCCACATCACTTTCACACATGCATCAGGACCCGTGCGATGTTTCGGTGGCATAGCTACACCCGGAAGGCCACCATGAAGCCCCGTTGACCAGGAGATCTAGCCCTTTGACTTTCGCCGGACGGGCTTTGACCGATGGACCTTTTCACCGGTTTGTCATAGCCCAGCCCATAGATACACCCCCGCACACGGTCCGGGCCCAACCCACCCCAAGATTCCCTCCGTGTCGGCCCGATGTGGCCGTTTCCCCCCTCCAAGTGACGGCGGCAGTGCCGTCCGTGTAGAGGGGCCACACCCCGGAGCCCCTAGACGGGCATCTACGCATGCCACGTCACTTTCACACATGCAAGAGGACCCGATGCGGTGTTTCGGTGGCATTGCTACCCCCGGAAGGCCACCACGTAGCCCCGTTGACCAGGAGATCTAGCCCTTTGACTTTCGCCGGACGGGCTTTGGCCAGTGGACTATTCCACCCGGTTGCGATAGGGCAGCCCATAGGAACATCCCCGAACACGTTCTGCACCCAACCCACCACTAGATTCCCTCCGGTTCTACCCGACGCGCACGTTTCCCCTCCTCCAAGTGACGGCGGCAGTGCCGTCCGTGGAGGGGGGCCACACCCCGGAGCCCAAGACGGGCGTCTACGCATGCCACGTCACTTTCACACATGCAAGAGGACCCGATGCGGTGTTTCGGTGGCATTGCTACCCCCGGAAGGCCACCACGAAGCCCCGTTGACCAGGATATCTAGCCCTTTGACTTCGCCAGACGGGCTTTGACCGATGGACCTTTTCACCGGTTTGTCATAGCCTAACCCATAGCTACACCCCCGCACACGGTCCGGGCCCAACCCACCCCAAGATTCCCTCCGTGTCGGCCCGACGTGGCCGTTTCCCCCCTCCAAGTGACGGCGGCAGTGCCGTCCGTGTAGGCGGGCCACACCCCGGAGCCCCTAGACGGGCGTCTACGCATGCCACGTCACTTTCACACATGCAAGAGGACCCGATGCGGTGTTTCGGTGGCATTGCTACCCCCGGAAGGCCACCACGTAGCCCCGTTGACCAGGAGATCTAGCCCTTTGACTTTCGCCGGACGGGCTTTGACCAGTGGACTCTTCCACCCGGTTGCGATAGGGCAGCCACTAGTAGAAAACGGACCTTTTGTCCGCAGCATTAGTCCCGGTTTGGTTTTGAACCGGCACTAATGTGACCATTAGTCCCGGTTCGGAACGGGCATCATTAGTCGCGGTTCATTCCGGACCTTTAGTCCCGGTTCGTAACACGAACCGGGACTAAAGGGGTTGTGCCAGGCTGGTGTCAGCTGGGGCCCCCACGAGCCCCTTTAGTCCCGGTTTGTATCACCAACCGGGACTAAAGGCCTCCCCTTTAGTCCCGGTTGGTAACACCAACCGGGACTAAAGGGGTTGAGGCTTTAGTCCCGCTTTGTGTCTCCAACCGGGACTAAAGGTTGGACCTTTAGTCCCGGTTGGAGACACCAACCGGGACTAAAGGGGTTCTGAATTTTTTTTTTCTGTTTTTAGTTTCTGTTTTAAATTGCTTATATCTTTTAAGATATTTGATGTTTTTGAGTGATTCTTTTTGCATTAGATTCAAAATTTTGTCTAGTTTCTGTTTGTGCCATTAGTTTTCAAATTTGAATGTCTTAAATTTGAATTTGTTCAAATTTGCTTCAAACCCTAGATTGTGAATAACTTGAGTTTACAAGTAGTTTTAAATTTAATTCTTTTTGCTCCTAGTCACGTATTAGATTGTTGTCACAGTAAGATTTATTTGGTTATTTTTAGAATAATTTAAATTAGGATTTTAATTAAAACAATACTGTTTTGCTTATATAGTTGTTTTAGTCATTTAATTGTTGTTTTTTATTATTTTTAGTTAGTTCTTTCTGTAGATTTTAACATGTTGTAGTATGGTGCATATTGAATGCACAAAAAGTCTGGAATTGAAATAAGTTAAAAAATGAAATGCCTTTGTAACAGATGGGTTTTCGTCCGAAACCTTGATACTTCGAAGGAGATGGTCCAGTTTGTACACGAAGTGCATCCAGTTTTTGCCGTAACCCTCTCAACTTTTTAGCACAAGCTATGTGGGTGAAATGATGATACCATGCCAAGTTTCAACCTTTTCAGAGTTCATTTGTAGTGCTTTTCAATTTTAGGGTCATTTAGCTCAAAAAAATCATTAAATGCATGAAAATAGCAAATGAAGTCAGAAAGGGTTGAAATTTGAGGGCGTGGCTTTGAATGGTGCATATTGAACACACAAAAAGTCTGGAGTTGAAATAAGTTTAAAAAAACGAAATGCCCTTGTAACAGACGAGTTTTCGTCTGAAACCCTGATACTTCGAAAGAGATTGTCCATTTTGTACACGAAGTGCATCCAGTTTTTGCCGTAACCCTCTCAACTTTTTAGCACATGCTATGTGGGTGAAATGATGATACCATGCCAAGTTTCAACCTTTTCAGAGTTCATTTGTAGTGCTTTTCAATTTTAGGGTCATTTAGCTCAAAAAAATCATTAAATGCATGAAAATAGCAAATGAAGTCAGAAAGGGTTGAAATTTGAGGGCGTGGCTTCGAATGGTGCATAATGAACACACAAAAAGTCTGGAGTTGAAATAAGTTTAAAAAAATGAAATGCCTTTGTAACAGACGAGTTTTCGTCTGAAACCCTGATACTTCGAAGCCGACGGCCGCATACCTTTCTGACTTGGTTAACCTTAGTTGTGACTCTGGCTGGGACGGTGCTAGCAGATGTGTAGTCGACGGTATGATTGGATGGACACCAACCCGGACTAAAGGGGTTCTGAAATTTTCAAACTCTACCCCCCCCCCCCCCATGGACCGCCTTTTTTAGTTTTGTAGAAAATAAACAAAAATGATAAAATCTTCAAAAAATAAAATCCTTTGAGGTGTAGTTAGGTTTTAGTGTCTAGTTGGTATAGAAATTTTGAAATATGAATTTTGACCTTTTTTGCAAAAAAACGAAAAAAAATTGTAAAACGGCCATAACTTTTGCATACGACGTCGAAAAAAAAAGTTTAATATATCAAAAAAAACTAGAGAAAAATTGGGACTCGATTTCACCTGGGTTTACCCGGTGAAGTTTTCTCAGATTCTCAAAATTCCAAAAGTAAAAAAAGTTATTTCAAATCAAAAATAATAATTTTAATAATTTTAAAAATTAATTTTATTTAAAATAAATAAATGATGTCATATTTGGATTCCTCACATTTTTCTGATAATAATGGATATATTATTTGTCGAATTTTGATTTACAGATTTAAAGATATTAATTATGTCATATTAAATGAATAAATGGCAAAAAAATGAATAAAATAATATTATTACTTATTTTATTTTCATTGATATTCAATATTATTAGTACTTATTTTGTTTATTTTAATAATTGTTTAGAATTCAAAAAATTAAATCATGTGACATCAAGACCTAAGGGTTAACAAGATTGATAGCTTAAGATTGTCAGGAAAACAACAAGGGCAGACTTGGAAACTAGGGGAGATAGAACCTGAAAGTTAAGCGTGCTCGGGCTGGAGTAGTGAGAGGATGGGTGACTGGCCGGGAAGTTAGACGATTTGGAATGAGTGCTGATTAGAGACTCTAGAGATTAAATTCTGAAGCAGTGAGGAGGGATGATTAGAGATTAAATTGTCAAATAATTCAAAGATTTGAAATTCGGAATAAAACTTAAAAACAAATCAAAAAAATAATCAAAAAAAAAATTCAATTTTTTTCCCCCTGGCAAGGACCTTTAGTCCCGGTTGGCAACACCAACCGGGACTAAAGGTCCTCCCTCCCCCGCCCCAGGCAGCGCCACGTGGAGGGCCTTTGGTCCCGGTTCGTAAGCAAACCGGGACTAAAGGTTTTGGGCTTTAGTCCCGACCCTTTAGTTCCGGTTCCAGAACCGGGACTAAAGGCCCTTACGAACCGGGACAAATGGCCCTTTTTCTACTAGTGTTGCTACCTCTTGAGCTTGCGTTGGTTTTCCCTTGAAGAGGAAAGGGTGATGCAGCGAAGTAGGTAAGTATTTCCCTCAGTTTGTTGAGAACCAAGGTATCAATCCAGTAGGAGGAACAAGCAAGACTCCAATCTTTGCACCTACACAAATAATCAAACACTTGCACCCAACGCTATAAAGGGGTTGTCAATCTCTTCACGGTTACTTGCAAGGATGAGATCTAATAGAGATAGATATAAAAGATTGCCAAAAGTAGAACTAGAACAAAAGTAAATAAAATTGTAGCAAGGTATTTTTGGTATTTTTGGTTTATGGATCTGAAAATATAATATGGAAAGTAGACCCGGGGGCCATAGGTTTCACTAGAGGCTTCTCTCATGAAGGAAAATAATACGGTGGGTAAACAAATTACTGTCGAGCAATTGATAGAAAAGCGCATAGTTATGATGATATCCAAGGCAATGATTATGCATATAGGCATCACGTCCGTGTCAAGTAGACCGAAACGATTCTGCATCTACTACTATTACTCCACACATCGACCGACTCCTGCCTGCATCTAGAGTATTAAGTTCATGAAGAACAGAGTAACGCATTAGGTAAGATGACATGATGTAGAGGGATAAACTCAAGCAATATGATGAAAACCCCATCTTTTTATCCTCGATGGCAAAAATACAATACGTGCCTTGCTACCCCTACTTTGTCACTGGGTGAGGACACCGCAAGATTGAACCCAAAACTAAGCACTTCTCCCATTGGAAGAATTACCAATCTAGTTGGCCAAACCAAACCAATAACTCGAAGAGACTTGCAAAGATATGAAATCATGCATATAAGAATTCAGAAAAGACTCAAATAATATTCATAGATAATCTGATCATAAACCCACAATTCATCGGATCTCGACAAACACACCGCAAAAGAGTATTACATCGGATAGATCTCCATGAAGATCATGAAGAACATGGTATTGAAGAACAGAGAGAGAGAAGAAGCCATCTAGCTACTAGCTATGGACCCGTAGGTCTGTGGTGAACTACTCACGCATCATCGGAGGGGCAATGGAGTTGATGTAGATGCCCTCCGTGATCGAATCCCCCTCCGGCAGATTACCGGAAAAGGCCTCCAGATGGGATCTCACGGGAACAGAGGCTTGCGGCGGCAGAAAAGTATTATCGTGGCTCTTTTTGGTATCCAGGGAATATTTATGAATTTATGGGCCGAAGAATAGGGTTAGAGGAGCTGCCGTGGGGCCACAAGCCAGGGGGCGCCCCCCCCCCCCCCTAGGGCGCGCCCTGGTGGCTTGTGACGCCACGACAGGTCTTCTGCCTTCATCTCCAAGTCTGGCAGGTTTCTTCTGGTCCAAGAAAAATCATCCTGAAGATTTTATTCCGTTTGGACTCCGTTTAATATTCCTTATCTGCAATACTCAAAAACATGGAAAAAACAGAAACTAGCACAGGGCACTAGATTAATAGGTTAGTCCCAAAAATAATATAAAATAGCATATTAATGCATATAAAACATCCAAAACAGATAATATAATAGCATGGAACAATCAAAAATTATAGATACGTTGGAGACGTATCAGCAGTGCCACAAGTATGTGGTACTATCATTATTAACCTTGCATTTTTTAGTATCAATATTATGAACATGTGTAACACTACGACCGAGATTGAATAAACCATTCACATTGGGTGCATGACCATTAAAGACGAACGGAAGAAGGGCGAATTAAAAGGCAAATCTTTTTGGTTTTTTCTGAAAATCGTTTTAGAAGTGGGGGAGAAGAAAACGAGAGGCAAATGGCAAATAATGTAAATGCAAGAGATGAGTTTGTGATGGGTACTTGGTAGGCTTGATGTAGATCTTGTCTTGACTTGCTATGTATCCTCCCCAGCAACGGCACCAGAAATCCTTCTTGCTACCTCTTGAGCTTGCGTTGGTTTTCCCTTGAAGAGGAAAGGGTGATGCAGCGAAGTAGATAAGTATTTCCCTCAGTTGTTGAGAACCAAGGTATCAATCCAGTAGGAGGTACAAGCAAGGCCCCAATCTTTGCACCTACACATACAATCAAACACTTGCACCCAACGCTATAAAGGGATTGTCAATCCCTTCACGGTTACTTGCAAGGATGAGATCTGATAGAGATAGATATAAAAGATTGCTAAAAGTAAAACTAAATAAAAGTAAATAAAATTGCAGCAAGGTATTTTTGGTATTTTTGGTATATAGATCTGAAAATATAATATGGAAAATAGACCCGGGGGCCATAGGTTTCACTAGAGGCTTCTCTCTTGAAGGAAAGTAATACGGTGGGTGAACAAATTACTGTCGAGCAATTGTTAGAAAAGCGCATAGTTATGACGATATCCAAGGCAATGATTATGCATATAGGCATCACGTCCGTATCAAGTAGACCGAAATGATTCTGCATCTACTACTATTACTCCACACATCGACCGACTCCTGCCTGCATCTAGAGTATTAAGTTCATGAAGAACAGAGTAACGCATTAGGTAAGATGACATGATGTAGAGGGATAAACTCAAGCAATATGATGAAAACCCCATCTTTTTATCCTCGATGGCAACAATACAAATACGTGCCTCGCTACCCCTACTTTGTCACTGGGTGAGGTTACCGCAAGATTGAACCCAAAACTAAGCACTTCTCCCATTGCAAGAATTACCAATCTAGTTGGCCAAACCAAACCAATAACTCGAAGAGACTTGCAAAGATATGAAATCATGCATATAAGAATTCAGAAAAGACTCAAATAATATTCATAGATAATCTGATCATAAACCCACAATTCATCGGATCTCGACAAACACACCGCAAAAGAGTATTACATCGGATAGATCTCCATGAAGATCATGAAGAACATGGTATTGAAGAACATAGAGAGAGAAGAAGCCATCTAGCTACTAGCTATGGACCCGAAGGTCTGAGGTGAACTACTCACGCATCATCGGAGGGGCAATGGTGTTGATGTAGATGCCCTCCGTGATCGAATCCCCCTCCGGCAGATTACCGGAAAAGGCCCCAAGATGGGATCTCACGGGAACAAAGGCTTCCGGCGGCGGAAAAGTATTATCGTGGCTCTTTTTGGTATTGGGGAAATATTTGGGAATTTATAGGCCGAAGATTAGGGTTGGAGGGCCTGCAGGGGGGGCCACAAGCCAGGGGGCGCGCGCCCCCCCCCCTAGGGCGCGCCCTGCAGGCTTGTCACCTCCCTGCAGGTCTCCTGCCCTCCTCTCCAAGTCTGGTAGGTTTCTTCTGGTCCAAGAAAAATCATCGCGAAGATTTTATTCTGTTTGGACTCCGTTTAATATTCCTTATCTGCAATACTCAAAAACAAGGAAAAAAAAAGAAACTGGCACTAGGCTCTAGGTTAATAGGTTAGTCCCAAAAATAATATAAAATAGCATATTAATGCATATAAAACATCCAAAACAGATAATATAATAGCATGGAACAATCAAAAATTATAGATACGTTGGAGACGTATCAAGCATCCCCAAGCTTAATTCCTGCTCGTCCTCGAGTAGGTAAATGATAAAAACAGAATTTTTGATGTGGAATGCTACCTAACATATTTATCAATGTAATATTCTTTATTGTGGCATGAATGTTCAGATCCATAAGATTCAAAACAAAAGTTTAATATTGACATAAAAACAGTAATACTTCAAGCATACTAACAAACAATCGTGTCCTTTCAAAATAACATGGCCAAAGAAAGTTATCCCTACAAAATCATATGGTCTGGCTATGCTCCATCTTCCCCACACAAAGTATTTAAATCATGCACAAACCCGATGACAAGTCAAGCAATTGTTTCACACCTTTTATGTTCTCAAACCTTTTCAACTTTCACGCAATACATGAGCGTGAGCCATGGATATAGCACTATAGGTGGAATAGAATATGGTGGAGGTTGCAAGGAAAAGGAGAAGATAGTCTCACATCAACTAGGCGTATTAACGGGCTATGGAGATGCCCATCAATAGATATCAATGTGAGTGAGTAGGGATTGCCATGCAACGGATGCACTAGAGCTATAAGTGTATGAAAGCTCAAAAAGAAACTAAGTGGGTGTGCATCCAACTCGCTTGCTCACGAAGACCTAGGGCAATTTGAGGAAGCCCATCATTGGAATATACAAGCCAAGTTATATAATGAAAAATTCCCACTAGTATATGAAAGTGACAAAATAGGAGACTCTCTATCATGAAGATCATGGTACTACTTTGAAGCATAAGTGTGGAAAAAGGATAGTAGCATTGTCCCTTCTCTCTTTTCTCTCATTTTTTTATATTGGTGGGCATCTTTGGCCTCTTTTTTTTTATTTGGGCTTCATTGGCCTCTTTTATTATTTGTACAGTCCGGAGACTCATCCCAACTTGTGAGGGAATCATATCTTACATCATCCTTTCCTCTCATGGGACAATGCTCTAATAATGATGATCATCACACTTTTATTTACTTACAACTCAAGAATTACAACTCGATACCTAGAACAAAATATGACTCTATATGAATGCAATATGAAAATGATGGTGCGTGTCATAATAAACGGAACGGTGGAAGTTGCATGACAATATATCTCGGAATGGCTATGGAAATGCCATAATAGGTAGGTATGGTGGCTGTTTTGAGGAAGGGAATATGGTGGGTTTAATGCACCGGCGAAAGTTGCGCGGTACTTGATACGTCCATTTTGCATCATGCTTTTGTATTGATATTTATTGCATTATGGGCTGTTATTACACATTGTGGTACAATACTTATGCCTTTTCTCCCTTATTTTACAAGGTTTACATGAAGAGGGGGAATGCCGGCAGCTGGAATTCTGGACCGGAAATGGAGCAAATATGAGAGACCTATTCTGCACAACTCCAAAAGTCCTGAAAAGTTACGGAGAATTATTTTGGAATATATAAAAAATATTGGGCGGAAGAAATACCAGAGGGGACCCACGAGGTGGCCACAAGCCAGGGGGGCGCGCCCTACCCCCCTGGCAGGCCTTCGGTGCCCATCTTCTGCTATATGGAGGGTTTTGACCTGGAAAAAATCAGAAGAGAGCTTTCAGGACGAAGCGCCGCCGTCTCGAGGCGGAACTTGGACAGAACCAATCTAGGGCTCCGGCGGAGTTGTTCTGCCGGGGAAACTTCCCTCCCGGAGGGGGAAATCGAAGCCATCGTCATCACCAACGATCCTCTCATCGAGAGGGGGTCAATCTCCATCAACATCTTCACTAGCACCATCTCCTCTCCGAACCCTAGTTCATCTCTTGTATCCGATCTTTGTCTCAAAACCTCAGATTGGTACCTGTGGGTTGCTAGTAGTGTTGATTACTCCTTGTAGTTGATGCTAGTTGGTTTACTTGGTGGAAGATCATATGTTCAGATCCTTAATGATAATTAATACTCCTCTGATTATGAACATGAATATGCTTTGTGAGTAGTTACGTTTGTTCCTGAGGACATGGGATAAGTCTTGTTATAAGTAATCATGTGAATTTGGTATTCGTTCGATATTTTGATGAGATGTATGTTGTCTCTCCTCTAGTGGTGTTATGTGAACGTCGACTACATGACACTTCACCATTATTTGGGCCTAGGGGAAGGCATTGGGAAGTAATAAGTAGATGATGGGTTGCTAGAGTGACAGAAGCTTAAACCCTAGTTTATGCATTGCTTCGTAAGGGGCTGATTTGGATCCATATGTTTCATGCTATGGTTAGATTTATCTTAATTCTTCTTTCGTAGTTGCGGATGCTTGCGAGAGGGGTTAATCATAAGTGGGAGGTTTGTCCAAGTAAGGGCAGCACCCAAGCACCGGTCCACCCACATATCAAATTATCAAAGTAACGAACGCGAATCATACGAGCATGATGAAAACTAGCTTGACAGTAATTCCCATGTGTCCTCGGGAGCGCTTTGCTTTATATAAGAATTTGTCCAGGCTTGTCCTTTGCTACAAAAAGGATTGGGCCACCTTGTTGCACCTTTGTTACACTCGTTACTTGTTACCCGTTACGAATTATCTTATCACACAACTATCTGTTACCGATAATTTCAGTGCTTGCAGAGAATACCTTGCTGAAAACCGCTTGTCATTTCCTTCTGCTCCTCGTTGGGTTCGACACTCTTACTTATCGAAAGGACTACGATAGATCCCCTATACTTGTGGGTCATCAAGACTCTTTTCTGGCGCCGTTGTCGGGGAGTGAAGCGCCTTTGGTGAGTGGAATTTGGTAAGGAAAAATTTATATAGTGTGCTGAAATTTACTGTCACTTGTTACTATGGAAAATAATCCTTTGAGGGGCTTGTTCGGGGTATCTTCACCTCGACCGGAAGCACAAAGAGTTGCTCCTCAACCTACTGAACCTACTGAAAATATTTACTATGAGATTCCTTCGGGTATGATAGAGAAACTGCTAGCTAATCACTACAAGAAATATGCTAACTTGCGACCATCAATATTGGTCACTGAATGGTTATTGTTTTTCATTTGCGACCTTTTTGTGACCAAAAACAGTTGGTCAAAAGCTGACCGTCTTTAATGAATCTTAACGACCTTCATTGTGATATGGTCGTAGAAGGTTACGACCAAAATAAAAGGTTGTTGGTCTTACGACCAATTGTTTTGGTCGCTGGTTGTCTGCCCTGGCCACGTCAGATCCAACGTGGCAAGCTGACGTGGCAAAATTACGACCAAATGAATTGGTCGTACATTAAAATCAGCCCGGTCCAATTCGGTATTTTACATGGGCCAAGCTCTGTTTTACATGGCCCAATCCCAGCAATTCAGCATTTTTTAAGTCAACTCTTATCAGCTACATGGGCCTGGCCCAACATTTCAGCTTTTTATATTTGGGCCATGACTTTATTACAATCAATTGATTTTCTATTTTCGGCTTTATATTTAGGAGCTGGTCCCACTAGTCAGATGGGTCCCACTTGTCATCATATCATAAATCGGTCCCACATGTCAGAAATTTCAACATTGCTCAGATTATTTTCATAAGGTCCTCTAGTGAAGTTTCCATTTCACATTTTTTTCAATATACATAATCACTATTTCAAACAGAATAGAACAAATATAATTCATCAAATAACACTAAATTAGTCTATTACAATCTGTTACAATATTACCAGTTACAGTCTATTACAATCAAACAGATCAAACAACTATTTGTTGTGTAGTGCTTCACCGCTTCGAATTTGGCTTCACAGCTTCACACTTCAAATTTCTTAGGCCTGGATCTCCTATAAAAGAGTGAACATAAAGGCTACCAACATTAGAATGTACTACAGCAGCATATCAATAGCAGATCAGCAGCGGAGTACATCAGCAGCAACAACGGATCAGCAGGAGTACAGCAGGAGGAAGAGTACTTACATCAGCAGATCACCATCTCGCCCAGTAGCTTACTGCATCTTGAACATGGTTCTCCCAGACCTTAACAATAGTCCACCTGTAGAAGATGAGATGATTGGAGATGCTCAACAATAGTCCACCTGTACAAGATGAGATGATTGGAGATGCATGAGATAAAGATTTTCAAGATGCATGTACATTTACTCCATATCAGCAAGAGATCATTTCTGTACTCTACTCCATATCACCAGGAGAACAATAACAGTACAAGTACTTTGAAAAGATATTAGCATGACTGGGAGTATGATCAGTCAAATCGGATAGCAATCATTCCCCCTGACCATGTGTGATGGACATGCTTTAGAAATTTCACTCGCACAAACTAGCGCCACAGCCTGCACATGCACAGTAGACATACGATGGTAACCCCATGGTAAGAGAGACATGGACACACGATGGTGAACCCATGCAGCGGACGCTAGCGGCACTACCTGCACAGTTCGCATAGAAGTACTCCCAGAGTCTCCCATACATAGAATAAAAAAGTAATGCTAGCACAGTGCTGTTGCAAGTGCTTTGGCTTTAAAATTCAGTTTTACTTAAACATTAATTGTCATCTGAAATATACATTTTATATATATATATATATATATATATATATATATATATATATGATTTATCAGCACTCTTTTTTGATAAAAATAATATATACAGAACAATAATAAGACAGTAAAACAACTTACGTGTGAATTTAAGTACATTGAATAACAATGGACTTTTTTTTGCAAAATATTCTTATTCTTTTGACAACCTCAAGGATAAATGCCACGATTAATGTATTAATTAAGCGAAAGAGAATTGCTACGTTAGTGATGGAATCTGGGCAAAGGCGAAAGAGAATTGCTAGGTTAGTTATGGAATCTGGGCGAAGATCATACAAATGCTCAAACAGGCATTCATGACATTTCTTTGGAAAAACTAAATGCTCTGCCTAATGTATTGTAAATGTCTAATCTTGCAAAAAAAAAGTATTCTGATGGTTTAGTATTGTTTTTATACATAATAAACTGATGTGCAAAGCACGTACAAATTACTAGTATAGCTAGTATCTATCTATCAAACAAATGTCATCACATAGAAGCCAAATACTATTAACTGGTGTTCTAGTAGACACAGACATGATTCAGCTACGTAATGGCTACCAGAAGCAAAAGTGACAACTGTGCAAGCAAAGCTAAACAAGAAGGTGGTTATCAAGCTGCTAGTGTACACGAGGTGCTTGAGCTCCTGCTGCTTAGTACGTATACATGGTAGGCTCCTGCTGCAAGTGTTCTCAACCAACGGAGCATGCTATAGGAGCAGAAAAGAGGGAGCTAGGGCTAGGAGATGGAGCCGACTCACCAGAGAGCTTGTGGTCGCCACCGTACACAGCCGTCGTCACGCCGGTCGCCTCAAGAAGCACCGCCGCTCCGGAGACGCTGCCAGACGTGCGCAAGAGCAGAGCACCTGCTGCATCCAAATCCAAATCCAAGAAGAACAAAAAATTAGGAATGGTTGCAAACTCATTCATTTTCTGGGCGGTTTGACCCGATTGACAGACAACAACAAGATGAGGGTAGCATTGGTCCACAACTCATTCATTTGCTGAGGAGGCGGGCCACGCCCTTGGTCCACAGCTCGTACTCCCTCTGGCTGGTGCACTCGAACTCGATCACCCGGTGGTCCGCCGTCCTCAGCCCGAAGTAACGCCGCTGCTCGCCGTCCTCCAGCAGGTGCCGCCCGGGCCACGCTGCCACGTCCTTGCACACGTCGATCACCACGCCTGCAGCGACATGGATGATGGATCAGACCTCTATCAGCGCCATGGATGACGGATGATGAGATGATGTTACCGTCACTGCCATGATTGCCTGCCACTCACCTTTCTTCTTGGTGATTGTCCCCGCAACATGCCGGCTCTTCATATTCAGAGAGACCTGCAAGCACGCCAAGCATGATAACTAAGCAGAAAGTCTCGAATTACCACAAAAAAGGTTCTATACAACTCGAGGACATCGGCATTTACCAGGCCCATTCGGTTGATGTACACTGACACGACCTTCCAGTGCAGTGCACCTGCAGTTAAAATGATCATGAAACAGCAACGTCAGTTACATGTGCCTGCCTTTTACCACATAATGCATCAGAAATGTATCACCAGACAACACCTTTCCGCGTGCGTTTAAGGAGCTCGGTGCCGCAAACAAGGAGTTCTTGGCTGCACACGCCCAGGAAGTTGTTCTCCTCGAGTGAAAGATCGCAACAGCAACTTCCCTGTCATGGAGAAAATTCAAGTGTCAGGAGAAAGAACCCAAATATAACAGATATCTAACTAGTAATTTATTAAAAATTGTGTTATATATGCTCTTACTAGTACACACTAAGGCAAATAAGTGTGGCCGTTTGTGAACAGGAATTATTCCCATTGTGAGATGCATATATAGGATTAAAAGAGAGAGCAATGGAGCTGCCCAGCCGCCCGCAAAATGTTGTTGGAGTAGAACAAATTATTGCCAAGAAACAAACCAGCAATTTAGTTTCCCCTTGGATAGTAACAACCGTTCTATTATAATATAAATCTCGCTCTTCCCTACGGAACAGGCTACATCAGGATCACCTATAGCATGATATTCTGTACAACAGCATATTGTCTTTGGTATGCAAAACAATTTTATTGTTCAGAGTTCTCAGTTCCCCTATGTACAGTACAGATCATGTCCAATAACAATTTCATTCAGGATAGGCAGCAACAGGGAGTACAAAATTGCATCTGAAGGTAACTGAACTTTTCATTGCCATTTCATTTCAGCATCACAACATCAGGAAAGATCGCCAAACCAAAATTCTGTTTCCATGCCTTGCGGGGAGGGATGACCAGGGAGAAAGGAGATAAGAAGTTGCCGGGTCCGAAGCTGGGAGGATGGCGCGTGCGGTTAAGTAGCAGCAGCAGCAGTAACATGCTAGCTAATTTAAACAACAGATCCACGCACGGCGTGCCGGCGTCAGTAGCGGTTGCCGACAGTGACGGCGGGCGGGAAGGCGGTGCCGAAGGAGCAGTCGGCGCCGGCGTAGTGCGAGTGCAGCGAGCTGACGGCCGCCGCGCCCTCGAGGAGGTCCTCCAGCGCCCGGGCGTAGAAGGCGCGCAGCGGACGCAGCGCCCGCCGGTAGGCCACCGCCACCCACCGCATCCGCAGCCGCCGCACCGCCCCGAAGAAGCCCCCGCGGCCGCCGCCCAGCCGCGCCACCGCCATCTTCTTCCTCCTGTTGTTCTTCCCGCGCTCCCCCTGCGCAGCCGCTCCGGGCAACAGCGGCGGTCCCGCCGCCAGCGCCCTACGCCGCGGCATCTTGAACCGCACGGCGCCGCCCCGCCGCTGCAGGTCTCCTCCCATCAGGGTGGCGCGTGGCCGCTGTAGGATGCGCGTGTGGGATCTGGCCCGAGGGGAGGATGGGGCAGAGGGAGGGGGTGATGGTGGTGCGCTGGGAGCCGCTGATTTCCGCCGAAGGTCGCCGGGATCGGCCGCCATAGGTGGCGGCGGCGGCGAGGAGTCGTGGGGGAGAGAGAGATGTGGCTTGCGAGAATAGAGGGGTCGTAGGGTTTCTGTCTTTCCCTTTTTTTTTTCTCGTTTTCACTTTGGGAGCCAGCCAATCGTATGCGAGGACACGGATCCTTCCCCTAAAACAGATCCTGGCCATCCACTCCTCCTACATCCAACGCTCCAAAACCCTCCCCTCATCCAACACACCTCTATCTCTTTTTCTCTTTTTTTTTCAATCAGTTTAAATATTGGCCTCTTTTTGGGAAGAAACTATCAAATATTTTTTCGAAATGGCATCACTCCATATTTCAAAAATATTAGGACATATTTTATGTACAATTAACCAAATGGTTGCATGTTAAAAGCTTTCCAACAACCTCTCATCAAAGTGACAAAATTTGGAGAAATCAGCGGGAACCGGGTCAAATTTGAACTCTCTCCTCCATCGTCGCCGGCCCATCCACGACCATGGTGACCTACCGAAAAGGAACACGAGATGATGTGATGTGAGGAGGAGATAGCGCGCGAAGGAGGAGTGGAGAGGCTTACCGGTGCCAGATCCGGCCACCTCTGGCCTCGCCGTCGCCGGATGTGCCAGATCCCGACGAAGTTAGGGTTGGCAGCCGAAACCCTAGCCACGGGTGAGGGTTGTGGGCGCGAAAGATGGATCTGACGGGAGGGGAGGATAGAGCGGTGCAAGGGGGTCCCGGTGGTGTGTTGCGCACCGGCGAGAGCCGCATCAATCTTATAGCCACATTCATGGCGTAGTTTGTTCAAATGATCTAATATTGTGCACAAGGGTGCATCTTGGAATGGCAAACAATGTTGCCTATTTTCTTTGCACGAAAAAATTCATTTTCCATTTTTCGAGTGCCCAAAATGAGTTTTTTTTTGTGAAGGGCCTACCATATATTTGTTGCAAAATTGGCGGAAATCAATTTTATAAAATACTAGGCCATATTTAATGTACAATTGACCAAATGGTTGGGTGTCAAAAGCTTTGAGCCACCTCTCGTGAAAAAGACAAATTTCTGTCGATTCAGTAGGAAGGGGGTTAAATTTGAACTGCAGCTCCCTCGTAGTTTGCTCTTTATTTTTTTCAAAAATAATTTCTAGGTACACAAGTATCTATTTAATAAGATAAACACCAAAAGTTTTTCAATATTCAACCCCTAGATAGGAACGGTCATGCCCGCCGTTTTGACCACGTTTTGAAACGGGCATTAAAAATTCAAAAAAAATCAAAAAAATGGAAAACATTCGCATTGTGTCATTATATGTGACCAAGTTACGAGGAACAATAATAAACTTGTAATACGGCAAATATTTTAAAAAAGTGTTCTCACAAATGAGCTATCATGTGTGAAGATTCATGGATTTCAAGCCAAATGATCAATCTTATGGCCGCATTCATGGCATAGTTTGTTAAAATGATCTCATATTATGCACAAAGGTGCATATTGAAATGGTAAACAATGTTGCCCAAGGAATTTTTCATTTTCTTTGCACGAAAAATTCATTTTCCATTTTTCGAGTGCCCAAAATGAGTTTTTTTGTGAAGAACCTACCATAACTTTGTTGCAAAATTGGCCGAAATCAATTTTATAAAATATTAGGCCATATTTAATGTACAATTTACCAAATGGTTGGGTGTCAAAAGCTTTGAGCCACCTCTCGTGAAAAAGACAAATTTCTTTCGATTCAGTAGGAAGTGGGTCAAATTTGAACTGCAACTCCCTCATAGTTTGCTCATGATTTTTTCCAAAAAACATTTATAGGTAAAAAAGTATCTATTTAATAAGAGAAACACCAAAAGTTTTACAATATTCAACCCCTAGCTAGTAACGGCCATGCCCGCCGTTTTGACCGCATTTTGAAACGGGCATGAAAAATTCAAACAAAATTAAAAAATTATAAAACCTTCGCATTGTGTCATTATATGTGACCAACTTACGAGGAAAAATAACAAATTTGTAATACGACAAATATTTTTAAAAAGTGTTCTCACAAATGAGCTATCATGTGTGAAGATTCATGGATTTCAAGCCAAATGAACAATCTTATGACCACATTCATGGCATAGTTTGTTCAAATGATCTCATATTGTGCACAAATGTGCATATTGGAATGGCAAACAATGTTGCATAAGGAAGTTTTCATTTTCTTTGCACGAAAAATTCATTTTCCATTTTTCGAGTGCCCAAAATGAGTTTTTTTGTGAAGGACCTACCATAAATTTGTTGCAAAATTGGAGAAAATCAATTTTATAAAATACTAGGACATATTTAATGTAAATTGACCAAATGGTTGGGTGTCAAAAGCTTTGAGCCACCTCTCGTGAAAAAGACAAATTTCCGTCGATTCAGCAGGAAGCAGGTCAAATTTGAACTGCAGCTGCCTTATAGTTTGCTCATGATTTTTTCCAAGAATAATTTATAGGTACATAAGTATCTATTTAATCAAATATACATGGTTTGGTGGCGATACATCGAGGTTTGGACGGTGGACGATGGCCCCAACTCCAGAGCGCGCAAACTGGCATGCCAGCCGCGTGGTCACCGCGTGACCTTGGTGTTGCCACGTGTTTTGGGTGGCCTAGGCATGTCTGATGGGTTGGGCACTCCCCCGGTAGGTGTTAGGAAGAAGAATACAACAAAAGAATCTCACGAGGAGACTGAACTAAGCTCAAACATGAATTAGCAACCAAGTGTTTGATTATCGGTGGGGAAAATGAACATGGCCAATGGGCTTGATTTTTTGCTTAGAATGATCATATACTAAGGAGACTGGATTGGCAAATTTTCAGCTCAAATGGAGGAGCCTAGGTGGCACTTTCTTTGCAAAGTACCACAATGGACAGAAATATGAATGTTGAAGCTGGGCTCAAATGAATGAATGTATTGAGCTAAAATTTGGTGGAGGATGGTCATTTGGGCATAGGAATGTACTGTAAAAATTTGATACCATTTGGACATGCCAAAGTGGTACTTCCTTCACAATACTCTTTTGTGGACAGAAAATAGAAATTGATGCTGGGCCCACATAGTTGATTGTATTGAGCAGAAATTTGGAGGAGAATGATAATATGTTCATATGAAGGAACTGTACAAATTTCATACGATTTGGATAAATAAAAATGGTACTTCCTTCACAATGCTCTGCACTGAACAGAAAATTGGGAAAAATATTAAGGAAAATTGGCTACATTAAAATCAAATAAAATTTGTGTAGGGAGGTTCTATGGGCAGGGTCATGTCTTGGTAAATGTTCAACAATTATAAAGCAATAGAAAATATAGTTGCTTCACAAATTGAAAATATTACCAGAAACAAAGATTGGATGGTGAGCTCACATGGATTATTAGATGGGGATAAAATTTCGTGGAGCGCTATGATTTGGGCATATAGAATATGTGGAAAAAATTCAGCTCATTTGGAGATTCCTAGATAGTACTTACTTCACAAAACTTCTAGCTGAACAGAAACTTTGGAAATTTGCTGAGGAAGATTTAATAGGAAAATGGAGCTGATTTTTTTCATGAGGCAATGATTTGTATAGGAAAGAGTGCCCAAAAATTTTGAGGTCAATCCAAAAAATATAAATAGCACTTCCTTCACAAAGTGTCGTTTTGAACAGAATAGGAAAATGAATATTCCTGAATTATTTTTGAACTAGGCAAGGAAGTGTTTTGACATATTTGAGGAATATATGATCCAAAGAAGTTATGAGAAGTTTTTGGGAATTTTAGGAATGACAGAAATGTAGGCTCCTTCACAACCTAGGATAAAAATTGACACATGAACATGACACATAGGCAAAACTGATGAGGTGGCGCCTAGTCATAGCAATGCACCACAATTTGCAAGGCTATGACCATCTATATTGGTCGTGATCAGCTAGAAATAAGGCAGCAGACCAGTGATGTCTGTTTTACGACCATTTCGTGTAAGGAAATTACGACCTTTCTTACCAAAATGGTCGTTATGGTTTAGTGTTTGGAGCCCCCCGAACAGCTTACGACAAATTGGTCTCAAATGGTCGTAGATTTACGACCATTTCTTCTAGGGTCACTGCCAGAAGGTCACAAGTTGACATATTTCTTGTAGTGAATCCTTATGCAGGAGATGGAACACTTCATCCTGATTTGCATCTGATATATGTAGATGAAGTTTGTGGATTATTTAAACTTGCAGGTTTGCCCGAGGATGATGTCAAGAAGAAGGTTTTTCCTTTATCTTTGAAGGAGAAGGCATTGACATGGTATAGGCTATGTGATGATATTGGATCATGGAACTACAACCGATTGAAATTGGAATTTCATCAGAAGTTTTATCCTATGCATCTGGTTCATCGTGATCGGAATTATATTTATAATTTTTGGCATCGTGAAGGAGAAAGCATCGCTCAAGCTTGGGGGAGGCTTAAGTCAATGTTATATTCATGCCCCAATCATGAGCTCTCAAGAGAAATCATTATTCAGAATTTTTATGCTCGGCTTTCTCATAATGATCAATCCATGCTCGATACTTCTTGTAATGGTTCCTTTATGAAGAAGACTATTGAATTCAAATGGGATTTATTGGAAAGAATTAAACGCAACTCTGAAGATTGGGAACTCGATGAAGGTAAGGAGTCAGGTATAAACCTTAAGTTTGATTGTGTTAAATCCTTTATAGACACCGATGCTTTTCGTGAATTTAGCAGTAAATATGGACTTGACTCTGAGATAGTAGCTTCTTTCTGTGAATCTTTTGCTGCTCATGTTGATCTCCCTAAGGAGAAGTGGTTTAAATATCATCCTCCCATTGAAGTGAAAGTAGTTGAACCTATTAAAGTTGAAGAAGAAACTATTACTTATAATGTTGATCCTGTTATTCCTACTGCTTATATTGAGAAACCACCTTTTCCTGTTAGAATAAAGGAACATGCTAAAGCTTCAACTGTGGTTCGTATGAGCTGTGTTAGAACACCTACACCCCCTGAACAAATTAAAGTTGAACCTAGTATTGCTATGGTTAAAGATCTCTTGGTCGATAATATTGATGGGCATGTTATTCATTTTTGTGATGAAGCTGCTAGAATTGCTAGACCTGATACTAGGGATAAACATAGACCTATTGTTGGCATGCCTATTGTTTCTGTTAAAATAGGAGATCATTGTTATCATGGCTTATGTGATGTGGGTGCTAGTGTGAGTGCAATTCCCTTTACCTTATATCAAGAAATTATGAATGATATTGCACCTGTTGAATTAGAGGAAATTGATGTTACCATTAAGCTTGCTAATAGAGATACTATAGCACCAGTTGGGATTGTTAGAGATGTTAAAGTCTTGTGTGGGAAAATAAAATATCCTACTGATTTTCTTGTTCTTGGTTCCCCACAAGATGATTTTTGTCCCATTATATTTGGTAGACCTTTCTTGAACACCGTTAATGCTAAGATAGATTGCGAGAAAGAAACTGTTACTGTAAGCTTTGGGGATGTGTCCCATGAGTTTAATTTCTCTAAATTCCGTAGACAACCCCATGATAAAGAATTGCCTAGTAAGGATGAAATTATTGGTCTTGCTTCTATTGCTGTGCCTCCTACTGATCCCGTAGAACAATATTTGCTAGACCATGAAAATGATATGCATATGAATGAAAGGAATGAAATAGATAAGATTTTCTTTGATCAGCATCCTATTTTGAAACACAACTTGCCTGTTGAAATACTTGGGGATCCTCCTCCACCCAAGGGTGATCCCGTGTTTGAGCTTAAACAATTACCGGATACTTTGAAATATGCTTATCTTGATGAAAAGAAGATATATCCTGTTATTATTAGTGCTTACCTTTCAGAGCATGAAGAAAAGAGATTATTGACAACTCTGAGGAAGCACTGTGCTGCTATTGGATATACTCTTGATGATCTTAAGGGCATTAGTCCCACTCTATGTCAGCATAAAATTAATATGGAGCCTGATGCTAAACCGGTTGTTGATCACCAACGACGGTTAAATCCTAAAATGAAAGAAGTGGTAAGAAATGAAATATTAAAGCTTCTGGAGGCAGAGATGTGAAGAAACTAATCTTGTCTTGAATTGGGAGAAGTGCCACTTTATGGTTAATGAGGGTATTATCTTGGGACACAAAATCTCAGAAAGAGGTATTGAAGTTGATAAGGCTAAAGTTGATGCTATTGAAAAAATGCCGTGTCCTACGGATATCAAAGGTATAAGAAGTTTCCTTGGTCATGCTGGTTTCTATAGGAGGTTTATTAAAGACTTTTCTAAGATTTCTAGGCCTCTCACCAATCTTTTGCAAAAGGATGTTCCTTTCGTTTTTGATGATGATTGTGTAGAAGCATTTGAAATTCTTAAGAAAGCCTTGATTTCTGCACCTGTTGTTCAACCACCTGATTGGAACCTACCCTTTGAAATTATGTGTGATGCTAGTGATTATGATGTTGGTGCTGTTCTAGGACAAAGAGTTGATAAGAAATTGAATGTTATCCATTATGCTAGTAAAACTCTAGACAGTGCTCAAAGAAACTATGCTACTACTGAAAAGGAATTTTTAGCTGTTGTGTTTGCATGTGATAAGTTCAGACCTTATATTGTTGATTCCAAAGTAACTGTTCACACTGATCATGCTGCTATCAAATACCTTATGGAAAAAAGGATGCTAAACCTAGACTTATTAGATGGGTTCTTCTGCTACAAGAATTTGATTTGCATATTGTTGATAGAAAGGGTGTTGAGAACCCCGTAGCAGATAACTTGTCTAGGTTAGAGAATGTTCTTGATGACCCACTACCTATTGATGATAGCTTTCCTGATGAACAATTAGCTGTCATAAATGCTTCACGTACTGCTCCATGGTATGCTGATTATGCTAATTACATTGTTGCTAAATTTATACCACCTAGTTTCACATACCAACAAAAGAAAAAGTTCTTCTATGATTTGAGACATTACTTTTGGGATGATCCACACCTTTATAAAGAAGGAGTAGATGGTGTTATTAGACATTGTGTACCTGAGCATGAACAGGAACAGATCCTACACAAGTGTCACTCCGAGGCCTATCGAGGACACCACGCTGGAGATAGAACTGCACACAAGGTATTACAATCTGGTTTTTATTGGCCTACTCTCTTCAAGGATGCTCGTAAGTTTGTCTTGTCTTGTGATGAATGTCAAAGAATTGGTAATATTGGTAGACGTCAGGAAATGCCTATGAATTACTCACTTGTTATTGAACCATTTGATGTCTGGGGTTTTGATTATATGGGACCTTTTCCAAAGTCGAACGGGTACACTCATATTCTAGTTGCTGTTGATTATGTTACTAAGTGGGTAGAAGCTATTCCAACTAGTAGTGCTGATCATAACATTTCTATTAAGATGCTTAAAGAAGTTATTTTCCCTAGATTTGGAGTCCCTAGATATTTAATGACTGATGGTGGTTCACACTTTATTCATGGTGCTTTCCGTAAATTGCTTGCTAAATACGATGTTAACCATAGAATTGCATCTCCGTATCATCCTCAGTCTAGTGGTCAAGTAGAATTAAGCAATAGAGAAATTAAATTGTTCTTGCAAAAGACTGTTAATAGATCTAGAAAGAGTTGGTTTAAGAAACTTGATGATGCATTATGGGCTTATAGAACTGCTTACAAAAACCCTATGGGTATGTCTCCATATAAAATGGTTTATGGTAAAGCATGTCACTTACCTCTAGACCTAGAACATAAAGCTTATTGGGCAATTAAAGAGCTCAACTATGATTTCAAACTTGCTGGTGAGAAGAGGTTATTTGACATTAGCTCACTTGATGAATGGAGAACCCAGGCCTATGAGAATGCCAAGTTGTTTAAAGAAAAAGTTAAGAGATGGCATGATAAAAGGATACAAAAGCGTGAATTCAATGTAGGTGATCATGTCTTGCTATACAATTCTCGTTTAAGATTTTTTGCAGGGAAACTTCTCTCTAAATGGGAAGGGCCTTACACTATCGAGGAAGTATATCGTTCCGGTGCCATCAAGATCAACAACGCCGAGGGCACAAATCCGAAGGTGGTAAACGGACAAAGAATCAAACATTATATCTCAGGTACTCCCATAAATGTTGAAACCAATATTATCAATACCATAACTCCGGAGGAGTACATTAGGGAGACTTACCGGAACGTTTCAGACTCCGAAAAGGAATAGGTATGTGGTACGGTAAGTAAACCGACTCCAAAACTTTTACAATAGCAATTTTTCTCCGTTTTCGAATATTTAAAAAATTAGGAAAATTTAAAGTAGTCCGAAAGGTGCACGAGGAGGCGACAAGCCAGGGGGGCGCGCCCTACCCCCCTGGGCGCGCCCCTGTGGCTTGTGGCCACCCCGTGTACCCTCCGGACTCCGTTTTCTTTTGGATTACTCCTTTAGGTCGGCAAAAATTCATTATATAATATCCCGAAGGTTTTGACCACCGTACCATGGAAAAATCCTCTGTTCTTGTTTGTTGTTGTTTTCCGGACAGATTTAGATCGCCATGACTTCCCCAAGTGCTTCGAAGGACAAGTTTTTCGAGAAGGTCATCAACCCCTACCTTGCGGAGGTGCTGCAACATCCTCAAACCATTGAGATGCGTGAGGGGGTGCTGCACATCCGTGATGTTGAGGGGCCAAAGAAGACCGGAAGCGTGGAGACAAGGCTCGAAGCAATGGAGCAGCAAGTCTTCAAGTGCCAAGGGATGGTGGAACGTGGACTCAATGCCAATCACATGATGATCGTGGAGTTTACCCATAAGCACAAGCTAGACGCCAAGGACATCGGGAGGCACATCTTCAAGCTTTACGAGAAAATCGAGCATCTCCAAGCCCAGATCTATGACCTGCAAAACCAAAACTGTGAGTATGAATACAGATTTAAGAAAATGATTTTGGCTGCAGATTTGAGGATCCCGGAGACTCGTTCATCTTTTTACGATGGTGAACCTATGTCTTGGAAGACGGAGGACAAGCTTCCAACCTCATCAACAACCCCAACATCACCACCTCCGAAGGAAGACAACTAAACACATGGGTATGGGCACTCCCCTTGGCTTGTGCAAAGCTTGGGGGAGGTGCCCCGGTATCGTATCACCATCACACCTTTTACTTTCATCATTTTTCTTAGTTTTATCTTTTTGGTTATATCTTGATCTAGTAGAATAAAGTTTTAGTGTGACCTAGTTTTGAGTTTTGCTTTTTGTTCCCCCTATGTAAGCGAGTCCGAGAGTTATATAATAAAGAGTAGTTTTGAGTTGAGGGCTTTGCTTGCTTGCTATGATCTTGAGAAAAATAAATAGAAAGAAGAATAGAATAAAAACAAAGAGTATATATGATGATCTTATGGGGAGTGATGACTTCACATATAAGAAGTATGTTGATTGAAATTTGTTGTGAGTTGACAAACATAGTGATTGGTCATTGCCGCAATTAAAAGGAAGTAATAAAGAAAGAGAGGTTCACATATAAATATATTATCTTGGACATCTTTTATGATTGTGAACACTCATTAAAATATTATATGCTAAGAAGTTGATGTTGGACAAGGAAGACAACATAATGGGTTATGTTTGCTTATTTCTGAATAGAACTTATATTGTTATAGATCCTTTAACATGTGACGCTTGCTGCGACCCCATATTAGCCAAAACTTCCGCACCAAGTTGAGATACTACTTGTGCATCCAAATACCCTTAAAACCAGTTTTGCCATGAGAGTCCACCATACCTACCTATGGATTGAGTAAGATCCTTCAAGTAAGTTTTCATCGGTGCAAGCAATAAAAATTTGCTCCCTAAATATGTGTGATCTATTAGTGTGGGGAAAACAAACTTTATACGAACTTGTGATATGGAAGAAATAAAAGCGATGGACTGCATAATAAAGTTCTTTATCACAAGCGGCAATATAAAGTAACGTTCTTTTGCATTAAGAGATTGTGCATCCAACTATAAAAGCGCATGACAACCTCTGCTTCCCTCTGCGAAGGGCTTATCTGTTACTTTTACTTTCTAGTACTTACCTTTATGCAAGAGTCATGGTGATCTTCACCACTTCCTATATTTCGCCTTTCTCTCTTGGCAAGCGTCATGTGTTGGGGAATGATCTAGACACATATATCCACTCGGATGTGGGTGATCATGAGCTATTTCTGTTGACATTACCCTTGAGGTAAATAGTTGGGAGGCGAAACTATAAGCCCCTATCTTTCTCTGTGTCCAATTGAAGCTTTGACCTCATAAATACCGCGTGAGTGTTAGCAATTATGAAAGACTAAAAGATGATTGAGTATGTGGATTTGCTTGACAAGCTCTTATATTGACTCTTTCCGATGTTATGATAAATTGCAATTGCTTCAATGACTGAGATCATAGTTTGTTGGTTCTCAATAGAGTTCTTGATTCATACTTTACCTTGTGAATGAATTGTTACTCTAGTATAAGAAATTATATATCAATAAGTATTGCTGTTCTAAAGATGATCATGATGCTCTCATGTCCGCATTTTATTTTATCGACACCTCTATCTCTAAACATGTGGACATATTTATCGATTTTGGCTTTCGCTTGAGGACAAGCGAGGTCTAAGCTTGGGGGAGTTGATACGTCCATTTTGCATCATGCTTTTATATTGATATTTATTGCATTATGGGCTGTTATTACACATTTTGGTAAAATACTTATGCCTTTTCTCCCTTATTTTACAAGGTTTACATGAAGAGGGGGAATGCCGGCAGCTGGAATTATGGACCGGAAAAGGAGCAAATATGAGAGACCTATTCTGCACAACTCCAAAAGTCCTGAAAAGTTACGGAGAATTATTTTGGAATATATAAAAAATATTGGGCGGAAGAAATACCAGAGGGGACCCACCAGGTGGCCACAAGCCAGGGGGCGCACCCTACCCCCCTGGGCGCGCCCTGCAGGCTTGTGGGCCCCCTGGCAGGCCTCCGGTGCCCATCTTCTGCTATATGGAGGGTTTTGACCTGGAACAAATCAGAAGAGAGCTTTCGGGACGAAGCGTCGCCGTCTCAAGGCGAAACTTGGACAGAACCAATCTAGGGCTCCGGCGGAGCTGTTCTGCCGGGGAAACTTCCCTCCCGGAGGGGGAAATCGAAGCCATCGTCATCACCAACGATCCTCTCATCGAGAGGGGGTCAATCTCCATCAACATCTTCACCAGCACCATCTCCTCTCCGAACCCTAGTTCATCTCTTGTATCCGATCTTTGTCTCAAAACCTCAGATTGGTACCTGTGGGTTGCTAGTAGTGTTGATTACTCCTTGTAGTTGATGCTAGTTGGTTTACTTGGTGGAAGATCATATGTTCAGATCCTTAATGATAATTAATACTCCTCTGATTATGAACATGAATATGCTTTGTGAGTAGTTACGTTTGTTCCTGAGGACATGGGATAAGTCTTGTTATAAGTAATCATGTGAATTTGGTATTCGTTCGATATTTTGATGAGATGTATGTTGTCTCTCCTCTAGTGGTGTTATGTGAACGTCGACTACATGACACTTCACCATTATTTGGGCCTAGGGGAAGGCATTGGGAAGTAATAAGTAGATGATGGGTTGCTAGAGTGACAGAAGCTTAAACCCTAGTTTATGCATTGCTTCGTAAGGGGCTGATTTGGATCCATATGTTTCATGCTATGGTTAGATTTATCTTAATTCTACTTTCGTAGTTGCGGATGCTTGCGAGAGGGGTTAATCATAAGTGGGAGGTTTGTCCAAGTAAGGGCAGCACCCAAGCACCGGTCCACCCACATATCAAATTATCAAAGTAACGAACGTGAATCATTCGAGCATGATGAAAACTAGCTTGACCGTAATTCCCATGTGTCCTAGGGAGCGCTTTGCTTTATATAAGAATTTGTCCAGGCTTGTCCTTTTCTACAAAAAGGATTGGGCCACCTTGCTACACCTTTGTTACACTCGTTACTTGTTACCCGTTACGAATTATCTTATCACACAACTATCTGTTACCGATAATTTCAGTGCTTGCAGAGAATATCTTGCTGAAAACCGCTTGTCATTTCCTTCTGCTCCTCATTGGGTTCGACACTCTTACTTATCGAAAGGACTATGATAGATCACCTATACTTGTGGGTCATCAGTACTAGAGAGGCTAGCAATGGTGGAAGGGTGAGAGTGCGTATAATCCATGAACTCACATTAGTCATAAAGAACTCACATACTTATTGCAAAATCCTATTAGTTATCGAAGCAAAGTATTAGACGCATGCTCCTTGGGGAGAGGTTGGTAGGAGTTAACCATCGCGCGCTCCCGACCCTCACACAAAGGATGACAATCATTAAACAAATCATGCTCCGACTTCGTTACATAACGGTTCACCATACGTGCATGCTACGAGAATCACAAACCTTAACACAAGTATTTTTACCAATCCACAATTACTCACTAGCATGACTCTAATATCACCATCTCTATATCTCAAAACTATATGCAAGGAATCAAACTTCTCATAGTATTCAATGCACTTAATATGAAAGTTTTTATTATATCCCTCTTGGATGCCCATTATATTAGGACTAAATTCATAACCTAAACCAATTACCATGCTGTTTAAAGACTCTCAAAATAATATAAGTGAGGTATGAGAGTTCAATTATTTCTATAAAATAAAACACCACCGTGCTCTAAAAAGATATAAGTGAAGCACTAGAGCAAAATTGCCTAGCTCAAAAGATATAAGTGAAGCACATAGAGTATTCTAATAAATTCACGATTTACGCGTGTCCCTCTCAAAGGATGTGTACACCAAGTATGATTGTGCAAAACTAAAAAGAAAAGACTCATATCATACAAGACGCTCCAAGCAAAACACATATCATGTGGTGAATAAAAATATAGCCTCAAGTAAATTTACCGATGGATTGAAGACGAAAGAGGGGATGCCTTCCGGGGCATCCCCAAGCTTAGGCTCTTTGGTGTCCTTGAATATTACTTGGGGTTCCTTGGGCATCCCCAAGCTTAGGCTCTTGCCACTCCTTATTCCATAGCCCATCAAATCTTTACCCAAAACTTGAAAACTTTACAACAGAAAACTCAACAGAAAACTCGTGAGATCCGTTAGTATAAGAAAAATAAATAACCACTTTAGGTACTATTGTGAACTCATTATTTATTTATATTGGTGTAATATCTACTGTATTCCAACTTCTCCATGGTTCATACCCCCGATACAACCCATAGATTCATTAAAATAAGCAAACAACACATAGAAAACAGAATCTGTCAAAAACAGAACAGTCTGTAGCAATCTGTAGACTTCGAATAATTATGTAACTCCCAAAATTCTGAAAAATTAGGAAAATCTGGGCAATTTGTATATCAATCTTGTGTAAAAATTTCAGATCCAATTGACGCTCTCGTGAATTTATAAAATTCCTGGACTGAACGCAACATTTTCTGTTTTTCAGCAAAACCAAATCAACAATCACCGTAAACCATCCCAAAGGTCTTACTTGGCTCAAACACTAATTAAAACACAAAAACACAATTACTACAGAGGTAATAATGTGTAAAACACTCAAAAACATAAGCAAAAAACAAAAACATAAAATAAAATTGGGTTGCCTCCCAACAAGCGCTATTGTTTAACGCCCCTAGCTAGGCATAACGCAATAGATCTAGGTATTGTCATCTTTGGTATGCAATCCATAAGTAGCTCTCATAATAGATTCATATGGTAATTTAATTTTATTTCTAGGAAAGTGCTCCATGCCTTTCCTTAACGGAAATTGGAATCTAATGTGTCCTTCTTTCATATCAATAATTGCACCGATCGTTCTAAGGAAAGGTCTACCAAGAATAATAGGACATGTAGGATTGCAATCTATATCAATAACAATGAAATCTATGGGCACATAATTCCTATTTGCAACAATAAGAACATCATTAATCCTTCCCATAGGTTTCTTAATAGTGGAATCCTCTAGATGCAAATTTAAAGAGCAATCATCAAGTTCATGGAAACCTAGCACATCACATAAAGTTTTCGGAATCGTGGAAACGCTAGCACCCAAATCACACAAAGCATGGCACTCATAATCTTTAATTTTAATCTTAATAGTAGGTTCCCACTCATCATAAAGCTTTTTAGGTATAGAAACTTCCAACTCAAGTTTTTCTTCAAAAGATTTCATCATAGCATCAACGATACGTTTAGTAAAAGCTTTATTTTGATCATAAGCATGCGGAGAATTCAAGATGGATTGAAACAAGGAAATACAATCAATCAAAGAACAACTATCATAATTAAATTCCTTGAAATCCAAAAGAGTTGGTTCATTGCTATTTAAAGTTTTGACGTCTTCAATTCCACTTTTATCAATTTTAGCATTAAGATCTATAAACTCCGAATCATTGGGACGACTTTTAACTAAAGTTGACTTATCTCCAGTCCCATCTTTATCAAGATTTAAATTATAAAACAAATATTCAGTAGGAGTCACATCAATCACTTTAAGATCTTCATCATTATTATCACGAGAACACACTTTTTCAAGCCATTCACACTTAGCACGCATTCTAGCGGTTCTTTCCTTACACTCATCAATAGAAGTTCTCATAGCTTTTAAAGATTCATTAATATCAAGCTTGGGTGGAGTAGTTCTAATTTTCAAAGAATCAATCTCAAGCGAAATTCTATCAACGTTCCTAGCCAAATCATCAATCTTGAGCAATTTTTCTTCAATCGTAGCATTGAAAACCTTTTGCGAACTAATAAATTCTTTAATATTATTCTCAAGATCAGAGGGCATCTTATTATAATTTCCATAAGGATTGTTGTAGGAATTACCATAATTATTAGAGGAATTACTAGGGTACGGCCTAGGGTTGAAATTACCTCTATACGCGTTATTACCAAAATTGTTCCTACCAACAAAATTCACATCCAGAGATTCATTATTATTTCCAATCAAATAAGACAAAGGCATATCATTAGGATCAATAGGAGCATTCTTACTAGCAAAAAATTTCATTAATTCATCCATCTTTTCACTCAAAGTATTTATTTCTTCAATAGCATGCACTTTTTTACTAGTAGGAGATCTTCCGGTATGCCATTGAGAGTAATTTGCCATAATATTATCTAGGAGTTTAGTAGCTTCTCCTAATGTGATTTCCATAAAAGTACCACCCGCGGCGGAATCTAAAAGATTTCTAGATGTAAAATTCAATCCCGCATAAAAAATTTGTATAATCATCCATAAACTCAAACCATGTGCGGGGCAATTTCTAATCATTAATTTCATCCTCTCCCAAGATTGTGCAACATGCTCATGATCAAGTTGCTTAAAATTCATTATATCATTCCAAAGGGAGATGATCTTAGCGGGCGGAAAGTACTTGGAAATAAAAGCATCTTTACACTTATTCCATGAATCAATACTATTTTTAGGCAAAGATGAAAACCAAGTTTTGGCACGATCTCGTAGTGAGAACGGAAATAGATTCAATTTTACAATATCATTATCCACTTCTTTCTTCTTTTGCATATCACACAACTCAACGAAAGTATTTAGATGGGATGCGGCATCTTCACTAGGAAGGCCGGAAAATTGTTCTTTCATAACAAGATTGAGCAAAGCGGCATTAATTTCATAAGATTTCGCACTAGTGGCGGGAGCAATCGGAGTACTAATAAAATCATTGTTATTAGTATTGGAGAAGTCACACAACTTAGTATTCTCTTGAGTCATCGTGACAAATCAAGCAATCTAGCACACAAGCAAACAAAAAGCAAACGAAAAGACGAACGAAAGAAGGGCGAATAAAAAGGCAAATCTTTTTGGTTTTTTCTAAAAATCGTTTTAGAAGTGGGGGAGAGGAAAACGAGAGGCAAATGGCAAATAATGTAAATGCAAGAGATGAGTTTGTGATGGGTACTTGGTAGGCTTGATGTAGATCTTGTCTTGACTTGCTATGTATCCTCCCCGGCAACGGCACCAGAAATCCTTCTTGCTACCTCTTGAGCTTGCGTTGGTTTTCCGTTGAAGAGGAAAGGGTGATGCAGCGAAGTAGATAAGTATTTCCCTCAGTTGTTGAGAACCAAGGTATCAATCCAGTAGGAGGTACAAGCAAGGCCCCAATCTTTGCACCTACACAAACAATCAAACACTTGCACCCAACGCTATAAAGGGGTTGTCAATCCCTTCACGGTTACTTGCAAGGATGAGATCTGATAGAGATAGATATAAAAGATTGCTAAAAGTAAAACTAAATAAAAGTAAATAAAATTGCAGCAAGGTATTTTTGGTATTTTTGGTATATAGATCTGAAAATATAATATGGAAAATAGACCCGGGGGCCATAGGTTTCACTAGAGGCTTCTCTCTTGAAGGAAAATAATACGGTGGGTGAACAAAGTACTTTCGAGCAATTGATAGAAAAGCGCATAGTTATGACGATATCCAAGGCAATGATTATGCATATAGGCATCACATTCGTATCAAGTAGACCGAAACGATTCTGCATCTACTACTATTACTCCACACATCGATCGACTCCTGCCTGCATCTAGAGTACTAAGTTCATGAAGAACAGAGTAACGCATTAGGTAAGATGACATGATGTAGAGGGATAAACTCAAGCAATATGATGAAAACCCCATCTTTTTATCCTCGATGGCAACAATACAAATACGTGCCTCACTACCCCTACTTTGTCACTGGGCGAGGACACCGCAAGATTGAACCCAAAACTAAGCACTTCTCCCATTGCAAGAATTACCAATCTAGTTGGCCAAACCAAACCAATAACTCGAAGAGACTTGCAAAGATATGAAATCATGCATATAAGAATTCAGAAAAGACTCAAATAATATTCATAGATAATCTGATCATAAAGCCACAATTCATCGGATCTCGACAAAAACACACCGCAAAAGAGTATTACATCGAATAGATCTCCATGAAGATCATGAAGAACATGGTATTGAAGAACATAGAGAGAGAAGAAGCCATCTCGCTACTAGCTATGGACCCGAAGGTCTGAGGTGAACTACTCACGCATCATCGGAGGGGCAATGGTGTTGATGTAGATGCCTTCCGTGATCGAATCCCCCTCCGGCAGATTACCGGAAAAGGCCCCAAGATGGGATCTCACGGGAACAGAGGCTTCTGGCGATGGAAAAGTATTATCGTGGCTCTTTTTGGTATTGGGGAAATATTTGGGAATTTATAGGCCGATGATTAGGGTTGGAGGCCCTGCAGGGGGGCCACAAGCCAGGGGGCGCCCCCCCTAGGGCGCACCCTGCAGGCTTGTCGCCTCCCGACATGTCTCCTGCCCCCTCTTCAAGTCTGGTAGGTTTCTTCTGGTCCAAGAAAAATCATCGCGAAGATTTTATTCTGTTTGGACTCCGTTTAATATTCCTTATCTGCAATACTCAAAAACAAGGAAAAAACAAAAACTGGCACTGGGCTCTAGGTTAATAGGTTAGTCCCAAAACTAATATAAAATAGCATATTAATGCATATAAAACATCCAAAACAGATAATATAATAGCATGGAACAATCAAAAATTATAGATACGTTGGAGACGTATCAAGCATCCCCAAGCTTAATTCCTGCTCGTCCTCGAGTAGGTAAATGATAAAAACAGAATTTTTGATGTGGAATGCTACCTAACATATTTATCCATGTAATATTCTTTATTGTGGAATGAATGTTCAGATCCATAAGATTCAAACAAAAGTTTAATATTGACATAAAAACAGTAATACTTCAAGCATACTAACAAACAATCGTGTCCTTTCAAAATAACATGGCCAAAGAAAGTTATCCCTACAAAATCATATGGTCTGGCTATGCTCCATCTTCCCCACACAAAGTATTTAAATCATGCACAACCCCGATGACAAGTCAAGCAATTGTTTCACACCTTTTATGTTCTCAAACCTTTTCAACTTTCACGCAATACATGAGCGTGAGCCATGGATATAGCACTATAGGTGGAATAGAATATGGTGGAGGTTGAAAGGAAAAGGAGAAGATAGTCTCACATCAACTAGGCGTATTAACGGGCTATGGAGATGCCCATCAATAGATATCAATGTGAGTGAGTAGGGATTGCCATGCAACGGATGCACTAGAGCTATAAGTGTATGTAAGCTCAAAAAGAAACTAAGTGGGTGTGCATCCAACTCACTTGCTCACAAAGACCTAGGGCAATTTGAGGAAGCCCATCATTGGAATATACAAGCCAAGTTATATAATGAAAAATTCCCACTAGTATATGAAAGTGACAAAATAGGAGACTCTCTATCATGAAGATCATGGTGCTACTTTGAAGAACAAGTGTGGAAAAAGGATAGCAGCATTGTCCCTTCTCTCTTTTCTCTCATTTTTTTTATATTGGTGGGCATCTTTGGCCTCTTTTTTTTTATTTGGGCTTCATTGGCCTCTTTTATTATTTGTAAAGTCCGGAGACTCATCCCAACTTGTGAGGGAATCATAGCTTCCATCATCCTTTCCTCTCATGGGACAATGCTCTAATAATGATGATCATCACACTTTTATTTACTTACAACTCAAGAATTACAACTCGATACCTAGAACAAAATATGACTCTATATGAATGCAATATGAAAATGATGGTGCGTGTCATAATAAACGGAACGGTGGAAGTTGCATGGCAATATATCTCGGAATGGCTATGGAAATGCCATAATAGGTAGGTATGGTGGCTGTTTTGAGGAAGGGAATATGGTGGGTTTAATGCACCGGCGAAAGTTGCGCGGTACTAGAGAGGCTAGCAATGGTGGAAGGGTGAGAGTGCGTATAATCCATGAACTCACATTAGTCATAAAGAACTCACATACTTATTGCAAAAGCCTATTAGTTATCGAAGCAAAGTATTAGACGCATGCTCCTAGGGGAGAGGTTGGTAGGAATTAACCATCGCGCGCTCCCGACCCTCACACAAAGGATGACAATCATTAAACAAATCATGCTCCGACTTCGTTACATAACGGTTCACCATACGTGCATGCTACGAGAATCACAAACCTTAACACAAGTATTTTTACCAATCCACAATTACTCACTAGCATGACTCTAATATCACCATCTCTATATATCGAAACTATATGCAAGGAATCAAACTTCTCATAGTATTCAATGCACTTAATATGAAAGTTTTTATTATATCCCTCTTGGATGCCCATTATATTAGGACTAAATTCATAACCTAAACCAATTACCATGCTGTTTAAAGACTCTCAAAATAATATAAGTGAGGTACAAGAGTTCAACTATTTCTATAAAATAAAACACCACCGTGCTCTAAAAAGATATAAGTGAAGCACTAGAGCAAAATTGCCTAGCTCAAAAGATATAAGTGAAGCACATAGAGTATTGTAATAAATTCACGATTTACGCGTGTCCCTCTCAAAATATGTGTGCAGCAAGGATGATTGTGTCAAACTAAAAATAAAAGACTCATATCATACAAGATGCTCCAAGCAAAACACATATCATGTGGTGAATAAAAATATAGCCTCAAGTAAATTTACCGATGTATTGAAGACGAAAGAGGGGATGCCTTTCGGGGCATCCCCAAGCTTAGGCTCTTTGGTGTCCTTGAATATTACTTGGGGTGCCTTGGGCATCCCCAAGCTTAGGCTCTTTCCACTCCTTATTCCATAGTCCATCAAATCTTTACCCAAACCTTGAAAACTTTACAACACAAAACTCAACAGAAAACTCGTGAGATCCGTTAGTATAAGAAAAATAAATCACCACTTTAGGTACTATTGTGAACTCATTCTTTATTTATATTGGTGTAATATATACTGTATTCCAACTTCTCCATGGTTCATATCCCCCGATACAACCCATAGATTCATCAAAATAAGCAAACAACACATAGAAAACAGAATCTGTCAAAAACAGAACAGTCTGTAGCAATCTGTAGACTTAGAATAATTCTGTAACTCCCAAAATTGTGAAAAATTAGGAAAATCTTAGTAATTTGTATATAAATCTTGTGTAAAAATTTCAGATCCAATTGACGCTCTGGTGAATTTATAAAATTCCTGGACTGAGCGCAAAAGTTTCTGTTTTTCAGCAAAACCAAATCAACAATCACCGTAAACCATCCCAAAGGTCTTACTTGGCTCAAACACTAATTAAAACACAAAAACACAATTACTACAGAGGTAATAATGTGTAAAACACTCAAAAACATAAGCAAAAAACAAAAACATAAAATAAAATTGGGTTGCCTCCCAACAAGCGCTATTGTTTAACGCCCCTAGCTAGGCATAACGCAATAGATCTAGGTATTGTCATCTTTGGTATGCAATCCATAAGTAGCTCTCATAATAGATTCATATGGTAATTTAATTTTATTTCTAGGAAAGTGCTCCATGCCTTTCCTTAACGGAAATTGGAATCTAATGTGTCCTTCTTTCATATCAATAATTGCACCGATCGTTCTAAGGAAAGGTCTACCAAGAATAATAGGACATGTAGGATTGCAATCTATATCAATAACAATGAAATCTACGGGCACATAATTCCTATTTGCAACAATAATAACATCATTAATCCTTCCCATAGGTTTCTTAATAGTGGAATCCTCTAGATGCAAATTTAAAGAGCAATCATCAAGTTCATGGAAACCTAGCACATCACATAAAGTTTTCGGAATCGTGGAAACGCTAGCACCCAAATCACACAAAGCATGGCACTCATAATCTTTAATTTTAATCTTAATAGTAGGTTCCCACTCATCATAAAGCTTTCTAGGTATAGAAACTTCCAACTCAAGTTTTTCTTCAAAAGATTTCATCATAGCATCAACGATATGTTTAGTAAAAGCTTTATTTTGATCATAAGCATGCAGAGAATTCAAGATGGATTGCAACAAGGAAATACAATCAATCAAAGAACAACTATCATAATTAAATTTCTTGAAATCCAAAAGAGTGGGTTCATTGCTATTTAAAGTTTTGACCTCTTCAATCCCACTTTTATCAATTTTAGCATTAAGATCTATAAACTCCGAATCATTGGGACGACTTTTAACTAAAGTTGACTTATCTCCAGTCCTATCTTTATCAAGATTTAAATTAGAAAACAAAGATTCAATAGGAGTCACATCAATCACTTTAAGATCTTCATCATTATTATCACGAGAACACACTTTTTCAAGCCATTCACGCTTAGCACGCATTCTAGCGGTTCTTTCCTTACACTCATCAATAGAAGTTCTCATAGCTTTTAAAGATTCATTAATATCACGCTTGGGTGGAGTAGATCTAATTTTCAAAGAATCAATCTCAAGCGAAATTCTATCAACGTTCCTAGCCAAATCATCAATCTTGACCAATTTTTCTTCAATCGTAGCATTGAAAACCTTTTGCGAACTAATAAATTCTTTAATATTATTCTCAAGATCAGAGGGCATCTTATTATAATTTCCATAAGGATTGTTGTAGGAATTACCATAATTATTAGTGGAATTACTAGGGAACGACCTAGGGTTGAAATTACCTCTATACGCGTTATTACCAAAATTGTTCCTACCAACAAAATTCACATCCATAGATTCATTATTATTTCCAATCAAAGAAGACAAAGGCATATCATTAGGATCAATAGGAGCATTCTTACTAGCAAACAATTTCATTAATTCATCCATCTTTTCACTCAAAGTATTTATTTCTTCAATAGCATGAACTTTTTTACTAGTAGGAGATCTTCCGGTATGCCATTGAGAGTAATTTGCCATAATATTATCTAGGAGTTTAGTAGCTTCTCCTAATGTGATTTCCATAAAAGTACCCCCCGCGGCGGAATCTAAAAGATTTCTAGATGTAAAATTCAATCCCGCATATTTTTTTTGTATAATCGTCCATAAACTCAAACCATGTGCGGGGCAATTTTTAATCATTAATTTCATCCTCTCCCAAGATTGTGCAACATGCTCATGATCAAGTTGCTTAAAATTCATTATATCGTTCCTAAGGGAGATGATTGAGATGTCTCCAACGTATCTATAATTTTTGATTGTTCCATGCTATTATATTATTTGTTTTGGATGTTTTATATGCATTAATGTGCTATTTTATATTATTTTTGGGACTAACCTATTAATCTAGTGCCTAGTGCCAGTTTCTGATTTTTCCTTGTTTTTCAGTATTGCAGATAAGGAATATTAAACGGAGTCCAAACAGAATAAAACCTTCAGGATGACTTTTCTTGGACCAGAAGAAACCCAACGGACTTGGAGATGAAGGCAGGAGAGCCGCCAGGTGGCGACAAGCCACAGGGGCACGCCCCAGGGGGGGGGGGGGCGCCCCCCTGGCTTGTGGCTCCCTGGCAGATCTCCTAACCCTATTCTTCGGCCTATAAATTCCCAAATATTCCCCCAATACCAAAAAGAGCCACGATAATACTTTTCCGCCGCCGCAAGCCTCTGTTCCCGTGAGATCCCATCTTGGGGCCTTTTCCGGTAATCTGCCGGAGGGGGATTCGATCACAGAGGGCATCTACATCAACTCCATTGCCCCTCCGATGATGTGTGAGTAGTTCACCACAGACCTTCGGGTCCATAGCTAGTAGCTAGATGGCTTCTTCTCTCTCTATGTTCTTCAATACCATGTTCTTCATGATCTTCATGGAGATCTATCCGATGTAATACTCTTTTGCGGTATGTTTGTCGAGATCCGATGAATTGTGGGTTTATGATCCGATTATCTATGAATATTATTTTAGTCTTTTCTGAATTCTTATATGCATGATTTCATATCTTTGCAAGTCTCTTCGAGTTATTGGTTTGGTTTGGCCAACTAGATTGGTAATTCTTGCAATGGGAGAAGTGCTTAGTTTTGGGTTCAATCTTGCGGTGTCCTCACCCAGTGACAAAGTAGGGGTAGCGAGGCACGTATTTGTATTGTTGCCATCACGGATAAAAAGATGGGGTTTTCATCATATTGCTTGAGTTTATCCCTCTACATCATGTCATCTTACCTAATGCGTTACTCTGTTCTTCATGAACTTAATACTCTAGATGCAGGCAGGAGTCGGTCGATGTGTGGAGTAATAGTAGTAGATGCAAAATCGTTTCGGTCTACTTGACACGGACATGATGCCTATATGCATAATCATTGCCTTGGATATCGTCATAACTATGCGCTTTTCTATCAATTGCTCGACAGTAATTTGTTCACCCACCGTATTATTTTCCTTCAAGAGAGAAGCCTCTAGTGAAACCTATAGCCCCCGGGTCTATTTTCCATATTATATTTTCAGATCTATAAACCAAAAATACCAAAAATACCTTGCTGCAATTTTATTTACTTTTATTCTAGTTTTACTTTTGGCAATCTTTTATATCTATCTCTATCAGATCTCATCCTTGCAAGTAACCGTGAAGGGATTGACAACCCCTTTATAGCGTTGGGTGCAAGTGTTTGATTGTTCGTGTAGGTGCAAATATTGGTGCCTTGCTTGTTCCTCCTACTGGATTGATACCTTGGTTCTCAACAAACTGAGGGAAATACTTATCTACTTCGCTGCATCACCCTTTCCTCTTCAAGGGAAAACCAACGCAAGCTCAAGAGGTAGCAATGATCTTAGCGGGCAGAAAGTACATGGAAATAAAAGCATCTTTACACTTATTCCATGAATCAATACTATTTTTAGGCAAAGATGAAAACCAAGTTTTGGCACGATCTCGTAGTGATAACGGAAATAGCTTCAATTTAACAATATCATTATCCACATCTTTCTTCTTTTGCATATCACACAACTCAACGAAAGTATTTAGATGGGATGCGACATCTTCACTAGGAAGGCCGGAAAATTGTTCTTTCATAACAAGATTGAGCAAAGCGGCATTAATTTCATAAGATTCTGCACTAGTGGCGGGAGCAATTAGAGTACTAATAAAATCATTGTTATTAGTATTGGAGAAGTCACACAACTTAGTATTCTCTTGAGTCATCGTGACAAAGCAAGCAATCTAGCACACAAGCAAACAAAAAGCAAACGAAAAGACGAACGGAAGAAGGGCGAATAAAAATGCAAATCTTTTTGGTTTTTTCTGAAAATCGTTTTAGAAGTGGGGGAGAGGAAAACGAGAGGCAAATGGCAAATAATGTAAATACAAGAGATGAGTTTGTGATGGGTACTTGGTAGGCTTGATGTAGATCTTGTCTTGACTTGCTATGTATTCGCCCCGGCAACGGCACCAGAAATCCTTCTTGCTACTTCTTGAGCTTGCGTTGGTTTTCCCTTGAAGAGGAAAGGGTGATGCGGCGAAGTAGATAAGTATTTCCCTCAGTTGTTGAGAACCAAGGTATCAATCCAGTAGGAGGTACAAGCAAGGCCCCAATCTTTGCACCTACACAAACAATCAAACACTTGCACCCAACGCTATAAAGGGGTTGTCAATCCCTTCACGGTTACTTGCAAGGATGAGATCTGATAGAGATAGATATAAAAGATTGCTAAAAGTAAAACTAAATAAAAGTAAATAAAATTGCAGCAAGGTATTTTTGGTATTTTTGGTATATAGATCTGAAAATATAATATGGAAAATAGACCCGGGGGCCATAGGTTTCACTAGAGGCTTCTCTCTTGAAGGAAAATAATACTGTGGGTGAACAAATTACTGTCGAGCAATTGATAGAAAAGCGCATAGTTATGACGATATCCAAGGCAATGATTATGCATATAGGCATCACGTCCGTATCAAGTAGACCGAAACGATTCTACATCTACTACTATTACTCCACACATCGACCGACTTCTGCCTGCATCTAGAGTATTAAGTTCATGAAGAACATAGTAACGCATTAGGTAAGATGACATGATGTAGAGGGATAAACTCAAGCAATATGATGAAAACCCCATATTTTTATCCTCGATGGCAACAATACAAATACAAGAAGAAGGTTGCGTAGTAGACATCAAGCTCTTTTCTGGCGCCGTTGCCGGGGAGGTGAGTGCTTGAAGGTATATCTTTAGATCTTGCAATTGAATCTTTTAGTTTCTTGTTTTATCACTAGTTTAGTCTATAAAATAAAACTAAAAAAAATGGAATTGAGGTTGCCTCATATACTTCATCTTTATAATGTCTTTCATGAAAATGATGGAAAGGAAAATTGTGCTCAAGTGTTAGAAGAAGAAGTTATTAAAATGTTTGGCACTAAATATTTGAGTGATGAGCATGATTGCAATGTTTTTAGTATGAATTCCTTGAATATTCATGATGCTAATGATGTGCAAAGCTACAAGCTTGGGGATGCTATGTTTGATGAAGATGATATGTTTAGTCCCCCAAGTTTTGATGAGCAAATTTATTATGATGAAAGCATGCCTCCTATTTATGATGATTATTGTGATGACACGTATGCTATAAAGAATAATGATAACAATGAAACTTGTCATCATAATTTTAATTTTCAATTGGATTATGCTTCTCATGATAGTTATTTTGTTGAGTTTGGTCCCACTATTATGAATGAGAAGAAAATTGCTTATGTGGAGAGTGACAATTTTCTTTGCTTGTGGATCATGAAGATAATGCTTTATGTGATAGTTATGTTGTGAAATTCCTTCATGATGCTACTGAAAATTATTATGAGGGAGGAACATATGCTTGTAGGAATTGCAATAATATCAAGTTTCCTCTCTATGTGTTGAAAGTTTTGAAGTTATGCTTGTTTTACCTTCCTATGCTAGTTGATTCTTGTTCCCATAAGTTGTTTGCTCACAAAATCCCTATGCATGGGAAGTGGGTTAGGATTAAATGTGCTTGTCATGAGATTCATGATGCTTTCTTGCATATTTCAATTACTACTTTTTATACGAGCATCATTGAAATCACCATGCCTAGCTAAAAGGCATTAAAGAAAAGCGCTTGTTGGGACACAACCCAACTGTCGTGGGAAACGAACACCTATGGGATCAAGGAGATCCCTTACGGTTCGGCAAGGGGAGAGGGTTGTACAAAGAGCAGAACTAACGAACATCACGCGGGGGATTTACCCAGGTTCGGGCCGCACGGATGCGTAAAACCCTACTCCTGCTTTGGTTGTATTATTGTGGATGTTCTTGGCCAAGTTCTGGGAGCTACAGTAGCAGCTACGCATGCAGAATGGGCTTTCGAAGTGCCTTTTTCTCCCCTGTACGTCTCGGGCCTCCTTTTATATTAGTCAAAGGGGCTACCACAGTGGCGTACAAGATAAGGCATGAGGTGGAAAGTAACTACAGTGCTACCACAGTATTATCATACCTAACCCTGACGGTTTAGGACAAACTCATTAAATGCACCGTGAGGTGTCCGTCGAGGTGTCCCTTAGCGTCTCGGGCTTGGAAAAGCTTTACAGGGTATGGGCAAAAGCAGCCATCCCATCAGCACCGCTTAAGCATCGCGTGGCCAGCATTACGCCACGTCACCATGAGGACAAGCCCTAAACGACAAGGCTGGCCGCTGCACTGGAGCGATAGCGCTGCACTGTGCAGAGCCTTGCCGGGGCTGAATCCTTGCCGGGGCTGAATCCTTGCCGGGCCCGGGGCTTGCCGGGACCGAATCCTTGCCGGGACCGGGGCTTGCCGGGACCGAATCCTTGCCGGGCCCGGGGCTTGCCGGGACTGAATCCTTGCCGGGCCCGGGGCTTGCCGGGACCGGGTCTTGTCTGGCGCGAGGCCTTGCCGGCAAGGGTCTTGCCGGGCCTCCACAACCCTTTGGTCTTCTGTTTTCTGGTCTGATCGTTGACTTGAATGTCTCCTTGTCATCTTAGTCTCGTGATTACTCCTAGCTATTCCCCGGCAAGGCTTGCCGCGGAACGGCTACAACTGCCCGTGCACAAGTAAGGGGTACTAAAAAGACCCATACTTTAGTACACCGACAGGAGCCCCCGGGCCTAGGCCATACACGGGTGCCAGGCCTGTTGGGCTAGGCCCAAAACAGTGCACGGGCACGCTTGGCAGGGAATAACTGCTCGTAATCATTATCTCTTTTACCACGCCCCCCCCACTACGCGCATTAATCGCGCGACGTGAGAGACGTGGGCGGAAACTCCGCTGTAAAAGCGGGCGGTAAAGAGCCCGCCTCGCGCCTTCCCCATAAAAAGGGAATCGCAGAGGGCACTGCTCATTTACCCCCTCCGCCTTTCCAATCTCAATCTCAGAGCCGTCGCCATCGTCTTCTTCCTCGCGCCCAAAGCAGAGCCTTTCTCCCTCCACCCGCCTCCACCGCGCTCTCGACGTCTTCAGCGCCCACTTCCATAGCCACCATGCCGCCCAAGCTGAGCAAGGGCAAGGCGGCGGAAGCGGCCGCCGCGGCGGAGAGCAAGCTGGTGAAGATGCGGAAGGAACGCGCCGTCTTCCCCTCGACGCTTGATGCGGAGACCTTGAAGAAGAGGTACCAGTTCGCATGGGCGACTGAGACCACGGCGCATCCAGCCACCAAAGTGAGTGTAGCTTCTCGCAAGGCAAAGCCAGGAGACTATCCCTTCTTTGCCGATTACTTCTGGTGCGGCCTCTGTCCCCCGTACTCGGATTTCTTCGTAGATATCATGCTCACCTACGGCTTCCAGCTGTTAGATTTCACGCCGAATGCCGTGACTTGTATGTCCGTCTTCGCGCACCTTTGCGAGAATTTTGTTGGGGTCATCCCGAGCACTGCACTTTTCCGGCACTACTTCTACCCCCGCATCCAAAGGGGCGACGCCCTCTCCGGCAGCATCGCTTGGATCCCGAGGACGGCAACCAAGGAGACATACCCAGAGGGGCTCTACCGCGATAGATGGGATGAGTGGCGCGACAAGTGGTGCTGGGTCTGGGAAAAGGAGCCCCAACCATTCTGCGAGGTGCGGAAGCAGAAGGTGGCCCGCGGCAAGGATTGGGGCGCCGCGGACCCTGACGACAGCAAACTCACCATCGCCACCACCAGGATACTGCACCTCAGGGCTGCCGGGCTGAAGGTGGAGATGATTGCTTCAGATTTCCTTCGCCGGCGCATCGCCCCACTGCAGAACAAGGGGCGCCCTGCCTGGGAGTACATGAACGCTGCCGACGTCATGAGGGTGCGGCCTGGGCTGGATAATGATCTGACAGCCATGGGGCACGCAGCCCTCTGCCAACAGCTCTTCAATTCTGGATCAGTGGGAGACTTGCCGGCGGGCGTCGTCCCACCATGCAACAACTCATCACTGACCTCCATCATCGCCATGATGCCGGCGTTTAATGCCCATAGCATCGACGAGAGGTGGATCGAGCCGTCCGCGGAGCAGGCGCTGGCATTCTTCGACAACTTGATGGAGAAGGCCATCCGCGCGGAGAACCTTGTCCGCGCCACCACGGAGGAGGAGCTCGCCTACATCGCCAACAGGGCGAAAGAGGCGAACCTTGCCGAAGAAGCCGGCAGCGCTGAGTCCAGCGAAGGCGAGGACTTGCTGCTGGAAGATCTTGCCGGGCGAGACGAGGCTGCCGGGGAGCCAAGCGGAGCCGCTGCCGGGAGCTCTTCTGCCGGAGGTGCCGCCGAAGAGGAAGAAGAGGAGGAGGAAGAGCCCCCAGCTCTTCAACACAGAAAGAGGCGCGTCCTCCGGAAGAACGCCACTGGCGCTCCAGCCTGCCAACCTCCCTCAAGTAGCGAGGCTTCCGGGAAAGGGGCGGTTGGCGAGGCCGCGTCGCAACCTGCCGCTGCCAAGCGGCCCAGGGCCAATCCTCCTCCTCCTCCGTCAGGAACTGCGGCGAGGGTCGGCTTCGACCTCTCTGCCATCAGCTCCGAGGAAGAAGAAGAAGAAGAGTAAGAGTCCCGCCACAGCCTTGATTCTCGTCCTTCTAGTTTTGCTTGATTAACTTGCTCTGTTTTTGCCTCCTCAGGGATGCGGAGACTCTGGCACAGAGGGTGGCGAAGAGGGCCAAGACCTCAACAAGCGTCGAGCCGCCGGCAAGCACCTCGGGCGCGCCGGAAACGGTTCTCGTCAGCTTGGAGTCAAGCCCAGAACGCAACCCTCGATGCAGTCCTCGACGCAGCCCCCGGCGCAGCTCCCAGCGTGAGTCTTCTACTCACTACCCACTGGCGCGTGCCGGGGTGTGCATCTTCTCTGCTGACATCTCCGGGCGTGCAGGAGCGGAGCAACAGCGAGAAGCGACAGCAGGAGCTGCCTCTGCCATGCCACCTCCGTCGACCACACCGCCCAGGGGTGAGTCTTCGGGCAAGCTCTACCGCGACGATGAGGAGGGGCCGGCAAGCGCAAGCTTCGGCAACCCCTTCCTTGACGCAGGTAAAGTTACTTGCCCCAAAGAATTCTTGTCGCTTTGGTTTTTCTTCTTTTTGTCTTCTTGGACTTCCTTCCCAGCTTCATCTTAATCAAGTTCTTGGCTTTCAATCTTCTTCTGACAGAGCTCATGGATACTGACGCCGTCATTGAAGAGACCGCCAAGGATGCCGCCACTGAAGCCGGCAAGGTTGCTGTCGAAGAGGCCGCCAAGCATGCCGCCGCCGAGGCTGCCAAAGCTGCTGCCGCCGAGGCTGCTGCCGCTGAGGCCGCCAAGGCCGCTACCACCGAGGCTGCCAAGGCCGCTGCCGCTGAGGCCGCCAAGGCCGCTGCCGCCGAGGCCGCCAAGGCCGCCGAGGGGGCCGGCGAGGAGACCCGCGGCAATACTGACGGCGCTTCCGCCGCAGGAGCGCCAGGCGCTTCTACTGCCGCGGGGCCCTCGACTGCCGAAGACCAATCCTCGTCATTCCAGGCCCCTCCCTCAAGCCAATATATCAGGGCTGGCAAGAACGTTGTCAGCATGCCGGGGTCGGCAAACATTGAAGAGCTGGTTGAAGGGGAACATCTTGACGGGGAAATCACCGTCGCTGCCGTCAGTGAGCCCAAGGAGGAGCAACTACTTCAAGCCATGAATGACAATTATTAGAAGCTCCAGATGCTCTATCGCGCCCGGAAGGAGAAACTGGACTCCCGGGCAGCGCTCGTCGAGGCCGCAGAAGGAGACTTCCAACAACGCGTCATGGAGACACAGGCTTGGTATGGCGAGGCCCTCCAAGAGCTGAATATTTATCGGGAGCAGCTGGCGGAAGAGCGGAACGTCCTCCTGCTGAAGCAATCAGACATCGAGAAAGCGCAGGAGGAGGCCGCCCAGCAAGCCGCCGCGGCAGAAGCCCTCTTGACGCAGCGCCGCATCAGCCTTGACGCCCAAGAAGAGGACCTTGCCGCCCGCGAGGCGGCGCTTGCCGCCAAGCTTCGCAACAAGGATGAAGAGCTCGAAAGTCTTGTCGCGCGGCGGGTCCAGGAGCTTGAGCAAAAACACTTGAAGACGCTCAGAGCTCTAACTGAAGACCACGCCGGCAAGCTCAAAGAAGCCCTCGACGCTGCCGGAGCTGCGGAGACCGCCAAGAACTTGCTGGAGGAGAAGACGAAGCAGCTGGAGGTCGCTCTCGAGGACCACGGCAAGAAGGTCTCAACACTCGAGGCCGAGAGAGACAAGGCTCTCCACAGCCTGATGGAGACGCAGGCCGCCGCATCCGAGAAGATCCAGCAGCTCTCCTCCGCCAAGGACTCCATTGAAGATCTGAAGCTAAAGCTATCCACGCTGGAGGAGTCTCTTGAGGCCGCCCGAGTTTGCGAGAGGACTCTTATCAAAGACCTCCATGACGAACAGGAGCTGCTCCAGAACGCCGCCACCACCCACAACGAGTACACTTCAAGCGTGAAGCTCTGGACTGCCAGGCTGGCGGACGTCGCCGAGAAGCTTGGCGCGGAGCTGGAGACCATGGACTTGCCGGGCTTCGAATACTCAGTCGACGACAACATATCCTCAAGCGCCAGGCTAACCATGTTCTTCGACAAGCTCGTCGACGCCCTCAAGCTACTCCAGGCGAATCAGACAAGCAAGCTGGCCGACGAATCCCGGAAGCTCTGCCAGCTCGTCCTCCGCAAGGTGTTGATGAAGGTGGCGTACAGGAACCCTGGCGTCGACCTCTCCAAAGCCTTGAAGAGCTTGCCGAAGGACGCGGACGTCAAGGCTCTCGAGGAGCTTGTCGCGCCCATCGTCGATCGGGTGAGCCAGGTGAAGAGGGTCGAGGGCGATCGCCGGGATTAACTGTAGCCTCCTATCTCTTCCTCATCTTGCCACCAGCATTCCATGTAAAAGACAATTCGTCTTATGTCAGAAACGCGGCAAGCACTAGATGTAATATAACTTGCTCTCTTTGAATTATGGCCTGCTATTCCCTTTGTTCAATTTCTCTCTGTATGGCATGTACCCTACGCTTTGCTGGGAACTTGCCGGAGCATAACCCCGTCGCGAGCGCTGGATTCGGGTCGTCAGCAGCTTGCGGGTAGTGCTGCTCACGGCAAGAAATCTTGACGCTTTCAGCGCGGCCACCTAGACTGTTGAGCGGACTCGAAACAGAGTAGGGGCGTAGCCGATCACGACAAGATTCCATCGCGTGCAGGTTTTCCATACAAAGCCGAAATCGTTCAAGGGAATACAGCCTTACAAAAATCAAAATCTGCTTAAGGGGTTTAGCAACTTAGCTCTGCTTTTTGTCGCTATTCCTTTTCTTCCGGCAAGGCGCCAACCTTGAACGTCGTCTGGCCTCCATACCACCATTCTCCTACCCCCCCGGCAAACTTGCGGGCGAGGGAATCTTCTATCTCTTGAGAAAAAGAAAGAAGAGAAAATAAAGGTACGGAACCCTGACGGTTCGTTAGCTCTTACCGGGATCAAGTGCAATACATATCTCAGATAATACATGCATATAGAATGACATGAAATCAACAAGAGATGTAAAGCACACAGATCTCATTAAAATATGCACAGGGATGTGCCTGCTCTGTACAAAGGATTACATGCCAGCGGCAACACTTGTACAGAATGGCGTTGCCGGGATCTTGCCGGAGCGTTACGCTGCCGCGAGCGCTGGATTCGGGTCGTCAGCAGCCTGCTGGCCGTATTGCTATCACAACAAGAAACCCGAACAACGGCGCCTTACGGGTAGAACTTGCGAAGGTGCTCGATGTTCCAGGAGTTGCTCACTGGCAAGCCCTCTTCGGTCTCCAGGCGGACAGCGCCAGGCCTGGTGACTCACACTACCCGGTAAGGGCCTTCCCACTTCGGCGTCAACTTGTTGGAATTCTTGGCCGACTGAACGCGCCGAAGAACAAGGTCGCCTTCCTCAAGACTCCGGGCGTGAACCTTGCGGCTATGGTAGCGGCGCAAAGCTTGCTGGTAGCGAGCGGCTCGCACAGCAGCCCGAAGACGGTTCTCCTCAAGGAGCAGCGCGTCATCTTGCCGCAGCTGCTCTTACTCAAGCTCATCATAAGCGAGCACTCGAGGTGACCCGTATATGAGTTCCGTGGGGAGAACTGCCTCCGCTCCGTAGACCAGAGCGAAGGGCGTCTGGCCGGTGGCTCGATTTGGCGTCGTCCTGATCGACCAAAGAACCGCCGGCAACTCATCAATCCAGCGTCTTCCATGCTTGTGCACCTTGTCGAAAGTTCTGGTCCGGAGACCACGCAGCACCTCAGCGTTTGCCCTCTCCGCTTGGCCATTGCTTCTCGGGTGAGCAACAGAGGCAAAACAAATCTTGCCGCCAAGGTCTTGGACGTACTGCATGAAGGTGCGGCTTGTGAACTGTGTACCGTTGTCAGTGATGATCCTGTTCGGCACACCAAAACGGCACACAATCCCCTTGAAGAACTTGACTGCTGACTGTGCTGTCACCCTCCTCACTGCTTCCACTTCTGGCCACTTCGTGAACTTGTCGATAGCAACGTACAAGTACTCAAAGCCCCCGGCAGCGCGGGGGAAGGGACCCAGTATGTCGAGTCCCCAGACCGAGAAGTGCCAGGAGAGAGGGATCGTTTGGAGAGCTTGAGCTGGCTGATGAAGTTGCTTCGAATGAAACTGGCACGCTTCACACTTGGTTACTAGTGCCGTTGCATCCTGGAGGGCAGTAGGCCAGAAGAATCCTTGCCGGAATGCCTTGCCGACAAGGGCTCTTGAGCCTATGTGGGATCCACATACGCCCCCATGAATCTCTGCCAACAGCTCTAGTCCGTCCTCCCGAGGAATGCACTTCAATTTCACACCGTTGGGTCTCTTTCTGTACAGGACGTCGTCGACGAACTGGTACATACTTGACTGACGGGCTACTTTCTCAGCTTCTTTCTGCTCCTCAGGGAGTTCTCCTGTCTGAAGGAAATGGACTATTTGCTGTGCCCATGCCGGAGCCTGTGGCTCGATGACAAGGACTAAAGGCGACTCTTCAGCTGCGGGAGCATTTGCTTCTATGGCAAGAACCTGAGGCTCTTGGCGGAGCAGCTGCTCACCGGCAACTGGTATTTCTTCGGCAGCAAGGGCGCTTGCTTCGGCGGCAAGAACCGGAGGTTCTGCGCGAAGCCGCTGCTCACCGGCAACCGGTATTTCTTCGGCAGCAGGGGCGCTTGCTTCCGCGGCAAGAACCTGAGGTTCTGCGCGAAACCGCCGCTCACCAGCAACCGTGTCGTTCCCGGCAAGATCCTTGCCGGGGGCTTCGGGAAGCCCTGCCGGGAAGTACTCGCTGGTACTTAACTTTCTTCTCTTATCAGGCCTTGTCGATGGCGACACGGATGGTTGAGTCAAGCGGAGCACAAAAGTCCCTGGTTCCACAGGTAGCTTGAGTGCGGCACGCTTCGACAGGTCGTCGGCAATGCTGTTCTCTGATCGAGGAACATGCTCTGTCTGAAGACCGTCAAAGCGCTCCTCCAGCTTCCTCACTTCATCGACGTATGCTTCCATCAGTGGGCTCTGATAATCTTTGTTGACCTGCCTCACGACGAGCTGGGAGTCACCCCTGACGATGAGCTTCCTGATCCCAAGGTCTGCCGCGATCCTGAGACCGGCGAGCAGTCCTTCATACTCTGCCGTGTTGTTGGTCGATCTCTCCCGGGGAAAATGCATCTGGATGACGTACTTGAGGTGCTCTCCGGTGGGTGCGACAAGCAGCACGCCGGCACCGGCGCCTTGCAGCGAAAAGGCTCCATCAAAGTACATGATCCATTCGCGATCTGTTTCCTTGCCGGGAATCGCTGATTCTTGAACTTCGTCGTCTGGCGTTGGGGTCCATTCTGCAATGAATTCTGCCAAGGCCCTGCTCTGGACAGTTGAAGAACTTTCAAACTTGAGACCAAAGCATGACAACTCCAACGCCCACTCCACGATCCTGCCGGTTGCTTCTGGGTTCCGGAGAATCCGTTGTAGCGGAAAGCGAGTGACGACGGTGATCTCATGTGCTTGGAAGTAATGGCGCAGTTTCCTCGAGGCCATGAGAAGGCCGAAGAGCAACTTCTGCACACCAGAATACCTCGACCTAGCCCCCTGCAACAGGGAGCTAATGAAATAGACTGGGCGCTGCACCATCTTCTTCTTCTGCACTGCGTGACTTGACTGCGCGGGTCTTTCCTTGTCGGCACCAGACTTTGCCGGGGCTGGCCCCGGCAAGTCGCTTGGCGGGCCTGCCGTTGCCGCTGCATCTTCCTCTGCTTTTCTCTCTGCCACCAGCGCAGCACTAACCACTTGATTCGTTGCCGCCAGATATAGCAGCAACGGCTCTTGTGGTCTAGGCGCGACTAGTACTGGCGAAGAGGAGAGGTACTTCTTCAAATCCTGCAGCGCTGCCTCCGCTTCTGGAGTCCATTTCATTGGACCTGCCTTCTTCAAAATTTTGAAAAACGGCAGGGCGCGCTCAGCAGACTTTGAGATGAACCTACTCAAAGCAGCGACGCAGCCGGCAAGGCGGCGCACATCCTTAACTCGTCTTGGCGCTTCGATCTGCTCAATTGCCTGGATCTTGTCGGGATTGGCTTCAATTCCACGCTGAGATACAAAGAACCCGAGAAGCTTGCCGGATGGGACGCCAAACACGCACTTCTCGGGATTGAGCTTCAGGTTGATCCTGCGCAGATTTGCAAATGTCTCCTCCAGATCTTGAATGAGCGTTGCCTTGTCCTTGGTTTTGACCACTATGTCATCCATGTAAGCTTCCATATTTCTATGCAGCTGGGCCCCGAAACCAATCTGGACAGCCCTAGCGAAGGTCGAACCAGCACTTTTCAACCCGAAAGGCATACGCAAGAAGCAATATGTGCCACACGGGGTGATAAATGCGGTCTTCTCTTTGTCTTCTTTCGCCATGAAGATCTGGTGATAGCCTGAGTATGCGTCAAGAAATGACAGCAAATCGCAGCCGGCAGTGGAATCCACAATCTGGTCGATGCGCGGCAAGGGAAAGGGGTCTTTTGGACAGGCTTTATTGATATCTGTAAAGTCAATACATAGCCTCCATTTACCATTCGCCTTGCGCACAACAACTGGGTTGGCCAACCATGTAGGATGGAGGACTCCTCTAACCAGGCCTGCCGCCTCAAGCTTCCTAATCTCTTCCGCAATAAACTCTTGCCGCTCCAAGGCTTGCTTCCGCACCTTCTGCTTGACGGGCCGCGCGTGGGGACAGACAACTAGGTGGTGCTCAATTACCTCCCTGGGAACACCGGGGATGTCAGATGGTTGCCATGCAAACACATCGACATTCGCCCGCAGGAAGGCAACGAGCACGCTTTCCTATTTGTCATCAAGGGTGGAGCTTATGGTGAAGGTTCCCCCCGTCCCGTCCTCCTTGGCGGGCACCTTCTTGGTCTCAGGCGGAGCAGCCTTGGATTTCTTGATCTGGCCGGCAGAGCTCTCTGGGGCACCCTCGACGGCAGCGCAGCACTCTGGAGAGGCGCGCTTGCCGGAGTTTGTACCAGAGGTCTTGCCGGGCTGCTTCTTCTTGCCGGGATCTTGAGCGGCAGGAGCATGCGCCTTGGCGGCGGACGCTGCAACAGCTTCCCGGTAGAGCTTGTCGGTGCAAATGAGCGCGTCTTTCTTGTCGGAGTGGACAGTGATGACGCTCATTGGACCGGGCATCTTCAAGACGTTGTAGGCGTAGTGCGAGGCCGCCATGAACTTAGCCAGCGCTGGACGGCCAAGGATTCCATTGTATGGCAACGGAATCCTGGCGACGTCGAAGACGACCTTCTCCGTCCTGAAGTTCAGCTCGCTGCCGAAAGTTACCGGCAGCGTGATCTTGCCTTTCGGCTGGTTCCTTCCCGGATTGACCCCTTGGAAAGAACCTGTCTCCTCGAGATCTTTGTCGGGAATTTGCAGCCTCTTGATCACATCGGGCGAGATCAGGTTCAGGCCGGCCCCACCGTCAACTAACATTTTTGTCACCTGGAGGTTGCGAATCGTTGGTGAAACCAACAACGGCAAGCACCCGACCGCTGTTGTGCGATCAGGGTGATCCTCGGCGTCAAAAATGATAGGCGTGAGGGACCACTTCAGTGGCTTCCGGGCATCGAGGGATGGCTCTGCTGCATTAATCTCACGCGCCCACTGCTTGAGCTGGCGGTGAGAGGAATGCAACGAAGCGCCCCCGTCGACGCACATGGCCTCTGTAGCCTTCTGGAACTCGTGTTCGCTGGACTCGTCGCCCTCTGCATCATCATCATCATTTCCTTGCTCTTTGGCGCGGCCCCGGGCAGGCTTCTCTTGCTGCTGCCTGGGCTTGCCGCGACGACCTCCTCGACCGCGCTTCCTGCCAGACCCTCCGGCACCATCTTGGGCTCTTTCCTTGTCGCGCCTTTCGTACTCGATGCGCTGCTTCTCGGCAAGCTCCTCAACTTGCCGGCAGTCTTGGAGATCATGGCCCTTGGTATGGTGGATCTTGCAGTACTGCTTGCCGGATCCTTCTGGCTTGTCGGCAGACGCCAAGGCCTGACACGCCGCACACCCGGCAACCTCCTTGCCGGGGTCGTCGGTCTTTGACTTCTTGGCGGTGCCGGTGTTGCCCGAACCTTCAACGGCAAGCACGGCCTTGCCCTTGCACTTCTTGTTCTTCCGCCGCCCCTTTCTTGCCGGGGCAGGAGCGTCTTCGCTATCGGAGTCGACTCCAGCGCCAGCGTTCTCGCCGGGGAGTCTCCTTCCTTCTTCTGCCCGAGCACATTTGTCGGCCAAGGCGTAGAGCTCGGCGACATCTCTGACTTTGTTCATCGCCAACTCCTCCCGCATCTTACGATTGCGCACATTCTGATGAAAGGCGCTGATGACGGCGGCGGGATGAACGTCAGGAATGTTGTGCTGGATGCGGCTGAACCTCTGGATATACTTGCGCAAAGTTTCGCCCTCCTTCTGGGGAATGATGGGCAGATCACTCTCCTGGCTAGGAGCTTGATGGCCGCCGGTGAAGGCGCCAACAAATTGATGGCACAGGTCGACCCAAGAAGAGATGGAATTCTCGGGAAGGTGCATCAACCACGATCTCACGTTGGGCTTCAGTACCAATGGAAAGTAGTTGGCCAGCACCTTATCGTCACGAGCCCCGGCAGCCTGCACCGCGATGGTGTAGATGCTCAAGAACTCGGACGGATGAGTCTTGCCGTCGTACTTCTCCGGTACTTCCGGCTTGAAGGAGCGGGAGCTAGGCCACTGGACTTGCCGCAGCTCACGAGTAAACGCTGGGCAACCCACCTCGTAAGGTAGGCAGCCAGGGTACCCTGGCGCGGGCTCGTCAACAGAGGTCCCAACGCGCTTGTCGGACTGGCGACGCGCTTCCCTTCGGCGCTCGATGGTGGTTCGAGCGTCCTCCTTCTTCCGTTCCCGAAGAACGTGACGTTGATCACGGCGAACCCGCGGATCAGACGATGCCGTGGAATCATCCTCACGGGCGCCGGTCCGCCGAGTTAACGACCGCTCTTGATGCAGCGGAGGGGAACGCAACGTAGTCGTTCCAGCTCCGGTCTTCTCTCCATCGCCACGCACCAGCCTAGACGACTGCAGCCGCGAGGGTTCACCCTGCTGCGGTACGTCGTTGTTGGCTAGGCCGATGAGGCTCTGGATAGCGGCTCGCCACTCGTCTAGCTTCTCCGCGGCGGGAGGGAAGTCTAGGAGTAGCTGAGCTCGCGCCAACGCCTCTGCTGGCGTAGGCGGCGGCGGCAGGTGCGAAGAGCGTGAGGTGCTCAAACTCCTAACAGGGTTAGAAGGAGCACCATCACGACTCTGCACCCGCGCGCGGCTTCCACCAGCTCGCTGGCACGGATCTTGGCCCTGCGCACCCTGGGAGTGATGCGCAGGGGTCTTCCCATGCGGACGCCCAGAACCACCAACGTCTTGAGGCCGCACGTCACGCGCGTCCTAAGAAGGTCGCGGTGCATGCGCCGGCGTATTCGTCCTGGAAGGCGCCGCTCCATCCTTGGAAGTCGCTGCACCACCCGCAGGTTGCGCAGCTCCATCCTTGGACATGTTGCTCGTCCGGCTCGGATCGCCGGAACGCCGTGGAAGCTCGGAGCCTCCACCTCCTCCACCCGCGTCTACCCCGTCGCCTGCGCGCGCAGCATCAGGCACGATGGATGCGGATGGACCAACCGCCGTGAAACCCTTCTTCTTGGGAGCCATGGTGGTGAAGATGATCAAAGATCTGACGCGCTGATCACTAGATCAGGTTCGCACAACCTCGATCCCCCTACCTGGCGCGCCAAAGATGTCGTGGGAAACGAACACCTATGGGATCAAGGAGATCCCTTACGGTTCGGCAAGGGGAGAGGGTTGTACAAAGAGTAGAACTAACGAACAGCACGCGGGGGATTTACCCAGGTTCGGGCCGCACGGATGCGTAAAACCCTACTCCTGCTTTGATTGTATTATTGTGGATGTTCTTGGCCAAGTTCTGGGAGCTACAGTAGCAGCTACGCATGCAGAATGGGCTTTCGAAGTGCCTTTTTCTCCCCTGTACGTCTCGGGCCTCCTTTTATATTAGTCAAAGGGGCTACCACAGTGGCGTACAAGATAAGGCATGAGGTGGAAAGTAACTACAGTGCTACCACAGTATTATCATACCTAACCCTGACGGCTTAGGACAAACTCACTAAATGCACCGTGAGGTGTCCGTCGAGGTGTCCCTTAGCGTCTCGGGCTTGGAAAAGCTTTACAGGGGATGGGCAAAAGCAGCCATCCCATCAGCACCGCTTAAGCATCGCGTGGCCAGCATTACGCCACGTCACCATGAGGACAAGCCCTAAACGACAAGGCTGGCCGCTGCATTGGAGCGATAGCGCTGCACTGTGCAGAGCCTTGCCGGGGCTGAATCCTTGCCGGGGCTGAATCCTTGCCGGGCCCGGGGCTTGCCGGGACCGAATCCTTGCCGGGACCGGGGCTTGCCGGGACCGAATCCTTGCCGGGCCCGGGGCTTGCCGGGACCGAATCCTTGCCGGGCCCGGGGCTTGCCGGGACCGGGTCTTGTCTGGCGCGAGGCCTTGCCGGCAAGGGTCTTGCCGGGTCTCCGCAACCCTTTGGTCTTCTGTTTTCTGGTCTGATCGTTGACTTGAATGTCTCCTTGTCGTCTTAGTCTCGTGATTACTCCTAGCTATTCCCCGGCAAGGCTTGCCGCGGAACGGCTACAACTGGCCGTGCACAAGTAAGGGGTACTAAAAAGACCCATACTTTAGTACACCGACACCAACACTTTTACTTTCTGTTTTTGTGTGTTCACATGATTAATCTACTGTAGTTATCATGTTTTATGTATTTTATTTCAATAAAGTGCCAAGTAAAACCTTTGGGATGACTCACAAGACGAGTAGAATTGATGCTGAACCAAAACAGAAACTTTTGACTCCAGTACAGGAATTTTAATTTTTTACTGGAGTGTGATAATGATCTGAAATTTTTACAAAGTCTTTATATACAAATTCTTCAGGTTGTCCTAATTTTTCAGAATTTTTAGAGACAAGGAAGTATGGTTATACTACATATCTTCACAGACTATTCTGTTTTTGACAGATTCTGTTTTTGACAGATTCTGTTTTGCATGCATAGTTTGCTTGTTTTAGTGTTCCCATAGCTTATATTGAGTGATATAAATTATGGGAATGATATAATATAGTAGGTATCATGTGGGAACAATTATGAATCTTGTATTGACAGTACCTAAGTGAATGATCTATATTTATTACACTAACCCTTCTCACGAAGTTCCGTTAAGTTTTGTGTGATTGAAGTTTTCAAGTTTTGGGTGAGACACCGATATGAGGAGAATAAGGAGTGACAAGAACCTAAGCTTGGGGATTACCAAGGCACCCCCAAGGTAATATCCAAGGAATACTCAAGCGCCTAAGCTTGGGGATGCCCCAGAAGTCATCCCCTCTTTCGTCTTCAACACTATCGGTATATCTTACTTGGAGCTATATTTTTATTCGTCACATAATATGAGTTTTGCTTGGAGCGTCATTTTATTTTGTTGTTCTCTGTTAGGTGTTATTTATAATCTTGTTTTTCAATAAAAAGTTCCAAGAATTGCCTTAGGATGCTTGCATTGCATGTTTGATGTGTGCTGTGTAAAAAACAGAAACTTTTTCTGTAGTGTTTGAATTTTCATATTTTACTGGAACGTGTAAAGTTTCTGAAATTTTTACACAGTATTTTAATATAAATTATTTAGCATGTCCTAAATTTTCATAAGTTTTTGAGTTACATAAGTACACTGGTTTAATAAATTGCTACAGACTGTTCTGTTTGGACAGATTGCTGTCATAGTTTTGTTATCTACTTATCCTCTAGTTTCCATAGCCTATATTGGTAGATATAAATTGTGGAAACGATAGTAAACAGTAGATGATGTTTGCAAATTATTGTGCAACTTGTCTTGGCAGTACATGAAGTGTTGATTTATTCTTATGTGTACTAACCTATCTCACGAGTTCTTTTCAAGTTTTGTGTGGATGAAGTTTTTGAGAATAGGTGAAACAATGATATGAGAGGATTGAATGAGATACAAAATTTCAAGCTTGCAGATGCCCAAGGCACCCCAAGTAAATATTTCAAGAAGTCTCAAGCATCTAAGCTTGGGGATGCTACGCATCCCGCCTCTCTTCGTCAACTATCGGTTAGCCTATGTTGAGCCTAAATTTTTATTCGTTCACATGATGCGTGCTATTCTTGGAATTCTATTTTTGTTTAGTTTGCTGTTTGAATAAAATACTCAGATCTGAAAATCTTCATTAAAAGAGAGAGTTCTCACATAGCTACTTAATTGTTTGACTACTCATTGATCTTCACTTATATCTTTCGAGAGTAGTTTGATGTCTACTCTTGTGCTTCACTTATATCCGGAGAGTAAATGGTTGAATGAATTGAATATCATAAATCTGAAATTAAATATGCTTCATATACTTATCCCATGGGGAGTAATGACTTCACACATAATAAGTATAGGTGGTAAAATTTATTGAAAGTTAGCAAACACCGCATTGGTCACTTGAACAATTCATGAAAGAATATTGAAGGAAGAGAGATTCCACATATAAATATACTATCTTGGACTTCTTCTATGATTGTGAGCTCATTAATTATTTTCAAACTCGAGTAAATTAGTTGAAGTTGGACAAGGAAGACAACGTAATGAGTTATGGTTGGGTATATTTGCATAGAAGTTATATTGTTATGGATCCTCCAACATGTGGTGCTTGTTTAGAACCTTTTGCTAGCCAAAATTTCGTACCAAGTAGAGATACTACTTGTGCATCCAAACCCTTGAGCCAAGTTTCTTCCATGAGAGTCCACCATACCTACCTATATGCGGTATTTACCTGCCGTTCCAAGTAAATTTGCATGTGCCAAACTCTAAACCTTCAAATAATATTCTGTTTTGTATGCCCGAATCGCTCATGTAGCGACTGGGGGCTGTCAGTATCTTCCATGCTAGGTGGGTTATTCTCATGATATGTGTTGATTCACTATCATTCACGAGAAAGTGGCTGGTATTCGGGATGCCTTGTTCCATGCTCAAAATTCAAATCAAAATATAATGAAACAAAACTCCCCCAGGATTGTTGTTTGTATGGACGGTACCCGTGGATTCGGCTCGCCGTGGAGTGTGTTTGATTGGTGGAGGGGGAGTAAAAATTTATCATTCTGTTTGGGAACCGCCTATAATGTATCTAGCATGGAAGATGGTGAAATCTCTTGGTTGTTATGTTGACAATGAAAGCATACCTCCCAAAATTATATTCATCTCTGTTTTAAACAATGAGCTCTGGCACATATACAAATCCCTGCTTCCCTCTGCGAAGGGCCAATCTATTTACTTTCATGTTATTTACTATTCATGTTGAGTCAACTTCTTATTCCAACCTCAATCTATTAGTTGGCAAGCATCATGTGGTGGGGAAAGATCCAAACATATATATCTAGTCAAATATATTTGATCATGAATTATTATTGTTGACAATTATCTATATGATAAATAAGTTGGGAGGCGAAACATTAAGCCCCTATCTTTCTCTGTGTTTGACGGATGCTATTTGTTCTAAAAATATGCTTTGAGTGTCAATAGTCATGGAAGACTATATGATAGTTGAGTATGTGGAATTTGCTAAATCAAAGCTCTTACATAAACCCTTCCTGAAAATTAGATGAATTGCAATTGTTCGATGACTAGGAATATGGTTTGCTAGTTTTCAAGAAACTTTCGGGTCTATAATTTAACATGTGAATAGTTTGTTACTTGATCATGAGAAGTTTTATGAGATGAGCTACTGTTTATGGTTTATATTGATGCTAGAAAAAGTGATTGGAATTATCATTGATCAAACTTGTGCACTTGCTAGCATTCACACTTCATAAATTATTTCTTTTATCATTTACCTATTCGAGGATGAGCAGGAATTAAGCTTGGGGATGCTGATACGTCTCCAACGTATCTATAATTTATGAAGTATTCATGCCATGTTTACAATAATTTTATATGATTTTGGTATGATTTTATTAGAACTAACCCGGACTGACGCTGTTTTCAGCAGAACTACCATTGTGTCATTTTTTATGCAGAAATAAAAGTTCTCGGAATAGGCTGAAAATTTACGGAGAATATTTTTGGAAAATATAAAAAATACTGGAGCAAAAAGATACTGGAGAGGAGTCCCGAGGCAGTCACAAGCCTGGGGGGCGCGCCCCCCTAGGGCGCGCCCCCCTAGCTTATGGGTCCCTCGGGAGTCCCCTTGACGTGAGACCGACGCCAAAAATTCCTATAAATCCCAAAACCCCCAGAAAGAAACCTAGATCGGGAGTTCCGCCGCCGCAAGCCTTTGTAGCCACGAAAAACCAATCGGGAGCCCGTTCCGGCACCCTGCCGGGGGGGGGGGAACCATCGCCGGAGGCCATCTTCATCATCCCGGCGGTCTCCATGACGAGGAGGGAGTAGTTCACCCTCGGGGCTGAGGGTATGTACCAGTAGCTATGTGTTTGATCTCTCTCTCTCGTGTTCTTGAGATGGCACGATCTTGATATACCGCGAGCTTTATTAATATAGATGAATCATACGGAGTTTTCCCCTCTCTATCTTCTTGTGATGAATTGAGTTTTCCCTTTGAAGTTTTCTTATCGGATTGAGTCTTTAAAGGATTTGAGAACACTTGATGTATGTCTTGCGATGGGATATCCGTGGTGACAATGGGATGTTCTATTGATCCACTTGATGTATGTTTTGGTGATCAACTTGCGGGTTCCGTGACCTTGGGAATCTATGCATAGGGGTTGGCACACGTTTTCGTCTTGACTCGCCGGTAGAAACTTTGGGGCACTCTTTGAAGTTCTTTGTGTTGGATTGAACATGATGAATCTGAAATTGTGTGATGCATATCGTATAATCAAGCCCATGGGTACTCGTGGTGACATTGGAGTATCTAGGTGACATTAGGGTTTTGGTTGATGTGTATCTTAATGTGTTATTTTAGTACGAACTCTAGGGCTGTTCGTGACACTTATATGGATAGCTCATAAGATTGATCGGAAAAGATAACTTTGAGGTGGTTTCGTACCCTACAATAATTTCTTCGTTTGTTCTCCGCTATTTGTGACTTTGGAGTGAACTCTTTGTCGCACGTGAGGGATTTACATATGATTCAACTATGTTAGTATTGTTGAGAGAACTTGCACTAGTGAAAGTATGAACCCTAGGCCTTGTTTCCAAGCATTGCAATACCGTTTGTGCTCACTTTTATCATTAGTTACCTTGCTGTTTTTATATTTTCAGATTACAAAAATCTATATCTACTATCCATATTACACTTGTATCACCATCTCTTCGCCGAACTAGTGCACCTATACAATTTACCATTGTATTGGGTGTGTTGGGGACACAAGAGACTCTTTGTTATTTGGTTGCAGGGTTGTTCGAGAGAGACCATCTTCATCCTACGCCTCCCACGGATTGATAAACCTTAGGTCATCCACTTGAGGGAAATTTGCTACTGTCCTACAAAACTCTGCGCTTGGAGGCCCAACACGAGTCTACAAGAAGAAGGTTGCGTAGTTGACATCAGGCGCTGTTGCCAGGAATTGATGAAAGAGTAATTAATATGCCTCCCGTCTAGCTGGTTGGGTCCATAAGGCTTTTTTATTGCTCTTTAGTAGGCTGGCTGGGCCTCAAGTTTAGATGACTTCTGTACAGCTTTACAACGTTGGGTCCATAAGACCATCTACAACCGGATATAGTAAATATGACCCCCTAAACGCCTGCGGACGCGCCCAGTCAGTGACCTGTCGTGTCCCTTATTTGTCCATCCATGCAGCCACACTCTTCATTTTCTTCCTCATATGTCCAGTCACTTGCACGTGATTGGTGGAGAGGAAGAGAGAGAAAGAAAAGAATGAATAAAGAAAAAGAAAAGGTGGTCCGGGGTGGATTCGCGTCCTACGTGGCGCACTGACCGAGCGCGCCCGGGCGCGTCCACGAGCCCTCGTATCGTCCCCATATTTGAGATGAATATGAGGGTTCGCGGACAGCCCGGACGTACATGGACGATATGAGAGGTCTGGTTGGGTCACTTTTTTCCTTCTCTCTCATGTCCGGTCACTGACCGGGCGCGTTCGCGGACGTATGAGGGGTCGTTTGAGGGGTCCGGCTGTAGATGCTCTAAGCCTTTTTATTGCTCTTTAGTACTACTTGCCCCGGCCCAGGGTCGGCCCTAATGAAATCCAACACCAAGACGAGCCCTTCTCCTTTCATTTGTAAGTTCTATCTCGCTTCTCTTCCAAATTTCTTCTCTCACGACCAATATTTGGAATTAAGAAGTTTTTTTTGCGATATAGAATTAAGAAGTTGTTCTTTATTAAGAGTTTCATATGTAGTTTTCCTTGGCAATAAAATATCTTATTTTGACGGATCTTCAGTTGATAAATGGATAAATATCTCGTGTCTTCAGTAATACCAATTTTCCTCTAGTGTATGTATTGGTGAAGCTAGCAATGATTTTGCCGGCTGTGACGTTGACCATGGAGATAACATTTTCCTCATAATAAAATATATCAAATATGATTTGCTGAATAAATGGATGATGATTTCTTGTATCATTATCTTGTCATACTTATTATGCTAAAACCAATGTAATCCAATCTATTAGCACAATGCAATTATGCCTACCTATCAAAATATGGATGCATTGTTACCATAAATATGCTTGTAATAATATATGCTCTTTTCCCTGTTTATTGTTTTTAGTGAAACCTTTTCTGCGGGGATATTTTTGTATATCTTGACATCACAAGGTTTGAATCCTGGCACCGCCACTGCATGTAGGCTGTTATTTCCGCTTCAAGAATAGTTGAGCTTGAGGTGATACAACAACATAACCAAGGAAATAATCTTGCCATGCATGGTCATGAAGAACGATACGAGCACCAGTTGCCCCGGATGTCGTGTCAAAGGACCCATCCATGCTTAGGTTAGACCTGCCAATCGATGGAGGACACCATGGCCTTAACATACACCAATCAGAGATTATTTTTCAGCCCACGTTTGGGCACATTTTCATGTACTTGTTGTTCAAATTTGATTTATATTCAATACATGCCTATACATGCATTAAATGTCTTAAAATAGCAAACAACCCTTGAAAATGCCAAAATTTTAACACCGAACATGTAACCATTGAAGATGTTACGCGTCTATGTGTAGATATTGTTTTTTAACTTTGAGCGATGACGCATGCATTCGTTTTTTTAGATGAACAGGGAGCTCCTCTCCCCAGTTCCATTGCCAGGATGAAACCAAAAACCAAAGTCTCTTACATCGGCTCACTTAGAGGAGCAATTCAGCAACAAACGGATTAAAAGAAAAGAGTGCAGGGGGTATCTCTCCCCTTCACCACACGGGGAAGAACAAGGCACGCAATCCCAAGAGACAAGTTTTTGAACTTATTCCCAACCGAGGAAAGTAACTACTCGCTAAAGATAGCTGCATCAATCGCTGATCACTTGAGCTTCAGAGGAGGCATTGTCGTCACTTGTGGTGACCAGCAGGTTGCGAGGACTAAAATTGGGTTGTTCAGTATGCACTTGTCTCCAGTGCTTCGTTTCTTGATTGCTGAATCACAGCTACCATCGTCTTCAGTGATCTTGAGTTTGGGGTTGCCCTCATTTGAAACCTGCTTCAGCATTAGCCACCTAGGATCATCGATGGTAGCTGGGAATGCCTTGTCAGTGCTTCCAGGAAGCATATCATCTTTTTCTTGCCATGTTCTGGCATCAGGACCTCCCAGGTTTTGAATGTCCTGAGAATCACTCTCTAGACTTGTTAAACAAATATCCAAGTGGTGCTATTAAAAATCATAGAGTTCCTATTTTTCCATAAGCACCACAGGAGAGCTGAACTAGCAGTATTAAGGACAACATGCTTTTTGTTAGAGACCCAGTACCTAGCCATTGATTCATAATCACTACCAATAACAATGTTAAAATGTGCACCAATGTATGACCATAGGATCCTAGTAATAGTGCATTCAAAGAACATGTGAAATACAGACTCATCCTCTCTACAGTACACACAATCCAGAGGTTTAATGATGTGTCTTTTCCTAAGGTTGTCCCTTGTCATCACTTTGTTGTTAGAGAGTATCGATAGGAAGACATGGATCCTTGGAGGAACAAAAATCTTCTAGACAGCTGGGACAAATATAGGTTGGACCGCTCTAAAATTAATCACATGGTATAAAGAGCTGGAGGAGTACTTCCCTTTATTCTCTAGCTGCCAGACCAGAGAGTACGTAAGTGCCCTCAGTCAGTCTAATACTTCTGGCAATCTCCAGTATTTGATACCAGTATTCCATAAGCTTATCATTGAAAATCCTTCTAAAAGATAGCTTTAGGGTGTTATCATCCTAGACTTCACTAATGCATTTGGTCTGCTCATTACAGATCAAATACACATGCCAATATTGGACAGCAAGAGGGGAGGTGCCAAACCAGGTATCTTCCCAGAACCATACCTTATCTCTTTTTTCTACTTTCCATCTATACCCAAATTTAAGGGTTTGAATAATAGATTGAATCCCTTTTCAGAATCTGGAGGTATGGGTGTTATGGCCTAGTGAAAACAAGTTTGGTTTACCCTGCACATATTTGCTATCTATCATAGCCCTTCAGGGCTTCCCCTCACCTTCATAGTATATTTTGACCCAAGACCCTAGGAGGCAAAGTTTAATATCTTGGAGGTTAGGGATTCCCAGACCACCAAACTCTTTTTTCATGTACACTGATAACCCACAAATATAGGGGATCAGTTGTAGCCTCTTTCGATAAGTAGGAGTGTCGAACCCAACGAGGAGCTAAAGGTAGAACAAATATTCCCTCAAGTTCTATCGACCACCGATACAACTCTACGCACGCTTAACGTTCGCTTTATGTAGAACAAGTATGAAACTAGAAGTACTTTGTAGGTGTTGTGGGATAGGTTTGCAAGATAATAAAGAACACGTAAATAAAAACTAGGGGCTGTTTAGATAAAGTAACAATTAAGTTAGTTTAACGAGTGTGGAAAAGTGGTGGTAGGAGTTGCGGAATTGTCCCTAAGCAATTGACTACCTTACTAGACCGATAGCAAGTTTTATGTGGGAGAGGCCACTGCTAGCATGTCATCCCTTACTTGGAATTCTATGCACTTATGATTGGAACTATTAGCAAGCATCCGCAACTACTAACGTTCATTAAGGTAAAACCCAACCATAGCATTAAGATATATTGGTCCCCCTTCAATCCCGTATGCATCAATTTCTATGCTAGGTTGAAGCTGCTATCACCCTTGCCCTCCAATACATAGCCCTATCAACATACAACTAACCCTATGGTGTGATCCACGTGCGCGCTCATATGATGGGCACCAAAGGACAGCAACATAACCACAAGCAAATTAAACCAATCATAGCAATTCACCAATCACCGATAGGAAAACAAAAATCTACTCAGACATCATAGGATGGCAACACATCAATGGATAATAATATGAAGCATAAAGCACCATGTTCAAGTAGAGGGTACAACGGGTTGTGGGAGAGTGGACCGCTGTAGATAGATGGGGGAAGGTGATGGAGGTGTTGGTGAAGATGACGGAGTTGTTGGAGTAGATCGCCGTCACACGATGATTGCCCTGGCGGCGTTCCGGCGCCACCGGGAAAGAGGGGGAGAGAGCCCCCTTACTTCTTCTTCTTCCTTGATCCCCCCCCTAGATGGGAGGAGGGTTTCCCCTCTGGTCCGTGGCCTCCAAGGCAGCGGAGGGGCGGGAGCCCCTCCGAGATTGGATCTCTCTCTCTGTTTCCTTCTGTTTCTGCCTCCCAGATTTTGGCCTTTCACCGTTTCTTAAATTCCCGGAGATCCGTAACTCCGGTTGGGCTGAAATTTTAACACAATTTTTATCCGGATATTAGCTTTCTTGCGGCGAAAGAAGGGCACCAACCGCTTGACGGGGTGACCACAAGGGCCCAGGGTGCGCCCTACCCCCTGGGGCGCGCCCCTATGGCTTGTGGGCCCCTCGGGCATCGTCTCGCGTTGATTCTTTTTCCAAAAAATCACATATATTCCAAAAAAAATCTCCGTAAGTTTTTATCCCGTTTGGACTTCGTTTGATATGGATTTTCTATGAAACAAAAAACATACAACAAACAGGAACTGGCACTGGGCACTGGATCAATATGTTAGTCCCAAAAAGTAGTATAAAAAGTTGCCAAAAGTATATGAAAGTTGTAGAATATTGGCATGAAACAATAAAAAATTATAGATACGACGGAGACGTATCAGTATCCCCAAGCTTAATTCCTGCTCGTCCTCGAGCAGGTAAATGATAAAAAAGATAATTTTTGATGTGGAATGCTACCTAGCATAATCTTGTTCATATAATCTAATCATGGCATGAATATTAAGACACGAGTGATTCAAAGCAATAGTCTATCATTTGACATTAAGACAATAATACTTCAAGCATACTAATAAAGCAATCATGTCTTCTCAAAATATCATGGCTAAAATAAAGTTATCCCTACAAAATCATATAGTCTGGCTATGCTCCATCTTCATCACACAAAGTATTAACTCATGTACAACCCTGGTTTTAGCCAAGCAATTGTTTCATACTTTAGTATTCTCAAACTTTTTCAACTTTCACGCAATACATGAGCGTGAGCCATGGATATAGCACTATAGGTGGAATAGAATATGGTGGAGGTTGTGGAGAAGACAAAAAGAAGGAGATAGTCTCACATCAACTAGGCAAATTAATGGGCTATGGAGATGCCCATCAATCGATATCGATGCAAGTGAGTAGGGATTGCCATGCAACGGATGCACTAGAGCTATAAGTGTATGAAAGCTCAAAAGAAACTAAGTGGGTGTGCATCCAACTTGCTTGCTCACGAAGACCTAGGGCAATTTGAGGAAGCCCATCATTGGAATATGCAAGCCAAGTTCTATAATGAAAAATTCCCACTAGTATATGAAAGTGACAACATATGAGACTCTCTATATGAAAAACATGGTGCTACTCTGAAGCACAAGTGTGGTAAAGGATAGTAGCATTGCCCCTTCTCTCTTTTTCTCTCATTTTTTTATTTTTATTATTTTTTTCTCTTTTTTTGGTGGGCTTATTTGGCCTTTTTTTTATTTGGGCTTCTTTGGCCCCTTTTATTTTTCATAAAGTCCGGAGACTCATCCCAACTTGTGAGGGAATCATAGCTTCCATCATCCTTTCCTCACATGGGACAATGCTCTATAATGATGATCATCACACTTTTATTTACTTACAACTCAAGATTTACTACTCGATACTAGAACAAGATATGACTCTATATGAATGCCTCCGGCGGTGTACCGGGATATGCAATGATCTAGCGTAAGCCATGAAAACATCATGCTAGCTATCTTACGATCATGCTAAGCAATATGACAATGATGGTGCATGTCATAATAAACGGAACGGTGGAAGTTGCATGGCAATATATCTCGGAATGGCTATGGAAATGCCATAATAGGTAGGTATGGTGGCTGTTTTGAGGAAGGTATATGGTGGCTGTTTTGAGGAAGGTGGGTTTAATGCACCAGCGAAAGTTGCGCGGTACTAGAGAGGCTAGCAAAGGTGGAAGGGTGAGAGTGCGTATAATCCATGGACTCAACATTAGTCATAAAGAACTCACATACTTATTGCAAAAATTTATTAGTCATCGAAACAAGGTACTACACGCATGCTCCTAGGGGAAGGGTTGGTAGGAGTTAACCATCGCGCGATCCCGACCTCCACACAAAGGATGACAATCAATAAATAAATCATGCTCCGACTTCATCACATAACGGTTCACCATACGTGCATGCTACGGGAATCACAAACTTTAACACAAGTATTTCTACCAATCCACAATTACTCACTAGCATGACTCTAGTATCACCATCTTTATATCGCAAAACTATTGAAAGGAATCAAACACATCATATTCAGTGATCTACAAGTTTTATGTAGGATTTTATGACTAACCATGTGAATGACCAACTCCTGTTAACTCTCTAAATAGATATAAGTGAAGCATGAGAGTTTAATTCTTTCTACAAAAGATATGCCCACGCTCTAACAAATATAAGTGAAGCAAAAGAGCATTCTACAAATGGCGGTTTTCTATGTGTAGAGAAACAGGCAATCCAAACTTCAAATGATATAAGTGAAGCACATGAAGCATTCTATAAAGCCATACTCAAAAGATATAAGTGAGGTGCAAAGAGCCTTCTATAAATCAACCAAGGACTTTCTCATATCAGCATGGTGCATTATTAAAATAAAAATAAAAAGCACACGACGCTCCAAGATTTACGCGTATCATGTGGCGAATAAAAATATAGCTCCAAGTAAAATTACCAATGGTTTTTAGAAGAAAGAGGGGATGCCTTCCAGGGCATCCCCAAGCTTAGTTTCTTGGGAGTCCTTGAATATTACCTTGGGGTGCCTCGGGCATCCCCAAGCTTAGTCTCTTTCCACTCCTTATTCCTTCATCCATCGTGATCTCACCCAAAACTTGAAAATTTCAATCACACAAAACTTAACAAAACCCTCGTGAGATCCGTTAGTATAATAAAGCAAATTACCACTTTAAGTACTGTTGCAAACCCATTCACATTTTTTTTTGCATTGTAGCTACTTTATTATAACTTCTTTATGGCTTATACCATCGATAAAATCGATAGTTTCATCAAAACTAGCAAAACAATGCATCAAAAACAGAATCTGTCTTAAACAGGACAGTCTGTAGCAATCTGAACATTTACTACACTTCTGTAACTCTAAAAATTCTGAAAAATTAGGAAAAAATAAACAATTTGCATATCAGTACTGTGTAGAAATTTCAGAAACTTTTGACGTTCCAGTAAAAAATGTAAATTCACGCACTACAGCCAAGGTTTCTGTTTTTGCACTGCACACAGCAAACAAGCAATCTAATCATCCTAAAGGCACATCTTGGCACATTATTTTTATAATACAAGGGATTTATACAAGGGGATAATTATTTTTGTTGAAAAGTTTCTGTAATTAAGATTCGCAAAGTTTCCATGGGCATGAACAAAGTTCAAGGACCTCCCACACTTCAACGGTGCTCGTCCTTCTTACTTTCACTTCTCTTTTTGAAAAAGTTTTAGGTTCCCCTCTTTATTTTTTTGTTTTTGAACTATATAAAAGCACACAATAGAATAAAATGACTCTCTAAAACTTCCGGGTTGTCTCCCTGGCAGCGCTTTCTTTAAAGCCATTAAGCTAGGCATAAAGTGCTCAAGTAATGGATCCACCCGGATCCCAAGGTATATCAAAGCCAATTTTAATTAACAATGATTTGTAATTTAGTAGTGAGCACAAAGTAACATATATCATGCAACAACGAAGTCTAACTCTCTTCCTATGCATCGGCATGTCATAAAAGAACAATTCATGCACACAAAGTAAAGGCCAATGCATAGTATAAACAGTTTCTTGCAATTTTATCGTATTGGAAACATAGAGAGGTGGAGATGTAGTTCCTCTCTCATAATAATTGCAAGTAGGAGCAGCAAGCACATGCATATTATATTTATCAAAATCATCATGTGCAATAGTAGAATGCAACCCATCAATATAGTCCTTAATAAGTGCAAACTTCTCCGATATAGTATAGTTGGGAGAATTCAAAAAGATAATAGGACTATCATGCGTGGTTGCAATAGCAACAATTTCATTCTTAACATAAGGAACTATAGCAAGTTCATCTCCATAAGCATAATTCATATTGGCATCATGGCCACAAGTATAGCAAGCATCAATTTCATCAAAAAGGGATATTTCAAATGAATCCAAGGGATCATAGCAATCAACATAGCATTCATCCTTCGGTAAGCACGAAGGGAAATTAAACAATGTATGAGTTGAAGAGTTACTCTCATTAGAAGGTGGGCACGGGTAGCTAGTCCGCTCTTCCTCCTTTTCTTCTTCGCTCTCCTCGTCATCTTTTTCATCAAATGAGCTCATAGTGTCATCATTTTCTTCTTCCATAGTTTCCTGCAAAATATTAGTCTCCTCTTGGACAGCGGAGGATTCCTCAATATATGGCTTAACATAAGCATTAGAAGCATAGTTTTCATAGCAATATTTAAGTATGGCAAAACTTTCAGATTTGTAAAGAGTAGCATCATACTTTTCAATCAAAGAAGCAATTTCATAGGCACCCTTAAAAGCAACAAATTCTTCAATTTGCTCAATATCATAGTAATTATAAACACCCTTGGCATAAGAAGATACGATTCCATTATCCTTAAACTCACATTGATAGGGAAGGTGTTTTTTAGGGTCTTCAGAACAACAAGTAAAATCATAAACTTCGCATAAATTCCAAGCATAGCATTGCAAAGTATTAATATGATGCCATAAAAGTTTCCCTTTTTGAGATAAGCGGTGTCGCACATAATAAGCATGCTCATTTAATGATTTGCCCTCAACTAAGCTAGTTGGGCTTTCAGCACGAGCACAAACGGATCGAAGATGATCCAAGTAAAAAGCTTCAACAGTGTGATAGATTTTGGGTGGTTCTTCAACCATTGGTGTAGTAGGTTCAACTAATTTTTTTGGTATTTCGAGTTCCATATCCATAACTAAAGATAGAGAACAACTTAGAACAGAAAATAAAATCTACTTAGTGATAAAGCAAACAAGCACCCACGAGAATATTCACCCCACGCTAGTGCTCCCTGGCAACGGCGCCATGAAGGAATTTCACAATATAACTATCACATAAAGCATTATCTTCATGATCCACAAGCATAGAAAATTTGTCACTCTCCACATAAGCAATTTTCTTCTCATTCATAATAGTGGGAGCAAACTCAACAAAATAACTATCATGAGATACTGGATTGACATAACAACTTTGAATATTAAAATCATGATGACAAGTTTCATGGTTACTATCACTCTTTATAGCATACATGTCATCATCATAATCATCATAAATAGGAGGCATGCTTTCATCATAATAAATTTGCTCATCAAAACTTGGGGGACTAAACATATCATCTTCATCAAACATAGCATCCCCAAGCTTGTAGCTTTACATATCATTAGCATCATGAATATTCAAGGAATTCATACTAACAACATTGCAATCATGCTCATCATACAAAGATTTAGTGCCAAACATTTTATTGACTTCTTCTTCTAACACTTTCGCACAATTTTCCTTTCCATCATTTTCACGAAAGACATTATAAAGATGAAGTATATGAGGCAACCTCAATTCCATTTTTTTGTAGTTTTCTTTTATAAAACCAAACTAGTGATAAAACAAGAAACTAAAAGATTTAATTGCAAGATCTAAAGATATACCTTCAAGCACTTACCTCCCCAGCAACGGCGCCAGAAAAGAGCTTGATGTCTACTACGCAACCTTCTTCTTGTAGACTCGTGTTAGGCCTCCAAGCGCAGAGTTTTGTAGGACAGTAGCAAATTTCCCTCAAGTGGATGACCTAAGGTTTATCAATCCGTGGGAGGCGTAGGATGAAGATGGTCCCTCTCAAACAACCCTGCAACCAAATAACAAAGAGTCTCTTGTGTCCCCAACACACCCAATACAATGGTAAATTGTATAGGTGCACTAGTTCGGCGAAGAGATGGTGATACAAGTGTAATATGGATGGTAGATATAGGTTTTTGTAATCTGAAAATATAAAAACAGCAAGGTAACTAATGATAAAAGTGAGCACAAATGGTATTGCAATGCTTAGAAACAAGGCCTAGGGTTCATACTTTCACTAGTGCAAGTTCTCTCAACAATACTAACATAGTTGAATCATATGTAAATCCCTCACGTGCGACAAAGAGTTCACTCCAAAGTCACAAATAGCGGAGAACAAACGAAGAAATTATTGTAGGGTACGAAACCACCTCAAAGTTATCTTTTCCGATCAATCTTATGAGCTATCCCTATAAGTGTCACGAACAGCCCTAGAGTTCATACTAAAATAACACCTTAAGATACACATCAACCAAAACCGTAATGTCACCTAGATACTCCAATGTCACCACGAGTACCCATGGGCTCGATTATACGATATGCATCACACAATTTCAGATTCATCATGTTCAATCCAACACAAAGAACTTCAAAGAGTGCCCCAAAGTTTCTACCGGAGAGTCAAGACGAAAACATGTGCCAACCCCTATGCATAGATTCCCAAGGTCACGGAACCCGCAAGTTGATCACCAAAACATATATCAAGTGGATCAATAGAACATCCCATTGTCACCACGGATATCCCATCGCAAGACATACATCAAGTTTTTTCCTTATTGATTGCATGCATTCTAATTTGAATACTAAATTGTTTTATCTTTCTTCTGGATTAGTTAAATAAAAGCAATGGACAATACCGGCAGAGAAGGAGAAGAGGCTCTGTTCGACATCATACGCTTACGCTCCCCGAGCCCAGAGCATGAATCTGAAGATGACGGCTCGCAATATCTGAACAATTCCGGTGAGGGTTGTATGATATTTGATGAAGACGAACGAATAGATGAAGGCGACGACAACGATGTTGACGAAGAAAATGTTCTTCAAATAACAAAGACCGGCGAGGTATATTTATTATATAAGCCATCCGGTGATCATTACATGTCTTAATTGATTTGTATGTATTAACGAATCGATCTTTCTTCTTTTAGGCCTCCGGATCGAGCAAATCTTCTACAAGCGACAGGGTAGTTCGAGGCCCGGGCAGAAAGTTGGATGCTGGCGTAAAGTTCAACATCGATTCCATCAAAACATCAAATGGCGAACCGCTTGAACCTAGGAAAAATGCGACCAAGTTCAAGAATCAATGCGGAGTTATTGTCAGGGACCAAATCCCGATCTCTGTTCAAGAATGGAAAAAGCCAGCAAAGGGAGATCGAGCAGGAGTTACTTTTGTCGATGTAAGAGCAAAAGATGTGCTTTGGACATCGCTCATGGAACATTTCACCCTACCAGATAATTTGACAGATGCAGATCTGAAGAAAGTTAGAAACTATGCTCTTAAAAAGATGGCGATCGCATTCAACACCTTCAAGAAAAATGCATGGACTAAGTACGTCAAATCAAAAAAGAAGACTCCAGAATTCACGGGAGCACTGGTGAAGGCAAAAGATCATTGGGATGCTTTCGTGAAGTTCAAGGAATCGAAAGAAGCTAAGGAACGGTCGAGAAAAAACAAGATTAATGCTGTGAAAAAGAAGTGGCACCATTCTCTGGGGCCATGTGGCTACCAGGTGGCCCTGCCTAAGTGGGATCAATCTGTGCAAGAGATGATTAGTGCAGGGGTCACTCCAGTTACATTGACATGGCCCCCCAGGTGCAGGACATGGTTTTATGCGCATGGGGGGAAGTTGGACCTAGAGACAGGGCTGGTTATGGTGAAGGCAAGTCTTAAAGAAGCGACAGACGAAATACTTATTGCAATAGAAGAAGCTCGAACGGGGGTGTTCACGCCCAACAGAGAGAACGACGAGCTTACGCGCACCCTGAAGAATCGTGAACACCCGGGAAGAACACGAGGCAAAGGCGTTGTTCCGTGATATGAGGGGTTTGCGGATTGGAACGACGACTACAGAAGCCGTGCGAGAAAGAAGAAGCAGGAGGAGTAGAAGAAGAAGGAGGAAGCACTCCGCCTTGAAGGCCTAGAATCAAAGCACCTGGAGTTGGAACGCGCTTTCAGGCGGCAGCAGGAGCAGATCGAATCACTCCGCCAGGAAAGGGCGTCTCAGTGGCAGCATGAGCAGATTGATCCAACATTGGATATCACCGTCCCAACTATGCCGAGAATCAGCGTGGGTTCCGCCCCGGCCGATATCGATGAGGCACTGCTAGCTAGCTACCCTGTGGATGATATCAAAGACAGGACTAACTGTGAGCTACGCATGAAAGTGAAGAACTTATCCATGAAGGTGGCGGACGGCTATGCTTTAGCAAATCCCCCTGAAGCAACCTTCCATTGCAATCCCATTCCAGCTGGCTATGCTCGTGTCGGGGTTGATGAAGTGATGTCAGGATATCACGAGCTACAACTTGACATTCTTGGAGGTGACGAGGAGAGAACACTGGGAGAGGCCATACATCGTATCATTCTATGGAAAAAGGATTGCATCGTCTTTCCAAGGCCACCGACTCCTCCTCCTCCAAGTCCGCCGCCGCGTCAGTCGACTCCTCCTCCTCCAAGTCTGGCACCGCGTCAGCCGACTCCTCCTCCAAGTCCGGCACGGCGTCAGCCAACTCCTCCTCCTCCAAGTCCGGCACCGCGTCAGCCGACTCCTCCTCCAAGTCCGGCACGGCGTCAGCCGACTCCTCCTCCTCCAAGTCCGGCACCGCGTCTGCCGTCTCGGCCGACTCAGCGTGCTCCGTCGCGTAAGCAACAGCGGAAGAGAGAGGCCACAGCTACGACGGCTAGCGGTACAACAGGCAAGAAATTCAAATATGGTCCAAGCCTCAAGCCTCTTCCGAAGTTGCCTTACCACCTGAATGAGGAGGAACTCGACGCCGCAGTGGATGCCAAAGTGAAGGCCCATTTTGGACCGAAACCGCCCCCGCCGCCAAAGGAGAAAGTACCTAAGCATGTCTCACAACACTTTATTGATATGGCTCGACCGGCTGACAATCAAAAGGACTCCGACTATGTGCGGTCTATCAAGAAGTCATATTTGGCAGGACAAAAGGAGTCGAGCTCGAGCTCGAGCCAAGCAGTTGGCAAAAAAAGCAGGAAAACTGTTCCCCAGCTGGGAGAACAGGCAGTGCAATCGATCCCCCCGCTCATTGTACAAACACCTGTGAGTACCGCCGATCGGCTGGTAATAACCGACGATCATAAATGGCAGGCTAAAGAGGCCGGTGTCACTGTTGAACAACTCCTAGGCCTTGAGGAAATCCCCGGGATTACAGAGGAGGAAGTAAAATACCAATATGTCCGCGGCAAACCTCTGGTCAAGCCTGACGATGTCAAGCTTCTACCAACGAGATTGTACAATTTGCATACGTGGTACATGCAAGAAACAGCAAATACCAATCAAGAGTCCCTCATGGTGAGAGTCAAGAGAAAGCATTACTTCCATAAAAAAGATTTGTGGATTCATTATTCAGAGTTGTTTCAGTTATTCAATCAAGACGCACTCAACAAATCTATCGTCAGTTGCTATTGTCTGTAAGTGATTTCTTTCTGTAATTTAAGTCTCTAGCTAGCTAGCTGTGCTCTCGTTCATTACCTGTAATTATCCTCACTATATTCTTTTCTGTGGTATTATGCAGAATGAAGATGTATGAAATGAAAAAAGCTGGACGCTATGGCATTGGGTTCATTGACCCAAATACGGTTAATCAAGCGATATGGGAAGATCAATATTCGAGAAAAGACACAGAGAGATTCCTGCTAGAGTTTTTGAAGCAACTAAACACCCAACCAGAAATACTACTTCCTTACAACTTCGGGTGAGTGTTACTATATCTTGTACTACAAATTCTATTTTTTGCTTACTAGATGTTAATAAGTGTAGTTGATGAGTTATGCACATGCCCGCTTAATTATACAAAACGTGTGCGCATGCAGTTACCACTGGATCTTGTTAATCATTGAAGTTGACAAGGGAAAAGTTGAAGTACTGGACTCACTATATAATAATCCATCCGAATACGCAACCGTGAGGGGGATGGTCGACAGGTAATTTCAATCATTATCGCACTATGTCGGCCTCTTTACTTCATTTCCTGATATCAACTAGTTAATAACTCCTTTATTCATTTTCTTTGCCGGCGGGCAGGGCTTGGGCCAAGTTCGTCAAACTAGTCCCAGGCGACTGGGAACAAAAGCTGACATGGGTGCGACCCAAGGTAATTAAGTAGTACTAGCTAGCTACGTCCGTGCATCTCTTTAATTCTAGTTTGAATACCATTATCATGCTTGATTAATTATTACCTGATTGAATTTTATTCTCGTACAGTGCATGAGGCAGGAGCAGGGGAATAGTTTATGCGCATACTACGTTTGCGAGAACATTCGCATGATCACGTCTGAAAGGAGTAGAAACGAAATAAATCTTTGGGTACGTTTGCCAGAACACAACACTATCCATAATTTTTTTATCATGATCTAGCTAATATATACACACACAACTAATATATTCATCTTGATCTCCTTCTTATAGCTGACGGAGACGCGGGGCCAGCTCCTACCAACGGCTCGCGTACGAGCAATTCAAGAGGAAATAGCTGGATTTCTGCTCGACCAGGTCATAGATCCCAAAGGAGAATACCATTACAAGATTAAGCAGTAATGCCTGCATATGTAATGATCCGCAAATTGTAGGAGAAATTGTATATACCAAATTGTATATATATATGTATGTGAATGGTCGTCGTACGACAAATTCGATGATATATATCTACAACGTGTACAGTATGTAGTAGCGTAATATATGTTTGAAATGAAAAATAATTAAATGGAAAACACAAAATGAAAAGGAAAAATAAACCATAATTAATTCATAAACCCCTAAAGGATTAAAAGGAAAAATAAACCAAAATTAAAAGAATTAAATACTTTTAGTCCCGGTTGGTGTTACCAACCGGGACTAAAGGTCCCCCAGCCCACGGCACCGGCAGGTGCCACGTGGTGGGCCTTTAGTGCCGGGCCGTGTTGAACCGGGACTAAAGGGGGGGGGGGGCTTTAGTCCCGACCCTTTAGTGCCGGTTGGAGAACCGGCACTAAAGGCCCTTACGAACCGGCACTAAAGGCCTGTTTTCTACTAGTGTTCATCTATATCAATAAAGCTCACGATACATCAAGATCGTGCCATCTCAAGAACACGAGAGAGAGAGAGAGAGAGATCAAACACATAGCTACTGGTACATACCCTAGTAAAACTCTAGACAGTGCTCAAAAAAACTACGCTACTACTGAAAAGGAATTTTTAGCTGTTGTGTTTGCATGTGATAAGTTCAGACCTTATATTGTTGATTCCAAAGTAACTGTTCACACTGATCATGCTGCTATTAAATACCTTATGGAAAAGAAAGATGCTAAACCTAGACTTATTAGATGGGTTTTTCTGCTACAAGAATTTGATTTGCATATTGTTGATAGAAAGGGTGCTGACAACCCCGTAGCAGATAACTTGTCTAGGTTAGAGAATGTTCTTGATGACCCACTCCCTATTGATGATAGCTTTCCTGATGAACAATTAGCTGTCATAAATGCTTCACGTAATGCTCCATGGTATGCTGATTATGCTAATTACATTGTTGCTAAATTTATACCACCTAGTTTCACATACCAACAAAAGGTCTTGATAACCCACAAGTATAGGGGATCAGTTGTAGCCTCTTTCGATAAGTAGGAGTGTCGAACCCAACGAGGAGCTAAAGGTAGAACAAATATTCCCTCAAGTTCTATCGACCACCGATACAACTCTACGCACGCTTAACGTTCGCTTTATGTAGAACAAGTATGAAACTAGAAGTACTTTGTAGGTGTTGTGGGATAGGTTTGCAAGATAATAAAGAACACGTAAATAAAAACTAGGGGCTGTTTAGATAAAGTAACAATTAAGTTAGTTTAACGAGTGTGGAAAAGTGGTGGTAGGAGTTGCGGAATTGGCCCTAAGCAATTGACTACCTTACTAGACCGATAGCAAGTTTTATGTGGGAGAGGCCACTGCTAGCATGTCACCCCTTACTTGGAATTCTATGCACTTATGATTGGAACTATTAGCAAGCATCCGCAACTACTAACGTTCATTAAGGTAAAACCCAACCATAGCATTAAGATATATTGGTCCCCCTTCAATCCCGTATGCATCAATTTCTATGCTAGGCTGAAGCTGCTATCACCCTTGCCCTCCAATACATAGTCCTATCAACATACAACTAACCCTATGGTGTGATCCATGCGCGCGCTCATATGATGGGCACCAAAGCACATCAACATAACCACAAGAAAATTAAACCAATCATAGCAATTCACCAATCACCGATAGGACAACAAAAATCTACTCAGACATCATAGGATGGCAACACATCATTGGATAATAATATGAAGCATAAAGCACCATGTTCAAGTAGAGGGTACAACGGGTTGCGGGAGAGTGGACCGCTGTAGATAGATGGGGGAAGGTGATGGAGGTGTTGGTGAAGATGACGGAGTTGTTGGAGTAGATCGCCGTCACACGATGATTGCCCCGGCGGTGTTCCGGCGCCACCGGGAGAGAGGGGGAGAGAGCCCCCTTACTTCTTCTTCTTCTTTGACCTCCCCCCTAGATGGGAGGAGGGTTTACCCTCTAGTCCTTGGCCTCCATGGCAGCGGAGGGGCGGGAGCCCCTCCGAGATTGGATCTCTCTCTCTGTTTCCTTCTGTTTCTGCCTACCAGATTCTGGGCTTTCACCGTTTCTTATATTCCCGGAGATCCGTAACTCCGATTGGGCTTAAATTTTAACACAATTTTTATCCGGATATTAGCTTTCTTGCGGCGAAAGAAGGGTACCAACCGCCTTACGGGGTGACCACAAGGGCCCAGGGCGGGCCCTACCCCCTGGGGCGTGCCCCTTTGGCTTGTGGGCCCCTCGGGCATCGTCTCGCGTTGATTCTTTTTCCCAAAAATCACATATATTCCAAAAAAAATCTCCGTATGTTTTTATCCCGTTTGGACTTCGTTTCATATGGATTTTCTGCGAAACAAAAAACATGCAACAAACAGGAACTGGCACTGGGCACTGGATCAATATGTTCGTCCCAAAAAGTAGTATAAAAAGTTGCCAAAAGTATATGAAAGTTGTAGAATATTGGCATGAAACAATCAAAAATTATAGATATGACGGAGACGTATCATACACTAATTTCCAGTTTGCAAGGTGTAGCTTCCTATGGCCCTCAAAGTCATTCCACAAGCAGTTAGCCGTCTGGGAATTGATCAAATAAATGGACCATTTGGGGCATTTAAAAAGGAAGAGAAGGTAAATAGGGATACTGGCAAGGCAGGCTAGGGTTAGAATCAATCTGCCTTTATAAGATAGCAGTTTCCCTCTCCACCCAGCAATCATTTTCATAATTTATTAAGGATGTCCTCCTTTCTCAACTTATCATGATGGAGGGGGATCCCCAAGTACTTAGTGGGACTGGCCCCTTTAGTGCATTCATGGATATCTAAGAATTCCTCAAGTTCACTAGCCTCTATATTTATGGTTATCAAGTCACTCTTACTGTAAATGATCCTCATGCCAGAAACCTATTCCAAACAATTAAGAACTCATTTGAGGTTTGTAGCACGTTGAATGTTTTTATCTAGGAAGAGAATTGTGTCATTAGCATACTAGAGGCAAGAAATCCCTCCAGAACAACCTCAGAGCAGAGCCCTTCAATCAGTTGTTGCTGGGATGCTTTGATAAGCATTCTAGGAAGCACATATACAACCAAGTTAAAAAGTAACGCGGACATGGGGTTCCCTTGTCTAAGACCTTTACTAGTAAGAAAAAAAATCACTCTCCAAATTATTGACTTTGACCCCCATAAAGCCTCCATGGGCAACTCGATGGATCCACTTAATCCACCTCTCTGCAAAACCCCTAGCTTTAAAAAGTTCATCCAAAAAACGAAGGTTGATTTATCAAAAGCCTTTTGATAATCTAGCTTGAGGACCAGACCTTGCCTTTTGCTAGAGTGAATGGAGTGGAGCACCTTATGTGCAGTCACCACACTTTCCAAAATGTATCTGCCTTTTAAGAAAGCAGATTGATTACTTGCTATGAGTCTCTGTCGAACTTTAGCCAGCCTATTGGTGAGTACTTTGGTGAAGATCTTAAAACTGCAATTAAGCACACTAATTGGCCTGATTTTCTTCATGGAAGAGGCATCGGGTTCCTTAGGGATAAGGGTTATCATAGCAAGATTTAGTCTAAAGATGTCAAAGTTATTGTCATGGAACTGAGAAAACATTGCCGCCAGGTCCACCTTAATCAACTCCCAAAAATGTTGGTAGTAGAAGAAGGGGATTCCAGCTGGCCCTGGGGCTCCATCAGAGTAATTAAGAGGCAAAGACAATTTTCTTGACCTCCTCTAATCTAAAAGGAACTTCTAGGATCTCATTTTCCTCCTCAAAGAAGAAGTCCTTGTTCAGATGAAAGCCAAAATTATCTTCTTTCTTAAAGCGATCTTTATAAAAATTACTAGCTATTCCCAACATCCTTGCCTCATCTGTGACAGGGCCATCAGGTCCATCTAAGGAGTGGATAACAGTTTTCCTTCTCCTTTGGTTAGCCACTGCATGAAAATAAGCAGTATTCCTATCGCCCTATTTGATGTCTCTATCTCTAGATCTTTGCTTGGCTTTAACTTCCTCTTGAAGCCAGATTTTCTACAGTTCATCAGAGATTAACTTGACCCTGGCAAATTCAGCACTAGAAAGTGTGATAGATTCTGCCTTAACATCTAATTTGTTAAATTCTTCAGAAAGTACTTTTTTGTACCTCTTGAGTTGGGCCTCTTCATTATAGCTCCACCCGTTGGTTGCTTTCCTAAGCTCTCTAACTTTTACTTGCCGGTTGTCTATGTGGGAGAAGGTGTTGGAGTTTTTGTTCCAAACTTTAGCTACTATGGTAGAAAAATCCCCCCTAGCAGCCACCATTTCTCCATCTTATAACTACCACTCCTGGGTTTTTGAGAAATCCCAGAGTCCCAAAAGATGGGGGTATGATTACTACCATGTCTAGGTAGTGCCCTACAGGTAGCTAAAGGAAAAAACTTATCTAATTCGGTATTGTAGAAGAGCCAATCAACAGTGGATATAATTAAATCTACTTGATTATTGTCCCGGGTAAATTTTCTACTAGACAACTTTATTTCTAGCAGGCTCCAAATTTCAATCCAGGCATTGAAATTCGCAGTCCACTTGAGTTTAATATTACCATTATTCTTATCCTTAGCACACCTAACCAAGTTAAAGCCCCCCTATAAGAGTTGGCCAGGGGTTCTCTAAGAACAAGGAATGTAGCACTGAGATAAAAGCCGCTTTTCCTTCCTCATAATGTGATCCATAAACAGTAGTGATTCGAAAGGTGTTTTCTTCACCTTTCATTTTGAGAATACAACTAACAGAAAAATCTAAACATGACAAAGACAACACCTCAAAAATTTCTACATCCACCCACATCAGGATGCCTCCGGCAGAGCCTTTTGATGGGAGATGGTGCCAAGAAAAGATGCTGCTACCAACCAAAGACTTGAGGTAAGAATCAGAGAATTCTTCCTTGTTGGTTTCTTGGAAACCTAGGATAGTAGCATGAGTTATATTGATTGTGTCAACTATCAGGGTCTTCCTACTAGGAGCAGCAATACCTCTAACATTCCAGAACATCACATTCATGGTAGAGGTATTGTCTTAGAGTGCTTGCCCCATTTGTTTTTGCAGACTAAGTACCATAGGTTCTCATAATTAACATCTGAGCTAGTATCCTCTAAAACAGTGTTTCGAGGGGATTCACTACACCCATGAGTAGTCAGGTGATCTGAGGCAAGACCCATAGTCGTGTCAGAAATCCTTCAGTCAGGGGTTTTACAACTATTTTTGTCAGCAGCCTCAGCCACATCAAAGCTGATATCCACCCCTATTCTAGATGCTATAGAAATGAAAGAAGGATACTTAAATTTTGAGAAATTAGACACATGTTTTGTTTTTGTACCTTGGAGGTTTGGGATCTCCATGTTAAGCACCTCCTTGAGTTGTTGGGCTTTTTGTATGATGGTTTTAGTATCTCCAGCCTGCCTTGCACTCATCCTGCTTGCTTGCATAGGGCCCCACTTTACCTTGGTAGTAGCCACTTGGGTTGGGAGCTTTGGGAATTTAGTGTCATACATATCTTGTATTTCCCCCTCTTCCAGCTTGTTATTTTCCTCATTTATTAAATCCTCGTGTTGTTCTTCCAAATTGTCCCAGTCTTTCACAGAGTCAAATTCATCCTCATCCTAGTCCTCAATTTCTCTCAGTAGTGCAAAGCCATCTTGGAGGTTCCCATTGTCCCCAAATAGCTTATCCAGAGGCCCTGATCTCAGGTTCTGCAGATCATCAGGCATTTGGTTCTTGAGCAGTGAAGTTGGCGTGGGAGGTTCGAGAGAGTCAGTGCATTGGTGTTGAGCATTTGTCTTGGTAGCCCTTGTTGGAAATATGCCCTAGAGGCAATAATAAATTGGTTATTATTATATTTCCTTGTTCATGATAATCGTTTATTATCCATGCTATAATTGTATTGATTGGAAACTCAAATACATGTGTGGGTACATAGACAACACTGTGTCCCTAGTAAGCCTCTAGTTGACTAGCTCGTTGATCAAAGATGGTTAAGGTTTCCTAGCCATTGACATGAGATGTCATTTGATAACGGGATCACATCATTAGGAGAATGATGTGATGGACAAGACCCAAACTACGAACGTAGCATATGATCGTGTCAGTTTATTGCTATTGTTTCCTGCATGTCAAGTATCTGTTCCTTTGACCATGAGATCATGCAACTCACTGACACCGGAGGAATACCTTGTGTGTATCAAACGTCGCAACGTAACTGGGTGACTATAAAGGTGCTCTACAGGTATCTCCGAGGGTGTCTGTTGGGTTGGCATGGATCAAGACTGGGATTTGTTACTCCGTGTGACGGAGAGGTATCTCAGGGCCCACTCGGTAATACAACATCACATTGAGCCTTGCAAGCAAAGTGACTAAAGAGTTAGCCACATGATCTTGTATTACGGAACGAGTAAAGAGACTTGCCGGTAACGAGATTGAACTAGGTATAGAGATACCGACGATCGAATCTCGGGCAAGTAACATACCGAAGAACAAAGGGAACAGCATACGGGATTAACTGAATCCTTGACATAGAGGTTCGATCGATAAAAGATCTTCGTAGAATATGTAGGAGCCAATATGGGCATCCAGGTCCCGCTATTGGTTATTGGCCGTAGATGTGTCTCGGTCATGTCTACATAGTTCTCGAACCCGCAGGGTCTACACACTTAACGTTTGGTGACGATTAGTATAGTTGAGTTATTATGTTAGTGACCGAAGGTTGTTCGGAGTCCCGGATAAGATCCCGGACATGACGAGGATCTCCGGAAGAGTCCGGAGGTAAAGATTGATATATGTGATAATAGTGTTTTGATCTCCGGAAGAGTTCCGGAGTTCACCGGAAGGGGTTCCGGATGTTTACCGAAGTGTTCGGGTGCGAGAACACTTTATATGGGCCAAGGGATAAAAGCCCACGAGGTATTGGAAAGTGCAAAAGTAGTTTTGCTGCCGCGTAAGCGGTACTACCGCTTGGTGAAGCGGTACTACCGCCCGAGCGGTACTACCGCTGGTGTGAAGCGGTACTACCGCCCAAGCGGTACTACCGCTTGTGAGCGGTACTACCGCTTGTGCGCGGCTGTGCACGGTTCGGCAGGGATCCGAGTTGGACTCTTTTCCTGCGGGCCAAACCGACCTTGTGCGGGCAAAACCGACCTGGAGGAGGCTTTTACTCCAAGTTTAGACCCCAAGGCTCAACATATAAATAGAGGGGCAGGGCTAGCACACGGGACACATCAAGATTTCCCCAAGCCGTGTGCGGCAACCCTAACTCTCTAGTTCCTCCGTCATAATCTCCGTAGCGCTTGGCGAAGCCCTGCAGAGATTGTTCCTCACCACCATCACCACGCCGTCGTGCTGCTGGAATTCAACCACTACTTCACCATCGCTCGCTGGATCGAGGAGGTGAAGGCGTCATCAAGCCGTACGTGTGTTGAACGCGGAGGTGCCGTCCGTTCGGCGCTAGTTCGTGATCGGATCGAGGGACGACTTGCGATTTGGATCGCGGAGACGTTCGACTACATCAACCGCGTTTCTTAAACGCTTCCGCTTAGCGATCTACAAGGGTATGTAGATTCACTCTCCCTCTCGTAGATGCTCATCACCATGGATAGATCTTGTGTGTGCGTAGGAATTTTTTTTGTTTCCCATGCAATGTTCCCCAACAGCCCTTCCCCCCAGAGCCATTGGTGGACCCTTTATCTGATAAACTTTTAGTGTTGTTGTGAGAGCCATTGGCAGCAGAGGAAGAAGTGTCCCCTTTGTCAGTATCCATTGAGACTTGTGTATTAGTACATGGGGGATTTTGTATAACCACCTCATCATCAGCTTGTGGAGGTTCTACTTCAATAAGGATCATGTACAGTTTCCCATTCACCCCAAACACTCTTTCCTCAGGGATCTTGCTATGATCTTTGCAAGAAATCTTGACGACTCTGACAGTCTCATAGAAACTTTGGAAGTTGTGTTGCCAGTCAACATCTAGCAGCACTCCAAAAGTGGAGGTGATCTGGTCAAGGATTATACAATCACATCACTTTGGATTGAGCTTTCTGAGTTTATGCCACACTACTTGGAGATCATCCTCAGCAGTGACATTTCCAAGCCAGAATTCAACTTTGACTATGGTGTTCTCTTTTGTCAGGCCAAAACAGGGGTAACCAGCCACCTGCTCTACATTGATCTCCGATGGAAATTTGACCAGGAAGGTCCAATCATCCAGAGCACTGATAGGCCATGGCCAGTTGGTCTTGTATATGCTAGAAAACTCTTTTGAAAACTCTTTCTTGGTGACATATCCTAATTCAACAAACACTATACCTACATTGGTCAACATCCCATGGTGTTGATCATTGATATCTCGGGTGTCCATATGGTAGAACCCGAGCCCAGGAGCAGCACTTCCAACATATTTAGCTGAATTAGGTGGTTTCTTTCTCAGAGGCCAGTCATCAACCTTCTGGGTGACCATTTTGCATATGAAGAAGCACTTTGGCTTTCCTCATTTATCCTTATGGTGCCCTGTGTTGGGGAACGTTGCATGGGAAATAAAAAATTTCCTCCTCGCACCCAAGATCTATCTATGGAGATGCATAGCTACGAGAGGGGGAGTGTATCTGCATACCCTTGTAGATCGCTAAGCGGAAGCGTATATAACGCGGTTGATGTAGTCGTACGTCTTCACGATCCAATCGCGATCCGTCCCGATCTAGTGCCGAATGGACGGCACCTCCGCGTTCTGCACACATGCAGCTCGATGACGTCTCCTCCTTCTTGATCCAACAAGCGTGGGAGGAGAAGTAGATGGGATCTCAACCAGCACGACGGCATGGTGGAGATGGTGGTGGAGCAATCCCGGCAGGGCTTCGCCAAGCGCTACCGTAGATGCGATCTGAGGAGAAAACGATCTAGGGAGAGAGGTAGAGCTGTCACCGGGGCGTGGGATTGTTGTGTCCGGCCCTCCCCCTGTCCTCTACTATATATAGGAGGCAAGGGGCAGGGTTTGGTCGCAGCCCTAGGCCCCTCCTCCAAGGAGGGCCGGCGGCTAGGGAGGAAACTTGCCTCCCAAGGCAAGTGGACTCCCTCCCACTTAGGGTTTCCCCTTCCCCTTACGCATGGGCCTTGTGGGGCTGGTGCCTGATACGTCTCCAACATATCTATAATTTTTGCTTGTTCCATGCTGTTATATTATCAATCTTGGATGTTTTACAATCATTTTATAGCAACTTTATATCATTTTTTTGGGACTAACCTATTGACATAGTGCCAAAATGCCAGTTGCTGTTTTTGCTTGTTTTTTACTTCATAGAAAATCATTACCAAATGGATCCCAAACGTTGCGGGAATTTTTGTGGATTTTTTATGGACCAGAAGAAGAAAGATGGGCCAAACAACACCAGAAGAGGGGGCCTAGGGTGCCCACCCTCCACCAGGGCGTGCCAGAGGCCCCTAGCGCGGCCTGGTGGAGGGTGGGCACCTCGGGCACCCCCTCAACCGACTATCGAGCCTATAAATTCCCTGAAAATCCAAAAACCCTAGGGGATTCGACGAAACACAATTCCAGCCGCCGCAAGTTCCAAAACCTCGAGATCCAATCTAACACCATCACGGAGGGGTTCATCTTCCTCATAGGTGCCTCTCCAATGATGTGTGAGTAGTCCACCATAGACCTACGGGTCCGTAGGCAGTAGCTAGATGGCTTCCTCTCTCTCTATGTTTCTCAATACAATGGTCACTTGGAGATCTATTTGATGTAATGACTTTTGCGGTGTGTTTGTTGGGATCCGATGAATTTTGAGTTCATGATTAGTTTCTATCCATGAATATGATTTGAGTCTTCTTTGATATCTTATTTGCACGATTACTTATGGCCTCATATTTCTTCTTCGAATCTTTGGTTTAGTTAGGACAACTAGATCGATTTTTCTTGCCATGGGAAGAGGTGCTTTGTGATGGGTTCGATCTTGCAGTGTTCTTTCCCTGTGACAGAAGGGGCAGCAAGACACGCATGTATCATTGCCATTAAGGATAACAAGATGGGGTCTATTCCTACATGAATAGATCTTGTCTACATCATGTCACCGTTCTTATTGCATTACTCCGTTTCTCCATGAACTTAATACACTAGATGCATGCTGGATAGCGGTCGATGTGTGGAGTAATAGAAGTAGATGCAGAATCGTTTCGGTCTACTTGTCTTGGACGTGATGCCTATATAATGATCATTGCCTGGATATCGTCATGATTATTTGATCTTCTATCAATTTCCCAACAGTAATTTGTTCACCCACCGTGTGTTATACTCATGAGAGAATCCACTAGTGAAACCTACGGCCCTCGGGTCTACTTTTCCAACATATTGCTTTCCGATCTACTATTTGCATTTTTTGTTTTCAGATCTATTAGTCCAAAAAATGCAAAAATACCTTGCTGCACTTTTTATTTATTTATTTTATTTCGTGTTCTTGCGAGATCTATTTGCCAAAACTATCACTACCTAATCTATCTTATTACCGTCGAGAGCGTGACAACCTCTCTTTCGCGTCGCGTTGCAAGTATTTGTTGTTTGTGTGCAGGTGTTGTTTTCGTGGGTGTGTGATCTTTCTCTACGGATTGATACCTTTGTTTCATAACTGAGGGAAATACTTACCGTCGCTGTGCTGCATCATCCCTTCCTCTTTGGGGAACTACCGACGCAGTCTCAAGCCACGTCAAAGGAATTTCTGGCGCCGTTGCCGGGGAGGAAGCAATCTCATCTACCAGGTTCCTAATCACAAATCTCATCTCCTTGCAATTTACATTATTTTCCATTTGCCTCTCGTTTTCCTCTCCCCCACTTCACAAAAAATTGCCATTTTATTCGCCCTCTTTTCCGTTTGCCTTTTTGCTTGTTTGCTATCTTTGCTTGTGTTGCCATGTGCCTTCTACTTGCTTGCATCTTCTCTTGCTAAAAATCTATTGATATGGATCCTCATCCACTTGCTAATCTTTTCAAAAGACCAAATTATGATGAACCAATTGCTAGTGAGTTGAGTGCACTTGATTATCTCTATGAAGTTTTGCTTGAAAATCATGAATCTGAAAATTTTGATGAAGTGTTGAAAGAGGAAATTTATAAGGTGATTTGTGATAGCTCCTTGATTGAAAAGCATGATTGCAATGATGTTACTATAAATTCTATTAATGTCAATTATGCTAATGATATGCAAAGCCACAAGCTTTGGGATGCTATGTTTGATGAAGATGATATTTTTAGTCCCCCAAGTTTTGATGAGCAAATTTATTATGATAATTGCATGCCTCCTATTCATGATGATGGTGATGACACGTATGCTATAATGAATAATGATAACCATGAAACTTATCATCATGGTTTTAATTTGCAGTGTGGTTATGTCAATCAAGTGTCTCAGGATAGTTATTTTGTTGAGTTTGCTCCCACTACTATGGATAAAAAGCAATTTGCTTATTTGGAGAGTAATGAAAATTCTATGCTTGTGCATCATGAAAAGAATGATTTATGTGATAGTTATATTGTTGAATTCCTTCATGATGCTACTGAAATTTATTATTAGCGAGGAACTTATGTTTGTAGGAATTGCAATAATATCAAATTTCCTCTCTATGTGTTCAAAGTTTTGAAGTTATGCTTGCTTTGCCTTCCTATGCTAGTTGATTCTTGTTCCCATAAATTGTTTGCTCACAAAATCCCTATGCATAGGAAGTGGGTTAGACTTAAATGTCTTTTTCATGCTATTCATGATGCTCTTTTGCATATTTCAATTACTACTTTTTATGTGAGCATCATTGAAACCATTATGCCTAGCTAGGGGCATAAAACGATAGCGCTTGTTGGGAGGCAACCCAATGAATAAATTTATTTTTTTCTTTTACTTTCTATTTTTGAGTGTTTTGCACAATTATGCTTCTGTTATGATTGTGTTTTTATGTTTTATTTAGTGTTTGTGCCAAGTAATGCCTTTAGGATGATCCATAAGATGAGTAGAAACAATGCTGAATCTGAAACACAAACTTTGTTCCAAGTGCATGAATTTTCATTTTTTTACTGGAATGTAGTATTAATCTGAAATTTTAACACAGTATTGCTATAACAATTCTTTACGTTTTCCTAATATTTCAGAATTTTTAGAGATACATACCTATGGGTAGAGTACAGATTACTACAGACTGTTCTGTCTGAAACAGATTCTGTTTTCATTGCATTGTGTGCTTGTTTTGATGAATCTATGGCTTGTATCGGGGGGTATAAGTCATGGTAAAGTTAGAATACAGTAGGTATAATGCAATAATAAAATATGAATAGGTTTACAACAGTACCTAAAAGTGGTAATTTGCTTTATTATACTAACGGATCTCATGAGAATTTTGTCATGTTTTGTGTGATTGAAGTTTTCAAGTTTTGGGTGAGATCACGATGGATGAAGGAATAAGGAGTTAGAAGAGCGAAAGCTTGGGGATGCTACAGAACCCCAAGGTAATATACAAAGAGTAACAAGCAACTAAGCTTGGGGATGCCCCGAGTGGCATCCCCTCTTTCTTCCGACAACCATCGGTATACTACTTGGAACTATATTTTTATTCGTCACATATCATGAGTTTTGCTTGGAGCATCTTGTATCTTTGCTTTGTTTGCTTTTATCCTTGCTGAACAACCTATTTGAGAGAGCAAACATATGCTATGGTTTGTTAGAATTGCTCTTTATGCTTCACTTAAAACTTTTGAGCAAAGGAATTGCTCTAGTGCTTCACTTTTATCTTTTTGAGCACGGCGTGCTTTTACATGTTTGAAGAAATGCTCTCATGCTTCACTTATATTATTTTGAGAGATGAAACTTGTATGCTCATGTTCTTCACTTATATCCATGTGATCTTAACAAAAGCAATTGCAATATATGAAACTAGTCCCAAAGTGATAGATATTCAAGAAGGATATAATAAAAACTTTCATGTAGATCATTGGACAAGTTAAACTAGATTCTTTGTAATAGTTTTGAGAAATGACAATAGTGATATGTGAGTTATGTTGATGAGTAATTATGCTTAGTAAGAATATTGGTGTTAAGGTTTGTGATTCCCTATGCAAGCACGAAAGTCAATAGTTGTGCTACGAAATTACATCCTACTTATGGTGCATTATTCGGTGTTAGTTATGCTTAATGCTAGCTTATGTGATTTTTCGTTTCTTAGTTGGATGCTTCTCAATCTCATGCTAGCCTTCACTTGTACTAAGTAGAAATACTACTTGTGCATCCAAAATCCTTAAACCAGTTTTGCCATATGAGTCCACTATACCTACCTATATACGGTATTTCCATGCCGTTCCAAGCAAATTTGTATGTGCCATCTCTAAAACTTTCAAAATAAATTTTCCTTTTTGTGTGCTCGTACCGCTCATGAAACAGTAGGGGGTGACCGATATTTTTTCATGCTAGATGTGTTATTCTCAAGATGAGTGTTTATTCACTTGTCATTGCACGAGAGTATGGCGGTAATAGGGATGCCCAGTCCCAAAATGAAAAAGAAAAGAAATTTACTTTATGTTGTCAAATAATAAATTCCTTGGAAAGTGTTGGTATGGAAGGCAACTGTGGATTCGGCTAGCCATGGAAAGTGAAAGTATGGTGGAAAAAGGAATAAACTTTATTTTCTGTTTGGGAACCGCCTATGATGCATCTAGTGTGGAAAGATATTGAAATCTCTCAGTCGTTTTCATTGACAGGAAAGGCATGCCACCCAAAATATTTTTCTCTATCAATTTATACACTTGAGCTCTGGCACCTCTACAAATCCCTACTTCCCTCTACGAAGGGCCTATCTATTTACTTTATGCAATTTTTATTTTTCAATTTGAGTCTCCATCTTCAATTATAAAGCACCAACTAGGAGGCACTATGATCGTACTTGAGCATTAGGTGTAGCTAATATTTGAGTGTGTATTTTGAATGGATAAATGATTGAGCATGATGGGCTAGGGATAACTTGCTTTAGCGTTGATATTTTGAAAGACATGGTTGCTTGTTGATATGCTTGAGTATTAAAGTTTTCATGTCAATACTAGACTATTGCTTTGAACCACATGAAAAGTCCAAATGTCCATGCTATAAAGAAAAGAATATGTGATGAACATGATAGGCAGCATTCCACATCAAAAATTCTATTTTTATCATTTACCTACTCGAGAACGAGTAGGAATTACGCTTGGGGATGCTGCGTCTCCAACGTATCTATAATATTTGCTTGTTCCATGTTGTTATATTATCAATCTTGGATGTTTTACAATCATTTTATAGCAACTTTATATCATTTTTTTGGGACTAACCTATTGACATAGTGCCAAAGTGCCAGTTGCTATTTTTGCTTGTTTTTTACTTCGCAGAAAATCAATACCAAACGGAGCCCAAACGTTGCGGGGATTTTTGTGGATTTTTATGGACCAGAAGAAGAAATATGGGCCAAACAACATCAGAAGAGGGGGCCCAGGGTGGCCACCCTCCACCAGGGCATGCCAGAGGCCCCTGGCATGGCCTGGTGGATGGTGGGCACCTCGGGCACCCCCTCAACCGACTATCGAGCCTACAAATTCCCTGAAAATCCAAAAACCCTAGGGGAGTCGACGAAACACAATTCCAGCCGCCGCAAGTTCCAGAACCTCGAGATCCAATCTAACACCATCACAGAGGGGTTCATCTTCCTCATAGGTGCCTCTCCGATGATGCGTGAGTAGTCCACCATAGACCTATGGGTCCGTAGCAGTAGCTAGATGGCTTCCTCTCTCTCTATGTTTCTCAATACAATGGTCTCTTGGAGATCTATTTGATGTAATGACTTTTGCGGTGTGTTTGTTGGGATCCGATGAATTTTGAGTTCATGATCAGTTTCTATCCATGAATATTATTTGAGTCTTCTTTGATCTCTTATTTGCATGATTACTTATAGCCTCGTATTTCTTCTTCGAATATTTGGTTTAGTTAGGCCAACTAGATCGATTTTTCTTGCCATGGGAAGAGGTGCTTTGTGATGGGTTCGATCTTGCGGTGTTCTTTCCCAGTGACAGAAGGGGCAACAAGACACGCATGTATCGTTGCCATTCAGGATAACAAGATGGGGTCTATTCCTACATGAATAGATCTTGTCTACATCATGTCACCATTCTTATTGCATTACTCCGTTTCTCCATGAACTTAATACACTAGATGCATGCTGGATAGCGGTCGATGTGTGGAGTAATAGAAGTAGATGCATAATCGTTTCGGTCTACTTGTCTTGGACGTGATGCCTATATAATGATCATTGCCTGGATATCGTCATGATTATTTGATCTTCTATCAATTGCCCAACAGTAATTTGTTAACCCACCGTGTGCTATACTCATGAGAAAAGCCACTAGTGAAACCTACGGTCCCCGGGTCTACTTTTCCAACATATTGCTTTCCGATCTACTATTTGCATCTTTTGTTTTCAGATCTATTAATCCAAAACACCCAAAAATACCTTGCTGCACTTTTTATTTATTTATTTTATTTCGTGTTCTTGCGAGATCTATTTGCCAAAACTATTACTACCTAATCTATCTTATTACCGTAGAGAGCGTGATAACCTCTCTTTCGCGTCGGGTTGCAAGTATTTGTTGTTTGTGTGCAGGTGATGTTTACGTGGGTGTGTGATCTTCCTCTACGGATTGATACCTTTGTTTCATAACTGAGGGAAATAATTACCGTCGCTGTGCTGCATCATCCCTTCCTCATTGGGGAACTACCGACGCAGTCTCTATCCACGTCAGTGCCCCTGGCCCAATAAGGCTAGGGCGCCCCCTACAGCCCATGCACGCCCTAGGGGCTGGAGGGATCCTTCCGGACTCCTCCGGAACCCTCCGGAACCTTCCGGAACTTTCCAGAAGCTTCCCGGTACAATACCGAAAAAACCCGAAACTTTTTCGGTAGCCAAAATATGACTTCCCGTATATAAATCTTTACCTCCGGACCATTCCAGAGCTCCTCGTGACGTCCAGGATCTCATCCGGGACTCCGAACAACATTCGGTCACCAACGTACCAATACTACCCTAGCGTCACCGAACGTTAAGCGTGCGGACCCTACGGGTTCGAGAATCATGTGGACATGACTGAGACACCTCTCCGGTCAATAACCAATAGCGGGACCTGGATGCCTATATATGTTCCCACATATTCCACGAAGATCTTTATCCGTCGAACCACGATGCCAAGGATTCAATCAATCCTGTATGCAGTTCCCTTTGTCCAGCGGTATGTTACTTGCCCGAGATTCGATCATCGGTATCTCCATACCTAGTTCAATCTCATTACCGGCATGTCTCTTTACTCGTTCTGTAATACAAGATCCTATGACTAACTCCTTAGTCACATTTCTTGCAAGCTTCTTGTGATGCTGTATTACCGAGTAGGCCCAGAGATACCTCTCCGTCATACGGAGTGACAAATCCCAGTCTCGATCCATGCCAACCCAACAGACACCCTCGGAGATACCTCTAGAGCACCTTTATAGTCACCCAGTTACGTTGTGGCATTTGATACACACAAGACATTCCTCCGGTGTCCGAGAGTTGCATGATCTCATGGTTGTAGGAACATATACTTGTCATGGATAAAGCAGTAGCAATAAACTAACACGATCATATGCTATGCTTACAGTTGGGTCTTGTCCATCACATCATTCTCCTAATGATGTGATCCCGTTATCAAATGACAACTCATGTCTATGGTTAGGAAACCTTAACCATCTTTGATCAACGAGCTAGTATAGTAGAGGCTCACTAGGGACACAGTATTGTCTATGTATCCACACATGTATCTTAGTTTCCAGTCAATACAATTATAGCATGGATAATAAACGATTATCATGAACAAGGAAATATGATAATAAATAATTTATTAATGCCTCTAGGGCATATTTCCAACAGTCTCCCACTTGCACTAGAGTCAATAATCTAGTTCACATCACCATTTGATTTACACCCAATGAGTTCTGGGGTTTGATCATGTTTTGCTCGTTAGAAAGGTTTTAGTCAACGGGTCTGCAACATTCAAATCCGTGTGTACATTGCAAATATCTATGCCATACAGTAGATGCTGCTACCACGCTCCACTTGGAGCTATTCCAAATGGCTGCTCCACTATACGTATCCGGATTGCTACTCATAGTCATCCGGATTGGTGTTAAAGCTTGCATCGACGTAACTCCTTACGACGAACTCTTTATCACCTCCATAATCGAGAAACAATTCCTTAGTCCTCTAGTTACCAAGGATAATTTTGACCGCTGTCCAGTGATTCACTCCTGGATCACTCTTGTACCCCTTGACAAACTCATGGCAAGGCACACACTAGGTGCGGTAGACAGCATGTCATACTATAAAGATCCTATGGATAAGGCATAGGGGACGACCTTCGTCCTTTCTCTTTCTTCTGGCGTGGTCGAGCTTTGAGTCTTACTCAACTACACACCTTACAAATCAGGCTAGAACTCCTTCTTAGACTGATCCATTTTTAACTCTTTCAAAATCTTGTCAAGGTATGTACTCATTGAAAATTCTTATCAGGCGTCTTGATCTATCTCTATAGATCTTGATGCCGAATATTCAAGTAGCTTTATCCAGGTCTTCCTTTGAAAAACTCCTTTCAAACAACCCTTTCTGCTTTCCAGAAATTCTACATCATTTCCGATCAACAATATGTCATCCGCATATACTTATCAGAAATTCTATAGTGCTCCCACTCACTTTCTTGTAAATACAAGCTTCTTACAAACTTTGTATAAACCCAAAAGCTTTGATCACCTTATCAAAGCGTATATTCCAACTCCGAGATGCTTGCTCCAGTCCATAGAAGGATCGCTGGAGCTTGCATACCTTTTAGCATCCTTAGGACTGACAAAACCTTCTAGTTGTATCACATACAACCTTTCCTCACAGAAACCGTTAAGGAAACTATGTTTTGACATCCATCTGCCAAATTTCATAATCGAAAAATGCGGCAACTGCTAACATAATTCAAACAGACTTCAGCATCGCTACGGGTGAGAGAGTCTTATCGTAGTCAACTCCTTGAACTTGTCGGAAACTACTTTGCGACTAGTCGAACTTTATAAATGGTGACATTTACCATCGGCGTCTGTCTTCTTCTTAAAGATCCATTTGTACTTAACGGCCTGCCGTTCATCGGGCAGGTCTACCAAAGTCCATACTTGGTTTTCATACATGGATCCTATCTGGGATTTCATGGCTCCTAGCCATTTGTTGGAATCCGGACCCACCATCGCTTCTTCATAGCTCGTAGGTTCACTGTTGTCTAACATGACCTCCAAGACAGGATTGCCGTACCACTCAGGGGCGGTACGATTCCTTGTCGACCTACAAGGCTAGGTAGCAACTTGATCCGAAGTGTCATGATCACCATCATTAACTTCCTCTTCATTCTGTGTAGGCGCCACAGAAACATCTTTCTGTGTCGTGCTACTATCCAGCTGAAGTGTTGGTTCAATAACCTCATCAAGTTCTACTTTCCTCCCACTCAATTCTTTCGAGAGAAACTGTTTCTCGAGAAAGGACCCGTTCTTAGCAACAAACACTTTGCCCTCGGATCTGAGATAGAAGGTATACCCAACTATTTTCTTAGGGTATCCCATGAAGATGCACCTTTCCGCTTTGGGTTCGAGCTTATCAGACATAAGTGTCGCATTCCCAAACTCTAAGAAATTACATCTTAGGTTTCTGCCAAACCATAATTCATACGGTGTCATCTCAACGGATTTAGATGGTGCCCTATTTAAAATGGATGTAGTTGTCTCTAATGCATAACCCCAAAACGATAGTGGCAAAACCATAAGAGACATCATAGTATGCACCATATCCAATAGAGCACGACTACGACATTCGGACACACCATCACATTATGGTGTTCCAGGCGGCGTGAGTTGTGAAACAATTTCCACTTTTGTCTTAAGTTGCATACCAAACTCGTAACTCAGATATTCACCTCCACGATCATATCGTAGATATTTTATCTTCTTGTCACAATGATCTTAAACTTCACTCTGAATTTGCTTGAACTTTTCAAACATTTCAGACTTGTGTTTCATTAAGTAAATATACCCATACCTACTCAAATCATCAGTGAAGGTAACAAAATAACGATATCCACCGCACGCTTCAACACTCATTGGACCGCATGCATCAACAAGTATCATTTCCAATAAGTCACTTGCCCGCTCCATCATACCGGAATTCGGGGTCTTAGTCATCTTGCCCATGAGGCATGGTCCACATGTCTCAACCGATTCGAAATCGAGTGAGTCCAAAGATCCATCAGCATTGAGTTTCTTCATGCGCTTTACACCAATATGACCTTAGCGGCAGTGCCACAAGTATGTGGTACTATCATTATTAACCTTGCATTTTTTAGTATCAATATTATGAACATGTGTAACACTACGATCGAGATTGAATAAACCATTCACATTGGGTGCATGACCATTGAAGGTATTATTCATGTAAACAGAATAACCATTATTCTCTGACTTAAATGAATAACCGTATTGCAATAAACACGATCTAATCATGTTCATGCTTAACGCAAACACCAAATAACATTTATTTAGGCTCAACACTAATCCCAAAGGTAGAGGGAGCGTGCGATGGTGATCACATCAGCCTTGGAAACACTTCCAACACACATCGTCACCTCGCCCTTTAGCTAGTCTCCGTTTATTCCATAGCTTTTATTTCGAGTTACTAACTTTAGCAACTGAATCAGTATCTAATACCCAGGTGCTACCAGGAGTACTAGTAAGGTACACATCAATGACACGTATATCAAATATACTTCTATTGATGTTGCCAGCCTTCTTATCTGCCAAGTATCTGGGGTAGTTCCGCTTTCAGTGACCATTCCGCTCGTAACAGAAGCACTCAGTCTCGAGTTTGGGTCCAACCTTGGGTTTCTTCACTTGAGCGACAACTGGTTTGCCATTCTCGAAGTTTCCCTTCTTGTCCTTGCCCTTCTTGAAACTAGTGGTCTTACCATCAACACTTGATGCTTCTTCTTGATTTCTACCTTTCGCGATGTAAAACATCGTGAATAGCTCAGGGATCATCTTCTCCATACCTGGCATGTTATAGTTCATCACTAAGCTTTAGTAGCTTGGTGACAGTGACTTGGAGAAGTATGTCAATCACTATCTTATCTGAAAGATAAACTCCCACTTGATTCAAGCAATTGTAGCACCCAGACAATCTAAGCACATGCTCAACGATTGAGTTATTCTCCTTCATCTTGCAGGCAAAGGATCTAGTCGGAGGTCTCATACCTCTCAACACGGGCACGAGCCTGAAATCTCAATTTCAGCTCTTGGAACATCTCATATGATCCGTGACGTTCAAAACGTCTTTGGAGCCTCAATTCTAAGCCGTAAAGCATGACGCACTGAACTATCAAGTAGTCATCAAAAACGTGTCTGTCTGATGTTCTCAACACTCACAGACAACACTTGAGGGGGTGGCGCACCGAGCGGCGCATCAAGGACATAAGCCTTCTGTGTAGCTACCGAGGACAATCCTCAGATCACAGACCTAGTCCGCATAATTGCTACTACCATCTTTCAACTTAGTTTTTCTCTAGGAACGCATCAAAATACAGTGGAGCTACAACGTGAGCTATCATTCTACAACATAATTTGCAAATATATTTTGACTATGTTCATGATAATGAGTTCAATTAATCATATTACTAAAGAACTCCCACTCAAATCAACATCCCTCAGGTTGTCTAAGTGTAACATGATCCAAATCCACCAACCCAAGTCCGATCATCACATGAGATGAGGTGGTTTCAATGGTGAACATCTCCATGTTGATCATATCTACTACATGACTCATGTTCGACCTTTCGGTCTCCTGTGTTCCGAGGCCATGTCCGTACATGCTAGGCTCGTCAAGTTTAACCCGAGTGTTCCGCATGTGCAAAACTGGCTTGCACCTGTTGTATGTGAACGTAGAGTCTATCACACCCGATCATCACGTGGTGCTTCAAAACGACGAACTTTCGCAACGGTGCACACTCGGGGAGAACACAATTTTATCTTGAAATTTTAGTGAGGGATCACCTTATAATGCTACCGTCGTCCTAAGCAAAATAAGAAGCATAAAAAGATAAACATCACTTGCAAATCATAATAAGTGACATGATATGGCCATCATCATCTTGTGCTTTTGATCTCCATCTCCAAAGCACCGGCATGATCTCTATCGTCACCGGCATGACACCATGATCTCCATCATCGTGTCGTCATGTGGTTGTCGCGCCAACTATTGCTTCTACAACTATTGCTTAGTCATTGCGATAAAGTAAAGCAAAAGAAAGCAAAAATAATTAAAGACAACCCTATGGCCCCTGCCAGTTGCCGTACTCATCGACATGCAAGTCGTGATAATCTATACAAAAACATGATCATCTCATACATCACATATATCACATCATATCACTATCCATATCACATCACAACATGCCCTGCAAAAACAAGTTAGACATACTCTACTTTATTGTTGCAAGTTTTACGTGGCTGCTATGGGCAACTAGTAAGAACCGTTCTTACCTACGCAAAGCCACAACAGTGATATTCAAGTTGCTATTTAACATTCTACAAGGACCGCCTCTGTCGAATCCGATTCAACTAAAGTGGGAGAGACAGACACCCGCCAACCATCTTTATGCAACAAGCATGTCAGTCGATGGAACCGGTCTCTCGTACGTGGACGAGTAAGGTTGGTCCGAGCCGCTTCATCCCACAATACCGCAGAATCAAGATAAGACTAAGGAGGTATGCAATATGAACATCAACGCCCACAAACTCTTTGTGTTCTACTCGTGCATATCATCTACGCATAGACCTAGCTCATGATGCCACTTTTGGGGAACGTTGCATTGGCAAACAAAAAATTTCCTACGCGCACCCAAATCTATCTATGGAGATGCATAGCTACGAGAGGGGGAGTGTATCTACATACCCTTGTAGATCGCTAAGCGGAAGCGTATATAACGCGGTTGATGTAGTCGTACGTCTTCACGATCCAATCGCGATCCGTCACGATCTAGTGCCGAACGGACGGCACCTCCGCGTTCTGCACACGTGCGGCTCGATGATGTCTCCTCCTTCTTGATCCAGCAAGTGTGGGAGGAGAAATAGATGGCATCTCAACCAGCACGACGGCATGATGGAGATGGTGGTGGCGCAATCCCGGCAGGGCTTTGCCAAGCGCTACCGTAGATGCGATCTGAGGAGAAAACGATCTAGGGAGAGAGGTAGAGCTGCCACCGGGGCGTGGGATTGTTGTGTCCAGACCTCCCCCTCTCCTCTACTATATATAGGAGGAAAGGGGCAGGGTTTGGTCGCAGCCCTAGGTCCCTCCTCCAAGGAGGGCCGGCGGCTAGGGAGGAAACTTGCCTCCCAAGGCAAGTGGACTCCCTCCCACTTAGGGTTTCCCCTTCCCCTTATGCATGGGCCTTGTGGGGATGGTGCCCCTAGCCCAATAAGGCTAGGGCGCCCCCCTACAGCCCATGCACGCCCTAGGGGCTGGAGGGATCCTTCCGGACTCCTCCGGAACCTTCCGGAACCTTCCGGAACTTCCAGAAGCTTCCCGGTACAATACCGGAAAAACCCGAAACTTTTCCGGTAGCCAAAATATGACTTCCCATATATAAATATTTACCTCCGGACCATTCCGGAGCTCCTCGTGACGTCCGGGATCTCATCCGGACTCCGAACAACATTCGGTCACCAACGTACATATCCCAATACTACCCTAGCGTCACCGAACATTAAGCGTGCGGACCCTACAGGTTCGAGAATCATGTGGACATGACCGATACACCTCTCCGGTCAATAACCAATAGCGGGACCTGGATGCCCATATTGGTTCCCACATATTCCACGAGGATCTTTATCGGTCGAACCACGATGCCAAGGATTCAATCAATCCCGTATGCAGTTCCCTTTGTCTAGCGGTATGTTACTTGCCCGAGATTTGATCGTCGGTATCTCCATACCTAGTTCAATCTCATTACCGGCAAGTCTCTTTACTCGTTCTGTAATACAAGATCCCGTGACTAACTCCTTAGTCACATTGCTTGCAAGCTTCTTGTGATGCTGTATTACCGAGTGGGCCCAAAGATACCTCTCCGTCATACGAAGTGACAAATCCCAGTCTCGATCCATGCCAACCCAACAGACACCCTTGGAGATACCTGTAGAGCACCTTTATAGTCATCCAGTTACGTTGTGACGTTTGATACACACAAGGCATTCCTTCGGTGTCCGGGAGTTGCATGATCTCATGGTCGTAGGAACATATACTTGTCATGGATAAAGCTGTAGCAATAAACTAACACGATCATATGCTATGCTTACGGTTGGGTCTTGTCCATCACATCATTCTCCTAACGATGTGATCCCGTTATAAAATGACAACTCATATCTATGGTTAGGAAACCTTAACCATCTTTGATCAACGAGCTAGTATAGTAGAGGCTCACTAGGGACACAATATTGTCTATGTATCCACACATGTATCTGAGTTTCCAATCAATACAATTATAGCATGGATAATAAACGATTATCATGAACAAGGAAATATGATAATAACTAATTTATTATTTCCTCTAGGGCATATTTACAACACCCTGGGTCTCCACAATTATAGTAGGTGACATTGGAGTAGGCCATCAGCCCTGGGTTCCCAGCAGGCCCTTTCTGAGCATAGTCCTACTTCTTTTTCTGTTGATTTTTTGCTCTGGGATTTGCTTTGTTGTAGGTTCCCTCCGGATGTCCACCTGAATCTCCTTGCGGAGCTTGCACTTGAAGGTGTGGCCCGTACCACTGTTGCTGACCTCCTCCCCATTGTTGTTGAGGGAAAGGGTCCGAGAATTGGCCGGGGAACGCCCAAGGGGGCGGGGGACCCTAGAACCTGTAACCAAAGAAAGGGTGATGTCCCATACCTTGGTTTTGTTGCTGATCTCGTTGCCAGCCTCCATAGTTTTATCCCCCCCTTGTTTCTTACACGACCACGGCCGAGGTTGCCTTCTGCCATCTTCACTGGATCGCCAGCACCGGGGGCTGCGAGGTGGGAGGGAGTGGAGGAAAGGGAAACCCTAGGATGGGCCTCCCCCTCCCCCGTTTATACCATCCCACAGCTGAATGTACCAGTCCTCCGTAGTGTCACCATTACCTGGCTGTAAAGTTGGCGATATGGCATCGGCGTCAGCTCCTCGGGAATTTGATTTCTGGCGTATTTTTCTCGCCGAAGGACTCGGAAACCACCAGAGATCTCCATGACCAGCAGGGCTTCACAACTTTTGTTGATGTCGCCCTCGGCCCCTCTCAGTGGTTGACGAACTATAACGCCATGATCCTGCAATCTTCCGATTGCATGCTCCAGAATGCTTCCCACTTCACTCTCTTGTCTTGCCGTGGCGAGTCCTTTGCAGACATCGCCCAGTCAATCACTTCCATTGGTGGTGTTGATGCCTTAGTCAGTATCAAGCTCATCTCCTCCTCCGAGGCTTCTACTAGAATCCGTGTCACCAATTTCTGGAATGAACCCAAGCCTCTCCGTGGCAACCTCAACTCTGATCGCATCCACTGCAAGTGATCTCTGATTAGCTCTTCCTCTCTCAAGCGGTCCTGGTTTCGAAAATCCATGGTTGCACTTGTGATAGTGGTGATATCTAGAATACCGTGGATGCATGAGCACTGCAGGCTGGATAAGGTCTTCCCAGCCTCAATCCGTTGAGAAGATCTCTTCTCCCCTCCGCGCATCCCTACAAATCTACAGCTGTCGCCCCACGGAATAGTAGTCCTGAACAGCAGTGTGGTTGCCATACCTCTGAATTTGAAATCCATTGGAGAAAACTGCTCTATCAGCTTCAGCAGGCCCGACTTGCTCATGCTGAGCAGCAATTCAAACGCGCATTACTCTATTGCAGGAGATGGGGACAGATACTGCCATGGATCCACCTCTTCTGGCCCCGGTGGACTCTGGGCCGGCATTCTGCCGGTGAGGCATTCCCATCTCTACTTACGTGGAGGGATCCCTCCATTTACCTCTTGCTTCGCCTAGTTGACGAACATCACCAGCGGCGCCATTGGATGCAGCATCCTCCTCTTCTCTTCTTTGGTACCCTCAAAGTAGATGCGGCGGGCGAGATTCAACAGTTCTCGATCCGCCCGGAATTTGAATGTCTCCACCCGTCTCCCCCATCTGGATCGAGAAATTGGATCTGACACCTTCTCCGTGTGCGCCACCAACTCCCTCCATTCCTTGACGCACATGGTCCATGAATGTGTGTCGTCGCGGATCCTCATCGCCCGCTCCCTCCAGTGCCTCTCTTGCGTCGCCCTCAGCATCTCCGGTGAAGCGAACCTGATGGGGAGGAGCAGCTCCGGGAAGAACTGGTACACGTATGAGAGTGGCATTCGTGGGGTAGTCAAACCCGGAGGAGGAGGAGAATAAGTAGATCTGGTTGTGTGCGGCATAGCGCCGGCCGGCGACCCGAGCGGTGGTGGCGGCGGGCGCGGCGGTGGTGGTGGTGGGTGGTGGTGGGGTGCGCGGTAGTTGGGGTGCGGTCGCAGGACCGAGCATCAGGAGCGATGATCCATTCTACACTAACGATAAGTGTACAGGATTACAAAACGAGTGTGTCTAGCGCTCATCTAGATGAGACTTAATCAAGTCACATCTAACTCATATACCACTTGATTTTTATGAAGATTCGTGCATTTTTTTATTTTTTGAACTTTATTTGATTACTCAAATGATGTGTGGGAGTTAAATGAGACTTTGTAAATTCTTATTTAGATGAGAATTAGTAAATCCGTTACAAAACGGTACAATTAATGCATTTCAGCATTGGTCATTCATGTGTCCTGTGTCCTGGCTTTTGTAACGTCCCATCATCACACTTCCCGTCATCTAACAACATCTAACGACTGACACATGAGCACCAGGTCAAATGACTATTAATTGCAACATCATTTTCAATTTGGTCACGCAAGTGACTCGACAAGTGTTGAACAGTTGAAGCAGCTAGCCAGGTTTCTGCCTCCTGCTGGCGCCGTCGCAGGTCCGCCTCCACTCCGGTGGCCCTAGGGCCATGGGGACGTGGTGGATCTCGGTAAGGGCCGCGGGAGGGCTTCGTTTTTAGTCAGGTTCTTTTTCAGTTTTGCTAGGTTTTGTGTCCTGCGCAGGAAAACAAGGCGGCGGCGGTTTTCTGAAGATGGAATAAAGGTTTTCCCGCCTAGCCCTCGTTCCGGCGGTGCGTCTAGCATCGTTGGTGGGCGTGTAGAGGTGTGTCTCCGGCGGATCTATCTTTGGTGGATTTGCTTGGATGTGGTCGTTGTTTGTCTATGTTCGTGTGTCTTCGGGTTGGATCCTTCTGATCTATGTTACTCTTCATATGCGGCGGTTGCTGTTCTGGTGCGCTGGTCCTACGGGGTCTTAGCACGACGACTTCCCGATTGTCTACTACAACAAGTTGTGCCCGACTCCGGCGATGGAGGGGCGATGACGGCGACGCGCCTTCGGCTCGCTTCAGTGCTTGTAGTTGTCGCTAGGTTGTCTACGGATCTAGATGTAATTTTTATTTTTTCTGGTATTCGTTGTACTGCCATGATTGAGAATGAATAGATCGGAAATTTTCACGCAAAAAAAAAAGAACAGTTGAAGCAGCTAGCCACGTACGGGTGAGTAAACCTGCAGTACGTAAACAGTCATACCCATTGTTCCAAAAAATAAATAAATAGTAGTGCCAGTTTCCTAGAAATGTGCATGGAGTTTTTGTTAGAAACTTTCAGCTTGCTTGTGATCTCCACTCAATCATAACGTGCATATGATAATAACCTCACCATCACCAGTCTGAACTCTGCATGCATTAATGCGAGAACACTCAAAATGGCCACATCTTTTACTGGAGTAGTTGCGATCGATCTTCCTAGATGTTTCTTCGAATCCACTCAGCTCGAAGCACCCAATCTGCCTTAGCTTGGACTGGAAGTAAATGCATGACAGAGCATCTCTATGCTGAGCTCAGGGATTTTCAATCGACACAACACGCCGTCTCCGTCTGTTTTGAAAAGGCAACACGTTTCCATATTATTCAGGTAACCACCATCCAATAGATTGCTAGTTTTTGCTGTCTGGTTAGGTTATAGAGATATACTAGAAAACTGGCTCTGATTCTGTAGTGGACTTTACGACAATGACGCGTGCTAACCGACCTAAGGCAGGCATGGCTAAACGAGGCAAGCTGTTGCCACTTGTAAAGCTAGGAGGAGCCCATCCTCAAGGCAAATTTATTTAGCAAAAAAAAAAAAAAAAAAACTATGCAATGGGTGGGTGCTCCGTGATCTATCCAGGCCATGAGGTCACCGGACGAACTCCACGAAGGTTCCTGGGAAGTTCCAGGACCCTTGCTAGGGCACAAACCTTCCCTCCCTCTTTCTGTGGGAAATACGAGGATGCATGCACCTGGGTGGCGTAGACGCGTCGTAGTTATCCCCAAACTGCATGCATAGTGTAGCACGTACGGCAGCGTGGTGTTCTTCCACACGTACGGCAGCGTCACAGACGTGCATGCTACCCATCACCGACGCGCTTTTGGTCTTGTTCCATGCGCTTTCGCCCCCGCCCCTTGCCTAGCTATTTAAGCCGTAAGCGCATCGACCACCGGGGATCAATCACACCAAAACTAGACCCTCTCCCGTCGCCACCTTCACCTAGCCTCCCGTCGATCGAGCTCTCCTCCTCCGTGACAAGCAGCGGGCAGCTAGCGACCGCATCGATCACACGACATACAAGCTAACAAGCATACATACATACGTTCAGCTCTTCTCCGCCGTGCACCGGTGCTCTCTTGAGCTTCCTTCCATCCTTCCTCTCTGGATTTATTTACTCTTCGTTTCCCATGATCTTACGTGCTCGCTTGTGCTTTCAATAGGTTGCTCCATATATATCATGGCGCCGCCCTCGTCTCCGACTCCAAGCTACGACCCTATTCTTGTTCTCGTTGTTGATGTTGATGGAGGGATCAGGATCATTTGTATTCAAGACGAGGCCACGCAATAGCAGCTGGTGCACATCTCTCTTTTGCTATCTTCATTATTCAAGAAGAGCTCACGTTGCATGCATGGTACGTACGCAAATCAATACAAGCAATCGGTTGTTTCGTTTTCAGTTGGCATTGTGTTGTGTTAATCCACCGGAATACGCTCCCTGTAAAATGTACAGTTTGCTTTCTTCCGAGGTTAATTATGAGCAAATGTCGAGGCTCAGTTTTGCAGTGTGGACTTACTTTGTATCTCCTTAATTAGAAGTTTCCTAGCGATCGATTAGCTAGTTTGTGACCAGTTCTTTTTGACATTCTTGTTAGTTACTAGTACTACTACTACTATTTACATCTGGATTGCTCCATAGTAGGAACCTAGTATTCAAGAAATGTTCAAAGAATATAGTAAGGTGATTTTTCTCCTCCTTTATAAGTGTGCTTATGCTGCCCAGTTTGATGTCTCTTCTACATGGGCTTTCAATAATTCATGTTTGTTTCCTCTTAAGGTATGGAAACTTTCTACATGGCGCTGCTACACAATGGATACATATTACATGTGGCAGCGTTGCAGAGAGCGTGCTTGCACGGGGAAAAGAAGACTCTGTCCACCGAAATTCAAGCCATCTTCGCCATCACTGCCACAGCCTCTGCACATCTCATCAGTGACTGCATCACCGACCCACGGTCCTCCTATCATGATCATATGAGGCTGGGGAGAGTTGTGCAGATGGTGTCTATCTTGGATTGGTCAATTAGTGGCAAGAAATTGACTTGTAAGATATGATTCATATGAATGGGTTGTTTATGTACTATGTTCGTGACATATGAACTGCTTGTGAAGTCAGCAGTTTGTGAAGCCATCTGTACACTGGAAGTTTATATATATGCAAAGAATGTCACTATATATTTTATTTAGTTATTATAGTTAAATTTTTTTGGTACGGAAAAAATATATTACTAATAGAATTCTAATTCTAGTGACTAAATGAATTAAACTTTTTTGGAGGTTGATAGTTTATTTATTGAGTAAGAGTCAATCCTTCTCTTCTCACTTCAAGATTGATCATCTCGAGCCATCCGTTGAGGGTGGAAATTTAATAATAAATAAGTTTTAAGCAAACTTGTTTAGTCGTCTTTTTCTATGTTTCATTCATATGATAGAATTAGAATATGGGTTTAAATAGTTTTCTTTGTCCAATACCTCAAGAGTTTGTACTTTTTTTGTTGCGAAAAAGGCCAAAGGGCATATATTAGTGACTTTACTGGTGGAGGTCTGGTCATCTTCCATCTCAACGACCACAAGATCCACATGTTGTCTCGAAGCACACGCATTGCGTCGGCATCTGTTGAAGTTCAATTTCTGTAATAACCCAACTTAAAAGAAGCCTCGTCATTTCTAGAATAAAAACCCTCCCGGGTCGCAACGCATCTCAGCAAGGCTTGCGGTGGTGTGCAACCTTTTTTTGTTTGCAAATTATAGTACATGGGCACGGTGAAGTCATTCATGCAACTGACTCGTTCAGCAGTCAAAGTAGCTTCCACAGGTAAGTATAAAACATAGTACTCCCTCTGTTTTGATTTGTTATTGTAGATATTAATAAAAAATATTATGAACTTAGTTAAAATTTATGAAGTTTGACTTGAGAGAAAACTAACATGCAAAGTAAATTAAAACGAAGGGAGCGCACATATAGCCACACCAACATGTTGGCTAGAAACGTTTGTAAATATGTATGTAAGGTATGAACAACAATTTAATGTGTGTGTATATATATATACACACACACAAACACACACATACACACAGCTTATATATATACACACACACAAACACACACATACACACAGCTTGGTTAATTAAGATGCAGTTGCAGTGGACTGGTTCCACCTTAAGCGTTGGTTACCTGTCCATTTGCTCACAAAGTCACAAGAGCGCGTGTACCCAACCGCTGATGCCGCTGCAGTGCCGCGTAGCTCACGCGTCGGCACGTCGATCTCCCCACGCACGGCTCGCAGCTCTCCCTCGACATGGCGGTCGCTCACGTGATCACGTCTCCCCCGGCCATTCCCCCGAGCAGAGTGATCGATCGAGCTCTTTGACGTCCACCTGCTGCATGCTGGGCACTAGGCAGCTGCCGGTCATGGCGATGACCGTAGTATGGAACGCTGGCGTGTTGCTACTAGCCTGTGGCGCGATATATAACGCTGACGGCTGATCCGGCACGAACCTTAGGCGTCAAGCATCGATCCCACGCAAGATCCACCGGCACGACGCATGCATGGGCAGGGTAGTTGTACTCGTACGTCACGGAGTGGAATTGGAAAGTGATCTGAGCTCTCAGATACGTGCTCCACGTCCACACGGCGTCACCATACACACGGCATCGGAGACCAAGATCAGCATCACAGGCAGACGAGAGAGAGAGAGAGAGATTGAGAGAGAGAGTAGATAGCTCCTTAAGCTAGATGCGTTCGAGCGTCCACGTGCACACGGCAGCAGCAAGAGAATATCCGCATCGGAAACGTGCCCGGCGTGCCTCGTGCCATCGTACGTCACCCCCACCGGCCACCCCATTAGTCGTCGCGGCTACAAATAGGGCAACCACGTCTCCTCCTTCCGTCCATTCTCGCAAACCTGTCATACTCCTCCCCAAGCTTCCCCTACCACCCCGGGCTCCTCCATCTCCTCATCAACCGCGCAGCGACGATCGGCCTCATCGTGCGATCGACACACACATACATACGACGATCTCCGCCGTTCCGTGCAACGGTACTCTCTTAAATTTCCTTCCCTCTTCCGACTTCTTTCGTGTGTTCTTACATGCGTGCTCTGGTGTTTTCTAGCTAGACGCGCACTAACTATATGGCGCAGCAAAGGCCGGCTCCTAGCTACGACTATGTCAAGATTATTGTTGAAAAAGATGGACGGATGTATATTGGCAGCGACGACACTGAATAGCCGGTGATACATCCATCTCTCGTCTTAATTCCTTTGCTACAGTACCTTTTAGTAATTATTGCTTGCTTAATTATGAAGTTGACCATGAGCGCGAGTTGATTAGCCCGTGTGTGTGTGTCTAATTGTCTCTAACATGCTTGTTAGTTTATTATCCTGTCGGCTGGTTGTTCAACAGGCGGGACCTACAGTTCAGATTACAGAAATATCAGTGAGTATGCCCTTTTCTTCTCTTTATCTATAATAGTTGTGCTTTCTGCTCAATTTGGTCTCGTCTTTCAGTAATTAGAACATTTTTCCTCTGAAAATATGGGAAGTTTCGACACGGGCGCTGCTACGCATACGACATAACAACCTCTCTCTTGTACCTCTTCATCCTTCATTGCCGATGCGGTTGGATCTCGTCGACCGTACCTCCACACGGATTTGCAGCCCTCTGCAACCCTGACGAGCGTCATTGCTGCCATGACCATGCTATCATCGTCTTGGTCACCCATTCAACCACGCATCTCATCAATGACTGTATCACCTATTCACCTGTCATACCTGCTGATTTGTGGCCGAGGAGAGTTGTGGTGATTGTGTGTATATATCTTGGATTGTTCAACTAGTGCCATGAAATTGACTTGTAACACATTTACTTGTTGTTTCTGTACTCTATTTGCGCCATATGTACTCTGAAGTGTGTGTGTTTCCAGTGTTCCTCTCTAGTAAGAGATACTAGTAGTTGAATATGAGATTTCTTTCCTTTTTTGCATATATAATTCCTCAAACAAAAAGAAGAGATTGTAGTACTTTGCTATAAACGAAGAAGGTGAATTGTTCACACAAATTTACAAACTAAGCAACCTCGATCGAGGAAGGAATGTTCCCCGTAAGCTCCCTAGAGCTAGGGAAACGAAACTTAACCACCAAGATTCACGGAAGGAGAGGATAACTCTTTCACCGATTTAACTGTCGGCGTCCTCATCATCCACACGGTCGGCGTCATCGGAGACCATGAGAGCATCCGTTACAGCCAGTTCTTTTCCAGCTTATTGTCAAAATAAGCTAGAAGTGCAAAAGAACTCATTTTTGATAAGCTAGCTTAGCTTATTTCTACCTCCCTTCTCTTCACGATGAAAATAAGCTAGGGGGTGAGAGCTTCCCGCAGCTTTTGACTTAAAGCCGAAGGGGTATAGGGAAGGGACCCTGTTTTTTAAAGAATTTACGGTGAAACTGCCACTGGCCAGCCACCCCGCTCGCTCGCTCCATCCCCACCCCGGCCCAGTCGAGCGCACGACCCCCAGCCCGCTCGCTCTCGCTCCCCCGCTCGCTCGCTAGGATTTCTCTCGTCGCCGCCACCGCCGGCCCCCGGCTCAAGCTCCTCCTCGACGAACTCCGGCGACCAGGCCCTCTCCTCCACCGCTGCTCCTGCTGACCCGTCGGGCGACCCCTCCCTCCCCCTGTGTCTCGTGGCCCGGCCGACCCCTCCCCCCTGTGTCCGGCAGTTGCTCCAGTCCGGCGGACGGCGGCCCACGCCGGCCGACGCCCCAGTCCGGCGAAGGACTCCCGTTCCCCCTCCACTCCTCCCAGTCAGCGAGGTGAGCACCTACTCTGTTTTTTTTTTTTTGCAAAAATTTTAGACAGATTTGCTACTATATGGATGTGGTGATATGGATTGCACAGTTTGCTATATGGATGTATGTGTGTGCTGCCAAGTAGTACTAGAAAGCACAATGGGATAATGTGTGTGCTGCCAAGTAGTACTAGAAAGCTATATGGATGTATGTGTGTGCTGCCAAGTAGCATTTGTGTGTATGCTATCATAGTATTCCATTGTAGCAAATAATATGTGGAATTTGTGTGTCTGTTTGTACTACATATTAATTCTTGCAATTATTTTGTATTGACATGATGAAAAATAGATGAAAGCACAATGGGATAATGTGGGTCTTAGAACTTTCATTGATATTTGTGTGGAAGAAGTGAATGCCAATAACCGTGGCAAAGAAGGAACATTGACACCACTTGGGTACGACAATGTGGTAAGGAAGTTTTTTGAGCGCACGAGGAGAGAATATAGCAAAAAGCAATTCAAGAATAAGTGGGATCTTCTGAAAAAAGATTATGTTGTTTGGAAGACATTAACCCAAAAGGCAACCGGCATTGGGTTTGATCCTATTACCAAGACCATTGCGGCTAGTGATGAATGGTGGGCAAATGAGATACAAGTATACATATGTTCATATTAGTTTCATTTGTTACTTTCTTTGTTTGCCAATTCTTGCACTGAATTGTGATATGTTTTTTTTCCAGAGAAATGAACTTGCCTCCAAGTTTCGATTCGCTCCACTAGAGGATGAGAACAAACTGAGTGTCATATTTGATGATGTAAGTGTGACAAATGAGTATGCCAGGGCGCCACCTCCCTCCTATCAAGTTGGTGGCTCTCAAATTCACATTAATGATGATGATGAGGCAGCCTCAGGATGTGAATTAGATGCTACTCTTGTGACACCTAACAAAACTAAAGGTCGAAAAAAGAGATCATGCCCTTATTCACCTACTCCTGCGATGGCGCAGAAGATTGCAAAAGATAGTGAGGATAGAATGCAATTCAAGCATATTGCTGACCTTTGGGAAAAGAGGGAGACTAGCCGCAATTCGGCGACATCTGTTGTTAAGGAAGATCCTGTGAGAGATGAAATTAAGGAGATGAAGGACATGGTGGTCAATGATGGGGGTCTTCCTGGAAGTGAAGTGTATTTCCATGCTCTCCAACTCTTTACGAAGAAGGAACATCATGATGTCTTCAGTGCACTAAAGGAGGAACATCCAAGTGTGAGGCTTGAATGGATCAACAGATCATGGGAAACATTTATGAATTTTTTTTAGAAATTATTTGCTTTGTTGGGAACTCATTTGTAGTGTTCTGGATCTGTTTGCTTTGTTATGAACTCATTTGTATTGATGTGAACTAATTCGTATTGTCGTGAATCTATTTGCTATAAATGTTTGTTGTGAACTCATTTGTATTGATTGTGTTATGATTTGTGTTGTTATGAATCTATTTGCTATAAATTTTTGTTGTGAACTCATTTGTACTGATTGTGTTATGATTTGTATTGTTATGATATATTTGCTCTAAATGTTTGTTGTGAACTCATTTGTACTGATTGTGTTGAACTCATTTGTTTTGTAGTGGACAGATGGACCTCTCTATCCAGGAGGAAGAGGAGGAGGAACTTGATTATTGCGTTATTGCAATGGCATATTATCTTGTAAACAAAGAGCGGTTGCCATATGGACCTAGAAGAACACCAACGATGACAGGATTGCAGTGGGTGGAAGAGAAAGAGAAGCAACCACAAATATTCTACTCTATGTTCAGGATGCGAAGGTCAGTGTTTTACTCACTACATGACCTTTTAGTTGAGAAGTATGGTCTAAGGTCCACATGCAACATGACAAGCAAAGAAGCATTAGCACAGTTCTTGTGGACTTTGGGGTCATGCCAGACCACCGACAATGTTGCAGATCGATTTGAACATAGTCGGTCTACCATCAACAAGAAATTTAAGGAGGTCTTGTTGTGTGTCTACCGTATGGCCGGTGATTACATTCAACCCAAAGATCGATCGTTCACCCAAGTTCATGACTCGCTTACAAAAACAAGATTTTGGCCTCACTTCAAGGATGCCATTGGGGCAATAGATGGAACACACATTTAATGTGTTGGGCCTGCAAGTGAGCAACCCAAGTATCGCAACAGGAAAGGCTCAACAACTCAAAATGTCATGGCAATTTGCGATTTTGATATGAGATTTACGTTTGTTGTTGCTGGATGGCCTGGATCTGTTCATGACACACGTGTACTCAATGATGCACAAGTTGAATATTCCTACTTTCCACACCCTCCGAATGGTAATAACTTGTACATGCATTTTTGTGCTCTATTGTTTTGTGCGAACTACTTGGTTTTGGTTAACTTTATTATCAATGCAGGAAAATATTATCTTGTTGACTCTGGATATCCAAATAGAATTGGATATCTAGCACCATACAAAGGACAACGCTACCATGTACCCGATTTCCAACAAGTACCACCACGGGGGAGATATGAGACCTTCAATCATCTACATTCATCACTGCGGAACGTCATCGAACGATCGTTTGGTGTTCTAAAGATGAAATGGAGAATCCTACTCGGCATCACACGGTACAAACCCGCTACACAAACAAAGATCATTACTGCGTGCGCTTGTCTTCATAACTTCATCCGTGAGAGCAACCTAAGTGATCAACATTTTGACATGATTGAGAGTGGATCGTATGCTCATGAGGAGAGCCTTTCGCATCACTATGCACCCATTGATGATGGTAGTATGGGTTCCATCCGTGATGCTATTGCGACAAGTGTTTTCCCTTGATGGTTAGCTCTAGGGTGTATGCTTTTGTTGAGACAATCATGTAATAATTTGAAGATTTTTTCTATTCAGCACTTCTTCTCAAGTACTCGTACTAGTACATGAGACAATGATGCATGTATGATATTCGTATGCCAGACAATGATCTTCCTTATGTTCGATTATGACATGTTGTGGTGTTTGAAAGTCAAATTTATGTTCATATGGGCAACGAAATAATAATAAAATAGCGCAATATCGTTTAATCCGAACAAAAAGTGTAACTGAAGGGCATTACAGACTTTTCACTGATCGTACCACAAATAAGCTGAGAAAACAGGCACCGAAAAGAACTGGCTAGCTTATTATCTAGAGCTTATTTCCACAACAGCTTATTTTGAGCTTATTTTCACAGCATAGCTCAAAAGAACTGGCCTTTAATCTCCCTGCTCACCGTCACTCGTCCGTGTCACCGCTCTCCCTCGACGCGGTGGCTGGCTCCCGTCGCCTTACACCAAGATCATTGATGTACGCAAGCACGCTGCACGCCATCCTTGGCGAACGGATGCGCCCGAGGCCGGAGCTCGCTACTGGCGACCACGGTGGCGGACGCGAGCAAGTGTGTCATGCGTCTAAGGTTCGTGTTACCTAGGTAAACTGGCCATGCATTAATGGCGCGGATGCATGATACTGCACTGACCTGCAGGCTGGTGGTGCGTGCGTTGATGCTCCAGGCTCCAGCCTCCAGGTCATGATTCCTGAAGAGTCCTTTTACGATGCATCTGGTCGATATGGGCCGTCCGTCGGACCCAATTTGACGGTCGAGATGCAATGCACTGATGTCACCTGTATTATATAGACGCCCGAGGGGCTTTTTCGGAAGGTTTTTTTTTTCTTCAAACGATCAGGTTTTCCCTCCCAAAATATTTCAAGGGTATTTTCGGTACAAAGTTTCAGGGCTATTTTCGGGATCCACGATCAGGTTTTTCTCGATCAGGTTTTTCTCCTACAAGTGCAAGTTCATCGTCGCTAGGGTGAGGATACTCGCCGGCGGTAGGGTTTCATCCCGCCGGCAGGATCGAGCCGCAAGTCGCGCACCCACCCTCCATCCACCCCGATTCCCTCACGCTCTCCCGCCTCCTCGGGACCGAGAAGAGTTTGACAAATCTACTGCCCTCCCCGAGGCGGCCGCCGGCGATGGTCTCTCTTCTGGTTCAGAAAAACAAGGGAGTTATAGCTCCACCATGTCGTCCAATCGTAAACCGCCGCCGCACGATCCTCTCTCACTTCCCCATTGGAAAACCACCCCCTCCTCTCCCTCTTCTCCACATAAAATCCTCCTCTCCTCTCCCTCGTCTCCATTGGAAAACCACCCCCTCCTCTCCCTCTTCTCCACTGCATAAAATCCTCCTCTCCTCTCCCTCGTCTCCATTGTAGAACTACCGTCTCTCCACTCCTCGTCCAAATCGAGCACCACCTCCCTCCTCAGCAGATCCATGGCGCTGCGCGATAGACTCGCGACCATCGGCGGCGGCAACGAACGGAGGTTAGCCAGATTGATCGAGATCCTTTCTTGGTTCAACAATGACTGGGAGGTGGCGAGGACGGCAAGGGAGATGTCCAACTATCTCAGACCCATCGAGAGGGATGCCATCTTCACCCAGGATGGAGTCCGCCGGGAGTCCGTCGAGTTCATCGAGTTTCTCCTCTGGGCGATGGAGCAGACGGACTCGGAGGAGCGGAAACTCAGGCGCAGGTGGTGGGCGTACAGATCCAAGATCGAGCATCCAGAGGATGACGCCACGATCAGATACGGGGTGCCGTTCGTGAGGGTGCTATTCCAGGCGGTGCCACCGGAGTGGATGCACGCCATACGCAACAGGAGGCCGTTGGTGCGCGCGACGTCGCTTCCCCGCCGTTCTCCACGGTTCCCTCGACGATCTCCTCGTCTCAACGGCGGTGGTGGCGTTTAGGGTAAGCTTCGCACTTGACTTGATTTTTCATCTGCTCATGCTTACAATCAGGGTGTTGGCTTAGACTCTTTCGGCAATGAGGTGTTTAGGGTTTTTGCAATTGTTTAGGGGGTACATAGGATGCTACAGCACTGGTAAAATGCATCATCTGCACAACTCTAGCTTTTACAGCGGCAAAATCATACGGTTGTCTAAAACCATGTATCTAGTTGCCCTATCCTCATGAACAGAAACATTACCAAGACCATAATTTAGCTAATATGTAAAAGTTTTAGATACCTTTCAATTATGATTGTGTCATAGAGATGCATCAAGAATTTCATCTCCTCGGGGTTGGATCCCTTGGTATGATCGTATATACTAGGAAAAATGATCATAGCGGGGGAGCGGTGTGGAGCTGGTCATGGGGACATAACTAAAACCATGAACTGTTTTGCTTGATTAAGTTTATTTGTCACCCCCTTCGAAAATAAACATGTGTATGTTCCTATCCCTTTTTTAGGTGTCATAGTTGCCTACAATCAACCATAATGTTCCCTAAAATCATATATCTAGTTGCCCACAATCAATCGTACAATTGTCTAAAACAATGTATCTAGTAGCCCATAATCAACCATACGGTTGTCTAAAACCATGTATGCAGTCGCCCAATCCTCATGAACAGAATCATTATCAAGACCATAATTTGGCTAATATGTAAAGCTGTTAGATACCTTTCAATTAAGATTGTGTCATAGAGATGCATCAAGAATTTCATCTCCTCGGGGTTGGATCCCTTGGTATGATCGTAGATACTAGGAAAAATGATCATAGTGGGGGAACGGTGTGGAGCTGGTCATGAGGACATAACTAAAACCACGAACTGTTTTTATTGTATGAAGTTTATTTGTCACCCCCTTCAAAAATAAACACGTGTATGTTCTTATCCCTTTTCTTAGGTGTCATAGTTGGCTACAATCAACAATAATGTTGCCTAAAACCATGTATCCAGTTGCCCACAATCAATCATATAGTTGTCTAAAACCATGTATCTAGTTGCCCACAATCAACAATCCTGTTGCCCAATCCTCATGAATATAAACATTACCAAGACCATAATTTGGCTAATATGTAAAGCTTTTAGATACCTTTCAAGTTTGTGTCATAGAGATGCATCAAAAATTTATCTCCTCGGGATGGGATCCTTTGGTATGATCATAAATACTTGGCGATTAATCATAGAGGGGGAGCAGGGTGGAGTTGTTCATGAGGACAAACAGGGTGGAGTTGGTCATGGGGACGTAACTAAAACCACGAAGTGTCTGTGAACCCTCCAAAAATGAACATGTGTATGTTCTTTATCCCTTTTTCAGGTGTCATAGTTGCCCACAATCAACCATACAGTTTCCTAAAACCAAGTATCCAGTTGCCCACAATCAACCATACAGTTTGCCTAAAACAATGTATCCAGTTGCCCAATCCTCATGAACAGAAACATTTACCAAGACCATTATTTGGTAAGTATCTAAAGGTTTTAGATACATGTACTTAAGTTTGTGCCATAGAGGTGGAGTCAAGATTTTCCTCTCCTCGGGTGGGAGCCATTGGTGCGACCGTAGAGGGGAGCGGGTATGAACCCCTGTTTTTAACTACTTCCTAAATTGCATCAGTAATTTTGCATATTGCAAAATTATTATTAATTCAACATTGAGTTCACTAGTAGAAAACAGACCTTTTTTCCAAAGCATTAGTCCCGGTCTGGTTTTGAACCGGCACTAATGTGACCATTAGTCCCGGTTCGGGACGGGCATCATTAGTCCCGGTTCATTCCGGACCTTTAGTCCCGGTTCGTAACACGAACTGGGACTAAAGGGGTTGTGGCAGGCTGGTGTCAGCCAGGGGCCCCACGATCACCTTTAGTCCCGATTCGTGGCACGAACCGGGACTATAGGCTCACCTTTAGTCCCGGTTCGTGCCACGAACCGGGACTAAAGATCCCCTATATGAACCCTTCGGCCAGCCCGAGCACACTCCTCCCTGTTTTTCCCCTTCTTCCCCTCCTTTGTTCTTCCCCTTGCTCGAGCTCACCTCCATTTTTGCCAAAATTTGTCAAGATTTGGAGGCACCCCATCCATCCAAGTGTTCACAAAGGTTAGCAACTTTGTCCTTTCATCTCTCATTGCTACATTAGCTCTTGCAATGCTCTATAAGTATAGTGATTTGTGGGTTTTAGTTTGGGAGTATTTATATGTGGTAGTTTATTTGATTTATATGCAATTTGAGCTCAAATTAACTTCTTACTTTGCATGTGTAGGTGTGGTTTACTTAGTGCCTTCCCGTCCCCGTCCTAACCACCGTCGATCGCCCGCACCGTCCCGTCGCCGGCACCACCTTGGTGAGCCTCTTGTTCTTATCCTTTTTATAAAAAAAAATCATGTTTGTAAGATTTAGATAGTTACTTGTATAGTTTTCTTACCTATATAGTTGTTTGTTATACATAGTGGCATGGTTTTGATATCCGTCCCCGTCGGCCCTCGTCCGGTTTATGATTCGGATGTGGTATATACTCTCTTTTATAACTATTTGTTGCATTTTGTGTTTATGACAATTATGCCCATCAAGTTGACATAGATATTTTTATCTAGGAGGTATGTGAACCGGAAATTGCAACCGACGTAGATATTCTTGTCAAGAAGTTAAATTTAGTTGAAAAAGAAAACGAGTATTTGAAAGAAAAATTGAAAAGAGTTGAAGAAGAGAAGATGAAACTGGAGTTGTATGTTGCCGATGTCGTCGATGATCACAAGATCAAGATGGATGCAATGCGCTTGAAGATTAGAAAATTTAAAAAATATGCCATTGATAGTGAGGCTTGGTATCACTATGCTGTTGGATCAATTGTTACCTTAGTTGCAATCTTGATCGCATTTGTTGTTGCATTTAAATGCTTTAGCTAGAGAGTTTGTATGTTGTTTTATGAGAACAAGTGTGTATGAACTTTATGTATGAACTTGTATTAATTTGGTCTTTTCGGTGTTGTGTAATGAAGATGAGCCGGAAATGGATGTACGATGACCGATGCTGTCCCCAGTTCATTAATGGCATGCATACTTTTCTGGTTGCGGCTGAGGCAAACAAGCGGGCGGATGGTTTTATGTATTGTCCATGTGCTGGCTGTAAGAATGATCGAAATTACTCTAACTCAAGAACCATTCACGTCCACCTGTTTGAGTCCGGTTTCATGTCCGGCTATAACTGTTGGACCAAGCACGGAGAAAGAGGGGTCCTAATGGAAGAGAATGAAGAAGAAGAGGATGATGACAGCTATCCTGGCCATGGGTTCCATGAATACGATGGTACAACAATGGGGGAAGAAGCTGAGCCGGCAATGCGGAAAGGAGCTGAAGAAGAGGCATCAGATGAGCCCGCTAATGATCTTGGTCGGGCCATTGCCGATGCAAAGAGAAACTGCGCAAGTGAAAAGGAGAAGCTGAAGTTGCAGCGCATGTTAGAGGATCACAAGAAATTGTTGTACCCAAATTGCGAAGATGACAAGAAAAAACTAGGTACCACACTGGAATTGCTGCAATGGAAGGCAGAGAATAGTGTATCTGACAAGGCATTTGAAAAGGTGCTGAAAATAATGAAGAATAAGCTACCAAAGGACAACGAATTGCCCGACAGTACGTACGAAGCAAAGAAGGCTATCTGCCCTCTAGGATTAGAGGTGCAGAAGATACATGCATGCCCTAATGACTGCATCCTCTACCGCGGTGAGTACGAGGATTTGAATGCATGCCTGGTATGCTGTGCATTGCGCTATAAGATCGGCCACGATGACCCTGGTGATGTTGCGGGCGAGCGCCCCAGGAAGAAGATTCCTGCCAAGGTGATGTGGTATGCTCCTATAATACCACGGTTGAAACGTTTGTTCCAAAACAAAGAGCATGCCAAGTTGATGCGATGGCACAAAAAAGACCGTAAGAAAGACGGGAAGTTGAGAGTACCCGCTGACGGATCGCAGTGGAGAAAAATCGAGAGAAAGTGGAAGGACTTTGCAAAGGACGCAAGGAACGTATGGTTTGGTTTAAGTGCAGATGGCATTAATCCTTTTGGGGAGCAGAACAACAATCATAGCACATGGCCTGTGACTCTATGTATCTATAACCTTCCTCCTTGGTTGTGCATGAAGCGGAAGTTCATTATGATGCCAGTGCTCATCCAAGGCCCCAAGCAACCCGGCAATGACATTGATGTGTACCTAAGGCCATTAGTCGAAGAACTTTTAGAGCCGTGGAATGGAAAAGGTGTACGTGCATGGGATGAGCACAAACAGCAGGAATTTGACCTGCGAGCGTTGCCCGTTTGTAACCATCAATGATTGGCTTGCTCTCAGTAACCTTTCAGGACAGACAAACAAGGGATACCACGCATGCACGCACTGTTTAGATGATACCGACAGTATATATTTGGATAAATGTAAGAAGAATGTGTACCTGGGGCATCGTCGATTTCTTCAAAGCAGGCATCCCGTAAGAAAGAAAGGCAAGCATTTCAAAGGTGAGGCAGATCACGGGAAGAAGCCTCGCCACCGTACTGGTGATGATATACTTGATATGGTCAAGGATTTAAAAGTAATCTTTGGAAAGGGTCCTGGCGGACAATCTGTTCCGAATGACGCTGACGGACGCACACCCATGTGGAAGAAGAAATCTATATTTTGGGACCTACCCTATTGGAATGACCTAGAGGTCCGCTCTGCAATCGACGTGATGCACGTGACGAAGAATCTTTGCGTGAACCTGCTACGCTTCTTGGGCGTGTATGGGAAGACAAAAGATACACCGGAGGCACGGGAGGACCAGCAACGTATGCACGGAGAAGACGGCATGGATCCAAAGCAGTTTCAGGGTCATGCCAGCTACGCTCTTACCAAAGAAGAGAAGGAAATCTTCTTCGAATGCCTGCTCAGTATGAAGGTCCTGTCTGGCTTCTCGTCGAATATAAAGGGAATAATAAATATGGCAGAGAAAAAGTTCCAGAACCTAAAGTCTCATGACTGCCACGTGATTATGACGCAACTGCTTCCGGTTGCATTGAGGGGGCTTCTACCGGAAAACGTTCGATTAGCCATTGTGAAGCTATGTGCATTCCTCAATGCAATCTCTTAGAAGGTAATCGATCCAGAAATCCTACCAAGGTTAGAGAATGATTTGGTGCAATGTCTTGTCAGTTTCGAGTTAGTGTTCCCACCATCCTTCTTCAATATCATGACGCACGTCCTAGTTCACCTAGTCGAGGAGATTGCCATTCTGGGTCCTGTATTTCTACACAATATGTTCCCCTTTGAGAGGTTCATGGGAGTCTTAAAGAAATATGTTCATAATCGTGCTAGGCCAGAAGGAAGCATCTCCAAGGGCCATGAAACGGAGGAGGTCATTGAGTTTTGTGTTGACTTTATTCCTGACATTAAGCCGATTGGTGTTCCTGAATCGCGGCATGAGGGCAGACTGGGTGGAAAAGGCACGCTAGGAAAGAATTCAGTAATATGCCAGGACGGGCATTCTTTGGCGCAAGCACACTACATAGTTCTACAAAGTTCCGCCTTGGTGGCTCCGTATATCGAGCAACACAAGAATATTCTACGCTCCAAACACCCGGAGCAGTCTGACGACTGGATTACACATGAACAAACGGTGACTTTCGCCGGTTGGTTGCAGACACGTCTCATGCACGACGACACTGTTGCAGATGACCTGTACTTGCTGTTCAAGTTACCATCTTCGACTATATTGACTTTCAAAGGGTACGAGATAAATGGGAATACATTTTACACGATCGCCCAAGATAAAAAGAGCGCCAACCAAAATAGTGGTGTCCGCTTTGATGCAGCAAACACCGATAGGCCAAAGGACACATATTATGGTTACATAGAGGAGATATGGGAACTTGACTATGGACTTGGTTTGAAGGTCCCTTTGTTTCGGTGCAAATGGGTCAATCTGACAGTAGGCGGGGTAAAGGAAGACCCGCAGTACAGAATGACAACAGTGGATCTCAACAATCTTGGGTACGCAGACGAACCATTCGTCCTAACCAATAATGTGGCGCAGGTTTTCTATGTGAAGGACATGTCTACCAAGCCGAGAAAAAGAAAAGATAAGGAAGCGAATACATCATACGATGAGCCAAAGAGCCACATAGTTCTTTCAGGGAAAAGAAATATCGTGGGAGTGGAGGACAAGACAGACATGTCAGAAGATTTTGAAAAGTTTCATGAAATTGCTCCCTTCACAGTGAATGTTGACCCGAGCATCAAGTTAAACGATGAAGATTGTCCATGGTTACGGCGCAAAGGGACACACGCGAAGAAAAAGTTTTATACCCAAAGATCCCACTCTAGGATGTGACCGGCTTCTCTAGTTAGTTTCCGGACTTATATATCTGGAAAGTCCCACTTCGGACAAACCGGAGGAAATCTTTGTAATAGTAGTGAACTTATGTGTTTTGGCATTTGAAACGCGAAGAAATATTATGTCCAAAGCCACGTCATCAATTTTCAACCCTTTCTGACTTCATTTGCTATTTTTCATGCATTTACTGATTTTTTGAGCTAAATGACCCTGAAATTGAAAAGCACTACAAATGAACTCTGAAAAGGTTGAAAGTTGGCATGGTATCATCATTTCACCCACATAGCATGTGCTAAAAAGTTGAGAGGGTTACGGCAAAAACTGGATGCACTTCGTGTACAAAATGGACAATCTCTTTCGAAGTATCAGGGTTTCAGACGAAAACTCGTCTGTTACAAAGGAATTTCATTTTTTTAAACTTATTTCAACTCCATAATTTTTGTGTGTTCAGTATGCACCATTCGAAGCCACGTCATCAATTTTCAACCCTTTCTGACTTCATTTGCTATTTTTCATGCATTTACTGATTTTTTTGAGCTAAATGACCCTGAAATTGAAAAGCACTACAAATGAACTCTGAAAAGGTTGAAAGTTGGCATGGTATCATCATTTCACCCACATAGCATGTGCTAAAAAGTTGAGAGGGTTACGGCAAAAACTGGATGCACTTCGTGTACAAAATGGACAATCTCTTTCGAAGTATCAGGGTTTCAGACGAAAACTCGTCTGTTACAAAGGCATTTCATTTTTTTAAACTTATTTCAACTCCATACTTTTTTTGTGTTCAGTATGCACCAATCGAAGCCACGTCATCAATTTTCAACCCTTTCTGACTTCATTTGCTATTTTTCATGCATTTACTGATTTTTTGAGCTAAATGACCCTGAAATTGAAAAGCACTACAAATGAACTCTGAAAAGGTTGAAAGTTGGCATGGTATCATCATTTCACCCACATAGCATGTGCTAAAAAGTTGAGAGGGTTACGGCAAAAACTGGATGCACTTCGTGTACAAAATGGACAATCTCTTTCGAAGTATCAGGGTTTCAGACGAAAACTCGTCTGTTACAAAGGCATTTCATTTTTTTAAACTTATTTCAACTCCAGACTTTTTGTGTGTTCAGTATGCACCATTCGAAGCCACGTCATCAATTTTCAACCCTTTCTGACTTCATTTGCTAATTTTCATGCATTTACTGAATCTTTTGAGCTAAATGACCCTAAAATTGAAAAGCACTACAAATGAACCCTGAAAATGTTGAAAGTTGGCATGGTATCATTATTTCACCCACATAGCATGTGCTAAAAATTTGAGAGAGTTACGGCAAAAACTGGATGCACTTCGTGTACAAAATGGACAATCTCTTTCGAAGTATCAGGATTTCAGACGAAAACTCGTCTGTTACAAAGGCATTTCATTTTTTAAATAACCTAAGAATTACCAAATTGAATATAATGATAAAACACGCTAATATTAAACAACAGAAAATAGAATCACTGCAAAATCTATTTTTAAAGTAAAGTTATTCACAAACTAGTGATTCACACAAATTTCAAATAATTCGAATGTAAACTATTCAAATTTGAAAACTACTGCCACTAACAGAAAGTTTATAAATTTTTTGACCTAACGCAAAAAGATTCACTCATTAACTCTAAATAAAGCAAAAAAAAAACTCAGAAACAAAAGAAAATAAATAAAACAGAAATTAAAAAAACTGAAAAGTAAATAAAAAAAAAGCCCGCCTACTGGGCCACCACGGCGTATTGGGCCAGGATGCAGGCCCAGTAGGCCCAACAGGGCAGCACAGGTGTGGTAGGCCCAGAAGGCCTGCATTAGAGAGGAGCTCGACACGGTAGCCGCGGCGGGGCTTATAAACCGGTGCGAGCTCCTCTCAACTAGCGAGGTGGGGCTAAACATTCGACACGGGAAGCCAGACCTTTAGTCGCGGTTGGTGGCTCCAACCGCGACTAAAGGCCCCCTTTAGTCGCGGTTGGAGCCACCAACTGCAACTAAAGGCCTGCGCTTCCCGCCGCTTGGGCTGGCGAAATCGACCTTTAGTCGCGGTTGGTGGCTCCAATCGCGACTAAAGGTGCCTCCTATATATACAAACACTTACGAATTTTTCCCCAAATCGACGACGCCGAACGTACCACCACGCCGCCAGGCTGCCGGAGCTCGCCATCTCCATCCGTCCGCACGCCCCTGCCCCTCGACGTCGCCGTCCGTCCGTCCGCGCCCCTACCGCACCTCGACACCGCCGTCCGTCTGCGCGCCCCTGCCCCTCGACGCCGCCGTCCGTCCGCGCCTCTGCCGCACCTCGACGTCGTGGCCGCCGCGCCCCTGCACCTCGCCATCGCCGTCGCCGTCCGTCCGCGCCCCTGCACCTCGACGCCGCCGTGGCCGTCCGTCCGCGCCCCTGCACCTCGACGCCGCCGTCCGTTTGCTGTGAGCTCGCGCGGCCGCCCCCTCCGGCAATTTTTTTTCACTAGATTTTTTTATACATGTATGCATGAATGTTTGATGTTTTATTTAGATGTTTTAGTTGTTTTAGATGATTATATAGTATATATGTATGTATAGAAATTAATTAGTTTAGATGTTTTAGATGATTATTTTTTCACTAGTATATATGTATGTATGAATGCATGTTAGATGGATATATTTAGTGTTTAATTAGTATAGAATTTGCATATATAATGTTCTATATCACTTGAAATTTAGTTGCATATATAATGTTCCCACGCCCCCTGCCGCCATGGCCGCCCCTCCCCGAGCCCACACACACTTACACATGCATGAACACACACACACACACACACACACATGCATGAACACACACACACACACACACATTTTCTTAAGTTAGATGATTTATATGTATTTTTGTATGTTTTAGTATATATGTATAGCAATTTTGACATTTTTCAGAAGAATTTTGACATTTTTTTCACTAGATGATTAGATGTATAGAAAAAAGTTGAGGAATTTTGACATTTGAGGAATTAATTAGTATAATGTATGTATAGAAATTTTGAGGAATTAATTAGTATAATGTATGTATAGAAATTTTGAGGAATTTTGACATTTGAGGAATTTTGACATTTTTTATACATTTAGATGAAATGTTAGATGAAATGTTAGATGAAATGTTAGTTTTTTATACTTTTAGTTATAGAAATGTTAGATGAATGTTAGATTTGCAATTAGTCTTTTAAGGGATTTATCAGGAATGCCCCCATTATGGATGTGCACAAGTTGATCCATTTTTTTTTTCTGATCTCATGCATCTACCCTTTTATGTGTCACGTTTTGTCTAACTAGTGTCAAAAGGACTCAACAAAACCATGGCGTCATCATTAGCCGGAAGTAACAGGCGCATGATGGTACGAAGCTTTTCAAAGTTGTTTTGGAACGGAGTTCTTGATAGAATAATTAGTTTTTTTGGTACGAAGTTCAGCAAAGGCCTTCCAAATAGCGATATTCGGAAGGCTCTTGCTGAACTTCGTACCAAAAAGCTAATTATCCTATCCGGGACTCCGTTCCAAAACAACTTTGGACAGCTTCGTACCATCATGCGCCTGTTACTTCCGGCTAATGATGAAGCCATGGTTTTCTTCCTTTGACACTAGCTAGATAACGTGACATATAGAAGGGTAGATGATATCAGAAAAAATATGGACCATTTTCTGCACATCCACAATGGCGCCATTTTGTTAAATCCCTTAAAGGTTAAGAGAATCCGTTATGATTCTGAAGGTTCCTCGTATATAAGAAATCACAATCAAGCATTTAAAAAATGTTAAATTTGCATAGAATTTCTTCTTGGAGTCAACGATGCCCGGCCCGCATCCTCGTCGTCGACTCGTTCGCGACGACGTCCTGCTTCAGAGGGGCAACGTTCGGGACTGGGCTCCGCCGGGCTGGCACTGGGAGGTGCTACCTTCAGGGGCGCGCAACTTGGTGAGGAACCCGGCCCCGGGTCCCGTCGTCGACCCGGAGCTTCTTTGGTGGTATTCGCGTGGGCCACTTTCGGTGCAGAGGCAGCCGGCCCCGCCGGAGGTGGTACGTCGCCGTGTCAGGGAGGAGGACGAGCACATCCGTCGCTACATGGATGCGTTGGACGTCAGGTTCTCCAATACCTGGCAGGTTCTTCAGGGATCTCACCCGAGCTATGATCCTGTGATGGTTCCTTCTCTTTGGGTGTCCACCGCCCGCGCCTCAGGAACCGCGAGTGAACTAGATTCTTTGATAATATTCAATCTGTATTAGCTAGTGATAATACTCGAGATGTATTCGAGATTATATTCGATAATATTCGAGACGATTTATTCGAGATTATATTCGATGATGCATATTATATGAATTATTCGAGATCATATTATGTACTATGATTCAGTTTTTCCTTATTGATTGCATGCATTCTAATTTGAATACTAAATTGTTTTATCTTTCTTCTGGATTAGTTAAATAAAAGCTATGGACAATACCGGCAGAGAAGGAGAAGAGGCTCTATTCGACATCATACGCTCCCCGAGCCCAGAGCATGAATCTGAAGATGACGGCTCGCAATATCTGAACAATTCCGGTGAGGGTTGTATGATATTTGATGAAGACAAACGAATAGATGAAGGCGACAATGATGTTGATGAAGAAAATGTTCTTCAAATAACAAAGACCGGCGAGGTATATTTAATATATAAGCCATCCGGTGATCATTACATGTCTTAATTGATTTGTATGTATTAACAAATCGATCTTTCTTCTTTTAGGCCTCTGGATCGAGCAAATCTTCTACAAGCGACAGGGTAGTTCGAGGCCCGGCCAGAAAGTTGGATCCTGGCGTAAAGTTCAACATCGATTCCATCAAAACATCAACTGGTGAACCGCTTGAACCTAGGAAAAATGCGACCAAGTTCAAGAATCAATGCGGAGTTATTGTCAGGGACCAAATCCCGATCTCCGTTCAAGAATGGAAAAAGCCAGCAAAGGGAGATCGAGCAGGAGTTACTTTTGTCGACGAAAGAGGAAAAGATGTGCTTTGGACATCGCTCATGGAACATTTCACCCTACCAGATAATTTGACAGATGCAGATCTATAGAAAGTCAGAAACTATGCTCTTAAAAAGATGGCGATCACATTCAACACCTTCAAGAAAAATGCATGGACTATGTACGTCAAATCAAAAAAGAAGACTCTAGAATTCACGGGAGCACTGGTGAAGGCAAAAGATCACTCGACGCTTTCGTGATGTTCAAGGAATCGGAAGAAGCTAAGGAACGGTCGAGAAAAAACAAGATTAATGCTGCGAAAAAGAAGTGGCACCATACTCTTGGGCCAGGTGGCTACCAGGTGGCCCTGCCTAAGTGGGATCAATCTGAGCAAGAGATGATTAGTGCAGGAGTCACTCCAGTTACATTGACATGGCCCCCCAGGTGCAGGACATGGTTTTATGCGCATGGGGGGAAGTTGGACCCAGAGACAGGGCTGGTTATGGTGAAGGCAAGTCTTAAAGAAGCAACAGACGAAATACTTATTGCAATAGAAGAAGCTCGAACGGGGGTGTTCACGCCCAACAGAGAGAACGACGAGCTTACGTGCGCCCTGAAGAATCCTGAACACCCGGGAAGAACACGAGGCAAAGGCGTTGTTCCGTGGTATGAGGGGTTTGCGGATTGGAACGACGACTATAGAAGCCGTGCGAGAAAGAAGAAGCAGGAGGAGCAGAAGAAGGAGGAAGCACTCCGCCTTGAAGGCCTAGAATCAAAGCACCTAGAGTTGGAACGCGATTTCAGGCGGCAGCAGGAGCAGATCGACTCACTCAGCCAGGAAAGGGCGTCTCAGCGGCAGCATGAGCAGATCGATCCAGCATTGGATAGCACCGTCCCATCTATGCCGAGAAGCAGCGTGGGTTCCGCCCCGGCCGATATCGATGATGCACTGCTAGCTAGCTACCCTGTGGATGATATCAAAGACAGGACTAACTGTGAGCTACACATGAAAGTGAAGAACTTATCCATGAAGGTGGCGGACGGCTATGCTTTAGCAAACCCCCCTGAAGCAACCTTCCATTGCTATCCCATTCCAGCTGGCTATGCTCGTGTCGGGGTTGATGAAGTGATGTCCGGATATCACGAGCTACAACTTGACATTCTTGGAGGTGACGAGGAGAGAACACTGGGAGAGGCCATACATCGTATCATTCTACGGAAAAAGGATTGCATCGTCTTTCCAAGGCCACCGACTCCTCCTCCTCCAAGTCCGCCGCCACGTCAGTCGACTCCTCCTCCTCCAAGTACGGCACCGCGTCAGCCGACTCCTCCTCCAAGTCCGGCACGGCGTCAGCCAACTCCTCCTCCTCCAAGTCCGGCACCGCGTCAGCCGACTCCTCCTCCAAGTCCGGCACGACGTCAGCCGACTCCTCCTCCTCCAAGTCCGGCACCGCGTCTGCTGTCTCGGCCGACTCAGCGTGCTCTGTCGCCTAAGCAACAACGGAAGAGAGAGGCCGCAGCTACGACGACTAGCGGTACAACAGGCAAGAAATTCAAATATGGTCCAAGCCTCAAGCCTCTTCCGAAGTTGTCTTACCACCTGACTGAGGAGGAACTCACCACTCGAGTGGATGCCCAATTGAAGGCCCATTTTGGACCGAAACAGCCCCCGCCGCCAAAGGAGAAAGTACCTGAGCATGTCTCACAACACTTTATTGATATGGCTCGACCGGCTGACAATCAGAAGGACTCCGACTATGTGCGGTCTATCAAGAAGTCATATTTGGCAGGACAAAAGGAGTCGAGCTCGAGCTCGAGCCAAGCAGTTGGCAAAAAAAGCGGGAAAACTGTTCCCAGCTGGGAGAACAGGCAGTGCAATCGATCCCCCCGCTCATTGTACAAACACCTGTGAGTACCGCCGATCGGCTGGTAATAACCGACGATCATAAAAGGCAGGCTAAAGAGGCCGGTGTCACTGTTGAACAACTCCTAGGCCTTGAGGAAATCCCCGGGATTACAGAGGAGGAAGTAAAATACCAATATGTCCGCGGCAAACCTCTGGTCAAGCCTGACGATGTCAAGCTTCTATCAACGGGATTGTACAATTTGCATACGTGGTACATGCAAGAAACAACAAATACCAATCAAGAGTCCCTCATGGTGAGAGTCAAGAGAAAGCATTACTTCCATAAAAAAGATTTGTGGATTCATTATTCAGAGTTGTTTCAGTTATTCAATCAAGACGCACTCGACAAATCTATCGTCTGTTGCTATTGTCTGTAAGTGATTTCTTTCTGTAATTTAAGTCTCTAGCTAGCTAGCTGTGCTCTCGTTCATTACCTGTAATTATCCTCACTATATTCTTTTCTGTGGTATTATGCAGAATGAAGATGTATGAAATGAAAAAAGCTGGACGCCATGGCATTGGGTTCATTGACCCAAATACGGTTAATCAAGGAATATGGGAAACTGCTTATTCGAGAAAAGACACAGAGAGATTCCTGCTAGAGTTTTTGAAGGAACTAAACACCCAACCAGAAATACTACTTCCTTACAACTTCGGGTGAGTGTTACTATATCTTGTACTACAAATTCTATTTTTTGCTTACTAGATGTTAATAAGTGTAGTTGATGAGTTATGCACATGCCCGCTTAATTATACAAAACGTGTGCGCATGCAGTTACCACTGGATCTTGTTAATCATTGAAGTTGACAAGGGAAAAGTTGAAGTACTGGACTCACTATATAAGGATCCATCCGAATACGCAACCGTGAGGGGGATGGTCGACAGGTAATTTCAATCATTATCGCACTATATATGTCGGCCTCTTTACTTCATTTCCTGATATCAACTAGTTAATAACTCCTTTATTCATTTTCTTTGCCGGTGGGCAGGGCTTGGGCCAAGTTCGTCAAACTGGTTCCAGGCGTCTGGGAACAAAAGCTGACATGGGTGCGACCCAAGGTAATTAAGTAGTACTAGCTAGCTACGTCCGTGCATCTCTTTAATTCTAGTTTGAATACCATTATCATGCTTGATTAATTATTACCTGATTGAATTTTATTCTCGTAAAGTGCATGAGGCAGGAGCAGGGGAATAGTTTATGCGCATACTACGTTTGCGAGAACATTCGCATGATCACGTCTGAAAGGAGCAGAAACGAAAGAAATCTTTGGGTACGTTTGCCAGAACACTATCTATAATTTTTTTATCATGATCTAGCTAATATATATACACACAACTAATATATTCATCTTGATCTCCTTCTTATAGCTGACGGAGATGCGGGGCCAGCTCCTACCAACGGCTCGCGTACGAGCAATTCAAGAGGAAATAGCTGGATTTCTGCTCGACCAGGTCATAGATCCCAAAGGAGAATACCATTACAAGATCAAGCAGTAATGCCTGCATATGTAATGATCCGCAAATTGTAGGAGAAATTGTATATACCAAATTGTATATATATATGTATGTGAATGGTCGTCGTACGAGAAATTCGATGATATATATATATATATATGATCGGTTCTACGAGAAATTCTATTTATATATATATGCACAACGTGTACAGTATCTAGTAGCATAATATATGTTTGAAATGAAAAATAATTAAATGGAAAACACAAAATTAAAAGGAAAAATAAACCATAATTAATTCATAAACCCCTAAAGGATTAAAAGGAAAAATAAACCAAAATTAAAAGAATTAAATACTTTTAGTCCCGGTTGGTGTTACCAACCGGGACTAAAGGTACCCCAGCCCACGGCGCCGGCAGGTGCCACATGGTGGGCCTTTAGTGCCGGGCCGTGTTGAACCGGGACTAAGGGGGGGGGGGCTTTAGTCCCCACCCTTTAGTGCCGGTTGGAGAACCGGCACTAAAGGCCCTTACGAACCGGCACAAAAGGTCTGTTTTCTACTAGTGGTTATGTCAACTCGGTATTCTAATTGGTATGTGTGTGTGCTTCTGACAGATTGCCTTGTGATTTTCAAATTAGCATATTGTGAGTTCTCAATCAACAAATGTCATTATCTTTATATGTATTCAATCTGAAATTTTTCATTCTTTACATGCCATATAGATGTGAACAGAACAATGTTTTGACAGGTAAAATTACTTGTTATACTGTTTCTATCATGTTGACTAGTCATATGCACACTATCAAATGAACACAACGTTTAACCTGTACATTATATCACAAGGTGCCTTATATGAAGTTTGATCATTTTCCTCTGGGCTACATGATGCTTGCATTTTAGCATATTTTATGAAATTGTCTATCCAATGCCATTTTTTATATGTATTGCATCTTATATTTTTCAATCTTTATATGCTACAGGTGGGAGCATGGATATGTTCCTCAAGCTCATGGACCTGAAGATCAGAAGATTCTTCATGTTTTATGCATTATTAGTTATGTGAGGATATTAAGTTATGTACTTAATGATCAGAACTTGCTATGTATTTGATGATGAGAACTTCTTACGTATTTAATTTATGTATTAAGTGGAACTTGGCCGTAACTGCTTGTTGGTAGTATGAACTTATGTGACACAAGTCTATATATGTGGCCTGTAGTCTACCCTGCTTGATATCATTACTTTAGGCTGCAATGATTTTTTCTTTTTTTTACCATAATTTTGAAATGATGCTAGCTCCTGAAATTCAAATCTAACCGGGTTTCATATGGATTGGATGCTTGTTTCATATTGAAAACGAGGTTTCTGTGTTAGCTAGTATGAGTTAATTTGAAAATGAGGTTTGTATGTGTTGTAAAAAAATTCATTAAAAAATTAGTGCAAAAACTTGGGAGTGAAAGCTTTCATATTTCAAAAACGACGTTTCTGTTATTTTCAAAAAGAGCATGTTATTTTTTTAAAAACAGCATGCTATTTTAAAAAGAGCATGTTATTTTTAAAAACAGAATGTTTAAAAAGAGCTTGTTATTTTTAAAACAGCATGTTATTTTCAAAAAGAGGATGTTATTTTTGAAAAACAACATGTTATTTTTAGAATCAGAATGTTTAAAAAGAGCATGTTATTTTTAAAAACAGCATGTTATTTTCAAAAAGAGCATGTTATTTTTAAAAACAGAATGTTTAAAAAGAGCATGTTATTTTTAAAAACAGGATATTATTATTAAATACGCATAACAACATTTTTAAAAACAACATGTTATTTATAAAACAACATATTTAAAATAGCATTCTATTTTAAAAACATCATATTCAAAACAACATACTATTTTTGAAATCATCATGTTATTTTGAAAACAGCATATTTAAAAACAGCATCTCATTTTAAAATCAACATGCTATTTTTGGTATCAGCATGTTATTTTAAAATTAGCATATTCAAAACAGCATCTCATTTTAAAATAGCATGCTATTTTTGAAATCAGCATGTTATTTTAAAATTAGCATATTCAAAACAGCATCTCTTTTTAAAATCAACATGCTTTTCAAAGCAGCATATTCAATATGGCATGTCACTTGCCATTGGTGACCGAAAAATAAAAAAAATAAACAAATCATAATCCATTATTCTTCTAGGGTTGCTCGTGCACTGTAATTGGTCAGAATCTTCTCCAGACATCTCATTTTTATTTTTGAAATCAGAATGTTATTTTAAAATCAGCATATTCAAAACAACATCTCATTTTGAAATCACCATGCTATTTTTGAAATCAGCATGTTATTTTTGAAATCAGCATGCTATTTTTGAAATCAACATGTTATTTTAAAAACATCATATTCGAAACAACATCTCTTCTTAAAATCAGCATTTTCAAATGAGCATGCTAATTTTAAATAGCATGAAATTTTCAATTTTTAAATCAGTATGCTTAATTTTGAAAATCAACATTTCTCAACATTATTTTGAAATATATCCCATTTTTATATTAATTGAAAAACGAGATTTCTATTTTGATACAATTTTGAAATTTTGTGCTCATAATAATAGGTTTTTGAGAAAATTCAACATGCTATTTTAAGGTTTATAAAAATGAGGTTTCTATTTTATATTTCAAGTCTGAATTTGACTACACTCAGACAAAATTTCTGCAAAATTACATGTAAAAAATGATATAACTACGGAAAACCAAATTCACTAAAAATGTATTATTGGATGGTTTGAACATTTCAATCCGTCGATGTGTTGATAAATCATAACTAGGCTTCCATCTCGATCAGTCCATATTAAAACGAGGCTACCAATCAAACTAGGAATTCATGAAAATAGTGGCAGTCCATCAAATAGGTCAAATACATCCAAAACAAGGTGGATCACCACACGGAAATCTGCCTAATTCATTTTGTTCTCAATCTTTTTCACCCCAGAAATCTGCCTGCTGAATGTGCACCTAAACATCCTGTCTCGACTTCACTTTTCCATTCCTGCATGAATCAACATTTGTTAATATCATAGCAAAGAAGATTTGAACGTGTACATTAGACATGAACACAAAAAACACTAACTTCACTGATTTTCTCTTCATAGCTGCAAAAGCTAACTCCACAGCTCTTATTCCCAAATCCTTTGCTACATTCTTAGCAGGCCTTTTTGTCTTCATCACACCTTTGACATGTTCTTCTTTACCGCCCTTCCTAGGGACACTCCTGAAAAAGTTAAGAAACGTCAACACGGTACTAACAAAGACCTGACTTGTAGAGCAGACATGTAACAAGAGACACTAACTTCATTGGTTTTCTTCGCGCACCCTTTGTTGCAACATTCACAGAAGGCACTTTCTTGTCGTCTCGCATTTTCTTCCTCCCAGCTTTGACATTTCCAGGACACTTGCGTTTCCTACAAAAAAATGAAATAGATGAATATGCAGCCAACATCCGTAAACATGTTTAACTACGCATCACGGCGCTAAATGACCACTTGTTTGGTTTTTCATAATCTTCTTTTGCACCCTCCAATGGTCTCTTCCTACCCTTCCGCGCCCTACCATCCTTCAATGGTACCTTCGTACCCTTCCGTATCCTACCATCCTTCAATGGTTTCTTCCTACCATCTTCTGCATCTTCCTCTTCCTCTTCTTCTGCATCTGAATCTTCCTCTTCTTCTGCATCTGAATCTTCCTCTTCTTCTGTATCTGAATCTGACTCTTCTTTTGTATCTGAGTCTGTCTCTTCTTCTGCATCAATATCTTTCTCTTTTCTCTTGCTCTTCCCTGTGGCCTTTGATTTCACAGAATCTTTCCTGTGTAAATTGAAGAAAAATATTTGAACACTCTCCGAGAGAACATATTACACTGTAAGCATGTATGGAAATGAACAATGAGATAAACATGTGCACTAACTTTACTGTTTTTTTTGTGTCTCATCCGCTCGCGCCTAATTTTAATTCTCTTTTTGGATTCTTCGGTAGTTGGTCTCCCTTTTGGAACTATTTTGATTGGGTTTTGCACGTTATCAGTGCAGCATTCTCGAGCAGCAGAGAAGTATGCCGACAAAGGAACAAACGATTTATGTGCTTCATCCAAATCAGTTTTTTCCGCGTCAACCAATATACTCCGGAGGAACTCCATCACCTGTTCTGATTGTGAATCGCTAGCTGCAGCTGTGAATAAAGCGTCACTAGCCATGTTGCATAGTTGATGATACTTATTCATGTGCTCAGACCATACATGAGTATTCGCAGTCCTCAAAGAAGGGAATGCTGGCTTCACATGCATTGTCCATCTTTTCTTCACAAAAAATGTTGGAAATGTGCGTACACCAAGATGATCCAGAACACAAAATATATGTGCGCATGGGTAATCCTCACTTTCCATCTTTCCACATTTACAAAATGCCTTATCCAGTTTTGCTCCTATGAACAGAAAAGTCACGTGATATATAACATTCGGAGAGTTAGCATCCGCACCTTGTGCATCCAACTTTTTTGCATCCAACTCCTCATCATGATTACCTTCGAAGCCATTGGGATCCTTACCATCCAACTTTTCTGCATCCAAGTCCTCGCCATCCTTACCTTCCAAGCCATTGGGATCATTACCATCCATGTTTTTTGGATCCAAGTCCTCACCATCCTTACCCTCCAATTCTGTAGGAACCTTAGCATTCAAGTCATTAACATCCTTACCTTGCAATTCTCTAGCATCCTTAGCATACGGGACTTTATCATATGGGAATTTGCGCAAAACTCCATACCTTACCAAACCATCAGAACCCACCATGTCTGTGACATGCCAATTTGTTCCTTCGACGATCCGCCGCTTTACCTTTGCAAACATCACAGGAGTATAAATATAAGAGGCAGCAATCTCCAGAGGGTGTGCACTCAGATTAGTGAAGGGTATCGTATGTGCCGCTGCTGCGTCTAATGCTGCTTCATTCTTACGCATTATGGACACACAGTGCTCAACATGCTGCAACAAATCAACAAGTTTCATTTTCCTGTTCAGGTGCACATGTAGCCTTGAGTTGAGAGACTCGCTCCTCTGATTACTCATCATGCCAAGAAAGTATCTACCCTTTATGTACGCCGCGGCCCACTTGTGTCTCAGCTCGTACATCCTATTAAGCCATGAAGACCTCTTCCCCATTGGTTTTATTTTGAACCGAACCTTAGAAGCCTCCCATTCTTTCTCAAACTCACCAACATCCCAACGACGGTAAATGAATTTCCTAAATTCCTTAAGCATTTTTTTCCAGAGGTAGCTCACCATATTATCCTCGATATGCCACGTGCACAAACGGTGATCTGTGTCCGTCCAGACAGTAGCTATTGCTTTAGCCATCGAACCATTCCCGTCGGTGATTGCTGAAGTGGGTTGCTTCTGGGACATTGCCTCCAAAAATACATGAAGAAGCCACCGGTATGATCCAACTGTCTCGTCTGACACTAGACCGACCCCAAACATAATTGTGCTACGGTGATGGTTCAGACCAACAAATGGGACAAATGGAAGCCTGTACTTGTTGGACCGATATGTACTGTCGAACACCACGATGCCACCAAAGGCAGCATAGTCAATCCGAGCTTGTGAATCGGCCCAGAATATGTTCCTCAAATGGCCTTGGCTGTCTTTTGTGTATTTGTAAAAGAATTCCGGGTCTGCTTTTTTCGGTGCTATCATATAGGTGACCAAAAATGAAGCATCATCGCCCTCTATCTTGCGACTCTTCTGGATTGAAACATGGTTATATAGGTCCCGGTCTATAAAGCCAAGCTTGTCGGGACCTCCGGCGTTCTTCTTCATTACATTCATAATCTGATGCGTTCGAAGTCCACCGATAGCATACTCGATGACATCCGCCTTTTGCGCATCAGTCATTCTACGATGAGCCGATAAGTAGGGAGTCAGGTCAGGAGGGACAAACAGATGGTTATGCTTGTCCACAAAATTCTTGACAAACCAGAGGCCACTGTCATCTTGTAGCTCAACCTAAAAAAGAGCGGGACACCCACACCGAGAAAGACCCCTTGGTGTTCTTTTTCTTTCGGCTCTGTTGATGTGCTTAAGGACCCGCCATCCTTGTTTGCAGCACTTGTACGTCCGTCGGTATGCATGTTGTTTCGAACCCCTGTACTTCAGATCATCCTTTCTAACACCAAAACCCTTATTTCTAGCATAGTCTACATAGAACATGTAGGCTTCTTGCTCAGTCCTGAAAGTCTTCTTCACGATCTCTACGTATTCCATATACTCATTCAGGTCTATGCCACCCTTGCCTGCATTCTCGTTGTCCTGATCATCCGTGTCTTTACCATCCACGTGTATGCCATCTTTGCCTGCATCCTCGTTGTCCTGATCATCCATGTCTTTACCATCCATTCCTTTGTTGTCCAAGCCTACATCCTCATTGTCATTATCATCCATGTTTTTTGCTTGCGTTGCTTCTATAACCCATGTCCTTGTCATCCTTGCCTTTATCGCCCAAGTTTTCGCCCGCGTTGCCTTTATCATCCATGTCGTTATGCTGCCAACGAAAACACATAGATAATGTTACGATTGGGTAGCATATCCCAATAATTATGCACTACTCTGCTTAAATAATTGAAACAACCTGTCAGTTCGGATTCATGTACCTATCCCAGTCCTTCAAAAGCTGTAACTAAGGTGGTTGCCCTACCTAAATCCAAAATGCCGTGAATAATCCTTCAAATGCCGTGAGTAATCACGCCCTGATAAATCAACCCTAATAGATCAAATCTCCTAACTAAATCCAAAATAACTCCAAACTCAATTAAAAAGTATCCCCTAACTAAATCCAACATAGATCAAATCTCCTAACTAAATCCAAAATAACTCCAAACTCAATTAAAATGTATCCCCTAACTAAATCCAAAATAACTCCAAACTCAATCCAAAATATTTCCTAACTAAATCCAAAATATTTCATTACCCAAACCCAGACTACACTTTCTATGAATCCAAATCCGCTGACATCTTTCTCATGCCACATAACCCAAACTAAGCCCTAACTAAATCCGAATTGCACTTCCTTTCAACCGAAATGTAGTCACAACCTTCTCATATTACAGAATATCTCCTAACTAAATCTAAAACATGTCATAAGCAAATCCAGACTACACTTTCTAATTCGGAAATACACTTCTCCTAAACCCTAATCATATCCGATCCTATAGGTACTATGCAGAAGGGACCACAGATGACGGCGGCACTTACATCTCAGACGTTGTTGCGAAGATCCGGCGGGACTTGATGGACGGCGATGACTCGCGTCTGGGAAGGGGCGTCCAATCGGTGAAGGCAGCAGTGGAGCTGAGGACCCGAGTGATCGAGGGGGATCGCGTGCGAGGGATGGGGAGGAGGGGGTCGCATGATGAGTGCGGTGGCAGCTGATCGGCGCGGATTGAGGGCGGCGGCTGATCGGCGGTGATTGAGGGCGGCGGCTGATCGACGAGTGCTAGGGTTCGAGGAGCCGAGGAACCGCTCACGGAAATTCAAATGAGCGATGACGCTAAGTGCTATGTTAATGTAATTAATTTAATTCAAAATTTTAGGACAATTATACCCCTGTATTAAATTGGGCCGTCCTAAACTTCATAAATTAAATTGGGCCGTCCTAAACTTCATAATTTTTTAGGTCGAAAATGCCCCTGGGCCTTAATAAGGTCCAACTAATGGCATCCGTTGGATCGCTAATATAATACACGGTCTCTCGTATATTATGATGCATCGTAAAATTTCTCTTCCTGAACTGGTTAGTCTCAGATCCCATTCCCAGCCGAACTTAAACAACCTCCACGAAGGAAGGATGCATACATATATCTCCCTACCTCTGGCGTGCGACGGGACGGACGGTGCCTTTTTTAGTTGGATGTGGCTAGGTCTCAGTCGACTGGGATTTAATCAAGTCTCAGTCAAGTGATATAGTTTGTATGAAGAAGAAGAAAAATTGATTTTTTTTTACAAATCTTTATGCAAGATTAAAGGAAGGTAGTATCGACTGAGACTTAACTCTCAGTTGATTAAGACTTAGCAAAACTGTTTTCAGTGTGTCCACCCTAGCTCCATGGATAGGAGTATGTGCAATGTTATGGGCTATATGGAATAGTAGAAATGATATGATATTTAACAGCAAGAACTTTACCAATTTCTTGCAGGTCATATACGGAGCAACTTCTTGGATCCGTACGTGGTGTTTACACACGCCTGCGGAGTCCAGGGAGCGTTTGGTTACTGGGTGCAATCGGTGGGAGACGGTAGCGCGGGCTATTTTCAACCGATATGGATGACGGCAAACTAACAGGCTAGGTGTTTAGTCATCGTAGTCTGAGTTGATATGGCCAAAGGTGGTATGTAATTTTCGTTTTATTTCGAGCCTTCGTGCTCCAGCTGAACCTTGCACTTTGTTTGAACTTACTTGCTTAAATAAAATGGCTGCATGCATCGTCACAATGCAGAGCCTGGAGGCAATCCTCCTTTTAAAAAAAGAAAAAAAGCTCCATGGCCAGCCCGGTCGTTTCAACACGCCACCACAGAAGACCGGCATCGGAAGCAACCGGGCGCCGCCCGCACACGCTGGCTCCGCTAGCCCGCTGCGGTGAGTACAAATACAGCCCCCTCCCCCATGCATCGACGGGAACGACACCATCTTGTTCTCTGCAACCCCTCGAGTGATCTTCTCCGCCCTTCCCTCATCTCAAGCTCCGCGTCGGACGGTCGGAGATCATTCGATTGTTGGCGCCGCCTCCTCGCAGTGCCGCTCTTCTTCTACCTCGAGTTGCCTCACACAACTCTCTCTCTTCTTCTCATGAACACACACACACATGGTGGGGAAAACTCACACGCACGCACACTTCACCAAGGAGAAAGCTTGCTTTGCATTGTCTCCCGGTGAATAACACAAGCGCTACATTTTTCCACAGCCCTCACTACTCCGTTTTCATTCATTTGTCAACTTAAATAGCCAGATACAGGACTCACACACGCACCCACTAACCCCACGATACGCTGTCCACTAGCCGGTAGCAAAGGCCACGAGTAACAACTTTTGACCCGGCCACACGATTCGGCCGGTGCCACACTTATCCGCTGATTACTCGGTCACATCTCAGCCCCTAACAGCTATACAGCCGGCCATGCAACGACATATGGGTACGTGCATGTTACTCATCTGATGGACGCTCACACATGCACCCATTTTCTCACCCTGACTAGCTCAACTAACTAACTAACCTCAATTAGCATGCAGCATGAACACGTTGAATACATCTCTACGTGCCAACACTGCCAGCAGGTACTAGTTAATGCTTGAATCATGAAACATGAAATAATCTAACCTACACCTATACAACAAGGTTAACTCTAACAATCACCTCCTTAACCTTGTTGTCACTTGTTCCCCTCATGAAGCCCACGCCCGTCGATGTAGTCGGTGCAACATGTAGATGGCCGCCAATGCCATCTTGTCACGCCGATTGTCGCCGCCGCCGCTGGCCACAATGAGAGGGACACCTCCCATGCCTTCACCGCGAGTGTGCCACCGCAACACACTTGTTGCCTCACGTTCATCACCGGTGCCGCAACTCGCCGATGACTCACCTCCATGTTGTCGACGATGACGCACCTTGTCGACGACTCGGACATGGAACTCCTTATGGCAATGGCCTTCGCTCCATGGCCATCACCTCCTTGCCGCCGGTGACGCAACTTACCGGGTGGCATACCTTTCTCCATCATTCGTGACGCAGCTCGACAATGATGGATACACGGACCAGACGTCAGCGACATCGCGCCGCCGACGGCGTCCACCTTGCGCCGACGACCTCCACCTCACATGGAGTCTGCCGCGCCGCCACCACCGCCTCAGATCGACAAGGCTCTGATGCCAATTGTTGGCGCCGCCTCCTCGCAGCGCCGCTCTTCTTCTACCTCGAGTTGCCTCACACAACTCTCTCTCTTCTTCTCATGAACACACACACACATGGTGGGGAAAACTCACACGCACGCACACTTCACCAAGGAGAAAGCTTGCTTTGCATTGTCTCCCGATGAATAACATCGATCTCATCGCCAACGCATACTTCAATCATCTCCGTGCAGCGGATCACTCACCCAGCCAGGGTTAGTCTGCATCCTTCTGCCGTTCCATCTTACTATGTGGCAGTGGCGGAGCTTCAAAGAAAATACTCGGCGGGCCAGCTCATGGTAGAGAACAACTATCCATTCTGCAACCACCCTTGTTGGCTTGTTCATTAGATTATAAGTTTTTCCTTGTTTCTTTTATCTAAGGTCTTGTCTTTCTCCAAGCCTGCTTAGTGTGGACTGGGCATAGGTATTAAAAAGTTCAACAAAATCCTGGCCGCGCCTTTGTTTCGATCCACGCTAGGAGCCTGGCTCTAGTTGATGGACGTTGTTGTGTGAGCTAAATACACCGGTGGTGCATGAAGTTGCATAGTATGTGCAGTTTGGTGCCACAAGTTGAAAAATACGGAAAACTGGTGGTAAAACTTGTCTCAACGTGTATATACGGTTCAATTCTCGGATGTAGCCATAGATGACGCTAGCGTGGTATCGGGCCCACTATCAGTGACTAGGGTGAGCTGGGACGACATTTTTTTGCATGCAAATCTTGTAGAAAGACCCCTATGACCGCTGGTCCCACCCATCAGGGAACGGTACGAAGGGAAATTCATATGAAAAATAGTGCCAACGCAGCTCGATCCAGCGACCTCACGTACTAATCGAGCTAGGCTAGTCACATGACCAATTCGAGTTCGTTATGGATATTCGATAACTATGTCTAATCATCTAGTGACCAACACGGGCAGAGGACTTAAATGGGTAGCAGTCAATGCGGCCAAATTTTCATATGTTAGTTTTTTTTTCTTTTTTAGAATTTTGTAAAAAAATATAAATCATAATCGCATTAAAAGATAGGGTTCGAATATTCGTGTTCATATATTTAGAGAGTTCCATGAATAAGGGTTCACATATTTAATAAAAAATATTAACATAATGTCTGCAATACATTTAATAAAAGATAAAAAAATTAAAAGTATTCAAATAGCTAAAATGGTACTACCTCCGTAAAGTAATATAAGACGTTTTAGATCAATACTTTAGTGGTCTAAAACGTCTTATATTACTTACAGAGGTAGTATTTAGGAATTATAAACAGTTCATATATTTGAAAATAATGATCAAGAGTTTTAATTTGAGGATCTGCAGTATAGTATTTACTAGGCTCGTATATAATTTTCCATAAATCATATTATCCATTATTGTCTAAGAATAAATAAATACTTTTGCAAACACACAAACGTTATAAAAACATATGAACACTTTCTAAAACAACACAAACATTTTTTATATCCTATATGAATTTAAGACATAAAAATTTCCAAAATTATATGAACATTTACTCAATTTTTCAGGCTGTACTTATATTTAATTAAATATATGTTCATTGTTTTGAATAATACAAACGATTTTTATTATAATTTGTTTTCAAGTACTACATGCACATATTTTAGTGTTACATGATCATTCTTTGAAATAAGTTATGTTATTTGTATTTAAATTATGTATAATACACGATTATTCTATCTATGTTTTCTTACTATGATTATAATTTACATAGTTTCACAAAATTCGAAAAAAGGAAAAAACTAACATATGAAAGTTAGCCGCAGTGACTGCAGTCCATGTAAACCCGTGTGTGTGTGTGTTGACATTTAGCTGATTAGAGTTAGTTATCGTAAATGAATTTGTCTCAACAACAAAAAAAGTTATCGTAAATGAATGTCTAAATTTATTTTTTGTCGTAGATTGTCGACATGATCTTATTGGTTGTGTGGCTAGAAAAGCTAGGTTTGGAGCAGTTGGTCTCGCGTTTGAACAACATATACACGACTACATACGAGAATTGAACCGTATATGCACGCCGAGTCAAGTTCTGGCACCAATTTTCCGTATTTTCAACTTGTGGCACCAAACTGCACGTGATGTTCAACTTCATGTACCACCAGTGCAGTTACCTCTTGTTGTGTGCACTTATACTCGCAATCTGTAGCTGGTGATCCCAACAAATACTCTACTAGGATGATGCGCAAGAAAAGGTCATGATAGCTCAGTTGGTAGAGCAGAGGACTCAAAATCCTCGTGTCACCAGTTGAATTTTTTTTTAAAAATCCACCGAATAGGTATTGATCCAAATGCTTTGTTAATATATGATGAACATTTTATTAATACATAAACATTTTTTATATATGGTGAACCCTAATTCAAATACAAACTGAACATTTTCTTAATTTATGATAAGCATTTTAAATACCCATTGAACATTTTTTTTATATATGATGGATATATTTGTAATACATGGAAAACTTTTGTAATATACGGTGATAATTTTTTAAATAGACACTGACCTTTTTTTAATATACTATCATTTTTTTGACCAACTGTAGGGAAAGCCCCTACAGCGATCATTTCATTAATAATTAGTGGATGAGATGATGTACAATGAGTGCGTAGGAGTACATATAATGGTCAGTGCAGAGGAAAAGGGAAAAAAAATTAAGGACGCGGCATTTTGGCTCTCGGATTCATCTGCTCCCGAGGTGAGGAGTAAATTTGTTTAAAATAGTAAAACAAATTAAAAAAATTATGATTTTTTTATGCTAGATGTTCAGGTGCGTGAAGTCCGTTTCAAATTTCATGGAGTTTGGACATTTCAATAGATCTCAGCAAAAAAGACAAATTTTGGGGTTGTGAGAAAGTTTACTGTTCACACACTGTTTTGACCGATTTTGTATTTTTTTTGCCCCGAGGTTCTTAGATGTCTGAACGCGCTGAAATTTGGCACAGACATTACACATTGGAACATCTTTCACGTAAAAAAAATCAGATTTTTTATAGTGTAAAGTGGATTTTTTTTTATATAAATACATAGTGAACTTCTTTAGTGTAGTGTGGATTTTTTTTATAAATACACTATTGAACTTTTCGAGGGACGCCCAAACACTTTTTGAATCCAGGTAGCAAAAAGATATAATCCAAAATGAGTACCACACTAGAGCTTCTCTGATTTAAAACAAACAAATGGACTATCAAACAAGGGCTTCAACAAGTTGTTGGTTCTTCTTCAAGACACTGTTTTGAAAAACGAATATGCTCCTAAAAAACACAAATGAAACAAAGAAGCTGGTTTACCATTGGGACATGAACTCAAAAAGATACACGTCTGTGTGATGATTGTATGTTGTACCACGATGAATACAAATATTTGCGTTCATGTCACATTGGCAACCGTCCACAATAAAAGTGCAAGAGAGAAAAATACATGAAAGGCATGAGATGAGATCAAGATATGAATCTCATTCAAGGTTGTTTGGTACTTGCCTTTAATTCCCCTGTTGAAGCATTTGCCTCCAAACCCTAGAGAGGTAGAACGGTTGCGGTAGCATAAAAAATGAACTACAGATAAATATATGAAGCGTTTAATGAGCTATGCATGAACACCTTCCTTTGGTATTAACATTTATGTACTGGCTGAGATTTTATCAGTTTTTGAAATGAACATTAATTATTTATATAATTCATTATACCCCATAGCACACACTCTCATATAGGAATTGCGTCCTCCAATGGTACACGACCAGGAACCTAAGATTCCTCCCCCTCGGATGCTATGATTACAAAGCAATGGTCATCACAACTTTTACCACACCTTACCAAAAAAAATCCCACAACCTCTTGAGATCATATGATAATACCATGCAAGGTTTCATATGTTTTCAGAATTTGTATGCATTTTTAGGATTAAATAGCAAATAAGCTCAATGTTGGAGCTTGAGCCTTGCCACCTAAATGTTTTCTTTGTTCTATTCTTGGGTATGTCCTAATATATAGCAAGGAACACAAGAATGATTTTTTAGCCCACTTTGTGCACATTTTCATACGCATGTAGTTCATGTTTGATTTATATCCAATAAATTTCAAGAAATGCACTAAATGGCCTAAAATATCAAATGGACCATGAAAATACCATATTTTAACACCGAACATGTAATAGTGTTTGTTGAGTGTAGAAAATTTTCATGGTCAAGCAATGAAGTAACTGTCGCTTTGACTTCATACTGGGCACATTCCAGTTTGAAACTAAAATTCCTCCCCTGAGATACTTCGGTTATAAAGCAATGGCTTCACAACTTTACAAAACAAATCCACATCCTCTGGAGATCATTATAATGATACCATGTTAGGTTTCTATTTTTCAGAATTGTTTTGGCATTTTCTAGGACTAAATAACCAATAAGCTCAATGTTGGTGGTCAAACCTTGCCGCCCTAATTTTTAAAATTTGTGTTCTATTCTCGGGTATGGCTTGAATACCATCCAACAAAATAATGTTTTTCAGCCCACGTTTGTGTAACCACTTCATGTACTTGTAGTTTAGATTCAATTTATATCAGATAAATTTCTTGAACATTTAATGGTGTTTGTTGAGTGTGGAAAATTTTCATGGTCAAACAATGTAGTCACTTTCGCTTTGGCTTCATACTGGGCACATTCCATTTTGAAACTAAAATTCCTCCCCTGAGATGCTTTGGTTACCAAGAAAAGCCATCACTACTTTTTCCAAATTTACAAAAAAATCAACATTCTCTAGAGATCGTTATGATGATGCCATGTTAGGTTTCTATTTTTTTCCAGAATTCGTTGGCATTTTCTAGGACTAAATAACCAATAAGCTCAATGTTGGTGGTCAAACCGTGAAGCCCAAATGTTTAAAATTTGTGTTCTATTCTTGGGTATGGCTTGAATACCAACCGACAAAGTAATGGTTTTTCATCCCACATGTTTGTGTACCTTTTCATGTACTTGTAGTTTAGATTCGATTTATATCAGATAAATTTCTTGAAATGCATTGAACAACTTATAACTAGCAAACGAACACTAAAAAATGTCAAATTTGAACACCGAACATGTAATGGTCTTTGTTTAGTGTGGAATTGTTTTTTAAGGTCAAATGATGAAGTAACTGTCGCTTCGACTTCAGACCTGGTTCGTCCTCTTTCGACACTAAGATTGCTCCCGTGAGATGTTTTGGTGACAAAGCTATGCTTATCACAACCTTTGCCAAAACTTACCAAAAATGTTCCACAACCTCTTGAGATCATATGATGACACCACGCCAGGCTCCATGTTTTTTAGAATTTGTTTGGTTTTTTATTAAATAACTATTAAGCTCAATGGTGATGGTGAACCCTTGCAGAATAAATGTATATGCTTGGGTATGGCCTAAATATATACCAAGCAGCACAGAGATTATTTTTCAGCCCATGTTTGTGCAATTTTTCATGTATTTGTAGTTCAAGTTTGATTATATCCAATAGAGGCTTATAAATACAATAAATGACTTCAAATAGGAAACAAACTCCAAAAAATGACAAATTCTAACACTGAACATGTAACTACCAACAGCGGTTTGCATCGATGTGTGTGATAATGCTCTTTAAGTGTGAGCGATGGCCCATTCTACACTAGTGATAAGTTTACAGGATTACAAACAGTATAATGCATTTAACATTGGTCATTCATGTGTCCTGTTGCCTTGCTTTTGTAACGCCACGTCATTACCCTTTCCCGTCATCTAACAACACACACATAAACACCAGGCCAAATGACTTTATTAATTGCAATGACTTTTTTTTGCGGGTGAACGACATTTTCAGTTTGATTACACATGTTCAAGTCATCACACAACTGAGTCCGGCCGGTGTTGAAGCAGCAAGCCACGTACGCAGTCATACTCGCTGATCTATTTCTTTTTTTTGGCAGTGCCAGTTTCCTAGAAATGTACATGGACTCTTTGTTAGAAACTTTCAGCTTCCTTGTGATGTCGACTTAATCATAACGTGCATATGGCAATAACCTCAACGTCACATGCATTAATGCGAGGCACTGGAAATAGCTACGTCCGTAGTCTGAGCTCGAAGGTAACACGTCACATGCATTAACGCTGAGCTCAGGGATTTCCAGCCGTGACAACACGTTTGCGTCTGCTTTGAAAAGGTAACACGTTTCCATTTTTTTTTTCAGGTAACCCATCATCTTCTTCTAATTTCCTCTGTCTGGTTAGGTTATAGAGATATGCTAGAAAAACTGGCTATGATTCTGCAACGACTTTACGAGAATGACGTGTGGGCTGACCTGACCATACTAAACGACATATATATATATATATATATATATATATATATATATATATATATATATATATATATATATCTCCAAATAGGCAGCAATAGCTAACCGAGACAAGCTGTTGCCATTTAATTAGTAGGTCTAGGAGGAGGAGGAGAGGTGCCTATCCTCGAGTCAAATTTCTTTAGCGAGAAAAAATAACTATATGCAATCTGTCCTGAGCATTTTTACCTGCCCATCAGTAGCTTGAAAAGCATAGCTTGTCCCTTGAAAGGAAAGAAGGGAGCAGGACGTACTAAGAAATACTAATGCCCAACCGCTGCCTGTGTCTCTACCGCGTAGAGCACGCGGGTGGTGATCCCCCTACTCGGGGATTTGGTCTTCCTAAACGTGGCTCCCTAATCGGTCGAGCAGACGTGCACCTGATTGCCGCCGCAAGGACGCATCCGGTCCGTATGGAGCTCGCCGCTGGCGGTCACTGCGATTGTGGATTTTGAAGTATCTAGACAAATTAATCTAGGATAAATAATTTGATATGAAGGCAATACATACAAGCAATTAGCCGTGCTCCGCGTCAACGTTGGTGTTGCTGGATCGCTGCAGATACTGGCCATGGATGCATGGTGCCACGCTACCGCTGACGTCCTTCAGGGCAGGCTGATAGATGGTGCGTGCGGGCCGGGTGGGTGCTCCCTGATTATTCCAGACCATGAGGTCGCCAAGCGAACTCCTGGAAGTGTCCAGGGAAGTTCCAGGACTCTAGGGCACAAACTTCATAGAGATAGGAGGCTGCATGCACCTGGTTGGCGTGAGTTTCTCTAGATATAGATCTAATAAATTTGCTTTGTGAGACGTGTGTGGTGTTCCACACGGCAGCGTCACAAACGTATACCCATCACCGACGTGCCTTCGATCCGCTTTCGCCCTGCCCTTTGCCTACTTAAGCGGTACTATGTGCCTCGGCGTCCGGGGAAGCAATTACACCCAAGTTAAAAGTATCGCAATCGATCGAGCTCTCCTCCTCCACCACCGCAGCATCTCTACAGCGACCTACCTCATATATAGCACCACACACACACACACACACACACACACACACACACACATCCATCTCATTTCTCGGCCGTGTTCTTACGTTGTTTTCTAGACGTACGTTGCTGTATTTCATGGCACCGCCTACGCCACCTATTCTTGTTCTGATTGTTGATTCTGATGGAGGGATCAGGATTATCTGTATTCAAGACGAGGCCACGCAGTAGAAGCTGGTGCACATCTCCACTTTGCTATCCAAGAGGAGCTCACGTTGCATGGTAGTGTGCAGATCGATGCCAGTAATCGATCGGTCTTTTTCGTTTCCGTTGCCATTGTTATGCTTTTGATCTGCCGGAATATGCTTCCTGTAAAATGTATACTTTGCTTGCTTCTGTGATTATGAGCAAATGTGGAGGCTCGGTTTTGCAGAGTGGACTTATTTTGTATCTCCTTGGAAGTTTCCTAGAAACTGATTATTAGCCAGACTGTGACCGGTCCTCTTTGGTATGCTTTTTAGTTAGTACTACTACTATTTTCATGTGGGTGCTCCACATAGGGGAAATGTTCAGAGAGTATTGTAAGATGGTTTCCTTCTCTTTTATAAGTGTGGTTACTGCTGACTTTCATGTCTCTCTATTGGCTTTCAATAATTCATGTTTTGTTTCTTCTAAAGGTATGGAACTTTCTACATGGCGTTGCTACAGGATCGATACATATCATACATGCCAGGGTCGTAGAGAGTGTGCTTGCACGAGAAATGGCGAATTGTGCCCTCCGAAATTCAAGCCTCATCGCGACCACAGCTATGGAGACCAGACCATGCATCTCACCAGTGACTACATCACTTGTACTCCTATCGTGATCATATAAGGCTGAGGAGACTTGTGCGGATGGTGTGTATCTTAGATTGCTGAACTAGTGGCAAGAAATTGAGTTGTAAATACGAACCCATTCTTTCCGTACTATGTTTGTGACATATGAACTGCTTGGGAAGTCATCTGTACTCTGAAAATTTGTATATATGCAAAGAATGACACTATGACAACTATATCTTCCACATTGGTTTCAGTTTTCTTAATTTTTCCAATATAGGAGTTAGTACTTTTCTTTGCGGAAAGGCCAAAGGCCATCTATTAAGTGAAATTTCTTGAATAAAATCCTCACGGATAGCATCCCAAGCCTCGTCATTTCTTGAATAAAACCTTCAAGGGTACCTAGCTACGCATCTCAGAAAGGCTTGAGGTGGTGTGCAACCTTGCCGTCTTGCAACAACAATCATATAAAAACTAGATGATTCCCTGCGCGTTGCTGTGGAAACACTTTGAGACATGCAGCTATGAAATATTATTACTACATCCTAACATTTATTTTGTTATGTTAGGAACTTAAAGGTTCAAGGAATTTTGAAATAAATTAAATTAAAATAAATTTTCTAATGAAAAAACATCTGAAGTCAAACTGTCAGATTAATATCTGGTATTCTTTTCTTCTCATTTCCATAAATGTATCTCCAATTTTTTTGTAGCATTATATAGTTTTTCAAGAGAAGATGCTTTAGGATTTATGAATAGACGACACCAACCTGCCTTCTTCAGTTCACATTTTCACTCTTTAATCCATCCTATGATCAATGTCTACTGCCAGTTCCAGTCAATTTTCCATACCACATGAATAAGATGACATAGTAATGACATGAGTTTGTTTAAGATGCATGATGTGGATAATTACATGACTAATTATGATGTGGTAGACATGCATGACTTGGTGAGGTGGGAGAGTGCATGTTATAAGAATTAAAGCTTGTGGACGTGGTATGGAAACTTCCTTGTATTTGTTTCCTCTGACGGTATGGAAACTTCCTATATGGCGCTGCTACACATACGACAAAGTTGCAGGATCCGCGGCCGCCCTGTTCTTCGCCACAAAGCGGCCAAATTCACTGTTTTGACCCTTTTTTGTAACGTTTAGCCGGACCTGACCCCGGTTGTGAAAAAATTTCGGATCTGACCCTCTTGCGTACCGCCAGACCCTGTGGCGGTAGGGTTACACAGGCTACTGCCACGGCCCTCGTCACGAGCCTACCGCCACAGAGGCGGGCGGTAGGACGTGATAACCCACCGCCTCAGGGTTTGGTGGTAGGGTCTGAGCCCTTATAAGGGCGGGGCGCCGGTTCGCCCTCCCCATCTCCTCCCCACCCCACCCCGCGGCGGCTCAAGAACAGAGAGGGAGAACCTCTATCATCCCCTCCACTCTCCCCCTCGGATCTCTTCCGTTTCTTCACCATCTTTGCGGATCGAGATGGCTCCGAAACGAGAAAAGTAAGCTCCTCCGATCCCTCCATTTAGTTTTTCTCCATTCGCTTCCGATTCGATGCATTATTTGATTCAATAGTCCACCATATTTTTCAACTAGAATTTAATTTTTTAATCCTAGTTTGTTTTAGTTTGATTGTAGATGTTACATGGGGTTGAATATGAACATTTATGTATTTGTTGAAGAGATTTTATGTATTTTCATGATGAACTACATGATGAACCCTAGTTACATGATGAACCCTAGTTCATGTTAAAAAATATTGATATGATGCATATTGAAGGAATGAATTCAGAGGTTTGTTTTAATGTGATATGAATCAACCATATGCATATAGTGGATGCTGGAGAAAGATTGTATGTGTTTACTTATTTTTTACAAATTGAAGAAATGAATGATTAATGTTAAAACAATCTTATGGAAAATGAATAAATGAATCATGCTTATGAGAATCATGTTTTCAAATTGAATGAATAAAAATTGTTAATAGTGTTTGTTTATTTATGGTTATGCTATTTTAATTATGCTTATGCTTATATATGCTTATGTTTATGCAATTTTTTTAGGAGGCGACCTCTTGCAGACCACATCAGAACTAAGTATACCATGCTTGACCCTGCGTTCGACAAGGGTCATCGTGCCCGTTTCATTGAGAATTGAGTGGTAATTACCATTCTTGAACCAAATCTTTCAAATTGATGAAAATAAGTTACTAAATATTTGTGTCTTCATTTTGGCAGATGCTCCCGCCACTGCGGATGAGGGGTCACGGGACGACCGTTAAGATGGTGTACGACGAGCGCTACGCGCCGTTCTTCAGGAGAGCCCGACTGCTGGGTTTCGTCCTGCAGTTCAAGTGTAAGCGGCCGACGCTCGTCCACTCAGCGCTCACAGCATTGATCGACCGGTGGCGGCCAGAGACGCACAGTTTCCATCTTCCATGTGGGGAGATGACGGTGACCCTTCGGGATTGGGGGATGATTACGGCCCTACCGATCGATGGTCGCGCTCTCACTGGCCGAGTGGACAGGAGGAACTGGGAGGATAGGGTTATCGCCCTTATCGGCGATTGCCCCCCCCCCCCCGCTAAGGCTAACCGGACTTCTGGCGTACCGCTTCCCTGACTCCTGAAGCACCGGAGCAAGTGCCCGGAAGACACCGAACCCCGGGTGGTGGAGCAGTACGCCAGGGCCTACCTGTGGTATCTTCTCACAGAAGTCGTGTTTGCAGACTGCTCTGGGGACATAGCCCTATGGATGTATCTCGACTTCCTAAAGGATTGGGATGCAGGGTACAGCTGGGGGTCCGCCGGCCTCGTCTACCTATACCGTTCGGTAAGAGAATATCTCACTGTTTTTTTATTGACGTATGCTGTTTTAAATTATGCCATCTGATCATCAACACGTGTTTTGTAGCTTGACGACGCAACCTAGAGGACAGAAGAGAAATCTAGTATGTGTTGATGTGTCTGGGCCCTTTCCGTTTGGATGTGGGAGCGAATCCCGGTGGGGCGTCCGGAGAAACTCGAACCGCGGGAATGGAAAGACTATGGCGAAGATGGCGACGAAACTCGATACCCGGCCGTCGCGTACGCTTGGGACCGGGTGGGCGTCTACACTGGCACATCCAAGGCTTTGTACAAGGTCTTCACCAACGAGATTGATGCTCTGATGCCTTTCCAGGTATACGAACTAGATTTTGAATATTTTCGATGACACTTTCACGTGAGCTTACCATTTTTTGGTACTAGGTTAATTGGGAGCCGTATGATGAACGAGAGTGGGGGTTCCAGCTAAACGTGATGTGCACGCATGACATGCTTCTCTGGCGGTGCATGGTGCCCATGATTTGTGTCTATGCCGTCGTGTACCACTTGCCACAGCGTGTTGCCGCACAATTTGGTAAGGCGCAATGTACCCCATCGGATGATCGCTTGGACACTGGTGGATTGGACCTACACCTGTGAGTACATTGTTCTCTATTTCCGTGTTTTCGTTTTGATGTTTTACATACATTTTTTAATGATGTTTCACATTCTCTCCTATGCCTTGCAGTATGAGCAGACAGAAGAATCAGTCGATCATAGACCGGGGAGAGACACATGACAAATACGTGAAGCAATGGAACGAGCGGAGATCTCGCAAAGATGCGGAGAGGAGAGTGATCGACTGGGAGGACTACGACGCGCATCGGCTGTGGTACGATGATGGCATCAAGCATCGTCTGCGCCTGAGGCCCCGGTGGACGACAGAAGATGCCGAAGAACTGTACGATGACGACTCCGATAATGAAGCCTACAATGACAGCATCAGAGAGCTAAAAGGCGGATTTAGGGAGTATGCACCCCTCATGAACAGAATGGTAAGTTGTGTTCATCTGTTTTCATCCAGCGGTTGGATGAAATCTACTTTAGTGAGTGTGACTCATTTATTGTTTTGCAGTCTTCGGAGCTGAAGAAAACTATTTTTGAAGCCTCGGATGCGTTAAGTTCTATCCACGGGACTCGAGATAGTGAGAACAAGTTGAGGGGAACACTGAAGGTAACATTTAGCCTCCTACAATTACATTCTTCCTTAAATTCATTTTCATTTGTAACCATAAACTTGATCCATATTATAGAAGATCGTCAACAAATGTCGCAAGCTAGTGGGCCTACTTGGGTGTGCTACCTCCTCTGCGACGGTTGAGGACGACAAAGAGGACGAAGATGAAGAGGAACAAGACTGCGAGGAGCAAGCAAAAGAAGATGAAGAGGAAGAAGACGAGGAGGAACGAGCAGAAGAGATTGAGAAGGAACAGAGTGATGAGGAGGAGGAGTGCGACGACGATGACAGACCTCCACCAACTCAGACAACCCATCTTGAGAAGAGGAATGTGCCGAAGAGGGATTGGGCAAGTCCATCCCCGTTTCAGAGAGCGCGTCCTCCTCGGCGCAAGAAGACGTCGGGTGAGACCCGTTCCAAGCACAACGTGGACCGTAGCTCCAAGAGGGGAAGGAGCAAGTGAACTTGCTGCCTTAGTTGAACTTATGTGATACTATTTCGTATGCGTGAAACTATTTCGTATGTGTGAAACTATTTGGTGCTCGTATGTGTGAAACTATTTGGTGCTCGTTGAACTATTTACTATGTTGAACTTATGTGATAATATTGTTGTGTCAAAAAATGAAGACAAAAAATTGGGGACAAAAAACAATCTTACAACAAAAAATGAACTGGAAAGCACACCTTACCGCAATGGTCCCTGGCGGTAGGGTGTACAACCCTACCGATTTTTTTTGGCATTCCAGGGTCCAGTATGCAGAACTGGAAATTGAAGGACCTACCACCAGGGCCCCTGGCGGTAGGCTAACATAATCTACCGCCAGGTGCCCTGGAGGTAGGTTCCAGGGACTCGATAAATTGGAGGGGGTGAGTGAGTGGGGCCCGCCAGCCACCCATTCACCCCAATCATCTTCTTCCCCCGAGCTCAGCCCCCTCTCCCCTCTCTCTCCCCCACACAAACACCCAATAGATCCCCTCCATTTTCTTGGGATTTAACCGTTGGATCAGGAGCATTTTCATCACCCAAGGTGCCTCTCCCACTCCCCTCTTTTTGGTTGGTTGAAATCATCTATTATGGTTGATTTGCTTACTTATTTGCAAACCCTAGTTTTTTCTCATATGGCTTTGTTGTTGGCTTTAGTGTAAACCCTAGTTTTTGAAATAATATTGTGCCAAGTCTATGGATCTGGTAATTCAGACACATTTACTTTTAGTGCATTTAGTATTAGGGTTAGTAGTCATGATAGAGGTTAGTTGCTTAACAAATTAATTAAGGCTGTGGTGACCTTACTAGCCAATCCTCAAAATGTAGGATGGCACCGTTCATCTATGTTGAGGCTTCCGCTGAGGCGGCGGTGTGACGTGGCCTGAGACTGCGTCGGTATTTCCCCCAAAGAGGAAGGGATGATGCAGCACAGCGCGGTAAGTATTTCCCTCAGTTATGAAACCAAGGTTATCGAACCAGTAGGAGGATCACCACCACCCAATAAGCAGCACCTGCACACAAACAACAAATACTTGCAACCCGACACGAAAGAGAGGTTGTCAATCTCTCTACGGTAAAAAGATAGATTAGGTAGTGATAGATAGGAGAGATAGATCTCTTAAGAACACAGAATAGAGAAGGCAAATAAAATATGCAGCAATATATTTTTGGGTTTTTGGTTTTGTAGATCTGAAAACAAAGATGCAAAAAGATAGATCTCAAAGCAATATGTTGGAAAAGTAGACCCGGGGGCGGTAGGGTTCACTAGTGGCTTCTCTCATGAGTATAGCGCACGGTGGGTGAACAAATTACTGTTGGGCAATTGATAGAAAATCGAATAGTCATGACGATATCCAAGGCGATGATCATTATATAGGCATCACGTCCAAGATAAGTAGACCGACTCCTGCCTGCATCTACCACTATTACTCCACACACCGACCGCTATCCAGCATGCATCTAGTGTATTAAGTTCATGGAAAAATGGAGTAATGCAATAAGAACGATGACATGATGTAGACAAGATCTATTCATGTAGGAATAGACCCCATCTTGTTATCCTTAATAGCAACGATACATGCGTGTCTTGCTGCCCCTTCTGCCACTGAGAAAGAACACCGCAAGATCGAACCCATCACAAAGCACCTCTTCCCATGGCAAGAAAAATAGACCTAGTTGGCCTAACTAAACCAAAGATTCGAAGAAGAAATACGTGGCTATAAGTAATCATGCATATAAGAGATCAAAGAAGACTCAAATAATATTCATGGATAGAAACTGATCATGAACTCAAAATTCATCGGATCCCAACAAACACACCGCAAAAGTTTACATCAAATAGATCTCCAAGAGACCATTGTATTGAGAATCATAAGAGAGAGAGAGAGAGGAAGCCATCTAGCTACTGCCTACGGACTTGTAGGTCTATGGTGGAGTACTCATGCATCATCGAAGAGGCACCTATGAGGAATATGAACCCCTACGTGATGGTGTTTAGATTGGATCTCGAGGTTCTGGAACTTGCGGCGGCTGGAATTGTGTTTCGTCGACTCCCTTAGGGTTTTTGGAATATTTGGGAATTTATAGGCATCAGAGGCGGTGGAGAGGGGCCCCGAGGAGGGCACAACCCATCAGGGCGCGCCGGGGCCCCCTGGCGTGCCCTGGTGGGTTGTGGTCTCCTCGGCCCACTCCCCCGGCACTTCTTTGGCCCACTGGGTGTCTTCTGGTCCAGAAAAAATCTCCAAAAAGTTTCATCTCGATTGGACTCCGTTTGGTATTGATTTTTTGCGAAGTACAAAACAAGCAAAAACAGCAACTGGCACTTTGGCACTATGTCAATAGGTTAGTCCCAAAAAGATGATATAAAGTTGCTATAAAATAATTGTAAAACATCCAAGAATGATAATATAACAGCATGGAACAAGCAAAAATTATAGATATGTTGGAGACGTATCAGCATCCCCAAGCTTAATTCCTACTCGTCCTCGAGTAGGTAAATGATAAAAACAGAATTTTTGATGTGGAATGCTTCCTAACATGTTCATCATATTCTTTTCTTTTGTATAGCATGGACATTTGGACTTGTAAGATTCAAAGCAATAGTCTAGTTTTAACATAATGACTTCAATACTCAAGCATGTCAACAAGCAATCATGTCTTTCAAACTATCAACACTAAAGAAAGTTATCCCTAGCCCATCATGCTCAATCATTGATCCATTCATGAAACACACTCAAATATTAGCTATGCCCAATGCTCAAGTATGATCATAGTGCCCCCTAGTTGGTGCTTATAAGAGAAGATGGAGACTCAAAGTAAAAATAAAAATTGCATAAAGTAAATAGATAGGCCCTTCGCAGAGGGAAGTAAGGATTTGTAGAGGTGCCAGAGCTCAAGGTTTTAAATTGAGAGAGAAAAAATATTTTGGGTGGCATGCTTTTCCTGTCAACGAAAATGACAAAGTAGCTCACAATACTTTCCATGCTAGATATATCATAGGCCGTTCCCAAACAGAAAATAAAGTTTATTCCTTTTTCCACCAAACTTTCACTTTCCATGGCGGGCCGTATCCACGGTTGCCTTCCATACCAACACTTTCCAAGGAATTTATTATTTGACAACATAAAGTAAATATTATTTTTCTTTTTCATTTCGGGAATGGGCATCCCTATTACCGCCACACTCTCGTGCAATGACAAGTGAATAAACACTAATCATGGGAATAACACATCTAGCATGGAAAAATATTGGACACTCCCCACCGTTTCATGAGCGGTACGAGCACACAAAAGAGAAAATTTATTTTGAAAATTTAGAGATGGCACATGCAAATTTGCTTGGAACGGCATGGAAATACCACATATAGGTAGGTATGGTGGACTCATAAGGCAAAACTTGGTTTAAGTATTTTGGATGCACAAGTAGTATTTCTACTTAGTACAAATGTAGGCTAGCAAATAGATTGAGAAGCAACCAAACCAAGAAACAAAAATTCACATAAGCGAGCATTGAGCATAACTAACACCGAATAATGCACCACAAGTAGGATGTAATTTCATTGCATAACTATTGACTTTCGTGCATGCATAGGGAATCACAAACCTTAACACCAATATTCCTACTAAAGCATAATTACTCACTAACATGACTCACATATTACTATCATCATGTTTCAAAACTATTACAAATAATCAAGTTTAATTTGCCCAATGATCTTCATGAAAGTTTTTATTAAATCCTCCTTGGATGTCTATCACTTTGGTACTGGTTTCATATATTGCCATTGCTTTTTGGCAAGCTCAAACAAATTTAAGTGAAGCACATGAGCATAAAGATTTCATCTCTCAAAATAATATAAGTGAAGCATGAGAGGATTTCTTCAAAAATTTCTAACTCTCAAAATTATCTAAGTGAAGCATGAGAGCATTTCTACACAAATTTCCAAGCACACCGTGCTCAAAAACATATAAGTGAAGCACTAGAGCAATTCTATAGCTCAAAAAGTTTAAGTGAAGCACATAGAGCAATTCTAACAAATGATAGCATAATTTTGGCTGTCTCAAATAGGTGTGTCCAGCAAGGATACAATTGACAAACTAACAAGCAAATCAAGCAAAGATACAAGACGCTCCAAGCAAAACTCATGATATGTGACGAATAAAAATATAGCTCCAAGTAAAATACCGATGGTCGTTACAAGAAAGAGGGGATGCCACTCAGGGGAATCCCCAAGCTTAGTTGCTTGTTTACTCTTTGGATATATCTTGGGGGTGTGGTAGCATCCCCAAGCTTAGGCTTTTATCACTACTTATTCCTTCATCCATCGTGATCTCACCCAAAACTTGAAAACTTCAATCACACAAAACTCAACAAAAATCTTCGTGAGATTCGTTAGTATAATAAAGAAAATCACTACTTTAGGTGCTGTTGCAAACCTATTATTTATACCTACTGTATTTTAACTTTACCATGGCTCATACCCTTCAATATAACCCATAGATTCATCAAAACAAGCACACAATGCAACGAAAACAGAATCTGTCTTAAACAGAACAGTCTGTAGTAATTTGTACTCTAACCATACTTATGTAACTCTAAAAATTCTGAAAAATTAGGAAAACGTAAGGAATTTGTAAAGCAACACTGTGTTATAATTTCATATCAAGATCACATTCCAGTAAAAAATGAAAATTCATATACTGGACGCAAAGTTTCTGTTTCAGATTCAGCATCGCTTCTACTCATCCTATGAATCATCCTAAAGGCTTTACTTAGCACAAACACTAAATAAACCATAAAAACACAATCATAACAGAGGCATAATTGTGTCAACACTAAAAAATAGAAAGGAAAAAGCAAAAAATTATTTATTCATTGGGTTGCCTCCCAACAAGCGATATCGTTTTACGCCCCTAGCTAGGCATAACGCATAGATTCAAGTATTGTCATCTTTGGTTTTGGATCCATAGGATGCCCTCATGATTGATTCATATGGTAGCTTAATTATTGTTCTAGGGAAGTGTTCCATACCCTTTCTCAAGGGAAATTGAAAATGAATATTGCCTTCTTTCATATCAATCACGACACCTATAGTACGTAAAAACGGTCTACCAAGTATAATGGGACAAGACGGATTGCAATCAATATGAAGCACAATAAAATCAATAGGCACATAGTTCCTATTTGTAAGAATAAGAACATCATTAATTCTTCCGAAAGGCTTTTTGATAGTAGAATCCGCCAAGTGCAAATTAAGAGAACATTCTTCAATATTGGTAAGACCAAGCACATCACATAGAGATTTCGGAATCGTGGAAACACTAGCACCCAAATCACACAAAGAAAAGCATTCATAATTTTTAATCTTGACCTTAATTGTAGGTTCCCACTCATCATGTAGTTTTCTAGGAATAGAAATCTCCAACTCCAACTTTTGTTCAAAAGATTTCATCATGGCATCAACGATATGTTTAGTAAAAGCTTTATTTTGCTCATAAGCATGGGGTGAATCCAATATAGATTGCAACAAAGACATACATTGAATCAAAGAGCAACTATCATAATTAAAGTCTTTGCAATCCAAAATAGTGGGCACATCACTAGTTAAAGTTTTGACCTCTTCAAACCCACTTTTATCAAAATTTTCATCAAGATTTTCACCCTCCAAATTATTGGGACGCCTTCTAGCTAAAGTTGACTCTACTTCAGTCCCTTTATCATAAATCTTAATATTACTAAACAAGGAATCAACAGTAGAAGCACCAATCACTTTAAGATCTTCATCTTTTTTATGAAGGCAATCACTAGAAAATGATTTTTCTAAGATTTCTCTTTTAGCTCTAAGTATAGCGGTTCTTTTCTTACTTTCATCCATAGAGACATATAAATATTTAATTGATTCATCAATATTAGGCACAAAAGCTTTCAACTTGAGATTTTCAACATCATGAGAAATTCTATCAATGCTTCTACACATATCATCAATCTTATTCAACTTTTCTTCTATCGTAGTATTGAAAGCCTTTTGCGCATTGATAAATTCTTTAATATTACCCTCAAGATCAGAGGTGTTCCTATTATTATTGTAAGAAGAATTACCGTAGGAATTACCATAATTGTTAGAGGAATTTCCAGGAAAAGGCCTAGGATTAAAATTACCTCTATAAGCAATGTTATTGAAATTGTTTCGCGAGACAAAGTTCACATCTACGGAATCACTATTTTGCTCAATCAAGGTAGACAAAGGCACATCATTAAGATCAATAGTAGTATTTTTACTAGAACCAATTTCATCAAAGCATCAACCTTATCACTCAAAGTACTAATTTCTTCAATCGAATTAACTTTTTTACTAGTAGGTGCTCTTTCGGTATGCCATTGAGAATAATTATCCATGATATTATCTAGCAATTTAGTAGCTTCACCCGAAGTAATCTCCATAAAAGTACCACCCGCGGCGGAATCTAAAAGATTTCTAGAGACAAAATTCAATCCCGCATAAATTTTTTGTATGATCATCCAAAGATTCAAACCATGTGTAGGACAATATCTTAGCATCAACTTCATTCTTTCCCAAGATTGTGCAACATGTTCATGCTCAAGTTGCTTAAAATTCATGATTTGCGTCCTAAGGGAAATAATTTTCGCTGGCGGAAAATACTTAGTGATAAAAGCATCCTTGCACTTATTCCAAGAATGGATACTATTGCGAGGCAAAGGAGAAAACCAAATTTTTGCACGATCCCTCAAGGAAAAAGGAAATAATTTCAACTTCACAATATCATTGTCCACATCTTTTTTCTTTTGCATATCACACAATTCTACGAACGTGTTTAGATGGGACGCGGCATCCTCATTAGGATTACTGGAAAATTGATCTTTCATGACAAGATTCAACAAAGCGGCATTAATATCACAAGACTCTGCACTAGTGGCGGGAGGAGCAATCGGAGTACTAATAAAATCATTATTATTAGTATTGGAAAAATCACACAACTTGGTGTTTTCTTGAGTCATTGTGACTACGCAAACAAGATTGCAAGCAAGGAAGAGATCCGGCAATAAAAAGGCAAACGGAAAAGAGGGCGAATAAAACGGCAAATTGGTGAAGTGGGGGAGAGGAAAACGAGAGGCAAATGGCAAATAATGTAATTGCAAGGAGATGAGATTTGTGACTAGGAACCTGGTAGATGATGATGGAGTTCCCTCGTCGCCTATGATAGGCACGTAGAAGAGACCACTTCCTCGCAGGCAACGGCGCCAGAAATTCCTTTGACGTGGCTTGAGAGTGCGTCGGTATTTCCCCAAAGAGCAAGGGATGATGCATCACAATGACGGTAAGTATTTCCCTCAGTTATGAAACCAAGGTTATCGAACCAGTAGGAGGATCACCACCACCCAATAAGCAGCACCTGCACACAAACAACAAATACTTGCAACCCGACGCGAAAGAGAGGTTGTCAATCTCTCTACGGTAAAAAGATAGATTAGGTAGTGATAGATAGGAGAGATAGATCTCTCAAGAACACTAAATAGAGAAGGCAAATAAAATATGCAGCAATATATTTTTGGGTTTTTGGTTTTGTAGATCTGAAAACAAAGATGCAAAAAGATAGATCTGAAAGTAATATGTTGGAAAAGTAGACCCGGGGGCCGTAGGGTTCACTAGTGGCTTCTCTCATGAGTATAGCGCACGGTGGGTGAACAAATTACAGTTGGGCAATTGATAGAAAATCGAATAGTCATGATGATATCCAAGGCGATGATCATTATAGAGGCATCACGTCCAAGATAAGTTGACCGACTCCTGTCTGCATCTACCACTATTACTCCACACATCGACCGCTATCCAGCATGCATCTATTGTATTAAGTTCATGGAAAAATGGAGTAGTGCAATAAGAACGATGACATGATGTAGACAAGATCTATTCATGTAGGAATAGACCCCATCTTGTTATCCTTAATAGCAACGATACATGCGTGTCTTGCTGCCCCTTCTGTCACTGGGAAAGAACACCGCAAGATCAAACCCATCACAAAGCACCTCTTCCCATGGCAAGAAAAATTGATCTAGTTGGCCTAACTAAACCAAATATTCGAAGAAGAAATACGAGGCTATAAGTAATCATGCATATAAGAGATCAAAGAAGACTCAAATAATATTCATGGATAGAAACTGATCATGAACTCAAAATTCATCGGATCCCAACAAACACACTGCAAAAGTTTACATCAAATAGATCTCCAAGAGACCATTGTATTGAGAATCATAAGAGAGAGAGAGAGGAAGCCATCTAGCTACTGCCTATGGACCCGTCGGTCTATGGTGGACTACTCACGCATCATCGGAGAGGCACCTATGAGGAAGATGAACCCCTCCGTGATGGTGTTACATTGGATCTCGAGGTTCTGGAACTTGCAGCGGCTAGAATTGTGTTTCGTCGACTCCCTTAGGGTTTTTGGAATATTTGAGAATTTATAGGCATTAGAGGCGGTGGAGAGGGGCCCCGAGGAGGGCACAACCCATCAGGGCGCGCCGGGGCCCCCCTGGCACGCCCTGGTGGGTTGTGGTCTCCTAGGCCCACTCCCCCGGCACTTCTTTGGCCCACTAGGTGTCTTCTAGTCCAGAAAACATCTCCAAAAAGTTTTGTCGTGATTGGACTCCGTTTGGTATTGATTTTCTGCGAAGTAAAAAACAAGCAAAAACAGCAACTGGCACTTTGGCACTATGTCAATAGGTTAGTCCCAAAAAAATGATATAAAGTTGCTATAAAATGATTGTAAAACATCCAAGAATGATAATATAACAGCATGGAACAAGAAAAAATTATAGATACGTTGGAGACATCCAAGAGTGATGTGTGAACGCGAATTTATCGAGGAAAAGATGAACGCGTGGGTCAATGCCGTTGATGCGTTGAACGATGCTTCGAAAGCCTTTTCAAAGTATTATTTTTGTGAGAAGGAAGAAAATTTTATGAAGAAAAAGGAGAGGGAGATGACAGTTCTGCATAAAATTGTAGACGTGATAATACTTCTCCATGCTGTACAACCGAACAAAGTGCCCAAGTTATATGAAGTGGAGCTGCCAGAACCTGACCTAGGACAGGATTATCCAACCTCTGACTCTGAAGGGCCAATTTCACCACCTAATAGTCAGCTGAAACTTGAGAAGCCGACAGTTCTGCATGTTTTGAAGATCCATATTCTGAAGGTGGTAGATCGGAACCCTATATTAACATAGCTGCCAAATGCTTACGATTATGAAGATGAATCCAGTCACACTTTCACTTGCTATCCTGGCACAACTGTTGGAGCAGATAGGGCATACATTGGGGGTGCACATGGATTAGCAAATCAAGGGACAGATGGCCATGCAGGTGGTCTGTTTAGGATGTAGCTGGAGCATGGGTGTTCATTATCATGAGGCCATCGACCTATTGTCATTTTAACTATTATGAGTTGTACCCTTTTCATTTGAACTCCGGAAGAACTTTGTGTTGTATGTCAGATTATGTAACTTGAAGTTTTATGACTTGTACCATTATCATGTGATGACTTGTGATAATCATTTGTGCAAGAGACTTGTGATGACTTGTGATGTTTTATGACTTGTACCCTTATCATGTGATGACTTATGATTTGTGTCTGGCTAGGTTAGGTTTCGCGCCATAGAAAGAGGGGGAGAGGTAACTTTTGGCAAACAAAAGTACCCTACCGCCAGGGTGATCCCTGGCGGTACGGTGTTGTCGGGACCCCAATCCTAAGCCATAAGAATCTAGCATGTAACACTTCACATTACTTTGCGGCCTCACGCACGGTTATCTCCACGGCTGCCACCTTACCTGGGCCGGGACCGTTTGCGCCTTTTGGCTCACGAATGTGAATATGTTGCTAGCATTCAAATGTCCAAGAACCCGGCTCGACATGACTAGTCGTAGAACCCAAGTGGCACATCCGTACAGGGACAGGCATACGTAACCCAACAATGCAGGTGTCGGTCTCAGCGTGTGTAGACGAGTCATAGCAAGCTATAGGGACTCCATTACGCCGTGGGACATAAATGTCATCAACTGTGCGTAGACGAGTCATAGAAGGCTATATGGACTCTATTACACTGCGAGACATTTCCCCGATGGGACAGACACAGCAGCAAGAAGGATACACGCCGGTCAATCAATGTGTCCGGAGCAGTAGCAAGCTACCAAGGCTCAGTGGAAGCACAAAGAGGCATTTCCCTGTAAGGAGTGCTACTAGAGGCACACAACTAGGTGTTGAATCCCATACATACCGTTACACGTCACACGTACGCACGACATGTCCGATATGCATAGATACAACTATGGCACCACAACATAACCATACAACAACACAACATTTATTCAGAAGGCTCAGAAGAGCCTTACATAATATGATGTTACAAGCAGAGGGTCACATGACCCATCATTCAGAGCATACAATCAACAAGCGGAAGATACATGTCTGGGTAAAGACATCTATTAAAAGCGGCTAAAAGAGCCTGAGAAGCTACAACGACCCTACCAAAGGAGCCAGACCTCTGTCTGGGATTCCCAAGCTAATCCGGTCAACATAGAACTTCACGTTGTAAGGATCACTAATGAGACCGACGTCTCCTCTGCAAAAACATAAATGAAGCAACCGTGAGTACAAAGGTACTCAGCAATACTTACGTCAGAACGAACTACATATGCAACATTGTCAACAAAGGGGATTATGGAGTTTATTGCAGCAAGCCAGCTTTGACTCTTGGCTAACCAGTACTACGACTGCAAGTACTTTCTTTGAGGTGGGATAATGCACACGAGTCCACATATTCACCATATCAATACACCACTATGGATCCACTCCCGTCTCCCTACGAGAAGGCCATCCATAGCACTCACGCTTATCTTGCGCATTTTAAAGTATCCATGTCAATTTATGTATGAACCACTTAAGTTCTCCAAGTAGTCCATATCCGAGGACGCGACTATTCGAACAGATTCATAACCCCGCAGGGGTGTACTTCTTCACACATGCTCTCGCCACTTATTGCCATGTGCACGTAAAAAAGGCAACTAGGCAACCTTCAAGCGGAAGCCCAGTGAGGGAGTCGGCCACGACCGTTAACCACACAAGACCCTAGTCCAGGTTTATCGCCTATTTGAGAGTGAACCCGCACGGAAGTCCGGCCGAAGTTTCCGCTACGGCCTCAAACAGTGTGCGCAGGGTTCCCAAGCCCACCGTTCGGGTGCCACTTGGTACACTGTGCCACTATGTCTATACCGCATCAAAGCCCACACCGTCGGGCAGCGCTATGCACGGCCGCCAACACTTTTCCTACAAACACCAGAAACTAGTTGCAACTCCTGGACAGAGATCTAGGCAATTAATAAGCCGAGAGGGTCAATTAAGTATCCCAATGTGCGGTAGTATCTTGTCTTGGATAACATACACAGAACTCAGTTCTTAAGGATGGTCCCAATGAGACAATCCGCCATGTACTCCTACATGGCCTCTCATCACTACCTTTACCAAATCGTGTTCACACACTTAGCTCTCACACAGTAGGACATGAGCACTGCCATTCCGATTCATCGCCTAGATGGATCAAACCCGACACGACACGACTCTAAGCATAGCAGGCAAAGTAAGTAAGCAAGCATGGATGAGTAGGCACATCAAGGCTCAAACAGTTGCTACTCATGCTAAGTGGTTTCAACTATTTACTGTGGCAAGGACAGGTCATGCAAAGGAATGGGTTCAACTACCGAGAACAGGTAACAGTTGAATCGTTGTTGTCCTAATGCAGTAAAAGAGAGCAGGAGCGAGAAAGGGGGTTTATATCACTATGCTCAAGGGGGTTTGCTCGCCTGACACTTTTGAAGATAGCAATGAGTCTTCATCGGTGACAACGATCTCTACGTCGGAACCATCGTCTACCGGGAAGGAACACCACCGACAAACAGGAAAAGAACACATTCATATATAAATTATTTTCATCTGAGTTACCGTTGGATTTCTATGAATTTTAGAAGTTTTAAACATTTTCTGGAATTTCCTGAATATAAAAAAATACCAGAAAAGATTTATTGCATCAGCATAACGTCATAGTGACGTCAGTAGGTCAGTTCACCTGGTCCAGGTCAAACCTGACGTGTGGGGTCCACACGTCAGTGAGTCAGAGTCAAAGTGCGGTTTAATCCCGCTTGACTGGAGTTTGACCCGTTTCTGGGGCCCACTGGTCAGCGTCTGTGGGGGTTAATTAGCGAGGGGATTAAATCCTAATGACTGTGCCACGTCGTCCTCGACGGAGTTGGCCGGCGACGACCGAACCGACGGCGGCTTCGTGCCGGAGTTGTGCTACAGACGGCGAAACAACACGCTAGGGGCACTGGAGTGAAGCCCGTGATCACCCGCGTCGTGTGCGGCTAGCCAGGGGCCTCGGGGTCGCCGGAATTGACGCCGGCGATGGGGTTGGCATCGGCCCTGGTTCGGGTGGCGACGGAAACGGCGTTCCAGCGCGTCTCAGAACAAACCAATTTGCTCATAGGCCTCCTGGGGAAGCACTGAGCTCAATGGAGTGCTCGGGCTCGACCTAGATGAGCTAGAACGACAGCGGCAACATGGCCAGCGCCGGCGAGCTCACGGGCATGGCGGGGCTAGCGGCTAGGGGGCACTCAGAGCAGTTCGGGTAGGGGGAAACGGTGAAGAAACTCACCGCGGTCACGTTGGGGTGGTTAGCTTGCTCGGGGAAGCGGCGAGGTGAGCGAATCGACCCGCGGCGGTCGTCGGTGCCGAGGACGAAGACGATGATGGCGGCGATGCGGTGGTGCCTCCGGCCTTGATTCCTTTGGAGGAGAGCTGCATAGCAAGGCGGCGGAGCATCTAGACGGCACGGGGGAGCGAGGGAAAGGCACTGGTCGCGGGGCAGCGAACGGTGGCGGCGGCGGTGCTCGGCTATGCGACGGGGAGAGCAGCAGAGGGGAGGGAGAGAGCGAGAGTGAGTGGGTCGTGTTCGTGGACGTGCGTGGCGTCCTTAGAAACGTCCGGGGAGCTAGCAGGGAGGCAGGAGGTGGCCTCGCGCGTGCGTGCGCGCCGCGGGCACGTGCCCAGTCCTTCTGGCGCGAGCTAGAAGATGACTGGCGCTGCGGTGTGGGCCGGGCCGGTCAGCAACTGGGCCAATAGGTAAGCTCTCTCTCTCTTTGCTTTTCCTATTATTGCTACTGTTTTATTTCCTGCTGTTTGTTTGATTTGGTTTGACTACCAAATCATTTTCTAAAATTGTGAAATTTTGCAGGTAAGCTAAATGGAGTAAACCAAAACTCCACAAAAAGTATCAAAATTATTTGATCTATATTTAATATATAACCAATATAATTCCAATTGAATTATTTATTGGATTTAACTCAAATGCCCAAAACATATATTTTTGTGATTCTCAAAATATTGGTTTAGGGTTTTCCTCTTGCCAATATTTTCACAGAACAACAGGAACATTTTCTTGGAGTTATTTGAGGAAATTTTATCTTGGTCATTTTTTGTGGAAAAAAGGTTTTTCTGAGGCTTGCTAGATCCTCAATTCAAATTCAAATGAATTAAAAAAACTGCATGCATGAAATGCAATGACAAGCAAGATAGAGCTAGGGCTGTGACAACTCACCCCCACTAAACAAGAATCTCGTCCCGAGATTCCGTCGTAGGGTAAGAGTACAGAGGGGATACTAAACGATCACAATCTTCATGATCCAATTGCCGTCTCGAAGAGGTTGATTCTTGGCATCATCTTGGTTTTATCTTCCTTACTTTCAAGATCTTCATCCAAACATAACGACAAGAGGAAATGGAAAACTCATACAAGTATCGATCTCCTAAAAGATCGAGCAACTCATGATCAACTCATGGAATGAGACGTGAGAACGTCTCTTGAGCTGAGACACAAAACACACATCGAGAACGATGGAATGAGGCAGATAACGGAGGTTCAATTGGTAGGCAACAATTCCACGCTTAGCTAGGATGGAGCATGGGTTTCAAAGTAGCGAGGAGTTAGTTGCCCTTCACACCATAACGGGCACCTTAGGGAAGGTGACTCGTAGGATTATCCCTTAAGTGGCAAAAAGAATTACTTTTGATCCAGAGATCATTGAAACTCTTCATGAAAGCCTAAGGCAACTTACAAACGATCGTTTGAGGGAGTTCGAGCGAATGGCATACTCAGTTTGGAAAAGAAGCTAGAGTTATAGGACAACTCGGTAAACGGAAGGCACTTTCCAATTGATACTGAGGTAGAACCTAGTGTCTGAGCGTGCTCTCAAGAACTTGAGCATTTCCATATTCACCAGGGTTTTACCAACATCCATGCCAAGGATCCTGGCAACACATCATACTACCATGATGAACATTGATGGAGGATGCGGATGCAAAGGAAAACAACACTTTCTCAGATTTCACCTTAGCTATGCCAAGGGAACGAAATCTGGATGATCGACCGAGAGACATTTAGCACTCCGTTTCTAATGTTTTCCTTGATGTACTAGCATAACCCAATTATAGGAAATGTTTGACATCTAGCACATCAGGTATAGGTCAGACTTCGGGGGCTCAAGGGGTCCATGAGGAACAACTTCTAGAATAAGTCTAACGGAGTCCTCATGGGGAAGTGGCCAAGTTGCTGAATGAAGAAACTATAATAATAGGTCTGCCGGCTAGGTGTGTTGGCCACGACATCACTTTACCGGGTTACAGTGATACCAATACTATAATCCTTGGGAAACGCTCCATCCATTACATCTGACTGAGATTCAGATCTGGTTGGTGACGGGATGTCCCAGACTCAGCACGTCTGGAAGGGAAGTTTTGCAACACAAATCGAAGGGATAACATTGCAGGATCCTCAGGAGATGAACTACGAAAGCCAACTCCAAGACATGAGCTGGATTGCAAGATGCATGTGGACACGCTGTCCAAGACAATTGTTACCACATAGAAATCTTACAACAAAACACTACCGAGTTCTGGGTGGAGACCATCATTGCGGATAACGAAGCCGGGTGCAAATCCATATGGTACCTTCAGGAATAGCACATAACTTCTTTTCCTTAACAAGTCAATCAGTGGCTTGGTGTGCTAGGAGATACATATGGAATGGAGATGATTAGTCTATCAAACCATAGAATACTTCGCACATGCATGACAGACTTGAGATGACTCCGAAGGAGGCAAAACAACTTGTCTCAATTCACGGCGGCAACTTGCACCAAATGCACGTGAACTAAGAGGAAGTCACATCTTACACCTAAGATATACTTCATGTACCGGACACGAAGATATTGCCTACAAAGTTTCCAACGCTAGCTTTATGTTCATCATGAATCATGGAACACATGAGAAATGTTGCCGATGGGCTCAACAACAATACATCAAGACATCCATATAGATGGAAGCCCATAACTATGTGAACAAGGTGATAGCATTGGTCAGACCAAAAGATATAACGGTGTATGCTCGAGGATACATCCACGAGTAAAACAACATTATGAAGATCGTTGGTTATGATTTTGATTTGACGATAGCCCACGCTCAAATCAAAGATTGGATAAGACAATAGATGCATCAATTGATCACAAGGATCAACCGAGGAAGGTATCATATTTCTTGGACACACACACACACACACCAAAAACACAAAAGATATCCCCTTTGACATGAGCTAAGTCAGGCGAATCATTTATCTTCCAACTCTCCAAGTTGTTGTTTAGCTTAACCAACTAGCTCAGGGGTATCCAACACAGATTCTTGGAGAAGGGGTGGTTTATAGAAAAACCAACTTGATCACGAACTCAACATAACGGTCAGGGGACAACCTTGTGATACTTCCGAGAGGATATTCGGAAAATCACGAACCACCAATATGTTATTAAGCTCGAGAACAATCTCGCTTTTCAGGGCGAGACAATATGATTAAAAGAGCGAGGGATTGACACAATCCTAACTCTTTGATCGAAGAGTGCACCATGGAAGATGGACTAGGTCGCACGATCAATGTTAGAGTGGTGATTCGATAACCATCACACTAGGAATGAGATTATTGTCCATTAACCTCCAAGCAATCGGATTGCTAGAAGTTTTGATTTCACGTATCACGATTCACTTGTCGGTATTCTGGTTACAACAACACAGATACCAAGGTGTGAATTATGATGGCGAGAAGTATCACTGTATCAAGAAGTCATAAGAGGTGGTGCAATTCCCATGACAATCCTAACTTAAAGGGGGTAATACTTCAAGGTGGAACAGAGCAAAAGCTGGATTGGCATTTCGATCTGCAGAATACAACTGCTTTGATCCAATCCTAAAAATGGATGCGGTACTGGAGTTTGCTTCTCCTAGTCATTCTGAAATAGAATGGCTTGACAGACCACAAGAATAGTCAACATCGATAACACAAATGCATGACATACTCTTGACTATCCACTGATAGATGAAGGTCGGAATACAATTGAAGAGGGGCAACTCAAGAGAACATGATTTTCTGAGTTGTGGATGCATAGATTGAATACGTCGAACAAAGTTCAACATGTTTCTTCCAGATAATCCATGCAGAAAGTTAGGATTGGCAGAGTCACAATTATGGTAGGGAGAACTCATGAAGAGCACTCTTGTTGTGATCTTCAGTTCACGGGGAACTTCTGCCATGACTGGTTCATGGTATTGGAAGAGTGATAAACCACGAACCTTAAAGACTATAACAAGGTTACTAATCATCCTAAGGAAACGAGCAACACTATCAACAGGAATAAGCAGAATGATCCTTGGGTTCAAGAACCCAGAAATAGAATACCTATTGACTAAGTAGCATCACAGCATGCTTTCGATAACGATGGCCAAAATTATCACACTGGGAACAAAAGACACAACTAGATTGTTGGGTGGTTCACTTATATAACATGGTTTCCTAAACACCTTTAACATATACGTCGAGGTAGTAGAGTACCTCAACACAACAATTAATGTGCTTTGTCTGGCCAAAAGACATTAACTCGGGATGAAAGGATTTGCAATTGCATCAGATTATTAATAAACCTTGGATAACTCGGACAGCATAACGGCTGTACGGGCATGAAATATGAGGCAACCTGCATGAAACTGACAACAAAACAAATGAATTCTTATAGAGACATCGATCCAGGAACACCTCGACTATCCTATAAGTCTGCAGCATAGTAACTCGTCATCCTGATAGATAGATGGGAAGCCTAATTCTTAACCCCGTAGAATAAAGAAGAGGGTGACCCAGAATTAGAATGACGCAAGGAAAGGAGTAAAAAGAATCTTACGTTCCCTTCCACAATCAATTCCCTTATATAACTAAAGCAGTTCTAGACTCAACATCGATCAGTTTGGCTTGGTAATCCTACAGGCAGTCAAGCTCTGATACCAACGCTATCGGGACCCCAATCCTAAGCCATAAGAATCTAGCATGTAACACTTCACATTACTTTGCGGCCTCACGCATGGTTATCTCCACGGCTGCCACCTTACCTGGGCCGGGACCGTTTGCGCCTTTTGGCTCACGAATGTGAATATATTACTAGCATTCAAATGTCCAGGAACCCGGGTCGACATGACTAGTCATAGAACCCAAGTGGAACATCCGTACAGGGACAAGCATACGTAACCCAACAATGCAGGTGTCGGTCTCAGCGTGTGTAGATGAGTCATAGCAAGCTATAGGGACTCCATTACGCCGTGGGACATAAATGTCATCAACTGCGCGTAGACGAGTCATAGCAGGCTACAGGGACTCCATTACACTGCGAGACATTTCCCCGAAGGGACAGACACAACAGCAAGTAGGATACACGCCGGTCAATCAATGTGTCCGGAGGAGTAGCAAGCTACCAAGGCTCAGTGGAAGCACAAAGAGGCATTTCCCTGTAAAGAGTGCTACTAGAGGCACACAACTAGGTGTCGAATCCCATACATACCGTTACATGTCACACGTACGCACGACATGTCCGATATGCATAGATACAACTATGGCACCACAACATAACCATACAACAACACAACATTTATTCAGAAGGCTCAGAAGAGCCTTACATAATATGATGTTACAAGCAGAGGGTCACATGACCCATCATTCAGAGCAGACAATCAACAAGCGGAAGATACATGTCTGGGTACAAACATCTATTAAAAGCGGCTAAAAGAGCCTGAGAAGCTACAACGACCCTACCAAAGGAGCCAGACCTCTGTCTGGGATTCCCAAGCTAATCTGGTCAACATCGAACTTCACGTTGTAAGGATCACTAATGAGACTGACGTCTCCTCTGCAAAAACATAAATGAAGCAACCGTGAGTACAAAGGTACTCAGCAAGACTTACGTCAGAACTAACTACATATGCAACATTGTCAACAAAGGGGGTTGTGGAGTTTATTGCAACAAGCCAGCTTTGACTCTTGGCTAACCTGTACTACGACTGCAAGTACTTTCTTTGAGGTGGGATAACGCACACGAGTCCACATATTCACCATATCAATACACCACTATGGATCCACTCCCATCTCCCTACGAGAAGGCCATCCATAGCACTCATGCTTATCTTGTGCATTTTAAAGTGTCCATGTCAAGTTGTCTATGAACCACATAAGTTCTCCAAGTAGTCCATATCCGAGGACGCGGCTATTCGAATAGATTCATAGCTCTGCAGCGGTGTACTTCTTCACACATGCTCTTGCCACTTATCGCCATGTGCACGTAAAAAAGGCACCTCAGCAACCTTCAAGCGGAAGCCCAGTGAGGGAGTCGGCCACGACCGTCAACCACACAACACCCTAGTCCAGGTTTATCGCCTATTTGAGACCGAACCCGCACGGAAGTCCGGCCGAAGTTTCCGCTACGGCCTCAAACGATGTGCGCAGGGTTCCCGAGCACACCGTTCGGGTGGCACTTGGTACAACGTGCCACTGTTTCTATACCGCATCAAAGCCCACCCCGTCGGGCAGCGCTATGCACGGCCGCCAACACTTTTCCTACAAACACCAGAAACTAGTTGCAACTCCTGGACAGAGATCTAGGCAATTAATAAGCCGAGAGGGTCAATTAAGTATCCCAATGTGCGGTAGTATCTTGTCTTGGATAACATACACAGAACTCAGTTCTTAAGGACGGTCCCAATGAGACAATCCTCCATGTACTCCTACATGGCCTCTCATCGCTACCTTTACCAAATCGTGTTCACACACTTAGCTCTCACACAGTAGGACATGAGCACTGCCATTCCGATTCATCGCCCAGATGGATCAAACCCAACACGACACGACTCTAAGCATAGCAGGCAAAGTAAGTAAGCAAGCATGGATGAGTAGGCACATCAAGGTTCAAACAGTTGCTACTCATGCTAAGTGGTTTCAACTATTTACTGTGGCAAGGACAGGTCATGCAAAGGAATGGGTTCAACTACCGAGAACAGGTAACAGTTGAATCATTGTTGTCCTAATGCAGTAAAAGAGAGCAGGAGCGAGAAAGGGGGTTTATATCAGTATGCTCAAGGGGGTTTGCTTGCCTGACACTTTTGAAGATAGCAATGAGTCTTCATCGGTGACAACGATCTCTACGTCGGAACCATCGTCTACCGGGAAGGAACACCACCGACAAACAGGAAAAGAACACATTCAAGCAATGCAACAAACATGATGTATGATATGGCATGCTAGAGCATTGAATTGACCTAGTGCAATAAATAGTCATATTAAGTTAAGTGGAATTAAAATATAAACCAAATTCCAACTCCAACACTATTTATTAAATTATCCTAATCATGAAATGTCCTACTTGGTGATGTTAACTTTATCAAACATGCATGATCATGGCATAAACAGTTTCATTGTATTTTTCTGATCATTTTTCATATATAAATTATTTTCATCTGAGTTACGGTTGAATTTCTATGAATTTTAGAAGTTTTAAACATATTCTGGAATTTCCTGAATATAAAAAAATACCAGAAAAGATTTATTGCGTTAGCATAACGTCATAGTGACGTCAGTAGGTCAGTTGACCTGGTCCAGGTCAAACCTGACGTGTGGGGTCCACACGTCAGTGACTCAGAGTCAAAGTGCGGTATAATCCCGCTTGACTGGAGTTTGACCCATTTCTGGGGCCCATTGGTCAGCGTCTGTGGGGGTTAATTAGCGAGGGGATTAAATCCTAATGACTGTGCCACGTTGTCCTTGCCGGAGTTGTGCTACAGACGGCGAAACAATACACTAGGGGCACTGGAGTGAAGCCCGTGATCGCCCGCGTCGTGTGGGGCTAGCCAGGGGCCTCGGGGTCGCCGGAATCGACGCCGGCGACGGGGTTGGCGGCGGCTCTGGTTCGGGTGGCAACGGAAACGGCGTTCCAGCGCGTCTCAGAGAAAACCAATTTGCTCATAGGCCTCCTGGGGAAGCACTGAGCTCAATGGAGTCCTCGGGCTCGACCTAGATGAGCTAGAACGACGGCGGCAAACTGGCCAGCGCCGGCAAGCTCACGGGCATGGCGGGGCTAGCGGCTGGGGGGTGCTCAGAGCAGTTCGGGTAGGGGGAAACGGTGAAGAAACTCACCGCGGTCACGTTGGGGTGGTTAGCTAGCTCGGGGAAGCGGCAAGGTGAGCGAATCGACCCGCGGCGGTCGTCGGTGCCGAGGATGAAGACGATGATGGCGGCTATGCGGTGGTGCCTCCGGCCTTGATTCCTTTGGAGGAGAGCTGCATAACGAGGCGGCGGAGCATCTAGACGGCACGGGGGAGCGAGGGAAAGGCGCTGGTCGCAGGGTAGCGAACGGTGGCGGTGGCGGCGCTCGGCTATGCGACGGGGAGAGCAGCAGAGGGGAGGGAGAGAGCGAGAGGGAGCGGGTCGTGTTCGTGGACGTGTGTGGCGTCCTTAGCGGCGTCCGGGGAGCTAGCAGGGAGGCAGGAGGTGGCCTCGCGCGTGCATGCGCGCCGCGGGCACGCGCCCGGTCCTTCTGGTGCGAGCTAGAAGATGACTGGCGCTGCGGTGTGGGCTGGGCCGGTCAGCAACTGGGCCAACAGGTAAGCTCTCTCTCTCTCTCTCTCTCTCTCTCTCTCTTTGCTTTTCCTATTATTGCCACTGTTTTATTTCCTGCTGTTTGTTTGGTTTGGTTTGACTACCAAATCATTTTCTAAAATTCTGAAATTTTGTAAGTAAGCTAAATGGAGTAAACCAAAACTCCACAAAAAGTCTCAGAATTATTTGATCTATATTTAATATATAACCAATATAAATCCAATTGAATTATTTATTGGATTTAACTCAAATGCCCAAAACATATATTTTTGTGATTCTGAAAATATTGGTTTAGGGTTTTCCTCGTGCCAATATTTTCACAGAACAATAGGAACATTTTCTTGGTGTTATTTGAGGAAATTTTATCTTGGTCATTTTTTATGGAAAAAATGTTTTTCTGAGGCTTGCTAGATCCTCAATTCAAATTCAAATGAATTAAAAAAAATGCATGCATGAAATGCAATGACAAGCAAGCTAGAGCTAGGGCTATGACAGGTGTGCAACCCTTCCGCAAAAAAATTGCATTCCAGGTTCCAGTACGTAGATCTGGAAATTGTAGGGCTTACCGCCGGAGGGTGTGGCGATAGGACCCTACCGCCAGGGTCCCTGGCGGTAGGGTGTGCAACCCTACCGCAAAAATATTTGCATTCCAGGTTCCAGTACGCAGAACTGGAAATTGAAGGGCTTACCGCCGGAGGGTGTGGCGGTACGACCCTACCGCAGTGGTCCCTGGCGGTAGGTTGTAAAACCCTACCGCCATGGTCCCTCAACTAGGGTTTGCATACAAGTAAAGAATGCCACCAAATGAGATAATTTCAACCAACCAAAAAGAGGAGGGTGAGGGAGGTACCTTGAGTGATGAAATTGGCCTCGATCCACCGGGGAAAACTCAAGCAATGGAGATGGATTTGATGGAGGCAAGAATGTGGGAGAGAGAGGGGAGAGGAGCTCAGCTCGGGCAAGGAGGGGGATTGGAGGTGAATGGGTGGCTGGTGGGGCCCACCAGCCCTCCACTCACTCATTTTACTAGTCTTGAGACCCTACCGCTACCCGCCCTGGCGGTAGGCTATTACACCCTACCGCCAGGTATGGTTGCGGTAGGCCACTAATCCACGACAGCGGGCCAGACGACGTCGTCTGGCCTAACGGGTCCCTACCTCCATCGGAACTGGCGGTAGGCTGTGGACCCCTACCGCCACAGCATGTGGCGGTAGCAAAAGGGTCAGATCCGAAAAAATTTCACAACCGGGGTCAGATCCGGCTAAACGTTACAAAAGGGTCAAATCAATGAATTTGGCCCCACAAAGCACCCTTTGGCAATGGACGGACTGCACACGTGACAATAGCTTAGGGGCCGAGGTAAACTGTGGTGGCTCTAGAACGAACGCCAAAAAGGGAAAGGTCACACACGTACTCATCGGAAGCAAACCAACGCCTCTTTAGCATACCCGCAGTGAAGGAAACGCCCACGGACACGCCCACCTTGCCGGTGCCCCCTTCTCCGCAAAGGAGGGGCAATGTCGTCGTAGCATCCCCGGGAGCCACCGGAGGCTCCATCGGGAAAGGGCTTCGTCGGAGATGGAAGCAACCGCACCCACTTGCAAGGCGAACGTATTGGGCCGGCCAACCACCACAGGACCGTCAAGAAGGATCCCCTACTAATAACACACTGCTAACCCGGCAAGGATTGCCTCCCCCTGATCAAGGCAGTAAAGAGGCTTAACCAAGTCTGGAAGGGCTATGACGCCGTCAGGGTTGAGCAGGTTCTTCAAGATCGACGCCACGACCGTTGAGTCGAGTCTGCTCCGGTGAAGCCGTCTCGGCTCCTGAGGCCCTTTGTATCGCCACGATGGTTACTGCCGCCCTTGCAGGGGCGCGAGGCAATGTCGTACGAAGTTAAATACCAACATGTGTCCTTGAAGGCCGAGGCCGGTGAGATGGTTGAGGCGCTCGAGCGCCGGCGCCCAGGCTCTATCCGTTATCGACACCCTCTTACATCTGACATGCTTTTTCGCTCGGGCTACAGGCTTCATGAGAAGCTCGATGACAAGGTAGGAGTTGACGAAGATCCATTTCGGCACAATTCGTTCACATGGGTGTAGAGCCCCGGGGAAGGGAAATCCACCCCATCCATCTTGTCGGAACTCGGGAAGGCGAAAACACACACAACAAAAGATCTGTTCGTCGTTAATCAGACGCATGGAAAAGAAGTGACGAAAGAGCTGCAGCGATGGCATTACCCCAACAAACGTCTCGCATATATGAACAAATATGGCTAGAACGAGGACGACGTTGGGGTGGGGGTGAAGACGGTGCACCTAGTAGTGTTCCAGGACTGCCAGGAGGAAGCTAGAAAATGGCAGCACCAGGCCGGCGGCGAGGAAAATAACGAAGATTGGGGCGTTAGAGACGTAGAGGTTTGGCGCACCAACCCTTTTTACCTGGGTCGCGCCCTATTCGTTCTCCTGACCACCAGTCAGATGCCAGACCTGGTACAACCCCTCCTCGCTGGCTACCCTCGGTGCATACAGAGATTGCGGCAAGCCTACCGGGTGTGCTGTTCTATTCCTTTTCCCCTTGACCGCCGTCGGGGCGGTTAGGCATGTCGCCATGGGGGACGGTCCGCTCGGGGTCTGGAGGGCAGCCATAGAAAAGCGTGAGCGACGGTGGCGATGAATTAAGGAGAGCGAGATGAAGGGGATATGGGGAGGAAGATGAATCATTGGTCCTGGCCCGCTTTATAACCGGAGTATGCGGAGTGTTAACCACCGGCAGTTAGGACGCGGCTCCCCACCACCACCGTGCCTCGAGGTTGGGCCGCGGTTTGATACTTGTGATTTGCATTGGGTTTTCTGTGAAGAGGAACGGGTAATTGTGGTACAATACAGATAAGTATTTCCCTCAGTTAAGAACCAAGGATTATCGAACCAATAGAAATATCAATCAACAACTGTCTTCGGTGACTGCACACAAAAGAGCAAACACTTGCACCCAACGCGGGCAAGAGGGTTGTCAATCCCCTTGCACTCGTTATTTGTAAGCAAAGTGAATTGTGTAGATGATAGTAGATAATTGTAAATTGCAAAATAAAATAAAAAGTAAAAAATGGCAGCAAGGTAATGATAGGTTTTGTAAATATATAATTGAATAGACCCGAGGGCCATAGTTTTCCCTAGCGGCATCTCTCATGAAGGCAACATACGGTGGGTAAACAAATTACTGTTGGACAATTGATAGAAAAGCGCATAGTTATGTGATATTGACGGCAATGATCATGTATATATTGGCATCACATCCATAAGCAAATAGGCCGACTCCTGCCTACACCTATTACTATTACTCCAACCATCGACCGCTATCCAGCATGCATGTAGAGTATTAAGTAAAATAGAGTAATGCTTGGAGAACAATAACATGATGTAGACAAAGAGAATTCAATTAATATGAACTAATCCCATCGTTTTATCCTTAGTGGCAACAATATAAAGACGTGTCTTGTCCCTTTCTGTCACTAGGATATAGAGCACCGCCAGATTGAACCGACTACAACGCACCCCTCTCACTGAAGAAGTATCAATCTATTTGGCCAAACTATTTCAATAAATCGTTGAAGAATTACGAAGCTATAAAAATCATGCAAATAAAATACCAGCGTATTCAATATCTTTTCATGAATAATCTGAACATAAACCCACAATTCATCGGATCCCAACAAACGCACCGCACAAAAGAGTTACATCAGATAGATCAAAGCGAAGATGCGATGATCATTGCATTGAAGATCAAAAGAGAGAGAGAACCATCTAGGTACTAACTACTGACCCGTAGGTCTGTGGTGAACTACTCACACATCATCATGAGGGCCTCAAGATTCATGAAGAAGCCTTCCGTGATCGATCCCCTCTCCGGCAGGGTGTCGGAACGGAGCTCCAGATGGGATTGCGGAGGAAAAGAGACATGCGGCGGCGGAAAAAGTGTTTCGGAATGCCCTCTAGGGTTTTTGGAATATATGTGAATTTATAGGACAGAGAACGGGGGTAGGAGGTCCACCAAGGAGGGACAAGCCATCAGGGCGCGCCGACCCCCCTGGGCGCGCCCTGTTGGCTTGTGTCTCCCTCGTGCGGCCTCCGGTCTTCTCCCGAAGCTTCCAGGTCTTCTTTTGGTCTAGAAATTTCGGGGGAATTGGACCTCGTTTGGTACTGTAAACCTGAAAAGGCAAAAACACGCAGAAAACAGCAACTGGCATTGGGCACTCGGTCAATATGTTAGTGCTCAAAAATAATATAAATTTGTAAATTAATACTCAAAAAGTATCCTAGAATGATAATATAATAGCATGGAACAATGAAAAATTATAGATACATTGGAGACGTATCAGCGTCATCGTATGATCTCTAGAGGATGTGGAATTTTTTTTGGCAAGGTTTGGCAAATGTTATGACGACATTGCTTTGCAACTGAAGCATCTCCGGGGACTTTTTTTTTTCAAAATGGAATGTGCCCGGTATGAAGTCGAAGCCACGGTTACTTTATCATTTTACCATGAAATGTTTCCACAGTCAACAAACACCAATACATGTTCGGTGTTAAGATTTGGCATTATGAGAGTTCGTTTCTACTTTAATCCATTTAGTGCATTTCTACAGATGTATTGGATAATAAATCAAATCTGAACTATAAGCGTATGAAAAAGTGCACAAAGTGGGCTAAAAAATCACTCATGTGTTTCTTGCTATATATTCATGACATACCCAAGAGTAGAACAAAAAAATTACATTTCCGCAGCAAGGAGCGATCACCAACATTGAACTTATTTTCTATTTAATCCTAAGAAATGCAAATGAATTCTGAAAAATATGAAACCTTGTGTGGTATCATCATATGATCTCAAGTGGTTGTGGAACTTTTTCAGTAAGGTTTGACAAAGGGTGTAATTGGCATTGATTTGTAATCCTATCATCTGAGGAGGGGGGTCTTAGTTTTGAGGGAAGGTATAAAGTCAAAGCGGCGGTTACTTCGCCGTTTAACCTTGAAAAATTTCCAACACTCAACAAACGCCATTACATGTTTGGTGTTAAAGTTTGGCATTTTAGAGTTCGTTTGATAATTTGAAATAATTTAGCGCATTTCTAGGCATTGGTTGGATATAAATTAAACCTGAAATACAAATACATGAAAAGGTGCAAAAAGTGGGCTGAAAATCATTTGTATACTTTGTATATATTCAAGCCATACCCAAGAATAGACTAGAAAATTCAAAAATTCAAAAATTTCAAACTGGTGGGGTTATGTTGTTAATGACTATTTGGAAATTGTAGTAGAATTTCAAAGTGGGCTGAAAAGTGTAGTAGAAATTTCAAACATTTGAAAAATTCAAACTGGCGGGGTTATGTTATTAATGACTATTTGGGGATGTTGGCATGTCCACAACGAGATTGTTCTTGACAAAACCCCTCCTCTGGTCGAGGCCTCCTGGTGTTTCTTTTGCCGCTACCTAGAATCTCTTTTGAGCACAACTCTACATCCTCACTAGGTCGCTGTCAAGGCGGAAGGTGGCATCTCGTATGGTCTAGCCCTCACTACTACATAGCCAGTCAGTAATTATCGGCCCAAAACCATCATCACTGACTAGACAGTGAACTATTAGTGGCTTCTCGTCACGGATGACTACCTCATCACTGATGGGTCGGCTGATCAGTAGTGACTTCTAAGGGGCGGCTAGGGGCAGGTCACTACTGATTGACCGTCCCACTCTGGCTAGTCAGTGATGACTGGTGGTGGTATTGGTTCTTCACTGCTAGCATAATAGTGCATTCCAACCTGTACTTGTACATGGCCACATATAAACGTTGCATTTCATATGTCATCACATCGTACATTCATTGCGTGTACATACATTGCATTCCATAGCCTCACATACAAATAGTGTCATTATTATATTTCATCAATGTTGGGGTTACCAAGTATATGTATATGGTCATGATAGGTACATTCCGAAACCATATGAAGATCCCAACATCATCAGACATCAAGGCCCCAGGGTCATTAACCCACTCGAATGCTATTTATCCACTCAGAAGATGTTCAATCACTCGGCCATTCATCCACTCAGACACACCAAACCCACTCGGCCAACAGGAAGGGACTCAGACAGTACAAGATAGACGGCCCACATGGACACTGGAACGTCAGGAGACACACGTCTTCGTGCGTTACTAGAATTTATTACATCAGTTACCACATGTAGTGCTCGTCATCAACGCCATCATTGAATCCCATGTAAAGTAGATAAGACAGGGGTTGGCGCGCTATATATAAGCCGCCTCGTAGCTAATGAACAAGGGTTCACATTCACCTGTAACATGAGACACCAGAGAAACAAAGCCTCGGGACTCGAGATGTAGGGTTTTTACCTCCACCACGAGGGGCCCGAACTCGTAAAATCCGTGTGTCACACATGCATCATAGTTAGACCCATCCCATATTCGTACCCCTACTCTTTACTGTCAAATTTTTTCCCACGACAATCAATATTGTATTTCAACATTTTTACTTGCGCACATGCATTGCAATCTACACATCTCGTCTCTTCATGCCCGGAGCATCGATCATTACCTAAAATATCTTCTGGACCATTGATACGTCTCCAATGTATCGATAATTTATGAAGTATTCATGCCATATTTGCCTATGTCTACAGTACTTTTTTATGGTTATGATGCACTTTATATGATTTATTTAGAACTAACCCGGACTAACGCTGATTTCAGCAGAATTACCGTGGTGTTGTATTTGTGCAGAAAATAAAAGTTCTGGGAATCGGCCGAAACTTTTTTATGATTTTTTCTGGAGAAAATAAGAAGTATCGGAGTGAAAAACCACCGTAGGGGAGCCACCTATGGGCCACAAGCCAACAGGGCGCGCCCTGTTAGCTTGTGGGGCCCATGTGGCTCCGGTTGACGTGATTCCAACGCTGAAAATTCCTATAAATCCAGAAACCCCCGAAAATTAACCTAAAACTTCTGCTCCACCGCCTCAACTCTCTGTATCAAAGAAAAAACGAATCTGGAGCCTTTCCAGTAACCTGCCAGAGGGGGAAATCATCACCGGTGGCCATCTTCATCATCCCGACGGAGGCCATGACGAGCAGGGACACCCTCGGGGATGAGGGTATGTACCAGTAGCTATGTGTTTAAGCTCTCTCTCTCTCATGTTTTTGAGATGTCACGGTCTTGATGTATCATGGGATTTATTAATATAGTTGGATCATATGGTGTTTGTCCATTGTTATCTTGATGTGATGAATTGAATCTTTCCTTTTGAGATTTTGTTATGTCCGATTGAATATTGTATTTGAGATCACTTGATGTATGTCTTGGTACTCAACATGCGGATTCCCGTGGTGACAATGGGGTAATCCATTCATAGGGGTTGATACACGTTCTTGTCCTACTTTCTCCGATGGAAATCTTGGGGTACTCTTTGAAGTTCTTTGTGTTGGATTGAATATGATGAATGTGAAATTGTTTGATGCATGTCAAATAATTAACCCACGGATACTTGAGGTGACACTGGACTATCTATGTGACATTAGGGTTCATTGATATGTATCATTGGTGTTATTTTAGTACGAACTCTAGGGCTGTTTGTGACACCTATATCAATAGCCCAATGGATTGATCAGAAAGGGTAACTTTGAGGTGGTTCTTACTACCTACAACAATTTCATCTTATGTTCTTCGCTAGATAATAAATTTGGAGTGATTCTTTGTTGCACGTTGAGGGAGGATCATATGATTCTATTATGTTAGCATTGTTGAGAGATTGCACTAGTGAAAGTATGAACCCTAGGCCTTATTTTCAAGCATTTATACAATGTTTCACTCGCTGTTTGCCACTTGCTACCTTGCTGTTTTTATATTTTCAAATTACAAAACATATTTCTACTATCCATATTGCACTTGTATCACCATCTCTTCGCCGAACTAGTGCACCTATACAATTTGCCATTGTATTGGGTGTGTTGGGGACACAAGAAATTTCTTGTATTTGATTGCAACGTTGTTTGAGAGAGACCATCTTCATCCTACACCTGCCATGGATTGATAAACCTTAGGTAATCCATTTTAGGGAAAATTGCTACTGTCCTACAAAACTCTGTGCTTGGAGGCCCAACAAAGTCTACAAGAATAAAGTTGCATAGTACATCAAGCTTTTTTCTGGCGCCGTTGCTGGGGAGGTGAGTGCTTGAAGGTATATCTTTCGATCTTGCAATTAAATCTTTTAGTTTCTTGTTTATCACTAGTTTGGTTTATAAAAATAAAACTACAAAAAATGGAATTTAGGTTGCCTCAATTGCTTTGTCTTTTTAATGTCTTTCATGAAAATGATAGTTCGGAAAAATGTGCTCAATTGTTAGAAGAAGAATTTGTAAAAATTCTTAATGTGAAATCCTTCAATGATGAGCATGATAGCAATATTGTTAGTCTGAATTCTCTTAATATCCATGATGCTAATGATGATTGCACTAGTCATGACAAAAAGATTTTCTATAAGCATATCAATTTTTGTGGAGTGAATAAAATTTGTGAAGACATGCCATATAGGGATGATTGATTTTGTAAGAAGCATAAACATGATTAAACCAATTGGTGGCTTAAAGTTATAGATGAATTTGCCACAAGATTGTGCTCTCTTCATCCCATTACTTGTGAACTTTGCAATAGGGTTGGTCGTCTTAATTTCCAATGCATGCATTTTCATGATCAAACCGTTTCCAAATATTGTGATAATTTGATCTCTGGTGAACTCTATAATGGAGTTTGTTTATTTTTGGTGTGTGAAGAATTGTCACATAAAAATGATTGGTTTGATATATTCCTTATCACTAATGATCATGAAACTAACCTACATGAAATCTATATGTTTTGCGTAGTAAATTGCAATGAGAATGCTTATATTGCCAACTATAGAAAGACGGGAAAACCAATAGAATATAAAAGGAATACTAATGAAATGGTAAAGGTCTCCCAATACCATCCTATTGTTTCTCATAATGAACCAGGTTGCAAGGAGGAGCTTCCCATCGAACCAATCTCTTTGATAGGAAGCTCAAAAAAATTACTTAAACCCACACATAAGGTGGTGAAGAAGAAGAAAAGAAGGAAAAGTAGAGGTAAAAAGGTATCTCTCCCAAATAATGTTTCTCCTATAATCGTTGAGAATGAATCCGAAAGTTTGTTATGCCTACTACTTGTTGTGATGACGATGATTGGGAAGATAATGATACTCCTTATAATACTAAAATCTTTTTGGCACCAACTTGGAAAATTATGATAATAATTGTTAAACTATTGGTGCTATTCATACTAATGATGATTATGCGAATTATATGCAAACCCACGAGCTTGGGGATGCTATGTTTGATGAAAATGACATGTTTGAGAATTTATTTGCTGAAAATAATGTTTATCCCAAGCTTGGGGGTGCAACGTTATATGAAGATGATCTTTTTAGTTCCCCTACTTTCAATGATCAAATTTGTTATGATGATTGCATACCTCCTATTTATGATGATTGTATTTTTTATGAAAGTGGGTTTGGAAGAGTGTCAACTTTAGATGATTATTATCCCACTATTTTGGAGGGTGTTGAATCTTATTATAATGATAAAAGTGGATTTGGAGTGGTCAGGACTTTATTTAGTAATGATTCCACTATCTTGGAAGAGATTTCAATAGATTATGATGAGAACCAAGTTTCTACTTATGATGATTATTGTGATGATAATTATGTTATAAAAAGTAGTGACAATTATGAATACCCTTTTTCTGAACATTATTCTTTTAATGTGGAAACAATTTATAGCATTCGAGTCCGCCATTATGTATGAGAAGTTTGCTTGTGGGGAGAGTAATAAATTTTCTATGCTTGAGGATCATGAAAAGGATGCTTTGTGTGATAGTTATATTGTTGAATTCCTTCATGATGCTACTAAAAATTATTATGAGGGAGGAACATATGCTTGTAGGAATTGCAATAATATCAAGTGTCCTTCCTATGTGTTGAAAATCTTGAAGATATGCTTGTTTTGCCTTCCTATGCTAGTTGATTCTTGCTCCCATAAATTGTTTGCTCATAAACTCCCTATTCATAGGAAGAAGGTTAGACTTAAAATGTGTTTGCCATGTGATTCATGATGCTCTCTTGCATGTTTCAATTACTATTCTTATGTGAGCATCATTGAAATCATCATACCTAGCTAAAAAGGCATTAAAGAAAAGCGCTTGTTAGGAGACAAGCCAACACTTTTCCTTTTTGTTTTTGTGTGTTAACATGATTAATCTACGGTAGTAATCATGTTTTGTGTCTTTTATTTCAATAAGGTGCCAAGTAAAGCCTTTGGGCCAGTGTGGATACTTGTTAGTTTGATTTAGTGCAAAAACAGAAACTTTTACATCCGGTGCAGAATTTCTCTGAATTTACTGGATAGTCAAAAAATTCTAAAATTTTACACAGTTTTCATATGCAAATTCTCTGCGCTGTCCTAATTTTTCAGAATTTTCAGCGATAGGTAAATATGGATTTCATTCAGATCTTCACAGATTATTCTATTTTTGATAGATTCCTTTTTGCATGCATAGTTTGCTTGTTGTAGTGTTTCCATAGCTTATATTTAGTAGTACAAATTATGTGAATTATGCAATCTTGTCTTGACAGTACCTAAGTGAATGATCTAGCTTTATTACACTAACCCATCTCACGAAGTTCCGTTAAGTTTTGTGTGATTGACGTTTTCAAGTTTTGGGTGAGACACCGATATGAGGAGAATAAGGAGTGGTAAGACCCTAAGCTTGGGGATGCCCGAGGCACCCCCAATGTAATATCCAAGGAAGACTCAAGCGTCTAAGCTTGGGGATGCCCCGGAAGGCATCCCCTCTTTTGTCTTCAACACTATCGGTATATCCTACTTAGAGCTATATTTTTATTCGTCACATAATATCAGTTTTTCTTGGAGCATCATTTTATTTTGTTAAACTTTTCTTATGCAATTTATAATCTTGGTTTCCCATAAAAAGTTCCAAGAATCGCCTTCTAGGATGTTTGAATTACATGATTGATGTGTGCTCTGTAAAAACAGAAACTTTTGTTGTAGTGTTTGAATTTTCATATTTTACTGGAACGTGGAAAGTTTCTGAAATTTTTACACAGTATTGTCATATAATGTTTTATCATGTACTAAATTTGCAAAAAAAATTGAGTTACAGAAGTGCACTTTGTAAATTAATTGCTACAGACTATCCTATTTAGACAGATTGACTTCATAGTTTTGTTATCTACTTATCCTAGAGTTTTCATGGCTTATATTGGTAGATATAAATTGTGGAAATGATAGTATACAGTAGCTGATGTATGAAAATTATTATTCAACTTGTCTTGGCAGTCCAAGAAGTGTGGATTTATTCTTATGTGTACTAACCTATCTCTCGAGTTCTTTTTAGGTTTCGTGTGGATGAAGTTTTTGAGATTTAGGTGAAACCGTGATATGAGAGGAATTAACGAGACACAAAAGCTCAAGCTTGGGGATGCCCAAGTCTCCTCAAGTCAATATTACAAGAAGTCTCAAGCATCTAAGCTTGGGGATGCTACCCATCCCACGTCTCTTCGTCAACAACTATCGGTTAGCCTATGTTGAGCCTAAGTTTTTATTCGTTCACATGATATGTGCTATTCTTGGAGTGTATTTTTGTTTATTTTTCTGTTTTAAATAAAATAATCAGATCTGAAGATCTTAATTGAGAGAGAGTCCTCACATAGCTACTTAATTGTTTGACTACCAATTGATCTTCCCTTATGTCTTTTTGAGAGTAGCTTGATGTTCACTCTTGTGCTTCACTTATATCGTAAGAGAAAATATTGAATGAAGTGAATGTCATAAATATAAAATTATATATGCTTCATATGCTTGTCCCATGGGGAGTAGTGACTTCACGTACAAGAAGTATAAGCGGTTAAATTTATTGGAAGTTAACAAACATAGCATTGGTCACTTGAACAATTCATGAAAGAATATTGAAGGAAGAGAGATTTCACATATAAATATACTATCTTGGACATCTTCTATGATTGTGAGCCCCCATTAATTATTTTCAAACTTGGACATGGAAGACAACGTAATGGTTATGTTTGTTTATATTCACATAGAAGTTATATTGTCATGGATCCTCTAACATTTGGTGCTTGATTAGGATCGTTTACTAGCCAAAAAAATCGTACTAAGTAGAGATACTACTTGTGCATCCAAAAACACTTAAACCCAGTTTCTTGCCATGAGAGTACACCATATCTACCTATGGATTGAATAAGATCCTTCAAGTAAGTTGTCATCGGTGCAAAGAGCAATAAAATTGCTCCTAAATATGTATGATCTTTTATTGGAAGGGAAAATAAGCTTTGTACGAACTTTTGATTATGAAGAAATAAAAGCGACGGACTGCATAATAAAGGTTGCTATCATAAGGGGCGATATAAAGTGACGTTCCTTTCCATTAAGAGTCTGCACATCCAAAAATAAAAAGCGCATGACAACCTCTGTTTCCCTTTGCAAATGGCCAATATTTACTTTTATGTATTTACTTTTCTACTTTTATGCAAGAGTCAATCATGTTCATCCCTATTCCAATCTATTAATTCTTTAGTTGGCAAGCATCATGTGATGGGGAAAGATCCAGGCACATATATCCAGTTGGATATAGGTGATCATGATTCATTATTGTTGACATTATCCCTCAGATAAATAATTTGAGAGGCAGAACACTAAGCCCTTATCTTCCTATGTGTTTGATTGAAACTGCTTATTATAGAAATATGCTTTGAGTGTGAGCAATCATGCAAGACAAAATGATAGCTGAGTATGTGGAATTTGCTAAATCAAAGCTCTTAAATAGACCCTTCCTAACAATAAGATGAATTGTAATTGTTTGATGAACAAAAACATAGTTTGTTGGTTTTCAAGAAAGTTTATGGGTCTATACTTTAACATGTGAATAGCTTGCTACTTGATCATGAGGAGTTTTATGAGAAAAAGTTGCTGGTTATCATGCTAGAAAAGTGACTGAAATTATCAATGATCAAAACTATTCACTATGCTAGCATTAACACTTCATAAATTACTTCTTTTATCATTTACCGACTCGAGGACGAGTAGGACTTAAGCTTCGGGATGTTGATACGTCTCCAACGTATCAATAAGTTATGAAGTATTCATGCCATATTTGCATATGTTTATAATACTTTTATATGATTTTGATGCACTTTATATGATTTATTTAGAACTAACCCGGACTGACGTTATTTTTAGCAGAATTACCGTGGTGTTGTTTTTATGCAGAAAATAACAATTCTCGGAATCGCCCGAAACTTTTTTATGATTTGTTCTGGAGAAAATAAGAAATACTGGAGTGAAGAACCACTCGAGGGGAGCCATGATACGTCTCCAACGTATCTATAATTTTTGCTTGTTCCATGCTGTTATATTATCATTCTTGGATGTTTTACAATCACTTTATAGCAACTTTATATCATTTTTTGGGACTAACCTATTGACATAGTGCCAAAGTGCCAGTTGCTGTTTTTGCTTGTTTTTTACTTCGCAGAATATCAGTACCAAACGGAGTCCAATCGCGACGAAACTTTTTGGACATTTTTTTGGACCATAAGACACCCAGTGGGCCAAAGAAGTGCCAGAGAGGTGGGCTGTGGAGAGCACAACCCACCAGGGCGCGCCAGGGGGGGCCGGCGCGCCCTGATGGGTTGTGCCCTCCACGGGGCCCCTCTCCACCGCCTCTGATGCCTATAAATACCCAAATATTCATAAAACCCTAGGGGAGTCGACGAAAAACACATCCATCCACCGCAAGTTCTAGAGCCTCGAGATCCAATCTAACACCATCACGGAGGGGTTCATCATCCTCATTGGTGCCTCTCCGATGATGAGTGAGTAGTCCACCATAGACCTATGGGTCCGTAGGCAGTAGCTAGATGGTTTCCTCTCTCTCTCTCTCTCTTTTTATTCTCAATACAATGGTCTCTTAGAGATCTATTTGATGTAAACTTTTGCGGTGTGTTTGTTGGGATCCGATGAATTTTGAGTTCATGATCAGTTTCTATCCATGAATATTATTTGAGTCTTCTTTGATCTCTTATATGCATGATTACTTATAGCCTCGTATTTGTTCTTCGAATCTTTGGTTTAGTTAGGCCGACTAAATCGATTTTTCTTGCCATGGGAAGAGGTGCTTTGTGATGGGTTCGATTTTGCGGTGTCCTTTCCCAGTGACAGAAGGGGCAGCAAGGCACGCATGTATCATTGCCATTAAGGATAACATGATGGGGTCTATTCCTACATGAATAGATCTTGTCTACATCATGTCATCGTTCTTATTGCACTACTCCTTTTTTCCATGCACTTAATACACTAGATGCATGTTGGATAGCGGTCGATGTGTGGAGTAATAGTGGTAGATGCAGGCAGGAGTCGGTCTACTTATCTTGGATGTAACGCCTATATAATGATCATCGCCTTGAATATCGTCATGATTATTTGATCTTCTATGAATTGCTCTGCAGTAATTTGTTCACCCACCGTGTGCTATACTCATGAGAGAAGCCACTAGTGAAACCTATGGACCCCGGGTCTACTTTTCCAACATACTGCTTTCCGATCTATCTTTTTGCCTCTTTTGTTTTCAGATCTATTATTCCAAAACCCCAAAAAAACCTTGCTGAACTTGATGAGGTTGTTGAACCTTTACTTCAACCAAAGAGTAGCGCAGCGCAGAAAGATGTTTCTGTGGAGCCTACATCAGTTGAAGAGGAAGCTAATGATAGTGATCATGAAGCTTCGGATCAAGTTACTATCAAACCTCGTAGGTCGACAAGGACACGTACTGCTCCTGAATGGTACGGTAACCCTGTCTTAGAGGTCATGTTGTTGGACAACGATGAACCTACGAGCTATGGAGAAGCGATGGTGGGCCCGAATTCCGACAAATGGTTAGAGGCCATGAAATCCGATATAGGATCCATGTATGAAAACAAACTGTGGACTTTGGAAGTATTACCTGAAGGGAGAAAGGCCATTCAGAATAAATGGATCTTTAAGAGGAAGACGGACGCGGACGGTAATGTCACCGTCTATAAAGCTCGACTTGTGGCAAAGGGTTTTTCACAAGTTCAAGGAATTGACTACGATGAGACTTTCTCTCCCGTTGCGATGCTTAAGTCCGTCAGAATCATGTTAGCAATAGCTGCATTTTTTGATTATGAAATTTGGCAGATGGATGTCAAAACAGCGTTCCTCAATGGTTTCCTTGAGGAAGAGTTGTATATGATGCAACCAAAAGGTTTTGTCGATCCAGAGAATGCCGACAAAGTTTGCAAGCTCCAACGATCCATTTGTTGACACACGAACACGTCACCGTGTACCCTCTACGCCGGGGGTGATGCACCGCAGCTCACGTCGAAGGAGGACCGTCCGGCAGCGCGATACGCAAGACAGCCGGCGGACGCTTTTGCAGACCCGAAACCCCGCACGCCCGGGAGGGACCCGTCAGGGAGTGCGGCGGCTATGGGCTGCTCCAGGTCGATTCGTTCGCCCCTAGAGCCTCGGGATTTGCAGCTCTCAAACTCGAGGAACATCGAAGAACGAGAGAGAAAAACGATGAAGAGATAAAACGTAGATGAAAAAGTGATATAGATTGATTTGTTCGATTGTGTGTTGTTCAATCGGCCGTCACCCCCAACATATATAAGAGGCGACTGGACTTTCCGTACAAGCAAAGGATTCATCTAGGATTTCCTTACCAGAAAATTACATCAATTCACGTCCTAGAGTCCTAGTTCTAGTCCCACTCGGATTCAGCCCAAATCTGGCCCAATCTTCTGTCTTGCTCCTTGCGTGGGCCGTGGAATCTGCATATGACCTCCGATGGAGATGGTCCAAACATCAATTTTGTGTGCCTCCACGAGGCCAACAATCCGTATGTTGATCACTTTCCCAAATAAAGCCATCTTGAATACTCCACGAGGTCATCTTTAACTTTGAATCGGACTCGGTCATGTTGCGGACTGGACCGTCCGAGTGTCGTAGCGTCTCTGCAGGCCGTATACTATCTCATATGATAATGACCTTAAAAGAAAAGTTCACCGTTTCGACGTTACGAACAACTTTCATGTTGAACACTTTTCCATCCGAGGCCATCTAGATGACCATATAGGCCAATATTTACCTTCTGGTTGAATCACTCGGATTTGGAGTCCTTTAGTCGGTCGAGTGAAATTTCTCACTCGGACAGCAATTTTTCCACTCGGAATTCATGTACCTGGACTCCTTGTCCGAAGTTTCGCTCGGATGGCAATTTTTCACTCGGTCATCAAGCCTTCACTCGGATAGCTATATTTTCACTCGGATGATAAGCTTTTCACTCGGATTTCTCGAATGAAAACACAGCCTGAACTTGTTTCGCCTCTGCAGGTTGCATACGACCTCGGATTTGGACGAGTTATATATCAAAATCGACTGATTCGACGAGACGAAACTTTTCCGTGTTGAAGATTTTTAGATTCAAAGCCGTCTTCAGGGCCTAATTGCTCGCGCGACCCATCAGACACCATCCAGGGGAGTGTCTGGTCCCTCACGCCATAGTTTTGCTCAGGGTCAGTCCGCAGTGTTTTGCTTCTAACTTTTGCATATGAACTCGGATTGAGATGATTTATATATCAAAATCGATCAGCTCGACGAGACGAAGACAATCCATGTAGAGCATTCCTTCATCCGAGGTTATCTTGGAGGCGTAATCGACCAAAAAGCACTCAGAACATCTAACATGACAATCCAAGTGTAATTTAGCCCTTGAAATGATGCCGAATGGTGATGGCCTAAACATCAAGGTTGTTTCACTCGGCAATATGAACTTTCTTGTATAAAAAACCTTTTCGTTTGAGTCCATCTTTACTGCATTTTGCATCGTGCCAAAATCAGGTGTCAACACATGCCCCCCTGTTTTTCGGCAAAGCTTGCATGCCGAAAAATAATTTGCACCATGTTTGTTCTAAGGACGATGTCAACACTCCATCGGCCATCTATATTTCTCAAGGCGATAATTATGTATCGGCCATGTTTATGCTAAGGGCAATAATCATATATCGGCCATTGCCTAATTAGGCTTCTTGCCACACACTCGGGTGGTACTTTTTCAGATATCTGCCATTGAGAGCTCGAGGTAATAATACTCCTTGTATGGATTCCACCAAATATGAATTTCCAGGAACTATTCTTGCAATCCTAAAAGGACCTTCCCAGTTTGGAGACCACTTCCCGAATTTTCTATCTCTAGAACCAATCGGCAGAATCACTTTCCACACAAGATCGCCAACTTGAAAATTCTTCAACTTGACCTTTTTATTGTAAGCTCTTGCTACCCTCAACTTGTCCTTCTCTATGGCCTTTAATGCAGCCAAACGTTTATCAGCAACCTCATCAATATTGTCCATCATCAAATCATAAAAGTCCACTGCCGATAAATCATTTTGTTTGGCTATTCTCAAAGCACTCAAATTTACTTCCACTGGTAAAACAGCCTCTTGACCGTATACTAGCTCATACGGAGTTACCTTCGTAACACCATGCCTTGAGATTCTATGTGCCCATAAAGCCTCAGACAACAACTCATGCCATTTTCTTGGATTATTCTCAATCTTCTTCTTGATGAGCTTAATCAATATTTTGTTGCTAGACTCAGCTTGTCCATTAGCTTGGGCATAATACGGAGATGAATTGAGCAACTTTATGTTATATGATTCGGCAAATTCTCTAACTTGATGTGACATGAAAGATGAACCTTGATCTGTAGTCAACGTCTGAGGAATGCCGAATCTATGAATAATGTGTTCGGTTATGAATTGAATTACCTCCGTATGTGTCATGTTCTTGAGAGGTACTGCTTCAGACCATTTAGTGAAATAATCGGTTGCCACCAACACGAACCGATTCCCCTTTGAAGAAGATGGATGAATTTGTCCAATGAAGTCTAAACCCCATCCTCTAAAAGGCCACGGCTTGGTAATAGGATGTAACATAGCAGCAGGAGCCAACTGAATATCACCAAATTTTTGACAAGCTTCACAGCCTTTATAATACCTGAAGCAATCATTGATCATAGTCGACCAATAAAATCCAGCACGTCGTAAGAGCCATTTCATTTTGGGTGCCGACTGATGAGTACCACAAATGCCTTCATGTACCTCTCCCATAGCAACTCTTGCTTGCTCCTCGTCCAAACACTTCAAAAGAACATCTTCAACCGTTCGGCGATAAAGACCATCATCTTTCATTGTATATTTGAAAGCCATACGCCGAACAGCCCTGTCCACCCTTTCACTCGGATTACACAAGTAATCAATAATGGGCTTCCTCCAGTCATGATTTTCACCTGCACTAGATTTATTGTTAGTGGCCGAATCAGTGGGCTCTGGTTCGGCCTCTCCCATATTAGCAATACAGGACATCGGCTTCTGTGAAATATGAAACATGCCATGAGCAATATGATAGCCAGATGCTTGTTGTGCTAACTCATTTGCTCTCCAATTGTCATGTCTAGATATATGAGCAATGCTAAAATAATCCAAAGTAGAAATCGTATCTAGACACTTATCAAGATAAACATTAAGTGATTCGTCTAAACATTGAAAGACTTTGGACACTTGCTGCACTACTAATAACGAATCACCAAAAGCCTCAACATGTGTAGCACCTATAGCGAGCAACATCTCTAAACCAAATAACAATGCTTCATATTCGGCTTGATTATTTGTGCAAAAATATTCCAGTCGGCATGAGGCTTCAAAAACAGCACCATGAGGAGATATATAAACAATACCAACACCTTGGCCATTGCTACAAACTGAACCATCAAAATATAACCTCCATGGCACTAATGAGACAAGGTTTATATCAACATCATGCTTGTCATTAATCCGTTGCTCGACAATAAAATTAGCAACAATTTGGCCTTTCATGGATTTTAGAGATTCATAAGCCAAATCATACTCAATTAAAGCATAAGCCCACTTGCCAATTCTACCACTAAGAATTGGCCTATGCAACATGTACTTAATGACATCGGTTTGACAAGCTACTATGCAGGCACTCGGCACTAGGTAATGTCTCAGTTTTGTGCAAGCATAATATAAACAGAGGCATAATTTTTCAATAAATGTATACCTTGTCTCGGCGTCCAATAAGAGTCGGCTCAGATATGTAATAGTATGCTCTCTTCCTTCGGTTTCTTGAGTCAATACAGCACCAATAACACTTTCCTCTGCCGCAATGTAAAGCCTAAAGGGCTCTTTATGCTTGGGTGCTTTCATCACCGGAGGAGTGCTCAAATAAGTCTTGATCATGTCAAATGCCTCTTGCTGTTTTGCCCCCCAAGTAAAATCAGCATCATTCTTTAACCGAAGGATAGGAGTGAATGCATCAACCTTCCCTGACAAATTAGCTATGAACCTTCTCAAATAATTGACCTTGCCAAGGAATTTTTGCATATCTCTCTTGCATGTTGGAGCCTCCACTTTTTGTATAGCTTCTATCTTTTTGGGATCAATTTCTATGCCATTCTCATGAATAATGAAACCCAAAAACTTTCTAGCCGACACGCCGAATGCACACTTCAAAGGATTCATCTTCAGTCCGTATTTTTTCATTCTTTCAAAAGCTAAACGCAAATCGGCTAAATGAGACTTAAAAGCATCCGATTTGACAACAATATCATCAATATAGACTTCAAGTATAATACCGAGTAAATCATGGAAAATTAAATTCATAGCCCTTTGATATGTGGCACCAGCATTTTTTAATCCGAATGTCATCACTGTCCACTCAAATAAACCAAGGAAACCAGGGCAACGAAAGGCTGTCTTGGACATGTCCTCTTCGGCCATAAAAATTTGATTGTAACCCGCATTACCATGAAGAAAGCTAATAACCTTATGTCCAGAAGCATCATTAATAAGCATGTCGGCTATTGGCATGGGATACTCATCTTTGGGTGTAGCTCTATTCAAATCTCTGAAATCAATGCACACCCTTAACTTGCCGGATACTTTCTTATCCACCGGCACAATGTTAGAGATCGACTCGGCATACCTGCAAGGTCGAATGAAATTAGCTTTGAGCAACCGACCGATCTCCTCCTTGATCCGGTCATATGTTTTTGGATTAAATTTTCTAGCCGACTGTTTGTAAGGTCTAAAACCGGCCTTTATAGGTAACCGATGCTCCACTAGCTCTCGGCTTAAACCTGGCATCTCATGATATTCCCATGCAATGCAACAAACGTATTCTTTCAATAGTCCGATCAACTCAGCTTTACGATCGGCTTTCAAATTCGTGTTTACAAAAGTCAGCCGAGTGATTGAACCATCTCCTATATCTACCTCTTCTAATGGATCGGCCGACGTAAAACCTATTGTCCTAATTTATCCATGTCATCCAACTCCTCTATAGATTCATACATATCGTTCTCGCTAGACCGATATTTTGCAAGACGTTTCTGCAACCACTCGGAATTAGAATCCATTTAAACATATCATACCTTGGAGCCGATTGCCACCAATCGGCTTTAAAGAGACGGGCACAAAGCCATTCTTCGTTGCGCTGAGGAAATCAAACTCTGACAAGTCGCGTCCCGTCAAGCAAGTAGCATTGGGATGTTGCCAATCCACCGATACATCGGCCAAAGCCACACAAACCGAGTTATCCGCATGAATGACTTCCACCTCATCATCAACCCACTGGATCAAAAACTGGTGCATAGTAGATGGCACACATTGGTTTGCATGAACCCAATCACGGCCTAGTATGACGTTGTAGTTACCTTGCACCTCAGCGACAAAGAATGCAGTAGCCAAAGTTTTGCTCCCGACTGTAAGCTCCACATACATAACACCTTTGGCTTCAGTTTTCTCTTTGCCTTCAAACCCGTTAAGCACCATATTGGTCTTGATTAATTCATCATCGGGCAAACCCAATTTCTTGAAGACCGAATAGGGCATGAGATTCACCACAGCACCACCATCAACATGCATCCGAGTGAGTGGTGATCCATTGATATGACCTCTGAGGTACAATGGTTTTAAGTGTGTCACTGGTTCTTTTGGCTTCTCGAATATTGCATTTTTGGGGCCAAAATCCAGCTGAGCCACTTCCCCTTCTTCATCTACAGCACGGAATTCAGCGGGTAAGTAATACACCATATTGATATCCATACCTTCATGAATCGGTGTAGACTCATAGTCCAACAGATCGTCTTCCTCCCCATGCGCGTCCACCAAATCTGAATTCTGTCCGAGTGAAGGAGAAGTAATAGGTGACGTGGACGATGTGAGAACGGTTGCATCATCTTCTTTTGGCGGTGTAAGTGCTACTGTGATAGATGTAGAAGCCACTATATCTTGTATTGGTTTAGGCTTCCACACTTGCTTTGCTGGTACCATGGGCCGAGTGACATTGAACAACTTGTCCCTTTGCTTCTCGGCCTCTTGTTCTGCCATCTCTTGATTTCTCAACCTCTGTAGTTTCCTCTTTTGTGTCTTTGTTAGCCCTGAAGGACACCACCTTGGCTGAGTGTATTTAGGATCAATTGGCTTCACTTGGCTGGTACTTGCTTCATGATCATTAGCCGAGTGCTTTGGCGCGATAACAAGTATCGGCTCAGTTGGGTTGCTATGCACAGTCGGCTGTTGCGTGGTGAATGTTTCAGTGCCCAAGACGAGTGAATCAGCATTGATATTTTCCTTGCCTTTTCCTGACTCCACTGCTGCAACACTTGGCAACTTGACACGCCACTCTTGTTGACTTCTCTGGCCTACAAAGTTTTCACTCGGGCGCACCTTTTTACTCGGATGAAATCTATTCGGACGTTCAACTGAGTAGAATCCATTCAGCCATATTCTTTCATTCAGATAACTTCCACCCGGGTGCATTCTTACACTCGGATAGTTTTCACTCGGCGGCATATTTTGACCAACCGAGTGATGGGCACCAATGTTCAGTTGGTTTTCATACGAGCATCCAAGTCGATCCCAAACAGGTTGTCGTTGTTCTTGTGGAAACGGCACCCTTGATCCAGTCGGTTTTGCATACCGACTGAACATATCAGCTGATGGTGACCTTGGTCGCTTCAGGTACGATGACTGATTAGAGCTAGAACCGGCTGACTGATTTGCATATTTGGACAGCAGCATATCAAAAGTTGGCTTGATTCGCTTACGCTGTACCTTAGCTTCATTCCTCTTCCACTTGCCAACTTCTGGACTCTTGGGTTTAACAAATTTAACACGAGTGTCTTGTTGCACCTGTGGTTGCCCCCCGAGTGCAGGATTCTTGATGGTGATCTTGATTACTTCCTTGCCATCGGGTTGCTTGTCAAGCACAACCTGCCTCCCCAAGACCTTGCTGTCCTCCTTGCTTTTCCTGGGCTCACCAACAATGACATTAGTTTTATTAGCAGATTCGGCTACCTTCGGCCGAATGAGCAACTTCCCCCCCCCCCCAAACCCAGAGTGTTCATTGGGAAGGGCTGCTTATCAACTTGCATCTCAGAAAAGTTCAATTGTCCGTCATTAATGGCCGATTGTATCTGTCGTCGGAAAACATTGCAATCATTAGTAGCACGAGAAAAAGAATTATGATATTTGCAATAAGCACGCCGTTTCAGCTCTTCAAACGACGGTAAAGTATGAGATATCCTAATGATCTTAGCTTGCAGCAAAGCATCAAATATTTTGTCACACTTAGCAATGTTAAAAGTAAACTTCATCTCTTCATCACGATTCTTATGAATCGGTTTCAGATCATTGCAAGTAAATGGTTTGGCCTTAGATGGCCAAACAAATTCAGCAGCATACATATCACCTTCATCGTCCGAGTGATCACTACCATACTCAACCATATTCATCTTAGGACGATCAGTTTTATATCTATGCACCTCCTTGAGATCTTTGCTTCGGCTCTCCTGAGCCAAAGCTCTTTGCAAGACTTGGTTGATACTTAAGAACTCATAGCCTTCTAGCTTTTCCCTAATGTGAGTTTTCAAACCACTGAGCACAAGGTCAGCCAAGTCCCTCTCGGTTATTACCAAACTATAGCACCGGTTCTTTGTATCTCTAAATCTCTTGACGTAATCGGAGACCGATTCATCATTTTTCTGCTTAACTGATGTAAGATGTGATAACTTAAGTTCATTGTCGCCGCTGTAAAAGTGATCATGAAATTTCTGCTCTAGCTGCGACCACACACGAATGGAACCATGTGGTAGAGAAGAGAACCATGAGAATGCAGTACCAGTTAAGGATAAAGGAAACAAACGCACTTTCAATTCATTCAGCGAGCCTGCCTCACCCAATTGTGCTAAGTATTGACTAACATGCTCCCATGTGGTTTTTGTGCCCTCTCCATTGAACTTAACAAAATCTGGAATTTTATATCCCGGAGGGCACTGGACAGCGTCAAAGTACTCGGGGTACGGTTTTAGGTAAATCTGATTCCGAGGTAACTCAAATCTAAAATTCTCTCGAAGCATCTTAGCCATCTCCTCTCTAAAATTAGCAAAAGCATCGTCCATAGTAGACGATGAAGCTTGCTATTGTGGGATGGGAGGAGTAGAATTACTAGTAGTAGGTAGGAACTGTGGCACATATGCCGAACCATAGTTCGGCTGTGGCCGAGTATTTACACCTATAGGTAAAGCTTGGTTCGGTATTAGCACCGAACTTGGCATGCTCATGATGGGATTAGCGGGTGCAGCCATGATCTGATTGGTGTGGGTAGGATAATAATTCATCGGCATGGGAGGTGCCGATGAAAGAGGTAAAGACAGATTAGGATTTTCTACACTAGCAGCCACACCAATATTACCACTAGACGATTGAGGCATATTTTTCTGAGCATTGGTATTTTCTATGAAAGTTTGATAAACTAAATTATTACCATCAGCAATACGACTCTCAATCTCAGCCCACTGCTCGGGAGAAAAGGCAGTACTTACAGAGGGTTTAACCTGCTCATCGTGAAGAGGAGGGAACTTGATTTCTCCAATCGGAGTGATGTTGCCTTGGCGATCCTTCTTGAATTTCGCCAGGAATTCCTGCAGCTCCTTCTCCTCACATGCCTTCTTGTACTCTTCATAAGCTTGGTGATGATCGGCCAATAACTCATCAAGACTGGGCTTAATGATGTTATCGGCGTCTACTTCACTCGGCTAGGGAAGATCAGACATGATGGATGATGATGATGATGGATCTTCGGTCCCCAGCGGAGTCGCCAAAAAGTGTGTTGACACACGAACACGTCACCGTGTACCCTCGACGCCGGGGGTGATGCATCGCAGCTCACGTCGAAGGAGGACCGTCCGGCAGCGCGATACGCAAGACAGCCGGCGGACGCTTTTGCAGACCCGAAACCCCGCACGCCCGGGAGGGACCCCGTCAGGGAGTGCGGCGGCTATGGGCTGCTCTAGGTCGATTCACTCGCCCCTAGAGCCTCGGGATTCGCAGCTCTCAAACTCGAGGAACAGCGAAGAACGAGAGAGAAAAACGATGAAGAGATAAAACGTAGATGAAAAAGTGGTATAAATTGATTTGTTCGATTGTGTGTTGTTCAATCGGCCGTCACCCGCAACATATATAAGAGGCGGCTAGACTTCCCGTACAAGCAAAGGATTCATCTAGGCTTTCCTTACAAGAAAATTACATCAATTCACGTCCTAGAGTCCTAGTTCTAGTCCCACTCGGATTCATCCCAAATCTGGCCCAATCTTCTGTCTTGCTCCTTGCGTGGGCCGTGGAATCTGTATATGACCTCCGATGGAGACGGTCCAAACATCAATTTTGTGTGCCTCGACGAGGCCAACAATCCGTATGTTGATCACTTTCCCAAATAAAGCCATCTTGAATACTCCACGAGGTCATCTTTAACTTTGAATCGGACTCGGTCATGTAGCGGACTGGACCGTCCGAGTGTCGTAGCGTCTCTGCAGGCCGTATACTATCTCAGATGATAATGACCTTAAAAGTAAAGTTGACCGTTTCGACGTTACGAATAATTTTCATGTTGAACACTTTTCCATCCGAGGCCATCTAGATGACCATATAGGCCAATCTTTACCTTCTGGTTGAATCACTCGGATTTGGAGTCCTTTAGTCGGTCGAGTGAAATTTCTCACTCGGACAGCAATTTGTCCACTCGGAATTCATGTAGCTGGACTCCTTGTCCGAAGTTTCACTCGGATGGCAACTTTTCACTCGGTCATCAAGCCTTCACTCGGATAGCTATATTTTCACTCGGATGATAAGCTTTTCACTCGGATTTCTCGAATGAAAACACAGCCTGAACTTGTTTCGCCTCTGCAGGTTGCATACGAGCTTGGATTTGGACAATTTATATATCAAAATCAACCGATTCGACGAGACGAAACTTTTCCGTGTTGAAGATTTTTAGACTCAAAGCCGTCTTGAGGGCCTAATTGCTCGCGCGACCCATCAGACACCATCCAGGTGAGTGTCTGGTCCCTCGCGCCATACTTTTGCTCAGGGTCAGTCCGCAGTGTTTTGCTTCTAACTTTTGCATACGAACTCGGATTGAGATGATTTATATATCAAAATTGATCAGCTCGACGAGACGAAGACAATCCATGTAGAGCATTCCTTCATCCGAGGTTGTCTTGGAGGCGTAATCGACCAAAAAGCACTCAGAACATCTAACATGACAATCCAAGTGTAATTTAGCCCTTGAAATGATGCCGAATGGTGATGGCCTAAACATCAAGGTTGTTTCACTCGGCAATATGAACTTTCTTGTATAAAAAACCTTTTCGTTTGAGTCCATCTTTACTGCATTTTGCATCGTGCCAAAATCAGGTGTCAACACCATTTATGGACTGGTGCAGGCATCTCGGAGTTGGAATAAGCGCTTTGATGAGGTGATCAAAGCGTTTGGGTTTATACAAGTTTACGGAGAAGCTTGTATTTACAAGAAAGTGAGTGGGAGCTCTATAGTGTTTCTAATATTATATGTGGATGACATATTGCTGATTGGAAACAATATAGAATTTTTGGAAAGCGTGAAGGAATATTTGAACAAGAATTTTTCAATGAAGGACCTAGGAGAAGCTGCTTTCATATTAGGCATCAAGATCTATAGAGATAGATCAAGATGCTTAATAGGACTTTCACAAAGCACATACCTTGATAAAGTTCTGAAGAAGTTCAAAATGGATTAGTCCAAGAAATGGTTCTTGCCTGTGTTACAAGGTGTGAAGTTGATTAAGACTCAATGCTTAGTGACTGCAGAGGATAGAGAAAAGATGAGTGTCATCCCCTATGCTTCTGCGATAGGCTCGATCATGTATGCAATGTTGTGCACAAGACCAGACGTCAGCCTTGCCATAAGTATGGCCGGAAGGTTTCAAAGTAATCCAGGAGTGGATCACTTGACGGTGGTCAGGAATATCCTAAAGTACCTGAAAAGGACTAAGGAAATGTTTCTCGTTTATGGAGGTGATCAAGAGCTCGTCGTAAAGGGTTACGTTGATGCAAGCTTTGACACTGATCCAGATGACTCTAAGTCCAAAACCGGATACGTATTTATTCTCAATGGAGGAGCGGTAAGCTTGTGCAGTTCCAAGCAAAGCGTGGTAGCTGATTCTACATGTGAAGCGGAGTACATAGCTGCCTTGGAGGCGGCAAAGGAAGGTGTTTGGATGAAGCAGTTCATGACGGATCTTGGAGTAGTGCCCAGTGCACTGAACCCAATGACTCTGTTCTGTGACAACACTGGTGCCATTGCTCAAGCCAAGGAACCAAGGTTTCCCAAGAGGACCAGACACATAAAGCGACGCTTCAACTCCATCCGCGATTACATCGAGGAGGGTGACATAAATATTTGCAAAGTACACACGGATCTGAATGTTGCAGATCCGTTGACTAAGCCTCTTCCACGAGGGAAACATGATCAACCCCTGAAGTGTATGGGTGTTAGATTCATTACAATGTAAATCACATAGTGATGTGAGCTAGATTATTGACTCTAGTGCAAGTGGGAGACTGTTGGAAATATGCCCTAGAGGCAATAATAAAATGGTTATTATTATATTTCCTTGTTCATGATACTTGTTTATTATCCATGCTATAATTGTATTGATTGGAAACACAAATACATGTGTGGGTATATAGACAACACCGTGTCCCTAGTGAGCCTCTACAGGACTAGCTCGTTGATCAAAGATGGCTATGGTTTCCTAGCCACGGACATGAGTTGTCATTTGATAACGAGATCACATCATTAGGAGAATGATGTGATGGACAAGACCCAAACTATGAACGTAGCATATGATCGTGTCAGTTTATTGCTAATATTTTCTGCATGTCAAGTATGTGTTCCTATGACCATGAGATCATGTAACTCACAGACACCGGAGGAGTACCTTGTGTGTATCAAACGTCACAATGTAACTGGGTGACTATAAAGATGCTCTACAGGTATCTCCGAGGGTGTCTGTTGAGTTGACATGGATCAAGACTGGGATTTATTACTCCGTGTGACGGAGAGGTTGTAGGAGATATGCCCTAGAGGCAATAATAAATGTTATTGATTATCTCCCTGTTCATAATTAGGTTTATGTTCCATGCTATAACTGCTATGGTTCTCGAGTCTGCAATAACCACGAGGCTCGGAGGAAGACTCATAAGCACGTGTGGAATAATAAACGGTAAAATGTATTCCTAGTCTGGCCTCTAAGACTGGCTCAAGTATTGCATGATGATCCTGTTTGCCTGATCATGGGCATGGCCATGCCGGCAATTTTGAGGGCACAATGTTAGAAGAACATTTGTGTTGAATCGATCCGAATTGATGTTATGCTATGAGATTCATTCGTCATAAGTTAATGGTTAATAACACAGAGATGGTTAACATTTGCATAATTCCTTAGACCATGAGAGTATCGAGTTACTTCATGCTTGCTTCATGAACTTTGGGGTTTGTTAAACGTCATCCGTAAATGGGTGGCTATTACGGCGGCTTACGGGTTCATGGAAAAGTATGTCAAGTAACTTGATAGCTCAAGATTGGGATTTGCTCCTCCGACGATGGAGAGATATCTCTGGGCCCTCTCGGTGTTACGGTATCCATCATCGTCTGGCCAGACACTTTGTGATTTGATCACGGGGATGCCGGAACACGGGAACGAGAAAAGAGAACAATACCGGTAACGAGGTAACTAGCATAGTGGACAAGTTGTTGATCCGCTGGGATGCCAACATGTCTCACCTCGGGTATTTGTAACATATCGCGAAGCAACAGGAATAGCACACGGCAACTGGAGGTTCACTCGAATATTCATTCGTGTGGGTATAGGGGTCAATATGGGTGTCCACGGCTCCGATGTTGATCATTGATCGGAAAGAGTTCCGGTCATGTCTATACTTCACCGAACCTATAGCGTCACACGCTTAAGGGTCATCTATCTGCTGAATACTAGACAGGGAGTCTGAGAGAAAAACACCGAAAAAGTTTCGGACGAAACGGAAACGTTCCGGGGAGAACACCGGAATAGTTCCGGTGAAACTGAAAAGTTGTTTCACGGTATTCCATTAAGTCAAATTGGTTCTGGCACACGCCCGGAAATTCTTGGAGGATGCCAGAAGTGTTCTGGAAACTTCTGGGAATTTTCCGGGACAAAAACCGGAAATGTTCCGGAGCAGCCGGAACCGATTTGCTTGCTTTTCGCTGAAGAAACATTGTTTCGAAATTGTTTCGGAATGCGTTCAAAATTATTTTGGTGGGTACTAGAATTGTTCTAGGCACACAGAAATAATTTGGGATTTAACGGACGCAGAAAATTGTCTTCGTGAATAGTGAAAAGCACTTTTTGGGCTGATTTGCAAATGGGGTTTTTCTTCTAGAAGAAAACCACTTTTTGTGTGTGAAAGGGAGGTGGAGCTCCCCAACGGGGCTGCAAATTTCGTCCATGGCATGGTGGGGGCCCTCCTTGAGGTGTCCTTCCACCTCATGGTGGATATCTTCTACACACCCTTATGTGGCATGTGGTGGAAAGATCCTAGGAAGGTCCTTTTGGTCTTTTCTCTACCCCTTGCTCCTCCTATAAATAGAGGTGGACATTGCTCTCCAAAATCAGATCATGCTTACTCTCATACACATGCCATTTGACTTGTCTGGCTTCACTCTCCCTCCCAGCGAAATAGTTTCGTAGAGCCGAAAGGATGTCTGGGTTCCGGTGGGAACTAGTTCTGGACGGCGAAGCCCTGCCGGATAGATGACACCGTATGGGTGCAACTCTGTAGAGAGATCGTAGTTTCGGTCTTAGTTCGAGAGTGCCTCCCGAAGGGCTGTCCAAGTGATCGTCTTAGTTTCGAGGGTCCTCCCGAAGGGCTGTCCGAGTGACCGTTCGAGTTTCGAAGGTCCTCCCGAAGGGCTGTCCGCGACACCGTCCGAGGGACTGTCCGACCGCCTCCCGGAGGGCTGTCCGAGGAGCAGATGTGGGAGTACATCCTCGCGGTTGGGAGGTTGTAAATCCTAGCTGCGGGGATCTGCACCGCCGATCGTCATCGACTCTACTTCCGCTGCGCTACGAGTCGGTAACGAAACAGATCAAACCTTGTATGCAGTCTCCATAGTGATCCTGGGCTGGTACGTAGGTCGGAAATTTTTTGTTTTCTGCTGCGATCCCCTACAGTGGCATCAAGAGCCGTGCTATGCGTAGATGCAGGTTGCGATCTAGAATACATAGAGATGTATGGGTGTTGCACAATATAATTAGGTAGTAGATGAGATCTATTACTGAAAATTATTTGTGCGGGTAGCAGATGAAATCTGTTACCCGATGTTCTTGTTGCTTCCCTGGAATTTGCGTAGTCCTGATCTTGACGGCATGGTGGAATCTCACAAAGTTCTGGCAATCCGCGATCCTTTCATGCTGCTCCTGAGTATGTTGATTGACAGATCAACGAAGTGCTAACAGTTCTTTGGGTTCCACCATAGTTGAGAAAGATGGATGTTTCGCAGACGAAAGGGCAATGCAGATATGATCTGCACGGGGGTCACGCGTATGACGAAGTTCAGTGTGGGGCTCGAGATTTTATTATCTCGTGTTTCATACACCCCGCAATGATAATCTAGCGACTTGGATTATCATGCTTGATGATGGACGTTGGTAGCTTCGGTTTGTTTCGAAACCTTAGAAGCCACGTAAAATAAAATTTTGCATGAACCGATTAGAGGCGTCTAACTTGGTTTTGCAGGATGGTTTGCATGTGCATATGATGTAGTATAGCAGTGTTCATAATAATTTGATTATGTATGAGATGACTATATGATGTAAATTGATTAACATGACCTGCGTGTCATGATTCGGCATGATGGCTGGAGCCATATGATCGCACTTTAATGACCTATGTGTCAACCTTATGTAATGCACTTATTTTATTAGCTATAGAGATAGCAATATTATCTGGTGCATCCACAAGGTGGTGGCAATCTTCGCGAAGGTGAACACCGACGCGAATGCCGAAGACGAAGAAATGAAAGACTTCTCCGTTAGAAAGGGCTATACCATATCATGCTATTATGAATTGCCTGAGATGTTTATCCCTTATGATGCACCCTTCTTGATTGCGCGGTAGTCGCTTTTTTATTAGGGTGATCTCTCACAAAAATATCAAGTAGTTAGTGTTCTCCCAAGTGTAGCACCGTCACGGCACCTAACTTTTCGGGGTGCACCATGGATGCATGGGTACGAACGATTAGGGATGTGTGAGGCGGGTGAGGTCAGACCTCGCAGCAAGATCACTTGGTTGTCTTGACGTTCATGGCAGGATCGTCCTGAGCTTGGAACACACGCATCGAAAGATGAACAAGAGTCACATAGAGATGTGATCGGCAAGTTGGTCTACCGATTAAAATTCCCGTCATGAGATGATGATTCTATGGCGATGAATTGAAGTCTGGATCTTGTATCACTCAAAATCAATTATGAGAGATATTGATTTGAGTGGGAGCGCACTATAGAATTAACTTGTTTAATTCTCAGTGCAATTAATTTTGAACACTGTGTAAGTGTGGTTTGCATAATAGTTGTAGAATAATGGCTCGCGTTTCCACCTTCCCTATTAAAATTGAATAGCTGTTAAATATCTGGTTAAAACTTTACGGTTGGTAACGTAATGTGAGGATTGTCCTCAAGAGTGCCAAGAAGGACTTTGTCCTATCACATGTTTTCGGTATTCTCCCGCTAATGCTATGGATCATGTGACTCTCGTCCTTCGATCCAAAAGCTAGAATTCCGTTTTCAGTCAAGTGCAATAAGTTTGCTTCCATGAGACCCGAACTTCAAAAGTTTGGATAGTTATGTGATATTCATGGAATCTGAAAATCATTTTCAGAGACAGACAAAGGCTAAAAGATATGAGATATCCAAAGCAATGTTTGTTTGCAAACTGTTAGTAAAGGAGTTTACTATGCATTAGACTGATAAGAGAGGGATCCAGGAGAACGCCTATCATATGATGAAACGTGAATAAAACAACAACTTAAAGAGAAAGGAAGTGTCCGAAGGGTGTTAGTGAGACTTTCACGCCTAGGAAGTCCGGGGCTAACGCCACTCTTAAGTTGGATGCTTCTTCTGAGAGTAGGAGAAATACTAAAAGTTAAACTGTTAGAAGTATAAAGGCAAAAGGATAGAAGACTGGAATATCCAGCTCATGTATGAATGTCATATAGGTTCTTGATGTATAGAAGGCTGGTCAAAGATATAGTTCTTGGGAATTATGGTTAAACATGTTAATCACTAATTCTTGGGTATTGTGAGTTAATCACAAAGATACCCGCTCGATTGCATTCTGTTGCAACTCGATGTAAGAACTACTATGGCCTGAAAGACTAGCCAGGAATGAGGTTTAGATACACGCAGGGAACATAGTAAATGTTACTATGCCTTCCATAGGTGTATTCCCTATGTATTTACTATCATAATTCATTTTAGAGTTTCACACTCTAGCCCTTTGCATAAGGTATCTTGCAAGAAGGTTGTTCATAAGAGAACTTTTGATGTTCGGTGTTATGAATAACATAAGGGCCATACTTTCATTATGAATGAGACGTATGTTATGAATATTGATAATAATACATTACCTCTGGGTTTTCTTTCATAATTCCTTTTAGAGTTTCATACACTCTAGCCCATTGCACAATGTTTGTTGCAAAAGAGTTGTTCATAAAACAACAATTGTTGTTCAGTATTATGAATAACATGAAGGGCCATGCTTCCATCCTAGATGGGATGTATGTTATGAATATTGATGGAAAATATGATACATCCATAACACTGACGCTAAATGTCGCAAGACTAAAAGAATACCACACAAGTGTGGCACTGCATTTGGTCACATTGGAGAAACCCGCATGGAAAATTCCATTATGATGGATTTTGAAGTCGTTTGATTTTGAATCATCTGACACTTGCAACTTTCCTCTGAAAAGTGAAGTGACTGAAATACCGTTCACAGGCCATAAGGAACGAGCATAGAACATGTTGGTGGTCATACATTATGATGTGTGTAGTCCAATAAATGTTATTGCAAGTAGTCGATTTATCTATCTTCAGAAATGACTCAAGTAGATATATGGATATTTACTTGATGAGATGTAAGTCTGGATCTTTTGAAATCATTCGAAAGGTTTTCAAAATGAAGAAGAAAATATTGTAACAAGAAAATTATGTTTCTACAATTCGATTGCAGAAAGGAATATTTGAGTTACAAGTTTAGCGAATGTCTGATGAATTGTGAAAGGGGTTTCATAACTTACACCTCCCGGAACACCTCTGTGAGTGGAATGTCCGTGAAGATGTATTCGAACCATTTATGATATGGTAAGATCAAAGATGACATAAATAGATTTGCCATTATCCCTTTTAAAGAGTAATGCTTTAGAGACTGCGGCTTTTACACTAAAAAGAGATCCATCAGGTCTGTTGAAATGACGCCATGGTATGGTACGCCCAACCATGTTATATCTTTTCTTAACATTTGGAATATGGGGCTTGTGTAAAAAGTTACAAACCTATTCCAAATCAGACAAGTGCTACTTTGTAGGTTATCCCAAGTCATTGGGTATCCCCCCACCACTATACCGAGGCAAAGGGTTTTGCCGCAAAACGGTATGCTTTTAAAGAGAATAGTTCTTTCAAAAGGTGAGTGGGAGGACAGTGCAACTCGACGAGATAACCAGTATCTTCGTCATCAGATCAAAGGAAAGAAACCTTGGAAGTGATTCCGGAGTTTCCTACTGCGACTGATACGGAAGTCTCTACAATAAAATGTATGGACTTCGGTCGAACTTGCAGCTGAACCACGTAGGCAAAGCTCGTGCAAACCTATCAGGTGCGCAAACGAGATATTGTTGTTAGACAACAGTATACCTACAATACACAAGGAAGCGTTGATGGGCCCTGACTCCGGAATTGGCTAAATGCCAATACAATCCGAGATAGTTTCCATATAAGTGATTCGAGATTAAAATCTTGATACACCTTTCGGAAGACTTAGAGTCTAACGAATATTTATGGAACTAAAAACTGATACGGATAAAATGTTTTATCCATAAAGCTCGACTTGTTGCTATAACAAGTTCAAGGAGTTGACTACGATGAGATTGTCTCACCGTAGCGATGCTTAAAGTCGGTTCGGGTTGAACTAGCAATTAATACATATTTCAATCATGAGATATGAAACATGGATGACAAAAGGATTTCCATCTGATGGAAATGAAACCTAGGACTTGTATGTGATAAATTTCTTGACACGAATTAAGGACTTCATTTGAAAATAGTTTTTTGATGAAGTGCTTGGGCTAAATAGCCTCAATATTAGGAATGATGATCTATGGATATAGATTTACCTAATAGGGCTAAGCAATGAATACATATTGACAAGATGCTAAAACCTTTTAGCATTTAAAACGCCAAGGAGTAATTCTTGCCGAAGTCACATGGAAAGAGTTTTTGCAAGACTCAGTGTCCCAAAACACTGATGAGTGAAATACATGATGGAGATTCCACACACTCTTGTGTTTGGATTAATCATGTATTCCATGGTATGTAAAACAACCAGATATGTCCGATACTCCAAAGTTGTTGCGAGTATGGATACCAAAGTGATCAAAGTACTGATCATAGGACAACAGTGAAAGATGTCATTAAAGTACTAGAGTAGTAGTGATGACATGTTTTCTCGCAAGCAGAGATTATGAAGTGCTCGTTGTAAGTAATTACATCGATACAGTCTTCATCAATGCTCCATGCGATTTTTGATTTAAGTTAAGGGTTTTGTGTAATACATAATATGGTGGCACGGTAGTTGGAAATTGTTCCAAACAAGATGCTGTGGCGAATTCTATAACAAAGGCTAAGTATGTTGACGCTTAAGAAGCGACAAAGAAGTTGTTGAATCATATAGTTCATTCATGAACTTAGTATGGTTCCAAGATGGCTTTGGTCAATGGGACACTATTGCAGATAGTCGCTCCATAGCTCAGTCTGAGGAATCAAGGTTTGACCTGTGATTCACATATATACAAAGCCAAGTCCACACAAAATATGAATTTTGCGAAAGCGTGAAAACGCGGGGATATGCAAAGTTACACACGGAGCTGAAGTTGTCAGATCCGTTGGACATCAGGCTATACCACAAGCGAAGCATATTTTACACCAGTATGCCATAGGTGTAAAGTGCATTAGCATTGACTAGATTATTGACTCTAGTGCAAGTGGGAGTCTGTAGGAGATATGCCCTAGAGGCAATAATAAATGTTATTGATTATCTCCCTGTTCATAATTAGGTTTATGTTCCATGCTATAACTGCTATGGTTCTCGAGTCTGCAATAACCACGAGGCTCGGAGGAAGACTCATAAGCACGTGTGGAATAATAAATGGTAAAATGTATTCCTAGTCTGGCCTCTAAGACTGGCTCAAGTATTGCATGCTGATCCTGTTTTCCTGATCATGGGCATGGCCATGCCGGCAATTTTGAGGGCACAATGTTAGAAGAACATTTGTGTTGAATCGATCCGAATTGATGTTATGCTATGAGATTCATTCGTCATAAGTTAATGGTTAATAACACAGAGATGGTTAACGTTTGCATAATTCCTTAGACCATGAGAGTATCGAGTTACTTCATGCTTGCTTCATGAACTTTGGGGGTTGTTAAACGTCATCCGTAAATGGGTGGCTATTAGGGCGGCTTACGGGTTCATGGAAAAGTATGTCAAGTAACTTGATAGCTCAAGATTGGGATTTGCTCCTCCGACGATGGAGAGATATCTCTGGGCCCTCTCGGTGTTACGGTATCCATCATCGTCTGGCCAGACACTTTGTGATTTGATCACGGGGATGCCGGAACACGGGAACGAGAAAAGAGAACAATACCGGTAACGAGGTAACTAGCATAGTGGACAAGTTGTTGATCCGCGGGGATGCCAACATGTCTCACCTCGGGTATTTGTAACATATCGCGAAGCAACAGGAATAGCACACGGCAACTGGAGGTTCACTCGAATATTCATTCGTGTGGGTATAGGGGTCAATATGGGTGTCCACGGCTCAGATGTTGATCATTGATCGGAAAGAGTTCCGGTCATGTCTATACTTCACCGAACCTATAGGGTCACACGCTTAAGGGTCATCTATCTGCTGAATACTAGACAGGGAGTCTGAGACAAAAACACCGAAAAAGTTTCGGACGAAACGGAAACGTTCCGGAGAGAACACCGGAATAGTTCCGGTGAAACTGAAAAGTTGTTTCAGGGTATTCCATTAAGTCAAATTGGTTCTGGCACACGCCCGGAAATTCTTGGAGGATGCCAGAAGTGTTCTGGAAACTTCTGGGAATTTTCCGGGACAAAAACCGGAAATGTTCCGGAGCAGCCGGAACCGATTTGGTTGCTTTTCGCTGAAGAAACATTGTTTCGAAATTGTTTCGGAATGCGTTCAAAAGTATTTTGGTGGGTACTAGAATTGTTCTAGGCACACAGAAATAATTTGGGATTTAACGGACGCAGAAAATTGTCTTCGTGAATAGTGAAAAGCACTTTTTGGGCTGATTTGCAAATGGGGTTTTTCTTCTAGAAGAAAACCACTTTTTGTGTGTGAAAGGGAGGTGGAGCTCCCCAAGGGGGCTGCAAATTTCGTCCATGGCATGGTGGGGGCCCTCCTTGAGGTGTCCTTCCACCTCATGGTGGATATCTTCTACACACCCTTATGTGGCATGTGGTGGAAAGATCCTAGGAAGGTCCTTTTGGTCTTTTCTCTACCCCTTGCTCCTCCTATAAATAGAGGTGGAGATTGCTCTCCAAAATCAGATCATGCTTACTCTCATACACATGCCATTTGACTTGTCTGGCTTCTCTCTCCCTCCCAGCGAAATAGTTTCGTAGAGCCGAAAGGCTGTCTGGGTTCCGGTGGGAACTAGTTCTGGACGGCGAAGCCCTGCCGGATAGATGACACCGTATGTGTGCAACTCTGTAGAGAGATCGTAGTTTCGGTCTTAGTTCGAGAGTGCCTCCCGAAGGGCTGTCCAAGTGATCGTCTTAGTTTCGAGGGTCCTCCCGAAGGGCTGTCCGAGTGACCGTTCGAGTTTCGAAGGTCCTCCCGAAGGGCTGTCCGCGACACCGTCCGAGGGACTGTCCAACCGCCTCCCGGAGGGCTGTCCGAGGAGCAGATGTGGGAGTACATCCTCGTGGTTGGGAGGTTGTAAATCCTAGCTGCGGGGATCTGCACCGCCGATCGTCATCGACTCTACTTCTGCTGCGCTACGAGTCGGTAACGAACCAGATCAAACCTTGTATGCAGTCTCCATAGTGATCCTGGGCTGGTACGTAGGTCGGAAATTTTTTGTTTTCTGCTGCGTTCCCCTACAGAGGTATCTTAGGGCCCACTCGGTAATACAACATTACAATGAGCCTTTCAAGCAAAGTGGCTAAAGAGTTAGCCATGGGATCTTGTATTACGGAACGAGTAAAGAGACTTACCGGTAACAAGATTGAACTAGGTATGGAGATACCAACGATCGAATCTCGGGCAAGTAACATACCGATGAACAAAGGGAACATCGTACGGGATTAACTGAATCCTTGACATAGAGGTTCAACCGATAAAGATCTTCATAGAATATGTAGGAGCCAATATGGGCATCTAGGTCCCGCTATTGGTTATTGGCCGTAGAGGTGTCTCGGTCATGTCTACATAGTTCTCGAACCCGCAGGGTCTGCACACTTAACGTTCGGTGACGTTTCGGTATTATTGAGTTATGTATGTTGGTGACCGAAGGTTGTTCGGAGTCCCGGATGAGATCCCAGACCTCACGAGGAACTCTTGAATGGTACGCAGGTAAAGATTTATATATAGGAAAGTGGTATTTGGGTTCCGGAAAGGTTTCGGGTATTTCCGGTAGTGTACCGGGAGTGACGAATGGGTTCCGGGTGTCCACCGGGGGGGGCACTCACCCCGAGGGGCCACATGGGCCCAAGAGGTGGCGCACCAGCCCCTGGTGGGCTGGGCAGCCGACCCCATGAGGGCCCATGTGCCCAAGAGGAAAAAGGTGAAGGGTGGGAGGAGTCCTTGTTGGAGTAGGACTCCTCCCCCGCGCCCCACCTCCTTGTTGGAGATGGATTCCACCTCTTGGCCGGCGGCCAAGGCCCTAGGGGAAAACCTAGGGCGCCCCCTCCCACCCCTTCCTCCTATATATAGTGGAGTTTTGAGGGCAGACCAATACCTGAAAATCCACATGCTGCCCTCTCCCCTCTAGATCGTTTTCTCCTCTAGATTAGTTCGGTAGAGCTTGGCGAAGCCCTGCCGGATTAGTTCACCACCAGTGCCACCACGCAGTTGTGCTGCCGGAGAACTCATCTACCTCTCCGCCCTCGCTTGCCGGATCAAGGAGGTGGAGATCATCATCGAGCTGTACGTGTGCTGAACGCGGAGGTGTCGTCCGTTCGGCGCTAGATCGTGATTGGATCGCGGGACGGGTTGCGATTTGGATCGCGAAGACATTCGACTACATCAACCGCGTTTCTTAACGCTTCCTGCTTAGCGATCTACAAGTGTATGTGGATCCGATCTCCCCTCTCGTAGATAATCATCTCCATGGATAGATCTTGTGTGTGCGTAGGAAAAAAATTGTTCCCCATGCAACGTTCCCTAACAGTGGTATCAGAGCTAGGTCTATAAGTAGATGAGATCACAAGTAGAACACAAAGGAGTTTGTGGGCGTTGATGTTCAGATTGCTTCCCTCCTTAGTCTTTTCTTGATTCAGCGGTATTGTGGGATGAAGCGGCCCGGACCAACCTTACTCGTCCACATACGAGAGACCGGTTCCATCGACTGACATGTAACTTTGTTGCATAAGATGGCTGGTGGGTGTCTGTCTCTCCCACTTTAGTTGAATCGGATTCGACAAAGGCGGTCCTTGTAGAAGGTGAAATAGCAACTTGTATATCACCGTTGTGGTTTTGCATAGGTAAGAATCGTTCTTGCTAGATACCCATAGCAGCCACGTAAAACATGCAACAACAAATTAGAGGACGTCTAACTTGTTTTTGCAGGGTATGATGTGATATGATATGGCTAAAGATATGATGAGATATATGTGATGTATGAGATGATCATGTTTTGTATAGATTATCACGACTTTGCATGTCGATGAGTACGGCAACCGGCAGGAGCCATAGGGTTGTCTTTAATTTATTTTCGCCTTTTTGCTTTACTTTATCGCTATGAGTTAGCAATAGTTGTAGAAGCATAGTTGGTGCGTCAACCTCATGGCGATACATTGATGGAGATCAAGATGATGGAGATCATGGTGTCATGCCGGTGACGATGGAGATCATGCCGGTGCTTTGGAGATGGAGATCAAAAGCACAAGATCATGGCCATATCATGTCACTTATGATTTGCATGTGATGTTAATCCTTTTTTGCACCTTGTTTTGCTTAGGACGACGGTAGCATTATGAGGTGATCCCTCACTAAAATTTGAAGATAAAATTGTGTTCTCCCCAAGTGTGCATCATTGCGAAAGTTCATCGTTTCGAGACACCACGTGATGATCGGGTGTGATAGACTCTACGTTCGCATACAACGGGTGCAAGCTAGTGTTGCACATGCGGAACACTTGGGTTAAACATGACGAGCCTAGCATGTACAGACATGGCCTCGGAAAACAAGAGACCGAAAGGTCGAACATGAGTCATATAGTAGATATGATCAACATGGAGATGTTCACCATTGAAACCACCTCATCTCACGTGATGATCGGACTTGGGTTGGTGAATTTGGATCATGTAGCACTCGAATGACCGGAGGGATGTCAATTTGAGTGGGAGTTTTTAAGTAATATGATTAACTAAACTCATTATCTTGAACAATAGTCTAAGTTGTCTTTGCAAATTTTATGTTGTAGATCAATGGCTCGCGCAGTAGTTCCCCTGAATTTCAATCCGTTCCTAGAGAAAGCTAAGCTAAAAGATGATGGAAGTAACTTTGTAAACTGGGCCCATAATTTGAGGATTATCCTCACGGCTTCCCAAAAGGCTTATGTCCTTGATGCACCGCTCGGTGAACCACCCGCTCCAGTGTCGTCTGCAGACATTGTGAACGCCTGGCAGTCGCGTTCGAATGATTTCTCAATAGTTCAGTGTGCTATGTTGTATGGCTTCGAGCCGGGACTTCAAAGGCGTTTTGAACGTCGTGGAGCATATGAGATGTTCCAGGAGTTGAAGTTTATCTTTGAAAAGAATGCCCGGATCGAGATGTATGAGACCTCCGATAAGTTCTATGCTTGCAAGATGGAGGAGAACGGGTCTGTCAGTGAACACATACTCAGAATGTCTGGGTATTCCAACCGTCTGGCTGAGTTGGGAATTCCTCTCCCGCTGGAGGCGATCACTGACAGAGTTCTTCAATCAGTGCCACCTAGCTACAAGAGCTTTGTGTTGAACTATAACATGCAAGGGATGAACAAGTCAGTCGCCGAGCTGTTTGCGATGCTGAAAGTCGCTGAGTCTGAAATCCAGAAGGACCATCAAGTGTTGATGGTCAATAAAACCACTAGTTTCAAGAAGAATGGCAAGGGCAAGAAGGGTAACTCCAAGAAGAGTGGCAAGGCAGTTGCCCCTCCCGTGAAGAAACCCAAGGCTGGACCCAAGCCAGAAACTGAGTGCTTTCATTGCAAGGGTACTGGCCACTGGAAGCGGAATTGCCCCAAATATCTGGCCGACAAGAAGGCGGCCAATACCAAACAAGGTATATATGATATACATGCTATTGATGTGTACCTTACCAACTCTTATTGTAGTGCCTGGGTATTTGATACCGGTTCGGTTGCTCACATTTGCATCTCAAAACAAGAACTGCGGAATAGACGGAAGCTGGCAAAGGACGAAGTGACAATGCGCGTGGGAAATGGTTCCAAGGTTGATGTGATCGCCGTCGGCACGCTCGCTCTTCGACTACCACCGGGATTAGTGATGAACCTGAATAATTGTTATTTAGTGCCTGCGTTAAGCATGAACATTATATCTGGATCTTGTTTATTGCGAGACGGTTACTCATTTAAATCAGAGAATAATGGTTGTTCTATTTATATGAGTAATATCTTTTATGGTCATGCACCCATTGTGAGGGGTTTGTTCTTATTGAATCTCGATAGTGATGATACACATGTTCATAACATTGATGCCAAAAGATGTAGAGTTGATAATGATAGTACCACTTTCTTGTGGCACTGCCGCTTAGGTCATATTGGTGTAAAACGCATGAAGAAACTCCATGCTGATGGACTTTTGGAGTCACTTGATTTTGAATCACTTGACACATGTGAACCATGCCTCATGGGCAAGATGACTAAGACCCCGTTCTCTGAAACAATGGAACGGGCAAGTGACTTGTTGGAAATCATACATACTGATGTGTGCGGTCCGACAAGCATTGAGGCGCGCGGTGGATATCGTTATTTCCTCACCTTCACCGATGACTTAAGTAGATATGGGTATATTTACTTAATGAAACATAAGTCTGAAACGTTTGAAAAGTTCAAGCAATTTCAGCGTGAAGTTGAGAATCATCGTAACAAAAAGATTAAATTCCTACGATCTGATCGAGGAGGAGAATATCTGAGTTATGAGTTTGGCAATCACTTAAGACAATGTGGAATTGTTTCACAGTTGACGCCACCTGGAACACCACAGCGTAATGGTGTGTCCGAACGTCGTAATCGAACCTTATTGGATATGGTGCGGTCTACGATGTCTCTTGCTGATTTGCCACTATCGTTTTGGGGTTATGCGTTAGAGACAGTTGCATTCACTTTAAATAGGGCACCATCTAAATCCTTTGAGACGACGCTGTATGAACTGTGGTTTGGCAAGAAACCAAAGTTGTCGTTTCTTAAAGTTTGGGGATGCGATGCTTATGTCAAAAAGCTTCAGCCTGAAAAGCTGGAACCCAAACCGGAGAAATGCGTCTTCATAGGATACCCAAAAGAGATGGTTGGGTACACCTTCTATCTCAGATCCGAAGGCAAAGTGTTTGTCGCTAAGAACAGGTCATTTCTCGAGAAAGAGTTTCTCTCAAAAGAATTGAGTGGGAGGAAGATAGAACTTGATGAGGTTGTTGAACCTTCACTTCAACCAGAGAGTAGCGCAGCGCAGAATGGTGTTTCTGTGGAGCCTACTTCTATCAATTGCTCAGCAGTAATTTGTTCACCCACCGTGTGCTATACTCATGAGAGAAGCCACTAGTGAAACCTATGGACCCCGGGTCTACTTTTCCAACATACTACTTTCCGATCTATCTTTTTGCCTCTTTTGTTTTCAGATCTATTATTCCAAAACCCCAAAAATACCTTGCTGAACTTGATGAGGTTGTTGAACCTTTACTTCAACCAAAGAGTAGCGCAGCGCAAAAAGATGTTTCTGTGGAGCCTACATCAGTTGAAGAGGAAGCTAATGATAGTGATCATGAAGCTTCGGACCAAGTTACTATCGAACCTCGTAGGTCGACAAGGACACGTACTGCTCCTGAATGGTACGGTAACCCTGTCTTAGAGGTCATGTTGTTGGACAACGATGAACCTACGAGCTATGGAGAAGCGATGGTGGGCCCGGATTCCGACAAATGGTTAGAGGCCATGAAATCTGAGATATGATCCATGTATGAAAACAAAGTGTGGACTTTGGAAGTATTACCTGAAGGGCGAAAGGCCATTCAGAATAAATGGATCTTTAAGAGGAAGACGGACACGGACGGTAATGTCACCGTCTGTAAAGCTCGACTTGTGGCAAAGGGTTTTTCACAAGCTCAAGGAATTGACTACGATGAGACTTTCTGTCCCGTAGTGATGCTTAAGTCCGTCAAAATCATGTTAGCAATAGCTGCATTTTTCAATTATGAAATTTGGCAGATGGATGTCAAACAGTGTTCCTCAACGGTTTCCTTGAGGAAGAGTTGTATATGATGCAACCAGAAGGTTTTGTCGATCCAGAGAATGCTGACAAAGTTTGCAAGCTCCAGTGATCCATTTATGGACTGGTGCAGGCATCTCGGAGTTGGAATAAGCGCTTTGATGAGGTGATCAAAGCGTTTGGGTTTATACAAGTTTACGGAGATGCTTGTATTTACAAGAAAGTGATTGGGAGCTCTATAGTGTTTCTAATATTATATGTGGATGACATATTGCTGATTGGAAACAATATAGAATTTTTGGAAAGCGTGAAGGAATATTTGAACAAGAGTGTTTCAATGAAGGACCTAGGAGAAGCTGCTTTCATATTAGGCATCAAGATCTATAGAGATAGATGAAGACGCTTAATAGGACTTTCACAAAGCACATACCTTGATAAAGTTTTGAACAAGTTCAAAATGGATCAGTCCAAGAAAGGGTTCTTGCCTGTGTTACAAGGTGTGAAGTTGAGTAAGACTCGATGCCCAGTGACTGCAGAGGATAGAGAAAAGATGAGTGTCATCCCCTATGCTTCTGCGATAGGCTCTATCATGTATGCAATGTTGTGCACAAGACCAGACGTCAGCCTTGCCATAAGTATGGCCGGAAGGTTTCAAAGTAATCCAGGAGTGGATCACTGGACGGCGGTCAAGAATATCCTAAAGTACCTGAAAAGGACTAAGGAAATGTTTCTCGTTTATGGAGGTGATCAAGTGTGAGATCCTGGCTTAATAGGAATGATAGACTACTCATATCAACAAGGAATTCCTTTTTTTCCGGGAGCCCATTCGAAAAGAACTCCAAAGTTAAGCGTGCTTGGCTTGGAGCAATTCTAGGATGGGTGACCGACCGAGAAGTTGGTCCCGGGTGCGCATGAGTGAGGACAAAGTGCGCAGGAAAGACGAGTGTTGGTCTTTGGGGCCAGTCTAGATCCCGCCAGGCGTAACGGGGTGTTACATCAAGAGCTCGTCGTAAAGGGTTACGTCGATGCAAGCTTTGACACTGATCCGGATGACTCTAAGTCTCAAACCGGATACGTATTTATTCTCAATGGAGGAGCGGTAAGCTGGTGCAGTTCCAAGCAAAGTGTGGTAGCTGATTCTACATGCGAAGCGGAGTACATAGCTGCCTTGGAGGCGGCAAAGGAAGGTGTCTGGATGAAGCAGTTCATGACGGATCTTGGAGTAGTGCCCAGTGCACTGAACCCAATGACTCTGTTCTGTGACAACACTGGTGCCATTGCTCTAGCCAAGGAACCAAGGTTTCACAAGAGGACTGATAAGTCTCCAACGTATCTATAATTTTTGCTTGTTCCATGTTGTTATATTATCATTCTTGGATGTTTTACAATCATTTTATAGCAACTTTATATCATTTTTTGGGACAAACCTATTGACATAGTGCCAAAGTGCCAGTTGCTGTTTTTGCTTGTTTTTTACTTCGCAGAAAATCAATACCAAACGGAGTCCAATCGCGACGAAACTTTTTGGAGATTTTTTCTGGACCAGAAGACACCCAGTGGGCCAAAGAAGTGCCGGGGGAGTGCGCCAAGGAGACCACAACCTACCAGGGCGCGCCAGGGGGGGCCCGGCGCGCCCAGATGGGTTGTGCCCTCCTCGGGGCCCCTCTCCACTGCCTCTGATGTCTATAAATTCCCAAATATTCTAAAAACCCTAGGGGAGTCAACGAAACACAATTCCAGCCGCCGCACGTTCCAGAACCTTGAGATCCAATCTAAACACCATCACGGAGGGGTTCATCTTCCTCATAGGTGCCTCTCCGATGATGCGTGAGTAGTCCACCATAGACCTACGGGTCTGTAGGCAGTAGCTAGATGACTTCCTCTCTCTCTCTTATGATTCTCAATAAAATGGTCTCTTGGAGATCTATTTGATGTAAACTTTTGCGGTGTGTTTGTTGGGATCCGATGAATTTTGAGTTCATGATTAGTTTCTATCCATGAATATTATTTGAGTCTTCTTTGATCTGTTATATGCATGATTACTTATAACCTTGTATTTATTCTTCGAATCTTTGGTTTAGTTAGGCCAACTAGATCGATTTTTCTTGCCATGCGAAGAGGTGCTTTGTGATGTGTTCGATCTTGCGGTGTTCTTTCCAAGTGACAGAAGGGGCAGCAAGACACGCATGTATCGTTGCTATTAAGGATAACAAGATGGGGTCTATTCCTACATGAATAGATCTTTCCTACATCATGTCATCGTTCTTATTGCATTACTCCGTTTTTCCATGAACTTAATACACTAGATGCATGTTGGATAGCGGTCGATGTGTGGAGTAATAGTGGTAGATGCAGGCAGGAGTCGGTCTACTTATCTTGGACGTGATGCCTATATAATGATCATCGCCTTGGATATCGTCATGACTATTTGATTTTGTATCAATTGCCCAACAGTAATTTGTTCACCCATCATGCGCTATACTCATGAGAGAAGCCAGTAGTGAACCCTACGGCCCCCGGGTCTACTTTTCCAACATATTGCTTTCAGATCTATCTTTTTGCATCTTTGTTTTCAGATCTACAAAACCAAAAACCCAAAAATATATTGCTGCATATTTTATTTCCCTTCTCTATTTTGTGTTCTTGAGAGATCTATCTCTCCTATCTATCACTACCTAATCTATCTTTTTACCGTAGAGAGATTGACAACCTCTCTTTCGCGTCGGGTTGCAAGTATTTGTTGTTTGTGTGCAGGTGCTGCTTATTGGGTGGTGGTGATCCTCCTACTGGTTCGATAACCTTGGTTTCATAACTGAGGGAAATACTTACCGTTGCTGTGCTGCATCATCCCTTCCTCTTTAGGGAAATAACGACGCAGTCTCAAGCCATGTCAAAGGAATTTTTGGCGCCGTTGCTGGGGAGGAAGCGGTCTCTTCTACGTGCCTATCGTAGGCGCCGAGGGGACTCCATCATCATCTACCAGGTTCCTAATCACAAATCTCATCTCCTTGCAATTACATTATTTTCCATTTGCCTCTCGTTTTTCTCTCCCCCACTTCACCAATTTGCCGTTTTATTCGCCCTCTTTTCGTTTGCCTTTTTCTTGCTGGATCTCTTCCTTGCTTGCAATCTGGTTTGCGTAGTCATGATGCCTCAACGAAAGTACTATGAAGTTCCTTACCCCAATATTTTGCTTGAAATTGAGAAAAGTACTAAGGAATATATGACTACACAATTTGAGCATAACAAATATTTTACCGATGAGCTTAGAGAAAACTCTACCGTACTAGATGCCATAACAAAGCAACTTGATGATATTAGTAGAGAAGTTTGGAATCTACAATCTAAGTATGCTCATGCTGAAAATCTGCTTGGTAAAATCTCAGATGCGCAAGCCACTTTAATAAATCAAATGGCTGACAAACCAATCTCTCTCGAAGATAAAAAAGATGAAGATATTAAAGTGATTGGTGTTTCTTCTATTGATTCCTTGTTTAGTAATATTAAGATCGATGATAAAGGGACTGAAGTAGAGTCAACTTTAGCTAGAAGGCGTCCTAATAATTTGGAGGGTGAAAATCTTGATGAAAATTTTGATAAAAGTGGGTTTGAAGAGGTCAAAACTTTAACTAGTGATGTGCCCGCTATTTTGGATTGCAAAGACTTTAATTATGATAGTTGCTCTTTGATTGAATGTATTTCTTTGTTGCAATCTATGTTGAATTCACCCCATGCTTATGAGCAAAATAAAGCTTTTATTAAACATATCGTTGATGCCATGATGAAATCTTTTCAAGAAAAGTTGGAGTTGGAGATTTCTATTCCTAGAAAACTACATGATGAGTGGGAACCTACCATTAAGGTCAAGATTAAAAATTATGAGTGCTTTGCTTTGTGTGATTTGGGTGCTAGTGTTTCCACGATTCCGAAATCTCTATGTGATGTGCTTGGTCTTACCAATATTGAAGAATGTTCTCTTAATTTGCACTTGGCGGATTCTACTATTAAAAAGCCTTTGGGAAGAATTAATGATGTTCTTATTCTTGCAAATAGGAACTATGTGCCTATTGATTTTATTGTGCTTGATATTGATTGCAATCCGTCTTGTCCCATTATACTTGGTAGACTGTTTTTACGTACTATAGGTGCCGTGATTGATATGAAAGAAGGCAATATTTGTATTCAATTTCCCTTGAGAAAGGGTATCGAACACTTCCCTAGAACAAGAATTAATCCACCATATGAATCAATCATGAGGGCATCCTATGGATCCAAAACCAAAGATGACAATACTTGAATCTATGCGTTATGCCTAGTTAGGGGCGTAAAACGATAGTACTTGTTGGGAGGCAACCCAATGAATAAATAAATTTTTGCTTTATCCTTTATGTTTTTGAGTGTTGACACAATTATGCCTCTGTTATGATTGTGTTTTTCTGGTTAATTTAGTGTTTGTGCCAAGTAAAGCCTTTAGGATGATTCATAGGATGAGTAGAAGCGATGCTGAATCTGAAACAGAAACTTTGCGTCCAGTATATGAATTTTCATTTTTTGCTGGAACGTGATATTGAGCTGAAATTTTAACAAAGTGTTTCTATACAAATTACTTACGTTTTACTAATTGTTCAGAATTTTTAGAGTTACAGAAGTATGGTTAGAGTACAGATTACTACAGACTGTTTTGTTTAAGACAGATTCTGTTTTTGTTGCATTGTGTGCTTGTTTTGATGAATCTATGGGTTATATTGAAGGGTATGAGCCATGGTAAAGTTAAATACAGTAGGTATAATGCAATAATAAAATATGAATAGGTTTGCAACAGCACCTAAAGTAGTGATTTGCTTTATTATACTAACGGATCTCACGAAGATTTTGTTGAGTTTTGTGTGATTGAAGTTTTCTTGTTTTGGGTGAGATCACGATGGATGAAGGAATAAGGAGTGATAAAAGCCTAAGCTTGGGGATGCTACCGCACCCCCAAGATATATCCAAAGAGTACACAAGCAACTAAGCTTGGGGATGCCCCCGAGTGGCATCCCCTCTTTCTTCTAACGACCATCGGTATTTTACTTGGAGCTATATTTTTATTCGTCACATATCATGAGTTTTGCTTGGAGCGTCTTGTATCTTAGCTTGCTTTGCTTGTTAGTTTGTCATTTGTATCCTTGCTGGACACACCTATTTGAGAGAGCCAAAATTATGCTATCATTTGTTAGAATTGCTCTATGTGCTTCACTTAAACTTTTTGAGCTATAGAATTGCTCTAGTGCTTCACTTATATCTTTTTGAGCACGCTGTGCTTGGAAATTTTTGTAGAAATACTCTCATGCCTCACTTAGATAATTTTGAGAGTTATAAAATTTTGAAGAAATCCTCTCATGCTTCACTTATATTATTTTGAGAGATGAAATCTTTATGCTCATGTGCTTCTCTTAAATTTGTTTGAGCTTGCCAAAAAGCAATTGCAATATATGAAACTAGTCCCAAAGTGATAGATATCCAAGGAGGATATAATAAAAACTTTCATGAAGATCATTGGGCAAATTAAACTTGATTCTTTGTAATAGTTTTGAAACATGATGATAGTAATATGTGAGTCATGTTAGTGAGTAATTATGCTTTAGTAGGAATATTGGTGTTAAGGTTTGTCATTCCCTATGCATGCACGAAAGTCAATAGTTATGCAATGAAATTACATCCTACTTGTCGTGCATTATTCGGTGTTAGTTATGCTCAATGCTCGCTTATGTGAATTTTTGTTTCTTGGTTTGGTTGCTTCTCAATCTATTTGCTAGCCTCCATTTGTACTAAGTAGAAATACTACTTGTGCATCCAAAATCCTTAAACTAAGTTTTGCCATATGAGTCCACCATACCTACCTATATGCGGCAAATCCATGCCGTTCCAAGCAAATTTGCATGTGCCATCTCTAAATTTTCAAAATAAATTTTCTCTTTTGTGTGATCGTAACGCTCATGAAACGGTGGGGAGTGTCCAATATTTTTCCATGCTAGATGTGTTATTCTCAAGATGAGTGTTTATTCACTTGTCATTGCATGAGAGTGTGGCGGTAATAGGGATGCCCATTCCCGAAATGAAAAAGAAAAAAATATTTACTTTATGTTGTCAAATAATAAATTCCTTGGAAAGTGTTGGTATGGAAGGTAACCGTGGATACGGCCCGCCATGGAAAGTGAAAGTTTGGTAGAAAAAGGAATAAACTTTTTTTTCTGTTTGGGAACCGCCTATGATATATCTAGCATGGAAACTATTGTGAGCTACTTTGTCGTTTTCGTTGATAGGAAAAGCATGCCACCCAAAATATTTTTTTCTCTCTAAATTTAAAACCTTGAGATCTGGCACCTCTACAAATCCCTACTTCCCTCTGCGAAGGGCCTATCTATTTACTTTATGCAATTTTTATTTTTACTTTGAGTCTCCATCTTCTCTTATAAGCACCAACTAGGGGGCACTATGAACATACTTGAGCATGCTAATATTTGAGTGTGTTTCATGAATGGATCAATGATTGAGCATGATGGGCTAGGGATAACTTTCTTTAGTGTTGATATTTTGAAAGACATGGTTGCTTGTTGACATGCTTGAGTATTGTAGTCATTATGTTAAAACTAGATTATTGCTTTGAATTTTACAAGTCCAAATGTCCATGCTATACAAAAGAAAAGAATATGATGAACATGTTAGGCAGCATTCCACATCAACAATTCTGTTTTTATCATTTACCTACTCGAGGACGAGTAGGAATTAAGCTTGGGGTGCTGATACGTCTCCAACGTATCTATAATTTTTTCTTGTTCCATGATGTTATATTATCATTCTTGTATGTTTTACAATCATTTTATAGCAACTTTATATCATTTTTTGGGACTAACCTATTGACATAGTGCCAAAGTGCAAGTTGTTGTTTTTGCTTGTTTTTTACTTCGCAGAAAATCAATACCAAACGGAGTCCAATCGCTACGAAACATTTTGGAGATTTTTTCTGGACCAGAAGACACCCAGTGGGCCAAAGAAGTGCCGGGGGAGTGGGCCAAGGAGACCACAACCAACCAGGGCGCGCCAGGGGGGGCCCCGGCGAGCCCTGATGGGTTGTGCCCTCTTCGGGGCCCCTCTCCACCGCCTCTGATGCCTATAAATTCCCAAATATGCCAAAAATCCTAGGGGAGTCGACGAAGCACAATTCCAGCCGCCACAAGTTCCAGAACCTCAAGATCCAATCTAAACACCATCACAGAGGGGTTCATCTTCCTCATAGGTGCCTCTCCGATGATGCGTGAGTAGTCCACCATAGACCTACGGGTCCGTAGGCCGTAGCTAGATGGCTTCCTCTCTCTCTCTCTCTCTCTTATGATTCTCAATACAATGGTCTCTTGGAGATCTATTTGATGTAAACTTTTGCGGTGTGTTTGTTGGGATCCGATGAATTTTGAGTTCATGATCAGTTTCTTTACATGAATATTATTTGAGTCTTCTTTTATCTCTTATATGCATGATTACTTATAGCCTCGTATTTCTTCTTTGAATCTTTGGTTTAGTTAGGCCAACTAGATCGATTTTTCTTGCCATGGGAAGAGGTGCTTTGTGATGAGTTCGATCTTGCGGTGTTCTTTCCCAGTGACAGAAGGGGCAGCAAGACACGCATGTATCATTGCTATTAAGGATAACAAGATGCGGTCTATTCCTACATGAATAGATCTTGTCTACATCATGTCATCGTTCTTATTGCATTACTTCGTTTTTCCATGAACTTAATACACTAGATGCATGCTGGATAGCGGTCGATGTGTGGAGTAATAGTGGTAGATGCAGGCAGGAGTCAGTCTACTTATCTTGGACGTGATGCCTATATAATGATCATCGCCTTGGATATCGTCATGATTATTCGATTTTCTATCAATTGCCCAACAGTAATTTGTTCACCCACTGTCGTGGGAATGAACCTGACAATAGTACTAGGGGTACGAAAGGAGGGGCAAAGTCTGGCTATGGCGCAAGTGTGCACTCGGATGTGTACGAGTTCGGGCCTCACTCGGGAGTGATAAAAGCCCTACATCTCGAGCCCGGAGGCTAGGTGTTTGCTTATAAGTAGTAGAAGATTACACAGGGTTGGAACCCTTGCTCTGGCGTCCGGGGGTGGCTTATATAGAGTGCTCCATCACCGGCTGGGCACCATCATTAGGGCTATAAATGCTAGTCAATGAAACGTTACAGGAATGGCTGATTAAGTACTACGTTACTGGTAACGCAGAATCAATGATGCAATGTGCGTCTCTTCAAGTCCCACGGGCACTGCGTCTCCTGAATCGCATGAGCTTCCATATGGCCGAGTGACCGTGGACGACCGAGTGACTTGAAGCGTCCGAGTGGATCTTCATATGCATCCGAATGTATCTTTGGCACAGAGGCTTTAATGATAACGAGGGACCATAGGTGGGCCCTAGATGTCAGGCTGGTGACCCTACCCATGGTAGGCAACCTCATCAGTAGCCCCCGAATCCGTGAGGTTTTAATGTTCGAGTGATCGACATTCGGAAATGTCAACGGCACCTCGGAGGTGCCGAAAAACAGTCGGGGTTGTTTCTCACTCGGCTTCAAACCATGACGGATTCACGATTAACTTTCTTTGACCGAATTGTTCAGCTTGGTCATGTGATGCTGTTATATGAAATCGAAGTACTCTTCTGAAGGAATGATTTAAATGTCCGATTATTTCATCCGAGTGTTTAACTGGAAACGAGTCGTCCACTCGGTTCGCAGGAGTGAATCGACGGATCCTTCAGAGTGCGGAGCTTGTCTCATTTAAGGCACGGAGAAATTTCCGCGCGTTCGAAATCGCGAAGGATGCGCGCGGGCGCGCGACGGAATGGTCATGTCACGATAATTTGGGGTAGTGGGCACGACGCCTCGATGCCTGCGCCAAGATTTTTGCCACGTGTTCCCGAGGCTCTGAACAGTAGATCCGCGAATGCCGCTCCGTTTGCGGATTGAGGGCCAGAGATCTCGCCGGATTTTTGATATAAAGATGGAAGCACTTTTGGAGGTGAAACAGATCTCATTTCCGTCCTCTCCTTCATCTTCTTCGATGCTTGCACGCGTTCCCTCCACCTTTCTCTTGCCGTAGATCAGTTCCGAGCTTTCCGGAGAGGATGCTCGCGGCGACTGCGACTGCGAAGGCCGAGCGAGCGAAGAAGAGCTCGCGCGCCTCCTCCTCAAGCGCCGGGGCGCCGGCAGGATGGACCCAAGGTGAGTGGCTGCCATCGCGGGTCACCAAGGCTCGTATGCTCGAGCTGGTGGGCCAAGGACTCCTGCCCGAGGGGAGTTGGCGGTTGCCGGGGGCGGGCGAGGACGAGCCTTCACCGAAGGGGGACGAGCGCGAGCTCTTGGTGACTCACCTCGAGCGAGGTTCTCCCTTTCGCCTCATCCGTTCTTCCATAGATTTCTAGATTATTTTGGTGCTCAGCTTCATCATATCCCTCCCAACGGTGTCGTTTACTTAGCCGCATTCATTTCTCTCTGCGAAAACTTCTTGGGTTGTCACCTCCATTGGGGTTTGTTCAAGCATCTCTTCACTTGCCGAGTGATGACTGTAAAAAAGCCCACTCGGTCAAAAGAGAAGACGAATGTGGCCCAGCTGTGTGGGGGTCTGGGAATCCAGCTACGGGGAAAAGTTTGCTTCTCGCAGATGACGTTTCCTGACTCGTTGAAAGGTTGGCAAGAAAATTGGTTTTACTGCCAGGATGTTCCAGTCGGTGAAGGTCAGTCGGGACTTCCTCCGTATACGTCTGAACGCATTCGGCCAGTCCCCAGGCTGACTGTGTCCAAGGATGAGAAGACAGAAGTGGATATCCTGGTGATAGCTCTGGTAGCCTTGGTGTAGAAGGGTGTCAATGGCCTCGACTTGCTGGAGGTTTTTCTTCAGAGGAGGATCCAACCGTTGCAGGCCAGGGCCCATCCCATGTGGGAATATACTGGGCCGAGTGATGCCACTCGAACACACCCGGAGGAGCTCAATGTGGACATGGTGGAAGCCAAGATCAAGGCGATCACCCCAGTGCGTGACAACCCCAGAGGGAGCAGGCTGGTGGCTCCACTCTCATTAGAGAATCCGCCGAATGAGGTAATCTTCGAAGGTCCATTATCCGAGTGATATTTATGTACTTATCACAATTGATCCGACTGATCTTGTTCTTCACTCGGCAGGCTTTCACGCAGATGAACATCCAAGTGCCAATTGTGGACAGAGGCCCGGTTGATGTAGCAAGCGATACTGATCATCCAGATGACTCGGCAGATGTAGGAGAATACGAAGAAGAGGAAGATGATGGGGATGATGAAGAAGAGGAAGAAGAAGGCTCGGAGGGCAGCGACGAGGTGTAGTCGTCGCGCTCGGATGACCGAGTGCCTGAGGTCCGTTCCAAGGCGCGCCAGGACTCGGGAGTCCGCGGTGGCGGTCCCAAGGGGTCAAAAACTGTCAAGCCGACTGGGTCTACCCTTCCGACTCGCAGCTCGAAGCGTGGGCGTGGAGAACTTGCCTCATCACCCGAGAAGGTGGCGAAACAGACCAAAGTCACCACGGCCAAACCTCAGAAGGCAGTCCTCATCCCGAAGATTAAGATGACCATCCCCATGGCCTCGGCGTAAGTATCTCCACTTCAACAATATTTGTCTAAATTTATCTGAGTGATGTAATAATCCGAGTGTTTCCTTTGCAATACTGACACTTCAACTGCTTCACCTGATCCCCACACTCTGGAGAAAGAACGGGCCGACGCCGATGTTGCGTCTTCAAAAGGGAAGCTTCGATTCACTCGGGCGCACGCCATGGTTTACTTTTTGCTCATTTTTGAGTGCCTTTAAACATTTGCAGCCCCGCGAGAAGTGATCGACATTGATGCGGACGACAAGGTTGACCTGCCGAACCCTTCTGCCAACGCGGACGTTGTGATGCAGCAGTCGTCGCCTGCCGATGCCTTGGTGCCGGCACATGGGGCCAACTCGTGAGCTGGAGCTGCACTCGGAACTGTTACATCATTCCCCCTGTTGACTCCTCCCGTGACCAACATCTTTGCGCTACATCATGTCCCGGAGGATCAAGTAGGAGCGAGCAAAGAGGCGTTAATCCAGCTAGAGGTGATGAGTGAATGACTGAAGACAGCGTATGATGCGAGTAGGGCGTTGAAGAAGAATGTCCGAGTAAGTACTCTCGTAAGTACCTTCTTCAATCGGGATTTTTTACTTTTGTCCCGAGTAGGTTTGCATCTGAACCTGAGCACACCCGCTGGGTGTTTCTGAGTTCCAGTGGGGTGCGCTGAGGGCACCCACTGGGTGTAGTCCCCGAGACTGCCGTCGACTGAAGCAGTCGGTGGGACTCTAAGAGTCCGAATGAATTTGGTGTTCGATCCATTTAATCTTTGCAGAAAAAACCTGCATTTGATCTTCCAGTGGGGGCGCGCTGAGCGCACCCACTGGGTGTAGTCCCCAAGACTGTCGTCGACTAAAGCAGTCGGCGGGAGTCTTAGAGTCCGAGTCAAAATTTTGACCAATATTGTTTCCTTTGTTTCCTGTCTACAGGCTGTTTGTGAGCTCGGGAGCCACTACAATACTCTGGAGAAGGAGGTCCAGGACCTGCGCATCAACCTTGAAGCCGAGAAAACCAAGAACGCCCGACTGGAGCAGGAGAAAAAGGCAATCGAAGGTATATCCATCATGTCCGACTGCTGCGATAACTATCCTCCCTCCCTGTCCGACTGAGTCTACTTCATCAGATCTTCGTGGCAAAAATCGTAACCTTGTCGAGAGGCTAAAGAATTCTATTTCTTTAGAAACCGTGAAGATGGCCCTTGAGAAGAAGGACACGGATCTGGCAGCTGAACAGAAGGAGGCCAGCCGTAAGGCCAAGGAAGCCGAGGAGAAGCTGAAGGCAGTTGGGAAGCTGGAGGAAGAGAAGAAAGCTCTGGAGGTTTCTGCGAAGAAGTCCAGGGAAGAGCTCGCCGAGTTGAAGAAGTCATATGCCGAGTGGGAGACCAAGCTCAAGCACATCTCCGCGAAGAAAAACGAGCTGGTGCCGTTTGTTGAAGAATATGGCGATTCTGTGAGCGAAAAGCTCAAAGGTAAATGCTCCCGAGTGATCTCCGTGCAACTTTGTCTGACCGAATGAATTGTTCTCACTTCTGACTCATTTCTTCATTCAACGAAAACCAGATTTCTGCGATGATGTTGCTGAGGAGACTGACAAGATCGAGAAGGAGCTGGACCCGTCCCGAGAGCTACTCAAGGATAGCGCTGCCATGGCCATTCTTCGTTTGGAAGAGCGCGTCGACCAAGTGCCATCATACATGAAAAGGCTCAGCACTGCCATATCGGACATCGATCGGATGTCCTTCCTGATGAAGAGCCTTCAAAGGATCTGGAATCTGCTCTCACCCGAGTGAGGGATGTACCAAGCCGAGTGAAGGCTTGGAAAAAATCCGCGGCTCGAGCCGGAGCTGACATCGCCCTCTCACTCGTTCGTGTCCACTTCAAGGGAGTGGACGAGAAGAAGCTGAAGTCCTTGGAGGTCGCTAACAGGAAGCATGCCAAGGTCGAAGACTTCATGGAGATGTTTATGGAAGCTGCAACTCGGATCGCAGATAGCATCGACCAGGACACCTTCGTTGAAGCAGCGGTCCCGCCTCACCCCGAGTGATCATCGGGTTTAAAACTCTTTAAGCTTTTGCCTCGGAATGCCGAGTGGTAATTGTAACCGTAAGACCTTGAATAAGCCTGAGGCTCCTGTCGTCAAAACCTTTATCCGTACTCTCGTTTCAAGTGACGCAGTTTTTATTTGCCTTGGTTTCATTTGATCTTTGATTTCTGAATGTTTATACTTAGGCGATGCGGGGCCGCAACTAAGTCCCCGAGTGTGGATGAGATCCGCACTCGGAATTGTTCGTGAGAACAATGATGGTCATGTCCATCTTAGTAATGATGGTCCTGTCCATCTTAGTGTCCGAGTGTGGAGGAAGTCCCACTCAAACCGTTTTTTAACTTAGGCGATGCGGGGTCGCAGCTAAGCCCCTGAGTGTGAGCGAGACCTGCACTCGGAGTTGTTCGTGAGAACAATGATGGTCCTGTCCATCTTAGTAATGGTTGTCCTGTCCATCTTAGTGTCCGAGTGTGGAGGAAGTCCCACTCGAAACGGTTTTTTAACTTAGGCGATGCGGGGTCGTAGCTAAGCCCCCGAGTGTGGGCGAGGCCCGCACTCGGAGTTGTTCGTGAGAACAATGATGGTCCTGTCCATCTTAGTAATGATGGTCCTGTCCATCTTAGTGTCCGAGTGTGGAGGATGTCCCACTCGAAATGGTTTTTAACTTACGGGATGCGGGGTCGCAGCTAAGCCCCCGAGTGTGGGTGAGGCCCGCACTCGGAGTTGTTCGTGAGAACAATGATGGTCCTGTCCATCTTAGTAATGATGGTCCTGTCCATCTTAGTGTCCGAGTGTGGAGGAAGTCCCACTCGAAACGGTTTTTTAACTTAGGCGATGTGGGGTCGCAGCTAAGCCCCCGAGTGTGGGCGAGGCCCGCACTCGGAGTTGTTCGTGAGAACAATGATGGTCCTGTCCATCTTACTAATGATGGTCCTGTCCATCTTAGTGTCCGAGTGTGGAGGAAGTCCCACTCGAAACGGTTTTTTAACTTAGGCGATGCGGGGTCGCAGCTAAGCCCCCGAGTGTGGGCGAGGCCCGCACTCGGAGTTGTTCGTGAAAACAATGATGGTCGTGTCCATCTTAGTAATGATGGTCCTGTCCATCTTAGTGTCCAAGTGTGGAGGATGTCCCACTCGAAATGGTTTTTAACTTAGGCGATGCGGGGTCGCAGCTAAGCCCCCGAGTGTGAGCGAGGCCCGCACTCGGAGTTGTTCGTGAGAACAATGATGGTCCTGTCCATCTTAGTAATGATGGTCCTGTCCATCTTAGTGTCCGAGTGTGGAGGAAATCCCACTCGAAACGGTTTTTAACTTAGGTGATGCGGGGTCGCAGCTAAGCCCCCGAGTGTGGGCGAGGCCCGCACTCAGAGTTGTTCGTGATAACAATGATGGTCCTGTCCCTCTTAGTAATGATGGTCCTGTCCATCTTAATGTCCGAGTGTGGAGTGCTACCTCTTGAGCTTGCGTTGGTTTTCCCTTGAAGAGGAAAGGGTGATGCAGCGAAGTAGATAAGTATTTCCCTCAGTTTGTTGAGAACCAAGGTATCAATCCAGTAGGAGGAACAAGCAATGCACCAATATTTGCACCTACACAAACAATCAAACACTTGCACCCAACGCTATAAAGGGGTTGTCAATCCCTTCACGGTTACTTGCAAGGATGAGATCTGATAGAGATAGATATAGATGATTGCCAAAAGTAAAACTAAAAGAAAAGTAAATAAAATTGCAGCAAGCTATTTTTGGTATTTTTGGTTTATAGATCTGAAAATATAATATGGAAAATAGACCCGGGGGCCATAGGTTTCACTAGAGGCTTCTCTCATGAAGGAAATAATACGGTGGGTGAACAAATTACTGTCGAGCAATTGATAGAAAAGCAAATAATTATGAAGATATCCAAGGCAATGATTATGCATATAGGCATCACGTCCGTGTCAAGTAGACCGAAATGATTCTGCATCTACTACTATTACTCCACACATCGACCATCTCCTGCCTGCATCTAGAGTATTAAGTTCATGAAAAACAGAGTAACGCATTAGGTAAGATGACATGATGTAGAGGGATAAACTCAAGCAATATGATGAAAACCCCATCTTTTTATCCTCGATGGCAACAATACAATACGTGCCTCGCTACCCCTACTTTGTCACTGGGTGAGGACACCGCAATATTGAACCCAAAACTAAGCACTTCTCCCATTGCAAGAATTACCAATCTAGTTGGCCAAACCAAATCAATAACTCGAAGAGACTTGCAAAGATATGAAATCATGCATATAATAATTCAGAGAAGATTCAAATAATATTCATAGATAAGCTGAACATAAACCCACAATTCATCGGATCTCGACAAACACACCGCAAAATAGTATTACATCGGATAGATCTCCATGAAGATCATGAAGAACATGGTATTGAAGAACAAAGAGAGAGAAGAAGCCATCTAGCTACTAGCTATGGACCTGAAGGTCTGTGGTAAACTACTCACGCATCATCGGAGGGGCAATGGAGTTGATGTAGATGCCCTCCGTGATCGAATCCCCCTCCGGCAGATTACCGGAAAAGACTCCAAGATTGGATCACACGGGAACAGAGGCTTCTGGCGGCGGAAAAGTATTTTCGTGGCTCTTTTTGGTATCCAGGGAATATTTGGGAATTTATAGGCCGAAGAATAGGGTTAGGATGGCTGCCGTGGGGCCACAAGCCAGGGGGCGCCCCCCCCTAGGGCGCGCCCCTGTGGCTTGTCGCCACACGGCGGCTCTCCTGCCTTCATCTCCAAGTCAGGTACGTTTCTTCTGGTCCAAGAAAAATCTTTCCAAAGATTTTATTCCGTTTGGACTCCGTTTAATATTCCTTATCTGCAATACTCAAAAACAAGGAAAAAACAGAAACTGGCACTAGGCTCTAGATTAATAGGTTAGTCCCAGAAATAATATAAAATAGCATATTAATGCCTATAAAACATCCAAAACAGATAATATAATAGCATGGAACAATCAAAAATTATAGATACGTTGGAGACGTATCTGGAGGAAGTCCCATTCGAAACGGTTTTTTAACTTAGACGATGTGGGGTCGCAGCTAAGCATTTTACACCCACTGGGGGTGATAAAGGAGATTGATTCACCGGAGTGAAAAGAGTTAAATTTTTACAAAACATAAAGAAACGAAACTTTATTCATCGAGATCACTCGGATTCATTATTGGAATGGCAAACTAAAGTAGTCGCGTTCTACGTGTAGAACTTGCGAAGTAGATCCGCGTTCCAAGTTCGGGGCTCTTCTATGCCATCTTTGATGTTGTAGAGCCGGTAGGCTCCATTGTGCAAGACTTTGGAGATTGCATACAGCCCCTGCCATGGAGGCGCTAGCTTGTGAGGTCTTTGTTGGTCCAGTCAGAGAACAAGATCTCCTTCCTGAAAAGCTCGGCCCTTGACCTGTCTATCATGGTAAGGCCTCAGATCCTGCTGATAGAGCGTCGATCTGATGAGGGACAGCTCTCTCTCTCTCTCTCTTCCTCCAAGAGGTCAAGACCGTCTTGACGTGCTGCTTCAGCTTCAGCTTCATCATATTGTTCCACTCGGGAGGGGGGGGGGGTTGTGTTGAAGATCACTCGGCAACACGGCTTCTGATCCGTACACCATGAAGAAAGGAGTGCGTTTTGTAGAGAGGTTCAGGGTTCTTCGAATGCCCCATAAGATGGATGGCAGCTCTTCAACCCAAGCCCCCGCAGCATATTTCAGGTCTCTCATCTATCGAGGTTTCAGTCCTTGGAGGATCATTTCATTTGCTCGTTTTGCCTGCCCATTCGACTGCGGGTGAGCCACTGAGGCATAATTAACCCGAGTGCCTTGAGAGAGACAAAACTCACGGAACTCGTCCGAGTCGAAGTTCTTCCCATTATCCGTGATAATGTCATGCGGTACGCCGAATCTGAAGACGATCTGCTGAATGAAACTGACGACAGTACCCGAATCCAAGCTTTTGATGGCCATCGCTTCAACCCATTTGGTGAACTTGTCAACCACCACAAGCAGGTGGGTGAATCCACTCGTCCCAGTCCGTAGAGGACCGACCATATCGAGGCCCCATACTGCGAACGGCCAGGTGAGCGGGATCGTCTTTAGCGCAGATGCAGGCTTGTGGAACTTATTTTTGTAGAACTGACACCCGATGCACAGGTCGACCAAATCTCTTGGTGCTTCATTGGCTCGGGGCCAATAAAAACCCGCTCGGAAAGCCTGAGCGACCAATGTCCGAGAGGACACATGATGGCCGCAAGTTCCCGAGTGGATCTCGTGTAAGATCTATAGCCCTTCCTCTAGGGAAATGCATTTCTGAGTGACTCCTGTAGTGATTTTCTTGTATAACTGATCACCCAAATCTTCGAATGCCTTGGATCGACGGATGATTCGGCGAGCTTCTTCTTCATCTTCGGGGAGTTCTTGCCGGAGCAAGTATGCCAAATAGGGTTGAGTCCACTCGGGAATGATTACCAGCATTTCATGGACTAGATCAACCACGGCCGGGACGTCAACCTCAGTCGGATTTGATGGACCGACTGCTTGTGGGGGCTCCTCTGTGAAAGGATCTTCTGCAATTGTTGGGGCGCACAGATGTTCGAGGAATATGTCCTTAGGAACTGCTCGCAGAGTGGACCCAATCTTTGCCAGGTTGTCTGCTGCCTGATTCTTTGCGCGAGGAATGTGATGCAACTCCAAACCTTCAAAATCCTTCTCCAGCTTTCTGACCGCATTACAGTAACCGGTCATAGCTAGGCTCCGAATGTCCCACTCTTTCATCACTTGGTTGACAACGAGGTCCGAATCGCCGTAGACCATCAAACGACGAATGCCGAGTGATATGGCCATGCGGAGCCCATACAAGAGGGCTTCGTACTCGGCCTCATTGTTTGATGAATCGAAATGGATTTGGAGGACATAGTTCAGCCGGTCTCCTTTGGGAGAAACGAGAACCACGCCAGCCCCCGAGCCATTGAGCATCTTGGATCCGTCAAAGAACATAGTCTAGTGCTCGGGGACACTCGGAGTTGGCTGCTCTTGCTCGATCCACTCGGCCATAAAATCAACTAATGCCTGGGACTTGATTGCTTTCTTGGCTTCAAACTTGATCTCCAACGGAAGGAGCTCAATTTCCCATTTTTGCCACTCGGCCAGCAGCGTCTCTGTTATGCAAGATCTCTGACAGGGGAGCGTTGCTAACGACCATGACCGAGTGATCTTGGAAGTAGTGAACCACCTTTTTAGCAGTCAGGTAAATACCATAGACCAGCTTTTGATAGTGCGGGTACCTTTGCTTGGAAGGGGTCAACACTTCTGAGATATAATATATGGGTCTTTGGACCTTGAATGTTTTTCCCGACTCCTCATGCTCTACGGCAAGGACGGTGCTCACCAGTTGGCTGGTCGCCACGATGTATAGGAGGGAGCGCCTTCTCACCGAGTCTTGAGATGAATCGGCTCAGGGCCGCAAGGCAACATTGTCAACCTTTGTACGTCGTGCAAGCGCTCCGGTTGCTTCATTCGGACTATGGCGCCAATTTTATCCGGATTGGCGTCGATCCGTCGTTCGGAAACGAGAAAACCGAGTAACTTTCCGGCAGGCACTCCGAATGTGCAATTAGCTGGATTCAGCTTTATTCCGAAACGCCGTAGGTTCGCGAAGGTCTTAGCAAGGTCAGTCAGGAGGTCGGAACCTTTCCTAGACTTGACCACGATATCGTCCATATAAGCCTCCACATTCCGACCGATCTGCTTTTGCAAGCATTTCTGGATCATGCACTGGAAAGTAGCCCCAGCATTCTTCAGGCCGAATGGCATAGTGACATAGCAAAAACACCCGAATGGGGTGATGAAGGCCGTCTTTATTTCATCGGGCCCGTACATTCGGATCTGGTGGTACCGAAGTACGCATCCAGGAATGACAGACATTCGCATCCGGCAGTAGAGTCCACTATTTGATCTATACGGGGTAAAGGGAAATGATCCTTCGGGCAGGCACGATTGAGGTTCTTGAAGTCAATACACAAACGGAGTGATTTGTCCTTCTTCGGCACCAGAACGACATTCGCGAGCCACTCGGAGTGGCAAACCTCGCGAATGAACTCGGCGGCAAGGAGTCGAGCTATCTCTTGAGCAATCGCCTTGCGCTTCTCGACGGAAGATCGACGCAAGTACTCTTTGACTGGCTTGGCCTTGGGATCGGTTCAGAGTCGGTGCTCAGCCAGTTCCCTGGGAACACCAGGCATGTCAGACGGCTTCCATGTGAAGATGTCCCAGTTCTCATGGAGGAACTGGATGAGCTCGGCTTCCTATTTCTCTCCGAGTGACGTGGAGATGTTTGTCGGAGCAGCAATTGGGTCACTCGGATGAACCTGGACATGCTTGGACTCGTCGGCCGATTGAAAAGCCGATTCCGAAGCTGGCCGCTTGGACCTGAGCAGATCGGCCGTATCCACTTCTTTCTTGTATCCTTCGAGCTCGACTGCGAGCACCTGCTCGTTGGCGATCTTGGAGCCCTGCTGGAGGCACTCTTCAACAATCTTCCGGTCACCAGTCACTGTGATCACGCCTTTAGGCCCTGGCATCTTGAGTTTGAGATACACATAACATGGCCTGGCCATGAAACGCGTGTAGGCGGGCCTTCCCAGGATGGCGTGGTAAGCGCTGCGGAAGTCTACCACCTCAAAGGTTAACCTTTCCTTGCGGAAATTCTTCTCGCCCTCAAACACAACGTCCAGAGCGATCTGGCCGAGTGATTCAGCCTTCTTCCTAGGGACAATCCCGTGGAAATGCATGTTACTCTTGCTCAACTCAGACATCGGGATGCCCATTGCCTTGAGCGTGTCAGCATAAATTATGTTAAGTCCGCTGCCTCCATCCATCAGGACCTTACGCAGTCGGACGCCACCCACAGCCGGGTCAACGAACAGCGCCTGCCTCCCAGGGGTGGCTATGTGAGGCGGATGGTCGGACTGGTCAAAAGTAACAGGTGTCTTCGTCCAGTTGAGGTATTTGGTGGCAGTCAGAACTGCCATATTGACCTCCCGATTGACAACCTTCAACTGCCTCTTGCTTTCAACGTCAGCAAAGATTACGAGGACTTTATCTACTTGTGGGTACTCGGAAGTACCTTCATCGTCTCCGACATCAACTTTTTCACTCGAGGGCTCCGCGCCCATCTCCTGCTTGAGCAGGCGACATTTCCGAGTGGTGTGCTTCGGGAGCACAACGTTGCCTTCTTCATCCATTTTGGTATGAATCTGGCACGGCTGATCAAGAATGTCGGATTTAGAGTCAGACTTCTTCTTGGGAATCCACTCTTTCTTCTTCTTCTTCGGCTTCAGCTTGCCTTGGCCTTACCCTTGAACGGCCGCCACCTCTGCCTTGTCGGAGGCATCAGCCTTCCGCTTCTGATTCTTCCCAGCATTGCCTCCCGATTGAGGGGCGTTGCCAGCTCGTCCTTTGCCGCTACAGAGGCGGTCTTCTTCCTCGCCATTGGCGTACTTGTTTGCGATCTCCATGGCCCGACTGAGGGATAGATCCCCAGCTTGGCCGAACTTCAAGATCAATTCCAGATACCGAGTGTCTGCCTTAAAGGCGCACACGGCCTGATGTTCAGTCACATTTTCCACGGCGTTGTGAAGTGTGGTCCAGCGCTGAATATACACACGGAGAGTCTCGTTGCTCTTCTGGACGCAGTGTTGTAGTTCTGTCAATCCACCCGGGCGCTTGTACGTGCCCTCGAATGTCTTGACGAACACTCGGGCTAAATCCTCCCAACAACAAATGCAATTGGCGGGCAATTGATTCAGCCACGCTCGCGCAGACCCTTCCAACATGAGCGGAAGGTGCTTCATCGCAACGAAATCGTTGCCGCCGCCGATCTAGACGGCAACTCGATAATCCTCGAGCCAGGTCTCTGGCTTGGATTCGCCGTTGAACTTCCCAATTCCGGTCGCCAACCAATAATTCGGGGGTATCTCAGCCTCCCGAATGTATTTGCTGAAACACCCGAGACCGGTAACACCCCAGCCATTCGCTCGGTCTTTGTCATATCTGTTCCGATCAACCACTCGCTGAGTGATGTCAGACCGGGCATCATAGCCTCTATGCCGAGCAGGGCTCTGCTCACGGTCCCTCCCGAGTGGGTAACCTCCGTCATATGGACATTGGCCACGCATGCCGCCCCTCGGAGGGGGGGTACGACTAAAGTCGTGGTCATCGCGCCTGCGTCCTCCGTGCGGACCTCTCGGAAGAGGAGGAGTTCGCGGGTCTTTCCTTGGCGCGAGAGGACTGTGAGCAGACTGGACGGTGTCCACCTGAGTGGACTCATTGCGAATTCATTGGTGCGACTGTGACACCTCTGAATTTTGTTGCAGGGCGGTTTTCAGCAAGGCCTGGATTTGCCGAATGCCCTCACTAGCTGCCGAGTCAAACGGCTGGATTGAATCCGCAATCCGAGTGGTCGCGGCCAAATTCAGCAAGGGTGTGCGCATCACCGGGATGGTGTATGGCCGATCCTTTGTGAACAGCTGACGGCGACTACGGCTGGAGCTGGGTAGCTCTCTTGCAGCGCGCTCGTCGAGTGACCATTGGAGCCGCTCGAGTCGCTCGCGCTCAGCCAGGGTGGCCTGGCGCGTAGCCTCCAGGGCTATCTCGTCCGGGGTAGTTCCCGCGATGGGGGTGAGAAGAACCCAATTGTTCCTGCGCCTGATTTCTTCCCGCTGCTCCCGAGTGAGGGGTCGAGGAATGTAGCCATCGGAGCTAGCGTTGTTGCGGTCGCCGTCTCGATCGTGGGTATCCCCTGCAGAATGTCCAGGAGGAGCAGCACCTCGGGCCGGGCCGGCCATCAGGACCTCCACTACGTCCCCGCTGCTCTCGCGCTTGGCCGCACCAGAAGACTCGTCATCTGATAACGGGAAAAGGCAGTGGACGGACTCGTCCACGTCGACTGCAGCCACCTACTGGACCGCGGCTTGAGCTCCCACAGCGTGCTTGATCCAGCGCTGTAGTCGTGAGCGCCCGGAGCGCCTACGAAAAGCCGCAATGCGAGTCGGAGAGGCCGGTCGATAAGGCATAGATAGTTGTCGGAGGAGGACTCCGAACGTCGTCGCGCTGAAATGCACCGCGCCTCGGGCAGGCAGTGCCTCTGCATCCAGCGGCGCTTCCTGCGGCCACGCCGAATCGTCGATGGTGAAGCTGAGGGAACCGAAGAGGATCTCGCCACCGAATGTGATCATGATGATCAGAAAAGTGGAAATTCCACCTGCGCCGGAATTCGCTAGACCCGCAGCCCCACGGTGGGCGCCAACTGTCGTGGGAATGAACCTGATAATAGTACTAGGGGTACGAAAGGAGGGGCGAAGTCTGGCTACGGCGCAAGTGTGCACTCGGATGTGTACGAGTTCGGGCCTCACTCGGGAGTGATAAAAGCCCTACATCTCGAGCCCGGAGGCTAGGTGTTTGCTTATGAGTAGTAGAAGATTACACAGTGTCGGAACCCTTGCTCTGGCGCCCGGTGGTGGTTTATATAGAGTGCGCCATCACCGGCCAGGCACCATCATTGGGGCTATAAATGCTAGTCAATGAAACGTTACCGGAACGGCTGATTAAGTACTACGTTACTGGTAACGTGGAATCAATGATGCAATGTGCGTCTCTTCATGTCCCACGGGCGCTGCGTCTCCTGAGTCGCCTGAGCTTCCATATGGCCGAGTGACCGTGGACGACCGAGTGACTTGAAGCGTCCGAGTGGATCTTCATATGCATCCGAATGTATCTTTGGCACAGAGGTTTTAATGATAACGAGGGACCATAGGCGGGCCCTAGATGTCAGGCTGGTGACCCTACCCATGGTAGGCAACCTCATCACCCACCGTGCGCTATACTCATGAGAGGAGCCACTAGTGAACCCTACGGCCCCCGGGTCTACTTTTCCAACATATTGCTTTCAGATCTATCTTTTTGCATCTTTGTTTTCAGATCTACAAAACCAAAAACCCAAAAATATATTGCTGCATATTTTATTTGCCTTCTCTATTTTGTGTTCTTGAGAGATCTATCTCTCCTATCTATCACTACCTAATCTATCTTTTTACCGTAGAGAGATTGACAACCTCTCTTTCGTGTCAGGTTGCAAGTATTGGTTGTTTGTGTGCAGGTGCTACTTATTGGGTGGTGGTGATCCTCCTACTGGTTCGATAACCTTGGTTTCATAACTAAGGGAAATACTTACCGTCGCTGTGCTGCATCATCCCTTCCTCTTTGGGGAAATACCGACGTAGTCTCAAGCCACGTCAAGGACCAGACACATAAAGCAACGCTTCAACTCCATCCGCGATTACATCGAGGAGGGTGACATAAATATTTTCAAAGTACACACGGATCTGAATGTTGCAGATCCGTTGACTAAGCCTCTTCCACGAGGGAAACATGATCAACATCAGAACTGTATGGGTGTTAGATTCATTACAATGTAAATCACATAGTGATGTGAGCTAGATTATTGACTCTAGTGCAAGTGGGAGACTATTGGAAATATGCCCTAGAGGCAATAATAAAATGGTTATTATTATATTTCCTTGTTCATGATAATTGTTTATTATCCATGCTATAATTGTATTGATTGGAAACTCAAATACATGTGTCGGTATATAGACAACACCGTGTCCCTAGTGAGCCTCTGCAGGACTAGCTCGTTGATCAAAGATGGCTATGGTTTCCTAGCCATGAACATGAGTTGTCATTTGATAACGAGATCACATCATTAGGAGAATGATGTGATGGACAAGACCCGAACTATGAACGTAGCATATGATCATGTCAGTTTATTGCTATTGTTTTCTGCATGTCAAGTATGTGTTCCTATGACCATGAGATCATGTAACTCACTGACACCGAAGGAGTACCTTGTGTGTATCAAATGTCACAACGTAACTGGGTGACTATAAAGATGCTCTACAGGTATCTCCGAGGGTGTCTGTTGAGTTGACATGGATCAAGACTGGGATTTGTTACTCCGTGTGACGAAGAGGTATCTCAGGGCCCACTCGGTAATGCAACATCACAATTTGCCTTGCAAGCAAAGTGACTAAAGAGTTAGCCACGGGATCTTGTATTATGGAACGAGTAAAGAGACTTGTCGGTAACGAGATTGAACTAGGTATGGAGATACCGACGATCGAATCTCGGGCAAGTAACATACCGATGAACACAGGGAACAGCGTACGGGATTAACTGAATCCTTGACATAGGGGTTCAACCAATAAAGATCTTCGTAGAATATGTAGGAGCCAATATGGGCATCCAGGTCCCGCTATTGGTTATTGGCCGTAGAGGTGTCTCGGTCATGTCTACATAGTTCTCGAACCCGCAGGGTCTGCACACTTAACGTTCGGTGACGTTTCGGTATTATTGAGTTATGTATGTTGGTGAACGAAGGTTGTTCGGAGTCCCGGATGAGATCCCGGACGTCACGAGGAGCTCCGGAATGGTCTGCAAGTAAATATTTATATATAGGAAAGTGGTATTTGGGTTCCGGAAAAGTTTCGGGTATTTCTGGTAGTGTACCGGGAGTGACGAATGTGTTCCGGGGGTCCATCGGGGGGGCCCATCCACCCCGGGGGGGCACATGGGCCCAAGTGTGGCGCACCAGCCCCTGGTGGGCTGGGCAGCCGACCCCATGACGGCCCATGCGCCCAAGAGGAAAAAGGTGGAGGGTGGAAGGAGTCCTTGTTGGAGTAGGACTCCTCCCCCGCGCCCCACCTCCTTGTTGGAGGTGGATTCCACCTCTTGGCCGGCGGCCAACGCCCTAGGGGAAACCTTAGGGCGCCTCCTCCCACCCCTTCCTCCTATATATAGTGGAGGTTTGAGGGCAGCCCAACACCTGAAAAGCCATGTGCTGCCCTCTCCCCTCTAGATCGTTTTCTCCTCTAGATTAGTTCGGTAGAGCTCGGCGAAGCCCTGTCGGATTAGTTCACCACCACCGCCGCCACGCCATTGTGCTGCTGGAGAACTCATCTACCTCTCCGCCCTTGCTTGCTAGATCAAGGAGGCGGAGATTGTCATCGAGTTGTACGTGTACTGGACACGGAGGTGCCGTCCGTTCGGCGCTAGATCATGATTGGATCGCGGGACGGCTTGCGATTTGGATTGCGAAGACGTTCGACTACATCAACCGCGTTTCTTAACGCTTCCCGCTTAGCGATCTACAAGGGTATGTGGATCCGATCTCCCCTCTCGTAGATACTCATCTCCATGGATAGATCTGGTGTGTGCGTAGGAAAATTTTTGTTTCCCATGCAACATTGCCCAACAAAATTTTGCTTAGAAATTTTTACATAGGATTAGCTTTGCATCATAGAGAACTCTTGGATTTTGCCGCTAAAGGGAATTTTATTGAGCTTGATGCAAACACCGCTTATGAAGTTTTGGAAGGGATATTGGGGGTTCCTCCATCAAAAAAGGGGCTTTCTTTTACACAAGAGGGGGTTCAAATTCTTGACAAATTGGGTGACTTACATAAGCACTTGGTCGAGTTACAAACATATAATGAACCTCTCAAACATATTAGTGGGAACCTCAATCGCTTGAATACTTTGATTACTCATTGCAACAAGCGTTTGGATATTTTGGATCTCAAGATGGTTTCTTCTCCCGAAAATTTGGGGAAGCGTAAAGAGCTCCCCGGATTCGAGAAAGCCCTCACAAAAGTAGCAAAAACCAAAGATGACAATACTTGAAACTATGCGTTATGCCTTGCTAGGGGCGTAAAACGATAGCGCTTGTTGGGAGGCAACCCAATGAATAAATTAATTTTTTTATTTTTCTTTCTGTTTTTGAGTGTTGACACAATTATGCCTCTGTTGTGATTGTGTTTTTATGTTTTATTTAGTGTTTGTGCCAAGTAGAGCCTTTAGGATGATTCATAAGATGAGTAGAAGCGATGCTGAATCTGAAACAGAAACTTTGCATCCAGTGTTCGAATTTTCATTTTCTACTGGAACGTGATAATGAGCTGAAATTTTAACACAGTGTTGCAATACAAATTCTTTACGTTGCCTTAATATTTCAGAATTTTTAGAGTTACAGAAGTATGGTTAGAGTACAGATTACTACAGACTGTTCTGTTTAAGACAGATTATGTTTTCGGTGCATTGTGTGCTTGTTTTGATGAATCTATGGGTTGTATTGAAGGGTATGAGTCATGGTAAAGTTAAAATACAGTAGGTATAATGCAATAATAAAATATTAATGGGTTTGCAACAGCACCTAAAGTAGTGATTTGCTTTATTATACTAACGGATCTCACGAAGATTTTGTTGAGTTTTGTGTGATTGATGTTTTCAAGTTTTGGGTGAGATCACGATGGATGAAGGAATAAGGAGTGAAAAGAGCCTAAGCTTGGGTATGCTACATCACCCCCAAGATATATCCAAAGAGAAACAAGCAACTAAGCTTGGGGATGCCCACGAGTGGCATCCCCTCTTTCTTCTAACAACCATCGGTATTTTATTTGGAACTATATTTTTATTCGTCACATATCATGAGTTTTGCTCTGAGCATCTTGTATCATTTGAGTCTTTGCTTGCTTTGCTTGTTATTTTGTCACTTGTATCCTTGCTGGGCACACCTATTTGAGAGAGCCAAAATTATGCTATGATTTGTTAGAATTGCTCTATATGCTTCACTTAAACTTTTTGAGCTATAGAATTGCTCTAGTGCTTCACTTATATCTTTTTGAGCACGGTGTGCTTCGAAAATTTTGTAGAAATACTCTCATGCTTCACTCAGATTAATTTGAGAGTTAGTAATTTTCTAAGAAATCCTCTCATGCTTCACTTATACCTTTTTGAGAGATGAAAACTCTATGCTCATGTGCTTCACTTAAATTTGTTTGAGCTAGTCAAAAAGCAATGGCAATATATGAAACTAGTCCCAAAGTGATAGATATCCAAGGAGGATATAATAAAAACTTTCATGAAGATCATTGGACAAATTAAACTTGATTCCTTGTAATAGTTTTGAGACATGATGATAGTAATATGTGAGTCAAGTTAGTGAGTAATTATGCTTTAGTAAGAATATTGGTGTTAAGGTTTGTGATTCCCTATGCAAGTACGAAAGTCAATAGTCATGCAATGAAATTACATCCTACTTATGGTGCTCGTACCGCTCATGAAACGGTAGTTTGTTATGCTCAATGCTTGCTTATGTGAATTTTCATTTTTTGGTTGGTTGCTTCTCAATTTATTTGCTAGCCTCCATTTGTACTTAGAAATACTACTTGTGCATCCAAAATCCTTAAACCAAGTTTAGCCTTATGAGTCCACCATACTTACCTATATGCGGTATTTCCATGCCGTTCCAAGAAAATTTGTATGTGCCATCTCTAATTTTCAAAATAAATTTCTCATTTGTGTGCTCGTACCGCTCATGAAACGGTAGGGAGTCTCCAATATTTTTCCATGCTAAATGTGTTATTCTCAAGATGAGTGTTTATTCACTTGTCATTGCACGAGAGTGCAGCGGTAATAGGGATGCACATTCCCGAAATGAAAAAAAGAAAAAAACATTTACTTTATGTTGTCAAATAATAAATTCCTTGGAAAGTGTTGGTATGGAAGGCAACCATGGATACGGCCAGCCATGGATTGTGAAAGAATGGTGGAAAAAGGAATAAACTTTATTTTCTGTTTGGGAACCGCCTATGATGTATCTAGCATGGAAAGTATTGTGAACTACTATGTCGTTTTCGTTGACAGGAAAGGCATGCCACTCAAAATATTTTTCTCTCTTAATTTAAACTTTGAGCTCTGGCACCTCTATAAATCCCTACTTCCCTCTACGAAGGGCCTATCTATTTACTTTATGCAATTTTTATTTTTACTTTGACTCTCCCTCTTCTCTATTAAAGCACCAACTAGGGGGCACTATGATCATACTTGAGCATTGGGTATAGCTAATATTTGAGTGTGCTTCATGAATGGATCAATGATCCAGCATGATGGGCTAGGGATAACTTTCTTTAGTGTTGATATTTTGAAAGACATGCTTGCTTGTTGGCATTCTTGAGTATTGAATTCATTATGTTAAAACTAGACTATTACTTTGAATCATCTAAAAGTCCAAATGTCCATGCTACAAAAGAAAAGAATATGTGATGAACATGTTAGGTGATGACCCACAAGTATAGGGGATCAATCGTAGTCCTTTCGATAAGTAAGAGTGTCGAACCCAACGAGGAGTAGAAGGAAATGACAAGCGATTTTCAGCAAGGTAATTTCTGCAAACACTAAAATTGTAGGTAACAGATAGTTTGATAGCAAGATAATTGGTAACAGGAAAGTAACAGTAACGGTAAACAAGGTGCAGCAAGGTAGCCCAATCCTTTTGTGGCAAAGGATAGGCCAGAACAGTCTCTAGTAATAGGCAAAGTGTTCTTGAGGGTACACGGGAATTTCGTCTAGTCACTTTTATCATGTTGGTTTGATTCGTGTTCGCTACTTTGATAATTTGATATGTGGATAGACCAGTGCTTGGGTGCTGTTCTTACTTGAACAACCTCCCACTTATGATTAACCCCCTCGCAAGCATCCGCAACTACGAGAAAAGTATTAAGATAAAATCTAACCATAGCATTAAACGTTTGGATCCAAATCAGCCCCTTACGAAGTAGCGCATAAACTAGGGTTTAAGCTTCTGTCACTCTAGCAACCCATCATCTAACAACTACTCCACAATGCACCCCCTTAGGCCCATGAATGGTGAAGTGTCATGTAGTCGACATTCACATGACACCACTAAGGGAATCACAACATACATATCATCAAAATATCGAACACATATCAAATTCACATGATTACTCGCAACATGACTTCTCCCGTGGCCTCAAGAACAAAGGTAACTACTCACAAATAATAATCATGCTCAAGATCAGAGGAGTATTAAATAGCATAATGGATCTGAACATATAATCTTCCACCAAATAAACCATATAGTAATCAACTACGCAAGGTAATCAACACTACTAGTCACCCACAGGTACCAATCTGAGGTTCCGGTACAAAGATTGAACACAAGAGATGAACTAGGGTTTGAGAGGAGATGGTGATGTTGAAGATGTTGATGGAGATTGGCCTCCCAAAGATGAGAGGGGTGTTGGTGATGACGATAGCTTCGATTTTCCCCTCCGGGAGGGAAGTTCCCGCGGCGGAATCGCTCCGCCGGAGGGCAAAAGTGCTCCTGCCCAAGTTCCGCCTGGAGTTGGCAGCGCTTCGTTCCAAAAGTCCTCCTCTGATTTTTTCTAGGTCAAGTGTGACCATATACCAGAAGATGGGCACGGGAGGTGGGCCGAGGTGGCCACAACCCATCAGGGCGCGCCCAGGGGGGCATGGCACGCCCTGGTGGGTTGTGCCCACCTAGGAGGCCCCCTCCGGTAGTTTTCTGCTCCACTATTGTTTATTAAATAGAAAAATAATCTCCGTAAAATTTCAGCTTCATTGGAGTTGTGCAGAATAGGTATCTCTAATGTACTTTTCTTAGGTCCAGAATTCCAGCTGCTGGTATTCTCCCTCTTTGTGTAAACCTTGCATATTTTGAGAGAAAAGGCATTAGAATCACTCCCCAAAGCATCATTATTCAACAAAACAAAGTAAATAACAGTAGGAAATCATGATGCAAAATGGACGTATCATTAGGCAGCATTCCACAACGAAAATTCTGTTTTTATCATTTACCTACTCGAGGACGAGTAGGAATTAAGCTTGGGGATGCTAATACGTCACCAACGTATCTATAATTTTTGCTTGTTCCATGTTGTTATATTATCATTCTTGGATGTTTTACAATCACTTTATGGCAACTTTATATCATTTTTTGGGACTAACCTATTGACATAGTGCTAAAGTGCCAGTTGTTGTTTTTTCTTGTTTTTTACTTCGCAGAATATCAGTACCAAACGGAGTCCAATCGCGACGAAACTTTTTGGAGATTTTTTTTGGACCAGAAGATACCCAGTGGGCCAAAGAAGTGCTAGATAGGTGGGCTGTGGAGAGCACAACCCACCAGGGCGCGCCAGGGGTCCCCCGACGCGCCCTGATGGGTTGTGCCCTCCACGGGGACCCTTTCCACCGCCTCTGATGCCTATAAATACCCAAATATTCAGAAAACCCTACGGGAGTCGACGAAAAACACATCCAGCCGCCGCAAGTTCCAGAGCCTCGAGATCCAATCTAACACCATCATGGAGGGGGTTCATCATCCTCATTGGTGCCTCTCCGATGATGCGTGAGTAGTCCACCATATACCTACGGGTCCGTAGGCAGTAGCTAGATGGCTTCCTCTCTCTCATTTGATTCTCAATACAATGGTCTCTTGGAGATCTATTTGATGTACACTTTTGCGGTGTGTTTGTTGGGATCCGATGAATTTTGATTTCATGATTAGTTTCTATCCATGACTATTATTTGAGTCTTCTTTGATCTCTTATATGCATGATTACTTATAGTCTCGTATTTCTTCTTCGAATCTTTGGTTTAGTTAGGCCGACTAGATGATTTTTTTGCCATGGGAAGAGGTGCTTTGTGATGGGTTCGATCTTGCCATGTCCTTTCCCAGTGACAGAAGGGGCAGCAAGGCACGTATGTATCGTTGCCATTAAGGATAACAAGATGGGGTCTATTCCTACATGAATAGATCGTGTCTACATCATGTCATCGATCTTATTGCATTACTCCGTTTTTCCATGAACTTAATACACTAGATGCATGCTGGATAGCGGTCGATGTGTGGAGTAGTAGTGGTAGATGCAGGCAGGAGTCAGTCTACTTATCTTGAACGTGATGCCTATATAATGATCATCTCCTTGGATATCGTCATGATTATTTTATCTTCTATCAATTGCCCAGCAGTAATTTGTTCATCCACCGTGTGCTATACTCATGAGAGAAGCCACTAGTGAAACCTACGGCCCCCGGGTCTACTTTTCCAACATATTGCTTTCCGATCTATCTTTTTGCCTCTTTTGTTTTCAGATCTATTATTCCAAAAACCCAAAAATACCTTGCTGCACTTTTTATTTGCTCTTTTTATTTTGTGTTCTTGAGAGATCTATCTCTCCAATCTATCATTACCTAGAGAGATTGACAACCTCTCTTTCACGTCGGGTTGCAAGTATCTGTTCTTTGTGTGCAGGTGTTGCTTATTAGGTGGTGGCGATCCCCCTACTGGTTCGATACCTTGGTTTCATAACTGAGGGAAATACTTACCGTCGTTGTGCTGCATCATCCCTTCCTCTTTGGGGAAATACCGATGCAGTCTCAAGCCACGTCAATCCACCTGTGGGCCACAAGCCAACAGGGCGCGTCCACCCCCCTGTGTTCGCCCTGTTGGTTTGTGGGGTCCACGTGGCTCCGGTTGACGTGATTCCAACGCAAAAATTCCTATAAATCTAGAAACCACCAAAATTTAACCTAGAACTTCGCTCTGCTACTCCAACTCTTTGTATCGAAGAAAAAAAACCATCAGGAGCCTTTCCAGTACCCTGCCGGAGGGGGATATCATCACCGGTGGCCATCTTCATCATCCCGGTGGAGGCCATGATGAGGAGGGAGTAGTTCACCCTCGGGGCTGAGGGTATGTACCAGTAGCTATGTGTTTAATCTCTCTCTCTCTCGTGTTCTTGAGATGTCACGATCTTGATGTATCACGGGCTTTGTTAATATAGTTGGATCATATGGTGTTTGTCCCCTGCTATCTTGATGTGATAAATTGAATCTTTCCCTTTGAGATTTTTTTATGTCGTATTGAATATTGGATTTGAGATAACTTGATGTATGTCTTCGTACTCAACTTGCGGATTCCTGTGGTGACAATGGGGTAATCTATGCATAGTGGTTGATACACGTTCTTGTCCTACTTTCTCTGATGGAATCTTGGGGTACTACCCTAAACCCTAAAAACCCTAATGATGGGGATATGTACCTGGGGTAGGGTCATAGGCCTGACCTACATACCCTACCCAAGGGCACTACCCTAGAAAACTTAAGGACTACAAGGAAGTCTCCGACTGAAATTACCAAGGCGTATGAGTCACACGATAGCATCCACTCGGAGTCTCTTTCCTCCACTCGACGGCTAGCTTTCACTCGGAAGAACCATAATTCAGTCGACCGCAGAAGACCAGAAGCCACTCCAGGGAGGCCAATGGGCAGGTGTTCGGCTGAACCATTAGTATCATTTATTACATACGTTACCTGTAATGTACATCTTTATTACCGTAATCGAACCCTTGGTTGCTGGGTATTGATGAGGGGCAGCGCACTCTATATAAGCCACCCCTCCCCTCTGGGACAAGGGTTCGCACCCCCGGTAACACTCATATTCCACACGACAAGAGCTCCCGAGCACTGAGACGCAGGGCTGTTACCTCCACGAGAGGGGCCTGACACTACGGGAAACAACTGATTTGCCGTCAGGAGGCTGATTTGCCGTCTGCATTTCGTCGGGCAGACGGCAAAGAGACAATTTGCCGTCATCGGAAGACGGCAAAAAAAACCTAACGGCAAAAAATATTTTGCCGTCTGTTGTTTTTATTACAGACGGCAAAGATTTTTGCCATCTGCCATTTTTATTACAGACGGCAAAGCAGCTCTTTGCCGTCTGTAATAACAATAGCAGACGGCAAAGAAGAAACACAACTCCCGGATCGATGAGGTGGCACGATCCACACCCCACGTTGTCTCTGGCTGATCTCTCCCCCTCACCCCCGTCCCCACCATGTGCTCTCTCTCCCCACGTTCTCTCCCTCTGAGCCGACCCCACCACGTTCTCTCTCCCTTATCTCAGCCGCACTAACTCTCTCTCTCTCTCTCTCGTACGCATTCGCCGCCACCGGCCACCCTCGCCGTCACCGGCCACCCCACCACGCTCGCCGCCACCGGCCCTGTCCTCGCTCCTTCTCCCTCAAGCCGAGCCCCTCCCCCATCCCCGTCGACCCGACCCCATCTCCCATCCCTGCCGAGCCGCCATGGAAGCCGCCGCCGGCCACCTACCTCGCACCGCCGCCCTCTCCCGAGCCCCCTCGCCGGAGGCCACCCGAGACGCCGTCTCCTACTGCCACTCACCACCGTTGGCCTCGCTCTACCACGGCGCACATCCGTGCTCCTCCTCTCCCGATGTGTATCGCGCCACCATGGCCAGCCATGGCAGTCGTCGTCGAGCTGCGGCTCCCTCGCGCCCCCTTGCGCCTCCGGCCGCCCTTCTCCTCTGGTCACCCGAGGCGGAGGTCGCCTGTGCCGCTCCCGTCAACCACCACTGCTGCCAGATCCAAGGTCGCCCCGACGCACGGCACGGCACCTCCCCCTCGTTGCCTGGCTACACATGCCCGTCGCCCCGAGTTGCAGCAGATCCAAGTATATAGTTAGACGTCACCATGCTGTAACTCGCCGTCATGAACTCCGGCGAGGGAGTGACTTCGGCCACCAAACGAACATGAACCGGGCCAGAACCAACGAACAAGAAGCGCAGCCATGTTTTCTTTAAATAACTAAAAACTCTTTGCCGTCTGTTAAACTATGAGGCTGACGGCAAAGCGATGTGGGGCCCACTTGCAAATAGAAAACCCTAAACCCTTCTTTGCCGTCTGCCCCAGGAGAAATCCTGACGGCAAAGTCTTTGCCGTCATCCCAATAAATAGCTGACGGCAAAGTATGCCTTTGCCGATTTCGATTTTGCCGTCTATGTTTGCCGTCAGCCAGATGACGGCAAACTCTTTGCCGTCTGTATTTCCTTCTTTGCCGTCTCTACACGCCTGACGGCAAACTAGCTATTTCCCGTAGTGTGAACTCATACATCTGTGTGTACAACCTCGTCGTAGCTAGGACTCTGCCCTCTCCTTTCATACACCTACCTTCTACTGTCAGGCTCGTTCCCACGACAGTTGGCGAACACCTTGGGGCAGGCGTCTAAGCAACTTCCAGCGAGGTTGCATTTTTTCTCCTTCGTCATGTCTTCCGTCGGTGGTTTGTTCCTGGGCCACGAGATCCGTCTCGGAGCGCTCACCTTCATCGCCGACGACTCGGCATGGCTCCAGGAAGCGCCTCTAGACGTTGAGGCGCTCCCGATCCGCGGGGCGGTGCCCTTCCGTGCAAGCTCCTGCGGTGTTCTTCTGCTGCAGCCGTCGACTCCGTACTCGTCGGCCCTCCCCGCTGCTCGACGCCGCAAGTGATCCGGTCGTTCGCGACTCCAGCGCTGGGTTAGGCATGCGGCGGCTTGCCAAATTTCGTCTCCGCAGATTGCGGCTATCGAGCCCGCCGAATCACTTCACGACGTGTTCGACTCCGCGTCGGATCGGTCCGACGTTCCCTCCGAGTGTGAGAGCTGCAATCCTGCGGCTGAGGTTCTTATGGCTGGTTCACATCAGAGTCCGCCGCCTGGCTTCGGCCGCGGCAGACGCGAAGCTGGTGGACCGTCGAACGAGCAGCAGCGCCGGGATGAGGATGTTCTCCATACGCCCATCGTCGGTGCAACTGCCGAGGCCCAGGCCTTGGAGGCCACTCTCCTTCGACTCGAAGAGATGCAGAGGGCACTCGATGAGCGTACCCGACAGCGTCCACAACCTTCCAGTCGACGTCAGAGACAGTTGTTTCTGAGTGGATCTCGGAACAACGTTGAGGTATTCCGTACTCCAGTTTTGAATGTTGCAGCTGCTGCTAAGATTGCCGATTCCATTCAGCCGTCACGTTCAGAGGCTGGCAGAGGTTTGCAGCAGATCAGAGCATTGCTTGAGGCAGCACAATAGCAGAATGTGGCTGTTTCTCGGTCGCAAAACAGGTTACATAGTAATTCGCCCAGAGCAGAAACAGTTCAGTCGGCGCACAGCCCGGGGTCACCTCCGCGTCGCAGGGGCGGAGGTTACCATGAAGATCAGTACCAGGATCAGGGTCGAGATCAGTTCGCTCCTCGTTATCACCGCGATGACCGCCGTCGAGTGCTTACTCCTCTGCGGAGTGGTTCATATGTGCCCCGGCACTACGATGATAGGCGCCCGTTCGGCGATGAGCGGAATCCTGGGTTTGACGCGAGGAATGTCCTTGCACAGAGGCGGATAGACAGAGGCAGAGCCCACAGGAATGATTATGATAGAGATTATCCCAGTGGAAGTGGTGTCGTTGTCTCTGGCCCCGAGTGTTTCAGCAGAGGCATTCGTTCTGCTGAGATTCCCCCTAACTTCAGGTTGGCGACTGGAATAAGCAAGTTCTCCGGCGAGTCAAAGCCGGAAACATGGTTAGATGATTACCGAGTGGCTGTGCAGATTGGTGGAGGAAATGATAACATAGCCATGAAGCATTTGTCCTTGATGTTGGATGGTTCGGCCCGAGCTTGGTTGAATCATTTGGCCCCTTCTAGCATCTATTGCTGGGAGGATCTGGCCCGTGTGTTCATCAAAACTTTTGAGGGCACCTGCAAGCGTCCAGCTGGTTTGATTGATCTTCAGCACTGTGTTTAGAAGCCCAATGAAACCTTGAGAGACTACATTCAGCGTTGGTCCACCCTGCATCACACCGTGGAGAATGTTTCCAAGCACCAGGCCGTTTGTGCTTTCAAGGCTGGTGTTAGGTACAGAGAGCTTTACCTGAAGTTTGGTCGCACAGGGGATATTTCCCTGAGCAAGATGATGGAGATTGCCACTCGGTACGCCAATGGCGAGGAGGAGGACCGCCTCCGCAGCGGCAAAGGGAAAGCAGTCGACAATGATGCCGGCGGAAATTCCAGTCGGAAACAGAAGCGCAAGGCTGATGCCCCTGCTCAGGCAGAGGCAGCCGCTCTGGCGGCACAAGGAAAAAATAAGGGGAAAGCCAAAGCGCAGTTTACCCCCAAGAAAGCAAAGAAATAGTCGGGAACAGATGTTCTGGATTTACCGTGTGCAATCCACACGAAGAAGGATGAAGAAGGCAATTTGATATTGCCAAAGCATACCACTCGACAGTGCCGTTTACTGATCCAGCAGTTTAAAGAAAGTTAGTCGAGTGAGAAAGCTCCTGAAAAGGAGAATGATGAAGACAAAGAAGAGTTTCCTGAAGTCAATGCCACTCTGTTGATTTTTGCTGATATAGAAAGCAAGAGTCGTTTCAAGGTTATCAACAGAGAAGTCAACATGGCTGTTCCTGCCACCCCCACATACCTCAAATGGTCTCAGACTGCTATCACATTCGACCAGTCAGACCACCCTGCTCATATCGCTACCCCCGGTCGACAGGCGCTGGTGGTAGACCCGGTTGTGGGAGGCACTCGGCTCTGCAAAGTCTTGATGGATGGTGGTAGCCGTTTGAACATCTTGTATGCAGATACCCTAAAGGGGATGGGCATTCCGATGTCCCGACTCAGTAAAAGCAACATGCAGTTCCACGGAGTCATCCCTGGGAAGAAGGCCAAGTCACTCGGCCAGATTGCATTGCATGTGGTGTTCGGCACCGATAAGAATTTTCGCAAAGAAAAATTGTCGTTTGAAGTTGTGGACTTCCAGAGCGCATATCACGCCATCCTTGGTCGTCCGGCGTATGCCCGTTTCATGGCCCGTCCATGCTACGTGTATCTCAAGCTGAAGATGCCCGGACCCAAAGGTGTGATCACAGTCACTGGCAATCGACAGAGGGCTGAGGAGTGCCTTCAGTAGGGCTCCAAAATTGCCGATCATCAGATGGCTATTGTCGAGTTGGAAGAGTACAAGAAGAGTGCTGATCCTGCCGACCTGCTACGTGCCAAGAAGCCCGCTTCTGAGTCAGCTTTTCAGTCGGCAGGTGAAGTGAAGCAAATCCACATTCACCCGACGGATCCAAATGCTGCTCCGACCAACATCTCAATGACACTCGACAGCAAATAGGAAGCCGAGCTCATCCAGTTCCTCCGTGAGAACTGGGACATCTTCGCATGGAAGCCTGCTGACTTGTCGGGTGTACCCAGGGAACTGGATGAGCACCGACTAAGAGTCGACCCGAAGGCCAAGCCTGTGAAAGAGCACTTGCGTCGGTCGGCAGCAGAGAAGCGAAAAGCAATCAGCGAGGAGGTGGCTCGTCTCTTGGCGGCTAAGTTCATACGTGGGATTTACCACTCCGAGTGGCTATCGAACGTCGTCATGGTCCCCAAGAAGGATAAGTCACTCCGCATGTGTATTGATTTCAAACATATCAATCGGGTCTGCCCAAAAGATCATTTTCCGCTCCCCCGCATTGATCAGATTGTCGACTCAACTGCGGGGTGCGAGCGTCTATCTTTTCTTGATGCATACTCTGGCTACCATCAGATCCGTCTGTTTGGTCCAGATGGAATAAAGACAGCCTTTATCACCCCTTTCGGGTGTTTTTGTTATATCACCATGCCTTTTGGTTTGAAAAATGCTGGCGCTACTTTCATGCGCATGATTAAAAAATGCTTGCTTGATCAGATCCCTCGGAATGTTGAAGCGTACATGGATGATATTGTCGTCAAGTCTCGCAAAGGTTCCGACCTGCTGACTGACTTGGCTGAAACATTCACCAATCTGAGGAGGTACGATATCAAGTTAAACCCGTCTAAGTGCACTTTCGGCGTTCCTGGTTGCAAATTGCTCGGTTTTCTTGTTTCCGAACGAGGAATCGACGTTAATCCTGAGAACATGAGTGCAATTACCCGAATGAAAAGCCCTGAGCATGTGCACGATGTCCAGAAGCTCACAGGTTGCCTGGCGGCGTTGAGTCGATTCATTTCTCGTCTCGGTGAGAAGGCATTGCCTTTATACCGACTGATGAAGAAGTCTGATACATTCGAGTGGACTCCAGAAGCTGAAGCAGCGTTTGTTGAGCTCAAAGCCCTGCTTTCCACCCAGCCGGTGCTTGCTGCTCTGCACAGCAAAGAGCCCTTGCTCCTGTACATCGCGGCCACTAATCAGGTCGTCAGTACAGTTCTCACTGTCGAGCGGGAAGAAGAAGGTAAGGCTTACAAAGTCCAACGTCCAGTCTACTATATTTCTGAAGTGTTACTCCTTCAAAGCAAAGGTACCCACATTACCAGAAGCTCATCTATGGTATATATTTGTCTACAAAGAAGGTGGCACACTACTTTCAAGATCACTCAATTTCAGTCGTCAGCGATGCTCCATTGTCTGAGATCCTCAACAATCGAGATGCGACTGGTCGAGTGGACAAATGGGCTATTGAGCTCCTTTACTTTGATATCAAGTTTGAAGCGAAAAAGGCAATCAAGTCTCAAGCACTTGCTGATTTCTTGGCCGAGTGGATAGAACAGCAACAACCAATCCAAATCTACTCGGCGCACTGGACCATGTTCTTTGATGGCTCGAAGATGCTGAATGGGTCTGGTGCCGGCGTAGTATTGGTATCCCCAAAAGGCGACAAACTCAGTTATGTCCTGCAGATTCACTTTGATTCCTCCAATAACGAAGCTGAATATGAAGCACTCTTATATGGGTTGTGTATGGCCATCTCACTCGGCGTCCGGCGCTTGATGGTATATGGTGATTCTGATTTGGTGGTCAATCAGGTGATGAAAGAGTGGGATGTCAGGAACCCTGCTATGACTAGATATTGCAATGCAGTAAGAAAGCTTGAGAAGAAGTTCGAAGGTTTGGAACTCAATCATGTTCCCCGAGTGAAGAATCAGGCAGCTGATGAGCTAGCAAAGATTGGATCCACTCGGAAGCCTGTCCCCAGCAATGTGTTTCTGGAACACCTTCATTCTCCTTCGGTGCAGGAAGATCCCTTCACTGAAGAGCCCCCGCAAGCTAAGAGCGCCTCTGATCCGACTGAAGTTGATGTCCCAGCGGTTATAGATTTGGTCATGGAGATTCTCGTGATCACTCCCGATTAGACAGTACCTTTTATCGCATACATTCTGAGGCAAGAACTTCCAGAAGACGAGGTTGAAGCTCGACAGATAGTTCGCAGGTCCAAGGCCTTTACCGTGATAGAGGGACAGCTTTACAGAGAAAGCGTAACTGGCGTAGCTGAGCGGTGCATCTCTCCTGAGGAAGGTCGATTGATTCTGGAGGAAATCCACTCGGGGACTTGTGGTCATCATGCGTCCTCTCGGACGATTGTTGCCAAAGCATACCAAGCTGGTTTCTTCTGGCCGCGTGCTAACGAAATGGCTAAGGATATTGTCGATCACTGCAAAGGATGCCAGTTTTATGCAAACTTGTCACATAAACCCGCGTCTGCCTTGAAGACTATTCCACTCGTCTGGTCGTTCGCTATATGGGGTTTGGATATGGTCGGTCCTCTCCGAACAGGCCAGAGTGGATTTACACATTTGCTGGTAGCAGTCTACAAATTCACTAAGTGGATTGAAGTTAAGCCCATAAAAAAGCTGAACTCGCGCACTGCTATCAAATTCACGAAAGAGATAATGTTCCGGTATGGAGTTCCCCACAGTATCATCACAGACAACGGTTCAAACTTCAACTCGAAAGAGTTCAGATACTTTTGCTCCTCCCAAGGCACTCGGGTGGATTACGCATCCGTTGCGCACCCCTAGACTAATGGTCAAGCTGAGCGGGTGAATGGCCTTATCCTTCAAGGGTTGAAGCCTCGACTCATGCGAGATCTTGAACATGCAGCTGGAGCTTGGGTGACTGAATTGCCGTCTGTTCTGTGGGGCTTGAGGACGACTCCTAACCGGTCGACTGGGCGCACTCCTTTCTTCATGGTATATGGAGCTGAAGCCATTTTGCCGAGTGATATCCTTCACAATTCTCCCCGTGTAGACCTTTACACCGAGGCTGAGGCTGAACAAGCACGACAAGACGGTGTGGATCTCCTGGAGGAAGAACGCGAAATGGCTCTGATTCGGTCGACTGCGTACCAGCAAGATCTGCGTCGCTTCCATGCAAGGCATGTCAGGAGTCGAGCATTCCATGAAGGTGATCTTGTGCTTCGAGTGCATCAGCAGCGACCTCACAAGCTCGCCCCCGCATGGGAAGGTCCTTTCGTCGTCACCAAAGTACTGAACAATGGAGCTTACCACCTCTTCAACCTCAAGAAGAATATCGACGATCTGCGTGCCTGGAACGCGGATTTACTTTGACGTTTTTATACTTGACGACTGAGTTGTTTTGATGTAATAAGATTACTCCAGACAGTGTCGTTTGTCAAAGTTATGACTCCCGCAGTCTATTGTCGATTCCGATCGCACAATTTTGCATTCAAAAACTACTTCGAGTGACGAGCGATCCTCACACTCGGGGGCTTAGCTGCGAACCAGCTTTCGCCTAAGTTAAAAACCCTTCCGAGTGGATAGTATTCCATTCACTCGGAAACTTAGCTGCGAACCAGTCTTCGTCTAAGTTCAAAACAACTCCGAGTGACGAGCGATCCTCTCACTCGGGGGCTTAGCTGCGAACCAGCTTTCGCCTAAGTTAAAAACCCTTCCGAGTGGATAGTATTCCATTCACACGGAAACTTAGCTGTGAACCAGTCTTCGTCTAAGTTCAAAACTACTCCGAGTGACGAGCGATCCTCTCACTCGGGGGCTTAGCTGTGAACCAGCTTTCGCCTAAGTTAAAAACCCTTCCGAGTGGATAGTATTCCATTCACTCAGAAACTTAGCTGCGAACCAGTCTTCGTCTAAGTTCAAAACTACTCCGAGTGACAAGCGATCCTCTCACTCGGGGGCTTAGCTGCGAACCAGCTTTCGCCTCAGTTAAAAACCCTTCCGAGTGGATAGTATTCCATTCACTCGGAAACTTAGCTGCGAACCAGTCTTCGTCTAAGTTCAAAACTACTCCGAGTTACGAGCGATCCTCTCACTAGGGGGCTTAGCTGCGAACCAGCTTTTGCCTAAGTTAAAAACCCTTCCGAGTGGATAGTATTCCATTCACTCAGAAACTTAGCTGCGAACCAGTCTTCGTCTAAGTTCAAAACTACTCCGAGTGACGAGCGATCCTCTCACTCGGGGGCTTAACTGCAAACCAGCTTTTGCCTAAGTTTAAAAACCCTGCCGAGTGAATAATATACTATTCACTCGGAAACTTAGTTGCGAATCAGTCTTCGCCTAAGTCCGAAATTCTTCCGAGTGCTGAACATCCGTTCCATTCGAGAACAAAGCAAATTCAGCCAAACGAAGGATCAACAGCAAAATGCAGATAAATCCAAAGTTTCTAGCGCGATTAAAAGTTGTTCGCGCGAACGAAAGTACTCAGGCTTAAGGCCTGAACGATGTTTTAAAGCGGTTACACCTTCACTAGGCATACCGAGGCAAATAAAGTTTTAACTGTGATTAAAGTTTCATCAAGCTCCGGTGGGACTCGCAGGCTCGACAAAAGTGTCCAGATCAATCCCATCAGCGATCCGAGTGGCTGCGTCGATGAAGGTATCCATGAAGTCCTCGAATTGAAGTTTCTTCGCGTTGACCACCTGGAGCGCCTTCAGCTTGTCCTCCTTTGCCTCCCTGCAATGGACTCGGACGAGTGACAGCGCCACGTTGGCTCCGCGGCGAGCAGCAGATTTTTTCCATGCTTGCACTCGACTGGGAATTTCATTGAGGCGAGTCATCATCGACTCAAGGTCAGTCTGGAGGGTGTCTTCTAGCCACAGTTCTTTGTCAATCTTCTCCAGCGCAGCCTTCAGTCGAGTGATATACCCCTACACACTTTTGAGACGAGCGTCGAGCCTGAGCATGTTCATTGCCACAGCGTCCCCGACGGGTGACTTGGTTGGGTCCAGATTGGGCTCGATATCTTCGGTCTCCTTGTCAAAGTCTTGGCAGAATTCTATATGAAGGGGAAAGGAAAAGTTGCTCACGCAGCTGTTCTGGAGAAATTAAAGAAATTCACTCGATGGAAGAAAGTTACCTTCAAGCATGCCGAACATCTTCTTCGCAAAGTCTCCCAAGTAGTTCTCCAGATTGCTCCTTCTCTTGGTCTGCAGCTCAAGCTTTTTGATCCAATCGGCCCGTTCTTGCTTGAGTTTGGTATTCTCTTCTTCCAATTTGCTGGCTGCGGCAAGCTTCTTCTCAGCAGCTTTGGTTTTCTCCTTCGCCACCTTCTGTGCATCAGCAAGCGCTTTGTCTTTGTCTTCAAGCGCCTTCTTCATGGTATCTAAAGAAATAGCATTGTTGAGTCGGGCTCGGAGTCGACGGTTCTCATCACGCATGTCTGTTCGAGTGAGGACACTCGGTTCAAAGGATAGAAGATGAAAGTGATAGCGCAATTGGTCGACAAGGATTACCTCCCAGGGTCTTCAGCTCAGTCTGTGCACGGTCTAGGCTGTTCTTGGTTATCTCCAGATCCAGCTGAAGTTGGGTTTTCTCCTTCTCCAGCTCGACGTACTTAGTCCCAATCTCACAAGCTTTCTGAAATCAGCAAAGAAGTAGTTCAGTCGACACTAATATTTTTTCACTTCCGAGTGGAAAAGAGTAAGTTCAGTCGACTGGATGGCGGCCCGCTGCCCCACCCCACACCCCTGCAAAGCGTCATATCATGGTTGATGGAAATGATGTCCATGAAACCTGCAAGGCAGGTGACAAGCGTACTCCAGGTACGAAAAAGGACTCCGAGTCCAAGTTCTTAAGACTACTCCCCATCGTAAACGATCGACAGTAGTCTCGGGGACTACACCCAGTGGGGGCACTCAGCGTGCCCCCACTGGATTCGAAACCACTCGGCCAGGTCCGACCTGTCCGAGTATAAAAAAAAGAGCAAGCAAACATTGTCTCTATTAGACCCCTGCCGATGCAAGCACTCGACGGCGGTCTCGGGGACTACACCCAGTGGGTGCACTCAGCGTGCCCCCACTGGACCTACTATCACTCAACCAGGTCCGTCCTGTCGAGTGATAAGCATGGCAAAACAACTATCAAAACAAATTTAAGACCCCTGTCGATGTCTTCGTCATTCGACAGCGGTCTCGGGGACTACACCCAGTGGGTGCACTCAGAGTGCCCCCACTGGACCAGAAACCACTCCATTAAGACCTGATCTACTCGAGGAGAAAGCAAGCAAGTATGCATTAAAAGAATACACCCAGTGGGTGGGTGTAGAATCAAGATGGACAAGAATTCAATCGGAAATGAACTTACAATCGCACTTACATGGACATTGGCTTGGAGGGCTGTGCTGGCATCATAAGCCAACTTGCTGGCCTCATACGCTTCCTTCGTTCGCAGCATCATTTGCCCAGCCTGGATCATGGCCTCCTTGGCAGCTCCAGTCTGGTCCTTTGGGAGGTGGTACAAAGGGTATGGAGGCGTCGAGTGAGTCGGTGCTGCAGCTGGGACCTTGAGAGTTGCCGGAGGTTGCCCGAGTGGTGCTGAAACCACGAGAGTTGAAGTTGCTGGCGGGGCACTCGACAGAGGGATCACGAGATCAGCTCTGGCTCGGGAAGAGTCGCCAAGTTCTTGAGATGATGTAACAGTCGACCTTCGAAGCGCCTGTCCCGATGATGTCCTCCGAGTGCGAGTGCGGGGAGCGTCCAAGGGAAAAACTTCATCATCCGCTCCTTGCTGCAGTTCCTCATCGTCTTCCACATGGATGACGTCGTCTGATACGTCTCCAACGTATCTATAATTTTTTATTGTTCCATGCTATTATATTATCTGTTTTGGATGTTTTATATGCATTAATATGCTATTTTATATTAATTTTTGGACTAACCTATTAATCTAGAGCCTAGTGCCAGTTTCTATTTTTTCCTTGTTTTTGAGTATTGCAGATAAGGAATATTAAACGGAGTCCAAACGGAATAAAATCTTCAATATGATTTTTCTTGGACCAGAAGCAACCTGTCAAGCTTGGAGATCAAGGCAGAAGAGCTGTCGTGGCGTCACAAGCAACAGGGGCGCGCCCTAGGGGCGGCGCCCCCTGGCTTGTGGACCCACGGCAGGTCTCCTGCCCTACCTCTTCGACCTATAAATTCCCAAATATTCCCTGGATACTAGAGAGAGCCACAAAAATACTTTTCCGTAGCCAGGAGCCTCGGTTCCCGTGAGATCCAATCTTGGAGCCTTTTCTGGTAATCTGCCGGAGGGGGATTCGATCACGGAGGGCATCTACATCAACTCCATTTCCCCTCCGATGATGCGTGAGTAGTCCACCACAGACCTTCGGGTCCATAACAAGTAGCTAGATGGCTTCTTCTCTCTCTTTGCTCTTCAATACCATGTTCTTCATGATCTTCATGGAGATCTATTCAATGTAATACTTTTGTGCGGTGTGTTTGTCGAGATCCGATGAATTGTGGGTTTATGATCAGCTTATCTATGAATATTATTTGAGTCAAATCTTAATTCTTATATGCATGATTTCATATCTTTGCAAGTCTCTTCGATTTATTGGTTTGGTTTGGCCAACTAGATTGGTAATTCTTGCAATGGGAGAAGTGCTTAGTTTTGGGTTCAATCTTGCGGTGTCCTCACCCAGTGACAAAGTAGGGGTAGCGAGGCACGTATTGTATTGTTGCCATCGAGGATAAAAAGATGGGGTTTTCATCATATTGCTTGAGTTTATCCCTCTACATCATGTCATCTTACCTAATGCGTTACTCTGTTCTTCATGAACTTAATACTCTAGATGCAGGCAGGAGTCGGTCGATGTGTGGAGTAATAGTAGTAGATGCAGAATCGTTTCGGTCTACTTGACACGGACGTGATGCCTATATGCATAATCATTGCCTTGGATATCGTCATCACTATGCGCTTTTCTATCAATTGCTCGACAGTAATTTGTTCACCCACCGTATCGTTTTCCTTTAAGAGAGAAACCTCTAGTGAAACCTATGGCCCCCGGGTCTATTTTCCATCATATATTTTCAGATCTATAAATCAAAAATACCAAAAATACCATGCTGCAATTTTATTTACTTTTCTTTTAGTTTTACTTTTGGCAATCATCTATATCTATCTCTATCAGATCTCATCTTTGCAAGTAACCGTGAAGGGATTGACAACCCCTTTATAGCGTTGGGTGCAAGTGTTTGATTGTTTGTGTAGGTGCAAATATTGGTGTCTTGTTTGTTCCTCCTACTGGATTGATACCTTGGTTCTCAACAAACTGAGGGAAATACTTAACCTACTTGGCTGCATCACCCTTTCCTCTTCAAGGGAAAACCCAACGCATGCTCAAGAGGTAGCAAGAAGGATTTCTGGCGCCGTTGCCGGGGAAGATTCAAGACAAGATCTACATCTACAAGTCCCATCACAAACTCATCTCTTGAATTTACATTATTTGCCATTTGCCTCTCGTTTTCCTCTCCCCCACTTCTAAAACGATTTTCGAAAAGATTTGCCTTTTTATTCGCCCTTCTTCCGTTCGTCTTTTTGTTCGCCTTTTTGCTTGCTTGTATGCTAGATCGTTTCGTTGCCACCATGTATGAACCTAAAGAGGATTTCTTTGAAAAGGATAGTAATAATCTTGAGGGAAATCTTGATGCTTATAATAAACCTCATGAAGAACCTACTATCATGCAAACAAAAAAACTCCGCATAGGTAGCGGTAATATTATTGGAAAAGGTGTTATTCAAGATTTCTTTACTTGTGCCGGTACGCTACCTACTTTAGGAGGTTCCATTCTCCATAAAACTAATAGCCTTGCGGATGCGATAACACTTTTAATAATTGAACTTGAGAGGCAATTTGTTCATATGCATCCTTGCATACAAAGGATTTTTCTAGAGTTCTCTAATATTCAGCTTCCTTCCGTTAAGCGTGCCGCCACTATATTTCTAGCCCACGAGTTTAGATTCATCATGAAAGAGGCTAGTGAAATTTTTGCTCATTATAAAATCAATGGTGGATGTCCCCCTATAGAGGAGATCCTTTTTAATCAAGAAGAAATTATGAGATTGCAATCTCCGGATTACGTTGCTTATAATGAAAATTTGAGAAAGAAGGTCCCTATTGAGGTTTTGGTTGATAAGATTTCTGAACTCAATGATAATTTTGCTATACAAAACAATGGATTAGAGTTCATATTAAGAGATAGGCTTTTAACTTTCCACCATAGGAAAGCTTACAATGATGAATTGATTATACATTATAGGGGGCCGAAGGAGGAACCTATTCCTCCCGCACTTGATATTAAGGATCCTTATCCTATTAAATTTAGCCCTTTTGATTATTTTTGCTTGCCACAAAGGAAACTTGCGGCTGAAAGAAGGGAGTATGAGATGAGCATGGATGATCTCCGGTATTATTATGACAATACGTAGATCTATTGCGTTATGCCTAGCTAGGGGCGTTAAACAATAGCGCTTGTTGGGAGGCAACCCAATTTTATTTTTTGCTTTCTGTTTTTTGCTTCTGTTTTGCTGTGTTTCACACATTATTACTTCTGTAATAATTGTGTTTTATTGTTTTAATTAGTGTTTGTGCCAAGTAAGACCTTTGGGATGGCTTACGGTGTTTGTTGATTTGGATTTGCTGAAAAACAGAAACTTTTGCGCTCAGTCCAGGAATTTTATAAATTCTGCAGAGCGTCAACTGGATCTGAATTTTTTACAAAAGATTTATATGCAAATTACCCTGGTTTTCCTAATTTTTCATAATTTTTTGAGTTACATAAGTATTCGAAGTTTACAGATTGCTACAGACTGTTCTGTTTTTGACAGATTCTGTTTTCTATGTGTTGTTTGCTTATTTTGATGTATCTATGGGTTGTATCGGGGGGTATGAACCATGGAGAAGTTAGAATACAGTAAATATTACACCAATATAAATAAAGAATGAGTTCACAACAGTACCTAAAGTGGTGATTTATTTTTCTAATACTAACGGATCTCACGAGTTTTCTGTTGAGTTTTGTGTTGTGAAGTTTTCAAGTTTTGGGTAAAGATTTGATGGACTATGGAATAAAGAGTGGCAAGAGCCTAAGCTTGGGGATGCCCAAGGCACCCCAAGTCATATTCAAGGATTCCAAAGAGCCTAAGCTTGGGGATGCCCCGGAAGGCATCCCCTCTTTTGTCTTCAATCTATCGGTAAATTTACTTGAGGCTATATTTTTATTCACCACATGATATGTGTTTTGCTTGGAGCGTCTTGTATGATATGAGTCTTTGCTTTTTAGTTTGCCACAATCATCCTTGCTGCACACTTCTTTTTGAGAGAGACACGCTGAATCGTGAATTTATTAGAATACTCTATGTGCTTCACTTATATCTTTTGAGCTAGGCAATGTTGCTCTAGTGCTTCACTTATATCTTTTTAGAGCACGGTGGTGTTTTATTTTATAGAAATAATTGAACTCTCGTACCTCAATTATATTATTTTGAGAGTCTTTTAAACAGCATGGTAATTTTTTTAGGTTATGAATTTAGTCCTAATATAATAGGCATCCAAGAGGATATAATAAAAACTTTCATATAAAGTGCATTGAATACTATGAGAAGTTCGATTCCTTGCATAAAGTTTTGAGATATAGAGATGGTGATATTACAGTCATGCTAGTGAGTAATTGTGGATTGGTAAGAATAATTGTGTTAAGGTTTGTGATTCCCGTAGCATGCACGTATGGTGAACCGCTATGTAAGGAAGTCAGAGCATGATTTGTTTGATGATTGTTACCCTTTGTGTGATGGGTCGGGAGCGCGCGATGGTTTACTCCTACCAACCTCTCCCCTAGGGGCATGCGTCTAACACTTTGCTTTGATGACTAATAGGCTTTTGCAATAAGTATGTGAGTTCTTTATGACTAATGTGAGTCCATGGATTATACCCACTCTCACCCTTCCACCTTTGCTAGCCTCTCTAGTACCGCGCAACTTTCGCCGGTGCATTAAACCCACCTTCCTCAAAACAGCCACCATATATCTTTCCTCAAAACAGCCACCATACCTACCTATTTATGGCATTTCCATATACATTCCGAGATATATTGCCATGCAACTTCCACCGTTCCGTTTATTATGACACGCACCATCATTGTCATATTGCTTTGCATGATCGTAAGATAGCTAGCATGATGTTTTAATGGCTTGTCCATTTTTTTATGTCATTGCTACACTAGATCATTGCACATCCCGGTACATTGCCGGAGGCATTCATATAGAGTCATATTTTGCTAGCATTGAGTTGCAATTTTTGAGTTGTAAGTAAATAAAAGTGTGATGACCATCATTATAGAGCATTGTCCCGTGTGAGGAAAGGATGATGGAAGCTATGATTCCCTCTCAAGTGGGATGAGTCTCCGGACTTTACAAAAAATAAAAGAGGCCAAAGATGCCCACCAAAAAAAAGAGATAAAAAAATATGAGAGAAAAGAGAGAAGGGGCAATGTTACTATCCTTTTTCCACACTTGTGCTTCAAATAGCACCATGATCTTCATGATAGAGAGTCTCCTATTTTGTCACTTTCATATACTAGTGGGAATTTTTCGTTATATAATTTGGCTTGTATATTCCAATGATGGGCTTCCTCAAATTGCCCTAGGTCTTCATGAGCAAGCGAGTTGGATGCACACCCACTTAGTTTCTTTTTGAGCTTTCATACACTTATAGCTCTAGTGCATCCGTTGCATGGCAATCCCTACTCACTCACATTGATATCTATTGATGGGCATCTCCATAGCCCGTTGATACGCCTAGTTGATGTGAGACTATCTTCTCTTTTCCCTTGCAATCTCCACCATATTCTATTCCACCTATAGTGCTATATCCATGGCTCACGCTCATGTATTGCGTGAAAGTTGAAAAAGTTTGAGAACATAAAGGGTGTGAAACAATTGCTTGACTTGTCATCGGGGGTGTGCATGATTTAAATACTTTGTGTGGGGAAGATGGAGCATAGCCAGACCATATGATATTGTAGGGATAACTTTCTTTAGCCATGTTATTTTGAAGGTACACGATTGTTTGTTAGTATGCTTGAAGTATTACTGTTTTTATGTTGATATTAAGCTTTTGTTTTGAATCTTACGGATCTGAACATTCATGCCACAACAAAGGATATTACATGGATATATATGTTAGGTAGCATTCCACATCAAAAATTCTGTTTTATCATTTAGCTACTCGAGGACGAGCAGGAATTAAGCTTGGGGATGCTTGATACGTCTCCAACGTATCTATAATTTTTGATTGTTCCATGCTATTATATTATCTGTTTTGGATGTTTTATATGCATTAATATGCTATTTTATATTAATTTTTGGACTAACCTATTAATCTAGAGCCTAGTGCCAATTTCTGTTTTTTCCTTGTTTTTGAGTATTGCAGATAAGGAATATTAAACGGAGTCCAAACGGAATAAAATCTTCGATATGATTTTTCTTGGACCAGAAGCAACCTGTCAAGCTTGGATACCAAGGCAGAAGAGCTGCCGTGGCGTCACAAGCAACAGGGGGGCGCCCTAGGGGGGGCGCCCCCCTGGCTTGTGGACCCACGGCAGGTCTCCTACCCTACCTCTTCGACCTATAAATTCCCAAATATTCCCTGGATACTAGAGAGAGCCACAAAAATACTTTTCCGTCGCCAGGAGCCTCGGTTCCCGTGAGATCCAATCTTGGAGCCTTTTCTGGTAATCTGCTGAAGGGGGATTCGATCACGGAGGGCATCTACATCAACTCCATTTCCCCTCCGATGATGCGTGAGTAGTCCACCACAGACCTTCGGGTCCATAACAAGTAGCTAGATGGCTTCTTCTCTCTCTTTGCTCTTCAATACCATGTTCTTCATGATCTTCATGGAGATCTATTCAATGTAATACTTTTGTGCGGTGTGTTTGTCGAGATCCGATGAATTGTGGGTTTATGATCAGCTTATCTATGAATATTATTTGAGTCAAATCTGAATTCTTATATGCATGATTTCATATCTTTGCAAGTCTCTTCGAGTTATTGGTTTGGTTTGGCCAACTAGATTGGTAATTCTTGCAATGGGAGAAGTGCTTAGTTTTGGGTTCAATCTTGCGGTGTCCTCACCCAGTGACAAAGTAGGGGTAGCGAGGCACGTATTGTATTGTTGCCATCGAGGATAAAAAGATGGGGTTTTCATCATATTGCTTGAGTTTATCCCTCTACATCATGTCATCTTACCTAATGCGTTACTTTGTTCTTCATGAACTTAATACTCTAGATGCAGGCAGGAGTCGGTCGATGTGTGGAGTAATAGTAGTAGATGCAGAATCGTTTCGGTCTACTTGACACGGACGTGATGCCTATATGCATAATCATTGCCTTGGATATCGTCATAACTATGTGCTTTTCTATCAATTGCTCGACAGTAATTTGTTCACCCACCGTATCGTTTTCCTTTAAGAGAGAAGCCTCTAGTGAAACCTATGGCCCCGGGGTCTATTTTCCATCATATATTTTCAGATCTATAAATCAAAAATACCGAAAATACCTTGCTGAAATTTTATTTACTTTTCTTTTAGTTTTACTTTTGGCAATCATCTATATCTATCTCTATCAGATCTCATCTTTGTAAGTAACCGTGAAGGGATTGACAACCCCTTTATAGCGTTGGGTGCAAGTGTTTGATTGTTTGTGTAGGTGCAAATATTGGTGCCTTGCTTGTTCCTCCTACTGGATTGATACCTTGGTTCTCAACAAACTGAGGGAAATACTTAACCTACTTCGCTGCATCACCCTTTCCTCTTCAAGGGAAAACCCAACGCATGCTCAAGAGGTAGCATCGTCAACTACCAATCGACAACCTTAATCAAGTCAATCGACAATTCTTCTTCAAAAAACAGAGTAGAGTGAAGATTCGTTGTACCTCGTTGGGAGGTGGCCGCGTCAGCAGTGTCCACTTCCATGTGATCCTCTTCATCTAGCAGCTCTGGCAAACAAATTCCACTCGGTCAATAAAGACATGAAGTTCTACAATAGCAGAGAAAAGAAAGTGGACACTCACGTTGAGGCGACGGGTACAGTGATCTTCATGCGAGGCAGAGCCTTTCGAGGTTTCGGTGCGTCAGATCTGGGCTGTTTCGCAGCCTTTTCAGTCGACTCGGACGTTGCAGCCCGGTCGCGCTTCGGATTCCTTGTGCTCGAAGCCAACGTTTTGCTTGGGGCGGCTTCTGGGTCTTCACGCTGCTTGGTACGACGCTGAATGCGCGGAAGAGCCTGGACCTCTACCTCGCCTTCCTCCAGGTCGTCACCGCTGTCTTCACTGTCATCGGCGTAATCGACATCTGCGCTGCCGCCTGCGCTTTCTTCTCCGTCATCAGGCTATGCTCCATTCGGCACTGGCGAATACATGTTCGTAAACTCCTGCAAGATACACACTGTAAAGTCAGTCGACTGAAGATCCAATCACTCGACGAATCATGAAAGCATTCGACAAAGATATAACTTACCAGGTTCGTCGGCGGGTTCAAAGCAGAGAAGGGCAAGATTCGCTTGGCTCCCAGAGGATTGTCGCACGCTCCAGTGATGCTTCTGAGCCACTGTGCGACAGTCTCCTCAGAGACTTCCTCTGGATGTGTCCGAGTGGTATCTTCAGGTCCTGAATAATGCCACATAGTGTGGTCCCTCGCCTGAAGAGGCTGGATTCGCCGACTGAGAAATGCATCTAGAAGGTCCATTCCAGTCACTCCACCACGGTCAGATCTATTACAGCGTTCACTAAGATTCCTACCTGGACTTTCTCTCCATCTGTCACTGACAAGGTTCTGGGAGTAGTGGGTCGGTCCAATGTGAAGGGAGGAAGTCCAGTCGACATATTGGGGGAGGCAACATCTTTGCAGTAAAACCATGTCGACTGCCAACCCCGAACAGATTCAGGGAAGGTCATCGACGGGTACGCACTCCTACCCCTCTTCTGGATCCCCAAGCCACCGCATAGCTAGATGACATGAGTCTTACTATCACTGGGGTTGGCCTTTTTGACACATTGGGACCGGATAGTGAATATGTGTTTGAACAAACCCCAATGAAGAGAGCAACCCAAGAAACACTCGCACAAGGTGATGAAAGTGGAAAGGTATGAAATGGTATTCGGAGGAAAGTGGTGGAGTTGCGCTCCAAAAAAGTTCACGAACCCGCGGACGAATGGATGAGGGGGCAAAGAAAAACCTCGCTCGACGTGGGTGAGGAGGAGGACTCGCTCCCCTTCGCGCGGCTCCGGCTCGAGCTCCCCCTCCGACAGCCTCCACGAACCTTCAGCTATGAGCCCGTCGGCGACGAGGTTCTCGACGTCCCCCGCCGTGACCGTCGACGGGAGAAAATCTCCCTGGATCCACCCCGGCGGCGCCGTGAATCTGGCACCCGACGGCTTCTTCGCCTTGGCCCCTCCCTTCTTGGCGCGCTCGAGCTTCTCCGTCTTGCTCTTCGTCATTGCGGCGGCGGTCGTCGAGGCGGGGTCGAGCGGCGCGCGTGGAGCAGGGGAGGCGGAGGAAAAGAGAGGATTTGGGGGAGAAGCAATGTGTTGTCCGCGGCGCGGTCTGATCTTATATCGGCCCGAGTGGGTCGCTGACCTGCGGGCCCGCCAGATCTCTGTGTATCTCCGCCGCAGAAGACGCGTTGTACGTGGCGTAATGGGCGGCACGGAAATCGAGGCATTATGCTCCCACTTGCCCCAGTCGTGGCGTCATCTTCGCGCAGCGCGCGCTTCCCAAATTTTCGAACCCCGTGAAATCCGGGCCCGACGGAGCTACCCATCGCATCAGAAGACCCTGCTGACCACTCGGGCCTGATTTTGTGCTCAAGTTCACTCGGACGTGTTTCAAGACAGAATCGATCAGGGTGAATGACAAAGATTCCAATCGACGCAGACTTCTGTGAAGCCCTAAAATGCACTCGGAATTTTTATGTCTTATCAGAACCTGCATCGACCCCATTTTTCACTCGAACCCCGATCCATTAGAGGGCTAATGATGGGGATATGTACCTGGGGTAGGGTCATAGGCCTGACCTACATACCCTACCCAAGGGCACTACCCTAGAAAACTTAAGGACTACAAGGAAGTCTCCGACTGAAATTACCAAGGCGTATGAGTCACTCGACAGCATCCACTCGGAGTCTCTTTCCTCCACTTGACGGCTAGCTTTCACTCGGAAGAACCATAATTCAGTCGACCGCAGAAGACCAGAAGCCACTCCAGGGAGGCCAATGGGCAGGCGTTCGGCTGAACCATTAGTAGCATTTATTACATACGTTACCTGTAACGTACATCTTTATTACCGTAATCGAACCCTTGGTTGCTGGGTATTGATGAGGGGCAGCGCACTCTATATAAGCCACCCCTCCCCTCTGGCACAAGGGTTCGCACCCCCGGTAACACTCATATTCCACACGACAAGAGCTCCCGAGCACTGAGACGTAGGGCTGTTACCTCCACGAGAGGGGCCTGAACTCATACATCTGTGTGTACAACCTCGCCGTAGCTAGGACTCTGCCCTCTCCTTTCGTACCCCTACCTTCTACTGTCAGGCTCGTTCCCACGACAGATGGTGCTGTTGAAGATGTTGATGGAGATTGGCCTCCCAAAGATGAGAGGGGTCTTGGTGATGACGATAGCTTCGATTTCCCCCTCCGGGAGGGAAGTTCCCGCGGCGGAATCGCTCCGTCGGAGGGCAAAAGTGCTCCAGTCCAAGTTCCGCCTGGAGGCGGCGGCGCTTCGTTCCGAAAGTCCTCCTCTAATTTTTTCTAGGTCAAGTGTGACCATATACCAGAAGATGGGCAACGGAGGTGGGCCGTGGTGGCCACAACCCATCAGGGCGCGCCCAGGGGGGCATGGCACGCCCTGGTGGGTTGTGCCCACCTTGGAGGCCCCCTCCGGTAGTTTTCTGCTCCAGTATTTTTTATTAAATAGAAAAAAAATCTCCGTAAAATTTCAGCTTCATTGGAGTTGTGCAGAATAGGTATCTCTAACGTACTTTTCTTAGGTCCAGAATTCCAGCTGCTGGTATTCTCCCTCTTTGTGTAAACCTTGCATATTTTGAGAGAAAAGACATTAGAATCACTCCCCAAAGCATCATTATTCAACAAAACAAAGTAAATAACAGTAGGAAATCATGATGCAAAATGGACGTATCATTAGGCAGCATTCCACATCAAAAATTCTGTTTTTATCATTTACCTACTCGAGGACGAGTAGGAATTAAGCTTGGGGATGCTAATACGTCTCCAACGTATCTATAATTTTTGCTTGTTCCATGTTGTTATATTATCATTCTTGGATGTTTTACAATCACTTTATGGCAACTTTATATCATTTTTTGGGACTAACCTATTGACATAGTGCCAAAGTGCCAATTGTTGTTTTTGCTTGTTTTTTACTTCGCAGAATATCAGTACCAAACGGAGTCCAATCGCGACAAAACTTTTTGGAGATTTTTTTTGGACCAGAAGATACCCAGTGGTCCAAAGAAGTGCTAGAGAGGTGGGATGTGGAGAGCACAACCCACCAGGGCGCGCCAGGGGGCCCCCGACGCACCCTGATGGGTTGTGCCCTCCACGGGGACCCTCTCCACCGCCTCTGATGCCTATAAATACCCAAATATTCAGAAAACCCTAGGGGAGTCGACGAAAAACACATCCAGCCGCCGCAAGTTATAGAGCCTCGAGATCCAATCTAACACCATCATGGAGGGGTTCATCATCCTCATTGGTGTCTCTCCGATGATGCGTGAGTAGTCCACCATATACCTACGGGTCCGTAGGCAGTAGCTAGATGGCTTCCTCTTTCTCTCTCTCTTTTGATTCTCAATACAATGGTCTCCTGGAGATCTATTTGATGTACACTTTTGCGGTGTGTTTGTTGGGATCCGATGAATTTTGATTTCATGATCAGTTTCTATCCATGAATATTATTTGAGTCTTCTTTGATCTCTTATATGCATGATTACTTATAGCCTCGTATTTCTTCTTCGGATCTTTGGTTTAGTTAGGCCGACTAGATCGATTTTTCTTGCCATGGGAAGAGGTGCTTTGTGATGGGTTCGATCTTGCGGTGTCCTTTCCCAGTGACAGAAGGGGCAGCAAGGCACGTATGTATCGTTGCCATTAAGGATAACAAGATGGGGTCTATTCCTACATGAATAGATCATGTCTACATCATGTCATCGTTCTTATTGCATTACTCCGTTTTTCCTTGAACTTAATACACTAGATGCATGCTAGATAGCGGTCGATGTGTGGAGTAGTAGTGGTAGATGCAGGCAGGAGTCGGTCTACTTATCTTGAACGTGATGCCTATATAATGATCATCTCCTTGGATATGGTCATGATTATTTTATCTTCTATAAATTGCCCAGCAGTAATTTGTTCATCCACCGTGTGCTATACTCATGAGAGAAGCCACTAGTGAAACCTACGGCCCCCGGGTCTACTCTTCCAACATATTGCTTTCCGATCTATCTTTTTGCCTCTTTTGTTTTCAGATCTATTATTCCAAAAACCCAAAAATACCTTGTTGCACTTTTTATTTGCTCTTTTTATTTTGTGTTCTTGAGAGATCTATCTCTCCAATCTATCATTACCTAATCTATCTTTTTACCGTAGAGAGATTGACAACCTCTCTTTCACGTCGGGTTGCAAGTATCTGTTCTTTGTGTGCGGGTGCTGCTTATTAGGTGCTAGTGATCCCCTACTGGTTCGATACCTTGGTTTCATAACTGAGGGAAATACTTACCGTCGTTGTGCTGCATCATCCCTTTCTCTTTGGGGAAATACCGACGCAGTCTCAAGCCACGTCAAGCCACCTGTGGGCCACAAGCCAACAGGGCGCGTCCACCCCCCCTGTGTTCGCCCTGTTGGCTTGTGGGGTCCACGTGACTTCGGTTGACGTGATTCCAACGCTAAAAATTCCTATAAATCTAAAAACCACCAAAATTTAACCTAGAACTTCGCTCTGCTGCTGCAACTCTTTGTATCGAAGAAAAAAAACCATCAGGAGCCTTTTCAGTACCCTGCAGGAGGGGGATATCATCACTGGTGGCCATCTTCATCATCCCGGCGGAGGCCATGACGAGGATAGAGTAGTTCACCCTCGGGGCTGAGGGTATGTACCAGTAGCTTTGTTAATATAGTTGGATCATATGGTGTTTGTCCCCTGCTATCTTGATGTGATGAATTGAATCTTTCCCTTTGAGATTTTTTTATGTCGTATTGAATATTGGATTTTGTAATAGGGAAAATACCGGGCGGCTCAATGCCAGCCTCGGCAAGCCTCCTCATATATTTATAGCATGAGATGATTACATAGTTTAATTACAACACAAGCCCGTAAGCATACATGGAATCTATTGATCTGGTAATATCTTTGTGTGTACTCCAAGATGAGATGACGTCGGTGTACTGGACTCTAACACGCCCCCGCAGTCTGAACCGGGAGATGAATCGACCTGAAGACTGGAGCGAAACTCTTGAAAGAGAGCAGTAGGTAAGCCCTTTGTGAAGATGTCTGCAAACTGAGAGGAGGAGGGCACATGTAACACGCGAACGTCGCCAAGTACGACCTTCTCCCGAACGAAGTGAATATCCAGTTCAATATGTTTGGTCCGACGATGCTGAACAGGGTTAGCGGACAAGTAAACAGCACTGACGTTGTCACAATAGACAATGGTGGCACTTGATATCGGTCGTCGAAGTTCCTGTAAGAGCTGCCGTACCCAACATGACTCTGAGACGGCCGTGGCAACTGCCATGTATTCTGCTTCCGCACTGGAGCGTGAGACAGTGGTCTGTCGTCGTGCTGACCATGAAATGAGATTGTCCCCAAGATACATGCAGAATCCGGATGTAGAGCGTCGTGTATCCGGGCATCCAGCTCAGTCGGCATCCGAGTAGGCAATAAGAGAGTGTGAAGAAGTACGATGCAAAGAAAGACCATGATCGAGGGTGCCTTTGAGATATCGAAGAATACGTTTGATGAGAGAAAGATGTGGATCGCGTGGATCGTGCATATGGAGACATGCTTGTTGGACCGCGTAAGCAATGTCAGGGCGAGTGAGGGTAGCATATTGGAGAGCCCCAGCTAAGCTACGGTACAAAGAAGAGAGCTTTGCTTTGGTGTCAATGGGGGTGGTGACTGGATGACAGTCGCGCATGCCAGCACGAGACAAGATGTCAAGAATGTATTGACGTTGAGAGAGATGAATTCCAGTGGATGTATGTGTGATAGAGATGCCAAGGAAGTGATGTAGGGGGCCGAGATCCTTCATAGCAAATTCGCGTGTCATTGTGTTGGTGATAGTAGCTAGAGTAGATGAGCTGGAGGCTGTAAGAATGATGTCATCGACATAAAGAAGAAGATATGCGAGATTGGTGCCATGGTGAAAGATAAAAAGAGAGGCATCGGATTTGGATTCAGTGAACCCAATAGTGCAAGCAAACGCGGCAAAACGGTGAAACCATGCACGAGGAGCTTGTTTGAGACCATATAGAGATTTATGTAGGCGGCATACATGAGTGGGCTGATGAGGATCGACAAAACCGGAGGGTTGCTGACTATAGACAACTTCATCGAGATGACCATGAAGAAAAGCATTTTTTACATCTAGTTGGTGAATGGGCCAGGATTGAGAGATAGCAAGGGAGAGTACAATGCGAATGGTTGCGGGTTTAACAACTGGACTGAAGGTTTCATCAAAATCCACGCCGGGTTGTTGAGAAAAACCACGAACGACCCAACGAGCTTTGTGACGAGCAAGAGAGCCATCAGCATGGTATTTGTGGCGAAAGATCCACTTTCCGCTCACAATATTTGCACCGGGCGGAGCAGGGATAAGTGTCCATGTTTGGTTTAGGAGGAGAGCATCGAACTCTTCTTGCATTGCTTGACGCCAGTTAATATCACGCAATGCCGTGAGATAGTTGTGTGGGATAGGGGAAGAGGCAATGGCTGAAAGATTAAGCCGGTCGATGGGTGGAGGAAGTCGGCCAGTTGTAGATCTTGTGCAATGGGTGATGGGGGCGGGCTGTGGTGGTATGGGAACTGGGGAGGCCACCGGAGGTGGGCTTGGCTGTGACCCGTCGGGAGAGGAGGAATAGGAGGGAGTGGTAGCGAGTGGGCTAGCAGCAGGTGGTGTAGAAGGCTGGTTGGAACGGGAAGGCGTGGATGGGGGGCTGCTGGGTGCATGCATAGTGGGTGCATGCATAACGGGTGGAGCGAGCACACGTACAGGTTCGGGTGGATCAAAAGTTTCGGTGCACCGTGGTGTGGAAGGAGATGGCGGTGGTGCATAGGGAAAGGAGGACTCGTCAAAAACAACATGGCGAGGTATAATGATTCGCCTTGTGGTTAGATCAAGACAACGATAGCTTTTGTGACGTGTTGGGTAGCCAAGAAATATACATTTGGTAGAGCGAGGGGATAGTTTGTTGGGAGAGGTAGAGGTAGTGTTGGGATAACAAAGACAACCGAAGACACGAAGAGAGTCGTATGGAGGTGGTGAGCCAAGAAGAGTTTCATATGGTGTGAGAAACTTGGTGGAAGAGGTTGGCCGTATGTTTATGAGGAAGGTGGCAGTGTGTAGTGCTTCAGCCCAAAAGGATGGAGGAAGAGAGGCTTGAACTAAGAGAGTACGAATGACATTGTTGGCGGTTCGAATGGCTCGTTTGGCCTTGCCGTTTTGTTGGGAAGTGTATGGACAGGAGAAGCGAAGATGGATACCGTGGGTGGCAGAGAATGTATCTATTTTAGTGTTGTCGAATTCCCGTCCATTATCACATTGGAAGGCTAAAATAGATAAATTGAATTGTGTGCGGGCATAGGCATGAAAAGCGAGAAGAGTAGCATACACGTCCGATTTCTTGCGTAGCGGGAATGTCCAAAAATAATGAGTAAAATCATCAACTATAATAAGATAATAGACAAATCCGAACGTACTAGGAATTGGAGAGGTCCAAAGATCACAATGTAATAAAGCAAAAGGTTTGCTAGTGGATGAAACAAAAGAATAAAACGGTAATCTAACATGTCGCCCAAGTTGACAAGCATGACAAAGGGGCGGCACGACTTTATTGTAGGAGATAAGTTGAGAACTCTGAAGACGCTTCATAGTGTGGTGACCGGGATGTCCAAGTCGCCGATGCCAAAGGTCGAGGGTGGTGGTGATGACATGTGCTTCAGGTGGTGTGGGGCAGCAGACGGAGTAGAGTGGGCCGGGACTATTGCATCGAAGAATCTCGATCCTGGTGGGAAGTGCCTTCACAGAAAAACCCCAAGGGTCAAATTCGATTGAAACAAAATTGTCGGTGGTAAGTTTTCGAACAGAAAGAAGATTTTTTATGATGTGTGGAACAACAAGAATATTGTTAAGATGTAAAGGTTTAGAAAGAGAAGGTAGTGTGTGTGAGCCAATGTGCGAGATCGGAAGAGATGCACCGTTACCAACAGTGACGGTGTGAGCAGAGGAGGGTTGGGAGGAGGAAAAAATACCGTGATCAGATGCCATGTGAGAGGACGCTCCAGAATCCATGTACCACTCTTGATGTCCGGGGAGATGCATGTTCTGTAGAGCATTGAGGAGTGCGGGATCAAGCTGCGGCTGTTATTGGCCTCCTGGATAGCCAGCAGATGGAGATGGCATCATGGGGTTGTTGTTGGTGTGCTGGGGGCTGTAGGCAGCATACGCCTGAAAGGAAGCAAGACTGGGTCGGGGACCCAGAACACCGGCGTTGGGAGCACACCACCGAGGCTGGGACGACATGATGGGAGCCCGCTGTTGATGTTGCGCACGAGTCGGGAGGCCGGTCCATGGATTGAACATCCATGGGTTGTCGCGGATGCGTCCACGGCCGCCGCCACGCCCGCGGCATCCGCTAGTTCCACCACCACGGCCAGGGTTGGAGTAGGGCACGATGGGGTGGGAGTAGGCAGTGCGGGAGTCGTTGCCGCTGTAGCCGGCGCCGTGTCCAGGAGGAGGAGCACGCTCGCCGCCAGCCTGAGGGAGAACGCTGTTGCCGCTTGCCCATAACGCTGTAGTGGCCGCATTTTTGGCGTCCGTCTTCTTCTGCGTCTCCTCGAGGACGAGCGCGGAACGCGTCTGCAAGAACGAAGGGAACGGCACTTGGAACGGGAGAAAAGACCGAAGATGGCTAAATTGTTCGTTGAGACCGCGAAGCACTGTGAGGACGAGAGTCTCGTCGGAGATTTCCTGGCCGACGTCGCCGAGAGCATCGGCAAGAGACTTGAGCTTGGCACAGTAGTCGTGGATGGACATGTCTCCTTGCGGTGTGTTGCGGAACTCGGCATCAAGTGCTAGGGCGCGGCTTTTCTTGTTGTCGTGGAAGAGGTTGGCGATGGAGACCCAGACCTGCCGCGCCGTGGAGCCGGGAGCCATGATGATGCCAAAAAGCTCGATGGAGATCGAGCCGTATGTCCAGGAGAGCACCGTGAAGTCGTCTCACCCCCAATCGGAGGTAGGCGAAGTGTCCAAGTGCGACGAGAAACCGCTCACGCCACTTGGCGTAGTTGGAGTCCTGAAGATCGAGAGTGATGGGAACATAAGTCTTGATGGAGGCGGCGTAGGACGAGGGTGCCGGAGCAGGGACGAGGACATATTTTCCCTTTTCCTCGTCAAGACGCTTGAGTTCTTCCTCACGAGCCCGTAGGATGGACTCGCGGTTCTTCAGCTCCTCTTCGAGCTTCTTCAGATCGTCAGCGTTCATGGTGAGAGGGAGGGTGGGGGCTGAGGGAAGCAGCGGCGGTGAGGAGGGCGATTAGGGTGTGCGATCGAGTTCTAGGTGGGAGAGGACCGATCGGCCTGATACCATGTAATAGGGAAAATACCAGGCGGCTCAATGCCAGCCTCGGCAAGCCTCCTCATATATTTATAGCATGAGATGATTACATAGTTTAATTACAACACAAGCCCGTAAGCATACATGGAATCTATTGATCTGGTAATATCTTTGTGTGTACTCCAAGATGAGATGCCGTCGGTGTACTGGACTCTAACAGATTTGAGATAACTTGATGTATGTCTTGGTACTCAACTTGCGGATTCATGTGGTGACAATGGGGTAATCTATGCATAGTGGTTGATACACGTTCTTGTCCTACTTTCTCCGATGGATTCTTGGGGTACTCTTTGAAGTTCTTTGTGTTGGATTGAATATGATGAATCTGAAATTGTTTGATGCATGTCGAATAATTAACCCACGGATACTTGAGGTGACATTGGAGTATCTAGGTGATATTAGGTTGATTGATATGTATCATTGATGTTATTTTTGTACGAATTCTAGGGCTGTTTGTGACACCTATAAGAATAGCCCAATAGATTGATCAGAAAGGGTAACTTTGAGGTGGTTCTTACTACCTACAACAATTTCATCTTATGTTCTCCGCTAGATATGAACTTTAGAGTGCTTCTTTGTTACACGTTGAGGGATGATCATATGATTCTATTATGTTAGCATTGTTGAGAGATTGCACTAGTGAAAGTATGAACCCTAGGCCTTATTGCCAAGCATTTATACAACATTTTGCTCGTTGTTTGCCACTTGCTACCTTTCTGTTTTTATATATTCAGATTACAAAAACCTATTTCTACTATCCATATTGCATTTGTATCACCATCTCTTCACCGAACTAGTGCACCTATACAATTTGCCATTGTATTGGGTGTGTTGGGGACACAAGAGATTTCTTGTATTTGATTGCATGGTTGTTTGAGAGAGACCATCTTCATCCTACACCTCCCACGGATTGATAAACCTTAGGTCATCCACTTGAGGGAAAATTGTTGTTGTCCTACAAAACTCTGCGCTTGGAGGCCCAACAAAGTCTACAAGAATAAAGTTGCGTAGTAGACATCAACCATGACCATAAATCCTGCTAAAAATAGTTTTGAATAAGTATATAAACTTGGGTGTACATAAAGTAAATGAAGCCAACTAGTTTGTAATGACTATACCTTCATCATAGGAAGGACACACTATGTGGGAGAGAGGAATAGGAAAAATAAGAATATAACATATAAGCATGCATCCTAAATTTCAAACAAATTCGTAGTAAAATTTGAACATATTGCAATTGTAATAGTCATAGCAAAATAACATGAAAATATATAGCCACTCAACAGCCAAATATGACAAGATTCATATCAATATCCTACAAGAAGCATATAACAAATACTAACTAATTGCAACATTCATACATTCAAAGCAACAATACTACATGATTCTTACAAAGCAAAGGAGCTCACCACCATGGCCGTTGCTGCGACTAATGATTTTGGAAGCACTATCGGGCTACGATCACGAAGAGGTAGACTACCACCACTACTCATAGTCGTGCAGCTGGGTGGTCATGGTGGCGTCGAGCAGGGCACGACTGCAATGGCGAAGACATTGCGCCATCTTGGAGGGCACTAAGGCATCAACAAGGCCTCCGAGACGTCGAGGAGAATGCCATGACATCCTAGAGGGCGCGCGGGCGTTAGAGAGGGCGCCACAGTGTCAGATCAACAGCCGGAGGGAGGGGAGGAGGGAGGAGAGGGAGGGGCGAGAGGTGGACGGGAGGGAGAGGAACGACAACGGGAGGCCGGCGATTGGGAAGACGAGCATGGGAGGGGATCAGAGGAGGGAGGTTACGGTTTGGAAGTGGGTACAAGGTGGTTTGGTAGCGGGACAATGGGCCGCGGGATTATAAAGGACAGTTGGTTGATCATCAAGGACCGGTCGCTAAGAAAGGACGGCCAGTGTTGACATATCTTCGCTGACAGGCTAGACATAACGGTCGTCCAATGATTACATCTAGTCAGTTACGGTCAATAGGGTGTGAGGTGAACCAATCATTACTGACCGGTTAGCACTCATCACTGATGGGTGGCTTATGGTAGGTTAGTGTTGAGGGGTCAATGTTGAAACAACTAGATGATGCCCCGCGCGTTGCTGCGGGAAACATGATAAACAGATGCATAAATAGGTGTTGAAAAACAAAAACTATTGCAAACAAATATTAGGATTGCTCTCATTTTATATTTTAAAAACAATAACTTATATGAAGCATTTGACAAAATGATGCGTAAAAAAAGTGTAACATGATCTACATATATTTGCTCTGAAGTATATACCGCTTATGTCCACAACAAAAATTAGTAAAACAATGTGTAGATTAGTGCACACATTATAACTTATGACCACATGCATGACTTGATGATGTGGCATGGTTCCATGAAGAAAAATAAATACTTAAGACTAAAGCATGACTTGATGATGTGGCCTGGTTGCATGAGGAGGAAAAATAGGTAGTGGGTTGCAACTATTTAAGAATAAAAGATTCTAATAATGCGTATCTGGTTCAGATGGGCACAACCCCATCTCTAGCGTTGAAGTGTAGTTACCATGGTCTCCTCCATCGACTGGCAGGTCCTTTGATGCGACATCCGGGGCAACTGGCGCTGGTACCACCATTCCTCAAGACCATGCATAGCAAGATCATTTTCAGCTCATGTCGTTGTATCACCTCAAGCTCAACTATTCCTGAATTGGATAGCAGCCTACATGCAGTGGCGGAGCGAGGATTCAAACCTTGTGATGTCAAGATTTACTAAAAATCCCTGCAAAAAAAGTTTTACTAAAAAATTAAACCGGAAAAGAGCATATATTATTACAAACATATTTATGGTAACAATCCTTTGCGTATGTCCATATTTTTATAGGTATGCATATATAATAGCATCATGCTAATAAATTGGATTACATTGGTTTCAACATAATAAGTATTATAAGACAATAATACAAGAAATCATCACCCATTTATTGAGCAAATAATATTTGATATATTTTATTATGATGAAAATGTTATCTCAACGGTCATCGTCGCAACTGCTAGCTTCAGCAGTACATATACAAGAGGAGGAAAATTGGTATTAGTCAAGACCCGAGATATTTATCCATTTATCAACTGAAGATCCGTCAAATCAAGATATTGCTAAGGAAAACTACATAGGAAATTCTTAATAAAGAACAACCTCTTAATTCCAAATATTGGTCGTGAAAGAAGAAATTTGGAAGAGAAGCAAGATAGAACTTACAAATGAAAGGAGAAGGGCTCGTCTTTGGTGTTGGATTTCAATAGGGCCGGCCCTGGGCCTGGGCAAGAAGTGCAACGCCATACGGTGGTCCAGGCGGGACCTCCTATGTGACGCGCGCTGCGTCCAACAGACGCGCGCCGCACAGGGGGGTCGCCCGACTGGGCCGGCCCAGCCTTTTTTTTGTCTCAAAAAGAATCTGATAATTTAGTTTTTTTAACTTTTTTTCGTTTCTTTTTTTCCTTTTCTGCTTATTTCCTTTTTTTCTTTTTTGTTAGTTTTTTCTTTCCTTTTTCCTTTTTTTATGAAAACGAACAAATGTTGAATTTCCCAATCATTTTTTGAAAACATGAAATTTTTTTAAAACGGAGAAAAATTTTGAAAGCACGAACATTTTTTGAATCTTGAGAAAAAAATTTGAAACCGAGAAGAATTTTGAAAAATCCTAAAAAGTTTTGGAAGCGCGAACAAATTTTTAAAGCATGAATATTTTTTGAATCTTGAGAACAAAATTTTGAGACGGAAAACAATTTTGAAAAACCCCGACCAAATTTGGAAGCGCGAACAATTTTTTAAAGCACGAACATTTTTTGAATCCTGAGAACAAATTTTGAAAATGAGAACAATTTTGAAAACTCCTGAACAAATTCATAAGCGCAAACATTTTTTAAATCTTGAGAACAAATTTTGAAAAACAAGAATGTTTTTTGAAAAACAAGAACATTTTTTTGAAAATACAGAACATTTTTTGAATTTATGAACAATTTTTGAGAAACGACAATGTTTTGGAATTTGAAACATTATTTAAATTCATGAACATTTTTCGAACATGAAATTAGTTTAAAAATTGAACAAAAGTTTGATATTTGGAATTGTTTTTCAAATACCGAAGATTTTATGAAAATATCGAACATTTTCTTAAAATACGGATCATTTTTTTAAAATACCGAACATTTTTTGGAAATTCCGAACATTTTTTGAATTTATGAATGTTTTTGAAAATCAGCAACTATTAGAAATTTAGAACATTATTTTAAAAAGAAAAAACATTTTTCGAATTTGATGAACAATTTTAGAACATGAACTTATTTTTAAGAAAGATAAAATAACATTGGAAAAAAAGAAAAAAAGAAAAAGGAAAAAGGAAGCAGAAACATAAAAACGAAAAAAAATAAAAAAACGGGTAAAAAAACATAAAGAACGGTTCAGGGAACCTCCAAACAGTAACGGGCCGGCCCATATCGCTTCGCTCGATCCTGCTTCCTGTGCGAAACCTCGACATCTTGACGCAGAGAGCGTCAAATAGGATTGTCGGGTCCAGACTGCTAGGGGGGTCATACTCCCTCCGTTCCATAATGTAGTGCATTTAGATTTTTAGGAAAGTCAAACTTTACAAACTTTGACCAAATTTATAGAGAAAACTATTTATATCTACAATACCAAATATATACAATATGAAAGTACGTTTTGTGATGTATCTAAGGATATGTATTTGGTATTCTAAATGTATATATTTTTTCCTATAAACTTGGTCAAAGTTGTTAAAGTTTGACTTCTTAAAAAATCTATACGCACTATATTGTGGAACGGAGGGAGTACGTTGTAAAGCTGTACAGAAGTCATCTAAACGTGAGGCCCAGCCAGCCTACTAAAAGAGCAGTAAAAAAGCCTTATGGACCCAACCAGCTGGACGTGGGGCACATTACGCTTTGATCAATTCGTGGCAACAGCGCACTCCCAAAGCACACAAGTCTTGCTGTTGCGGAGATGATTGCTTCCAGTCACTCTTAATTGCTTCATCTCCCTGTAGATTTCTTTCCCTCCTATAAGTACAACCATCCTGGCGGGTATCTGCGGCGGCTCAGTTTGTAATGGCCGAAGCACAAGCTACATGCTACTGGATCAAGGGTTCAATCCATGTAATTTTTTAATCAATTACCTTCAAGTATTTGATTGTAATCTTTGTACGGTTTTTTCATTTTTGGATTTTCTGTTCTACACAGGTTGTATTTTTGGAGGAGACGAGAAACCTAGGACGGGGCGAGGACCATAGCCAGACCTGGTCAGGTGCTTCTACTCCTTTCCTGTAAAATGTTAGTACCTCAAACTATCTGTCTGGTTTTCTTCTCATAGAAACTACCATGTATGATGTATGTTCATTAAATATGTAAAGGATATTATGCACACATTTGTTTTTACGAACGCCGTTGGTGAGATTTTGAGTAATTAGATGTTTGTAGCGATGAGAAGAACATGATGTTAAAACATTAGATTCTGAAAAATGTCCTAATTAGGGTATTACAAATTCAAGGGAACACAGAAATACTTTCAAATTCTGGAAACCAAACGTCAATGAACTAGAAGTTTGTCCTTTATATGTCTCAGCAAGAATGCTCCTCTCTTGATCATTGTTGAAGTGCTTCTGCTGGGACTCATCTCATTTCTCGTATATTTTTAGCGTTATTAGAAATTCTTCCCTGGATTAGGAATTAAGACCTTTTGTGTTGTTGCATCCGTCCATATCCATGTTGCATTATGAAAATTCTTATATTCTAATGAAATTTGTTAAATGTTTTAAATTAAATTAAATTTTGTGTGAAAAAATTTCACTCTACAATAGTTATTCGGCTCGTTTTTTGGGTTTGCCCGGGCCTCCGAAAGTCAGGACCGGCCCTTGATTTCATGTCGTCGAATGATGGGCATCAAGTCACTCGCGGCTCGCTGGAGGCGAACGAACGATAGACAGTGTGTTGCATCGCTCGCAGCTCACTGGAGATCGACGTCTAAGAGCATCTACAGCCGGACCCCCTATATGCTCCTCAAACGCCCGGAACGTCCTCCCGGTCACTGACCGGTCACAAAAATGCGACCCAACCGGACCCCTCATATCCGTCTCAAACGACCGGACTGATCGGCACCCCATCATATCCATCTCAAATATGGGGACGATATGAGGGCTCGCGGACGCGCCCGGACACGCCCGGCCAGTCCACCACGTAGGACGCGACCCCACTCCGGACCACCTTTTCTCTTTTCTTATTCATTATTTTCTTTCTCTCTCTTCTTCTTCACCAATCACGTGCAAGTGACCGGACATATGAGAAGAAAAATGAGAAGTGTGGCTGCGCGGACCAAATTATAGGGGCTCAAAACGGACACGCCCGGTCACTGACCGGGCGCGTCCGCGGGCGTTTAAGGGGTCAGATTTGCTAGGTCCGGCTGTAGATGCTCTAAGCTTCATATTTTGGAGAGGCTTTTACGTGGGAAGTAGAAAACTGAAAAGCTGAAGAAGTTTGCACTGTAGAAGGAGAAATCACGGCATTTCACGCATCAGCTGATCAGGGAAGTTATTAGGATTGCCTTTTTTGCCCAGCCAAATGTTACCCCAAAGGCCCAAATTCTTACAAGTGGGCCTTTGTATTCAATTTTCTTTAGCAATAGTGTACGCACATGTCGCAGATTCCTGCGTTTTAAAGCGACTTACACGGCTAAAACGTGGCTTCGCCACTGCCTACATGGATGGTGGCCCTGTTACTCTAAATGGTGATCTACTCCGATCCTTATAGAGTCCGATTGTTTGGTGCTAGTCAATATGGTGATAAGTGTTGCTCAAGATCGGTCGGTCTGCTCTTCTTTAGTTAATGAAATCAAGTCGTTGATGCTCAATAGGAAAAATTGTATTACTGATTTTAGACGTTGTTAAAACAAGAATGATTTTCACTTTTTACCCTCCAGTTGTACATTTTTGACATATATTATCTCATTTAGTGAAACTTCTATTGAAATATCAGATTTTGAAGACTTTTAACATGGTTGTACCCCCATTTTGCATTTTACTTATTTATGTTAGATAGGATCGGCATGTTGCGTCAATGATTCGTAAAAAAACATGTAAAGGTCGGAGAGCATCATTGATGATCATGCCTAGACTTCTCTTGTCCATTTATTTCACTCCTCCTCGTCGCCTGGATAGTTTTGGATCCCAGACGTCACCTCACACCTTGCCTAATGGACACACATCAGTAAACGAGAGTTCAAAACTTTTAAAATGGGTATTCTCGACGAATTTTCACTCAACGGGGTAATTAGTGTCACAAATGCATATCTAAAGGGTACAATGTGGAATTCACTCTTAAAAACAATGTAAGGGCATCTACAGTCGGACTAGACTAATTTGACCTCATATACGTCAGTGGCCTTGTCCGGATGTTGTTCGGAAGTGTCTGCATCAGGCCCTCATTTGTCCATGCATGTAGCTGCGACCTCATATTCTCCATTTATGTATCATCACATGCATATGATTAGTAGGGGTATAGAGAGAAGGGAAAGAAAGAGAAAATGTGGTTCAAGATGGGCCAAATTATACGTAGTGCACTGCCCAGACATGCCCGGGCATCCCTATATTCGCCACATATATAGGCTGGATATATGAATTTACACACAATTCGAACATATTAAGACGAAGTGGGGGTTTGATTGTTGACTTTTTTTCTTCTCTCTCATGGCCCGGCATTGGCCGAGTTTTCGCCTGGATGTAAAAGACGGGTTTGAGGGGTCTTGGTGTAGATGCTCTAAGCCTATTTATGGCTAACTATGCTCACCTAGAGCATCTCCGTCCGTTCGGCGCCCCTAAAGAGCATCAACTTCTAGTGCCGCCATCCAGGGGCAGAAATAGCGCCGCCTGGGGGTCAACCGGCGTAAAATTCACGTGGGGTGGGTCTGGTTCCCAGCCGCGCCCCCACGCCGCCCCCCACGCCGTTTTTTGAAAACAAAATATGGCTAGATTTCGGCCAAATCCAGGCAAAGTTCGGGCGATTCATACGATATTTGTACAAAAGGTAATAAAAACATTAAAAACATAGCTAAAAACTAAAACTACGTCGCCGATACGCCGCCGCCACCGCCGCCGTCTTCTTCTACATGCCGAGGAGCTTGTAGAATGTGGTGTAGTTGCCGTTGTCGTCGTCGCCATCTTGCCCGCCGCCGTCCCTGCTGCAACCCTGGCCAAGGTCGCCGTGGCGATGCAGCTCTTGGTTGGACGGCGCGGGCGCCTCCTCGTCGTCCCTGTCGAGGATGACGACGCCACCCTCCTCGCGGCCGCGGCGGCGAGCGGCGATCTCCTCGAGGGCGCGCCGCTGACGCACCATCTCCTCGCGGACGTAGTCGTCGCGCGCCCATTTGAGGGTGGTCTCATCGTCGGCGGCCATGGCGAGGTGCTCCTGCTTGACGGCGACCGGCGCCTCCATGCCAGGCTCGGTCTTTGGCCTGACAAGGCAGAGATGGCCGCGGGGAGGGGAGAAGGCTGGCAGCGGCGGCCCTTGTTGATGGTGATGCCGCCACCGCCACTACGCCCGCTGCGCCGGAGCGGCGATTCGCCGGGCTCAGCCTTCACGGCGACAAGCGGGGTCCGTGCGCTGGAGGAGTGGGAGCCGGACGATGGCGACGACGTCCCGGCCATGCGCCTCGGCCGCCAGGACGAGCCGGTATGGCGCGAGAACGACGGCGCGGGGTAGTCGAGGCACGGCATGTTGCCGCCCTCGATGTGCTCGAGAACGGCTTCGAGGGTGCGGCCGGGGACGCCCTACCATCGCCGCCGCCCCTCGGAGTTGTGGCGGCCGCGGCTGGGCGGCGCTCCGTTTGTGGAGGCGAGCTGCTCCTCGTGGCGGCGCTCGAAGTACGCCGTCCACAAGTTGTGGCTGTCCGTGGCGTACCTCGGCTGCTGGCGCACCGTCTCCGACAGGGGCGACCGGATCCGGGCGATCTCGGCGCGCCGCTCGGTGCCGCTGGGCACCGGAGGCACCGGGACCCCGCCGACGCTGAGCCTCCACGAGCCCGGCACCCGCATGTCGGGCAGCACCGGGTACTCTGCCTCATAGAGGAGGCGAGCCTCGTCCTCGTGCAGGTGGCGGCGGCCGAAGCCGTTGGCCGCCGCGCCGTCGCCTGGGAAGCGCTCAGCCATCGGGGTGGAGAGGAGACTCGTCGGAGAAGGGAGAGAGGGGCAGAGGGGCGTCGGCGGCGAGAGTGGGAGAGAGGGTGCGGCGAGAAGTGCCCAGCCACCGGCGAGGAGGGGCGACTTTTATAGCGGCGAGCGGGTGGCACTGTATGGCCGCGTGGAGGGAGAGGTGTGGACGCGCGTCGCCCGCTCTGACTGTGCCGCCCACGACCGCGCCGCCCGTGAGGCATCAATGGAAGGCTGATCGGCGGGCAGCCTTCGCATTGATTCCCTGCGGGAAACCGAGGCGATGAGGACGACGAAGCGCCTCTCGGTCGCTGACTCGGCGGGCCCGCCCGTTTTCGCGCCAAAAAAAGTTTCCCCCGGCGCCCCTAGGCGCCCCCCGGTGCGCCGGGTTCGGCTTGGGTACGTCGGCGCCAATTTCCGTCCTAACCAGCGAAAATTGGGGCTTCTGGGGGCGCGACTGGGCTAATTTCCCTCAGCCGGCGATAAAAAAGGGCCTTGGGGGGGCCTGTTGGGGGCGCGAGTGGAGATGCTCCTAGAGGCTTGCACTCTGCCTCCGCTCTGGACCAGGGGATGTAGAAGCGTTGTGTCGAGCTGATTGTAATTCTAATTTTTGATTAATACAAGTTTCTTTCCCAAAAAAGATCAAAAGAATCCAAAAAATCTCCCGACATTTTTGTTGAAAATTGATAGCATGATAACACCTAACGGGCTGGCGTGGGACCACTAGATACTTTCTCACTACGTAGCGTAGAGAATGAGACCTAGACAGTGGTAGAGGGGCAGATGCATCCCAGATGGCACTTGCCCGGGATCCCGCTGGGTAGCGGCCAGTACTGTGGTCCAATTTACAAGTGTATCCTAGTACTCCAGCCTGCCAGCTAAGCACTGGTCCAATTTGCAAGTGTATTAGTACTCCAGCCTGCCAGCTTATCACCAAGTTCTGGTTGCATATCCATCCAGCGTCTACAACAACAAACCATGGAGCTTCCTTATCCCTTTAGTAGTGCCATCCACCTCTGGCCTTTCCGCCGTTAATTTCATGTTTCGCGGCCGGCCGGACAGCGCCGCCTCCTCCTCATCTCGGCAACCAGAGAGACTGATTTTGAACCTGCGCGCACTGCAGCATTACTGCTGCCTGGCCGGTATGTATACACCATTCCTTGTGAATTATACTCGATTGAGCATTAGTTACATATAAGTATATTTGTTAGGAGTACGTTTTCTTCTAAGCAATAATGCATGCAGAGCTGGGTATTTTTGGCTATTCTACTCAACAACAACAACAACAACAACAACGATAACAACAAATCCTCGTACGGCAATTAGCATAAGTTCGGCACTACACTTTCATAAGTAGAAAAATTTCCGATAACCGAGAACTAGCATAAGTTAGTACTATACTTGCATAGTTACACACTCTAGAGATTCATGTGTTTATCGTACATTACAATGTACTATTACGCAAGTTTAGTATGGGTCTGAAGCAGAATCGTTCATTCCAGGCATTGCAGAGTACAAACAGAAGCAATTAACATGGTTAGAGGGCCTCTGGCGCTCTGGAATCGCGGGTCAATGCAGATCCTCGTTCTCCTCAGCCTCGGGCTCCAGTTGGTACTCTTCGTCGTGGCCGGGATCCGCCGGCGTGAAGCCTCCCGTGTGTTGAGGCTCCTCCTCTGGCTAGCGTACCTGCTGGCCGACTCCACTGCCATATATGCCGTCGGCCACCTGTCTTTGAACAGCACTGTACGTGAGCATCATCTCAGCTCGTTCTGGGCACCTTTCTTCCTGCTGCACCTCGGCGGCCCGGACAACATCACTGCCTACGCGCTCCAGGATAACCAGCTCTGGCTTCGCCACCTCCAAACCCTCGTTGTACAGGTCCTCGGAGCAGCTTATGTCCTAAGCAAGAACATCACCGGTGGTGGCAAAGGAAACTTCCTCTGGCTCGCCTACATCTTGATGTTTGCCCTTGGCGTCGTGAAGTACGGGGAGAGGACGTGGGCGCTCAAGTGCAGCACCCTGGAGAGCATCGCGGCGTCCATCAAGACGCAACCGCCGGCCATCCACAAGCATTTCCACCCTCAGGACAGAGCCACGGAGGAGGAGTTCTGTCTGCGACGAGCCCACTCGCTCTTCCACATCTGCAAGCGCGCTATCGTCGACTCCTCGGTGGTCGAGGAGGATTCCATGGACGGGCTAGAAGAGTACACCAACAAGCTGATACAAGGGGTCGAGCTGTGGACACTGATGGAGATCGAGCTCTCCCTCATGTACGACATCCTCTACACCAAGGCGGCCGTGGTGCACACCTTCTTCGGCTACCTGGTCCGTTTCCTCTCGCCGCTCACCGTCGTCGCTTCCCTGGTGCTGTTCCACCTCAGCTCCAACGACGGCCATGAGATAGCCGACGTGTCCATCACCTACGTCCTGCTGGGTGGCGCCGTGTTCATGGAGACGACGTCGCTCCTGAACGCGCTGGCATCATCGTGGACGTTCGCGTTCCTGAGCTCCACCAGGTGGCAATGGCTTCGGTACGCAGCCCTGTGCAACAAGAGATGGGACAAGCTCCGGCGTTCAGTTATGTGGCTTCAACTCGGTGATAGCAGGTACAAGTCAAGAAGGTGGTCATACACCATCGGGCAGTACAACTTGTTGCACTTTTGCACACGCCCTGCCGACACGCCGCTCACCAGCCCTCTCCTCGGTAGGCTGGCTAGGGTGCTGGCACCCGACGAGTGGTGGAACCGGAAGCACTTCTCGGCGACCGTTAAGATGTCTACTGAGATCAAGCTTTGCATCGCTATGTACATGAGCCGGTTGTACACCGGGGGGAAGTTCAACACGGGCATGCTGAGGAAGAAGTGGGGCGAGGACCCGCTGAGCCGCAAGGAGCTTTACCGTGAAGGCGTCCTCAAGGACTCCCTCGGCGTCGAGTTCCAGGAGGGCGTCATTATCTGGCACATCGGCACCAAGTGCGAGAGAGCCAAGACTGTGGACGCCGCGTCTGACGTGTATGCCATTAGGTTGTTGTCCGACTACATGATGTTCCTCCTCGTAGAACGTCCCTACATGCTGCCAGGCCAACCCCAAAAGAGGTTGTACCAACGGACCTGCGGGAGGCTGGTCACAATGCGATCGGCTGGTACTATGTATCCGAGCCGTGCACGCATCAAGGATCTGTTCCGCGTGCGCGATGGCCCAGACTCCAGCTGTTCTAGGGTAGCCGCGAGGGAGGAGCTCGCCAACAAGTTGTACAATGAGTACGAGAACCGGGAGTATGGCCACGTTGCTCCTCGTCTCGTTCATGCGGCTCGACTCGCCAAGGAGCTGCTGGAGAAGGAGAGGGACGGCACCACCGACTCCTTGGGGCTTGTACTTGACGTGTGGATGGACTTCCTCGTTTACTCGGGCAACAAGTGCAGCAGGGAGTCCCATGCCAAGAAGCTCAACAATGGTGGCGAACTGACGACCATCTTGTGGCTTATGGCAGAACACATGTACCAAGCGTCACATGTGAAAAGGGATGATGTAGAATAATTTTGGGACGGTCTAATTCATAGTCGAGTGAAACCTATTGGTTTTCAGTCAGATTTTTCGGTCAATGGGAACATGTAATCTTTTGTTTTTAGGGGTAATGGGAACCTGAATCTGTTTGTCTCTATTCGTACCTGTCTTCTCTGGGTCCATGTCAAAATTTCCTCTCGGGCCACTAAAACAACAACGGGTGTGTCCACCCACCGAAATAATGCAGCTACTGTGTATACATTGCAAGCTGGTAAAAAGCCCACCGTCAAAATCTCAGGCTTCATATTCTCGCAAAAAATAATCTCAGACCTCAATACTTCATAGAAAATGAAACAACCACTAATAACATCCATCAATGGCACTGTAAAAAAAAAATCTAAACATAGCCCATAAAACAAAGCTAATATCAGATCATGTGCACTGGAAGAAAATTGTGACAGCCAATGAAACCATAAATTACGGTGATCATACAACAGTATATATTAGTAAAGCACAATGTAAAAATGCATCAATCACACTGTAATATGAAAATGAATAATGATCTGCCAGAATGTGTAAAACAAATGAACCACAATGTGAAATCGGGTCAAGGGCTCTGTAAAACAAAAATTCTAGGTGCTAGTACCAATCTTACCGTAAATGACACCACCATTTACTTCGATTATAAAACAGTAAATCTTACTGAAGCATACTGTAAAAAGGAATCACTCGCACTGTAAAATCAAAACTTACAGAAGCGTTGTAAGTTCAGAATAGAGGCACTACAAAAAATACTAGGAGCTACCGATCGAAACTGGTAGTAAATGACACCACCATTTACTTTGATCATAAAATAGTAAATATTAGCAAGAAACAATGGTACTGTAAAACCAAAGCTTACATAGGACTGCAAAAAATACTACTCCACAGTGTAGTGCATATAGAATTTTATGAAAATCAAACTTTGCCAACTTTGACCAAATTTATGGAAAAAAACTATTACATCTACAATACCAAACATGTATGTTATGAAAATGTAACCATGATGTATCAATGATGTATATTTTACATTCTAGATGTACCTATTTCTCTATATATATATGGTCAAAGTTTATAATGTTTGACTTTAAAAAAAATCTGTAGGCACTGCATTATGGAATGGAGGGAGCAGGAGCTACCGAAACTGGTAGTAAATGACACCCCCATTTACTTTGATCATAAAATAGTAAATCTTACAGCGAAACAATGGTACTGTAAAATCAAACCTTAGAGAGGCATTGTAAGTTCAGATCAGAGGCACCCTACAAAATACCAACACTTATAGTAAATGACACCAGGATTTGCCTGGATCATAATACAATAAAGAAATTCCCGGCAACAAAAAAGGCAATAAAGTAATTAAGATGTGATATCAAAATATCAGCAACGGTCCTATGTCTTCGCTAGACCCCTCCACCGGAATCACTTAATTCACAACGAGAGTAGTATGCAGAGTTTTGACATCTGGGTCATAGCTCGAAGGCGTTGGTGGCGCCATAATAAAGGACAACATTTAGAAGACAACAAATCAGGTATGAGCACATCAAGCAAATCAAAAGGAAATAATTCATAGAAAACAACAAATCACGTATGAGCACACCAAGCGAACAAAAAGCAAATAATCCACAGAAAACAGCAAATCACGCATGGGCACATCAAGCGAACCAAAAAGCATATAATCCATGAAAAACAACAAATCACGTGGGCACACCAAGCGAACGAAAAGCGAATAATCCATAGAAAACAACAAATCACGTATGGGCACACCAAGCGAACGAAAAGCAAATAATCCACAGAAAACAACAAATCATGTATGCGCACACCAAGCGAACGAAAAGCAAATAATCCACAGAAACAACAAATCATATATGAGTACACCAAGCGAACGAAAAGTAAATAATCCGCAGAAAGCAACAGATCACGTATGAGCGAGTGGTTGACAAAAAACTATCATTTTAGGAGTTGCCGTCCCACGGAACTACCACTTTTTAAAAAGTGACCGAAAACTACAAAATTTCCTAATTTTGTGAGTAAAAGCTACCACTTGTAGAAAATGGCCAGTTTTAGACAATTTAAATGCATTTATGACAGGTAGGGCCTGTCTGTCAGAGCTGACATGGCGGGAAAGTCAACACCGTTATGCCGGAACGTTATGACAGGTGGACCCCACACGTCAGCATCAACCATCTTCTTCCTCCTCCCTCTCTCTATCTCTCTCTGTCATTTCATCAAACACCTTACCAGCATCCAGCAGTAGAGCAGCTCGCCGGATACAGCCTTTGGACCGTAGCACACCGATGACCTGCGGTGCCGCCGCACTCAACGGGGTCGAGGAACTGCACGAGGTAGGACGGCACGGGGTTGAGGGGTTCATCAGCAGGTACAACGGGTCCAGCATCTTCCTGCCCCACGCCGTCGTGCCGTGGAACATGTCCACCGCCATGTGCAGCGCCATGGGCACCACGTCCACGCCGCCGGCCGCCAACTACACGAACAGCGCGCTGAACCGCAGGAGGAACGGCTCCCTGCACGTCGTCCCCTTACGGGCGAGTTGGGGGCCTGCATGGCCGCGCGGTGGCGGGTGATGCGGAACGTGGGTATCGACGCGAGCATCTCCGATAGGCGGCTGATGGATTATATGGCCGCGGCGAGGTCACGCCGGCCGGCGGCCGCGCACATGCAGAGCGGGTCCAGCAGCGAACGGTGGTTGCAAGCAAAGATGTTGTTCCTGTCCCCTAGACTGCCCCCGAGCACGAGCGGCGCGGCGTGGGGAGCGGCGAGTCGAGCAGCTGCGCCACGACGTGCCCGTTGCTCGGCTTGCGCAGGAGCAGGAGCAGTAGCACCATGGACGCTGTCGTCGCATCCTTCATGCCCAAGTTTAAGAACCTGACGGCAAAGGGGCGGACGACCATCCTGCTGTACCACGCCCTGCCGAACTACTACTCGCTGCAGTTCCTCACGTCCAACAGAGGCAAGGTGAGCACGCTCGCCACCTCCAACGCGACCTCGCCGTGGTGGCGAGGAGGATCTCGTCGTCGCCTGCTTCTGGACCTTTTGTCGTCGCCTCCTTCCCTTAGATGCACAGAAGCTGCTTGCTGAAATGCCAGAGAGAGACAGAGGAGGAGGAAGAAGTTGAGGTGAGCCCCACCTGTCATAACGGTCAACATACCGGTCAAAATAAACGGGTTGATTTTTCTACCACATCCGGCCCGAAAGGGTTCCGCTTATCATAAACGTGTTTAAATCGTCCAAAACGGTGATCAAAAGTTTTTGGTAATTTTTATTCACAAAATTAAGAAATTTTGATGGTTTTTGATTACTTTTTAAAAAATAATAGTTTATGAGACGGTAGCCCTTAAAGTGGTATTTTTTTTGTCAATCACTCCGTATGAGCACACCAAGCGAATGGAAAACAAATAATCCATAGAAAACAACAAATCAAGTAGGAACACACACTAGTAGAAAATAGGGCTTTGATCCGGGCCAGATCAGAGCATTAGTCCCGGTTCTGTTACGAACCGGGACCAATGGGTGCATCAGTTCCGGTTCGAGCGGCCAGGGCGCTGGCCGGGCCACGGCAGGAATCAGTCCTGATTCGTCTGACCCCTTTAGTCCCGGTTCCAGACACGAACCGGGACTAAAGGGCCTCACTCCTGGCCCAGCCCCTTTAGTCCCGGTGCTAGCCACCAACCGGGACTAAAGAGACACCATTAGTCCCGGTGCTAGCCACCAACCGGGACTTAAGAGACGCCTATATATATGCTCGCCCCTGCCTGCTCTCACTCCTCTGTTTTTTGGCCGGCCGGCGTGTGGGAGGTGTGCTGCTCTCTGTTCTCACCTCCTATGCATATGAGGTGTTCGATGAAATGCCGCAGCCACACTTAAGCTTTCTCCTCTCCAAGCTCGACCTCCAAGCTACATTTTTCCCAAGATTTGTTTAGGTTTGGCGGTGCACCAACTACACAAGTGTTCTAAAAGGTTAACGACTTCATCGTTTCATCTCTCACTGCTAGTTTAGCTCATTTCAAATGCTCTAGAAGTAGAGTGTGGTTTGTGGGTTTTAGTGTAGGAGTGTATGTGGGAGTTCTTTTGATTTAGACGCACAATTAGAGCTGAAATTAACTTCTTAGAGTCTGCACATGTGTAGGGTGCCGTTCCCGCCCCCGTCCTCACCGTCGTCGATCGCCCGCGTCGATCTCGTCACTGGCACCACCGTGGTGAGCCTCTTGTGCTTATCTTCTTTTTAAAAGAAAAAAAAATCTAGAGAGCTGTATGTATTAATTTGGTTTTAATGTGATGATGAACTTGTATTAATTTGGTCACTTCTCTATTTATGATGTTCTGTAATGGTTTTTGATACACTTAATTATATAATGCACGCAGATGAACCGGCAATGGATGTAAGGTGACCGACGCACCTCCGAGTACATTGAGGGCCTGCATAAATTTTCTCGAAGTGGCTAAGGCAAACAAGCAGAATGGTTTTATATATTGTTCATGTACTGTCTGTGAGAATACGAAGGATTACTCTAACTCGAAAACCCTTCACTCCCACCTGCTTGAGACTGATACCCTGTTTTCTACCAGTAACACCAAGCAAACGAAAAGCAAATAATCCACAGAAAACAAAAAAAAATCAGGTATGAGCGCACTAGATAAAGCATGAACACACCAAGCAAAAAAGAATTAATCCGCATAAGACGGAAGAAGGATACGAGAGCTGCTGCACGGGGACGACGGAAGTATGTGTTGGCGATGAAGTCGATTGATCTCCGACACGGAGCTTGCAAAGGAAGGGCACGCACGGGGTTGCGGAGAAGAATATCTTGTCCTCCCCGTCTAGCCATCGTGGCTCTATTTATGCGCCCGCGCCCAGTTGCTTCCCATGGCGGCTTTGTCGTGGTACGTACGTACTAGATGGTGTACGGGCCGACGAGAGCCGCCAGCCGCGTCCAGGGAAAGCAGCGCCACTTACGAGCCGTGACCTGTGACGGTGAGCCGGGAGACTTCCGTGTGAACATGATCTACGTTGTACCCATTAGACAATACACTGAGATTTTTCCTCCGCCCTACTCATTTTTTAGGGAAGCTTGGCCTGGTTGAGCAAGTCCGATGTGGCTGGTAAAATGCTTATGAGCTTACTACTCATAGGGTTCTTAGGTCCAGCATGCATGATCTCTTCTAAACCTCAAGGCGACCCCTTTGCGTTAAGTCAATATCGTGCAAGAGAATTGAATGCGAAAGCGATGCAAAACTCAAAATACGCTTTCTACCCGCTTTATTATAAATAATAAAGCAAACATACCTACAATCAGATCCAGTAGGTGACAAAGCAGCTAATACATCTGGGGCAACAGCACAATGACGTCTAAAGAAAACACAAAATAAATAAGAAAAAAAAATGCACATAGTGGCATTAGGCACAACGACACTACGAAGAAGAGAGTCCGCGCGTGGTAGCCAGAAGCGCATTCAGCAGAGCCCAAGATGATCGCCGTCCCGCTGTCTAGATAACTGGTGCAAGCGCTACAAGAAAGCATGTAATTTGAAGAATGAGTTAGAGGCCTGCCACGGAAAGACCCTCTCAATCACCATTTTCTTACGCGTTGTTCACAAAGTCCATGATACGTTTCTGGCGTATCTACAATTTTTGATTGTTTCATGCTATCATATCATTTTTATATATATTTTACAACAATTTAAATATTTTTATTTAGACTAACCTATTAATCGTGCCAAAGGCCACTTCCATTTTTCTATCGTTTTTGGTTTATTAGGTGAAAATTTCATAGAGCCGGAATGACTTGAATTTTTTTATGGATTTTTTCTGTAATATATTTGATTTGTACACGTGGGCGCCACATAGACATGTTGCGCATCTCGGAGCCCACCCGCGCCATGCATCGATGTGGATAGACTGTAAGTCGGTTGGAAGACTCCTTCGGGCACAAGAAAGCTAATATATGAAAAAAAAATGTGTTATAATCTCAGCCCGATCGAAGTTACGGATCTATGAATATTTAACAAATGTTGCTCAAGGGACAACACAAAGGGGGCAGAAGCCATTAACCACCTGTGTCGCTGAAGCACCTTGGTCCTAGAGGAGAGATGGTCTTGTAGCAATTGCCACACAAATATCTTAATCTTCAGGGATAACAGGGCCTTCCACAGAGGTGTTGTCGACAGAATGGTTGGCGTATGGCATAACGCGTGGTATGCCGAGATAACAAGAAATACATCCATAGGTGAAAGACTCCAGGAAACGGTGTCCGGATAGTCCGGTAGCACCGGCAGGAGGGTTGCCCGCTATCTAGCCCACTTTACATTTTTCGCCTACCCAGATGTGCGTCGAACTGAGATGCTCTAATGCAAAATCTGGACAGACGCGGAGACCAAGAGTAACAGGTCAACACAAATAGCTAACAAGCTAGGGAAGCCCACAAAGCGATGGAACTAAGGGCTAGATCTTTTGCTAGCTTCTAGAATAAGCTGACCTCTACCGAGCTTATTCTAGAAGCCCAACCAAATTTATTTATTTTAGAACCATACTAACTAAGAATTGAATATTAGGCTACAAAAAATATTTGGTTGGCTTCTAGAATAAGCTGGGTAGGAGGCATCTTATTCTAGAAGCCCCAAAAAGGCACCAAAAGAACTGGCCCTTGATGACCCACAATTATAGGGGTTCAATTGTAGTCCCTTCGATAAGTAAGATTGTCGAACCCAACGAGGAGCAGAAGGAAATGACCAGCAGTTTTCAGCAAGGTACTCTCTACAAGTGTTGTAAGTAATAGTGATAGATAGTTTTGTAGCAAGATAATTCGTAACAAGTGACAAGTAACAAAAGTAGCAAGTGTGCAGCAAGGTAGCTCAATCCTTTTTATAGCAAAGGACAGGCCTGAAAGTTCTCTTATATAAAGCAAAGTGCTCTCGAGGACACATGGGAATTTCCTTCTAGTCATGTTCATCATGTTGAGTTGACTCGCGTTCGTTACTTTGATAATTTGATATGTGGGTGGACTGGTGTTCTTACTTGAACATGAAGCCTACTTATGATTACCCCCTTTCGCAAGCATCCGCAACTACGAAAGAAAAAATAAGATAAATATAACCATAGCATGAAATGGATCCAAATCAGTCCCTTACGGAATAACGCATAAACTAGGGTTTAACCTTCTGTCACTCTCGCAACCCATCATCTACTTATTACTCCACAATGCCTTCCCTTAGGCCCAAGTATGGTGAAGTGTCATGTAGTCGACGTTCACATAACACCACTAAAGGAAGCAACAACATACATATCATCAAAATATTGAACGAATACCAACTTCACATGATTACTTATAACAAGACTTCTCCCATGTCCTCGAGATCAAAAGTAACTACTCACAAATCATCATCATGTTCAAGATCAGAAGTGTAATGAATATGATAAAGGATCTGAACATATTATCTTCCACCAAATAAACCAACAAGCATCAACTACAAGATGTAATCAACACTACTAGTAACCCACAGGTAGTTTTGAGACAACGATTGAGTACAAGAGATGAACTAGGGTTTGAGATGAGATGGTGCTGGTGAAGATGTTGATGAAGATTGGACCTCCTACGAAGGAGGAAGCGTTGGTGATGACGATGGCTTCGATTTCCCCCTCCCGGTGGGAAATTTCACTGGCAGAATCATTCTGCAGGAGAGCAAAAGGGCTCCTGCCCAGGTTTCTGCCTCGAGACGGCGGCGCTTCGTCCCGAAAGTATCCTCTTTTTTTTCTAGGTCAAAACCCTTAATATAGCAGAAGAGGGGCACCGGAGCCTGCCCGTGGGCCTCCCAAGGCAAGAGGGCCGCCTTGGGAGGAACAGGTGCCCCCCCTCTAGTGGCTCTTGGCTCCGATAATTTTTATATATTCCATAAAAATTCTCCGTGAAGTTTCAGGTCATTTGGAGTCCAGAAATTTTTCAGCATTTTCCATGGCCTTCAAGTCCAAAATTCTAGTTTTCGGTAATTTCCCTTTTTGTGTAAACCTTGCAAATTAAGAGAGAAAATGCATAAAAATTGTATTATAAAGTGGAACAATGACCGAAAACAATATAAATTACAATAGGAAATCATGATGCAAAATGGACGTATCAACTCCCCCAAGCATAGACTGATGAGGTCACCTACCAGAGGTAGGGTCACAGACCTCATCCAAGGCCCACCAGGGGTCACACATTGTCACTAAAGTCCCTGGACTAGAGATGCATTCGTATGCACACGAGGATTCTCTCGGATCCTTCAAGCCACTCGGACGTCATTCCATCAGTCGGACAAGTATCGTCACTCGGGCGATAGATGCTCAGGCGACATGGAAGTTGCAACGTTCGAGGGACTTAATAACTCATATGAAGTGCTGTGAAGACCATTATTACCTGTAACGCCTTAGTTAAAGCAGCAGTTTCTGGTAACACCTGCAGTTACTAGCAATTAATGCCCTTGTAATGGCGCTCGGCCGGTGGTGGTGCACTCTATATAAGCCACCCTCGGGCTTCAGAGCAGGGGTTCAGCACCCTTTGTAATCACATACCCCCATAAGCAAACATTCAGCCCCACGACTCGAGACGTACGGTCTTTACCACTCCCGTGTCGGGCCTGAACTCGTACATCCGAGTGTTACACATGTGTCGTATCTAGGCTCCGCCCTTTCATTCATATTTTCAGACTCATCCCCTCGACATGGACCACTCTTGTCCTCAAGCGAAAGACGATCTCGATAATAATGATCACATGTTTTAGAGAGAGAGGTGTCGATAAAAATAAAATATGAACAGGAGAGCATCATGATCATTAACATAGCAATATTTTTTCATCATATAGCTTCTTTTAAACAGGTAACAATCCATCCACAACTATTAAAGTATGAATCATAAACTTTATTGACAACCAACAAACTATGTTCTTAGTCATTGAGACAATCATAATTCATAATATTTCAGAGAAAAGTCTATGTAAGAGCTTTCATTTTAGCAAGTTCACATACTCAACTATCATTTAGTCTTCTATGATTGCTGACTCTCAATCCATATTTTTGAAGCAAACATTTCCGTCAGACACATAGGAAGATAGGTGCTTTATTGTTTTCGCCTCCCAACTTGTTTACCTCTAGGATAATGTCAGCAATAATGACTCATGATCACCTACATCCAACTGGATATATGTGCTTCGATCTTTCCCCAACACTTAATGCTTGCCAACTAAAAAGTTAATAAGATGGAATAGGGATGAACATTATTGACTCTTGCATAAAAGTAAATACAGAAAAGTAAAAGATAGACCCTTCGCAAAGGGAAGCAAGGGTTGTCATGCGCTTTTTAATTTAGGATGTGCAAACTCTTAATGTAAAGGAACGTCACTTTATATTGCCCCTTATGATAGCAATCTTTATTATCCAGTCTGTTGTTTTTATTTCTTTGCCATCACACGATCGTACAAAGCTTATTTTACCTTACAATAAAAGATCATACTCCCTCCGCTTTTATTTACTCTGCATATTAGGATTGACTGAAGTCAAACTTTATAAAGTTTGACCAAGTTTATACTAGACAATATAAACATTTACCATAACAAATCTATATGTTGTGAAAGTACATTCAATAATGAATCTAATGGTATTGATTTGTTATTGTATATGTTAATATTTTTGTCTGTAAACCCTGTCAAAGTTTACAAAGCTTGACTTTGACCAAAGCTAATATGCGAAGTAAATACAAACGAAGGGAATACATGTTTAGGAGCAATTTTTATTGGTTTATGCACCGATGACAACTTACTTGAAGAATCTTATTCAATCCATAGGTAAGTATGGTGGACCCTCATGAAAAGAAATAGGTTTAGGGGTTATAGATGCACAAGTAGTATCTCTACTTAGTGCAAATTTTTGGCTAGCAAAATATCCTAGACAAGCACCACATGTTAGAGCATTCATGACAATATAACTTCTATGTGAATGCAAACAATCATAACTCATTACGCTGTCTTCCTTGTCCGACATCAACTATTCGATCATATAGAAAATATTTGATGGGGGATCATAATCATAAAAGATGTCCAAGATAGTATATTTGTATGTGAATCTCCTCTCCCCTTTCATAGTTTTGCATGAATTGTATCAATGACTAACACTGTGCTTGTTAATTCCCAACAACTTTTATCAAGCATACTCTTTTTATGTGAAATCATTACTCCCCATCGGATAAACATATGATCTTTTTATTTCTTTTATTTCATTGCTATGATTGATGCATGAGAGTAAAGCAAGCAAACTCAAACTAATCTTTATTATATAACTCTCACACTCAATTACAGGGATAGATAGATCATAAAGCAAACACTCTAAGCAAAACGATACTAAACTTTTATTCTTCTAAATCATGAAATAGCTAAGGATCGAACTAAGATAGATGATAATGATAAAAGTGAGGGTGATACGATACCGGGGTACCTCCCTCAAGCTTGGAACAAGCTAAGGGTGATGCCCATATCCATGTACTCAAGTTCCCTTCTTGGGTGATGGCGGTGATGAAGTGATCTTATTAGCAATGATGCTCTTCAGGATACGGATCTCCTCCTTAAGTTCATCAACCTATCGCTTAAGATCAAGGTTCTCCTTGCGAAGTTTGTTGGTGACGATCATTGATCCTTCCATCAAAGGATTGATTTTACTAGTGTAAGTAGCAATAGTATCTACCTGTGTATGACGATAAGGGGTAAATCGAGTATTGGAAGGTGCAACCTTGTTTGGTAAGCTCGACTTTTTGAACTCCACATGCATATCTCCAGGTTGAGGTAGAGGTACTTCCTCTTCTTCCTCATCACTTGAAGGCTCAATCCTTTTTAGATCGGCCTCCAGCTCTTCCTCCGTTGACCACCCACAAGGATCAATATCCCCATAGACTCGGGATTGGCAATGAGATTGGAGACATATCTCTTTCTGTATGACTCTTGCGATGACATATTGCTTCTAAATCTGTCAGAAAACAACCCGAAACAAGAACAGAGGAAAAACTTGTGATGCGGTGATAAAAACATACGAGAGTATATATAATGAATTTTTCTGCAATAAATCTAGTGAAGAACAAGTTGAGAAATAGTATGGGTGATAAAATGTTGAATGTTTGTTTGGTCAAAAAATTTGAGAAGGATATCTTCATGGAAGTGCTTGATGATGATATAGTCGAGAATTTCATGGCATTGAAAACACGTAGGGTGTTGTAAGTTTCATGTTCGCTTGATTAGTTACACTTTTGGGTTGTTCTTGTAATCTTTAATTTATTGATATAAGATCTTACGAAAACAATCTAAAATTTTCTTTGGTGCATTCAAAACTTCTTTTCTTGAATTGTTAGTGATATGGTGTTGTTATTGCCTATTGGACTGCTTGTTGCTGTTGTTTTCTATTTATTTTTCCACTGTGTTGCAGCTGCTTTTGTTGCTCTTGTGCAGTTGTGCAGAGGACCAATGGAGGACAAAGGGACCTGATGTGTTGCGTGCCTGCTGTTGGCCGCTATTCTAGTAGGTATATACACTTCTTTTTTTCTTATTGCACAAACATGCAAGCTCTTATGCTCAATGTATTGTTTGTTGGACAAATACTAATTACTTATTATCTCATATCTTGTATGGATCAACAAATTCAGCTGCAAAAAACACCAAGAAGGTTGTAGAAAGTTTCTAGCGGTCATACAAGGTAACTATCATGCATTGTTTTGTCATTTTCATAATTGATACAATATGTGAATTTGTGATGTTTGCATTACATTTAAGTTGCGAGCAGTGCGGAAAAAAAATAGTGGCACCCCACGTAGTATAATCCTAGATCCGCCAATGTCAGTGGCAGATCCAATGGGGGAATTTTCTTGGCACCCCTAAAAATTTGGGAATTTTCTTTTACCTAGTAGTAATAATTCTAAAAATAAGCAGCCGTTCTATCTCTACTCCTAATTGGGGACTTGGTAGCTTCCGTTCCGGGTTTATTTTCGTCTGGTTTTTTTTTGTCCGTTTTTTTTCCGTCTCACCCTCCGCCATCCCTTTAACTGGTTTATTTTCGGCTCGTAATGCCATCAAAGAACTGCCCGAGAAAAAAAAAATACGCCGCAGCCGATCCAACTCTTTGTTGGGAAACGGAGCATGAATTTCAAAAATTTTCCTACGCTCACGCAAGATCTATCCATGGAGATGCATCGCTACGAGAGGGGAGAGTGTGCCTACGTACCCTCGTAGACCGTTAGCGGAAGCGTCTCACAACGCGGTTGATGTAGTCGAACAATCCTTCGAGCTCCACCGATCAAGTACCGAACGTATGGCACCTCCGAGTTCTACACACGTGCAGCTCGGTGACGTCCCTCGCCTTCTTGATCCAGCAAGACGTCGGGGAAGTAGATGAGTTCCGTCAGCACGACGGCGTGGCGACGGTGATGGTGAAGTGATTCCGGCAGGGCTTCGCCTAAGCTCTCCGAAAATATGGCCGAGGCTCTAAACGGTGGAGGGGGGCGCCGCACACGGCTTGGATCAGATCAACTTGTGTGTCTAGAGGCGCCCCCCTCTCCGTATATAAAGGAGGGAGGAGGAGGAGGCCGGCCAGCCCCTAGGGGCGCACCAAGGAGGGGACTCCTACTAGGAATCCTACTCCTAGTAGGAGTCCACCAAGAGGGGAAGGAAGAGGGGAAGAGGGAGAAGGAAAGAGGGGTGTTGCGCCCCCCAAACCCCTTGTCCAATTCGGACCAGCAAGGGGAGGGGCGCAGCAGCCCCTGTGGCCTGCTTCTCTCTTTCCCGTATGGCCCAATAAGGCCCATAACTTCCCCGGGGGGTTCCGGAACCCCTCCGGCACTCCGGAAAATACTCGGATCACTTGGAACCTTTCCGATATCCGAATACAACCTTCCAATATATCGATCTTTACCTCTCGGACATTCCGAGACTCCTCGTCATGTCCGTGATCTCATCCGGGACTCCGAACTATCTTCGGTCACTCATCACATAACTCATATAATACTATATCGTCATCGAACCTTAAGTGTGCGGACCCTACGGGTTCGGGAATGATGTAGACATGACCGAGACGACTCTCTGGTCAATAACCAACAACGGAACCTGGATGCTCATATTGGTTCCTACATATTCCACGAAGATCTTTATCGGTGAACCTCATATGTCAACATACGTTGTTCCCTTTGTCCGGCGGTATGTTACTTGCCCGAGATTCGATCGTCGGTATCCCGATACCTAGTTCAATCTCGTTACCGGCAAGTCTCTTTACTCGTTCCGTAATACATCATCTTGCAACTAACTCTTTAGTCACTGTGCTTGCAAGGCTTCTGTGATGCTGTATTACCGAGAGGGCCCAGAGATACCTCTCTGATAGTCGGAGTGACAAATCCCAATCTCGATCCATGCCAACTCAACAAACACTTTCGGAGATACCTGTAGTGCACCTTTATAATCACCCAGTTACGTTGTGACATTTGATGCACCCTAAGTATTCCTACGGTATCCGGGAGTTGCATGATCTCATGGTCAGAGGAACCTGTATTTGACATAGTGAAAGCAATAGCAATAAACTGAACGATCATATGCCATGCTAACGGTTGGGTCATGTCCATCACATCATTCTCCTAATGATGTGATCCCGTTATCAAATGACAACTCATGTCCATGGTCAGGAAACCTTAACCATCTTTGATCAACGAGCTAGTCAAGTAGAGGCTTACTAGGGACTCAGTATTTGTTCATTATTCACACATGTATTTAGTTTCCGGTCAATACAATTCTAGTATGAACAATAAACTATTATCATGAACGGGGAAATATGATAATAAACACTTTATTATTATTGCCTCTAGGGCATATTTCCAACAGTCTCCCACTTGCACTAGAGTCAATAATCTAGATTACATCTCCATGTAATTAACACTTAATCAGTTCTAAAGCTGATCATGTTTTGCTTGTGAGAGAGGTTTTAGTCAACGGGTCTGCAATATTCAGATCCGTGTGTTTCTTGGCAAATCTCTATGTTATATGTAGATGCTGCTACCACACTCTGTTTGGAGCTACTCCAAAAGATCTCCCCACTATACTTATCCGGTCTGAGACTCATAGTCTTTCGGATCAGTATTTAAAGCTTGCATCGACGTAACTCTTTACGACGAACTCTTTATTACCTCTATTCCCGAGAAATTCTTCCTTAGTCATCTTAAGGATATACTTTGACCGCTGTCCCGTGATCTACTCCTAGATCACTTTGGTACCTCTTTTGCCAGACACATGGCAAGGCACACAGCTTGGCATACTTTATAGAACCTATGGCTGAGGTATAGGGGATGACCTTCATCCATTCTATTTCTTCTGCCGTGGTCGAGATTTGAGTCTTACTCAACTTCATACCCTGTACCACAGTCAGGAACTCCTTCTTTGACTGATCCATTTTGAACTTCTTCAAAATCTTGTTAAGGTATGTACTTTGTGAAAGTCCTATGAGGCGTCTCAATCTATCTCTATAGATTTTGATGCCTAGCATGTAAACAACCTTTACCTAGATCTTCAAGTCTTACTCCACTTCACACCAGGCAAGAACTCATTTCTTTGACTTGATCCATTTTAAACTTCTTCAAAATCTCATCAAGATGTGTGAACCTTTTATCAGGCGTCTTGATCTATCTCTATAGATCTCGATGCCCAATCCGTGGATAACTTAAAAACAGGTTTTATTGAAAAACTCCTTTCAATTAAATCTTTATGCTTTCCAGAAATTCTACATCATTTCCAATCAACAATATGTCATCCACATATACTTATTAGAAATGTTATAGAGCTCCCACTCACTTTCTTGTAAATACAAGTTTCTCCATAAACTTGTATAAACCCAAACGCTTTGATCACTTCATCAAAACGAGTATTCCAGCTCCGAGATGCTTGCACCAGTCCATAGATGGATCGCTGGAGCTTGCATACTTTGTTAGCGCCTTTAGGATCGACAAAACCTTCTGGCTGTATCATATACAATTTTTCCTTAAGGAATCCATTAAGGAATGCCGTTTTGACGTCCATTTGCCAGATTTCATAATCATAAAACGCGGCAATTGCTAACATAATTCTGACAGACTTTAGCATCGCTACGGGTGAGAAAGTCTCATCGTAGTCAACTCCTTGAACTTGGTGATAACTTTTAGCAACAAGTCGAGCTTTATAGACGGTGACATTACCATCAGCGTCCGTCTTCTTCTTAAAGATCCATTTATTTTCAATAGCTCGCCGTTCATCGGGCAAGTCTACCAAAGTCCATACTTTGTTTTCATACATGGATCCTATCTCGGATTTCATGGCCTCAAGCCATTTCTCGGAATCCGGGCTCGCCATAGCTTCTTCATAATTCGAAGGTTCACCGTTGTCTAACAACATAACCTCCAGGACTGGGTTTCCGTACCACTCTGGTGCGGAACGTGTCCTGGTTGACCTTCGAGGTTCAGTAGTAACTTGCTCCAAAGTTTCATGATCATCATCATTATCTTCTTCTCTGGTCTGTGTTGGTGTCACAGAAATTTCTTTCTGTGGCGTACTACTATCCAGAGGAGGTACAATTACCTCATCAAGTTCTACTTTCCTCCCACTCACTTCTTTCGAGAGAAACTCCTTCTCTAGAAAGGATCCATTCTTAGCAACGATTTGCCTTTGGATCTGTGGTAGAAGGTGTACCCAACGGTCTCTTTTGGGTATCCTATGAAGACGCACTTATCCGCTTTGGGTTTGAGCTTATCAGACTGAAGCCTTTTGACATAAGCATCGCAGCCCCAAACTTTCAGAAACGACAGCTTAGGTTTCTTTCCAAACCACAGTTCATACGGTGTCGTCTCAATGGATTTAGACAGTGCCCTATTTAAAGTGAATGCAGCTGTATCTAATGCATAACCCCAAAACGATAGTGGCAAATCGGTAAGAGACATCATAGAATGCACCATATCCAATAGAGTACGATTACGACGTTCGGACACACCATTACGCTGTGGTGTTCCAGGTGGCGTGAGCTGTGAAACAATTCCACATTGTCTTAAGTGATTGCCAAACTCGTAACTCAAATATTCTCCTCCACGATCAGATCGTAAGAACTTTATTTTCTTGTTACGATGGTTCTCTACTTCACTCTGAAATTCTTTGAACTTTTCAAATGTTTCAGATTTATGCTTCATCAAGTAGACATAGCCATATCTACTCAAATCATCTGTGAACGTGAGAACATAACGATATCCACCGCGCGCCTCAACACTCATCGGACCGCATACATCGGTATGTATTATTTCCAACAAGTCTGTTGCTCGCTCCATTGTTCTGGAGAACGGAGTTTTAGTCATCTTGCCAATAAGGCACGTTTCACATGTCTCAAATGATTCATAATCAAGAGATTCCAAAAACCCATCTGCATGGAGTTTCTTCATGTGTTTAACACTGATATGACCTAAGCGGCAGTGCCACAAATATGTGGTACTATCATTATCTTTTGGCATTTGTGTTATGAACATGTGTATTACTACGATCAAGATTCAATAAATCTTTCATTTTAAGTGCATGATCATCAATGATATTATTCAAATAAATAGAATAACAATTATTCTCTGAAATTGAATAACCGTCTTGCAATAAACACTATCAGATATAATGTTCATGCTTAACGCAAGCACCAAATAACAATTATTTAGGTTCATCACTAATCCTGAAGGTGGAGAGAGCGTGGCGATGGTGATCACATCAACCTTGGAGACACTTCCAATGCACATCGTCACCTCGTTCTTAGCTAGCCCTCGTTTATTCCGAAGCTCCATGTTTCAAGTTGCAAGCAACTGAACAAGTATCAAATACCCAGGTGCTCCTACGAGTACTAGTAAGGTACACATCAATAACATGTATATCAAATATCTTTGTTGACATTGCCAGTCTTATTATCTGCCAGTTACTTTGGGGAAGTTCCGCTCCCTGTGACATTTCCCTTTGCAATGGGAGCACTAAGTCTCGGGTTTGGTTCAGCCTTGGGTTTCTTTGCATGAGCGGCAACTGTTTTACCGTTCTTCTTGAAGTTCCCTTTTCTTTCCCTTGCCCTTCTTGAAACTAGTGGTCTTATTAACCATCAACACTTGATGCCCCCTTTTTGATTTCTACATCCGCAGCTTGTAGCATCGCGAATAGCTTAAGGATCTTCTATCCCTTTTATAGTCCATCACGAAGATCCAGTAGCTTAGTGACAGTGACTAGAGAACTCTATCAATCACCACTTTATTCGGAAGTCTAACTCCCATTTGATTCAAGTGTTTGAAGTACTCAGACATTCTGAGTACATGCTCACTAACGGAGCTGTTCTCCTCCATCTTGTAGCTATAGAACTTGTCGAAGGTGTCATACCTCTCGACCTGGGTGTGAGCTTGAAAAACAAATTTTCAGCTCTTGGAACATCTCATATGCTCCGTGTTGCTCAAAACATATTTGGAGCTCCGGTTCTAAGCCGTAAAGTATGGCACACTTAACTATCGAGTAGTCATCTTTTCTTGTCTG